>CAWUFW010004733.1:0-1477018 GCA_963921515.1 Calotriton arnoldi
AAAGTCAGTACCGGGCATACCGGTGTATACATGTCTTTCCCTCTAGAAGAGTGGAATGCTACCCCCGCCACCAGAACTGGTGGGTGGGTAGTATTCCAAGATGTTTGACACCAAACACGACATGTTTCCGTGCAGCCATCCCAAAGTTAGCATTTAACGCGAGGATATAATGCGCTTAAGAGTATATGGTCAGGCTGCACTACAAACAGCATCAGAGAAGGGTCTCCGAACGCTGCAGAGGGGCCCTGCTCATGCAGGGGCACCCTCTCACATAGGAACCATGCACTCTGCCTTCAGGATTGATAAGGCCTGCCATAGGAGTGACTTATAGGTTTATATGTGTGTAGGTATATAGTGATATAGGTAGCCTATATCACAGTAGAGAGTGCATGCACCACCTTACCCAGGCTGCAGTAGCAGACCTGTGGTGTCAGTTTGGATGGCCTTCCAGGGGTGGCACAATACATGCTGCAGCCCCTGGTAGGCCTCTGAGGTACCTATGCCCTGGGTACATGGTATACCATATACTAGGGACTTATAAGGGCACTCCAGATTCCAATCAGAGATGTGCCTAAGGCACATGGAAACCATTTTAGAGAGGAAGCAGCTAGGCTGGGGTTCTGATTAGCAGGGCCCCAGCCAGACTAAGGTCGAAAAACAGTGAAGCATCAGCAAAAAGTGGGGGTACCCCTGTGAAGCAGATCCTACTCTCCTACACAACCCCCCAAATGTAGGGACATTAAACTAACCTTGCCCAGTTAAGTCTTCATGTTCTAAGTGGAAGTACCTAGAGAGTCCATCTGCATTGGCATGGTTACTCCCAGGTCTATGTTCCACTGTGAAGTCCATCCCCTGTAGGGAAATGGACCACCTAAGCAGTTTGGGGTTTTCACCCTTCATTTGTTTTAGCCATAAGAGGGGCTTATGGTCTGTTTGAACAAGGAAGTGAGTACCAAACAAGTATGGCCTCAACTTCTTCAGAGCCCAGACCACAGCAAAGGCCTCCCACTCAATGGCTGACCAACGTTTCTCTCTGAGGGTCAGCCTTCTGCTAATGAAAGCTATTGGCTGATCCTGACCTTCATCATTCAATTGTGACAGTACAGCCCCTACCCCCAATTCAGATGCATCAGTTTGAACAATGAACTTCTTGGAGTAATCAGGACTCTGTAGAATGGGAGCAGTGCACATGGCCTGCTTCAGGTCATCAAATGCCTTTTGACAGCTAGCTGTCCACTGAACCTTTTGGGCATTTTCTTGGAAGTTAAGTCATTCAGGGGTGTCACTATTGATCCATACCCCTTGACAAATCTCCTATAGTACCCAGTCAGGCCTAAGAAGGCTCTCACCTGAGTCTGGGTAGTTGGAGCAGTCCAGTCCATGATGGTCTGGATCTTGCTCTGCAGTGGTTGAACCTGGCCTCCACCCACAAGGTGGCCCAGGTACACAACCTGACTCTGCCCTATCTGGCACTTGGTGGCCTTGATAGTCAGGCCTGCTTTCTGCAGGGCCTGTAAAACATTTCTGAGGTGGACCAGGTGATCCTCCCAGGTGGAGCTAAAGACAGCAATATCATCTAGATATGCTGCACTATAGGCTTCCAGACCTGTAAGGACTGTATTCACCAACCTATGAAAAGTGGCAGGTGCATTCTTCAGACCAAAGGGCATCACCACAAATTGATAATGCCCACTAGGGGTTGAGAATGCTGTCTTTGGCTGTGCATCATCAGCTAGTCTGATCTGCCAGTAGCCAGCTGTCAGGTCAAATGTGCTTAGATACTTGGCTGAGGCCAAAGTGTCTATTAGCTCATCTGCCCTTGGTATTGGATGGGCATCAGTCCTAGTGACTGCATTGAGACCCCTGTAGTCCACACAAAACCTCATCTCTCTTTTCCCACCATTGGTGTGAGGTTTTGGCACAAAGACCACTGGACTAGCCCAAGGGCTATCTGAGGGTTCAATAACTCCCAAATCCAACATCTTCTGGACTTCTGTCCTGATACAGTCCCTGACATGGTCAGGTTGCCTATAAATCTTATTTTTAATAGGCAGACTGTCCCCAGTGTCCACTTCATGAGTGCACCAGGTAGTCTGACTGGGTGTCAGTGAGAATATGTGTCTGACCTGATTGAGCACCTGTCTGCAATCAGTCTGCTGCTGGGTAGTGAGGCTGACTGCCAAGGCTACACCATCCACTGACCCATCACCAGGGTTCTGTGAGAGCAGGTCAGGGAGTGGGTCACTCTCTTCCTCCTGTCCCTCATCAGTAGCCATGAGCAAGCCCATGTCTGCCCTGTCCACATATGGTTTTAACCTGTTGACATGGAGAACCCTGTGGGGACTCCTGGGTGTTCCTAGGTCTACTAAATAGGTAACCTCACCCTTCTGCTCAACAATGGTGTGGGGTCCACTCCATTTGTCTTGGAGAGCTGCTGGGGCCACTGGCTCCAACACCCACACCTTCTGTCCTGGCTGGTAAACAGTCAGTACAGCCTTTTAGTCATGCCAGGCCTTTTGAAGTTCCTGGCTAGCCTCAAGGTTTTTAGTTGCCTTTTTCATATACTCAGCCATCCGGGAGCGGAGACCAAGTACGTAGTCCACTATGTCTAGCTTTGGGGGCTTGAGAGGTAACTCCCATCCTTCCTTCACCAAGCACAGTGGACTCCTGACAGGGTGACCAAACAAAAGTTCAAAAGGGATGTAGCCAACCCCCTTTTGAGGCACCTCCCTGTATGCAAATAAAAGGCAGGGCAAGAGTATATCCCATCTTCGCCTAAGCTTTTCTGGGAGCCCTTTAATCATGCCCTTCAAGGTTTTGTTGAATCTCTCAACTAAACCATTGCATTGTGGGTGATAGGGTGTGGTGAACTTGTAAGTCACTCCACACTCCTTCCACATTGCTTTTAAGTATCCAGACATAAAGTTAGCACCCCTGTCTGATACAACCTCCTTAGGGAAGCCCACTCTTGAGAAAATTCCCAGGAGGGCCCTTGCCACCACAGGTGCTGTAGTGGTCCTAAGGGGAATAGCCTCTGGTTACCTGGTGGCATGATCCACTACCATCCAGGATAAACCTGTGCCCAGATGCTGTTTGGGGATCCATGGGACCAACAATGTCAATCCCCACCCTTTCAAAGGGAACCCCCACCACAGGTAGTGGTATCAGGGGGCCTTTGTAGTGCCACCTGCCTTGCCACTGGCCTGGCAGGTTACACAGGAGCGACAAAACTCCTTGGTGTCTTCAGACATGTGGGGCCAGTGAAAGTGAGGGACAATTCTGTCCCAAGTCTTGTTCTGGCCCAGGTGACCTGCTAAGGGAATATCATGGGCTAGGGTCAATAGGAAGCCCCTGAACTTCAGAGGTATAACCAACCTCCTGGTAGCACCAGGCTTGGGGTCTCTACACTCTGAGTACAAGAGTCCATCATCCAAATACATAGTATGGGGACCACTAGCTTTCCCAGCAGCCTCAGCAGCAGCTTGCTGTCTGAGGGGTTCAAGAGAGGGGCAGCTCTGCTGCTCCTGGCTCAGATCTGCCCTGGAAGGTCCCCCTGTCCCCAAGAACTCAACCTGTTCAGGTTCAAGCTCCTCTGGGACAGTTCCTTCCTCAGGACTGAGATCATCCCCATCAAGGGACTGATCTTCCTTCTGAGCCAAGGGGAAGGCACTGCCTTTACCCTACTACTCCTCTTCTTGGAAGGCACTTGGTCCATTATTCCAGAATCCAAGGCCTGTTCAGTGCTAGACATTTTGGCTTGTGACCTGGTCACAGCAAACACATCTGCAGGGATCCCCAGCATTTCTGCATGGGTCCTGAGCTCCACTTCTGCCCAAGCTGAAGTTTCTCAGTCATTGCCAAGCAAGCATTCAACGGGTAGGTCTGCACTTACCACAACCTTCTTAAGGCCAGTTACCCCTCCCCAGGAGAAGTTAACAACTGCTAGAGTATGGTATGTTCTGACGTTGCTAGCATTGGTCACTTGGTACATCTCACCAAGTATAATCTGCCCAGGATTCACAAGGTCTTGTGTCACCATGGTGACACTTGCCCCTGTGTCCCTAAATGCCAAAGCCTCTCTTCCATTGATCAAAGGCTGTTGTCTGTACTTGCCCAGATTACTGGGACTCACAGAGGAGGTCATATCCATGCCTCCATCACAGACTAGGACAGCCTGAGTGAGTTCTCTGACTAGGTCAGAGCTCATCTCTTTACCCAGGGTCAACCCTACTAAACCGCTTGGCTTGTGTAGTCCCACCACCAACTGTAGCTGCACTAGGGGAGCAGGTGCCTTAGGGGCATTGGTGGGGGCTGGAGTCGAGTCTTTGGACTTGGTGCAGTCACTGGTCCAGTGGGTCTTTTGCTTACAGACCTTGCACCATGGTTTTCTTTGGCCTTTCCCTTTGGTAGACTGTGAATCCCCACCTGAAGAAGATTTTGGGGCCTTGTGAAGCTTTGATCTTTACCTTCTCCCCACCCTTATCAGAGGTTTTCGAATCTTGCTTCTTAGGGTCACCACCTTGGTTCTGTACCTTCTGCTTCACCCTGGTTCTGACCCATTTGTCTGCCTTCTTTCCCAATTCTTGGGGAGAGGTCAGATCAGAGTCTACCAGGTGCTGATGCAACAGCTGATTTTGACAGTTATTAAGAATCTGCTCCCTCATTATCAGATTGTACAATCCTGTGAAGTCACATACCTTACTGCCCAATAACCAACCTTCCAGAGCCTTGGCAGAACAATCAACAAAGTCCACCCAGTCTTGAGTCTGTGCTTTTTGGGTATCCCTGAACTTTAACCTGCATTGTTCAGTGGTTAGGCCAAACCCATCAATTAGAGCACTCTTCAAGACTTTGTAATTATCAGCATCCTCCTCTTTAACAGTGAGGAGCTTTTCTCTACCTTTGTCTGCAAAGGAGAGCCACAAGATTGCTTCCCACTGCTCCTGAGGGACCCTCTGTACTTTACAGGCCCTCTCTAGAGCAGTTATCCATTTGTGGATATCATCCCCACTCTGGTAGGGAGGGACAATCTTGCTCAGCTTTCTATGGTCATAAGAACTTTCCCTATCTTTGGGGAAACTGCTGCCACCATGGGACTCTAGTCCCAACTTTTGTCTCTCTCTATAGAGATCTAGGGACTCCCTGTCTATAGCCAATTGCTGTTTCCTGAGTTCAAGTTGAGCTTGCTCATATTGAATCAGTCTCTTTCTCCTCTCATGAGAGGATTCCCTCCTATGAGAGGAGACAGAGGTCCCTATTGAGGTGTCAGAGTGGTTAGACTCCTGAGAAGGAGACCTAGACCTTCTGGGCACACTCAGAACTCTTCCTGGGGGGACAAAGGGGAGGTCAGTCTGATCCTCTCCCTCCTCCTCCTCCACAGGAGGAATTGGATTCTCCAGGACAAGGTCATTTTCACCTTCCTGGCCAGTTTCAGAGGGGGTCCTGGGTTTCTTCACCCCTGGCCCCTCCCTCATCTACTGCCCCACCCTCCTTGCCTACCCCTTCCAGACCCTAGGGGCCTGCTGAGATCATCAGCTAGTAACACCTCCCTGAGGTGTTGGGTGCTAGCACTTTTGCCTGTCTTCAACTTCCAAGTAGTGCATAAGGCTCTCAATTCCAAGAATGGGAGTTTATCATACTTGGAGGAAGAAGCCCACTGGCTTCTGGCAAGGACTCACTGGGTCCTGGCTTTGAAGACATCACTAGTGAGGTGTGGTGTATGCACTACCTACTCTAGTGTGGCCTACTAAACTCTCTTGAGTTGTAGAAAGGGTGTGCTGTCCCTTAACACACAACTCTAAGTTCAGTAGAACTTACTGTATTACTAAGCTTGATTATATGTACCTTAGGTACCCTTAGTGGTTTTCAGTTGATCAATTCAATTGAGATTATCTGGTAAAACAATAGCAAGCTGGAATCCCACACGCTGCACACCAATGTGAGAAGTTGGCCTGGCATATGCTGTCCACTAATTATAGTGGGCACCTTGCACCAGTCCAAACAACCCCTTATTGGAGATAGGTTAAAGACAACCTTTATTGAAAGCTATCCTAGTGGTAGCTATGGAGAGCAGCCTTCAGGCTAAGTCTTGAAGGAATGTAAAGCAGCTTGTTTTACCAGTCTATAATCTCTTGAGTGACCAAATGAAAGAGGACCACACCAGGTATATATTCAAAATATATGTATTTATTACTAAACACACCCCTCTAGTCTCTTTATGAGGCTAGAGTTCGAAGCTACATACGTTACGAGTTAGTTATCTACAGTAATAGCACAAATACACGTTTGAGCCCCAGGGCGTACCAAACCATATACCAATAAAGTGGTATAAGAACCACGACTGAGCTAGACACAAGGCCTAGAGCCTGTAGAAGTGCTTGGACCACAAGGAACCAATCAAGGCAGTGACACAGGGGACCCACGGGGGACGCGTGCAGTGTATGAACACAACCGTGAACCACCGTTAACTTCTATGGGGAAAGTCGCGATTAGAATTTAAAAGAAAAGGGACACTTAGAGGAGGACTTGGAGCAAACCCTTTGAGAACTAGGCTGTTCTAGTGTCAATACCCACGGGAGCACCAGAGTACTCGAGTTACCTCACCCAGGAAGCCGGGTGCATAGGTGTCTTTCGGGGTCGGGTTTCATCGTCGCTTTCTATGGCGATCTGCTGCAAAGTGCTGCTGGCGACCAAGTCGAAAGTGTTCGGGTGGATCCAAAGGTGGATCGAAGATCTGAAGAACCTGAAAGCAGAGGGGACAGAGTCTGGGTCACTAGCCAGTGACCAGGAAGGCGATGAGCAGATGCCCACCGATGTCGAGTGCTTCAGGTAGGTTGACAGTCATCTTGACTCTTCAGCCATGAGGTCCAGGAGGTGTCGACAACAACCAGGAGCTGGATTCGAGCTGTCCCACAACGTCTGTCGATTGCAGGGGTGTCGGCGACCGGATTGGACCCAACAAGCCTTGGCAACAGCAAGTCTTGTGGAAAGCAAAGAAGGACGATGTTGCAGACCAGAAAGGTTAAGGGGACTCACCCAGCAAGGATAAGTCAGGGCACACCTGGAGCAACCAGGGAGCACAAGCAGAAAAAGATTGGTCTTCGGGAGGGCCTACTAGCCAACGGACTAGTGACCGCAAAGGAGCCTCGAGACGATGCACGTGGAGCTGGCTCACAGGACACTCGTGGAGTGGAGGCCAATGATCTTCGAAGCAGTTCGTGCTGGAGGCTGGGGCTATCTGGAGTCCAAAGCACGACTTCATGGGAGACCCAGAAGAGGATGCACTTGCAAATGCAATCGGTGTCCAGGGGTCACAGTTCCACATTACCCACAACAGCTACAGGCCTCAGCTTTGCTGGGGACTCAGGGCAGCCTCGGGGAAGTCTGAAAATCCACCTCTGGTGATGCAAAGACTTCGGCGTCCGACGGGAGCTTCAGTGATGCAGACCGGACAATTGCTTCTTTGGTGCCTGCCAAGCAGGGCAGTCACTCCTTGACCCCAAGGGAGATTCTTCAGTCCTCTAATCTTAAAGTAGAGCGTCGAAGGTCCAGGATTCTGTATCAGAGTTTCGTCCAGGTAAATCTAAAGTCCTAAGGACTGGGTTCCCCTGCTTATACTAAGGTAGGGGGTTGGACATACTCTGTGGCCCCACCTATGGGAGGGCCAGGGCAGAGGGGTGGTTACACCCCTTTCCCTTTGTCCAGTTTCATGCCAGAGCAGGGGCTGGAAGCCCCTGAGCAGGTTTGAACTGGGGTATGCACAGGGACACCAAATGTGCCCCCAGTGCAGGACTTCAAAGCACCAGAGAGTGCTCCCGCCCAGCCCCAATACACACTATCCTGTCTGGGGAGGTGGTCACACCTCCCTGGGACAGAAACCTGTGTCCAGGCCTCCCCTGCCGGAGTTTCGGTCAGCAGCAGGAGGCCAGACTCGTGTCTGTGGCAGCGGCATCCATTTTGTGATGCCAGGGCTCTGGAAAGTCAGTACCGGGCATACCGGTGTGTACATGTCTTTCCCTCTAGAAGGGTGGAATGCTACCCCCGCCGCCAGAACTGGCGGGGGGTAGTATTCCAAGATGTTTGACACCAAACACGACATGTTTCCGTGCAGCCATCCCAAAGTTAGCATTTAACGCGAGGTTATAATGCGCTTAAGAGTATATGGTCAGGCTGCACTACAAACAGCATCAGAGAGGGTCTCCGAATGCTGCAGAGGGGCCCTGCTCATGCAGGGGCACCCTCTCACATAGGAACCACGCACTCTGCCTTCAGGATTGATAAGGCCTGCCATAGGAGTGACTTATAGGTTTATATGTGTGTAGGTATATAGTGATATAGGTAGCCTATATCACAGTAAAGGTGCATGCACCACCTTACCCAGGCTGCAGTAGCAGACCTGTGGTGTCAGTTTGGATGGCCTTTCAGGGGTGGCACAATGCATGCTGCAGCCCCTGGTAGGCCTCTGAGGTACCTATGCCCTGGGTACATGGTATACCATATACTAGGGACTTATAAGGGCACTCCAGATTCCAATCAGAGATGTGCCTAAGGCACATGGAAACCATTTTAGAGAGGAAGCAGCTAGGCTGGGGTTCTGATTAGCAGGGCCCCAGCCAGACTAAGGTCGAAAAACAGTGAAGCATCAGCAAAAAGTGGGGGTACCCATGTGAAGCAGATCCTACTCTCCTACACTTCTCTTGCTCTTTCTGCACCTCTCTTGTTTCTTTCTGCAACTCTCTTGTCTCTTTCATCACTTCTCTTGCTTCTTTCTACACCTCTGTTGCTTCCTTCAGCACTTCTCTTGCCTCTTTCTTCACTTCTCTTGCCTGTTTCTGCACCTCACTTGCCTTTTTCTGCACTTCTCTTGCTTCTTTCTGCACCTCACTTGCCTCTTTCTGCACTTCTCTTGCTTTTTTCTGCACCTTCTTTGTTTCTTTCGGCAACACTCTTGTCTCTCATCACTTCTCTTGCTTCTTTCTACACCTCTGTTGCTTCTTTCTGCACTTCTGTTGCATCTTTCTGCACACCTCTTGCCTCTTTCTGCACCTCTGTTGGTTCTTTCTGCACTGCTCTTGCTTCTTTCTGCACCTCTCTTGCAAATTTCTGCACCCCTCTTGACTCTTTCTGCACCCCTCTTCCCTCTTTCTGCACTTCTCTTGCCTCTGTCTGTACCCCTGTTCCCTCTTTCTGCACCTCTTTTGCCTGTTTCTGCAACTCTCTTGCCTCTTTCTGCAGTTCTCTTGCCTCTTTCTGCACCTCTGTTGCTTCTTTCTGCACTTCTTTTGCCTCCTTCTGCACCCCTCTAGACTCTTTCTGCACCTCAGTTGGTTCTTTCTGCACTTCTCTTGCTTTTTCCTGCACCTCTCTAGCTTCTTTCTGCACCTCTCTTGCCTCTTTCTGCACCTCTCTTTCCTCTTTCTGAACCTCTCTTGCCTCTTTCTGCAGTTCTCTTTCCTCCTTCTGCACCTCTGTTGCTTCTTTCTGCAGTTCTCTTGCCTCCTTCTGCACCTCTGTTGCTTCTTTCTGTACCTCGCTTACCTCTTTCAGCACCTCTCTTGCCTCTCTCTGCACTCTCTTGCCTCTTTCTGTACCTCACTTCCCTCTTTCTGCACTTCTCTTGCTTTTTTCAGCACCTCTCTTGTTTCTTTCTGCAACTCTTGTGTCTTTTTCATCACTTCTCTTGCTTCTTTCTACACCTCTGTTGCTTCTTTCAGCACTTCTCTCGCCTCTTTCTGCACTTCTCTTGCCTGTTCCTACACCTCTCTTGCTTCTTTCTGCACCTCTCTTGCTTCTTTCTGCACTTCACTTGCTTCTTTCTGCACCCCTCTTGCCTCTTTCTGCACCCATCTTCCCTCTTTCAGCACCTCTCTTGCCTCTTTCTGCACCCTGTTCCCTCTTTCTGCATATCTCTTGCCTGTTTCTGCACCTCTCTTGCTTCTTTCTGCACCTCTTTTGCTTCTTTCTGCACTTCTCTTACCTCTTTCTTCATTTCTGTTGCTTTTTTCTACACTTCTCTTGCCACTTTCTGCACCCCTCTTGCCTGGTTCTGCAACTCTGTTGCTTCTTTCTGCAGTTCTCTTGCCTCCTTCTGCACCTCTGTTGCTTCTTTCTGCACCTCACTTGCCTCTTTTTGCACCTCTCTTGCCTCTCTCTGCACTTCTCTTGCCCCTTTCTGTACCTCATTTGCCTCTTTCTGCACTTCTCTTGCTTTTTTCTTCACCTCTCTTGTTTCTTTCTGCTACTCTCTTCTCTCTTTCATCACTTCTCTTGCTTCTCTCTACACCTCTGTTGCTTCTTTCAGTACTTCTCCTGCCTCTTTCTGCACTTCTCTTGCCTGTTTCTATACCTCGCTTGCTTCTTTCTGCACCTCTCTTGCCTCTTTCTGCACTTCACTTCTTTCTGCACCCCTCTTGCCTCTTTTTGCACCCATCTTCCCTCTTTCAGCACCTCTCTTGCCACTTTCTGCACTTCTCTTGCTTCTCTCTACACCTCTGTTGCTTCTTTCAGTACTTCTCCTGCCTCTTTCTGCATATCTCTTGCCTGTTTCTGCACCTCTCTTGCCTCTTTCTGCACTTCTCTTGCCTATTTCTGCACCTCTGTTGCTTCTTTCTGCACTTCTCTTGCCTCTTTCTACATTTCTGTTGCTTCTTTCTGCACTTCTCTTGCCTCTTTCTGCACCCCTCTGGCCTGTTTCTGCACCTCTGTTGCTTCTTTCTGCACTTCTCTTGCTTCTTTCTGCACCTCTCTTGCTTCTTTCTACACCCCTCTTGCCTCTCTCTGCACCCCTCTTCCCTCTTTCTGCACTTCTCTTGCCTCTTTCTGCACCTGCCTTGCCTCTTTCTGCACCTCTCTTGCCTCTTTTCGTTCCTCTGTTGCTTCTTTCTGCACTTCACTTGCCTCTTTCTGCACCCCCACTGCATCTTTCTGCACCTCTGCTAGTTCTTTCTTGTAGGAGAGTAGGATCTGCCTCTTATGTTGCCCCCACTTTTTTTCTGATGTTTACACTGGTTTCTGGCTATAGTCTGGCTGGGACCCTGTTAATCAGGGCCCCAGCCTCTCTGTTCTCTCTAAACGATTTGGAGTGCACTCTAGGTGCACTTGTGATTGGATACTGTGGTATTTTATGAGTCCCTAGTATATGGTATCTTAGGTACCAAGGGCATAGGTACTTCACAGGCCTACCAGGGGCTGCAGCATGCATTATGCCTCCCCTGGGAAGCTGACTAAATCTGACACCACAGGCCTGCTACTGCAGCCTGGGTGAGGTGGTGCTAGCACTCCTCACTGAGATATAGGTTCCCTATATCTCTCCTACACACACATATAAACCTATCAGTCACCCCTAAGGCAGGCCCTATCAATCCTGAGGGCAGGGTGCTTGGCTTCTATGTGAGGGGGTGCCTCTGCCTGAGCAGGGCCCCTCTGCAGCTCTCAGAGTCCATTCTCAGGGGCTGTTTGTGGATGCAGTTAACCATATACTTTTAAAGTGCATTATATCCTCGCGGTAGAATGCTAACTTTGGAATGGCTGCATCGAAACATGTCGTGTTTGTTGTCAAACATCTTGGAATACTACCCCCCCGCCAGTCCTGGCGGCGGGAGTAGCATTCCACCCTTCTAGAGGGATAGACATGTACCTGCTGTGGAAACGCGGTAGAATCCTGCAGAGCCCTGGCATCACAAAATGGATGCCACCAGTCACAGACACTGGGCTGCCCTCCTGCCGATGACCAACACTCACAGTGGAGGAAGCCCAACAATAGATATCCTGTCCCAAGGGGGTGTGACCACCTCCCAGACAGGGTTTAGTGTATTGGGGCTGGGTGGGTGCACTCTTAGAGTGCTTTGAAGTACTGCACTGGGGGAGCAGAAGGCTCCTCTGTGCATATGCCAGTTCAAACCGGCTCAGGGGCTACCTGCCCCTGCTCTGGCGCGAAACTGGACAAAGGGAAGTGGGTGTAGCCACCCACTCCCTGACCCTCCCATAGGTAGGGTCATAGAGCTAGTCCCTCCCCTTCTTTTGGTATAAGAGGGGAACCTGTGCATTGCACCCTAGATTTCCCTGGACGACGCTCTACAAGAAGAATCCCGGACCTTCAACGTTCCACTACCTTTGGAAGACTGAAGAATCTCCCTTGGAGTCAAGGAGTGACTCCCCTGCTTGGCAGGCACCAAAAACTACAAATGACGCTCGCAAACTATGCCGCTCCCGCCGGAGTCCGAAGTCGCTGTAGCCCAAGAAGTAGATTTTCTGAGTTTTCCAAGGCCATCGTGAGTCCCCAGCGAAGCTGAGGCCAGTGGACCCCAAGAGTAATGAGGAACCGTGACCCCTGGGTACCGTGCACTATTGTCAAGTGCAACCCCTTTACAACATTCCACGAACTTGTGCTTTGGACCACATGTGGTCTCAGCCTCCAACAGGAATCCCTCCTAAGATCAGAGGTCTACCATGTCCCAAGTGACCGTGGGTCCCTGTGAGAGAATCCTCCCGAGGCGTCTTCGCGATCCCTTGCCAGCCGGCTTGCGGGTCCCCAGAAGACTTTCAAAAGAAACCAAAGGGCTCCCCTGGTTGCTCCAGGCGTGCCCTGACTTACCCTCGCTGGGTGAGTCCCACAGACCTTGCTGGTCTGCGCCATCGCCTCTTCGCACTTTCCCCAAGACTTGCTGCTACCACGGTTTGTTGGCTCCGATCGAGTTGCCGACACCGCAGTAAGCTGCAAACATTGTGGGACACGCCGAATCCAGCTCCTGGTCATCGTCGATGCCTCCTGGACCTCATGGCTGAAGAGTCAAGGCAACCGACCTGAATCTCGCGACGACGGTGGGCATCCATCTTCCTTGCCCCGAGTCACTGCCAAGTGACTTTGAACACTGTCCCCTCTGCTTTCAGGTCTTCCATCTTCTGAATCCAGGCTTGGATTCTTCCGGACACTTCTCCTGTCGCCGCAAGCAGCAAGTCTTCACTGGCTCCCATTGAAAACGACGCCGCGACCCGACACCAAAGAACACCTATGCACCCGGCTCCCCTGGGTGAGGTAGCTTCAGCACTATGGTGCTCCTGTGGGTGTGGGCCCTAGAACTACTTACCCTGTAAGTGACTTGCTTGTAGCTTCCCTCGAAGTGTCCTAAAACTCTAATTTTCTAAGTGCGACAATTGCGCAGACTCGTACAGGGTTCGCGTCTGTGTTAGACACACCGCGTCCATCTCCTTTGTAACACTATCCAGAACTGTATCCTTCGACTCGTACTGAGTCCGATCGGTGTTCGCCTCGAACACACAAAGGGCCTGTAACACTGAGATCTCCATTGCACTGACTCGCACAAGGTTCGCGTCTGTGTTAGACACAGCGCGTCCATCTCCCTTGCAACTCTATCTGTAACCGCGTCCTTCGACTCGTACAAGGACCGATCGGTGTGTTCGCCTCGAACACGCAAGGGACCTTTAACATCGAAATCTCAATCGCGTCTGAGCGCATAGACTCGCACAGGACTAGCACCGGTGCCAGGTCACCGCGTCCGTCCCCTGTGGGTCTCCTACAACTACACAACCACAGAAAGAGAGGTAAGAGGAAATAGTCCCAAGTCGCCCTCCTACAAAGCCTTAAATCACACAACAAAGAAAAGGGACTATGTAAAAACTAATGTAGTGAGTGAACAGAGGAGAGGTGTGAAGCAGGGCACACACTGTGTATATAAAACTGCCCTCACACACAGCAAGCTGTGTCATGCTTCATCTAGGGCCTGCTAACACACCTCCGCGCTAACCAACGCTGGAGGTGGAGCAATAGGGAGGGGGAAGACAAACACCATGTAAGAGGAGACGAAATAGTGAGGGATCAAAAAAGTGAAAAAGGATGGCAGAATAAGTTGATAAAACTGGTAACAGTGTATCCCTGCTATACCTTTAATACTGGGTACACTGTCCAGGTGCAAGAGATGGTCTAATCCAGACCCGTGGATGGTGGTAATGGCTACTCATTAATAGAGCCCTACCCCTCCACTCTGCTAAGATGTCGACATGTTTCAGCCGGCACGTGATAATACCCCGGCTTTCTTCAGGACTTCCACCTGATCAATCCCAAGAGAAAAAGCTGCTGTCCCTACCTCCTTATAATCCAGGGGTGAGAAAAAAGAAGAGCACCAGGTTCAGTGCAAAACTCTGGAATATGGTATGGTAGAGCCCTTTGCTCTCCATGAGGAACCTGCAGGAAAATAAAATCAAGAAAAAAGCAAGAAACGTGAGGTGCAGGGTGAAGTGGTGTAGTGCCCAATTTACAAAAAGCCCAACATGGGCTAGACTCCCTCTTAAAAATTATTATATACCCGTTCAAAACCCATAAGTTATGTAAACCCAAACACACTCTCCATAGTACATCCTGTTCCACTACTGGCAATACAGCACTGTCATTAGCCTAATATACTACCCCTAGAACACTTAGTGGGTGTGCCTAGGTGTAGTGGTAGTGAAGGTAGCGTAAACCACTCTAATACTCTTAAGGTATAGCAAATGTCTGTGCACAAATAGGCACCTTAACTCATATACTCAAAAATGCATTAATTCTTCTTTCAGAGACAAACAACCATCCAGCTCCAATACTAGTCTCTTACCGAGTTTACCAAAAAGTCAAACTGGAACTGGCGGAGGGGTGCGAATAGCTCCCTGTAGTCACACACTATGGTACAACAGGGTAAATTTAAAAAAAAGAAAATACACAAAGTCAAATGAGAAAGGTAGAACAAATAGCAGGAAATTCACTGCCGAAAGCGGAAAACAAAACTACATAGACATGGTTCAGCCGTTCTGTTTTCTGTCTTTTGTTATTGTCAAGGCCAATGGCCCTCTCTATCCACAAGGACCGAGGAATTAAATAACATAATCTTAGATGGAGAGGAATAACTGAGGAGAAATAGATAAATCCGAGCCCACGAGGAACATGGTTCGTGTTCCCTGTAAACTCAGTAAGGCTATCGGAAAAGTGAGTAGGGGAGAAAAAGCTGCCAGCACCCATGGGTCTCTTCCATGGTAGGATAAGTATGGCAAAGTCAAACGTCAGGTAGCTGCAAAGGAACCCATCATGGGTACACTTACTTCGTCAAGGTGAGCTTATGTGCAAATCCACAACACACTCCCGGCACCGCGAAGATTATTAAGTCCCGTTTCCCTAAGCCTTATCAAGGGAAAAACCAGCAGTGCAGTCCTGCGCGTGTCATCACGTGGCGCGTCACCACGTAGCACCAGCGCTCAGAATAGGCGGGGGACAGAAAAACAACTAGACCGTCCACCACCAAAATGCCGGCGGTCGGGAGATCGTGGCCAGGAGTCTGCGCAGGAGTTGTCCCTGTGTTATCCTTCATGTATTCTCAGGTTAAATTCTTAGTATGCCTGATGGCACTTAACAACAAGTGGGGGACACAATTCACAATTAAATATGCCAACAGAAACACACCCAGAGGAAAACGAACTGTAAAAGTGATCTAAACAAAAGACCATAATCCAGAAACCAGAGGGAGAGCCAAGTGACGTATCCTATGTAGGTGGTCCTTACGTCAAATGGGTCTCACTGTACGCCAAACATTATAATGGTTCCTCCTATAAGATAACAATGTGGCAATATAATAGTTGCTGCATGAAAGCCCCATAGTAGCTCGGACTTATGAGCAGATAGTAAACAGCTGCGCCCATTATAAAATTGATATCTGTCCATACACAGTCGAGGTAAAGATGTTAAAATCTAGGCAAAAGGAGACAGGGAACAGGGGGAATAGCAATGCTTGTTAGTTCAAGCTATTCCACGGGATCTCATCATTTAGTCCCCGAATGTGGCTCCGTAACCTATACACCCATTTCTGTTCCCTAATAAAAAGAGCTCTTTCTGGCCTGTTGTGTGTCATGTCAATGTGTGGTTTATCAATCACTGTCCAGAAGAAATCCTCAGCCGAGTGATTCCTCTCTTTAAAATGGGTAGTAAGACGACTGACGGATCTCTGACATCTGAAAGTGGACCTATGCTCCATAATCCTGACCTTAACCTTCCTAGTGGTCATACCTATGTAAATGAGTTCACATGAACATTTGATTAAGTAAATGACATACGTAGAGTTACAATTCGCATGTTTCCTTTGTTCCCACGGACGGGGTAGGCCAATGTCTATGGTTTTGGTATTGGCGGTCAGGTGGCAGACATCACAGGAACCACATTTAGTGTGACCCGTAACAGGGGGTAGGATCCCAGGGAGAGTGCTGTGGGCCGTGCTATTAGCTACAGGTGTAAAGGGCCTAGGTCTTGTGTGCACAACAAGGTCCTTAATATTGTGACTCCTCTTATAAGAGAAAAGCGGTTTGTCCAGATTCAGCCCGTTGGAGTTAAGAATTCTCCAATGACGCGTGACAATCTTTTGGATGTGATTAGAAGCTGTATTAAAAGTCGTCACACAAATGGGCCTATCAGTCGATTGCTTAGTATCTGTTTCTAGAAGGGCTTGTCGATGGCAGTTAGTCGCCCTCTTGTTTGCTCTCTTCACAATTCTTTGGGGATAGTTCCTTTGTATAAGTTTGTTGTGTAAAATACGGGCTTCTGATCTAAATTCAACAGTTTCTGTACAGTTCCGACGTAGTCGTAGGAACTGTCCAACTGGAAGATTCTCCCTCAGGGATCTCGGATGGAAACTCTTGAACGACAGCAAACTGTTCCTATCCGTGGGTTTAGGGAACATTTTAGTTTCCAAACCTCCCCCTTGGGGAACAATGGTGAGATCAAGGAAGGGCAAGCTTTCTTTAGAAATAGTAGAGGTAAAAAATAGTAAGGGGTTCCGGCTATTAAGCCACAGTAGAAAATCGACAATAGATTGCCTATCACCCTCCCAGATGAGGAAAACGTCGTCAATATAGCGACGCCAGGTTTTAACATTGTTCGTCCAGGTGTTGTTCATGGCATAGATGTATTGGTCCTCAAATGCTGACATGTAAAGTCCCGCCAGACTCGGGGCAAAAACGCTGCCCATGGACGTACCATGTGACTGAAGATAGTAAGTTCCCTGGAACTCGAAAAAATTCTTTGTAAGGGCAATTTCCGCCAGATTCAAAATGAAAGGTCTCATTGTACTATGTTTCCAATCCTCGCAATAGATGATTTCCTCCACAACCCGTAAGGTTTCCATCTGTGGGATGTTAGTGTACAAAGATTCCACATCCAAGCCCACCAGAAATTCTTTATCAGGGTCGAAGGGTAAATCCTTCAATAAGACCAGAACTTCCGTCGTATCTTTGAGATAGGCCCGTCTTGACTGTACAATGGGTTTGAAAAAGAAATCACAGAACTGTGATAGAGGTTCCAATAACGATCCCATACCTGATACTATGGGTCTCCCCGGTGGTGGTCGTGTAGGCTTATGTACTTTGGGCAGTATATAAAAATATGGGATCACAGGGTCTGATTGACAAAGGAAGGCCCCTTCCTTCTCGGTGATCCACTCATTATGTACTGCTTCCTCCACAATAGACGTTATCTCTCTTCTGATCTCCTCGGTGGGATCCTCTCTGAGGATGGTGTAGTTCCTTCTATCGGCCAAAAGTCTTAGACATTCTGTCTCGTAGGCACTCTTATCCAGTACCACGATTGCTCCCCCCTTATCCGCTGGTTTGATTACCAGCTCCTGATTGTTCCTCAGTGACTCCAGTGCCTTTACTTCAATATTGGAAAGGTTCTTGTAAGGTGAGCGATGTTGACCTACCCACGTTTCTACCTCTTTGACTACTGCCTGCTCAAAAACCTCCACCTCCACTGTCAGGCTGCCTAATGCAGGGGTAAACTTAGATTTCGGTCGGAAACCAGTATCCCCTTCGGACGTAGGACGTTCCTCCTGGTTACCAAAAAAGACCCTGAGTCTGATATTCCGAAAGAAAGATGCAAGTTCCTGGCGAATCTTAAAGATATCTGGTAAATAGGTAGGGACAAACCCTAGGCCTTTATTCAAGAGTGTCAGTTGGGTGTCAGTGAGTACAGTGTCAGAAAGGTTCATCACTAAAGAGGTCATTCCCTGCTCGTGCCCGGGGACTGATCCCTCCCCATGCTCCTGGTAACCCTCTGTTCCAGATCTTCCCACTGTACACCTCCCACCGCTCCCTTCTGTTTGCCCCTGCCTCGGCCTCGACCTCTCCCCAAAAAAGGAGTGGGTGCTTGGGGATAGAGCGGAACGGGGCCGCCCTGCATGCCTTGAAAATGTTGTTGGTACATAGGGGGCCAGCCAAAGTTGTTATTAGGGAAATTAGGAAAAATCGGATTAAACTGAGGGCGGTGCGGGGGCCCCCCAAAGAAACCCCTTCCTCTGCCTCTTCTTCTAGGTCTCCTGACGTAATCACTGTCCTCGCTCCCTGAGCTGGAACCCAATCTATCTGACGCCGTGTAGTCCCTACTCTGTCCCTTTTTCATATCATCCATCTTTTTCTGGACATAATCGTCAGTAATGTAGGGGTACACTGTGAGAAGTTGGCCTGGTATATGCTGTTCACTAATTAAAGTGGACACCTTGCACCAGAACAATTCGACTCTTATGGTAGATAGGTTTAAGACAACCTTTATAGAAAGCTATCCTAGTGGTAGCTGTGGAGAGCAGCCTTCAGGCTAAGTCTTGAAGGAATGTAAAGCAGCTTGTTTTACCACACAATCTCTTGAATCACCAAATGAAAAGACACCACACAGGTATATAGATCAAATATATATGTATTTATTATTAACAACTCTCTACTAATCTCTTTATGAGATTAGAAGTCAAGGACATATGCACAAATCAACGTTTCGCAATAAGTTAAGCACAAATATGGCTGGGGCCCTAGGGGCGTACCAGACTATATACTAAAAGAGACTTAGAAACAACGACTTGCAAAGAGACAAGGCCTAGGGCCTTCAGAAGTGCTGGGGCCTCACGAAACCACCCAAGGCAGGTAAGTAAAGGACCCACGGGGGACGCGTGCAGTGTGGATACACAGGCGCGAATTGCCGTTGACTTCAATGGGGCAAGTCGCGGTTGGAAATTAAGAGTTTTAGGATACTTGGGAGACCCTACAAGCAAGTCACTTACAGGGTAAGTAGTTTGAGGGCCCACACCCACAGGAGCACCGTAGTGCTGGAGTTACCTCACCCAGGGAAGCCGGGTGCATAGGTGTCCTTTGGTGTCGGGTCGCGGCGTCGTTTTCAATGGAGGACAATGAAGACTTGCTGCTTGTGAAGTCCGAAGAAGTGTCCGGTGGAATCCAAGCCTGGATTCGGAAGATGGAAGACCTGAAAGCAGAGGGGACAGTGTTCAAAGTCACTTGGCAGTGACTCGGGGCAAGGAAGATGAATGCCCACCGTCGTCGCAGGTCGTTCGTGGGTGCCTTGACTCTTTAGCCACGAGGTCCAGGGGGTGTCGACGACAACCAGGAGCTGGATTCGGCGTGTCCTACAATGTCTTCAGCTTACTGCGGTGTCGGTGACTCGATCGGAGCCAACAAGCCTTGGTAACAGCAAGTCTCGGGGAAAGTGCGAAGAGGCAATGGCGCAAACCAGCAAGGTCTGTGGAACTCACCCAGCGAGGGTAAGTCAGGGCAGACCTTGAGCAATCAGGGGAGCCCTTTGGTTTCTTTAGGAAGTCTTCTGGGGACCCAAAAGACGGCTGGCAAGGGATCGCAAAGATGCCTCGGGAGGATTCTCTCACAGGGGCCCACGGTCACTCGGGACGTGGTAGGCCTCTGATCTTAGGAGGGATTTCTGCTGGAGGCTGGGACCACACGTGGTCCAAAGCACAAGTTCGTGAAACATTATAAAGGGGTTGCACTCGACAATAGTGCATGGTACCCAGGGGTCGCGGTTTCTCATTACTCTTGGGGTGCACTGGCCTCAGCTTTGCTGGAGACTCACGATGGCCTTTGAGGAGTCAGGAAATCCACTTCTTGGGCTGCAGGGACTTCGGATTCCGGCGGGAGTGGCATAGTTTGCGACCGTCGTTTGTAGTTTTTGGTGCCTGCCAAGCAGGGGAGTCACTCATTGACTCCAAGGGAGATTCTTCAGTCTTCCAAAGGTAGTGGAACGTCGAAGGTCCAGGATTCTTCTTGTAGAGCGTTGTCCAGGGAAATCTGGGGTGCAATGCACAGGGTCCCCCTCTTATACCAAAAGAAGGGGAGGGACTAGCTCTATGACCCTACCTATGGGAGGGTCAGGGGAGTGGGTGGCTACACCCACTTCCCTTTGTCCAGTTTCGCGCCAGAGCAGGGGCAGGTAGCCCCTGAGCCGGTTTGAACTGGCATATGCACAGAGGAGCCTTCTGCTCCCCCAGTGCAGGACTTCAAAGCACTCTAAGAGTGCACCCACCCAGCCCCAATACACTAAACCCTGTCTGGGAGGTGGTCACACCCCTTGGGACAGGATATCTATTGTTGGGCTCCCTCCACTGCGAGTGTTGGTCATCAGCAGGAGGGCAGCCCAGTGTCTGTGACTGGTGGCATCCATTTTGTGATGCCAGGGCTCTGCAGGATTCTACCGCGTTTCCACAGTAGGTACATGTCTATCCCTCTAGAAGGGTGGAATGCTACCCCCGCCGCCAGGACTGGCGGGGGGTAGTATTCCAAGATGTTTGACACCAAACACGACATGTTTCGATGCAGCCATTCCAAAGTTAGCATTTTACCGCGAGGATATAATGCACTTAAAAGTATATGGTTTAACCGCATCCACAAACAGCACCAGAGAATGGACTCTGAGAGCTGCAGAGGGGCCCTGCTCAGGCAGAGGCACCCCCTCACAAAGAAGCCAAGCACCCTGCCCTCAGGATTGATAGGGCCTGCCTTAGGGGTGACTGATAGGGTTATATGTGTGTGCAGGAGAGATATAGGGAACCTATATCTCAGTGAGGGGTGCTAGCACTTCCTCACTCAGGCTGCAGTAGCAGGCCTGTGGTGTCAGATTTAGTCTGCTTCCCAGGGGTGGCATAATGCATGCTGCAGCCCCTGGTAGGCCTGTGGAGTACCTATGCCCTTGGTACCTAAGGTACCATATACTAGGGACTCATAAGGTACCACAGTATCCAATCACTAGTGCACCTAGGGTGCACTCCAAGTCGTTTAAAGAGAAAGCAGATAGGCTGGGGACCTGAATAGCAGGTTCCCAGCCAAACTAAGTCAAAAACCAACAAAACACCAGGAAAAAAGTGGGGGCAACCATGTAGTCAGATTCCACCTTCCTACATACACTTTCTCCCTTGAAAACTTTTTTAGGTCTTTCTGCAGCTTATCTACCTTTGACCTTAACAAGTAGTCTTTATACTCCCCAATCTCTGTATTAGTTTCCTCCAATTTCTTCTTAAAAGTGGCCAGAAGAATACTGGTCTTGATTCCCTGCTCATTAGCCTGGATCTTAATGTATAGGGCATCAGCTGTCATTTTAGCTGTGTTAATAATCAGGATCAGCCAATCCCTAGTACACTTCCAGGCTATGAGTGACCAGTCTCTCCGGAAAATGGGATCATCCAAGAATATGAGTGGTTCATTAGAGACCAAAAGGCCTCTGGGTGCCGCGTTGCCTCTCAAATATTCAGTTAAAATAGCCCCATGGAGGATGGTCTTTACATGGGACCTTTTCAATTCTAAAAGGGTGTCCCAGCCCTCCCCTTGAGTCAGGGCTTGGTTAATGGATGTGTCTCCTAAAAGTGAAGGACCTGCAAGGATGTCTGCCGCTGCATCGTCCCCGTAAGCTAAACCCTGTTCAGTTGTCATAATTCCACACTGAAAATGCACAAGGCAAGTAACCCAATTAAGTATCGCACAGACAAGGGTAAAATAAAAATAATAATAATAAAAATATCCTCTGCGGCTCGGCGGCCGCTCTAAATACACAACCACAGAAAGAGAGGTAAGAGGAAATAGTCCCAAGTCGCCCTCCTACAAAGCCTTAAATCACACAACAAAGAAAAGGGACTATGTAAAAACTAATGTAGTGAGTGAACAGAGGAGAGGTGTGAAGCAGGGCACACACTGTGTATATAAAACTGCCCTCACACACAGCAAGCTGTGTCATGCTTCATCATAGGGCCTGCTAACACACCGCGTCCGTCCCCTGTAGGTCTCCTACAACTACCTGGGGTGGTTCTTGGGGGTCCCTCGATTCTAGATGCCCTAGACCTAGGTCTAGCAAACTAAGATTGTGATATTCGATTGTGCTAAACTTATTTTGATAATATTTGACTTGTACATATGTTCCTGACTTCTAATCTCATAAAGAGATTAGTAGAGAGTGTTTATTAATAAATACATATATATTTGATATATATACCTGTGTGGTGTCTTTTCATTTGGTGATTCAAGAGATTGTGTGGTAAAACAAGCTGCTTTACATTCCTTCAAGACTTAGCCTGAAGGCTGCTCTCCACAGCTACCACTAGGATAGCTTTCTATAAAGGTTGTCTTAAACCTATCTACCATAAGAGTCGAATTGTTCTGGTGCAAGGTGTCCACTTTAATTAGTGAACAGCATATACCAGGCCAACTTCTCACATTGGTGGGCAGCGTGTGGGATTCCAGCTTGCTATTGTTTTACCAGAAAATCTCTATTTGAATTACTAACTGAAAACCACTATAGGTACTTAAGGTACATATAAAGTCAAGCTTAGTATCAATAAGTTCTACTGAACTTAGAGCTGTGTGCCAAGGGATAGCACACCCTTTCTACAGCTCAAGCTAGTATCAGTAGGCCACAAACTAATGTAGGTAGTACAACACTGCACAACACTAGAATGTCCTTAAAGGGTGGAACCAGTGGATCCACTCAGTATAAGGACATGGCTTTCTCTGACTTGAGAGCCATGTGTGTTGAAAGACACCTGAGGCTAGGACAGAGTCCCTCAACCCTACACCTGATAGATCTGCTGACAGCAGATGATCTTAGATTGGCTCTAGGAGCTAATGGATCTGAATCAGTGGGTGGGTCAATTACAGTATCTGGGTCAGATGATAAAAATCAGAATGACCAGGACTCTGTGATTGAAGGGCCAGGCCTCAAGGGGCCTGAAAAGGACAGAGGAATTCTCCCTAAGAGAACTGACAGAGTGGATGAGAGGCATAGGTCCCCTTCCAGGGAATCTGAGCACTCTTATCACTCTGGCAGAGAATTTGTCCACCAGAGGAACTCATACTTTCCCATAAAAGAGACCTCCTCTGAAAGAATGTGCAAACTGCTGCAGTATGAGGAAGCAAGAGTTGCCCTCAGAACCAAGCAGTTGGCACTGGATAGAGAAGCCCTGGAGATCCAGAGAGCTTCTAGAAGAGAGGGGTTAGAACCCCTTGGTGGCAGCACCAGTGTCCATAGAGCCAGAGAATCTATTCCAGACCATAGGAACCTGAGCAAGGTTGTTACTCCCTTCCAGAGTGGGGATGATATCCACAAGTGGATAACTGCTATGGAGAGGGCCTGTAGAGTACAGCAGGTCCCCCAAAAGCAGTGGGCAGCAATCTTGTGGCTCTCCTTTTCAGATAAAGGTAGAGACAAGCTCCTCACTGTTAGAGAAGAGGATGCTGATGATTATGAAGTCCTGAAGAGTGCACTGATAGATGGGTTTGGCTTAACCACTGAACAGTACAGGTTGAAGTTCAGAGACACCCAGAAGGCACAGACTCAGGACTGGACTGACTTTGTTGATTGTGCAACCAAGGCTCTGGAGGGTTGGCTGGTTGGCAGTAGGGTTACTGATTTCAAGGGATTGTATAATCTGATGATGAGAGAACAGATCCTTAATAATTGCCAGAACCAGTTGTTGCATCAATACCTGGTGGACTCAGATCTGACCTCTCCCCAAGAATTGGGAAAGAAGGCAGACAAATGGGTCAGAACCAGGGTGAGGCAGAAACCCCAGAACCAAGGGGGTGACACCAAGAAGCAAGATCCTAAGGGCTCTGAGAAAGGTGGGGATAAGTCAAAAGACCAGAAGTCTTCACAAGGGCCCCAAAAATCTGCATCTGGTGGGGAGTCACAATCCAACAAGGGAAAAGGCCAAAAGAAGCCCTGGTGCAAATTCTGTAAACAGAAAGGGCACTGGACTTCTGACTGTAACAAGTCCAAAGACCAAACCACCACCACTCCCGCCCCTAAGGCAACTTTTCCCCCTAGCTCAGCTACTGGTAGAGGTGGTACTCAGAATAAGGGTGTAGTAGGGTTGACCCTGGGTTCTGAAGTGGACTCTGACCTAGTCAGAGTGCCCACTCAGGCAATGCTGATTTGTGAGGGAGACCTTAATATGTCCTTCCTAGTAAGCCCCAGTAATCTGGGCAAATACAAACAGCAGCCTGTAATAAATGGCAAACAGGCTTTGGCATTTAGGGACACGGGTGCTAGTGTCACCATGGTGGCAGAGGATCTTGTGGACCCTGGACAGATCATCCTGGGCGAAATGTACCAGGTGACCAATGCAAGCAATGTCAAGACCAACCATAGTCTGGCAGTTGTGAATTTCTCCTGGGGAGGGGTAACTGGCCTCAAGAAGGTTGTAGTCAGCGCAGACCTCCCTGTCGAATGTCTATTGGGCAATGATCTAGAGACTTCAGCCTGGTCTGAAGTAGAGTTATGGACTCATGCTGAGATGTTGGGCATCCCTGCAGAGGTATTTGCTGTGACCAGGTCACAAGCAAGAATGCATAACACTGAACCAGCTCTGGATCCTGGAACAATGGACCAGATGCGTCCCAAGAGGAGGAGCAGTAGGGTAAAGGCAGTGCCTTCCCCTCTGTCTCAGATCACAGATTCACCCCCAGAGGAGGTGAAGCAGATCCTGAAGAAGGAACTGCCCCAGAGGGACTTGAGCCTGATCAGGTTGAGTTCTTGGGGGCAGGGGGCCCTTCTAGGGAAGATCTGAGTAAGGAGCAACAGTGCTGCCCCTCTCTTGAACCCCTCAGACAGCAGGCTGCTGCTGAGGCTGCTGGGAGTGCTGGTGGGTCCCATAAAGTTTATTGGGATGAGGGACTCCTATATTCTGAGGGTAGAGATCCAGCCCCTGGAGCCACCAGGAAGATGGTAATACCGCAGACGTTTAGGGGGTTCCTCTTGACCCTAGCACATGACATCCCTTTAGCAGGACACTTGGGCCAAAACAAGACCTGGGACAGGCTTGTTCCACATTTTCACTGGCCACATATGTCAGAGGACACAAAGGAGTTTTGTCGCTTCTGTGTCACATGCCAAGCCAGTGGTAAGGCAGGTGGCACAACAAAGGCCCCCCTGATACCACTACCTGTGGTGGGGGTACCCTTTAAAAGGGTAGGGATTGACATTGTTGGTCCCCTTGACCCTCAAACTGCATCTGGGCACAGGTTTATCCTGGTGGTAGTGGATCATGCCACCAGGTACCCAGAAGCAATTACCCTGAGGACCACCACAGCCCCTGTGGTGGCGAGAGCCCTCATTGGAGTCTTCTCCAGGGTGGGTTTTCCAAAGGAGGTCATTTCTGACAGAGGTGCCAACTTCATGTCAGGATATCTGAAGGCAATGTGGAAGGAGTGTGGTGTAACTTACAAGTTCACCACCCCCTATCACCCACAATGCAATGGTTTAGTTGAACGCTTCACAAAACCTTGAAAGGAATGATTAAAGGACTCCCAGAGAAGCTTAGGCTGAAATGGGACCTTCTTCTTCCTTGCCTGTTGTTTGCATACAGAGAGGTTCCACAGAAGGGGGTTGGGTACAGCCCATTTGAGCTTCTGTTTGGGCATCCTGTGAGAGGTCCACTGTGTTTGGTAAAAGAGGGCTGGGAGTTACCTCTCAGGCCCCCCAAACAAGATGTGATGGACTATGTGCTTGGTCTCCGCTCCCGAATGGCAGAGTACATGAAAAAGGCAACCAAAAACCTGGAGGCCAGCCAAGAATTACAAAAAGCTTGGCATGACCAAAAGGCTGTACTGACTGTATACCAGCCAGGACAGAAAGTGTGGGTGTTGGAGCCTGTGGCCCCAGCAGCCCTCCAGGACAAGTGGAGTGGCCCCCATACAATAGTTGAACAGAAGGGAGAAGTCACCTACCTGGTGAATCTTGGAACTCCCAGGAGCCCCCTGAGGGTGCTCCATGTCAACAGATTAAAGCCATATGTTGACAGGGCTGACATGGGCTTGCTCATGGCGACTGATGAGGAACAGGAGGAGGAGAGTGACCCTCTCCCTGACCTGCTCTCTCAGAACCCTGATGATGGGTCAGTAGATGGTGTTGCTTTGGCAAGCAGCCTCACTGACCATCAGCAAACTGAGTGCAGACAAGTTCTGCAACAGTATAGACATATGTTTAGCCTGACCCCTAGTCAGACTTCCTGGTGCACCCATGAGGTGGACACTGGAGACAGTCTGCCTGTCAAGAATAAAATCTACAGGCAACCTGACCATGTCAGGGACTGTATCAGGACTGAAGTCCAGAAAATGTTGGAGCTAGGTGTAATTGAGCCTTCAGATAGCCCTTGGGCTAGCCCAGTAGTCCTGGTACCCAAGCCTCATACCCAGGGTGGTAAGAAAGAAATGAGATTTTGTGTAGACTACAGAGGCCTCAATGCAGTCACTAGGACTGATGCCTATCCCATACCAAGGGCAGATGAGCTGATTGATACTTTGGCCTCAGCCAAGTATCTAAGCACGTTTGACCTGACAGCTGGCTACTGGCAGATCAGGTTAGCTGATGATGCAAAAGCCAAAACAGCATTTTCGACCCCTGGTGGGCACTACCACTTTGTGGTGATGCCCTTTGGATTGAAAAATGCACCTGCCACTTTTCAGAGGTTAGTGAATAAAGTTCTGACAGGGATGGAAACTTATTGCTCAGCTTATCTAGATGATATTGCTGTCTTTAGTTCCTCCTGGCAGGATCACCTGGTCCACCTCAGGAATGTTTTGGAGGCCCTGCAGAAAGCAGGCCTCACTATCAAGGCCACTAAGTGCCAAATAGGGCAGAGTCAGGTTGTATACCTGGGCCACCTTGTGGGTGGAGGCCAGGTTCAGCCTTTACAGAGCAAAATCCAAACCATAATGGAATGGGTTGCTCCAACCACCCAGACACAGGTGAGAGCCTTCTTAGGCCTGACTGGGTACTATAGGAGGTTTGTCAAGGGATATGGATCTATAGTGACCCCCTTGAATGATCTGACCTCAAAGAAAATGCCAAAAAAGGTTCAGTGGACAGCTAGCTGTCAAAAGGCATTTGAAGACCTAAAGCAGGCCATGTGCACTGCCCCCATCTTACAGAGTCCAGACTACACCAAAAAGTTCATTGTCCAAACAGATGCTTCTGAGCTGGGTGTGGGAGCTGTACTGTCTCATCTGAATGATGAAGGTCAAGACCAGCCAGTAGCTTTTATTAGCAGAAGGCTGACCCCTAGAGAGAAACGTTGGTCAGCTATAGAGAGGGAGGCCTTTGCTGTGGTGTGGGCCCTGAAGAAGCTGAGGCCATACTTGTTTGGCACTCACTTCATAGTTCAGACTGACCACAAGCCCCTCCTATGGCTTAAACAAATGAAAGGAGAAAACCCAAAACTTTTGAGGTGGTCCATTTCCCTACAGGGGATGGACTATACAGTGGAACATAGACCTGGGACCCAACATGCCAATGCAGATGGACTCTCAAGGTATTTCCACTTTGAACACGAAGACTCAACTGGTCAAGGTTAGTTTAGTGTCCCTGCGTTTGGGGGGTTTGTGTAGGAGAGTAGGATCTGCCTCTTATGTTGCCCCCACTTTTTTCTGATGTTTACACTGGTTTCTGGCTATAGTCTGGCTGGGACCCTGCTAATCAGGGCCCCAGCCTCTCTGTTCTCTCTAAACGATTTGGAGTGCACTCTAGGTGCACTAGTGATTGGATACTGTGGTACCTTATGAGTCCCTAGTATATGGTACCTTAGGTACCAAGGGCATAGGTACTTCACAGGCCTACCAGGGGCTGAAGCATGTATTATGCCACCCCTGGGAAGCAGACTAAATCTGACACCCTAGGCCTGCTACTGCAGCCTGGGTGAGGTGGTGCTAGCACTCCTCACTGAGATATAGGTTCCCTATATCTCTCCTACACACACATATAAACCTATCAGTCACCCCTAAGGCAGGCCCTATCAATCCTGAGGGCAGGGTGCTTGGCTTCTATGTGAGGGGGTGCCTCTGCCTGAGCAGGGCCCCTCTGCAGCTCTCAGAGTCCATTCTCTGGTGCTGTTTGTGGATGCGGTTAAACCATATACTTTTAAAGTGCATTATATCCTCGCGGTAGAATGCTAACTTTGGAATGGCTGCATCGAAACATGTCGTGTTTGGTGTCAAACATCTTGGAATACTACCCCCCTGCCAGTCCTTACGGCGGGGGTAGCATCCCACCCTTCTAGAGGGATAGACATGTACCTGCTGTGGAAACGCGGTAGAATCCTGCAGAGCCCTGGCATCACAAAATGGATGCCACCAGTCACAGATACTGGGCTGCCCTCCTGCTGATGACCAACACTCTCAGTGGAGGAAGCCCAACAATAGATATCCTGTCCCAAGGGGTGTGACCACCTCCCAGACAGGGTTTAGTGTATTGGGGCTGGGTGGGTGCACTCTTAGAGTGCTTTGAAGTCCTGCACTGGGGAGCAGAAGGCTCCTCTGTGCATATGCCAGTTCAAACCGGCTCAGGGGCTACCTGCCCCTGCTCTGGCGCGAAACTGGACAAAGGGAAGTGGGTGTAGCCACCCACTCCCCTGACCCTCCCATAGTTAGGGTCATAGAGCTAGTCCCTCCCTTTCTTTTAGTATAAGAGGGGGAACCTGTGCATTGCACCCTAGATTTCCCTGGACGACGCTCTGAAGAAGAATCCCGGACCTTCGACGTTCCACTACCTTTGGAAGACTGAAGAATCTCCCTTGGAGTCAAGTAGTGACTCCCCTGCTTGGCAGGCACCAAAAACTACAAACAATGGTTGCAAACTATGCCGCTCCCGCCGGAGTCCGAAGTCCCTGCAGCCCAAGAAGTGGATTTCCTGACTTTTCAAAGGCCATCGTGAGTCCCCAGCGAAGCTGAGGCCAGTGGACCCCAAGAGTAACGAGGAACCGCGACCCCTGGGTACCATGCACTATTGTCGAGTGCAACCCCTTCATAATGTTCCACGAACTTGTGCTTTGGACCACGTGTGGTCCTAGCCTCCAGCAGGAACCCTCCGAAGATCAGAGGCCTACCGCGTCCCGAGTGACCGTGGGCCCCTGTGAGCGAATCCTCCTGAGGCGTCTTTGCGATCCCTTGCCAGCCGGCTTGTGGGTCCCCAGAAGACTTTCTAAAGAAACCAAAGGGCTCTCCTGGTTGCTTAAGGCCTGCCCTGACTTACCCTCGCTGGGTGAGTCCCACAGACCTTGCTGGTCTGCGCCATTGCCTCTTTGCACTTTACCCAAGACTTGCTGTTACCAAGGCTTGTTGGCTCCAATCGAGTCGCCGACACTGCAGTAAGCTGCAGACATCTTGGGCCACGCCGAATCCAGCTCCTGGTTATCGTCAACGCCTCCTGGACCTCGTGGCTGAAGAGTCAAGGCCCCCGCGAACGACCTGAATCTTGCGATGACGGTGGGCATCCATCTTCCATGCCCCGAGTCACTGCCAAGTGACTTTGAACACTGTCCCCTCTGCTTTCAGGTCTTCCATCTTCCGAATCCAGGCTTGGATTCCTCCGGACACTTCTCCTGTCGCCGCAAGCAGCAAGTCTTCACTGGCTCCCATTGAAAACGACGCCGCGACCCGACACCAAAGGACACCTATGCACCCGGCTCCCCTGGGTGAGGTAACTTCAGCACTACAGTGCTCCTGTGGGTGTGGGCCCTAGAACTACTTATCCTGTAAGTGACATGCTTGTAGCTTCCCTCGAAGTGTCCTAAAACTCTAATTTTCTAAGTGCGACAATTGCGCTGACTCGTACAGGGTTCGTGTCTGTGTTAGACACACCGCGTCCATCTCCTTTGTAACACTATCCAGAACTGTATCCTTCGACTCGTACTGAGTCCGATCGGTGTTCACCTCGAACACACAAAGGGCCTGTAACACTGAGATCTCCATTGCACTGACTCGCACAAGGTTCGCGTCTGTGTTAGACACAGCGCGTCCATCTCCCTTGCAACTCTATCTGTAACCGCGTCCTTCGACTCGTACAAGGACCGATCGGTGTGTTCACCTCGAACACGCAAGGGACCTTTAACATCGAAATCTCAATCGTGTCTGAGCGCCTAGACTCGCACAGGACTCGCACCGGTGCCAGGTCACCGCGTCAGTCCCCTGTGGGTCTCCTACAACTACCTGGGGTGGTTCTTGGGGGTCCCTCGATTCTAGATGCCCTAGACCTAGGTCTAGCAAACTAAGATTGTGATATTCGATTGTGCTAAACTTATTTTGATAATATTTGACGTGTACATATGTTCCTGACCTCTAATCTCATAAAGAGATTAGTAGAGAGTGTTTATTAATAAATACATATATATTTGATATATATACCTGTGTGGTGTCTTTTCATTTGGTGATTCAAGAGATTGTGTGGTAAAACAAGCTGCTTTACATTCCTTCAAGACTTAGCCTGAAGGCTGCTCTCCACAGCTACCACTAGGATAGCTTTCTATAAAGGTTGTCTTAAACCTATCTACCATAAGAGTCGAATTGTTCTGGTGCAAGGTGTCCACTTTAATTAGTGAACAGCATATACCAGGCCAACTTCTCACATTTCTGTACTTCTCTTGCTTCTTTCTGCACCTCTCTTGCTTCTTTCTGTACCCTTCTTGCCTCTTTCCGCATCCCTGTTCCCTCTTCCTGCATATCTCTTGCCTGTTTCTGCAACCGCCATGTCTCTTTTTGCAGTTCTCTTGCCTCCTTGTGCACTTCTGTTGCTATTTTCTGCACTACTCTTGCCTGTTTCTTCACCCCTCTTTCTTCTTTCTGCGCCTCTGTTGGTTCTTTCTGCACTTCTCTTGCTTCTTTTTGCACCTCTCTTGCTTCTTTCTGTATGCCTCTTGCCTCTTTCTGCACCCCTCTTCCCTCTTCCTGCACCTCTCCTGCCTCTTTCTGCACACCTGTTCCCTCTTTCTGCATATCTCTTGCCTGTTTCTGCACCTTTCTTGCTTCTTTCTGCACCTCTTTTGCTTCTTTCTGCACTTCTCTTACCTCTTTCTTCATTTCTGTTGCTTTTTTCTACACTTCTCTTGCCTCTTTCTGCACCCCTCTTGCCTGGTTCTGCACCTCTGTTGCTTCTTTCTGCAGTTCTCTTGCCTCCTTCTGCACCTCTGTTGCTTCTTTCTGCACCTCACTTGCCTCTTTTTGCACCTCTCTTGCCTCTTTCTGCACTTCTCTTGCCCCTTTCTGTACCTCATTTGCCTCTTTCTGCACTTCTCTTGCTTTTCTCTGCACCTCTCTTGTTTCTTTCTGCTACTCTCTTCTCTCTTTCATCACTTCTCTTGCTTCTCTCTACACCTCTGTTGCTTCTTTCAGTACTTCTCCTGCCTCTTTCTGCACTTCTCTTGCCTGTTTCTATACCTCGCTTGCTTCTTTCTGTACCTCTCTTGCCTCTTTCTGCACTTCACTTCTTTCTGCACTCCTCTTGCCTCTTTTTGCACCCATCTTCCCTCTTTCAGCACCTCTCTTGCCACTTTCTGCACCCTTTTCCCTCTTTCTGCACCTCTCTTGCCTCTTTCTGCACTTCTCTTGCCTCTTTCTGCACCTCTGTTGCTTCTTTCTGCACTTCTCTTGCCTCTTTCTACATTTCTGTTGCTTCTTCCTGCACTTCTCTTGCCTCTTTCTGCACCCCTCTGGCCTGTTTCTGCACCTCTGTTGCTTCTTTCTGCACTTCTCTTGCTTCTTTCTGCACCTCTCTTGCTTCTTTCTACACCCCTCTTGCCTCTCTCTGCACCCCTCTTCCCTCTTTCTGCACTTCTCTTGCCTCTTTCTGCACCTCTCTTGCCTCTTTTCGCTCCTCTGTTGCTTCTTTCTGCACTTCACTTGCCTCTTTCTGCACCCCCACTGCATCTTTCTGCACCTCTGTTAGTTCTTTCTGTACTTCTCTTGCTTCTTTCTGCACCTCTCTTGCTTCTTTCTGCACCCTTCTTGCCTCTTTCCGCATCCCTGTTCCCTCTTCCTGCATATCTCTTGCCTGTTTCTGCAACCGCCTTGTCTCTTTTTGCAGTTCTCTTGCCTCCTTGTGCACTTCTGTTGCTATTTTCTGCACTACTCTTGCCTGTTTCTTCACCCCTCTTTCTTCTTTCTGCACCTCTGTTGGTTCTTTCTGCATTTCTCTTGCTTCTTTTTGCACCTCTCTTGCTTCTTTCTGTATGCCTCTTGCCTTTTTCTGCACCCCTCTTCCCTCTTTCTGCACCTCTCTTGCCTCTTTCTGCACCCATGTTCCCTCTTTCTGCACCTCACTTGCCTCTTTCTTCACCTCGCTAGCCTGTTTCTGCACCTCACTTGCCTCTTTCTGCACCTCTCTTGCCTCTTTCTGCACTTCTCTTGCCTCTTTCTGCACCTCTCTTGTTTCTTTCTGCAACTCTCTTGTCTCTTTCATCACTTCTCTTGCTTCTTTCTACACCTCTGTTGCTTCCTTCAGCACTTCTCTTGCCTCTTTCTTCACTTCTCTTGCCTGTTTCTGCACCTCACTTGCCTTTTTATGCACTTCTCTTGCTTCTTTCTGCACCTCACTTGCCTCTTTCTGCACTTCTCTTGCTTTTTTCTGCACCTTCTTTGTTTCTTTCGGCAACTCTCTTGTCTCTCATCACTTCTCTTGCTTCTTTCTACACCTCTGTTGCTTCTTTCTACACGTCTGTTGCATCTTTATGCACACCTCTTGCCTCTTTCTGCACCTCTGTTGGTTCTTTCTGCACTGCTCTTGCTTCTTTCTGCACCTCTCTTGCAAATTTCTGCACCCTTCTTGCCTTTTTCTGCACCCCTCTTCCTTCTTTCTGCACTTCTCTTGCCTCTGTCTGTACCCCTGTTCCCTCTTTTGCCTGTTTCTGCAACTCTCTTGCCTCTTTCTGCAGTTCTCTTGCCTCTTTCTGCACCTCTGTTGCTTCTTTCTGCACTTCTTTTGCCTCCTTCTCCACCCCTCTAGCCTCTTTCTGCACCTCAGTTGGTTCTTTCTGCACTTCTCTTGCTTTTTCCTGCACCTCTGTAGCTTCTTTCTGCACCCCTCTTGCCTCTTTCTGCACCTCACTTTCCTCTTTCTGAACCTCTCTTTCTGCAGTTCTCTTGCCTCCTTCTGCACCTCTGTTGCTTCTTTCTGCACCTCACTTACCTCTTTCTGTACCTCTCTTGCCTCTCTCTGCACTTCTCTTGCCTATCTCTGTACCTCACTTGCCTCTTTCTGCACTTCTCTTGCTTTTTTCTGCACCTCTCTTGTTTCTTACTGCAACTCTCTTGTCTCTTTCATCACTTCTCTTGCTTCTTTCTACACCTCTGTTGCTTCTTTCACCACTTCTCTCGCCTCTTTCTGCACTTCTCTTGCCTGTTTCTACATCTCTTTTGCTGCTTTCTGCACACATCTTCCCTCTTTCAGCACCTCTCTTGCCTCTTTCTGCATCCTGGTCCCTCTTTTTGCATATCTCTTGCCTCTTTCTGCACCTCTCTTGCCTCTTCCTGCACTACTCTTGCCTCTCTCTGCACTTCTCTTGCCTCTCTCTGTACCTCACTTGCCTCTTTCTGCACTTCTCTTGCTTTTTTCTGCACCTCTCTTGTTTCTTACTGCAACTCTCTTGTCTCTTTCATCACTTCTCTTGCTTCTTTCTACACCTCTGTTGCTTCTTTCACCACTTCTCTCGCCTCTTTCTGCACTTCACTTGCTTCTTTCTGCACACCTCTTGCCTCTTTCTGCACCCATCTTCCCTCTTTCAGCACCTCTCTTGCCTCTTTCTGCATCCTGTTCCCTCTTTTTGCATATCTCTTGCCTCTTTCTGCACCTCTCTTGCCTCTTCCTGCACTACTCTTGCCTCTTTCTGCACCTCTGTTGCTTCTTTCACCACTTCTCTCGCCTCTTTCTGCACTTCTCTTGCCTGTTTCTACATCTCTCTTGCTTCTTTCTGCACCTCTCTTGCCTCTTTCTGCACTTCACTTGCTTCTTTCTCCACCCCTCTTGCCTCTTTCTGCACCCATCTTCCCTCTTTCAGCACCTCTTTTGCCTCTTTCTGTACCCTGTTCCCTCTTTTTGCATATCTCTTGCCTCTTTCTGCACTTCTCTTGCCTCTTTCTGCACCCCTCTTGCCTGTTTCTGCACCTCTGTTGCTTCTTTCTGCACTTTTCTTGCTTCTATCTGCACCTCTCTTGCTTCTTTCTGCACCCCTCTTTCCTCTCTCTGCACCCCTCTTCCCTCTTGTTGCACCTCTCTTGCCTCTTTCTGCACCTGTCTTGCTTCTTTATGCACCTCTCTTGCCTCTTTTCGCACCTCTGTTGCTTCTTTCTGCACTTCTCTTGCCTCTTTCTGCACCCCTCTTGTGTCTTTCTGCACCTCTGTTGGTTCTTTCTACCCTTCTCTTGCTTCTTACTGCACCTCTCTTGCTTCTTTCTGTACACCTCTTGCCTTTTTCTGCACCCCTCTTCCCTCTTTCTGCACCCCTCTTCCCTCTTTCTGCACCTCTCTTGCCTCTTTCTGCATCCATGTTCCCTCTTTCTGCACCTCTCTTGCCTGTTTCTGCAACTCTCTTGTCTCTTTCTACAGTTCTCTTGCCTCCTTCTGTACCTCTGTTGCTTCATTCTGCACTTTTCTTACCTCTTTCTGCACCCCTCTTTCCTGTTTCTGCACCTCACTTGCCTCTTTCTTCACCTTGCTAGCCTGTTTCTTTACCTCACTTGCCTCTTTCTGCACCTCTCTTGCCTCTTTCGGCACTTCTCTTGCCTATTTATGCACCTCACTTGCCTCTTTCTGCACTTCTCTTGCTTTTTTCTGCACCTCTCTTGTTTCTTTCTGCAACTCTCTTGTCTCTTTTATCACTTCTCTTGCTTCTTTCTACACCTCTGTTGCTTCTCCGGCACTTCTCTTGCCTCTTTCTGCACTTCTCTTGCCTGTTTCTGCACCTCACTTGCCTCTTTCTGCACTTCTCTTGCTTCTTTCTGCACCTCACTTGCCTCTTTCTGCATTTCTCTTGCTTTTTTCAGCACCTCTCTTGTTTCTTTCTGCAACTCTCTTGTCTCTTTCATCACTTCTCTTGCTTCTTTCTACACCTCTGTTTCTACTTTCAGCACTTTTCTTGCCTCTTTCTGCACTTCTCTTGCCTTTTCTGCACCTCTCTTGCCTCTTTGTGCACCTCTGCTGCCACTTTCTGCACCTCACGTGCTTCTTTCTGCACCCCTCCTCCCTCTTTCTGTACCTCTCTTGCCTCTTTCTGCACCCCTGTTCCCTCTTTCTGCACCTCTCCTGCCTGTTTCTGCACCTATGTTGCCTAACTTTGTGCTTCTCTTGCCTCCTTCTGCACATCTGTTGCTTCTTTCTGCACTTTTCTTGCCTCTTTCTCCACCCCTCTTGCCTCTTTCTGCACCTCTGTTGCATCTTTCTGCACTTCTCTTCCTTCTTTCTGCACCTGTCTTGCTTCTTTTTGCACCCCTCTTGCCTCTTTCTGCCCCCCTCTTCCCTCTTTCTGTACCTCTCTTGCCTCTTTCAGCTTCTCTCTTGCCTCTTTCTGCACCTCTAATGATTCTTTCTGCTTTTCTCTTGCTTCTGTCTGCACCTTTCATGCTTCTTTCTGCACCCCTGTCACCTCTTTTTACACTCGTCTTCCTTCTTTCTGCACCTCTCTTGCCTCTTTCTGTACCCCTGTTGCCTCTATCTGCACTTCTCTTGCCTCTTTCTGCACCTCTCTTGCCTCTTTCTGCACTGTGCTTGCCTCTTTCTGCACTTCTCTTGCCTCTTTCTGCACCTCTCTTGCCTCTTTCCGCTCTTCTCTTGCCTCTTTCTGCACCTCTGTAGCTTCTTTCTGCCCTTCTCTTGCTTCTTTGTGCACCTCTCATGCTTCTTTCTGTACCCCTGTCGCCTCTTTTTGCACTCGTCTTCCTTCTTTCTGCATCTCTCTTGCCTCTTTCTGCACCCCTGTTGCCTCTTTCTGCACCTCTCTTGCCTCTTTCTGCACCTCTCTTGCCTCTTTCTGCACTTCTCCTGCCTCTTTCTGCACCTTTTTTGCCTCTTTCTGCTCTTCTCTTGCCTTTTTCTGCACCTCTGTAGCTTCTTTCTGCACTTTTCTTACCTCTTTCTGCACTTCTATTGCCTGTTTCTGCACCTCACTTGCTTCTTTCTTCACCTTGCTAGCCTGTTTCTGCACCTCACTTGCCTCTTTCTTCACCTCTCTTGCCTCTTTCGGCACTTCTCTTGCCTCTTTATGCACCTCACTTGCCTCCCTCTGCACTTCTCTTGCCTCTTTCTGCACCTCTCTTGTTTCTTTCTGCAACTCTCTTGTCTCTTTCATCACTTCTCTTGCTTCTTTCTACACCTCTGTTGCTTCCTTCAGCACTTCTCTTGCCTCTTTCTTCACTTCTCTTGCCTGTTTCTGCACCCCACTTGCCTTTTTCTGCACTTCTCTTGCTTCTTTCTGCACATCACTTGCCTCTTTCTGCACTTCTCTTGCTTTTTTCTGCACCTTCTTTGTTTCTTTCTGCAACTCTCTTGTCTCTTTCATCACTTCTCTTGCTTCTTTCTACACCTTTGTTGCTTCTTTCTGCACTTCTGTTGCATCTTTATGCACCCATCTTGCCTCTTTCTGCACCGCTGTTGGTTCTTTCTGCAGTTCTCCTGCCTCCTTCTGCACCTCTGTTGCTTCTTTCTGCACCTCACTTACCTCTTTCAGCACCTCTCTTGCCTCTCTCTGCACTCTCTTGCCTCTTTCTGTACCTCACTTCCCTCTTTCTGCACTTCTCTTGCTTTTTTCAGCACCTCTCTTGTTTCTTTCTGCAACTCTTGTGTCTCTTTCATCACTTCTCTTGCTTCTTTCTACACCTCTGTTGCTTCTTTCAGCACTTCTCTCGCCTCTTTCTGCACTTCTCTTGCCTGTTCCTACACCTCTCTTGCTTCTTTCTGCACCTCTCTTGCCTCTTTCTGCACTTCACTTGCTTCTTTCTGCACCCCTCTTGCCTCTTTCTGCACCCATCTTCCCTCTTTCAGCACCTCTCTTGCCTCTTTCTGCACCCTGTTCCCTCTTTCTGCATATCTCTTGCCTGTTTCTGCACCTCTCTTGCTTCTTTCTGCACCTCTTTTCCTTCTTTCTGCACTTCTCTTACCTCTTTCTTCATTTCTGTTGCTTTTTTCTACACTTCTCTTGCCTCTTTCTGCACCCCTCTTGCCTGGTTCTGCACCTCTGTTGCTTATTTCTGCAGTTCTCTTGCCTCCTTCTGCACCTCTGTTGCTTCTTTCTGCACCTCACTTGCCTCTTTTTGCACCTCTCTTGCCTCTCTCTGCACTTCTCTTGCCCCTTTCTGTACCTCATTTGCCTCTTTCTGCACTTCTCTTGCTTTTTTCTGCACCTCTCTTGTTTCTTTCTGCTACTCTCTTCTCTCTTTCATCACTTCTCTTGCTTCTCTCTACACCTCTGTTGCTTCTTTCAGTACTTCTCCTGCCTCTTTCTGCACTTCTCTTGTCTGTTTCTATACCTCGCTTGCTTCTTTCTGCACCTCTCTTGCCTCTTTCTGCACTTCACTTCTTTCTGCACCCCTCTTGCCTCTTTTTGCACCCATCTTCCCTCTTTCAGCACCTCTCTTGCCACTTTCTGCACCCTTTTCCCTCTTTCTGCACATCTCTTGCCTGTTTCTGCACCTCTCTTGCTTGTTTCTGCACCTCTCTTGCCTCTTTCTGCACCTCTATCGCTTCTTTCTGGACTACTCTTGCCTCTTTCTACATTTCTGCTGCTTCTTTCTGCATTTCTCTTGCCTCTTTCTGCACCCCTCTAGCCACTTTCTGCACCTCTGTTGATTCTTTCTGCACTTCTCTTGCTTCTTTCTGCACCACTCTTGCTTCTTTCTACACCCCTCTTGCCTCTCTCTGCACCCCTCTTCCCTCTTTCTGCACTTCTCTTGCCTCTTTCTGCACCTGCCTTGCCTCTTTCTGCACCTCTCTTGCCTCTTTTCGCTCCTCTGTTGCTTCGTTCTGCACTTCACTTGCCTCTTTCTGCACCCCCACTGCATCTTTCTGCACCTCGGTTAGTTCTTTCTGTATTTCTCTTGCTTCTTTCTACACCTATCTTGCTTCTTTCTGCACCCTTCTTGCCTCTTTCCACATCACTGTTCCCTCTTCCTGCATATCTCTTGCCTGTTTCTGCAACCGCCTTGTCTCTTTTTGCAGTTCTCTTGCCTCCTTGTGCACCTCTGTTGCTACTTTCTGCACTACTCTTGCCTGTTTCTTCACCCCTCTTTCTTCTTTCTGCACCTCTGTTGGTTCTTTCGGCACTTCTTTTGCTTCTTTTTGCACCTCACTTGCCTCTTTCTTCACCTCGCTAGCCTGTTTCTGTACCTCACTTGCCTCTTTCTGCACCTCTCTTGCCTCTTTCTGCACTTCTCTTGCCTCTTTCTGCACCTCTCTTGTTTCTTTCTGCAACTCTCTTGTCTCTTTCATCACTTCTCTTGCTTCTTTCTACACCTCTGTTGCTTCCTTCAGCACTTCTCTTGCCTCTTTCTTCACTTCTCTTGCCTGTTTCTGCACCTCACTTGCCTTTTTCTGCACTTCTCTTGCTTCTTTCTGCACCTCACTTGCCTCTTTCTGCACTTCTCTTGCTTTTTTCTGCACCTTCTTTGTTTCTTTCGGCAACTCTCTTGTCTCTCATCAGTTCTCTTGCTTCTTTCTACACCTCTGTTGCTTCTTTCTGCACTTCTGTTGCATCTTTATGCACACCTCTTGCCTCTTTCTGCACCTCTGTTGGTTCTTTCTGCACTGCTCTTGCTTCTTTCTGCACCTCTCTTGCAAATTTCTGCACCCCTCTTGCCTCTTTCTGCACCCCTCTTCCCTCTTTCTGCACTTCTCTTGCCTCTGTCTGTACCCCTGTTCCCTCTTTCTGCACCTCTTTTGCCTGTTTCTGCAACTCTCTTGCCTCTTTCTGCAGTTTTCTTGCCTCTTTCTGCACCTCTGTTGCTTCTTTATGCACTTCTTTTGCCTCCTTCTGCACCCCTCTAGCCTCTTTCTGCACCTCAGTTGGTTCTTTCTGCACTTCTTTTGCTTTTTCCTGCACCTCTCTAGCTTCTTTCTGCACCCCTCTTGCCTCTTTCTGCACCTCTCTTTCCTCTTTCTGAACCTCTCTTGCCTCTTTCTGAGGTTCTCTTGCCTCCTTCTGCACCTCTGTTGCTTCTTTCTGCACCTCACTTACCTCTTTCTGTACCTCACTTGCCTCTTTCTGCACTTCTCTTGCGTTTTTCTGCACCTCTCTTGTTTCTTACTGCAACTCTCTCGTCTCTTTCATCACTTCTCTTGCTTCTTTCTACACCTCTGTTGCTCTTTCACCACTTCTCTCGCCTCTTTCTGCACTTCTCTTGCCTGTTTCTACATCTCTCTTGCTTCTTTCTGCACCTCTCTTGCCTCTTTCTGCACTTCACTTGCTTCTTTCTGCACCCCTCTTGCCTCTTTCTGCACCCATCTTCCCTCTTTCAGCACCTCTCTTGCCTCTTTCTGCATCCTGTTCCCTCTTTTTGCATATCTCTTGCCTCTTTCTGCACCTCTGTTGCTTCTTTCACCACTTCTCTCGCCTCTTTCTGCACTTCTCTTGCCTGTTTCTACATCTCTCTTGCTTCTTTCTGCACCTTTCTTGCCTCTTTCTGCACTTCACTTGCTTCTTTCTGCACCCCTCTTGCCTCTTTCTGCACCCATCTTCCCTCTTTCAGCACCTCTTTTGCCTCTTTCCGTACCCTGTTCCCTCTTTTTGCACATCTCTTGCCTCTTTCTGCACTTCTCTTGCCTCTTTCTGCACCACTCTTGCCTGTTTCTGCACCTCTGTTGCTTCTTTCTGCACTTTTCTTGCTTCTATCTGCACCTCTCTTGCTTCTTTCTGCACCCCTCTTGCCTCTCTCTGCACCCCTCTTCCCTCTTGTTGCACCTCTCTTGCCTCTTTCTGCACCTGTCTTGCTTCTTTATGCACCTCTCTTGCCTCTTTTCGCACCTCTGTTGCTTCTTTCTGCACTTCTCTTGCCTCTTTCTGCACCCCTCTTGTGTCTTTCTGCACCTCTGTTGGTTCTTTCTGCCCTTCTCTTGCTTCTTACTGCACCTCTCTTGCTTCTTTCTGTACGCCTCTTGCCTTTTTCTGCACACCTCTTCCCTCTTTCTGCACCTCTCTTGCCTCTTTCTGCATCCATGTTCCCTCTTTCTGCACCTCTCTTGCCTGTTTCTGCAACTCTCTTGTCTCTTTCTACAGTTCTCTTGCCTCCTTCTGTACCTCTGTTGCTTCATTCTGCACTTTTCTTACCTCTTTCTGCACCCCTCTTGCCTGTTTCTGCACCTCACTTGCCTCTTTCTTCACCTTGCTAGCCTGTTTCTTTACCTCACTTGCCTCTTTCTGCACCTCTCTTGGCTCTTTCGGCACTTCTCTTGCCTATTTATGCACCTCACTTGCCTCTTTCTGCACTTCTCTTGCTTTTTTCTGCACCTCTCTTGTTTCTTTCTGCAAATCTCTTGTCTCTTTTATCACTTCTCTTGCTTCTTTCTACACCTCTGTTGCTTATCCGGCACTTCTCTTGCCTCTTTATGCACTTCTCTTGCCTGTTTCTGCACCTCACTTGCCTCTTTCTGCACTTCTCTTGCTTCTTTCTGCACCTCACTTGCCTCTTTCTGCATTTCTCTTGCTTTTTTCAGCACTTCTCTTGTTTCTTTCTGCAACTCTCTTGTCTCTTTCATCACTTCTCTTGCTTCTTTCTACACCTCTGTTTCTTCTTTCAGCACTTCTCTTGCCTCTTTCTGCACTTCTCTTGCCTTTTCTGCACCTCTCTTGCCTCTTTGTGCGCCTCTGCTGCCACTTTCTGCACCTCACGTGCTTCTTTCTGCACCCCTCCTCCCTCTTTCTGTACCTCTCTTGCCTCTTTCTGCACCCATATTCCCTCTTTCTGCACCTCTCCTGCCTGTTTCTGCACCTATGTTGCCTACTTTTGTGCTTCTCTTGCCTCCTTCTGCACATCTGTTGCTTCTTTCTGCACTTTTCTTGCCTCTTTCTGCACCCCTCTTGCCTCTTTCTGCACCTCTGTTGCATCTTTCTGCACTTCTCTTCCTTCTTTCTGCACCTGTCTTGCTTCTTTTTGCACCCCTCTTGCCTCTTTCTGCCCCCTCTTCCCTCTTTCTGTACCTCTCTTGCCTCTTTCAGCTTCTCTCTTGCCTCTTTCTGCACCTCTAATGATTCTTTCTGCTTTTCTCTTGCTTCTGTCTGCACCTTTCATGCTTCTTTCTGCACCCCTGTCACCTCTTTTTGCACTCGTCTTCCTTCTTTCTGCACCTCTCTTGCCTCTTTCTGTACCCCTGTTGCCTCTTTCTGCACTTCTCTTGCCTCTTTCTGCACCTATCTTGCCTCTTTCTGCACTTTGCTTGCCTCTTTCTGCACTTCTCTTGCCTCTTTCTGCACCTCTCTTGCCTCTTTCTGCTCTTCTCTTGCCTCTTTCTGCACCTCTGTAGCTTCTTTCTGCCCTTCTCTTGCTTCTTTCTGCACCTCTCATGCGTCTTTCTGTACCCCTGTCACCTCTTTTTGCACTTGTCTTCCTTCTTTCTGCATCTCTCTTGCCTCTTTCTCCACCCCTGTTGCCTCTTTCTGCACCTCTCTTGCCTCTTTCTGCACCTCTCTTGCCTCTTTCTGCACTTCTCCTGCCTCTTTCTGCACCTTTTTTGCCTCTTTCTGCTCTTCTCTTGCCTCTTTCTGCACCTCTGTACCTTCTTTCTGCACTTCTCTTGCCTCTTTCTGCACCCCTCTTGTGTCTTTCTGCACCTCTGTTGGTTCTTTCTGCACTTCTCTTGCTTCTTTCTGCACCTCTCTTGCTTCTTTCTGTATGCCTCTTTCCTTTTTCTGCACCCCTCTTCCCTCTTTCTGCACCTCTCTTGCCTCTTTCTGCACTTCTCTTGCCTGTTGCCTGTTTCTGCACCTCACTTGCCTCTTTCTGCACTTCTTTTGCTTCTTTCTGCACCTCACTTGCCACTTTCTGCATTTCTCTTGCTTTTTTCAGCATCTCTCTTGTTTCTTTCTGCAACTCTCTTTTCTCTTTCATCACTTCTCTTGCTTCTTTATACACCTCTGTTTCTTCTTTTAGCACTTCTCTTGCCTCTTTCTGCACTTCTCTTGCCTTTTTCTGCACCTCTCTTGCCTCTTTGTGTACCTCTGCTGCCTCTTTCTGCACCTCACTTGCTTCTTTATGCACCCCTCCTCCCTCTTTCTGTACCTCTCTTGCCTCTTTCTGCACCTCTCCTGCCTGTTTCTGCACCTATGTTGCCTAGTTCTGTGCTTCTCTCGCCTCCTTCTGCACATCTGTTGCTTCTTTCTGCACTTTTCTTGCCTCTTTCTGCACCTCTGTTGCATCTTTCTGCACTTCTCTTGCTTCTTTCTGTACCTGTCTTGCTTCTTTTTGCACCCCTCTTGCCTCTTTCTGCCCCCCTCTTCCCTCTTTCTGTACCTCTCTTGCCTCTTTCTGCACCTCTCTTGCCTCTTTCTGCACCTCTGTTGATTCTTTCTGTACTTCTCTTGCTTCTTTCTGCACCTCTCATGCTTCTTTCTGCACCCCTGTCACCTCTTTTTGCACTCGTCTTCCTTCTTTCTGCACCTCTCTTGCCTCTTTCTGCACCCCTGTTGCTTCTTTATGCACTTCTCTTGCCTCTTTCTGCACCTCTCCTGCCTCTTTCTGCACTTCTCTTGCTTCTTTCTGCACCTCTCTTGCCTCTTTCCGCTCTTCTCTTGCCTCTTTCTGCACCTCTGTAGCTTCTTTCTGCCCTTCTCTTGCTTCTTTCTGCACCTCTCATGCTTCTTTCTGCACCCCTGTTGCCTCTTTTTGTACTCTTCTTCCTTCTTTCTGCACTTCTCTTGCCTCTTACTGCACATGTGTTACTCTTTCTGCACCTCTCTTGTTTTTTTGTGCACTTCTCTTGCTTCTTTCCGTACTTCTATCGCCTCTTTCTGTACTCAAATGGGAAGTGAAAGCAGTCAAGTTTAAAGTTCTGCGTGCTCTTGTGACTGAGGTATATATCTACTTGTATATGTATTCTCACATGTGTTATGCATCTGAAGATGGTAGCTTAAAAAGTGGGTAGTGTAGGAGAGTATGATCTGCTTCACATGGGTACCCCCACTTTTTGCTGATGCTTCACTGTTTTTCGACTTTAGTCTGGCTGGGGCCCTGCTAATCAGAACCCCAGCCTAGCTGCTCCCTCTCTAAAATGGTTTCCATGTGCCTTAGGAACATCTCTGATTGGAATCTGGAGTGCCCTTATAAGTCCCTAGTATATGCTATACTATGTACCCAGGGCATAGGTACCTCAGATGCCTGCCAGGGGCTGAAGCATGTATTATGCCACCCCTGGAAGGCCAGCCAAAATGACACCACAGGTCTGCTACTGCAGCCTGAGTAAGGTGGTGCATGCACCCCTTACAGTGGTATAGGCTACCTATATCACTACCATTGCACACACATATAAACCTATAAGTCACTCCTATGGCAGGCCTTGACAATCCTGAAGGCAGAGTGCTTGGTTTTTATGTGAGAGGGTGCCCCTGCATGAGCAGAGCCCCTCTGCAGCATTCGGAGTACCTCCTCTGATGCTGTTTGCAGTGCAGCCTGACCATATACTCTTAAGTGCATTATATCCTCGCGGTAGAATGCTAACTTTGGACTGGCTGCACCAAAACATGTTGAGTTTGGTGTCAAACATCTTGGAATACTACCCCCCCGCCAGTTCTGCGGCGGGGGTAGCATTCCACCCTTCTAGAGGGAGAGACATGTACCCACCGGCATTCCCGGTAACTTCTTTCCAGAGCCCTGGCATCACAAAATGGATGCCGCTGCCACAGACACGAGTGTGGCCTCCTGCTGCTGACCGAAACTCCGGCAGGGGAGGCCTGGACAATAGGTTTCCTGTCCCAGGGAGGTGTAGCCACCTCCCCAGACAGGATAGTGTGTATTGGGGCTGGGCGGGAGCACTCTCTGGTGCTTTGAAGTCCTGCACTGGGGGCACATTTGGTGTCCCTGTGCATACCCCAGTTCAAACCGTCTCAGGGGCTTCCAGCCCATGCTCTGGCGTGAAACTGGACAAAGGGAAAGGGGTGTAGCCACCCCTCTGCCCTGACCCTCCCATAGGTGGGTCCCCAGAGTATGTCCAACCCCCTAACTTGGTATAAGTATGGGACCCCAGTCCTTAGGACTTTAGATTTACCTGGATGAAACTCTGACACAGAATCCTGGACTTTCGACGCTCTACTTTAAGATTAGAGGACTGAAGAATCTCCCTTGGGGTCAAGGAGTGACTCCCCTGCTTGGCAGGTACCAAAGAAGCAATTGTCCGGTCTTCATCGCTGAAGCTCCCGCTGGACGCCGAAGTCTTTGCATCACCAGAGGTGGATTTCCAGACTTCCCCGAGGCTGCCCTGAGTCTCCAGCAAAGCTGAGGCCCATAGCTGTCGTGGGTAACGTGGAACCATGACCCCTGGACACCGAGTACTTTTGCAAGTGCATCCTCTTCTGGGTCTCCCACAAAGTTGTACTTTGGGCTCCAAGTAGCCCCAGCCTCCAGCACCAACTGCACTGAAGATCACTGGCCTCCACTCCACGAGTGTCCTGTGAGCCAGCTCCAAGTGCGTCCACTCGAGGCTCCTTTGCGGTCGCTAGTCCGTTTGCTAGTGGGCCTCCTGAAGGCAACTCTTCTTTTTCTTGGGCTTCCCTGGTTGCTCTAGGCGTGCCCTGACTTACCCTTGCTGGGTGAGTCCCTCAGACTTTGCTGGTCTGCACCACCATCCTTCTTCTATTTCCACAAGATTTGCCGTTGCCAAGACTTGTTGGGTCCAATCCAGTCGCCGATACCCCTGCAATCGACAGACTTCATGGGACAGCTCGAATCCAGCTCCTGGTTGTTGTCAATGCCTCCTGGACCTCGTGGCTGAAGAGTCAAGACAACCATCAACCTACCTGAAGCACTCGACATTGGTGGGCATCTGCTCATCGCCTTCCTGGTCACTGGCTAGTGACCCAGACTCTGTCCCCTCTGCTTTCAGGTTCTTCAGATCTCCGATCCACCTTTGGATCCACCCGAACACTTTCGACTTGGCCGCCAGCAGCACTTTGCAGCAGATCGCCATTGAAAACGACGACGAAACCTGACCCCGAAAGACACCTATGCACCCGGCTCCCCTGGGTGAGGTAACTCGAGTACTCCGGTGCTCCCGTGGGTATTGACACTAGAACAGCCTAGTTCTAAAAGGGTTTGCTCCAAGTCCTCCTCTAAGTGTCCCTTTTCTTTAAAACTCCAACCGCGACATTCCCCATAGAAGTCAACGGCGGCTCGCGGCTGTGTTCTCACACTGCACGCATCCCCCATGGGTCCCCTGTGTCACTACCTTGGGTGGTTCCTTGAGGGCCAAGCACTTCTACAGGCTCTAGGCCCTGTGTCTAGCTCAGTCGTGGTTCTTATACCACTTTATTGGTATATGGTTTGGTACGCCCCTAGGGCCCAAACGTGTATTTGTGCTATTACTGTTGATAACTAACTTATAACTTATGTACTTCGAACTCTAGCCTCATAAAGAGACTAGAGGGGTGTGTTTAGCAATAAATACATATATTTTGAATATATACCTGGTGTGGTCCTCTTTCATTTGGTCACTCAAGAGATTATAGACTGGTAAAACAGGCTGCTTTACATTCCTTCAAGACTTAGCCTGAAGGCTGCTCTCCATAGCTACCACTAGGATAGCTTTCAATAAAGGTTGTCTTTAACCTATCTCCAATAAGGGGTTGTTTGGACTGGTGCAGGGTGCCCACTATAATTAGTGGACAGCATATACCAGGCCAACTTCTCACAGGTAGCTTCTCCTATAGGTAGTTAAATGTTTTCAGTTCTGCTCTGTCATTCGGTTTTACAGGCACACATGTCTTATGTATATAGGTGTTATAGAGCCCCTCAAATATACTATTGAATACCCATATGCCCTGTTTTATGAGCAGAAAGAAAGAAATACAACTTTTTGTACACACATTTACAGAGTTTGCTGTTTGAAACACAGGTATTCAAGTATTTGTATGTTTATTTTTATGTAACATGTCACTAGGTAAAAGCAAAGACACACGCATGCAAACCTTCACAAACTTGGTCAGACTTGCAACAGTGATATGGTTAGGGTTGCTGTTTTACATTTGGTAGGTCTAACATTCTGAGCAGTCGATGAATAGTGAACCTTCAAGAGAAAAGTGAGGTTTAAGACATCTTGGGAGAAGGATTAGTGATTAGGCTACTTTGTATGAGTCTGTGGTAAGGTACAGTCGAAGTAGGCCTCTTTCTGCACCTCTGTTGCTTCTTTCTGCACTTCTTTTGCTTCTTTTTACACCTTTCTTCCTCTTTCTGGACTTCTGTTGCCTCTTTCTGCATTTTTTCTTGCTTCTTTCTGCACCTTTCTTCCTCTTTCTGCACCTTTCTTGCATCTTTCTGCACTTCTCTTGCTTCTTTCTGCACCTTTCTTCCTCTTTCTGTACATGTTCTACCTATGTAGGCATATTTAGAAATTAGCATTTTAAAAACCTTAGAAATTTACTGAAAAAACTGCAGGTTTCAGGGATGTTATAGTTAGTCTTAGCATTTTAAAAACCTTAGAAATTCACTGAAAAACTGCAGGTTTCAGGGACGTTATAGTAGTATTAGCATTTAAAAAACCTTAGATATTCACTGAAAAAACCAGAGGTTTCAGAGACGTTATAGTTAGGAATTAGCATTTAAAAAATGTTAGAAATTCTCTGAAAAAACCAGAGGTTTCAGGGACGTTATAGTTAGGAATTAGCATTTAAAAAACCTTAGATATTCACTGAAAAAAACACAGGTAATTAGGGACTTTATAGTTAGGCTGACATTTCAGTCAGTCAAAACCAGAGAAATTCAGCTGTTATAGTTAGCTGAGCTAACTATAACTCGCACCCCCCAATGCACTGCTGATGATGTCACATATTACATCACTCATGACATGGTCAGTGACATCCTGTGATTGGCTCCATAGGTCTGCACATCTCCTATTTGTTATCCTAGGATGGGCCTCCCCAGGTGAAAAGCAATTAGCACATGCTGATTCTATTCCCACTCTTCCTTTCCCAGGAACAGGCCTGTTCACTGGCAAATGGTCCCAATATATGCAAAGGCATTTGACCGTCCTGCAAAAGCAGAGTAATAAACTTGGTCCAGTAGGTGAACAAAAATTAGGAATCTAATCTGTAACAAATCTTCAAGTCCCAGAACGAGTGCAGATATGAAGAAATCAGTCAGGTCTACATTCAGGATCCTGATTTATCATAATACTGGTTCATCAATCTTAACTCTAATCTAGGCCTAACTATGACAAAACTGTAGTTTGGTACTGATTTCTCACATAGCATACAATACAGTGAAGCACACACACTTTTCAGTAAATCACTACAGATGTACCTACTCATACTATGAATGCCCACTCATATTAAAAAGCCTGCACAGGCCAGTGCACATCTATGGGGGAGGACCCCTCTCCGGCAGGTTACCAATGTACATCTACCCGACTGACGTAGAGGATAGTGTCACTTGTTCTGCTTTTATACATGTGCAAAAAGCAGACTTTTACCAGGTGTACAGCAGCTGACCTTATCTTAAAAGGCAGATACTGGTGGTTAGCACTCTTAATCGATTCCAATAGAGCTTATAGTGAGTGAGGCTCAGTTTGTGAGACTCACTGCAGAAGTCTAAGAAACAGGTATGCCAAAAAAAGCAAAAATTCAGGAGATTACATGGGGTGGAATTAGTTGCTCACACTATCCATTAAACCGATGGTACATTGTGCTACGGTTAGTAGATTTTTTGTTGTGTTGAACACTCTCTTATGTATGATAATCTCTAATTATTGAGATTATCATACATAATAAAATCTTCTGGTGTGTATTTCTCTAAAGTGGACTGAATTATCTATATCTTTTAATATTTTACGTGTAGTGACAGCTTGTCTTTCATCTCCTTATGCTTGGTTTATTATCCTGTTTAAGTTAGAAATAGAAGGCATCTGTCCTATAACTTCTGCTGCGATATCTAAAATATTATCTATAAGCATTGTGCCTGGTGACGCAGAGAAACTTGAAGATGCCTCCTTTAAATCTTGTACAATAGTCCTGACTTTAGTTTCAGTCATGGAATGCAGATGTTTGTTTTTTTTTTAAAATCTTCTACTTTGTTCATCCACTGTTTTAGCTTGACCACAACACTCATTGGAGTAATAATTTATACATTTCCAATACGCATGCACGTTGGTTGAGCTTTCTCTATATAGATATCATGCACCTAATTTAATATGGGATTCCCTTTTTTGAAAGCTGTGTAAGTTGCTTTATTTTACATTATTGAACCATGAAACATATAGGGACCTACTCGCAAAGACATATATGAATTTGTAAAATATTACTGATTATATGTACGTGTACATGCCTTTTGAATTACTCCCAAAACAACTACCTTGTGAATAAAATAGGAATATTCAGGGAATATTCATGCACAATTAGTACAAACAAGAAGGACTGTTTTTTCTTTGCACTTTTATTAAAAGGAAGGCATAGGCTTTGGGGCCAATGTTCAAAGGCAGGTATAAGTATGTAAAAGAGTACTCCTGTAGTACTTCTTGCCGTAACCATAAATGCTTTTGTGAATTGCTCCCCACTTTAATTTTGTCTGTTATCAATAGTATAAGAATGAAGCTTATTTTCATTGCAACATTTTTTTACAGATGTACTTTTATAATTATATTTATATTACCTTTTTCAGACGTGAAGGGTTCAGTCTTCTATGGCGGTTTTAGGATATTTCTCTAAATTGTTTATGTGTGTTGCAGTTTTTTTCCTTGTAATGATTTAAAATGGGAATATAATAAGTATAGATAATTTATTATAAACATCTATTTAATGTAATTTATGTTACTTTCGTGTTAGTGATAAATAATCGTGTTGTTTGTTTTAATGCTTCTTCACCTACTTTTTAGTGAGTCGAAGATGGCGTACCTGTTGGCAGGGTATGCCCAGACGTGGGTCCTTGCTCACTTTGCCACTGGATTCAAGCTAGCCTGGCTGAAGAGGGGTATTACCCCGAAACCGGTCCCAGGATGTTTGTTTCTGGTTCAGGGAAGACCTGGCTTGGCAGTTCGGGCTGGACTGTTCCCATGCGGCACAGGGTCAAGACTGATTTGCATATAGCCGGGTCTGAACTGATGTGGTGAAGTGAGCTAAAGAATAATGATGGATTCAACCCAGATCTGTGACTGGGGGTGAGTGTCTGAAACATTTCAGCGGTCCGTCCATCATCTCCTTGTGTTTGCTTTGTTCACCCTAAGTTGGCAGGGTATGCCCAGACCTGGGTCCCTTGCTCACTTTGCCACTGGATTCAAGCTAGCCTGGCTGAAGAGGGGTGATTCCCCCGAAACCGGTCCCAGGATGCTTGCTTCCGGTTCAGGGAAGATCTGGCTTGGCAGTTCGGGCTTGACTGTTCCCATGAGGCACAGGGTCAAGACTGATTTGCATATAGCCGGGTCTGAACTGAGGTGGTGAAGTGAGCTAAAGAACAATGATGGATTCAACTCAGATCTGTGACTGGGGGTGAGTGTCTGAAAAGTTTCAGCGCTTTATCCATCATCTCCTTGTGTGTACTTGGGCCGAGTGACATTGTCCTTTTGTTTTTGCCAGCTTTGCAACAATCTCATTGTTTGGTGTCTCCTCTATTCAAACCCATTCTTAATTAGATGGCATTTTCAATTCTTCCCATTTTGAATTTCATTGGTTAAAGTTTGAGTTTTGAATTATTTTTGCCTTTACCTTTAATTGTAGACATTACTTTAAATGTAATATATGTTTATACATTTATTTTTAGGATGTTTTTTAACTAGATATTTTGGGGGGTTTGTATGCATTATTTTTTAGTTTTCCTTCTAAATAATATTTATGATATTTACATTATCACTATTTTTGTTTATTACATTTTGGCTTTTTTTATAGTTTTTTCACCTTTTCTCAATATTTTTGACTTCTGAAATTTATAGGCATTATTTTTGATTGAACGATATTACTTATAGTGATATTAATACTAGTGGTATTATTGTAATACATATAAAAAAAAAATGAAATTTATGGTTTTGCGACAATATTTTTGTGCTACGATGTTTTTGTGGTCAATATTGTTATGTTCAACCATAAAAAGTGGCATTTTCTTTTTCTTTTTTTAAACTAAAAAAAATAACTTTAAAACCAAATAACTGCTAATTCATTCTTATCTATTGGAAGTATTTCCCTACATTTCAATCTTCTGCTTTTCCTACAGTTGGTGGAAAGATTGTTATCCACAGAATCATCAGTGGTTCTGCAGTACTGGGGATAGAGGGCAACTTGCCTTCTTAGCATATTTCCTTCATTTAACTTGAAAAGCATGCATGCTTGGTTTTCAGGTGTTTTCTTACATGGAAGTTGCTAAGCTGCCAATTTTACTTCCGTTGATGCCTTTATTGCAAATCATCATTGGGCCTTAATTTATCTCAACCCTTTGAAATGGATTTTAAGGGTGACTTTTTGCTTTCTTCAAATCACTCTTCAACTATGTCCAAATAACACACATTTTCCTCCTTCAAGGTACAAGTCAGGGGTTGGTGGTGTTGTCTATCAAAGAAGCCATATACTTCACAGCTGAAGATGCACAGTGGGAGTTTAAAAAATCTGTGTCAATTGGCCTAGGACATTTCCACAGTGTTAACGTCTACAGTGGTGAAAGTTTGACCATGAGTACCTGTTTACAGGGGAGACAAAAATAAATATTCACTGATAAAATACTCTCATTCATTATTGTTGGTCCACTAACCATCCACAGGCTTGAAACAAGAGAATTTGGGGACACGCTGCTTCATGTTTAACATCAGTGACATCACAGGATTTCCCATCACCCATCTGCACAGGAAGTGGCATCACTTGTTTTCTGCCAAAACTGTCTTTCAGAGAAGAAGACTAGCAAGAGGACCTATTTCCCATCATCCATCTACACAGAAAGTGACATCACTGGATTTCCCATCGACCATATGCACAGTGACATCACTGAAACTCTCATTATCCATCTACACATGAAGTAACACCACTGGTTTCCCCGCAAAACTGTCTTCACCCGACAAGAGAAGTGGGCTCGCCTCTGGTGCACCAGGTGCACCACAGAGAAGTCTGTCTGCACCTGTCTGGCTCTACCCATGACTAGTGCCAGGACCCCTGGTTCTCCTCCTATCCACCTCACCCCCGGTCACAACTCCACTGTGACCCTTTGCACCCTGAACCCCATTCATTATTCCCAGCACTGCTGCTGTACCTTGCTGCCCAACACTGATGGTGTGTTCTGTGCCACCTACCATTTCATATGCTTACTCCTGCACCTACCACTCTCCCCCATGCAACAAACACAACCGACGCATTCAATACACACAACCACAAACACCCTTCTCCCACTATACCACACTCCTCCCTGTCCTACATACAATTCAAGACTCTCTCCCTCACTAAACAAGCCACTGAAATTTGGAATCTGATACACAACTGCTCACCAGACCTTTTCTTCCTGACCAAACCCTGGCTGACACCCTTGCTGGTCCCCATCATCATCACCTCAATCCTATCCCGGATACAAGATTGCAAAACAGGATAGGACAAACTGACTTGTAGCAAAATAACTATTGTCTCAGATACCATCCAATGCTCCACCACCTCGGAAAGCACCATCAGCAGCATGGAACTCTTGACCTTCAAACTCCTCATCACCCCCTAACTACACACTGAGAAGCACCCTCATCTATCGTTATCACGGACCACACGCCATTTTCAGCAGCACCATCCCCAGCCTTCATTGCTGCCCTGCTCCTCAACTTCAGTACTTTCTTCCTCCTTGTTGACCTCAATTACCACCTGGAGGACCTCACCGATACCAATACAACCAACCTACTCGAGGACCTGTCCAACCTCTGACTCACCCAGTGAAGGAAGACTTCACACATGCTGCTGGACACCTACAGAACCCCACCTTCTCCAGCTTCAGCAACATCACATTAGACGAGCCCACAACGATCAGCCGATATGAACACACCCTCATCAACTACAGCAAACCCATCACACACCACAGCAGAAACACCATTACGAAATCCTCACAACGGGACTGGAACAGATCTCAGAAGTATCCTGATATTCCAAACTCTTACACCACTGGCCTCATCATAATTACAATCTCCCCAAATCCATCTTCAACTTCTACACTAGGATCACTGCCTGCATAGATACCCTGGCTCCTCTCAAAATCAACAAAAAGCCATGAGAACCAGATCAAAAGAAAGCTGGTACATGGAAGAACTCAGGCTCACCAAATGACACTGCAAGAGAACCTTCAAATCTGCCCTTAGATGCTAACATCAGCAAATCAGAGCCAGGGACCACATCAAAAGCAGAACCAACACCACCAAGGAAATCTTTGCTATAATGAAAGATTTCACCTATCTGGCAGCAAGCTCCACCAGCAAAACCGCCTCTCAGGACCTCTGCACCCAGCTGTCCCTATTCAGAAACAAGATCACCAGCATCTACGAAAACTCTGAGCCCCAACTGGCACCTTCTACTCTCACAGCCCATCTCTACCAACACCCAGTGGGCTACCCTGACCACCTGACGCACCATCACCACCCAAGAAACTTCAACAACCATGCAGTCTATATGCTATTTAGAACTCTCGGACCCTTGTCCTCACCACATCTTCATCAAAGGACTGGACTCCATCAGCGCAGCCCATACCCCATCTGGAGCAACTCAATCATCACAGCCACCTACCCAGATGCCTGAAACATGCCACAGTACAGCCACCCCACAAGAAACCCTCAGCAGACCTGAAGGCTCTAGCCAACTACTGGTCTTTCTTCCTGCTGGTACATTACTTGGCAAAAGTCATGAAAAAGATGATAAACAATTTCCTAGTCACCTACCTCACTGACAACCACCTCCTCGACACCACTCAATCCAGGTTCAGGCCCAACCACAGTAAGAGACCACCCTGATCGCCAATATAGAAAACATTCCGATGATCATAGACAGAGGTGACACAGCAGTCCTTGTCCTACTAGATCTTTCTGCAGCCTTCAACACCGTCTCCCATCTCATCCTTATCCAACAACTGCACAAAGCCGGAATTTGAGCTCCAGCGCTTTACTGGATTTGCTCCTTCCTGACATTCTGCACCCAGTCACTCAGCCTAGTCCCCTCAACCCTGGACACCATCAACCTTATCTACGAAGTTCCATAAGGATTCTCACCTAGCCCAACTCTGTTTAGTGCCTACAGGACCCCACTTAGCAGCATATCCTATGATGAGGACATCAGCTCATGCTTTCCCTCTCGGACAAGATGCCAAACACCATGACCAAATTCTCTACCTGCATGACCGAAATTGCTGAATGGAAGTAAACCAACTGCCTCAAGCCCAACCCAGACAAGGCAGAAACCTGGTCGCCTTTCAAACTCGAACCCACACCCCGCCTTGCAACCCACGCAAAGAAACAATGAATAGTATTCAACAACCAAGTCACCATGACCGGCCAAGTAAATGCTGTCTCTGTCTCCTGCTTCAACATTCTCAACATGCTCAAGAAGATCTTCAAATAGCTTCCCACCAAAACTCGCAGAATCATCATCTATGCCCTCATCACCAGCAATCTGGACAACAGCACCACACTCTATGCTGAAATCAATGCTCAATAAACCAGAAGAATCCAGACCATACAAAACTCATTGGCCAGGCCACCCTACTCTCATCACCCTCCACATCAAAGACCTCCACTGGCTCCCAATCTATAAATGAGCACTCTTCAAACTACTACAGTAGTATAACGTAACATAACATAACATGGCACATCACAGCATAGTATATCATAACATAGCAAAACAGAATATTACATAAAGTAACATAACATAGCATAACATAGCATAACATAGCATTACATAACATAAGTTCTGTTGGCATGTTCCACTGCACATGCCCAAAACTGTATGTAGTGGTGGTTGGCCAAAAGCCAAGCATAAGCCAGGCTCTGTGGGTCACACTTGCAACTCAATGCCAAAGTCGGTGCATGTGATGGATTGCTGCACTGGAGGTTAACAAAGGGCCTAACCGGTTCACTGATAGAATATCGATGACAAAAACATTGATGTTAAAAATATCAGAAAAAAAATATAGACTGCCAAAATATCGACTCCCATACCTACATAGGTAGGTACAAAAATATTGAATCAAAAACATCGATGTAAAAAATATAGATGTACAAAATATCAATAAAATAATATATACTAAATATATTAAATATTAATATTAATTTAAACAAAATAAATTATATTTAATATACATTTTAACAAACTATAACAAATAAACTTACTTTAAAAAAAATAAACACACAAACATAATAATTTATACATATATATATATATTTACTTTAAAATAATTAATAAACTATTATCTTTAATTTATTTTAAAACTTTGAAATTATATAAAAATAAAATATATATATATATATATATCAACAATTTAAAGTATAAAAAACAACATTCTACAATTATTTAAAACATTAAACTATTAAAAAATAGTTAAACTTACATTTCCCAATACAATCAGTGCAGCAGTAGGGAAAGTGTTGGATAGCAAAATAATTAAATGTACTATTCCAACTCCAGTGACTGCAACGGTAGGGAAAGTGTTGGATAGTGGAGGGGTTAAAAATTACTATTCCCACTCCAGTGAGAGCAACAGTAGGGAAAGTGTTGGATAGCGGAGGGGAAAAAATTACTATTCCAACTCCAAACAGTGCAACAGTAGAGAAAGTGTTGGATAGTGGAGGTGTAAAAATGACTATTCCCACTCCAGTGTGAGCAACAGTAGGGAAAGTGTTGGATAGCGGAGGGGAAAAAATTAATATTCCCACTGCAGTGAGTGCAACAGTAGGGAAAGTGCTGGATAGCGGAGAGGTAAAAACTACTATTTCCACTCCAGTGAGTGCAACAGTAGGGAAAGTGTTGGATAGCGGAAGGGTAAAAATTACTATTCCCACTCCAATGATAGCAACAGTAGGGAAAGTGCTGGATAGCGGAAGGGAAAAAATTACTATTCCCCCTCCAAAGAATGCAACAGTAGGGAAAGTATTGGATAGCGGAGGAATTAAAATTACTATTCCCACTCCAAAGAGTGCAACAGTAGGGAAAGTGTTGGATAGCGGAGGGGTAAAAATTACTATTCCCACTCCAAACAACGCAACAGTAGGGAAAGTGGTGGATAGTGGAGGGGTAAAAATTACTATTCCCACTCCAGTGAGAGCAACAGTAGGAAAAGTGTTGGATAGCGGAGGGGAAAAAATTACTATTCCCACTCCAAAGAGTGCAACAGTAGAATAACTGTTGGATAGCAGAGGGGTAAAAGTTTTAATTCCCACTCCAGTGAATGTAACAGTAGGGAAAGTGTTGGATAGCGGAGAGGTAAAAATTATTATTCCCACTCCAGTGAGTGCAACAGTAGGGGAAGTGTTGGAGAGCGAAGAGACAAAAATTACTATTCACACTCAAACAGTTAAAACTAAAATAAAAAACATTACAAATTATAAAAAATCATAAAAATAAAGAATCACGATTTAGAAATATGAAATCAAATATATTAAATATATACAAATTAAAAATATTATAATATTAATTACAAATAAAAAACCTACAAATAATATATATTATAAAATAATAAATACATTTATCAAATAAAATTCTTTTAAACTAGAAAATATTTACAAACAAATACATTAATTAATACATAAATGTATTTATTGTATTTCCTACCCTATAACACCACACCAATACCAAAATACTTCAACATTTCTAATTATTTTTTCCCCAAAATTAACATAATTAATAATCAATTTAAAAAATAATTTTAATTAAAAAAACGAATAAACATTAATTGACTACACCCACTTTAACACTATGATATCCACAACACACCTAAATTAAACTCTAAAATAATAAAACACAATTAAAACTTATTTATAAATTAAAAACTATTACTATTATCAATTAATAATAAAGTAATTAAAATGTATTTAATACCCACACTTTACCCCTTTAAAAGTAAAAACAACAGACAAAAAATTAAACAATTACCCAAAATACATATCAAATAATTAACATTAATTACCAACTATGGGGGTGATTAGGATGGCGGGCAGATCGGCATCGCCGGCCAGGCGGTGGCGATCCGCCCGCCATCGCCACCCAATTTACCCCCGCCATATTATAATGGCGGGGGTAGCGCGGCGGACGCAAAGTGCATCCGCCGCTTTTCCGCCGGTCGGCAATCGTTCCGAATGCCGGCCGGGCGGAATTGGGCCTTAATATGGAGGCGGTGCCTACCAGGCACCGCCATCCATATTAGGATGTGTGCTCTTGAAAGCCTTTCAAGGCTGGCGGGGAATTGCTTTGGGGGCCCGTTGCGGGCCCCCGGGGGAGTGGGGGGGTGGGGGGCTGCACTTGGGGGGTACCTATGGAACCCATTGTCATGCACAAGGTGGCAGGCACCGCGCGGTGCCTGCCACGTTGTGCATGGCAATGCACAACATGGGACTTTGGCTTTGCGGCGGGTGCTGCTGACAGCAGCACCCGCCACAATGTCAAACATGCAGAATGCGAACGTCAGGGTGGCGGTCACATCCTAATCAGCGGTGCGGGACCGCCGCACGTCTGGTGGCTGGTCACAGCACCGCTAGGGTGGCGGTCAGACTAAAGTCCGCCCGCCATCCTAATAACCCCCTATATATTAATTCATTAAATACAAATTACTTCCCACCCTTTACTCCTATAAACACCTAAACAAACACCTAAAATGAATTACACAATTGCCATAATTAATTACCAATTAATCAATTAAAATTAATTAACATCCAATTATTAATTCATCAATTAAAAATAAATTACTTCCCACCCTTAACACCTATAAACACCACAACACACACCTAAAATGAATTACACAATTACCATAATTAATTACAAATTAATTAATTAAAATTAATTAACAGCCAATTATTAATTCATCAAATACAAATAAATTACTTCCCACCCTTAACACCTATAAGCACCACACCACACACTTAAAATTAATCACACAATTACCATAATTAATGACCAATTAATTAATTTAAATTAATTAACAACCAATTAACACTATAACATTTCAATTAAACAAATATTAATAAATGAAAAATAATCAATACATTTAATATAATTAAATTACTTCCCACCCTATTCCCCTATAAGCACACAACCCGCTATGGAACTAAAAACGCTAAATTCAAATAATTTGTTTTTTTAATAATATATTAAAAATACAAACAATTCTTATACAAAAAAAACATACAACACATACATATAAAATAAATACTAAAATACATAACATTAATAAACAAACGATATTTTTAACAACTATATTTTTGCAAATTATATTAAACACTTCGATATTTTTAACTTCGATATTACTTACCTAAAATCGATATTCTTGACCACGAGAATCTGTATGTCGAAATTTCTGACCTACGATATTGCAACTCGATATTTGTGCAAGTGGAAATTTTTGATTCAATATTCTGTCTCTGCACCACCTAACCAAAGGCTAGGCTCAGTAGCTATACCATGCTGCAAACAAACAAAGTCTGTGGACATTAGGTTTTGGCTACAGGTCATTGTTTGGAATGACAAATTGTGCTGCACAAGGCTGAAAGGCATGATCATTAGTAGGACTTGGCCACACAGAGGGTTTGGAAGAAATCCTGACTGCAGGCCAGGATTTCAGGTTATCCCTGTGACACCCAGCACTTGCTAGAAAAATTGCAAAATTGAAGAAGGAGTAATATCTTGCTGAGACATTCCCCTCTTCCTCCTGCTGATGGTCATAAATACTGGTGCTAAGATGAAAGGCGTTTGCCATCTCTGGTGCAGGGAGATCTTCACTCATGTGGGCTTAAGCGGAGGCACTTGTAGGAGGATCTATGGTGAAAGATTCCGCAATCATTTGGAGATTGAAAACTATGCAACAAAATTACTAGGAAAAGACAATTCATTCCCTTATGATAGGTTACTTTACATCCCTTCCTGAGGCAGAATTGTGCACATTAATAATGGGAAAATATCACTTTAATTTTTTCATCATGACTCAGGTCAAATACACATTATCATACATCAAGTAGAGCACAGTGAGAAGGCAGGATGGTTATTGGCACAACAGCTGAAGCAAGTAGAACGAATGTTGTCATGCCTGCAATATGATATTCTCAAGGACAACTGATCACACACTATTAGACCTGTCAGCCTTAGGGTGGTCTTCCCCCAAACTTTTTGCCTCCCTCCTCTATTTTTTGCTGATCTTGTTTTTGCTGGTCTCAGGACTGTGTGCACTTTACCACTGCTACCCAGTGCTAAGGTGATTGTGCTCTCACCTCTCAGCATGGTAAAATTGGCTTATACCCAATTGGCACATTTAATTTACTTGTAAGTCCCTAGTAAAGTGGTACTACATGTACCCAGGGCCTGTAAATTAAATGCAACTAATGGGCATGCAGCACTCATTGTGCCACCCACTTAAGTAGCCCTTTAAATATGTTTCAGGCCTGCTATTGCAGCGTGTGCGTGCTGTTTTAAACTGCCATTTCAACCTGGCAAAATAAAACTTTTCAGATTTTTTTTTATAATGCACTCAATTAACCAAGGGGCCCATTACGATGGGTAAACGGGACCGACTGCCAGAGGTGCAGCAGTCCCACTGTGCCCATTAGGATGCGACCGCCACCCTGGTGGTCGCATCCCCCATATTTAACATTGTGGTGGGCGGTGCTGTAAGCAGCACCCGCCACAATGTTAAATATGCATGTTGTGCATTGGTATGCACAACGTGACAGGCACCGCGCGGTGCCTGCCTCCTTGTGTATGCCAATGAAGGGGGTACCATAGGTACCCCCCAAGTGCAGCCCCCTACCCCCCCACCCCTCCGGGGGCCCGTAACAGGCCCCCAAAGCAATCTCCGCCGGACTTTCCATGGCGGCATCGCCGCTATGGAAAGGCCTTTCTGAATGCCCATGATAATATGGATGGCGGACTTTCCGTCCCCCACTGTACCCCCCGCCATGCTAATGTTGCAGGGGTAAATGGCAGTCGGGGAGTTATCGCCAGCTGCGATCATAATGACCCCCCAAGTTATTCAAACTGAGTCAAAGTATTGAAGAATTAGAAAATTATAGTTTGCAGTTTTGGGACGAGCCCTGCTTATGCTCGTGTGGCAATTTCCAATATGCTAGTTCCCCAAAGGTGAACTAGAACCAAAACGCACTACTGTATGCCCAAGGGCTTCATTAATAAACAGTCCTAATTTGCTTCTTGTCAATATACAGAATCTTCTGGAAAAAATAGTGATGATCTATGTTCTCTTGTGAACAATTTATTCACGACATGTTGATTGCAAGCTTTTGATGCAAATACAAATGTTACTCCACACTTTTAGATGAATGCCGCTGGTATATCATTTTTGACAATGGAACCCAATGCATTTCAGTAAACACTTTGGATAAAACAACTTGATAGTCTTTTACCTAATGGTCTCAATGATAAACTTGAGATGGCATGTTTATTATAGCTTTACTGTTTCTCGTAGCTTTAACTGTTTGAGTCATGAGATATGATTCATGTATATCCTTCCGCATCAGTTAATCTTCTTGACACCTGTTTTGTACTTTTATTCCACTATGATTCTGTCTCATGTTGTTTGTGATCTACCTTTATTTATTAGGGTGCACTTGTATTTTCTAGCAGTTGCATGCAGTTATATTTCTTTCATTCTTGGTGACATTTGTAACATTGCAGCTGATGATAGCATTCTCCATATAATGCAGTGCCAACTAACACGTTTTGATGGCAGACATATTTATTGTTTGAGTTCTGCATTGTATATTGAAATTATGTTAACATTTCACATGTCACCACAAGCAAAGTTGACACACTACTTGTTAACGGGTTTACTGTATATTTTTAACAATGGTTGATTCAGTATTACCGTGTTTTTCTCCGCAATATGCAATGTTTTTATAAGCATATAAGAGTTTACATTCTTGTATTGTTTGCTCATTTTCAATTCCTTTTACTCTACTTACGTTTTTTCCACCTCTAACCCTTTGGGAGTTGGAGTCAGGTCTTTTCTTCATTTCTATCATCGCGCACGCACATCGTCACATAACTCATTGCTTCATAATCACCATTGCATTTTAAACGGCGTTCCTTGCACTTTGTGGTGATGCGCTGATGTACGAGGAACCAGTCATGGTTCTCCTTTCAGATGTTAAATTTCACCCACATTTAGAACTCACGCCCAAGCGGGTCCTGTTTGTAATGGGCACTTATGAGTACATATATTGTTCGTTTTCACTTGTCAGATTGTTTTAATGGGACATTGCTGATCCGAGAGCTGGTCTAATTATTACGAGTGGCTTTCGCACATGCATGTATATTAGAGTGTTTGATATCCCTAGCCAGCCCGGTTTCAGGTAGTTATTTTAATTTTTACTTATGGGCTGCATGTACGCATTACTTCACAAATTTTTAGATGGTTTCTTTCAAAGGCACAATTTACTTATTGCATGTTCAGTGATCTATTACCACTCATTGCGTTTTGCTTACCCTAGGGAGAATTTTTAAATCCAGTATTGTACCTATAAAAGATCAATTGACGTTTTGACTGTGAGTGTATTCATAATCACACATTTGGTTTTACGTGTTGCATGTTGGGTATCGTTGTTCTATTGATTACTAGGATTTTGTTTGAACATCAGTCACTTGCTTACTCTCATGCCACTCGATTCACAGTTCACACTTTGATGTGAATCTTGGCGCATTCACAAATGGTGTCAGAGGCACGATTCACTTGAGCCTTGAGTTGAGGGTCACTACTCTGCTCACAATTGCCAAATCACTGGTGTCTACTGCGCTAGCACAACCAAGCTGGTAAACTAGTCACATGAGAATATCCTTCTTCGTTTCAGTTTCTGGATCACCAATGTTGTGGACTGCTTTCACAGAGCATGGTTCTTTTTTATCTATTCCTCCTGAACAACTTCTTTTCTGAATCCCTGCTGTTTTTCGCTGTATATTTCTTTTACCTGACTTTTTATGATGTTCTTCTCAATTCCTTTTTCTTTAATTGTAGTTACCCCTGACGAAGGGTGTTACACACGAAATGCATTGGGTTACATCATCAAAAATGTTAATCATCAGTTGTTCATATATTGATATACCAGCAACATTCATCTACAAGGGTGGAGTAACATCAAAAGCTTGAAATCAACATGTCTTCAATAAACTGTTCACAAAAGAACAAGGATAATCACTATTTTTTCCAGAAGATTTTATATATTGGCAAAAAGCAAATAAGGACTGCTTGTTGTTGAAGCCCTCGAGCATACAGTAGTGTGTTTTGGTTCTAGTTCAACTAGCATGTTAGAAAATAAACCTTTTGCCAGGCCCAAACCATCTTTTTTAATACATATAAGTCACCCCTAGGGTAGTCCTTGCCCAGCTCAGAGGGCAGGGTGCAGTGTATTTTAAGTGTTGGACATGTACTTTTAGGTTTTACATGTCCTGATAGAGGAAAACTCTTTAATCTGTTTCCCACTACTGCAAGGCCTACCTCTCCCATATGATAACATTGAGTTTCCTTATAACATTTAATAAGTGATAACTTTCAATTGGGAGCAGGTAGAAATGTTGAGTTTGGAGTCTATGTAATTGTAATTAAAAGCTATCTTTAATGGTAAAGTCAGATTTTAAATTACAATTCTGAAAATAACACGTCTAGAAAGTTGTCATTTTCTTATCCCAACCATTTGGGGCCTGCAGCCTATTCCTGAGATCACATTATTAGGTGTAGCTGGCAGTTGGCCTTTGTATATTGCTCCCATACAGTGAGACAAAGGGATGCTAAGTGGTGGCAGGATTGGCCACTCTGAGTTAACGAGGGGGAGGAGCAGTCACCTACCACACTTGCACATCACAAGGACACTGCCGGAGGAGTTTCACAATGAGGTCTGGTACTAGTCTATTGTGACTCCAGACAACTGGGACCAGGGCAGGTAGGCAAGAAATTCCAAGAACCTCTGGGGGGTTGAAAACCACTAGACGTTTCTCCTACTTCAAAGTGGATCCCACCTCTTCAGTACACTCTTGGACCTGTGGATACTACTGAAGAAGGACTGTTGTGCTGCTTTGCTGCCAGAAGGACTGCCACTCTGCTGCCAGGCTTGCAGGAGAAGGAGAGCCCTCGTATCTCACTCTCCCTGGTTGCAATATCCCCAGGCTGCGCCATCCTCCCCTGATGGTCTGATCACCATGCAGGCCTCCTTCACTCACTGTCCCAATAGCAAATGCTACTGACATTCATCCACTCCCTCATCTACTTTATTTTCCAACCCAAGCCTGCGTTGAGAGCCACTGTCTACCGGTCCAAGTCTGCTGCTTAAAATCACTCAGCAGTCCAAGCATCAAAAACACCACTCTGGGGAAAGTCCTGGTAATGTAGCTCTTTCCACAAGAGTTCCTAGAAACTTAAGGAGGCATGTGTTACCAATTCAGCAAGACACTTGGGGCCAGATGTACAAACCTTAGGAATACTGATTACTTAATTGCGATTCTCTCTGAATCGCAATTAGGAAATCAGTATTCCAAGTGGGTCCCAAATCTACCTACCTGATGAATATTAATGAGGTAGGTTGCAGTTTATGACCCATTTGAAATCACAGACATCACAGGTATGGTGGTCTGCTGAGGCCAGCAGACCACTATGTCTGTGACTACTTTTAATAAAGCAATCTTTTTTTTTTAAATTCAGCCCGTTTTCCTTAAAAGAAAACGGGATGTGTTTAAAAAGAAAAATATGAAACCTTGAAGTTTCATTTTTTAAGAGTAGGCAGTGGTCTGTGGGACCACTGCCTGCTCCTAAAAAATATCTTTATTGGCATTCTCAAAGGGAAAGGGGCCCCTTAGGGAACCCTTCCCCTTTGTAATTGTGTGGCCACCAGTTTTAAACAGGTGGTAAAGTATTACTGTTTTGCGACCGGAATTCGGTCATAAAACAGTAATGCATACCAAACCGATTCAGTATTTGGAAGGGACGTCCCAAACACACCCCTTCCAAATACCGAATCGCATTTTGCATTTTGTACATTTGAAAAAACATTTTTCCAGTCACAAATGCCCCGATTCTGCAAATCAGGCCATTTGCGACTGGAAAAATGCTTTTTATTTTATTATTTTTGCAGTTTTATGTAGAGCGAACTCGACCCAAAGGTATTGGAGCACTTCACATGAGCTCCAGTTACATTACACAAGGACACATTCAGTTTTTGGTAGGCACTGGGAGACTAAGTGATTTGCCCAGAATCACAGGATGTTGGGCTGACGCCAAGACTCGAACCTGGTTCTCCATCTCTAAAGTCAGCAGCTCTGTCCTTTTGTACATCTGGCCCTTGGGTCGCATGTGACTTTTGGAGAGGTCAGACTATTAAAAAGGTATGAAATCTGCATTTTTACCAAAGAATTATAATTTTGTTAAACAACGGGTACCAATATTTGATATGCAAGCCTGCCGAGTCAAATAAGTTTTGGCCATATGTACAGGATGGAGGTGTTGCAGCGTCCCTGTTTAATGAAGATCCTGATTTTTTACACTCACTGCTGTTCCCTGTTCCCAATTCTTGCATTGAGACCTGGGCAGTGCTTCATTTGTAAAAAAATAAGTGCCAGGGCTCTCGTTAGGAGGCCACTGCAGCTTGCGCCACACATTGTCCCTCCATGCTGCCAGTGGTAGTAACATCACAACCACTACCCTTCACACTCCTACAAGTGTGACAATTCAGGCTATTCCAGGCCCCCAAAGCTATACAATGGCCTGGGCGGCAGGTAATAGTCATTTTTAATGTGTATTGAATTAATAATTGATTGTTGTTGTGGTCATCTATGACAGCGGTGTGGAGCCTGTCACAAGCTCCAGTGTTGACTATTAAGTGTCGGTGCCGAACACTGGAATCCACAGGCTCAAAAGCTCTGGACCTGGGTAATTCATGGGAGGGCCAAATTTTGCACCCCATCTTTTTATATTGCTATACTAGATGTGGAGACAAATGGTATGTGCAATATATTTTTAGGTGGAGCATTCGAGACCTCTTGTATATACTTCAGTATATACTTATATGTGTATGTACTTTGTGGGCTCTGGAGATCAGCCCTAGGACTTGTCTGCTTCCGCTTAGGGAGTTTTTTTCTGTTCAACTGCCTCTATTTAACTGTCTTAATAGAAAATGACCAGTAGAGGTCAGTAAAATACCAGAATTGCTCTCTGTTTGTTCAACTGTCTCTATTTAACTGTCTTGATAGAAAACGACCAGTAGAGCTCAGTAAAATACCAGAATTGCTTTCTGCTGAGGGACTTTCTTTTTTAAAATTTTCTGGCAACTGCCTCTATTTACCTTTCTTAATAGAAAACGACCAGCAGAGGTCAGTAAAATACCAGAATCACTTTAGCATTCTTTAGATCCCAGTCCATAGAAATTGCCATCCACGAGCACCCGTAGACAATAATATTTTTTCAAATCTTGTATTTTCAGTGATATGACCACCGAAGGCCCTGATTTTATATTAAAAACAGAGCTTTGGACTATACCATTTCCCGCTGAAAGACAATATTTCTCTCCATGTGTTCCCATACCTGGCATGTCATGCAGTTTGGTGCTTACTTTCCCTCCATGTTAAAGAACAGTAGATGTTTCAGAACCCAGGCTAATGTGCTGCATAGCTAAATACATATAAGGTCCCAAAGGCGAGACCGATTGCATTGCAAATGCTTGTTTTTAAAGCTGCAACAGTGGGAAGGGGGGAACTAAATTAAAAACCTTTTTCACTAAAGAGTGTTTCGGCCATGTTGGGGAACCCTGGATAATGCAAAACAAAGCATTCCAACAAAAAATTCAAAATTGTAAGAGAAAACACACTAAACTAAGGGGTATATTCACAAGAACGTATGCTAAACATCTCCAAAAAATGTTAACGCAACTTTACACATCGCAGTCCATCGCGGGAAAATAACCCCGTGTTAACATGGAATTCACAACATGGCGGTACCATGCGATAGTCACCTGAAACCGCGGACAATGTCCGCGATACAACCACCTCGACGGCGATAAAAACACAAACCCCAACACCAGAAAACGTGCGATGAGCCCATGCGCGATGAGGAAATCAGCTATAAGCAGCGCCAGGCCTGCCATACACACACGGTAGGCGGGAAAATCACTACAAAAGGAGAAAAAACACACAAACACAAAATGACCAACACCGAAGCACCATGGAGGCAGCCGGAGCAGGCGCAGAGGACGAGCGCAACCCCACAAGTACCCCGGACGACCAGCCCGGGACCACGGTGACAGGGAAGGGCAAGGACAAGAAGAAGAGGAAGACGAAGTACAGTCCGCAGGAGAATCGGATCCTGGTCACGGAGGTGATAGAACACCATCCACAACTGTTCGTCGCCTCCAATGTGTCATTGGGCACCAAAAATGGATTATGGCGGTCCATCGTGGACAAGGTGAACTCCGTCGGAGAGCACAAGAGGTCAATGGACGAGGTCAAGAGGCGATGGAATGACATCAAGCGCAAGACCAAGGAGAAACTCGCAGCCAACCAGAAGGCAGCAATGCAGACTGGAGGTGGGAGCCCAGCGCCACAGCTGGAGCTGGATGACATGGAGGAGCTGGTGTCGACAGTCATGAGTGTGGAGACCGTGGCAGGAGTCGGGGCACTGGACACTGCTCGACATGACACAACACAACGGCAACAGGGTGAGTAACCACCAGGTACTGGGGGGATAGGGGGAGATGGCCACAATGGCACACATGCACAATAAAGCAGAGCACAGTGCACACCCACAATCACTCTGGATCATGGCCCTGATCTACACACTGTCACAATGTACATTGCCATGCTGTCTGAATGTCAACATGTACCATGCAGCCACATTCATGAGGACACATTGTAACACAGCATCTCCCCTTCACATTGCAGGGGCACCGTCAACGCCACCTGCAGAGCAGTCCCAGCCACTCTTCACTGATGACGAGGAGGACACCACCAGCATCGACACCCAAGCCCTCCAAGACATCATTGAGCTCATCCGCCAATCACCTCCAGGACCAGGGCAGCCCAGCTGCATCGAGGAGACCCCACCCACTCCACAAACCACCCAGCAGGAGACACCCACAACCCCGGCTGTCTCCCAAGACCCCCCCGAACAACCCATGGCCTTCCAGCGCAGTGTGTTGGAGGTCCAGAGGGAGATGGCTGAGCAGGTGCGGGTGGGGTTCGACCTCATGGCTACCAAACTCGACGCCATCCATGGGTGTCTGAGTCCCATCAGGGACCACCTCCAGTCCCTAACGGACACCCACACACCGCTCCATGGTCTCCAACGAGCCCTGGCTGACATTGCTGGAGTCATGACTCGGAGACAAGAGCACCTGTCCGCTCAGGGTGGCTCCAGCGATCTCAGCCAGGAGATGGCACGCATGCGGAGGCTCATGGAGGACATGGTGCGGATGGAGGCGGAAAGGATGGCAGCCACCGCTGCACATCAGCGAAATGTAGCTGGGATCTACCAGGCCCTGCATGTCCTCATCATGGCATTGCTGCCACAAGGCGTGGCGCGGATGAATGCTGCTGCCCCTACACCATCCACATCTCCGCCCCCTGGTGTGTCCGTGCCCCACAGTGCGGCAGACATTCCACCTCCAGCACCTGATGTGTCACTGCCACACAGAGCGGCCGGCAATACACCTCCGGCCCCTGATGTGTCAGTGGCACACAGTGCCGCAGCCAGAACAGCATCACCCACAGGTGGGGCAGAGCACACATCCGAGGACGAGGACGTGGATGGGTTGAGTTCAGAAGGAGGCACCAGCATTCATGTCCGCCACCTGGCCTGTTGCTCCTTGGTGCCGCACAAGGCCCCATGACCTACCACTGACCCCCGATACACTCTGCGGCACTCACCTTGGACCACAACATGGACTTCCATATCCTGTTTGGTGACCAATGACACGGCGACCAGACTGCAGACTGTACTCTTGCTCATCCTCTGTCCTTGTCATTCCCCGATGGACTCTGGCTTGCCTCCACGTGCCCATATTGTGAAGTGGGGTTGGCATGGCCCTGTACTGCTCCAGCTGCTGAACTCCACTGGATGTGCAATAAACATTCAGGAACGCACTGCTGTGTCATGTCTCTCATCATTCAAGTATGAATGTGTGGATGAATGTAGGGTCAGTGATTCCCCCTAACGTCAATGATGCTCATCTAGTGGGATTCAAGTCACAGTGTGCTACATTTGCCGATTGCGTTGCGGGTGCCGTAGACACCACAACAGGGGCACACGCATTAGTCACTTCCTTGTCCGGACATGGACTGCACCACGCCCAGAGCCCCCGAGTCGTTGTTGCAAGCCCTGCGCTGGTCCGGCGTACGCCAGGACGGACCACTCCGCTTACGCTCCGGGGGTGGGCCACATAACCACATGTCGCAGGTCTACATGCTAGTGGTCTGCAGGTCGCTGGTCTAGTTGTCAGCATGTTGCAGCCACTCCCTGAGGGCAGGTTTGCACACACACCACACCCATCCGGCGCAGTCGTCACAGGCCATGTGACCCAGAGTATATGAGGGGCCGGCAACGTCACATTCCCCACTGCCGGAGGTGACTGGATGACGGACGCTCCAAGGTTCTCAATCATAAAGGGCCCATGACTTGTTGCGCACAGGGTTAGTGGCACCCGAAGCCTTGTGGCCGTCACGGGCTTACCACCACGTGGCACTGACTGGGGTTGCACAGGGTTCGTGGCACCGAAATTGCTGAGCGGGTGTGCAGCCTGCGATGATGACGTGTGCACTGATGTGGTCTCTGCCATTGATGTCTCAGGACTCAGCATCCTGTGTGGGACCTGCTGGGCCCGCGGTGCGGGTCCGCATGATGTGGAGCATGCCATGGTGGCGGGACCGGTGCCTGGAGCGTGCACGGGCACGTGGTGTGCCCACTGGTGGACACACCATTGGCGAAAGGTGAGCATTGCAGCCTGGGTGCGCAAGGGCGGACAGCCAGCGCTGGCTGGCGGGAGGGGGTAGGGTGCGGCTGCATGTGTGCGCAGGGGCGGACAGGCGTTGTTGCCGTGTGCAGTGCGATGGACTCTGACATGATTGAGTCTTGCCTCAGTTACAGGTTGCAGACCTGGTGGCTTGCAGTGTATCCCGGCACTTGTTTGGAGACACACCGGTGGCAGCAGGTGAGCAGTGGTGCCTGGGTGCGCGGAGGCGGCAGTGTCCTTCCTTCTCTCTCTCTCTCTTTCTATCTCTTCATTTCACTTTCACTCTCCCTTCCTTTCCTTCTCTCTCCCTCTCTCCCTCTCCCTTTCTTTCTTTCTTTCTTTCTCTCTCTCTTTCTCTCTCTGTCTTTCTTTCCTTCTCTGTTTCTCTGTGTCTCGCTCCTTTGATGTGCGCATGACACACGTTCTTATTTTGGGCTTTATTTTCCAGGCCGTGACATCAGGATTGTCCCGGACAGACCCGACAGGAGTTTTCCGCATTGGTGTTTTGTGTTGTATTTCAATAAAGTTTTTGGTTGTTACGTCAATGATGAGTGACTGTTTCTCGTTCTTCTGTCTCAACATGTGTGTTTCTGTTTGTCATTGTGCGACGTCATGCGCTTTTTGTGGCTCTTGTGTCGTGCACGGTATGTGTTTGTCTGGGAGGGGGTAGGGGGCCTGGGGGTTGTGGGGGTGGGTGTTGTGGCCCTCATGGGTCTCCGAGCTGCATGATCATTGTCTCCATGGCATCTGTGGGTCTTCAGATGTGGCTCTGGCCTGGGCTCCCTTTCATGCTGCAGGTAGTCGTCCTGCTCAACACCAGCAAAAGGCAGGTGTTAATTCCCTGGTGCTACCGCGGCTTATCGCCTGTTTTTGGTTCGCATCGCAGATCTGGCAGTTCTTTGTGAAAGTGGTGTTGTGGTTTTTTCGTGTGTTTTTGCACGGGAACACCTACTCTGCATCTCATTAGGGTTAGTTGGTGGTGTCCACCGTGGAGATAAATTTTGCGGCAGTTCTCTCAGGAATACTGGCGATGTCTGCAGTTTGCACCCGCTTGTGAATGGGGTGTTAAATCTATCTCCACTTTTGATGAGTTAAGGTGGGGATAAATCAGAGATAAGTCCTTGTGAATATCCCCCTAAGTATTTTGCCACATATTTTCAAAGTTTGATGCCATAGTAATCCGTTCTCTTCGACTAGCCCACAGTAAATGATAAATGGCCATCACACATCAGTTGTTTAGTAAAAATATTTTAAAATGCTACATGTGAAACGAAGGAAGATAAAATGTGCGTTTCCCAAACACAGACTAACAGTGGCAGAAAACCGAGAAGCAATTAAACTAATTATTTTGACACTCAAGAAGATGAATCCATAAACAGCGGTAACGTTCAAAGTCCTAAATCGGTTTAAATTACTAACTCTTGAGAACATGCTCTGGGAATGTGTTACCCTGCATAGATATGCGCTTCCCTCAGACGTTTTACCCAGAATATCTTGTCGTGACCTGCTTTACTAACCTCAAAATAACTTTTGAATACTGAAATAGCCTGCTCCTCAGGGCATGGACGTGTGTAGCATGGATTCCAACAGCGAAATAATGGTGTTTTCATAGTATTATGTCAGCGCCACTTACATCATCATGCACATTGTAGGAAATGCAGGTTTTCAGTTTCTTTTTCCTGAAGTTCTTCTATATTGTTTTGGTTTAACCCTGCTTTTTACTTGTGTTTTAACACGCTTTCCCTTCAAACCTCCACGTTTTCAATTTATTTTTCTCTACACCAGCAGTTCTTAACCTTTTGACTTCTGTGGACCCCCTGAATCATTACTGGAATCCGGGGACCCACACGGAGTCATTATCGGAGCAGGTGGACCCCAGGCCTAAGCAGCTTTCTATGATTTGGACCTCAAAACGATATACAAATATAAAAAAACAAGTATACACCAAACAAATGTCAATTATTGAAATATCTTGTGTAATTCACAATCAAATATAGAAAAAGTTTGCACATTTTTTGTGTTATTTAAAAAAGAACTGCTTTATTCATTTAAATGTATTAAATGTAATATTATTTAATTTTATTAAACAATCATGGCCCTTCTGAGTAGGCCTCTGGGACAACCAGGGGTCCTTGGACCACAGGTCAAGAACCACTGCGCTACATTATTTCACTGCAATTTTCTTACAGCTATTCAGTTTCCTTGTTGTATTTCTCACTGTATGACCTTTTTTCTTGCAAAATGTTCCCCAGCTTCCACCTCTTCCCTCCATAATGTCCTCTCTCCACATATGTTCACGTTTTCTGCTTGAATACTTTATTAGGCTGCTTCGCAGTGGCCATAAACATGAGTGTGTCAACCATTTTACTGAAGCCTGCTAATGAGACCTCAGGGCCAGTGTTTGAACACTTTACAAAGTATATGTTGAATTCGCTACACCCAATTGGCATAAGTAAACCTACTTATAAGTCCCTAGTATATGGTACCAAGGTACCCAAGGCCTTAAGAGCAGTTCTGCTAGTTCAACCATTTAAACCAATGGCAAAGCCCACAATTCTCTTAACAATATATGGAAGTCTACCCTAAGGAAGGCCATTCGAGCCCTAAGACAGGGAGGTGTATAATTTTCAGTAGGACACAGATGTTTATATGTCCTAGCAGTAAACATCCTAAATTGTGGTTTTTACTGTGGAAAGCTGGATGGCCCCAATGGCCAGTACAAAGTTACACATTGACCCCTAAGCTGTGCTAACTTCTGAATGGAACCACCAAAATGGGTCCTTCAAGATATCAAACTAATCATGGCAATAAAAATGACTTGTTGCCAAAGTCAAATTTAATGCACTATTAAGCCAAGGCAACTTTTAGAAAGATGTTGCTTTGTTGCACAGACAGCCTTTTGCTCCTCTCCTGAGCAGTCATCTGAATGTTGGAGTTGTGTGAATGACTCCCCAGCTCTAGATCAATAGAGGCCTGTTGCAGAGGGAGGAATTACCTGGCCCTCGCAGTAAGCCACACAGGGTGGTGCCCCTAAAGGCAAGCTTCAAAGGAGAAGTCGCCTTGATGCGATAATGGCAACCACATTCGAGAGGGGCTGTCCCTTTGTTCAGATAGACAGGCTGGGTAGTAGGAACAGAGAGGGGAATGCAATTGCCAAACCAGTTTTTGCACGGGCGTGTAGCCCACAGGTAGCCACACCTCTAAGGTGAGTTACTAAGCTCCTAACAGCTAAGGAGAGGTTCAGACATCTTGAGAGTGGGCGGAATAGTGCACTATGGGATTGTTAAATGCAACACAAGAAGTTGTCATAAGGTGGAAGGGACTCTGGTAGCCCATTGGCTAGTGAATATATCATCCCCCAGGGCACTTTCTCGGCATAAATATGGCACTCCTGGCACCCTGAACTTCAGACCACATCTGGACTGGAGAAAGGACTGAAGAAGCAAGAGATGCTGCACCAACCGCTGGACTGCACTTGTTGCTCCTTGGGCCAGAAAATACAGGACTGTGCCTCCTGGCTCATGGAAAAAAATGCTCCTGTGCCCCAGACTGAAAGGGTGAACTCTAAGAATCAGTCGGTTTACTCCCAGTTTCAGCACCAGGGCCAGCAAACTGGAAGTAGTCTGTTTTGGCTGGTGGATATCCACTTTGACCGAATCGGCACTAACACCCAACGTGCAGCCAAGACGACCTCTCCTCAGTACTCAAAAGTTGCACCGGAGTCTGGCAGACTCAGGAGAGTCATCAGAGTGCAAATTGGTTGCCCAAGATGCAAACTAGCATTCACCAAAGGATACAGCTAGACCTGCTGTAACCAGAGACCAGTAGCCTAGTTGTGACTGGAATTCAACTGCCTAGAAGAGAAATTCAAAGGACACCGACTCCTGTGGCCAAAGTCGCACCACCTCTATCGTGGACTGAGGAGTAACCCTAGGAAGACCCCAGTCAATCCCACAGCACCCAGAGCATCTTTAAGCAGCCTCAGCATCCTGTATCCCCAGCATCAGGACAACTCTATTGCAGTCTATGGTGGTCCTTGTGTAAAGTGTGGAACTGGGCTTAAGACTGCTTTGGTGCCCAGGTAACTATCTAAATACTCCTTATTGCCCCCCCTAACCTTCTCTCTGTGATAACTGGTCGTCCAGTGCAAGCTGGAGTATTCAAACAAAACTCTTTAAAACAAAAGTTTCCAAACTTTACGATCACCAATGAGTGTTTGTGCTTTGGACTAAAAAGCTGAGTTTATGTTTTAGTTGAAAATCTATGTTTCCGGAACCCTCTGGTGGATTTTGCTCATCTTGGAGTCTAAAAATTCATAAAAATGCAATCTCTTTTCATAAATTGGTGTTAGATTCCTTTAGCGTTGTGTGGCTTTTTATTCTGTTGTTTGGTGCTTCTAAATGCTTTACACTAGTTACTTTGTTTAAGCCTTGCTGCTCGAAGCCACAGCTACCAAGGTTTTATCAAGAGGTTTTAAAAATTAGCCTGACTTGAGTCAATATGGTTTCTTGAGTGTATTACACAGTGAGATCTCACAACCACACTGCGAGAAGCTGACCTTGTGTATGATGTCCACTTATGTAAGTGGGCACCCTACACCAGTCCAAACAACCCTTATGGTGATTTAAGAGGTTCTTAGACAACCTTAGAAAGCTCTCTAAGTAGTAGCTGCGGAGAGCAGCCTTCAGGCTTAGTCTAGAAGGAGTGTAAAGCAGCTTGTTTTACCAGAATGCAATCTTATAGTATAGACTAAGTGAAAGGGAACCACACCAATTATTTATAAAAATATGTATTTATTATATAATACTCTCTAGTACGTTCAAATATCTCCAACAAGGAGATAAAACAGAATGCACTTTAGGGCCCCAGGGGGGACCAAACCATATATTAAGAAAGTGCTATAAGAACCACGACTCGAGTCAGGACAATGTCGAGACGACGTAGAAATGCTGGGGACCCACAGAACCACCCAGATAGGGACCCCACGTAGCGCATGTGCAATGTGGGAACACGACCTCGTGTTCTGTACAAGTCTACGTGTAAGTCGGGGTTGGATTTTTAAAAATTAAGGAGCCTTCCCAGTGGACCCTGAAGTAACCCCGTGGAAGACAGAAGGTAGGCGATCCACCCCACCCGTGGATACCCTAGTATCCACGTTACCTACACCAGGGAAGCTGGGTGCATATGTGTGAAGTGGTGTCGGAAACCGCTGTCGAACCCAATGGAGGACTTCAGGAAAGTGCCGCTGTGGAGGAAGGACAAAGTGTCCGGTGGAATACGAGGATGGATTCTTGATGAGAGGTACCTGCAAGCAGAGGGGACAGAGTCTATGTCACTCAGAAGTGACCAGGAGACTTGGAAGACAAATGCCCTCCGATGTCGGGTGTTGCAGGATGGGTGATGACGAACTTGACTTTGTAGCTGTGAGGACCAGGCAATTCTGAGGAGGACCCGGAGCCATGCACGAGCTGTCCCACGAAGGATGTCGAGTGCTGAGGGGTCGGTGTCCAGCGGGAGCACCAACAAGCCTTGGCAAATGCAACCAATGCAGGAAGTGAAGAAGGAGAAACGTCAGGACCAGCAAGGTCCAGGGGACTCACCAAAAGCAGGGGAGTCAGGGCAGGCCCCGAGCAATCAGGGGAGCCCAAAAGAAACAAGTGAGACCCTTAAATGGACCCACAGGCTGGAGGCACTGGAGTCGCGAGAGGACCTCAAGCAACTCACCAAAAGATGCAGGCCATGATGCACACGATGCAGTGTGGCTGGAGATTCTGGTCACTGGAGGTGCTCAAGGTTGGGACTACTTGGAGCCCAAAGATCTTCTTGGAAGGAAGCCAACAAGTCTTTGCAACTGCAAGTTGGATGCGATGCACAGGGGTTCGGTTATCGCAACCCTCACAAGGGATACTGGCCTCAAACTTGGTGAGAGGGCAGGACAGGCCTCGGGAGCTGTGTAACATGACCACCTGTGTTGCAGAACCTTACGGAGTCCGGAGGAGCTCAGGATCAGCAGACTGGTTGACTTAGTTGCGGTGCCTGAGAATGCAGGGGAGTGACTCCTTCACTCCAAGGGAGATTCCTTCAAGTGTCTTTGATGCTTCACAGGCCTTGGAAGGTTACTGTATGATGCACAGGCACAGACGATGCAGCAGACTGGAAGGAAGATGAAGTCAGGCCCAAACGAAGTCCAGCGAAGTCCAGAGTGCCCAGACGATAGAAGAAGTGGTGTCTGATCTGAATCTTATCCCACGATGAATCTAGGGACCTACACCAAGGTAAGCCCTTAAGTACCCTAGGGAAAGGGTTGGGAAGATTCAGGGGACCATCCCAGGGGATTGTCTGGACAGGGGGGAGTTTACCCCCATGTCCTTTGTCCAGTTTCGCACCAGAGCGGGATCCAATAGCTCCCAGGACTGGTTTGAACTGGACTATGCATGGGGACACCAAATGTGCCCTTCATGCAGACTTTCTGGCGATGAAAAAGCGCACCCACCCGGTCCTAATACACTAAATCCTGCCTGGGAGGTGGTCACACCTCCCAGTGACAGGATGCCTATTGTTCCACCTTCTTCTGCTTGAGCTTAGCTCAGCAGCAGGAGGGCAGAAATGTGTATCTGGTCGGCAGCAACCATTTTGTGCTGTCTGGGTCTAGAAGGTTGGCACCAGGAACACTGAGAGCCTAACGGAGGGCTCTTCCAGTGCTTGGAATCATACCTCCCACATCATTATTGGTGTGGAGGTATGAATCCAACATGTTTGATACCAAACATGATAGGATTAGTTGCAGCCAGTTTCGAGATGGTCATTGCGTAACTACGCGGTGCCCCTACATATAGTATATGGCTGCTGTGAGAAGTTGGCCTGGCATATGCTGTCCACTAATTATAGTGGGCACCTTGCACCAGTCCAAACAACCCCTTATTGGAGATAGGTTAAAGACAACCTTTATTGAAAGCTATCCTAGTGGTAGCTATGGAGAGCAGCCTTCAGGCTAAGTCTTGAAGGAATGTAAAGCAGCTTGTTTTACCAGTCTATAATCTCTTGAGTGACCAAATGAAAGAGGACCACACCAGGTATATATTCAAAATATATGTATTTATTACTAAACACACCCCTCTAGTCTCTTTATGAGGCTAGAGTTCGAAGTACATACGTTACGAGTTAGTTATCTACAGTAATAGCACAAATACACGTTTGAGCCCCAGGGGCGTACCAAACCATATACCAATAAAGTGGTATAAGAACCACGACTGAGCTAGACACAAGGCCTAGAGCCTGTAGAAGTGCTTGGACCACAAGGAACCACCCAAGGCAGTGACACAGGGGACCCACGGGGGACGCGTGCAGTGTATGAACACAACCGCGAACCACCGTTAACTTCTATGGTCAAAGTCGCGATTAGAATTTAAAAGAAAGGGGACACTTAGAGGAGTACTTGGAGCAAACCCTTTGAGAACTAGGCTGTTCTAGTGTCTATACCCACGGGAGCACCGGAGTACTCGAGTTACCTCACCCAGGGAAGCCGGGTGCATAGGTGTCTTTCGGGGTCGGGATTCGTCGTCGCTTTCTATGGCGATCTGCTGCAAAGTGCTGCTGGCGACCAAGTCGAAAGTGTTCGGGTGGATCCAAAGGTGGATCGAAGATCTGAAGAACCTGAAAGCAGAGGGGACAGAGTCTGGGTCACTAGCCAGTGACCAGGAAGGCGATGAGCAGATGCCCACCGATGTCGAGTGCTTCAGGTAGGTTGACGGTCGTCTTGACTCTTCAGCCACGAGGTCCAGGAGGCATTGACGACAACCAGGAGCTGGATTCGAGCTGTCCCACGATGTCTGTCGATTGCAGGGGTGTCGGCAACCGGATTGGACCCAACAAGCCTTGGCAACGGCAAGTCTCGTGGAAAGCGAAGAAGGACGATGTTGCAGACCAGCAAGGACTGGGGGACTCACCCAGCAAGGATAAGTCAGGGCAACCAGGGAGCAACCAGGGAGCCCAAGCAGAAAAAGATTAGCCTTCGGGAGGGCCTACTAGCCAACGGACTAGCAACCGCAAAGGAGCCTCAAGACAATGCACGTGGAGCTGGCTCGCAGGACACTCGTGGAGTGGAGGCCAGTGATCTTCGGTGCAGTTGGTGCTGGAGGCTGGGGCTACTCAGAGCCCAAAGCACGACTTCGTGGGAGACCCAGAAGAGGATGTACTTGCAAATGTGATCGGTGTCCAGGGGTCACGGTTCCACGTTACCCACGACAGCTACGGGCCTCACCTTTGCTGGGGACTCAGGGCAGCCTCGGGAAAGTCTGGAAATCTACCTCTGGTGATGCAAAGACTTCGGCGTCTGACGGGAGCTTCAGCGATGCAGACCGGACAATTGCTTCTTTGGTGCCTGCCAAGCAGGGGAGTCACTCCTTGACCCCAAGGGAGATTCTTCAGTCCTCTAATCTTAAAGTAGAGCGTCTAAGGTCCAGGATTCTGTATCAGAGTTTTGTCCAGGTAAATCTAAAGTCCTAAGGACTGGGTTCCCCTACTTATACTAAGGTAGGGGGTTGGACATACTCTGTGGCCCCACCTATGGGAGGGCCAGGGCAGAGGGGTGGTTACACCCCTTTCCCTTTGTCCAGTTTCGTGCCAGAGCAGGGGCTGGAAGCCCCTGAGCCGGTTTGAACTGGGGTATGCACAGGGACACCAAGTGTGCCCCCAGTGCAGGACTTCAAAGCACCAGAGAGTGCTCCCGCCCAGCCCCAATACACACTATCCTGTCTGGGGAGGTGGTCACACCTCCCTGGGACAGGAAACCTATTGTCCAGGCCTCCCCTGCCGGAGTTTCGGTCAGCAGCAGGAGGCCAGACTCGTGTCTGTGGCAGCGGCATCCATTTTGTGATGCCAGGGCTCTGGAAAGTCAGTACCGGGCATACCGGTGTGTTCATGTCTTTCCCTCTAGAAGGGTGGAATGCTACCCCCGCCACCAGAACTGGCGGGGGGGTAGTATTCCAAGATGTTTGACACCAAACACGACATGTTTCCGTGCAGCCATCCCAAAGTTAGCATTTAACGCGAGGTTATAATGCGCTTAAGAGTATATGGTCAGGCTGCACTACAAACAGCAGCAGAGAAGGGTCTCCGAACGCTGCAGAGGGGCCCAGCTCATGCAGGGGCACCCTCTCACATAGGAACCACGCACTCTGCCTTCAGGATTGATAAGGCCTGCCATAGGAGTGACTTATAGGTTTATATGTGTGTATGTATGTAGTGATATAGGTAGCCTATATCACAGTAAGGGGTGCATGCACCACCTTACCCAGGCTGCAGTAGCAGACCTGTGGTGTCAGTTTGGATGGCCTTCCAGGGGTGGCACAATACATGCTGCAGCCCCTGGTAGGCCTCTGAGGTACCTATGCCCTGGGTACATAGTATACCATATACTAGGGACTTATAAGGGCACTCCAGATTCCAATCAGAGATGTGCCTAAGGCACATGGAAACCATTTTATAGAGGAAGCAGATAGACTGGGGCCCTGAATAGCAGGATCCCAGTCCAACTAAGTCATAAACCAGCAAAACACCAGGAAAAAAGTGGGGGCAACCATATAGTCAGATTCCACCTTCCTACATAACCCCCCAAACGAAAGGAGATAAGGCTAACCTTGGCCAGTTGAGCCTTTATTGACTAAGTGGCCATATAAGGAAGCACCTGCACTAGCATGGTTGCCCCCTATCTTATGGTCCACTAAGCAATCCCTCACCCTAAGGGTATGAGAGGGTCTCCACCATGGGGAATTACTACCTGTGGTGTGCTTTGGTAAAGTACAAGGCTGGTGAGGTGTCTGAGAAGGGAAGTGAGGCCCTAGGAAGGTTGGTCTCAGCTTCCTCAGATCACTGGTCACCATGTATGCCTGTCTTTCCATGACTGAGTTGCACTGTGCTCTAAGGGTCAACCTTTGGCTGCCTACAGCTGGGGGTTGGGTCCCTTTGGATGGACCACTGGAGGGACATGGCAGGTTTTGAACCTTTTTGTCCCAGGTTTGCCCTTGCCTAACAGAGTCCTTCTGGGGGAGGTCCCTACACAAAGGTATGGGGGATCCCTCAGTGTGTTGAGGAATTTTCCCCTGGCTAGGGCTACTAGACTGGGTGCCCCTAATCTGCTGATGGGGGGTTCCTCTGGACAGGGGGCCCTGGGGGTCCACTGACCTCCCTGACCTCTGCAGCCCTGGGCTGACTGAGGCAGGGTAGAGAGGGGCAGGTTACCTGCTCCAGACTGGGTACCACCTTGGAAGGGTCCTCTGCCATCAGGGGTGGGGCCAGGCCAGGCCTGACTACCTCTGGGGCAGTTCCTTCACTAGGGGTAGGGTCAGTTCCCTGAGGAGGCTGACCCTTACCTACTGTCTGGAGGGAAGAAGACTTTTCTTCAACCCTTGTGCTCTCTTTTGGGGGAGAGTGGGCCATTCTTCCAGGCTCCATCTCTCCAAAATTTCCCTGGGCTGGGGCTGTGGCCATCACAGCCCCACTAACTTTTACAGGGACGCCCAGCATTCTCAGATGGGTTTGGTGTTCAACTTCAGCCCAGGCTGAAATTTCCAGATCATTGCCCATCAGGCAATCTACAGGCAAGGTTGGGGACACTGCCACTCTTTTTGGGCCTGTGACCCCTTCCCAGCTGAGATTGACTATGGCCATGGGGTGATCTGTTCTGACACCATCAATGTTGGTTACCTGGTATTTAAACTCAGGTAAAAGCTGGTGAGGGGGACTAGGTTCCCTGCCACCATGGTGACACTAGCCCCTGTGTCCCTAAATGCCACAGCTTTCTGACCATTAATTATTGGCTCCAGTCTGTACCTGCCCAATGCATTGGGACCCATGGTAAAGGTGGCAAATCCTACACCACCATCAGAGTCAGAGGAGTCTGTTGAGGGGGTCCTGTCTAAACTAGGGCCCACCCCTGTTCCTCTTGCAAAAGCACCTAACTTTTTGGGTACACTACTCCCAACTGGAGGATTACTACTGGTAGTACCAGGAGGGGTGGTAGTAGTTGTTGGAGGAACATTTTCTTTATTGCCAATCCTGGGGCAACTGGTATCAGTTTTCCAGTGTCCAGGCTTTTTACAGACATGGCAATAGGGTTTCTTTTCAGGAGAGGAAGGAGTTTGGGACCCACCCCCAGAAGAGGACTTTTGGGGCCCTGTAGTGGATTTATCCTTAGATTTATCCCCACCTTTCTCTTGGGACTTGGTAGAATCTTTCTTCTGGTCACCACCCTGATTCTTAGTCTTTACTCTGGTTCTGACCCATTTGTCTGCCTTCTTTCCCAATTCTTGGGTAGAGATCAGATCAGAGTCCAACAGGTACTGGTGTAAAAGCTGGTTTTGACAATTATTAAGGATCTGCTCCCTCATAATCAAATTGTACAATCTTAAAAAATCATGCACCTTGTTGCTAACCCTAGGCATAATACTTCGCTACGCTCACGGAGCATGCAAAGTTTGTGCTACTACGCACTACGCAAATTGCACATAGCAGAGTGAAAAACTGTGCTAATTGACATAGCGTAGCAGTAGTATAATAAACACCCAAAAATGCTTTGATAAAGCAATTTTCTATGCTAAAAAGCATATAACCAATACACAAAAGTGAAGTTTGACAATAAAATATCAAGCAATGAGAGAGGTGAGGATTTTGGGGTCCCCCTAACCTAGGGGGAGGACCAAGCAGATGCCTTGAACACAAAAAGCATATCATGTGAACGATTCAGTGGTGGTCCCTTCCTCCTAGGACCACTCCAAGCACAGTTATGGGCAAAAATACAATCCCAACCAAAGGCCCTGCAAAGCATTATGGGACGAGATTAGCAGTGGGCAGTGAATATTATAGTGTCCAATATCAAAATAATTCTACAAAGAGCTGCAGTTCAACTAGTCGTTACTAGATGTCCCTCACGAGTCAAATGCAAAAGCATTGAAATTATTAATACATCAAGCTGCAGTTCCACTAGTCGTTACTAGATGTCCTTCACGAGTCAAATGCAAAAGCATTGAAACCCTTTCATGAAGCTTTTGCATTTGACTCGTGAGGGACATCTAGTAACGACTAGTGGAACTGCAGCTCTTTGTAGAATTATTTTGATATTGGATACTATAATATTCACTGACAATGCTAATCTCGTCCCATAATGCTTTGCAGGGCCTTTGGTTGGGATTGTATTTTTGCCAATAACTGTGCTTGGGGTGGTCCTAAGAGGATGGGACCACCACTGAATCGTTCAAAAGATGTGCTTTTTGTTTTCAAGGCATCTGCTTGGTTCTCTCCCTAGGTTAGGGAGGATCCCAAAATCATCACCTCTCTCACTGCTTGTTAATTTATCGTTTTCATTTTTGTGAAATGACTATATGCATTTTTAGCATATAAAGACAGAGATATTTATTTTATCTTAGCTTGCACTTTGCAAGATGTCTTTGGCAATTATTGTACATTGCAGTCAAGCACACAGCTATGCACTACGCAATTTGCATAGCTACGTGTAGTTCAAAATGTACTTCACGTAGCTACGTGAAGTGCTACTATGCAAACTACGCCCAGGCTTACTTGTTGCCGTGTATCCAACCTTCCAGAGCCTTAGTAGCACAATCTACAAAATCAACCCAGTCTTGAGTCTGAGCCTTTTGGGTGTCTCTGAACTTCAACCTATACTGTTCAGTGGTTAGGCCAAACCATCTATCAGAGCACTCTTCAAGACTTTGTAATTGTCAGCATCCTCCTCTCTAACAGTGAGGAGCTTATCTCTACCTTTGTCTGCAAAGGAGAGCCACAAGATTGCTGCCCACTGCTCCTGAGGGACCCTCTGTACTTTACAGGCCCTCTCTAGAGCAGTTATCCATTTGTGGATGTCATCCCCACTCTGGTAGGGAGGGACAATCTTGCTCAGGTTTCTATGGTCATAAGACCTTTCCCTATCTTTGGAGAAATTGCTGCCACCATGGGACTCTAGTCCCAACTTTTGTCTCTCTCTATAGAGATCTAGGGACTCCCTGTCTATAGCCAATTGCTGTTTCCTGAGTTCAAGCTGAGTTTGCTCATATTGAATCAGTCTCTTTCTCCTCTCATGAGAGGATTCCCTCCTATGAGAGGAGACAGAGGTCCCTATTGAGGTGTCAGAGTGGTTAGACTCATGAGAAGGAGACCTAGACCTTCTGGGCACACTCAGAACTCTTCCTGGGGGACAAAGGGGAGGTCAGTCTGATCCTCTCCCTCCTCCTCCTCCACAGGAGGAATTGGATTTTCCAGGACAAGGTCATTTTCACCTTCCTGGCCAGTTTCAGAGGGGGGGTCCTGGGTTTCTTCACCCCTGGCCCCTCCCTCATCTTCTGGCCCACCCTCCTTGCCTACCCCTTCAGACCCTAGGGGCCTGCTGAGATCATCAGCTAGTAACACCTCCCTGAGGTGCTGGGTGCTGGCACTTTTGCCTGTCTTCAACTTCCTAGTAGTGCATAAGGCTCTCAATTCCAAGAATGGGAGTTTATCATACTTGGAGGGAAGAAGCCCACTGGCTTCTGGCAAGGACTCACTGGGTCCTGGCTTTGAAGACATCACTAGTGAGGTGTGGTGTATGCACTACCTACTCTAGTGTGGCCTACTAAACTCTCTTGAGTTGTAGAAAGGGTGTGCTGTCCCTTAACACACAACTCTAAGTTCAGTAGAACTTACTGTATTACTAAGCTTGATTATATGTACCTTAGGTACCCTTAGTGGTTTTCAGTTGATCAATTCAATTGAGATTATCTGGTAAAACAATAGCAAGCTGGAATCCCACACGCTGCACACCAATGTGAGAAGTTGGCCTGGCATATGCTGTCCACTAATTATAGTGGGCACCTTGAACCAGTCCAAACAACCCCTTATTGGAGATAGGTTAAAGACAACGGGGCATATTATCAAGGGCCTTATCTCCGCTTTTTTGGCTTTAAAAGCCAAAAAAGCGGAGATAATGTTTTCGCCCTATTAACAAGAGGGTGATAACATGCATTAGCGCATGTTAGCACCCTTTTACCCGACGCCTCCCTCTGCATCTCTAATGAGATGCAAAGTGGGCGTCACTGGGCAGAACAACCTTGTAAATATCGCTGATGTGCACATCGCGATATTTACAAGGAGGCTCAGACATTTTTGCAGACGTTAGTTTTTGGCGAAAACCGCGGTTTTCGCCAAAACTAACGTCTGCAAAAATGCTGACTTACCTATACTTCATATTGGAGGTGGATTATGCTGATACGACCACAGGGTCGTATCAGCAAGGTTATCGCCGTTTTCCATGGAACATCGCTGGAGAACCAGCGATGTTCCATGGAAAACAAGCTATCGCAGGAATAATTATCGCCATTGCGCTATGCGTTGTTAATACCGCGCTAGCATGGCGATAATTATCTGCGGTAGCCGGCGATAACAATTCTCACGCTGTGAACGGCCAGCGATAATTATCGCTGGCCGTTGATAATATGCCCCAACCTTTATTGAAAGCTATCCTAGTGGTAGCTATGGAGAGCAGCCTTCAGGCTAAGTCTTGAAGGAATGTAAAGCAGCTTGTTTTACCAGTCTATAATCTCTTGAGTGACCAAATGAAAGAGGACCACACCAGGTATATATTCAAAATATATGTATTTATTACTAAACACACCCCTCTAGTCTCTTTATGAGGCTAGAGTACGAAGTACATACGTTACGAGTTAGTTATCTACAGTAATAGCACAAATACATGTTTGAGCCCCAGGGGCGTACCAAACCATATACCAATAAAGTGATATAAGAACCACGACTGAGCTAGACACAAGGCCTAGAGCCTGTAGAAGTGCTTGGACCACAAGGAACCACCCAAGGCAGTGACACAGGGGACCCACGGGGGACGCGTGCAGTGTATGAACACAACCGCGAACCACCGTTAACTTCTATGGGGAAAGTCGCGATTAGTATTTAAAAGAAAAGGGACACTTAGAGGAGGACTTGGAGCAAACCCTTTGAGAACTAGGCTGTTCTAGTGTCTATACCCACGGGAGCACCGGAGTACTCGAGTTACCTCACCCAGGGAAGCCGGGTGCATAGGTGTCTTTCGTTGTCGGGTTTCGTCGTCGCTTTCTATGGCGATCTGCTGCAAAGTGCTGCTGGCGACCAAGTCGAAAGAGTTCGGGTGGATCCAAAGGTGGATCGAAGATCTGAAGAACCTGAAAGCAGAGGGGACAGAGTCTGGGTCACTAGCCAGTGACCAGGAAGGCGATGAGCAGATGCCCACCGATGTCGAGTGCTTCAGGTAGGTTGACGGTTGTCTTGACTCTTCAGCTACGAGGTCCAGGAGGCGTCGACGACAACTAGGAGCTGGATTCGAGCTGTCCCACAACGTCTGTCGATTGCAGGGGTATCGGCGACCGGATTGGACCCAACAAGCCTTGGCAACGGCAAGTCTTGTAGAAAGCGAAGAAGGACGATGTTGCAGACCAGCAAGGTCTGGGGGACTCACCCAGCAAGGATAAGTCAGGGCACACCTGGAGCAACCAGGGAGCCCAAGCAGAAAAAGATTGGCCTTCGGGAGGGCCTACTAGCCAACGGACTAGCGACTGCAAAGGAGCCTCAAGACGATGCACGTGGGGCTGGCTCACAGGACACTCGTGGAGTGGAGGCCAGTGATCTTCGGTGCAGTTGGTGCTGGAGGCTGGGGCTACTCGGAGCCTAAAGCACGACTTCGTGGGAGACCCAGAAGAGGATGCACTTGCAAATGCAATCGGTGTCCAGGGGTCACGGTTCCACGTTACCCACGACAGCTACAGGCCTCAGCTTTGCTGGGGACTCAGGGCAGCCTCGGGGAAGTCTGGAAATCTACCTCTGGTGATGCAAAGACTTCGGCGTCCGACGGGATCTTTAGCGATGCAGACCGGACAATTGCTTCTTTGGTGCCTGCCAAGCAGGGGAGTCACTCCTTGACCCCAAGGGAGATTCTTCAGTCCTCTAATCTTAAAGTAGAGCGTCGAAGGTCCAGGATTCTGTATCAGAGTTTCGTCCAGGTAAATCTAAAGTCCTAAGGACTGGGTTCCCCTACTTATACTAAGGTAGGGGGTTGGACATACTCTGTGGCCTCACCTATGGGAGGGCCAAGGCAGAGGGGTGGTTACACCCCTTTCCCTTTGTCCAGTTTCGCGCCAGAGCAGGGGCTGGAAGCCCCTGAGCCGGTTTGAACTGGGGTATGCACAGGGACACCAAGTGTGCCCCCAGTGCAGGACTTCAAAGCACCAGAGAGTGCTCCCGCCCAGCCTCAATACACACTATCCTGTCTGGGGAGGTGGTCACACCTCCCTGGGACAGGAAACCTATTGTCCAGGCCTCCCCTGCCGGAGATTCGGTCAGCAGCAGGAGGCCAGACTCGTGTCTGTGGCAGCGGCATCCATTTTGTGATGCTAGGGCTCTGGAAAGTCAGTACCGGGCATACCGGTGTGTACATGTCTTTCCCTCTAGAAGGGTGGAATGCTACCCCCGCCGCCAGAACTGGCGGGGGGTAGTATTCCAAGATGTTTGACACCAAACACGACATGTTTCCGTGCAGCCATCCCAAAGTTAGCATTTAACGCGAGGTTATAATGCGCTTAAGAGTATATGGTCAGGCTGCACTACAAACAGCATCAGAGAAGGGTCTCCGAATGCTGCAGAGGGGCCCAGCTCATGCAGGGGCACCCTCTCACATAGGAACCATGCACTCTGCCTTCAGGATTGATAAGGCCTGCCATAGGAGTGACTTATAGGTTTATATGTGTGTATGTATGTAGTGATATAGGTAGCCTATATCACAGTAAGGGGTGCATGCACCACCTTACCCAGGCTGCAGTAGCAGACCTGTGGTGTCAGTTTGGATGGCCTTCCAGGGGTGGCACAATACATGCTGCAGCCCCTGGTAGGCCTCTGAGGTACCTATGCCCTGGGTACATAGTATACCATATACTAGGGACTTATAAGGGCACTCCAGATTCCAATCAGAGATGTGCCTAAGGCACATGGAAACCATTTTATAGAGGAAGCAGATAGACTGGGGCCCTGAATAGCAGGATCCCAGTCCAACTAAGTCATAAACCAGCAAAACACCAGGAAAAAAGTGGGGGCAACCATATAGTCAGATTCCACCTTCCTACAGCTGCTTCACTGACAAACCGGAAGAATGGACTCCATAGGCTATAGGGGTGTCCTGCTCATGCAGGGGCACCCGTTCTCTTAGAACCAAGCACCCTGCCTTCAGGATTGCGAAGGCCTGCTATATCTTTAGTAAGTGGTGCAAGCACCAACTTACACAGGCTGCAATGGCAGGCCTGTAGTTCCATTTTGAATGGTCTCTCATGGGTGGCATAATTCATGCTTCAGTTCATGGGAGACCTCTGCGGTACAAATGTCCTGGGTACCTTAGTACCATATACTAGGGACTGATAAGGGTATCCCAGTATCCAATCTGGAATGTACCTAAGTACTGAACACAACAATTTATGGAGAAAGCAGATAGACTGGGGTCCTGATTAGCAGGATCCCAGTGAGACTAGTACAAAAACAGAATCACATCAAGCAAAAAGTATGGGTAACCATACAAGCAGATCCTACTTCATTTTCTAAGTGGAAATATCTGGAGAGTCCATCTGCATTGGCATGGTTACTTCCACTGTATAGTCCATCCCCTGTAGGAAAATGGACCATCTCAAAAGTTTGGGGCTTTCACCCTTCATCTGTTTAAGCCATAAGAGGGGATTATGATCTGTCTGAACAAGTAAGTGAGTGCCAAACAAGTATGGCCTCAACTTCTTCAGGGCCCAGACCACAGCAAAGGCCTCCCTCTCAGTAGCTAACCAATGTTTCTCTCTGGGGGTCAACGTTCTGCTGATAAAAACTACTGGTTGATCCTGGCCCTCTGCATTAAGTTGTGACAACACAGCCCCTACCCCCAACTCAGATGCATCCGTTTGGAAATACATGTTTTAGAGTAGTCAGGACTTTGCAGAATGGGAGCAGTGCACATGGCCTGCTTAAGGTCATCAAATGCCTTCTGACAGCTAACTGTCCACTGAACTTTCTTGGGCATTTTCTTAGATGTAATGTTATTCAAGGGAGTCACTATGGACCCATATCCTTTGACAAATCTTCTGTAGTACCCAGTCAGGCACACAAAAGCTCTGACCTGAGTCTGGGTAGTTGGAGCAACCCATTCCATTATGATCTGGATTTTTCTCTGACGTGGTTGAACCTGGCCTCCACCTACCAGGTGACCTAGGTACACAACCTTACTCTGCCGTTTCTGGCATATAGTAGCCTTGATAGTGAGGCCTGCTTTCTGCAGAGCCTCCAAAACATTCTTCAGGTGGACCAGGTGATCCTCCCAGGTGGAGCTAAAGACAGCTACATCATCTAGATATGCTGCACTGTAGGCTTCCAGGCCTGTGAGAACTTTATTCACCAACCTTAGGAATGGTGAAGGTGCATTCTTCAATCCAAAGGGCATCACAATACATTGATAATGCCCTCTAGGGTTTGAAAATGCTGTTTTTGGTTTGGCATCCTCAGCTAGTCTGATTTGCCAATAGCCAGCAGTAAGGTCAAATGTACTTAAGAACTTGGCTGAGGCCAAAGTGTCAATAAGCTCATCTGCCCTAGTAACTGGATGAGCATCAGTCCTAGTGACTGCATTGAGTCCCCTGTAGTCTACACTAAACCTCATCTCTCTTTTTCCACCCTTGGTGTGAGGTTTAGGTACAAGGACTACTGGGCTAGCCCAAGGACTTTCTGAGGGCTCAATCACTCCCAATTTCAGAATCTTTTTGACCTCTGTCCTGATGCAATCTCTGACATGGTCGGGCTGCCTATAGATTTTTTTCTTAACAGGTAGACTCTCACCTGTGTCCACTTCATGGGTACACCAGGTGGTTTGACTGGGTGTCAGAGAAAACATATGCCTGTATTGATTGAGGACCTTCCTGCAATCAATCTGCTGTTGATCAGTGAAACGTCTTGCAAAGGCTACTCCATCAACTGATCCATCATCAGGGTTCTGAGAGAGGAGATCAGGGAGAGGGTCACTCTCTTCCTACTGTCCCTCATCAGTTGCCATGAGCAAGCCCATGTCACCCCCGTCAACAAAAGGTTTTAGCCTGTTCACATGAAGTACCCTATGGGGACTCCTGGGAGTGCCAAGATCTACCAAATAGGTGACCTCACCCTTTTGTTCAAGTATGGTGTGGGGTCCACTCCATTTGTCCTGGGGAGCTGCTGGGGCCACAGGCTCTAACACCCACACCTTCTGGCCTGGCTGGTAAACAGTCAGGACAGCCTTTTGGTCATGCCAAGCTTTTTGGAGTTCTTGACTAGCCTCCAGGTTTTTACTTGCCTTCTTCATGTACTCAGCCATGCGGGAGCGCAGACCAAGTACATAGTCCACTATGTCCTGTTTGGGAGGTTTGAGAGGTAACTTCCATCCCTCCTTCACTAGACACAAGGGACCCCTAACTGGATGCCCAAACAGAAGTTCAAAAGGACTGTAGCCAACCCCCTTCTGAGGGACCTCTCTGTAGGCAAAGAGAAGGCAGGGTAGAAGGACATCCCATTTTCGCCTAAGCTTTTCTGGGAGGCCCATGATCATACCCTTTAGGGTTTTGTTGAATCTTTCAACTAACCCATTGCATTGAGGATGGTAGGGTGTGGTGAATTTGTAATTCACTCCACACTCTTTCCACATTGCAGTAATATAACTTGACATGAAGTTTGTGTCTCTGTCAGTTAAGACCTCCTTAGGGAAGCCCACTCTGGAAAAAGATCCTAAGAGGGCCCTTGCCACCACAGGAGCTGTAGTGGTCCTAAGGGGAATAGCTTCTGGGTATCTAGTGGCATGGTCCACCACCACTAGAATGTAACTGTGCCCAGATGCAGTTAGAGGGTTCCTGGGACCAATGATATCAATCCCAACCCTCTCAAAGGGAACCCCAACCACTGGAAGTGGAATCAAGGGGGCCTTTGTGATGCCACCTGATTTGCCACTGGCTTGGCAGGTAGCACAAGAGCAAAAGAACTCCTTTGTGTCCTCAGACATATGGGGCCAGTGAAAGTGAGGGACAAGCCTGTCCAAAGTCTTGCTTTGCCCTAAGTGTCCTGTCAGGGGAATGTCATGTGCAAGGGTGAGTAGGAAATGTCAAAACTTCTGGGGTATAACCAACCTCCTGGTGGCACCAGGCTTGGGGTCTCTACCCTCTGAGTACAGAAGTCCTTCATCCCAGTAGATCCTATGGGACCCACTGACATTTCCAGCAGCCTCAGCAGCAGCTTGCTGTCTGAGGGGTTCAAGAGAGGGGCAGGTCTGCTGCTCCAAACTCATATCTGCTCTGGAAGGGCCCCCTGCCTCCAAGAACACAACCTGATCAGGCTCAAGTTCATCTGGGGCAGTTCCTTCACAGAGCCTAAGATCATCTCCCTTAAGAGACTGATCCTCACTCTGAGTCCAGACAACCCTTATGGTGATTTAAGAGGTCTTAGACAACCTTAGAAAACTCTCTAAGTGGTAGCTGTGGAGAGCAGCCTTCAGGCTTAGTCCAGAAGGAGTGTGAAGCCGCTTGTTTTACCAGAATGCAATCTTATAGTATAGACAAGCCTTTGCAACTGCAAGTTGGACATGGTGCACAGGGGTTCGGTTATTGCAACTTGGTGAGAGGGCAGGGCAGGCCTCAGAAGCTGTGGAAAACCACCACCTGTGTTGTAGAACCTTACAGAGTCTGGAGGAGCTCAGGATCAGCAGACTGGTCAACTAAGTTGCAGTGCCTGCGAATGCAGGAGAGTGACTCCTTCACTCCAAGGGAGATTCCTTCAAATGTCTTTGATGCTTCACAGGCCTTGGAAGGTTCCTGTATGATTCACAGGCACAGATGATGCAGCAGACTGGAAGGGAGACAAAGTCAGGCCCAAACGAAGTCCAGCAAAGTCCAGAGTGCCCAGATGGTAGAAGAAGAAGTGGTGCCTGATCTGAATCTTATCCGAAGACTAATCTAGGGACCTACACCCAGGTAAGCCCTTAAGTACCCTAGGGAAATGGTTGGGAAGATTCAGGGGACCCTCCCAGGTGAGGGTCTGGACAGGGGGGAGGTTACTCCCATGTCCTTTGTCCAGTTTCACGGCAGAGTGGGAGCCAATGGCTCCCCGGACTGGGTTGAACTGGACTGTGCATGGGGACACCAAATGTGCCCCTCATGCAGACTTTCTGGCGCTAACAAGTGCACCCACCCGGTCCCAATACACTAAATCCTGTCTGGGAGGTGGTCACACCTCCCTCTGACAGGATGCCTATTCTTCCACCCTCCTCTGCTTGGCTCAGCAGTAGGAGGACAGAAATGTGTCTCTGGTCGGCAGCAACCATTTTGTGCTGTCCGGGTCTAGAAGGTTGGCACTGGGAACACTGAGAGCCTAACGGATGGTTCTTCCAGTGCCTGGAATCATACCTCCCACACTGTTTATGGTGTGGGGGTATGATTCCAACTTGTTTGATACCAAACATGATAGGATTCATTGCAGCCAGTTTCGAGATGGTCATTGCGTAACTACGAGGTGCCCCTCTATGTAGTATATGGCTGCTTCATTGACAACCCGAGAGAATAGACTCCGTAGGCTGTAGGGGTATCCGGCTCATGCAGGGGCACCCTCTCACTTAGAACCAAGCACCCTGCCTTCAGGATTGCAAAGGCCTGCTATTGGGGTGATTTATAGGTTTTAAGTGCAGTGACCCTAGATATAGGAAACCTATATCTTTAGTAAGTGGTGCAAGCACCAACTTACACAGGCTGCAATGGCAGGCCTGTAGTTCCATTTTGAATGGTCTCTCGTGGGTGGCATATTACATGCTTCAGCCCATGGGAGACCTCTGGGCTACCTATGCCCTGGGTACCTTAGTACCATATACTAGGGACTAATAAGGGTACCCCAGTATCCAATCTGGGATGTACCTTAGTAATGAACACAACAATTTAGTTGGAAAGCAGATAGACTGGGGTCCTGATTAGCAGGATCCCAGTCAGACTAGTCAAAACAGCATCACATCAAGCAAAAAGTTGGGGTAACCATACAAGCAGATCCTACTTTCCTACACACACCATATAATACACCCCAATCCTCACATTGATGCCTAGCAGTGGGATCCAGAACTTCTGTTTAGCTGTACTAGACAATTAAATAAGTTGGTAACCACTGAAAATCTGATTTGAGGGAAATGAGAGGGACCCTTTAACGACAAAGGAATAGGGTACAAAACAACAATGTCACAAAGAGGGTTTCCTTTGGACTAATAGCTACAAGTCTCCTATAACTAGCGTTATTTACTCACAAACTCACAATCTTGGAAAGAATCACATTGGTCATTAAGGCTGTTCACACTTCATTTACACCATCCATGCAATGAGAGTAGAAAGTTAAACCCAAACTCAAAATACTCAAAAACGACAATTTATCAATTTATTCATTACCATGCAGATAAAAAAGATTTTTGTACAAACAATTCAGAAAGAATTTAAAACCAATCTAAAATCAACAATCTATTACACAAAGCTTTAAAATTTACATAAAGAGAGTACACATGAGAGAAGACACCAAACTTTGTCATAACACACACATCTGTGATAAAACAATGAACACCAACTAGAACCCGATACTACAATTGATTCATAATCTGTGGTTCCAGCAAGTACACGGATTGTGTAAAAAAGCGTCGACGCGTTTCGATGGAGAGAAAATTATTGCCCCATCTTTATCAAGACTGAATTTTGCGACTCTCTTGATTCGTAATGTTTATCCCAAAAACCAGATTTAAAAAACACCTGAGATTTATTAAGGCAAAGAAGGATCTCCTTCGTGAATCAGGCAGTGTTATTAGTTGTTTTATTGCCTAATGGGATGACGATTCCAGCCTTTTGGATATTAAAAATACCTCAGTCCAAAATATTTCTGTTCCTTTCTAATGTTCGGACACCATATTATCCTTCCAATAGATTTATCCTGATTATTTGCTTTGGGATGGATCTCAAGCACGAGTCTTATCTCTCTATGTTACTTAATTCATATATACCATGGATACTGTAGATACTGTCTCGTCTATCCTCTGGTCAGTTCGATAATCGATAAATCTATTGGAAGGATAATATGGTGTCCGAACATTAGAAAGGAACAGAAATATTTTGGACTGAGGTATTTTTAATATCCAAAGGCTGGAATCGTCATCCCATTAGGCAATAAAACAACTAATAACACTGCCTGATTCACGAAGGAGATCCTTCTTTGCCTTAATAAATCTCAGGTGTTTTTAAAATCTGTTTTTTGGGATAAACATTACGAATCAAGAGAGTCGCAAAATTCAGTCTTGATAAAGATGGTGCAATAATTTTCTGTCCATCGAAACGCGTCAACGCTTTTACACAATCCGTGTACTTGCTGGAACCACAGATTATTAATCAATTGTGGTATCGGGTTCTAGTTGGTGTTCATTGTTTTATCACGGATGTGTGTGTTATGACAAAGTTTGGTGTCTTCTCTCATGTGTACTCTCTTTATGTAAATTTTAAAGCTTTGTGTAATAGATTGTTGATTTTAGATTGGTTTTAGATTCTTTCTGAATTGTTTGTACAAAAATCTTTTTTATCTACATGGTAATGAATAAATTGATAAATTGTCGTTTTTGAGTATTTTGAGTTTGGGTTTAACTTTCTACTCTCATTGCATGGATGGTGTAAATGAAGTGTGAACAGCCTGAATGACGAATGTTATTCTTTCCAAGATTGTGAGTTTGTGAGTAAATAACGCTAGTTATAGGAGACTTGTAGCTATTAGTCCAAAGGAAACCCTCTTGTGACCACTGAAAATCTGCCAAGTTGACACCGAAGGAAAAGTTTTAAAGTTTTTGAGTATCCAAGACACCTTTAGCCAGGAGTTTGACCAACTTGAATTGAAGTTCACAAAAGGTTCAAAAGGTTTGGTAAACATATTGCTCAGTCTCTAAATGATAGAAAACATGGAAATAGAATTGGGCACCCAGCCCACACTCAAGATCAATAACCTGAGGGGGCTGTGCAGAGACGGAAAGATCAGCTTGGGATTGCCCACACTCAAGATCAACAACCTGAGGGTATTGTGCAGGGGCAGAAAGATCAGCTTGCTGGTCACTGACAAGAAGGAGCACCTGGAGAAGGCTTACAGAGCCTGGGAGAGCCCAAGTCCAACTGGCAAATGGGATTACCCCTGACAGTGGGGATTAGAAAGATGGCAGAGACCTTCTTGATGATGAAGATGAGGGGAACAGCAACAAAGTTGCCCCACAGTTCATTCAAGGCATGCCTCCACATCAGGGAGTGAGAAGAATTCCACTCCCCCCACAGTTCATTCAAGTCATGCCTCGATATCTGGGTGTGAGAAGAATTCCACTTAAGTGAGGAGGCCCAAGGACCGAGAGCCCCATTTCAGTCGCCTGGAGCATCAAGAGAGAAGACTGACTCTAGAAGAAAAAAGACTGGCCCTGGAGGAAAGAAGAGCCAAGCTGGAACTGAAGTCCCTAGGACATGGTGGCAGCAACAAAGAAACAGAGGTAACTGCATGGGGTGCCTATGATCTCAGGTTGCCTAAGGGTATTGTTCCAAAATATGTACAGGGGGATGATATACACAAATGGTTGGCATCTTATGAGAGCACTCTCAGGATGAGAAAGGGGGTGCCAAACAATGGGGTTCCTTATTGTGGGAATTACTTCCAACAGTGGTGGTGCTACTGACTCTGGAGGATATTGTGGCAGAATCATATCCACACATGAAGGAGGCACTCATCAAGGTGTTTGGTTTCACCCCTGAAGAATACAGACGCAGATTTAGGAACACATACAAGAGGTCAACTCAGACATGGGTGGACGTTGTGGAGGCAAACCCTCTGCTCCTTGGTACACTGCTGAACTGCAAAAGTTAAAACTTGGTTGTAGACAAGCAGAACGGCGGTGGAGGAAGGGGTATTCTGATATAGACAAAGCCGATTGGAAGGAGAAAATCCTCTGCTATAAGAAAAATATTGCTTCTGCTAAAGCTGAATTTTTTGCAGATGTAATTCTGAAAGCACCCAATAGCTCTAAAAGCATTTTCAAAATAATGAATGATATCGCCAGCCCCGCTTGTACTAAAAATAAGACTCTCCCTACGCAGGAACTTTGTGACAGCCTGGCTGCCTTTTTTGAAGATAAGATCTGCAAAATCATTGAAGGGTTGGAAAGGGATAGCACAGTTGATGGGGCTAGTGGTCCCCACAGGATAGGAAGGAGGACTGGAAGGGGCTAAGTAAAGCTTCGGACCAGAGGCCTCTCCTAGATCACTTTGATATTCCCTCGGTGGAGGATTTTAATCGAAAAGCTCTTGGGATCTCCTCTGGTTCATCACTGGACCCTCTTCCCTATAGGATCTGGAAAGCGTTAGGCGCCGAGCTGTTCCCTCTGCTAAGACAGTTATGTGATCAATCCCTGGGTAGTGGGATAGTCCCCTCCTGCTGGAAGCAAGCAGTTGTAACTCCTTTATTAAAAAAAACGTCGCTTGACCCAGCCTGTCTTAAAAATTACAGGCCTATCTCACTCCTTCCATACCCGGTGAAGATCATTGAGCGCCTTGTAAGTAGGGCCCTCTCCCAGTTTCTGGAGGTAAATAATTTACTTGATGACGTGCAATTCGGCTTCCGCCCAGGACATGGTACGGAGACTGCCTTGCTGACTGTGTTGGACGATCTTCGTTTGTGTGCAGACAAGGGTCATTCTGCCATACTGATCTTGTTGGACCTGTCCGCCGCGTTCGACACAGTCAATCACAAGGTTCTCATGGAACGTTTGGAAGGAGTGGGGGTAGTGGGCCTGGCTCAGAAGTGGCTTCATTCCTATCTGTCGGACAGATGTCAGGCTGTGGCCCTCCCCCCTTTTCAGTCTAAGTTCACCAAGATACATCATGGTGTACCGCAGGGCTCTGCGATCAGCCCTATTCTATTTAATGCCTATATGCGCCCCTTGGTGGAGGTCATTAAATCTCACGGCATAGGCCTAGTAAATTATGCGGATGATACCCAGCTTATTCTCTCCTTAGAGGGAGAACAGTCATCCTCTGTGGAGAATTTCCATGCCTGTATGCAGAGCGTGGTATTCTGGCTGAGAAACAAATACCTGCAATTTAATGCAGATAAAACGGAGCTTCTTTATATTGCAGGTGGGAGAATGTCACATCCTCTCCCAGCCGACTTTTGGCCTATTCCTGCCGATCCCCCGCTGGCACCTTCTAAGTCGGTTCGCAATCTGGGAATCTGCTTTAACGAGAAGTTAACTCTGGAAAATCAAGTCAATAAAACCGTTGGGAGCTGTTTTTCCCTTATCAGGGCCCTCAGGAAAGTTCTCCCTATGCTCCCCATACATACTCGTGCACTGGTAGTAAGGAGTGTCATCATGAGCAGGTTGGACTTCTGCAATGCCTTGCTGCTGGAGTCCCCAAAATACTTAATTGGGAGACTGCAGAGAATTCAGAATGCAGCGGCCAAGCTGGCCTTGATGAGACCTCGTCATTCCTCCTCCTCCCAGGCCCTGGTGGAGCTTCATTGGCTCCCAATTCTGCAGAGGGTTCACTTCAAATCCCTCTGTGTCGTGTTCAAGGCACTGCACGGTTTAGGGCCAATATTGTTACAGAATAAATTCAGCTGGTATGCTCCCACTCGCTGTCTTCGGTCCTCCTCAGCTAACTGGGTGTAAGTACCTATGGTCAGAAGAGTTAAACTGGGGGGGAAAGCTTTTAGTGTTGCCACTGCAAGGCTCTGGAATAGCCTACCCACTGAGTTGCGGCGGATGAAAGATCTTCTGCCGTTCAGGAAAAAAATAAAAGCTTGGCTTTATCCCAGAGTATAATGTCAATTCTGCCCTTGCCACAGGCTTTTTCCCGTCTCTCAGCGCCAGGATACCCGGCGGGTCGCAGTGCGCTTTACAAGTATTCATTACATTACATTACATTCTGTAAAGTCACTGGATGGCTGGGTAAAAGGTAAGCAGGCAGGTACCAATGAAGGGCTCTACAATTTAGTGGTAAAAGAACACATATTTACAAATTTTACCTCAGAGAAGTTACACCAGCATCTGGTGGATTCTAAGCTATTTAGACATAGAGAGCTGGGGAAGATAGCTGACGTATGTGTACACACAAGGGAGCCCAAAAAAGTCCCAGGGTGGTGATCACAAGAAAGGAGGACAGGCCCCCCTTCAGCTGAAAGATAAGGCTAAGAATAAAAACACAGAAACTCCGAAAGAGGCCCCAAATCCCATTCAAAGGAGAGGGGGTACCTGTGCAAGAATTTTGACCCTACAGAGGCTGGGGCGTGCTATGACTCTAAACAACCAAGAAATCACCCACTGGTAACAATTCCAAAGGCATTGTAGGGCTATGGGTTGAAGTTGTACACTGAAGCTACTTTAGACTCCCTGGGTTGGGAGGAAATTGAACACTTGTCCCACTGGCCTGCCAGTATGGAAAACTATAGGCAGTGGCCAAGAATCAACAAGGTGGAACTACAGGCCCTCAGGGATACAGGTGGCAGCATCACCATGGTTATGGCTAAGCTGGTTTCGCCAGGGCAGATCATCCCTGATGAGGTACACCAGATAATAAACTCTGCCAATGTTATAAAGACACATACCATAGCTGTGGTAGACTTTGGGTGGGAAGGGACTACTAGCCCAAAGAAAGTAGCTGTATCTCTTGCAATCCCAATGGAGTGTCTGCCGGGTTATGACCTCAAACATCTGCCTAAGCAGAGGCGGAGAGAAGGACTCATGCAGCAATGCTGGGTCTCCCTGAGTGAGTATGTGTCTCTACTAGAGCACAAAAGGCCTTAAGGGAAAGTCAAGGGACATTGAAGCCTGGAAAAATGGCCCAAGGCCCTAGTAAAAATAAGAAAGGTAGGAAGTCTGTCAAGACCACTTCCCAAGGTCCACAGGCCTAGAAGGAGCCAAATCCCAAGAGGGAAGGTCTGGTGCCTGAACAGGAGGCTGCTTCCCTGAGAGATTTGCTTGACCTTGCAGAACTCCAAGGAGCAGGTGGATATTCCAGAGAGGACTTAAGCCAGGGACAAACGATTTGCCCATATCTTGAAGCCCTGAGACACCTAGCTGTCAAACAGGAGGAAGGAGATGTCACTGGAGCCCATAGGATGTAAAAGGGAGGAGGGAATGCTGTAAAGTGAGGCAAGGGACTCCAAAACAAGGGCAACCGGGAGAGTGGTGGTTTCCCAACAGTACAGAGAGTTCCCCTTTAACTGGCCCATGACATCCCCTTAGCTGTACATCTGGGGCAGACCAAAACATGGGAAAGCCTTGTCAATCACTTCTACTGGCCTCAGATGTCTGAATAGGTAAAAAATATTTGTCTCTCTTGTGTCACCTGTGAAAGCCAGTGGCAAGACAGGAGGCAACCCAAAGGCTCGCTTTATACCAATGCCTGTGGTGGGGACTCCCTTTGAGAGGGTGGGCATTGACCTTATTGGTCCTCTAGACCCACCTACTGTCTCTGGCAATAGGTTCAGTTTGATTGTAGTGGACCATGCCACTAGCTATCCAGAAGTTACAACCCTAAGACCAGTTACTGCCCCTGCAGTAGCTAGAGCCTGGCTAAGGTATTTTTACCAGAGTTGGGTTACCTAAGGAGGTCATTTCAGATAGGGTCAGGAATTTTATGTCTGCCTATCTGAAAGCCATGTGGAATGAGTGTGAAATGACTTATAAATTCACTACCCTGTACCGACCCCAAGGCAATGGTGTTGTAGAAAGATTCAATAAGACCATAAAATGCATGATTATGGGTTTACTATAGAAACTCAGAAGGAGATGGGATGTTCTCCTGCTATGCCTTCTGTTTGCGTTCAGGGAGGTTCCTCAGAAAGGAGTAGGCTTCAGCCCCTTTGAGCTACTTTGTGGACACCCTGTAAGAGGTGTCCTGAGTTTGGTAAGAGAGGGTTGGGAAAGATCTTTCAAAGAGATCAAACAAGATATAGTGAACTATGTATTCATCCTTCGTTCCAGGATGGCTCAGTATATCAAGAAAGCAAGCAGAAACTTGGAGACCAGCCAGCTAGGAGCTTGTAAAGTACTATTATGACCAAACGTCCTCCATGGTTGAGTATGAAACCTGGACAGCTGGTCTTAGAGCCTGTGGCCCCCAGGGCCCTCCGAGAAAAGTGGACTGGACCTTACCCTATCTCAGAATAGTAGGGAGCAATCACAGATCTGGTAGAAATAGGGACCCCCAGACACTCTCACAGGGGGATCAATGTGAATAGGCTCACGCTCCACCATGGCAGAGCAGATATCACCATACTCATGTAGACAAATGGTGGGGAACAAGAGGAAAGTGACTCTCTCCCTGACATCCTGTTCACCAATGTCAAAGATGGCTCACTAAAAAGAGCAGCTCTCTCTTCTACCCTAAGAGAGCAACAGCAGACAGACTGTTACAACTTTCTCAGTCAGTTTGCTTGTCTGATTTCCTTTACCCCAGGTCTGACAACTTAGTTTATCCATGATGTGGACACCAGGGACAGCTTGCCTGTCAAAAGCAACGTCTATGGCCTGGCAGATCCAGTCAAAGCTAGCATCAAAGCTGAAGTTGCAAAGATGCTAGAATTGGGGGTAATTGAGCTCAATAGTAGTCCATGGGCCAGCCCAGTGGTTTTGGTGCCCAAGACAAACTCCAAAGGAGGGACGTTGAGTTGAGACTATGTGTGGACTACTGAGGCTTAAATGCAGTCACCAAGACTGATGCCCACCCCATACCAAGAGCTGACAAGCTCATTGACAAGCTGGGGACTGCTAAATATCTGAGCACCTTTGACCTGACAATGTTACTGGCAGATAACCCTCACAACAGGAGCCAAGGAAATGAAGGACACTTTCAATTTCAAGTGATGTCCTTTGGACTGAAAAAATGCACGTGCCACCTTCCAGAGGCTGGTGAACAGAGTACTCTTGGGTTTGAAAGACTTTAGTGCAGCATATCTGGATCATATTGATGCATTTATTCCTACCTGGGAGGATCACCTGGCCCGCCTCAAATAAGGGCTTCCAGCTCTGCAACTGGCAGGTCTGACTATCAAGGCAAGGAAATGCCAGATAGGGCAAGGTTTCCTTTGTGTACCTGGGCCACCAAGTTGAGGGTGGTCCAGGTACAACCTCCCCAACTCAAAATCCAGACAATTCTGGCCTGGGAAGCGCTTAAGACAAAAACCCAAGTCAGAGCCTTTCTTTGCCTGACTAGATACTACAGAATGTTTGTCAAAGGATATGGTACCATAGAGGCAATGTTGACAGAGCTAGCCTCCAAGAAACGTTATCTGGACTCACCAATGACAAAAGGCCTTTGACACCCTAAAGGAAGCTTGGTGCTCAGCACCTGTCCTGAAGGCACCTGATTTCAGCAAAGAGTTTGTTGTCCAGACAGATGCTTCTAAACATATAATTAAGGCAGTGTTGTCACTGAATGATGAGGGTCAGGATCAATCAGTTACCTATATCAGCAGGTAACTACTCTCCCAAGAGTAGCGTTGGAATGCCATTAAGAGGAAAACCTTTGCTGTGGTTTGGTTCCTGAAGAAACTGAGACCCTTCCTGTTTGGGACTCACTTCAGAGTTCAAACTAATTACAGACCTCTTAGGTGGCTGGTGCTGATGAGAAGAGATAACCTCAAATTGTTGAGGTGGTCCATTTCCTTACTCGGAATGGACTTTTCAGTGGAAATCAGACCTGCGACTGACCTTGCCAATGCAGATGGGCTTTCCAGGTTCTTCAACTTTGATGATGAGAACTACCAGTATAAGTGTTAGTTGCTTATCACCTTTTGCCTGGAGTGGGGCCATGTAGGGAAATGCCTCTTTTTGCATGATCACCTCCAAGGATTTGGACTGATGCTGCTGGTTTTTGAACTTTGCGAGTCCATTGAAACCTGCCAACTAGATCTCAGTGCCAGCGTTCTAACCCATTACAAAGTATGGGGCAGATTTACGAGCCCCCTGCGCCACCAGTACATCACTTTTCGTGACGTACTGGTGGCGCAGGGGGCTGCTCCATATTTACAAGGAGAGGAAAAGCCACCCTGCGTGACTTTTCCTCTCCTTGTAAATAAGGCCCCTTCACACGCAGCACTTTGCGGTGAAGGGGCGTTCCATGGGTGTTGCTGTGGGTGTTCCCATGCAACACTCATGGAACAAGACACATCTCCAGAATTACGAGAAATCGTAACTCTGGAGATGCGTCTGAAAGCTATGCCACCCTAGAGGTGGCGTAGCGAGACGCACCGAGGAGAAATGTTTTCATTTCTCCTCGTTTTCCTCTTTCAATGCGTGCTGCATTCTGCAGCTCGCATTGAAAGAGGAAAATGGTTGTAGTGATTGTTTTTGTGCAGGAAGGTTCCCCTTCCTGCACAAAACAATCTCCCCACGACACAGGCATCCTTGCACCATGGTGCAAGGGTGCCTGCGCCAGCGCATGGCTGCAGTTTGTGCGCCAGCGCAGGGGAAGCACAAGGATGCGACATATTCTTGTAAATATGTTGCATCCCTGTGCTTCAAAACTAACGCAGCGCGGCGCAGCAAAATGACTTGCTGTACCCCGCTGCGTTAGTTCAACGTAAATCTGTCCCTATATGTTTAATTGGCTAGCCCCGATTGTCATAAGTTGACCTACTTATAAGTCCCTAGTATATGATATCAAGCTACCCAGGGCCTGTAGGTCAAACTATAAAATTGCTCCCAGACTGCCACTGTGGCTAGAAGGGCAGCTTTAAACTGCTAGTTCAACTTTGCCATTTAAACCAATGGCAAAGCCTATACTTTCCATAACATTATATGTAAGTCTTCCCTAAGGAAGGCCTATCAATCCCTAAGACAGGGAGCTGTATTTTATTAGATAGGATATAGATTTGTGTATGTCCTAGCAGTAAAAACCCTATTTTGTCATTTTTACTGTGGAAAGCCAGGTGGCCCCATTGGCTAGTACAGAGTTACACACTGACCCCTCAGCTGTGTTAACTTCTGAATGGGACCCCCACAATGGGTACTTCAAGGTATCAAACTAATTGTGGCATTAAATCTGACTTGATGCCTAAGTCGAATTTGATGTCATTGTTAAGCAAAGGTAACTTTTAGAAAGTTGCCACTCTGTTGCCCACTTTTTCTCGTGGTCACTCACAGTGACTGCCCACCAGACAGCCTTCTGCACTTCTAGCGAGTTGTGTGAACGACTCCCCAGCCCTTAAACAATAGGGGCATGCCACAGAGGGAGGTGTTACATCCCCCTGGCAGGAAGTCACGGAGAGTGTTGGCCCCAAATGTGAGCTTCAAACAAGAATGGGCAAATGGCAATCACACTCGAGAGGGGCTGCCCCTTTGTGCAGGTAAATGGGCTGGCAGTGGGAACAGAGAAGGGAAACCAGTTGGCAAACTGTTTTTTCCATGGGCATATGCTCATAGGGAGCCACACCTCTAAGAACTCCATTTTCTTAATTGTTATTCCGCCAAGGAGGAACAGCTCAGGGTATGTCCGCTATCCTTGAACTCTGTGCTCAGAATCTATCCTCTGTCCAGTGCCTGGTGTTTTCCATGGCCTAGGGTTACTTGCAGCAGCGCCAGGGAGCCCACAAGGCAGAATACCTTCCCTGGCTGTGCTCTTTAGGTCCCACAGTATCCTTTGACCAATAGCAGAGCACCCATGTGGAGTAGAAACCAAGAGTGGTCTTCTGATGAGGGTTACCACTCTGCAGTTCCAGTCCTCAGAAATTTCAGTGGAACCCATCTCCTCCAGGATCTCCCAGAAGATCCATCCCTTTCCACTCCCTCAGAGAGTGTAACCAGGCTAGCGCCATTTGCCTGGAAGAAATACATTCACAGAGTCCCATTCTGTCCGAATCCAGGGTGCCCCAGCAGCCCAAGAGTTGTCTGGTCTTCTTCAGGTTCCTGCGAGTGGAAAGTTGAAGAAGGTAGGCACCTCTGCCCAATCCTGTGATGACACATCATCACTCAACCCCTGTCCCAACCCTCCTACACAGTATTTGGGGCATTCCAATTTGATGATTTGATCTGTTGAAATAACTCTCTGAGAGACTGAAACCACACCGCTAGCAGCCACACATCCCTGGTTCCATCCCCCCCAAACCATCAAAGGGAAGCCCCTCCTGTAATTGGCTCCATAGATGTATGCAAGTCCTCTTTGTTCTCCTAGGATGGACCTTTCCAGATGAAAAAGCAATTAGCACATGCTGATTTTGTCCCCACCTTTTCTGTCTCAAAAACAGGCTTGTTCTCTGGAAAATGGCCCCATTATACTAGGAGGGATTCGATCATCCTGCTGAAGCAGAATATTTAACTTGGTCCAGTAGGTGAACGAAACATAGGACTCTAATCTGTAACAAATCTTCAAGTACCAGAAGAAGTGTCAGTATGTAGGCATCAGTTAGGTCTACACTCGGGAGCCTTATTCATCATAACACTGGTGCATCAATCTAATCTCTATCTAGGCCTAACTATGACAAAACTGTAGTTTGGTATGGATTTTCCACATTCTGTACAATACAGTAAAGCACACACACTTTTCAGTAAATCACTACAAATGTACCTACTCACACCATGAATTCCCACATATATTATAAACCCTGCACAGGTCAGCACAAATACATGGATGGCCCCCTCTGTGGCAAGTTACCAATGTGCATATACCAGACTGACATGGGGGGCAGTGTCACTTGCTCTACCCGCGTATGTGTGCAAACAGCCAGAGCCTCTTACCCAGGTGTACAGCAGCGGACCTTATCTTAAAAGGCAGATACTGGAGGTGAGCACTCTCAATCTATTCCAAAAGAGTTTACAGTGAGTGAGGCTCATTTTGTGAGACTCACGGCAGACATCCAAAAACAGGTAGTCCAAAAAGCAAAAATCCAGGAGATTACATAGGTCAGAAATAATTTCTAGCACCATCAATTAAACTGATGGTACATTGTGTTATGGTCAGTAGATTTTTAGTTGTGTTGAACACTTATTCTCTTCTAATTATTGAGATTAATACACACAATAAAATCTTCTGGTGTGTATTTGTCTAAGGTGGACTGAACTGTATTTTAATCTTTTAGGTGCAGAGACAGCTTGTCTTTCTTCTCTTCTTGTTTGGTTTATTATACTCTTTAAGTTAGAAATAGAAGGTGTCTGTCCCACAACTTATGCTGAGATATCTGAAATATTATCTTTAAGCATTGTGCCTGTTGATGCAGAGAAACTTGTGGATGCCTCCCTTTAGTCTTGCACAATAGTCCTAACTTTAATCTCAGTCATGGAATGCTCATGGTTGTTCCTTTTATCTGTTCTATATTTTAGTTCACTGTTTTAGCATGATCATACCACTTACTGGAGTAATAATGTGTACATTTCCAAAGCATATGTACGTTGGTTGAGCTTTTTCTATATAGATATGACTCACTAATTTAATATGGGTTTCTCTTTTTTGAAAGCTCTAGTAGTTGTGTTATTTTACATTAAGGATTTGTAAATGATATCAATGTGAACAATATAGGGGCCTATTCACAAAGACATATAAGAATTTGTAAAATAGTACTGCTTATGTGTACCTTTACATGCCTTTGCGATTGGTCCTAAAACAACTAACTTGTGAATAAAATAGGGATATCCAGTAAATATTCATACACAATTAGTACAAATAGGAAGGACAGGGCCTTCTTTGCACTTTTACTAAAAGGAAGGCAGATGCTTTGGGGGTCAATTCTCAAAGGCGGGTATGAGTATGTAAAAGAATACTCCTGTGGTACTACTTCCAATAACCGTAAATGCTTTTGTGAATTGGTCCCCGTAATTTTCTCTGTTATCAATAGTATGAGAATGTTCATTATTTTTATTGTAACATTTGTTTACAGATCAACTTTTTTGATTACAATTTCATTACTTTTTTTAGACGTAAAGTGTTCAGTTTTCTTTGTCAATTTTAGGATATTTGTGCAACTTCTTTATGTTTGTTGCAGTTTTTTTTCTTGGAACGGTCTGAACTGAGAATATAATAAGTACAGATAATTTATTATTAACATCTATTTTGATGTAATTTATTCTACTTTTATTTTAGATAGTTTAAAAAAATTGTAGTGTTTGTTTTAATGTTTGTCCACTTACTTTATTGTGAGCTAGAGATGGTGACTCGGGCAAAGTGCCAGTCTGATAGTTTGGTGTCTCCTCTATTCAAACCCATTCTTAATTAGATGGCATTTCCAAATGTTCCCATTTTGAATATCATTGGTTAAAGTTTGAGTTTTGAATTGCTTTTGCCTTTACCTTTTATGGTAGACATTACCTTAAATGTAATATATGCTTACACGTTTATTTTTATGATGTTTTGTAACTAGACATTTTGGAGGTATTTGTGTGTATTTATTTTTTAGTTTATTTTCCAAATAATATGAATTATATTTAAGTCATCATTTTTTTCGTTTTTAATATATTTTGGCTATTTTATAGTAATTTCACCTTTCCTTAGTGTTTTGGACTGCTGAATTTAGTAGTCATTGTTTTTGCTTGAACGATATTTCTTATAGTGATATTTTTATTGTTGGTATTACTGTAATACACATGCAATATTTTAAAACTTGATGATTTTGTCACAAAATCTTTGTGCTACAATGCTTTTGTGCTCAAAATTGTTACTTTCAACCCTAAAAAGAGTTATCATTTTAAATGTTGTTATTTTTTTTAACTTAAAAAATGACTTTTAAACCAAGTAACTGCTGATTTTAAAAAAGTAAGTGAAGTAAAGAAATTGGGAGAAAAATAGCATGGTGTGCTTTCGCTTAGAATAATATTTTTGCCAGAGCAATTCATTGTTATGTACTGAAAGTGTTTGTCTACATTTCGAGCTTCTTCTTTTCATACACTTGGTAGCAAAATTATTAGCCAAAGATAGATCTGGAGCTAGAGAGCAAATTGTCTTCATAGCATATTTTCTCCATTTAACTTGAAAAACATATTGGTGCATGGTTTTCAGGTGTTTGCTTACACATAAATTGCTAAAACTGCTTCTGATAGTTTTGCTTTGGTTGACACCTTCTTTGTAAAACATACAAGTGAGGAATTGGGCCTTAATTCATCCCCAAATTTGGAATGGATTTCAAGGATGACTTTTTGCTTTCTTCAACTTGTTCTTCAACTATGTCCAAAGTACACACAATCTTCTCCTTTAAGGAACAGGAAGAGGTTGATAGAATTGTCTACAAAGGAATCCATTTCCCTCACAGCTGAAGATGCATAGTGGGAGTTTCAAAAATCTGTGTCAATAGGCCTAGGACATTACTACAGTGTTATTGTCTACACTTGTGAAAGTTTGACCATGAGTACTTGTTTTTAGGGCACACAAAAATACTGATAAAATTCTGACATTGATTACTATGGGTCCATTAACCATCTACAGGTTCAAGACATAAAAATGTGGGGACACACTGTTCCATGTTTAACATCAGTGACATCACTGGATTTCCCATCACCCATTTGAACAGGAAGTTACATCACTTTTTTCCTGCCAAAACTGTCTGTCAAAGAAGAAATCAAGTAAGAGGACTTATTTCCCATCATTCATTTCCACAGAAAGTGACATCACTTGATTTCCCATTTTCACTGGATGTAACATTACTGGATTTCCCATGGTTCTCCTTCACAGTGACATCACTGGATTTCCCATTAGCCATCTGCATAGTAAGTGACATTATTAGTTTCTCAGCAAAACTGTCATCACCCAACACGAGCAGTGGGTGCGCCAGTGGCGCACCAAAGGTGCACCGCAGGCAAGCCTGTCTGCGCCTGTCCGCGACTAGTGCCAGGAACCCTGGGCCTCCTCCCACCCACCTCACCCTCTGTCACTACTCCACCGCGACCCTCCACACACTTAACCCAAGTCATATTTCCCAGCACTGCTGCTGATCCTCGATGCCCAACACTGAAGGTGCATTCTCCTGCACCACCTGCCTTTTCACATGCACCCTCCTACACTCACCTCACTACCCCATGCACCAAATGCACCCAAAGCACTCAACACACATGACCACACACACCCGACTCAAACGACACAACACCCCTCCCTGTCCTGCATACACCTCAACACTCACTCCCACACCAAACATGCCACCAAAATGTAGAATCTGCTACATAACTGCTCACCAGTCCTTTTCTTCCTGACCCAAACTGGGCTAACTCCCTTGTCGACCTCCGTTATCAGCACCTCAGTCCCACCCCGGATACAAGATTGCAAGACAGGATAAACAGACTTGGAAGCAGAATCACTATTGTCTTTAAAGAAGCCATCCAATGCTCCACCACCTCGGAAAGCACCACCAGCAACACGGAACACTTGACCCTCAAACTCCTCATCACTGCCAACTACTAACTGAGCAGCACCCTCATCTATTGTTGTGCCGGACCACATGTCAACTTCAGCAGCATCATCCCAGACTTTGTTGACCCCCTATTCCTCGACTCCAGCGCCTTCATCCTCCTCGGTTACCGAATTACCATCTGCAGGACCTCACTGATCCCAACATGACCAACCTCCTGAAGGACCAGTGCCGGACTGCCCGTAGTGGGAACCGGGCGTTTCCCCGGTGGGCCGGAAGGTCGGGGGGCGTTTTTGTTACTGGGGGCCAGTTTTGCAGCAGTGCCGCAAAATCGGCCCCTTGTAACAAAAGCGCACACAGCTGCAGTGTTCCTGCCAGCGCCCACCCTTCGGGTAATGTTGGACCTAATTGCCAGGGCTGGTTTGTGATCCCAGTCCGGACCTGTTGAGGGCCTGTCCAGCCTCTAACTCTCCCAGCGAGTGGAAGACCCCACACATGCTGCCAGACACCTACCGAACCCCATCTTTACCAGCTTCAGCAACATCACAGTAGACAATCCCACAATGATCATCTGTTATGACCACACCCTAATCAACTACAGCATACCCGTCCCACACCACCGCAGAAATACCATCACCAAATCTTCATGACGGAACTGGAACAGATCTCAGAAGTATCCTGGTCTTTCGAACTCCTACACCACCAGCCTCATCATAACAACAAACTCCCTGATCCATCTCCAACTTCAACACTATGATGACTGCCTACGCAGATGGCCTTTCTGTTCTCAAAGCCAACAAAGACACGAGGAACCAGACCGAGAGAAAGCTGGTAGACAGAAGAGCTCAGGATCACCAAATGACACTGCAAGGAACTTGAACCCAGATAGAGACAAAATCTGAACGACATCAACAAGTGCACCTACAAATCTGTCCTTGCATGCTACCATCAGCAAATGAGGGCCACAAAGCACATCAAAAGCAGCACCAACACCACCAAGGAAATCTTTGCCATAATGGAAAACTTCATCTCTCCGGAAGCAAGCTCCACCAACATAACCACCTCTCAGTACCTCTGCACCCAGCTGTCCCTATTCTTCAGAAACAAGATCACCACTATCTATGAACATGCTGAGACCTAGCTGAACCCTTCCACTCTCACAGCCCATCTTTTCCTAACATCTAGTGTACCACCCTGACCACCTGACACACCATCACCATTCAAGAAACAGCAAGAACCATGCAGTCCACATACTCTGGAGAACCCTTGCCCTCAACACGTCTTCATCAAAGGACTGCACTCCATCAACGCAGCACTCACCCTGATCTGGAGCGAATCAATCATCACAGCCACCTACACAGAAGCTTGGAATCAAGCCACAGTACTGGCACACAAGAAACCCTCAGTAGTCCTGAAGACTCTAGCCAACTACTGGCCTATAACTCTGCTACTTTACTTGGCAAAAGTCACGAAAAAGATGATAAACAAATGTCTAGCCACCCACCTCACTGACAACCACCTCCTCGACAAAACTCTATCCGAATTCAGGCCAAACTACAGTAAAGAGACTGCCTTGATCGCTGCTCAGGGCCAGCATCTGGATGATCATGGACAGAATGGACTCAGCAGCCCTCGTTCTACTAGATATTTCTGCAGCCTTCAACACCGTCTCCCATTCTGATCCAACGACAGCACAAACCCAGCCTTCGAGGTCCAGCACTTTGCTGGATTTGCTCCTTCCTTACAGGCTACACCCAGTCAGTCAGCCTAGCTCCCTTCACCTTGGATGTCGTCAACCTCATCTATGTTTAACGCCTACAGGACCCCACCTACCAGCATATCCTATGATGATGACATCCAACTCATGCTCTTCCTTTCAGACAAGACGCCAAACACCTGGACCAAAGTCTCCACCTGCATGACCGATGTCACCAGATGGATGGAAGCCAACTGCCTCAAGCTCAACCCAGAAAAGATGGGAGCATCTTCGGCAAAAACACCTCACTCAGGGACTCTACCTGGTAGCCTTCCAAACTCAAACCCACATCCATCCTGGCAACCGACACAAAAAACTCTGAATAGTATTCGATAACTAACTCACAATGACCGGCCAAGTAAATGCAGTCTCTGTCTCCTGCTTCCACACACTCAACATGCTCAAGAAGATCTTCAAAAGCTTCCCACGGACAGTCGCAGAATCGTCACCCAAGCACTAATCACCAGCAAGCTGGACTATGGCAGTACACTCTATGCGGAAATCAATGCTGTACAGACCAGAAGACTCCAGCCATACAAAACTCAGTGGCCAGGCTCAACCTGCCCATCAAGGAGCTCCACTGGCTCCCAATCCATAAATAAGCACTCGTCAAACTCTTCACACACACACACAAACAAAGCCCTACAGAACATTGGCCTAACGTACCTCAACAACGTCAAACATTTCCACAAACCTTCCAGACACCTCCGCTCAATCGGACTCCTACTGGCACACTCTGCATAAGCAGAACCAGATCTTGCAGTAGTGCCCTCTCCTGCTTCATTCATAAAGTGTGGAATGACTTGCCCCTACACATCAGAGCCTCTTCCTCATTTCTTGAATTCTGCAAGAAACTGAAGACCTGACTCTTCACCTATCCCAGGCCCTGGCTCTGCCCATAAAGCTCCTGCTTCAGTGCCAGGTACCCGCCCAGGTGAGTTGTGCGCCATTCAAATACGCATAATGTAACCTAACCTAATGTAATATAACATAACGTAGCATAACATAACATAGCATAACCCAGCATAACATAGCATAAAATAAATTCTTCTGCCATGTTCCACTGCCCAAAGCTGTATGTAGTGGTGGTTGGCCAAACGGCCAGGATAAGGTTAGGCCTTGTGGCTGACACCTGCCACTCACTGCCAAAGTCTATGCATTGTGAGGGGTTTCAGCACTGGAGGTTAACAAAGGGCCTAACCAAAGGTCAGGGTCAGCAGCTATACCTTGCAGCAAATGAACAAAGTCCATGTAATTTAGATTTTGGCTACAGATCATTGTTTGTGATGCCAAACTCTCCTGCACAAGGCTGAAAGGCATGAGCAGTTGTGGGACTTGGCTGCAAAGAGGGCTTGGAAGAAATTCTGATTGCAGGCCTAGACTGCAGATATTCCTTGCTGCACCCAGTGCCTCCTCAAAACATTGACAAATAAATCAAGGAGATATTGCTGAGACATCTCCCTCTTCCTCATGCTGATGATCTTAAACACCGGTGCTAAGATGAAAGACATTTGCCATCTTCAGCACATGGAGATCTTCACTATGTGGACTTCAGGAAAAGTGCATGCAGGGAAGATCTATGATGGAAGATTCAGCAATCATTTGGAAATGTAAAACTATGACACAAAATGATTAGCAAAAAGACAAATCATTACCTTATGAGAGATTACTTCACGTCCCTTCCTGAGACAGAACGGAGCACATTAATAATGGTAAAATACAACCTTTATTCTTTCTTTAGGACTCAGGCCAAATACACCTTATCATACATCGAGTGAAAACAATATGGACACAGTGAGTAGGAGGATGATTGCTGGCACAACAGCTGAAGCAACCAGAACAAACGTTTTGATCCCTGCAATATGATATTCTGAAGGACAATTGATCACACATTGTTAGGCCTGTCAGTCTTAGGGTGGTCTTCCCCCAAACATGTTGCCTTCCTCCTACCTTTTTTGCTGATTTTCGTTTTTGCTGGCTTTAGGACTGCTAACCAGTGCTAAAGTGCTTGTGCTGTCAACTCTAAACATGGTAAAATTGGCTTATCCCCAATTGGTACAATTAATTTACTTGTACAACCCTAGTAAAGTGGTACTACATGCAAAACAGTGCAGCAACCAATGGTACTGTGCTGTATTGCATTAAAAGTTGGGAGAAAATCAGCCCCAGATCTACTAAGATTTGATGTTTTTCTCTCCCCCTGCACCAGTGCACCTTAAGCTGTCATGCCCTAATTTACACACCCTTGTACCGTAGTGCAAGTTTGTGTGTGCTGTGTGAATCAAAGATTATTGTTATGAAAGGGGAACCTTTTAGCACCAAAACTATGTTTTAATACTTTTCCCACATTGTATGTGTGTTGTACAATGCAGCACATAGGCAAAGTTGAAAACATGTGGAGACTTTCAAAAGTCGTACCACCAAGAGGCATCATATGTTGGTGCAAATCACTGTCTAAAACTTTTAGCAGATATGGATTGGCTTCCAAATCCATCGGCGATTGCATTGGCATACCCATGTACCAACCATGATATGGCTCCTTGATGCAAGCTAGTACAATGTAATGCATAGCGCTACATTGCATTACTTTTGAAAAAGGCTAATTGTATATCATGATTTGTGTTGGAAAGTAAATCCAACCACAGCACTTTGTAATCTGTTTGCATCTCAGAGAATAGGGCTCGTTAGCTCATTAGTGTTTTTGTTTTTCAGAAATAAACTCCCACTTCTGAAAAGCAAAAAATTGTCAAAAGCTTGGTAGATGGCCCTAAAATCCAATGGTGGCCATCCAACAAAATGTTAGTACATTGAAAGAAACCACCATGAAGGGAATTCCCTTCAATGTACTGAGATTACAACTGGGCCATCGGTCATCTCGAAATTTGGTGGGCAGAGTACCATTGAGATGGTGGAGGTAATGTCCTCTGCAATCCCAGCGGTCATTACTCCATTTTTTGGACATCAGAATCCTCCAGCGGGGCTAGGACACAATCTGTAGATATAGCTGAATATCTTTGCACAATGTCCTACTGGGCCAGTTTTCTAAGTTGCAAGAATCTCCAAGCTGGACAAACTCGGTTTTCTTACCTGCCTTAGACATGACCTTAGTTTAAAATTACCCAGGAGCCTATGTTTCAAGCTGACAGAACCCATCTCCATTTTAAATAAAAGGGTGGGCATGTATTTTTAAGTTTGGCATGTTCTGGTAGTGAAAAACTCTCAAATTAGTTTCCACTGCTGCAAGGCCTGCCTGTCCCATAGGGTGAGATTGGGTTGCCTTAATATATTTAATAAGTGCTAACTTTTGATTGGGATCAGGTAGTCAGTTCATGTTTGGTATCTATGAAATTTGAATGAAAAATCCTCCTTAATACTAAAGTTGGATTTACAATTTTGAAAATTGCACTTTTAGAACGTTGACATTTTCCTCCCTGTCTTGTGTCACATGGCTGGGTGCAACTGACAGACTTTGTGAATACCTCCCAGACAGTCACACAAAGAGGGATTCAGTGTGTCTGAATGGTCCATCTGCTGGCAGGATGAGGGAAGTTGAGCACAGCCCCACTTGCAACTAAATAGGGTGTGCTTTGCCTTAACACAAAGAGCCAGGGCAGGGAAGTCAGGAAATTCCATGCAATTCAAAGAACCTTTGTAGAAGCTTCTCTCACCTTTTAGAGGAAGGGCACCAGGGTATGAAAATCAGACCTTCAGACCCACTCTTCAGTTCACTCCTGGACCTCTCGAAGGACCTGCTTCTGTGACCTACTGTACACTCTGCATGTCTGCTTTGCTGATCCTGGAAGCGCTGCTTTGCTGCCTAGAGCCTCCCTTGAACCCTCAGACGCCAGCCCTGATGTTGAGCCCTGCTTCTTCACCTTAAGACTAGCCAAAACTCCAAGGCTAGTTTGCTTGCCTCCTGTGCAGAGCAAAGGGACATAAAAGGCTCCTATCATCTTGAACCTGTCCATGGACCCAGCCTGAGTGAGTCCTGAATCCCCAAATGGTGTCCCACCAGTCCTGGGCCCTTGGTTATGGTGCTAAGGGGGCCAAAATGGCCAAATCCCACAACTTAGAACTTAAAACATTTTTGGTCAAAAACTGCTCTGAGAACCAGGAGCAGACCGGAACCAACATGACTACCTATCTGACCAAGGTGCTTTGCCTGTTAGATTGACTTTGCGGCTTCTATCGCTATGTTCTTCCCGGCAGCAGCAAATCCTTTTCGGTAGTCCTTGCCCAAAGGGGTATCTGAGCCCCTGGAATTGTCTACAGCTACAGCCCTCTGCATCGTCCCACTGGAGATTTTTGACTTCCAAAAAAGACACTAAGGGGCTTTTTCTCAAGGAGCTATTGCCGCGTTATCGGCACTTTAACGCATCCAAAGTCGCGCTAAATTTATCGCCCCATTCACAATCTGGTGCTAACAGCCCATAACACCAGTTTTCCTGCGAAAGCAGTCGCAAAAAACATCACCACAGATGACCCGCCAACTAACGCTAATGAGATGCAGAGTAGGCGTTCCAGAGCAAAAAGCCGCGACAACACCACAACGCAACATTCTCAACGACCAGCCACATCGGCGATACGAACACAAAACAGGTGATACGGCGCGTTACCAGCAGGAAATTAACACCTTTTCTGACCTGGTGCAAAGTCGGACGTCAACCTGCACAAGAAAAGGGAGCCCAGCCCACAGCCACACCTGAAGAACAACAGATGCCATGGAGCCACTCACCATGCACACTGGAGCCCCCAGAGGGCAACAACACCCACCGCCACCACCCCCAGGACCGCCACCCCCCCAACGGACCCCCCCGCCCCCCTCCGGACCACCACAGAGGCAGCGCAGACAAAGACAGCGGACCTTCAGGAAATGCACCAGCCCCACAGACCTAACACCAGACAATGCCAAAGCCTACTACAGGCCCAAAAGGACAACCATCCTCCGCATCTTGAACATCATTGCCCACAGGCTGATGGTACCAACACAGCGGACAACCAACATCCCTCCGCAGACAAAGCTGCTGGCTGTGCTGCACCTGTTGGCCTCTGGTATCCTCCCAAACAACAACCGCCCGAGTCGGAGGAGTCTCACAGTCAGCCCCATCCAAGTTCCTCACACCTGTCCCGGATGCCCTCACCAGCGAGGGACCCCAGCACCCATACGTCCCCCACAATGCGCAGGAACAGCTGGAGACCAAGCAAGGACTATACGCCATAGCTGGATCCCCGCACGTGTCGGGGGCAATCGACTGCACACTTGTCCCACTTGTGCCCCCTGCCAACACCGCACACAATACCCCAACAGAAAGCACATGCATCCCATCAACGTGCAGGCAATAGTGGACCACAGGGGACTCCTCAACAATGTCATGGCCAACTACCCAGGCAGTGTGCATGATCCCTTCATCTTCCTACAGTCCAACATCAACCAGCGCTTCCAGGATGGCACCCATGGGAATGCACTGCCCGTTGGCAAGTACCAGATGAACACACCACACACCTCCACCACACAATCATGCAACTCACAACTCTGGCACTGCACACGTCACAAAATCACATACAACATGCCAAACAACATGCCCCCCCACCAGACACAACAGCACAACTTACTGTGGCAACCTTGGTCAGCCATGTACATGAGCCATCGACGGCATGGCACCTCAGCCACACAATACCGGAATGTGGTGCGAGGTGGGAACCAGGCATGTGCGAAGGAGGCAAGTGACCCATGAATGAGTATGTACACAATGCCAAGTGTGGCGGAGATGTGCTGGACAGACTGCAGTATGCAGACCACAGACACAGCCATGTCTACATGCACTGCTGGTGTTTGGAGTGTCGTGGACAGTGGACGCAACCATGTCACCCCAGCCAGTGGGGAAGATCGCAGAAATGTAGCTTGTGATGTCCCCCTCATAAGCGTGTGCGTATGCCAGTCCGGCATGGGGGTGTGGATGATCATCCCGTGGCTCTGGGTGTGGTTCAGTACTGGAAATGTGCAAAGGCATGTGTCTCTGTCGCAGTGTGAGTCTCCGTTGGGGAGTGTTGGTGGGCCCTGATGGGACTTAGACACCCACGTATGTGATCTGGTTCGGCTTCCATGAGGTAGTAGCCCACCCGCACATGTTCGGCTACCCCCTTCTGGCAGTCTGACACCTGGCCTTGGAATGCGATGTGTGCTTGGTTGGGCTGCTGGGAGCCAGCTGGGGTGGTGTGTGCGTCCAGCTGTGTTGTCTGTGCAGGGGGTGGGGTGTCCTCGATGCAGCAGTGCTGCACTGCTCCTGGAGGTCGATTGCCTTAGATGTCCATGGACTGTTGTGGGGCGTCGGAAGTGTGGTGGTCCTATTCAGCATCACTGTAGAGTTGTCTGGTCTGCTCTGCTGGGGGTGTTGTTTGTCCCTCTGCAATGTGGGGGGGATGCTTGTTGACATTGTGTTGGCATGTATGTTGCCGCATTGTTCAACTTTACATTCAGACTTCATGACAATGTACATTGTGACTGTTTGGGAGGGGTGGACTATTTGATGCGGGACAGTGGACATTTGGACTACATGACGTAGGTGAGGTTGTACATGTACATTTGCATCTCACAGTTTCCTGCTATGTCAGATGTGATTGGCCATTTTCTACGCACAGGTGGACCCAGTTGTGTTCTCTGTTCTGCAGTGTAGGTGTTGGGCTGTGTACCACATTGTCGTCCATGTGGGTGTGCTGTAATTGCTATGTGTGTGTGCTGCTTTGTGTGGGAGTCGCACCGGCAGCTGTGATTTTGCTGCCCCTTATCCCTTGGAGGCGGTGTGCCTTTTGCTTTTTTGCTTTTGAGGTGCTGTGATGTTGGCGACTTGGGTCATTTGTGCTCTTGGATGGTTTTTGTACTCTTGTGCATTGTTTGTCTGCTGATGTGTTGTTGACATCAGTGGTTGTTTGTGCAGGTGGATGTGTCAGAGTGTGACCTGCTCCTTTCCGGATGTGGTCCACACTCAGCCACCTCAGTCTCGTGGCGTGCACAGTGTCATGGTGATTGTACTCCAGCCATGCTGCTGGTCATGTGGTGTCACTTGCATTGTCAGTGTGGCTCTCACATACGCATCTTTGCTGTGTTTCGCAAGGGTGCATGTGTGTGTAGTGAAATTGGTGATGTGTGGGGTGGGACCCCTTTGGGCACATGGTGAACGGGGGCCTACTTGATGTTTGTATGTGTGCTGCAGTGTGCCACAGGGATCAGGGACATGACCCAGGGTTATTGTGGGTGTGCGGTGTGCTACACGTCGTTGTGCATGTGTGCCATTGTGCCCGTCCCCCCGTCCCCACAGTCCCTGTTCGTTACTCACCCTGTTGCTGTTGTGTCAGGTCATGTCAAGCAGTGTCCGGACTCCCGACTCCTTGCACCGTCTCCACATTGATGACTGTGGGCGCCATTTGCTCCAGCTCCTCCTGTGGCACAGGACTCCCACCTCCATTCGCCGTTGCTGCCTTCCTGTTGGCAGCGGGTTTCTGCTTGGTTTGGCTTTTGACATTGTGCCAGCGCATCTTGGCCTCCTCGGCACTCCGACTGCATTTACGATGGGATGCCATATTCCGTCTGTATTGCCAATGACACAGTGGTGGTGACGGACAGTTGTTGTTGGTGCTCTGTCACCTCCGTGACGACGATCGGGTTTTCCTGCGGACTGTACCCCGTCTTCCTCTTCCTCTTCTCCTTGGCCTTCCCCGACCCCGAGGTTCATTGCTGGTGGTCTGTGGGGCTTGTGGGGTTCGCGTTGACCTGGGCACTAGTTCCGGGTGCATCCATGTTGCAGCGCAGTTTGATTTGTTTATGGTGTGTTTTTCTTGTTCAGCTTTTATGGTGCATTTTACCGCGAGACGTGTGGGGATTGCAGGCCTATCGCTGGTTGTCGCTGGGTTTTTTTTCGTGGTTGCCCTCATCGCAACTTTATTCGCGTTGGTGTTTCGCATTTTTCCGGCGTTGCGTTGTTTTTAACGCGGTCATTTGATGCGTTATGGTGGGACTATCGCATGGTGACGCCAGGTTGAGAATGCTACGTTAACTCGGAGTTGTTTTCCCGCGATGGACTGCGATGTGAGAAGTTGCGTTAAGCTAAACTTGCGGTGGCTATCACACGTTCTTGTGAATATGCCCCTAAATCTGAACTTCAAAACCTTCACCGCTGCTTGGACCCAAGATTCACTGACATGGACGCACCCTCCTCGGACACTGCCTGCAGCTTTGCCCTTCTCAGAACATTTTTCTCAAAATGTCTTCTAAGTCCGAAGGTAAAGGCTGCCGGGCCCCATCCACTTGGCACTTTGATCTTTTTGGTGCTAGTTTTTTCTAGAAACGTAAAAACGTCATAACTCTGCTTCTACTGATTGGATTTTTTTCGTTTTGGTGTCAAATCATTGAATACATTTTCCTCTTTTTTTCTAAATTAGTGTGGGATTTTTCTTGTGTAGTGTTTTCACTTTATTATTGTTTGTGTGTTGCATAAATTCTTTACACATTGGGGCCGATTCCGATCTCGGTCGGAGGCGCACCCAATACCATTCGGTCGGGAAAAAAGCCCTGCGAAAGCCTATTTCCCGACCGATCCGCACATCATTCCGAACGAGCAAGTACGATGCGCACAACAGCATAGAATCCGGCCGAGTCGTACTCACCCAATCCAGGTCCTGTTCTCCGACCGAGGCGAATCCGGAAACGCCGAATCGAGTCGCACGGAAGGGAAAATGCACCCCAGTCCGGCCGGACAAGTACGATGCGCTTTCCGTACGCGCCGAACCCGTCGCTACGTCCGGCACGTCAAAGCTTCCGGGAGAGGCGCACATAAGCTCCGATTCGCGCCACAACACGATCCACGGCTACGAGGCGAACACGCCAGCGACGAGGACGAGGCGAAGCAACGAGAAAGACGAACGAGACGAACCAACCATGAATCCCTTCGTTCCGTTCCTACCATTATTCTACATTTACTACCGGAACAGGCACGGACGCGTACGGCGCAGAAGGTAAGTCAGACACCAACCACAAAAACATACAACACGTACACGACACATCACACACACACAGAGGGATGCAGAATTTACTTACACCAGCAACAGCAGCACCATAGGGGCGGGATGCCCATCACCAATGCCACATGTGCACACAGGGGCCTGGATGCGCACCACCACTACCACCCCTACCCAGGGGGGCTGGATGCCCACCACTACTACCACCCTTACCCAGGGGTGCCAGATGCCCACCACTACTACCACCCTTACCCAGGGGTGCCAGATGCCCACCACTACTACCACCCTTAGCCATGGGGGTGCCAGATGCCCACCACTACTACCACCCTTAGCCATGGGGGTGCCAGATGCCCACCACTACTACCACCCTTACCCAGGGGGGCTGGATGCCTACCACTACTACCACCCTTAGCCAGGGGGCTGGATGCCCACCACTACTACCACCCTTACCCAGGGAGGGCTGGATGCCCACCACTACTACCACCCTTACCCAGGGGGTGCCAGATGCCCACCACTACTACCACCCTTACCCAGCGGGTGCCAGATGCCTACCACTACTACCACCCTTAGCCAGGGGGGCAGGATGCCCACCACTACTATCACCCTTACCCAGGGGGTGCCGGATGCCCACCACTACTACCACCCTTACCCAGGGGGTGCCAGATGCCCACCACTACTACCACCCTTAGCCATGGGGGTGCCAGATGCCCACCACTACTACCACCCTTAGCCATGGGGGTGCCAGATGCCCACCACTACTACCACCCTCACCCAGGGGTGCCAGATGCCTACCACTACTACCACCCTTACCCAGGGGGTGCCAGATGCCTACCACTACTACCACCCTTACCCAGGGGGTGCCAGATGCCTACCACTACTACCACCCTTACCCAGGGGGCTGGATGCCCACCACTACTACCACCCTTAGCCAGGGGGCTGGATGCCCACCACTACTACCACCCTTACCCAGGGGGCTGGATGCCCACCACTACTACCACCCTTACCCAGGGGGCTAGATGCCCACCACTACTACCACCCTTACCCAGGGGTGCCGGATGCCCACCACTACTACCACCCTTACCCAGGGGTGCCAGATGCCCACCACTACTACCACCCTTACCCAGGGGGTGCCGGATGCCCACCACTACTACCACCCTTACCCAGGGGGTGCCAGATGCCCACCATTACTACCACCCTTACCCAGGGGGTGCCAGATGCCCACCACTACTACCACCCTTAGCCATGGGGGTGCCAGATGCCCACCACTACTACCAAGCTTACCCAGGGGGGCTGGATGCCTACCACTACTACCACCCTTAGCCAGGGGGCTGGATGCCCACCACTACTACCACCCTTACCCAGGGGGCTGGATGCCCACCACTACTACCACCCTTACCCAGGGGTGCCAGATGCCTACCACTACTACCACCCTTAGCCAGGGGGCTGGATGCCCACCACTACTACCACCCTTACCCAGGGGGCTGGATGCCCACCACTACTACCACCCTTACCCAGGGGGGCTAGATGCCCACCACTACTACCACCCTTACCCAGGGGTGCTGGATGCCCACCACTACTACCACCCTTACCCAGGGGTGCCAGATGCCCACCATTACTACCACCCTTACCCAGGGGGCTGGATGCCCACCACTACTACCACCCTTACCCAGGGGTGCCAGATGCCCACCACTACTACCACCCTTACCCAGGGGGCTAGATGCCCACCACTACTACCACCCTTACCCAGGGGTGCCAGATGCCCACCACTACTACCACCCTTACCCAGGGGGCTGGATGCCCACCACTACTACCACCCTTACCCAGGGGGTGCCAGATGCCCACCACTACTACCACCCTTACCCAGGGGGGGCTAGATGCCCACCACTACTACCACCCTTACCCAGGGGGTGCCAGATGCCCACCACTACTACCACCCTTAGCCATGGGGGTGCCAGATGCCCACCACTACTACCACCCTTACCCAGGGGGTGCCAGATGCCCACCACTACTACCACCCTTAGCCATGGGGGTGCCAGATGCCCACCACTACTACCAAGCTTACCCAGGGGGCTGGATGCCTACCACTACTACCACCCTTAGCCAGGGGGCTGGATGCCCACCACTACTACCACCCTTACCCAGGGGGCTGGATGCCCATCACTACTACCACCCTTACCCAGGGGTGCCAGATGCCTACCACTACTACCACCCTTAGCCAGGGGGCTGGATGCCCACCACTACTACCACCCTTACCCAGGGGGCTGGATGCCCACCACTACTACCACCCTTACCCAGGGGGCTAGATGCCCACCACTACTACCACCCTTACCCAGGGGTGCCAGATGCCCACCACTACTACCACCCTTAGCCATGGGGGTGCCAGATGCCCACCACTACTACCACCCTTACCCAGGGGGCTGGATGCCCACCACTACTACCACCCTCACCCAGGGGGTGCCAGATGCCTACCACTACTACCACCCTTACCCAGGGGTGCCAGATGCCTACCACTACTGCCACCCTTACCCAGGGGTGCCAGATGCCTACCACTACTACCACCCTTAGCCAGGGGGCTGGATGCCCACCACTACTACCACCCTTACCCAGGGGGCTGGATGCCCACCACTACTACCACCCTTACCCAGGGGGCTGGATGCCCACCACTACTACCACCCTTACCCAGAGGGTGCCGGATGCCCACCACTACTACCACCCTTACCCAGGGGTGCCAGATGCCCACCACTACTACCACCCTTAGCCATGGGGGTGCCAGATGCCCACCACTACTACCACCCTCACCCAGGGGGTGCCAGATGCCTACCACTACTACCACCCTTAGCCAGGGGGCTGGATGCCCACCACTACTACCACCCTTACCCAGGGGGCTGGATGCCCACCACTACTACCACCCTTACCCAGGGGGTGCCGGATGCCCACCACTACTACCACCCTTACCCAGGGGGCTGGATGCCCACCACTACTACCACCCTTACCCAGGGGGCTGGATGCCCACCACTACTACCACCCTTACCCAGGGGGGCTAGATGCCCACCACTACTACCACCCTTACCCAGGGGTGCCGGATGCCCACCACTACTACCACCCTTACCCAGGGGGTGCCAGATGCCCACCACTACTACCACCCTTACCCAGGGGGTGCCGGATGCCCACCACTTCTACCACCCTTACCCAGGGGTGCCAGATGCCCACCATTACTACCACCCTTACCCAGGGGTGCCAGATGCCCACCACTACTACCACCCTTAGCCATGGGGGTGCCAGATGCCCACCACTACTACCAAGCTTACCCAGGGGGGGCTGGATGCCTACCACTACTACCACCCTTAGCCAGGGGGGCTGGATGCCCACCACTACTACCACCCTTACCCAGGGGGGGCTGGATGCCCACCACTACTACCACCCTTACCCAGGGGGTGCCAGATGCCTACCACTACTACCACCCTTAGCCAGGGGGCTGGATGCCCACCACTACTACCACCCTTACCCAGGGGGCTGGATGCCCACCACTACTACCACCCTTACCCAGGGGGCTAGATGCCCACCACTACTACCACCCTTACCCAGGGGTGCCGGATGCCCACCACTACTACCACCCTTACCCAGGGGTGCCAGATGCCCACCACTACTACCACCCTTACCCAGGGGTGCCGGATGCCCACCACTACTACCACCCTTACCCAGCGGGTGCCAGATGCCCACCATTACTACCACCCTTACCCAGGGGGTGCCAGATGCCCACCACTACTACCACCCTTAGCCATGGGGGTGCCAGATGCCCACCACTACTACCAAGCTTACCCAGGGGGGGCTGGATGCCTACCACTACTACCACCCTTAGCCAGGGGGGCTGGATGCCCACCACTACTACCACCCTTACCCAGGGGGCTGGATGCCCACCACTACTACCACCCTTACCCAGGGGTGCCAGATGCCTACCACTACTACCACCCTTAGCCAGGGGGCTGGATGCCCACCACTACTACCACCCTTACCCAGGGGGCTGGATGCCCACCACTACTACCACCCTTACCCAGGGGGGCTAGATGCCCACCACTACTACCACCCTTACCCAGGGGTGCCAGATGCCCACCACTACTACCACCCTTAGCCATGGGGGTGCCAGATGCCCACCACTACTACCACCCTTACCCAGGGGGGGCTGGATGCCCACCACTACTACCACCCTCACCCAGGGGGTGCCAGATGCCTACCACTACTACCACCCTTACCCAGGGGGTGCCAGATGCCTACCACTACTACCACCCTTACCCAGGGGGTGCCAGATGCCTACCACTACTACCACCCTTAGCCAGGGGGGCTGGATGCCCACCACTACTACCACCCTTCCCCAGGGGGGGCTGGATGCCCACCACTACTACCACCCTTACCCAGGGGGGGCTGGATGCCCACCACTACTACCACCCTTACCCAGAGGGTGCCGGATGCCCACCACTACTACCACCCTTACCCAGGGGGTGCCAGATGCCCACCACTACTACCACCCTTAGCCATGGGGGTGCCAGATGCCCACCACTACTACCACCCTCACCCAGGGGTGCCAGATGCCTACCACTACTACCACCCTTACCCAGGGGGCTGGATGCCCACCACTACTACTACCCTTACCCAGGGGGCTGGATGCCCACCACTACTACCACCCTTACCCAGGGGTGCCGGATGCCCACCACTACTACCACCCTTACCCAGGGGTGCCAGATGCCCACCACTACTACCACCCTTAGCCATGGGGGTGCCAGATGCCCACCACTACTACCACCCTTACCCAGGGGGCTGGATGCCCACCACTACTACCACCATCACCCAGGGGTGCCAGATGCCTACCACTACTACCACCCTTACCCAGGGGTGCCAGATGCCCACCACTACTACCACCCTTACCCAGGGGGCTGGATGCCCACCACTACTACCACCCTTACCCAGGGGGCTGGATGCCCACCACTACTACCACCCTTACCCAGGGGTGCCGGATGCCCACCACTACTACCACCCTTACCCAGGGGGTGCCAGATGCCCACCACTACTACCACCCTTACCCAGGGGTGCCAGATGCCTACCACTACTACCACCCTTACCCAGGGGGCTGGATGCCCACCACTACTACCACCCTTAGCCAGGGGGCTGGATGCCCACCACTACTACCACCCTTACCCAGGGGGCTGGATGCCCACCACTACTACCACCCTTAGCCCAGGGGGCTGGAAGCCCACCACTACTACCACCCTTACCCAGGGGGGCTGGATGCCCACCACTACTACCACCCTCACCCAGGGGTGCCAGATGCCTACCACTACTACCACCCTTACCCAGGGGGCTGGATGCCTACCACTACTACCACCCTTACCCAGGGGGCTGGATGCCCACCACTACTACCACCCTTACCCAGGGGGTGCCAGATGCCTACCACTACTACCACCCTTACCCAGGGGGCTGGATGCCTACCACTACTACCACCCTTACCCAGGGGGCTGGATGCCCACCACTACTACCACCCTTACCCAGGGGGGCTGGATGCCCACCACTACTACCACCCTCACCCAGGGGTGCCAGATGCCTACCACTACTACCACCCTTACCCAGGGGGCTGGATGCCCACCACTACTACTACCCTTACCCAGGGGGCTGGATGCCCACCACTACTACCACCCTTACCCAGGGGGTGCCGGATGCCCACCACTACTACCACCCTTACCCAGGGGTGCCAGATGCCCACCACTACTACCACCCTTAGCCATGGGGGTGCCAGATGCCCACCACTACTACCACCCTTACCCAGGGGGGCTGGATGCCCACCACTACTACCACCATCACCCAGGGGGTGCCAGATGCCTACCACTACTACCACCCTTACCCAGGGGGTGCCAGATGCCTACCACTACTACCACCCTTACCCAGGGGGGCTGGATGCCCACCACTACTACCACCCTTACCCAGGGGGGGCTGGATGCCCACCACTACTACCACCCTTACCCAGGGGGTGCCGGATGCCCACCACTACTACCACCCTTACCCAGGGGGGGCCAGATGCCCACCACTACTACCACCCTCACCCAGGGGTGCCAGATGCCTACCACTACTACCACCCTTACCCAGGGGGCTGGATGCCCACCACTACTACCACCCTTAGCCAGGGGGCTGGATGCCCACCACTACTACCACCCTTACCCAGGGGGCTGGATGCCCACCACTACTACCACCCTTAGCCAGGGGGCTGGAAGCCCACCACTACTACCACCCTTACCCAGGGGGCTGGATGCCCACCACTACTACCACCCTCACCCAGGGGTGCCAGATGCCTACCACTACTACCACCCTTACCCAGGGGGCTGGATGCCTACCACTACTACCACCCTTACCCAGGGGGCTGGATGCCCACCACTACTACCACCCTTACCCAGGGGGTGCCAGATGCCTACCACTACTACCACCCTTACCCAGGGGGCTGGATGCCTACCACTACTACCACCCTTACCCAGGGGGCTGGATGCCAACCACTACTACCACCCTTACCCAGGGGGGCTGGATGCCTACCACTAACAACAACTCCACTCACAGGATGGCTAATACATGTCGCAACAAGCACACACCAACATAAAGAATGCAACATTAAGACATCCCCCAACACCATGACAAGCGTGTGTAGACTGTGTCAAATGCCTACGACACAGAACATGATCATCAACATACAATGTGACACCCTATCACATGTGCCACACATAAATGTGTGTGGCCCCCATAATGCAAGCACATCTTGACCATTGTGGCAATGGGGTCCAAACCCCCATCATCATAGTGCCCAAAATGTAAGTGTGGGGTCCTGAGCTGAAGCACATCTTGACCATTGTGGCAATGGGGTCCAAACCCCCATCATCACAGTGACCAAAATGTAAGTGTGGGGTCCTGAGCTGAAGCACATCTTGACCATTGTGGCAATGGGGTCCAAACCCCCATCATCACAGTGACCAAAATGTAAGTGTGGGGTCCTGAGCTGAAGCACATCTTGACCATTGTGGCAATGGGGTCCAAACCCCCATCATCACAGTGCCCAACATGTAAGTGTGGGGTCCTGAGCTGAAGCACATCTTGACCATTGTGGCAATGGGGTCCAAACCCCCATCATCACAGTGCCCAAAATGTAAGTGTGGGGTCCTGAGCTGAAGCACATCTTGACCATTGTGGCAATGGGGTCCAAACCCCCATCATCACAGTGACCCAAATGTAAGTGTGGGGTCCTGAGCTGAAGCACATCTTGACCATTGTGGCAATGGGGTCCAAACCCCCATCATCACAGTGACCAAAATGTAAGTGTGGGGTCCTGAGCTGAAGCACATCTTGACCATTGTGGCAATGGGGTCCAAACCCCCATCATCACAGTGCCCAAAATGTAAGTGTGGGGTCCTGAGCTGAAGCACATCTTGACCATTGTGGCAATGGGGTCCAAACCCCCATCATCACAGTGACCAAAATGTAAGTGTGAACAAAGTAGAAGCTGCAACTGGCAAACTGCATGGACAAATCCTGGCCACAGAACAACAAACACAACTGTGGCAAAGTAGTGCAGGTGTCCCATTGCAACATAGATTTGGGGAGGCAAACAGTGCAGTGCAAATAAGACATACCTCTGGCCAGCTGCATACAAACATCACCCATGGTGTCTGACACCGTCAACATACATCAATGACACAATGACAGAAGTGACCATCACAATGCAGACCCACATATTTGCACCAATGGACACACCAATGCAGATACCCTGTGTAGACTGCAGATGGCAGGTGAACAGATACCATACCATGGCAGCAATGGGACACATAAACAATGATCATTGTGCTGCCTGATGACCTAGGAGTCCCAGGGACAGCAGGGCAAACACACCAAACAACATACAGATAATGGCACACCATGAATATGCCAATGCAGTGCGCTGATGCACAAACACAAACAGGCAGACACACACTGCACATCAAACACAACAGGTGAGGGGGGACCAGTGTCCCCAGGCAACCACACAACACATGAGGAGGCCTGAAGACCAAACACACAGATGTGCATACAGTGCCACACAAAGGTAACTCAGGGATCCAATTCCCCTATGTGGGCAATCAGGCATTGTCAGATGAGAGGGAGCACAAATCACACATGTCACACAAGCATGTAGGAACAGCAACCCACACAGTAAGACACCGAGGCACCACAGCACCACCCCAGGGCCCACACAATGTGGTGACCCTGGGCTGCATTACAATACCACTGTGATGACAAAGCCAGATGTCGTTCACACTGTGAACCACAGTCATGTATCCTGAGCAAAGAATCACCAGCACACCCACACAAGCACAAATCAATCAGCATGGCCAGTAAGCCAAGGCCAACATGGAGGCAGGGGTCTTGCCGGGCAACAACTCTCATCTGCACACACTAAACAACACACACCTCGACCACCAACAATGTGCTGCAGTGAAGCTCACATGCACAGGTGACATTGCGCATGCACCCATGACAATCCCAGGGGGTGGGTGGGATGCAAGGTGCAGAAACACAGCACACATGGCCACTCAACAAGACTCCTAAATGTCTGACACACTGCACACTACGCCGTACATGGACATGACGGCAACACCACACCAACCAATGGGATCCCAGCCACAGTCACACACCAATGAAGAAGCCAAGGTCACCCACAAAGAACACACATGGACAACTACCAACATTGCAGCCCTGACCCTGAGGAGTGTCAGCAGTCACACACACAACGTGTCACAAACAATGAAAGCCAACACAAACCGGAAATCACATTACAGGAGTAAACAACAAGTGCTAAGGGGAATCCTAACTGTGACCCATCAGCGCCTGCCCACAAACTCAGCCCTGACAGCAAACACACCTATGGGTGACAGCCTGATGACCAGTAATGTGCCATGCACCCACATCACAGAGAACCCAGGGAGTAGACTTTGGGGGAACATAGCTCAACTCAGCAAGCATCACAAACAGGAACATCACTAGGGATCCCAGCACGCATAGCAAAATGGAAGTGAACACACAGACATGCTCATACAACACACACCTTGGGCGCAGGCAATGTCACAGGAGCACACACTGCCATGAGGGGACTCCACTCCTGTGTGAGGAAAGCTGTGCCATATGTCGCATCAGTAGGGCTCCATCATGTCAGCACAACACTTTGTCACACAGTAAACAATTAGCACCAAATCAAGGCTCCCATCACATCAGCCAGGTCATGGGAGTGTCAACGTAATCATCAGCACAGATCCAACACACATGTTCAGCAAGTTGCACTGACAACACAGATGAGTCCTTCCCCATTGATGCCCAAACCTGCATGTCCACTGGAGATGGCCACACGGTCAGGGAAGTAGACAAATTGAACAATGGCAAGCACTACAGATGTGCAGGGATGGAAGCCACAGATGTGACATTGCTAATGTAACTAGGAAATTCCATTGCCAAATATTGTAAACATGACACCCACAGATGCTGTTAAGGATGACATGGATACACCACAGGATAGGACACTGTCCCTCTGGACCACATGGGGCCCTGCCCAGTGACACTTCATTGTCATGAGACCAAAGATCATCATCCCTGCTGCAAGGGCATGGTCAGCATCATCAACATCATGTACATCAGAAGTAACAGCATTAGGGAACAGAAAGTTGCTTTATTCAGCATATGTGTGTCCAAAAACTCAGAGAACAGTAATGCTCCAACAAAGGCCAATGGCCAGTCCATCAAGTAAGTCAATACAGGGTGACAGTGGCAGATGTCACCCTATGCATGCCTGCACTTCACAAAACCAGGGACAATCCACTAGGAGGGGCAACCGGGGGCAGGCCAGGCACCGCAGGGACAGGATCAGGGCTCACCAGGAGGAGGCAGGGAAGGGGTGGTGGGTGCTGGAGAGCCACTGACAACTGCAGTGGAGGTGTCTGACATGGTGTGTGCCGGCACAACTGGGGGCATGGCTCAGATGTTGTGGGTGCCGGCACGACTGCAGTGGACCCTGCAGATGGAGTGGACAGGTCCGCCACTGCAGTGCCCAAGTCAGACAGGGTGGTAGTGGACTCCACTGCAGTGCCTACCTCCAGGGGAGGAGAATGGGGAACAGGCAAGGTGGGCTGGACAGAGGGGGAGGACACCCTCACCACATCAGTGGCACAGACAAGCGCAGCGGGGAGTGTGGTGCCGGGAGAGCAAGTGGCAGGGGAGAAGGCCTGATCCTCTTGGGGATGGTATATCTGTGGGTGGGGGAACCTGGGGCAGGGTGTGGTGGGGGCACCTGTGGAGTGGGGGCCTGAGGGATGGAGGAAGGAGACCTGGTGCCTGAGCTGCAGGGCGGCGGCGGGGTCTTGCTCTTACGACTCCGGGCGGACTTGCGGGTGGGGGCCTCAGTCTGTCTGCGCCTGGGGGAGGGTGTCCGGGGGCAAGGGGCACTCTGCTCCGTGTGGGTGGGCTTCCTCTTCCCCCTGGATGCTGGAGCAGCTGGATCATAGGGGATGAGGCCGAGGTCACAGAGGAAGAGCCGCTGTGACTTTGGGGTTGCAGGTGAGGCAAGGGAGGGTGCTTTGGAGGGAGAGGCAACTGAGGACTGCGCAGTGCTTGTGGATGCGTGTGTGTGTTCCAGGGCCCCATCCCCTGTGAGTCTGGTTTCAGTCCCCTGACTGTGCGTGCGTGTGCATTTTGTTTGTGGCGTGTGTGTCTGTGTGCTGGACGTGTGTGTGCTGGTGTGTGCCTGTGCCGGTGTGTGTGTGCTTGGGACGGGTAAGGTGCTGGGGAGTGTGGATGGAGCAGAGGCAGGAGGGGTGAGGGACTGTCTGAGGAGGGACACTGCTGCCGTCAGGGAGGAGTCCATGGACCTATTGCCCCTCTGTAGGTCAGACATGCCCGATGAGATGCCCTCCATGAACGACACCAGCTGAGTCAACAGAGCGGTGTGTGCATGGAGGACACTCAGCATGGCTGTCTGCCCTACATGGAGCTGGCGAAGGAGGTAAACAGACTCCTCACTCAGGGCAGCAGGGGACACAGGGGCAGGGGGTGCGGTGCCTGGCCCGAAGGAGACACGCTCCCGAACATGGGAGCCTCCACGGACCTGGGGAATGGGAGCCGATGGGAGGGCGGTGGTGGTGCTGGTGGTGGCGGGGACAGCAACACTAGCTGGGGTGTGGTGGCTGCTGACACCCGCCTCCATAAGGGAGTCATCCTCCGAGCCGCTGTGGTCCTCAGCTGAGGTGGATGGTGCTGAGGACTCCTCGGTGTGGCTCCCCTAGCCCTCCGTGCCACTGGGTCCCTCCGACCACTCCTCGGCTGTTGACCCAGTCTGGCTCTCCGGCTCCTCCTGGTCCGTGGAGCTGTCCCCTTCCGTGGCCGTGGATGTATCTGCAATCAATGGGGAAACAGACAGACATCAGTCACCTGCACCAAACGCACACACCACTGTGAGCACAGCACATTACAGAGCAAGCCCTGGCATCATTAGTTGAACATTGCTAAAAGTGCCCTAACTGAACAGGAGAAGCCAATTGTCAGTCTGATGCCAACCATGGCACTCACATCCCACATGGCCTTGCACCCATCTGTCTGGTGTCTGTTGGATAGCAACACCCCAGTGTGGACACATGCACCACCTACACAGTAGTTGGACAGTGCAGAGGACACGGTGTAGCATGTGGACATGCACACATCACAACTCTTGCCACTGAGTCAGTACAGGTTTCCGGATGAAAGGGATGCCCAGAGTCAAATAGGAAATGCATGTGATGCATACCAGCGACAGACACCATGATGCACCCATGTCCTGATAGCCATCACCACAATGGTGTGCACGTAGCACATGTCACTCCCCTGCAGGATCACCAATAAGTGGACACATGTCATGGCAGAGGCATGACTGCTAAGTCATACATCACTGTCTCAGTGATGTATGACTTGGCAGCCAGACAACAACACTCTGCACTGTGTCACAATAGTAGGTCATGGGGAATGCAAGTCCTGGAGCTGCACAAGTGCACATGTACATCCCCCACACAACACATCATCTGAACCCTCATCTGTCCAGGTCATACCGATTGGACATATGGGAGACCTGTGACACTACCCTCTGAACCTGAGCCCCTCACAATCTGCTGTGAATGGGAAACAGCTGCCTGAACTTCACATTCGCATACCCCAGTCTGCACGGGCAGCTGATCAAACACCTATGTGACACACAAGTATCGTCTCCTATGGTCACATCTCCAGTGGCATGCTGAGCCCCAACCGAGAAACACCCCAGCAGTCCTGGCAACAAATCCACAGCACACTGACACAGAGGCAGACACCTGAGGGGTCAAATCACTGCGCACAACGTGTCAGCTGATACACGGGAGTGGGAGTACAGGTGTATTGGATGGGCTGGAGTAGGCATGACTGTCCTGCCCCACATGAATGAGGGATGAGCCCTGGACAGTGGATAGCTGGCTATGTAAGTGGGACACACGTAATCTGCACACTCCTGGGGCCCAAACATTGTTCCCACCCGCTGCATGGGTGTGTGCCAGATACCCCAGGCACATGTGGTGGCTCAGCTCAGCAAGTGGACCGCATATCAAAGCAACACGCAGATTACATGTCCGAACACAGGCATTGTGTGAACAATGGACCCACCCATGATGCCCACAACAGAGTTAGGGAAACAGATGCTGTCCCCCACCTTGAGTGAAGCAAACTGCAAGGACACACTCCCAAGTGACACAATTCCCTGAATGTAAGGGCCACACCTGGGTATCAGATGAGGAGTGGGCAGTGCACAATAGAGGGACATGGCTCCTGGACAACATGACTGCTGTACTGTGGCAGTTTAACCAGGCCAGAGGAGGGCACATAGCATGTAATACAGAGTTCACAGTGCAGACTTTGACTCACCCCCTCCTTGCTGCTGTCTGGCCTTCAGCTGCCCACCCAGGTCTGGATACACCACCGCCAGGATCTGGAGCATGTGGGGGGTCAGGGTCCATGTTCCGCCCCTCCTGCGAGGAGGCGACAGCTTCAGCTGGACCCGTGCAATCCTCCGGGTCCAGCCCCGAAGGTCCTGCCACCTCTTCTGGCAGTTGCGGATCCGCCGCTTGTAGACCCCCATGGACCGGACAGCCCGGATGATGTCCTTCCAGATCTCCTGCTTCCGATGGGCATTAACCTGTGAGGATGACAAAGTGAAAAGGCCATTACTACACATGCAACATATCCGTGCATGACACAGTTGTATATACATGTCTCAATCACAGGGGCACATGATGTACACAGGCAGTGCAACGCTGCCCATGGACAGTTTGCCAGAAGTCACTACTTGGTATCATTGCATGGGAAGTAAAACCTTGTTCAAATGCACTGTCAGTGCACCATACCTGTCCAGTGCATGTCACTACACACTATGGGGGGTGACAACTACTCAGTGAGCCTGCTAGCCAGTGGCGTGCAGACTTTCAGCCTTGCTAGTCAAACAAAATGCACATTCAGAAAGGCAGTGCACAGAACACTCACCTGCTCCCCTGGTGTCCCATACAACTTGCTGTACTGTGGAAGTAGGCTGTCCAGCAGGGCCTGGTTCTCCTCAAGGCTGAAGGCTGGGGCTCTCTCCACAGTACGTGCCATTGCAGGGTCCAGAGGGGGCAGAGACAGCAGCAGTGCAGTGGCAGATGTCGTCCTGGAGCATGTAGAGCAGGCAAGTGAGCTCTCAGGGGAACAGCCAGCAATATATATGTGCTGCAGAGGCAGATACTGTCCCATGTGTCCAAAGTGATAGGTCCAAGTCGTTTGCATCTTCTGAATCTGGCCAATCCATGGAATAGCAGCACCAATACACGCCCACAGCATCCTTCAAATCTTCAAAATCATGACATACATGATTTTGCAACATTGTTGTGGGTGACCAACTGAATTTCCAGCAACCGACTCGTTCGAATTTCAAAAACGCGTCCGTTGCCAGGCTAGGCCTTTGACAATGGGTGCGCACCGATCGGTCCATTGTGGTTCGACGCGTACAGGGGTACAACGCGTACCCGCACACATTGAATGCAATGGGCCGGCCGGGTGCACCGATCGGTCCATTGCGGTTCGACGCATACAGGGGTACAACGCGTACCCGCACACATTGAATGCAATGGGCCGGCCGGGTGCACCGATCGGTCCATTGCGGTTCGACGCGTACAGGGGTACAACGCGTACCCGCACACATTGAATGCAATGGGCCGGCCGGGGGCACCGATCGGTCCATTGCGGTTCAACGCGTACAGGGGTACAACGCGTACCCGCACACATTGAATGCAATGGGCCGGCCGGGTGCACCGATCGGTCCATTGCGGTTCAACGCGTACAGGGGTACAACGCGTACCCGCACACATTGAATGCAATGGGCCGGCCGGGGGCACCGATCGGTCCAGTGCGGTTCAACACATACAGGGGTACAACGCGTACCCGCACACATTGAATGCAATGGGCCGGCCGGGTGCACCGATCGGTCCATTGCGGTTTGACGCGTACAGGGGTACAACGCGTACCCGCACACATTGAATGCAAAGGGCCGGCCGGGGGCACCGATCGGTCCATTGCGGTTCAACGCGTACAGGGGTACAACGCGTACCCGCTCACATTGAATGCAATGGGCCGGCCGGGTGCACCGATCGGTCCATTGCGGTTCAACGCGTACAGGGGTACAACGCGTACCCGCACACATTGAATGCAATGGGCCGGCCGGGGGCACCGATCGGTCCATTGCGGTTCAACGCGTACAGGGGTACAACGCGTGCACCACACATTGAATGCAATGGGCCGGCCGGGGCACCGATCAGTCCATTGCGGTTCAACGCGTACAGGGGTACAACGCTGTACCCGCACACATTGAATGCAATGGGCCGGCCGGGGCACCGATCGGTCCATTGCTGTTCAACGCGTATAGGGGTACAACGCTGTACCCGCACACATTGAATGCAATGGGCCGGCCGGGGCACCGATCGGTCCATTGCTGTTCAACGCGTACAGGGGTACAACGCGTACCCGCACACATTGAATGCAATGGGCCGGCCGGGGCACCGATCGGTCCATTGCTGTTCAACGCGTACAGGGGTACAACGCGTACCCGCGACACATTGATTGCAATGGGCCGGCCGGGTGCACCGATCGGTCCATTGCTGTTCAACGCATCCCTGTACAAGTGACTGGCATATGTCACCATGCCTGTCTCAGATGAACATATGCCAGCCACAAATAGCTCCCAGGGAGTGAGGGGCACACCTACAACACCGCAGCCTGTCCAAACTGTATCATAAGGCATGTAAGGCTGCATTTCCTATTGTGTGTATGTTGGTGTACATGTTGTCCTGTGGGTGTCACCTGGGGGCAGCCACCCCCAGGCTGTGCACATGTTCATGGGGACAGGACTCCTGGGTGTTACGTGTACATGACCACTGTGATGTGCAACTGTTCATATCTGAGCATGTGCCATGCTCACATTTCATGGTGGTGTATGTGTATGTCATGTCAGATACCCTGTGAGTCCCATGTGGGACGGTATGTTTGAGCCAGGGTGACCCAGTGGCCCAATAGTGATGGTCCTCCACAGTCTGTGTGCATGTAGTGTTCACAATGTCTCTGATTTCATGTGCACAATGGGAGACAGTCTCCACATCCACGTTGTTTGTGCATGGACTTTGATGTTGTGCGTGTGTGTGTCACAGACGTCCATGTCTGTCCTGCAGAGGCAAGTGGAACCACTACCTGTGGGGGTCATGGTTGTTTTGCTGTGGTGTATACATGATACGCCATGTAATGCCAGTGTCCATGTGGCAATACAGGGTCCCTGGGAATGTACCTGTCGTTGAGCTGTGATGCCTGGGGCACATCTGTCCTCACATGTCACTGTGGGGGGTGATTGTAACATGGCAGCAGGAGATGGGAACTGTGACACGTCCTCATGATATCCAATGGGCCAACCTGGGACTAATTGATGCCACTTATTGAACCGTGATGACAGATGTTGGCCATGTATGTACCATACATGTCCTTACGGAACTGCACACTTCATGTAGTTGTGCCTCATAATGATGTATGATGTGATATTGAGTGTGTTCAATGCCGCATATGTGGGGTGACTGACAATCTTGCTTTCTTCTCCTCTGCACTGCAGGGCTCCTGCTGTCCATAGACCATTCCCAGACCTGGCAACGATGGTGGAACGGGACAGCATCCGACGGTACCGCTTCACCAGGCAGCTGATTGAGGATTTGGCAGTGCAGTTGGCCCCACATTTGCAGCCTGGCCGGCCGTATCCTACAGCGCTGACCCCCAAGGTGAAGGTGATGGCAGCCCTACACTTCTTTGCCACCGGTACCTTTCAACACACTGTGGCGACTGCTGGTGGGATGTCACAGACCATGTTCAGCCGTGTGCTCCGCTATGTTTTGGAGGCAATGTTGCTATACCTGAACCGGTACATCTATTTCCCTAGACTGCAACAACTCACTGACGTGAAGAGTGACTTCTATGCCCTGGGGAGGATGCTGCATGTCATTGGCTCCATTGATGGGACACATATGGCTTTGGTACCACCACAGGCACATGAACAGGCCTACCATAACCGCAAACACTACCACTCGGTCAATGCACTGGTGGTGTGTCTTGCAGATATGAGCATCACACACGTGTGTGCCCGTTTCCCTGGTTCAGCACACGATGCCTTTGTGATGAGGAGTAGTCGCATCCCCAGGATGATGGCACAGATGCAGAACCAGCGTTCCTGGCTTGTCGGTGTGTACTGACTTTGTGCCATTGTGTGTGTATTCCGCCCACTTTTCCATGTCAGCTAATGTGCACTTGTCTGTCCGTAGGTGACTCGGGATACCCCAACATGCCATGGTTGCTGACACCCCTCAGGAACCCTGTGACACCAGCCCAGATGCGCTACAATGAGGCACATGGTCGGACCAGGAGAGTGATTGAGCAGACATTTGGTCTCCTGAAGAGCCGCTTCCACTGCCTCGACAAGACAGGAGGGTCCCTCCCATATGCCCCAGCGAAGGTGTGCAAGATTATCATCGTCTGCTGCATGCTCCACAACCTGGCAGTGCGGAAGGAGTTGCCTCTCATCCAGGATGACAATGACCAACATCCGCCACCTGTGGAGGATCCTGGCCTGGACCACGATGCCAGTGATGATGATGATGATGATGATGGTGATGTCCGCACACAGCTCATCACCAACTTCTTCAGCTGAATGTGAGTATCCAGAGATGTCAGGTCAATGATGTGAGTATGCATGATATGTGTGGGTGGTGCTCTGGTGCTGTTAGAGTGTGTCCATGGGCTACTTGACTGGATGTGTGTAGCGATGTGTGCTTACAGGTAGTCTGTACTCCCCAACAGTGTTGACATGCTATCTTGGTTCTGGGTGGGTATCTTGTAACATGTATTGTGCATGAGTTTTGCTGTTCTGTCCTGTTCTCCATTGCTTTTGACTGTGTGTCATTTCTGTCCTTCACAGGGGACTTTCAGATTCGTTTAATCAACTGTGTCCACCGACGACGTGATTGCACTTCCAGGGTGGTAGCTGTTGTGTCCCTACAGGTGATGTGCGCCACACCCATGGACTTCCTTCCTTCTACAGTTGTTGACTGTGTGCCCGCTGCCAGGTGGGATTACCTTGCATCTGTAGTGGTTACGACATGTTGCAACTGTGTAATAAACCTGTGCTTCACTTTGTGATGTGCGTTGTCTGTGGTCACACATTTGACTGCCATTTGCTTACTGCACCTGTGGGCTACTTGACTACAACTGGGAATAGGTGTGGTGTCTGTGCATTGCACCGTCTTTCCTGGCAACATCAGTGTAGGCAATGAGTCAGATGGCCTAGGTGTGTATGTGTTGTGTAGACCTGTTGGTGTGTCTCCCTCATATGTGTCACGTTGCCATTACTCACATGCTTGTGTTGTACTTGCTGTTGCAGTTCGCATACACAGTGTAATTTTGCAGTTCATCATCCCCATGACAGCACCCACGTTGGAATCACAACAGAGGCAAGTATGGTGTATTAGTGTGTTTATTGTGATAAAATTGTGTGAATAGTGCACAGGATGGTTAGTGCTGTACATTTATATTGCAATCAGAAGTTCCTAGATGAATTGAAAGTCCTGGTAGACAAAATCCTCAGTATCGGGCCACAGTTGTCTGAGACATTGGTCCAACTTGTACTCCCCATGTCATGTGTGGGAGTTGTGTTGCCGTCAACAGGGTGAACAGTTTGCGCACAAAGGTGATCATCCAGAACAGGTTCAGGCTTCCTGGGGGTTGCACATGGCCATCGGCCTCTCACTTGCCCCTCCTCTCGGACGACCCCTCTTCTTTGGGGGGGGCCCCTCAAATGCAGGCTGCTGCGGTGCAGGGGACTCTCCGCCAGAGTCATCCTCCCTCCCTGTGGCAGTTGCAGTTGTTCCGGCACCAGATGTTGTTGGCACACAGGGAGGTGTAGACTGGTTGCTGGTCATCTGGCGGAGGCATTGTAATATGTCCCTATGCAATCAATCAATCAATCAATCATGTCACTTATAAAGCGCACTACATACCCGCGAGGGTCTCAAGGCGCTGGGGGAAGAGGGGGGTGGTGCTGCTACTGATCGAAGAGCCAGGTCTTGAGGAGTCTTCTGAAGGCCAGTAGGTCTTGGGTCTGTCGGAGGTTGGTGGGGAGGGTGTTCCAGGTCTTGGCGGCGAGGTGGGAGAAGGATCTGCCGCCGGCGGTCGTTTCCGGATGCGGGGGACTGTGGCGAGGGCGAGGCTGGTCGAGCGGAGCTGGCGGGTGGGGGTGTAGAAGCTGAGTCGTCTGTTGAGGTAGGCTGGTCCGGTGTTGTGGAGTGCTTTGTGTGCGTGGGTGAGGAGCTTGAAGGTTATCCTCTTGTTGACAGGGAGCCAGTGCAGGTCTCTCAGGTGGGGTGTGATGTGGCTGCGTCGGGGGATGTCGAGGATAAGACGTGCAGAGGCGTTCTGGATGCGTTGCAGCCGTCTCAGGAGCTTAGCCGTCGTTCCTGCGTAGAGGGCATTTCCGTAGTCCAGCCTGCTGGTGACGAGGGCCTGGGTGACTGTTTTTCTTGTTTCGGTGGGGATCCACTTGAAGATCCTGCAGGAGCATTCGGAGGATGTTGAAGCAGGATGAGGAAACGGCGTTGAACTGCTTAGTCATGGAGAGGGTGGGGTCGAGGATGACCCCTAGGTTGCGTACGTGGTCGGTGGGTGGCGGGGCTGTTCCCAGTGATGTTGGCCACCAGGAGTCGTCCCAGGCTGAAGGGTTGGAACCAAGGATGAGGACCTCCGTCTTGTCCGAGTTCAGCTTCAGGCGGCTGGTCCTCATCCATTCGGCGACGGCCTTCATTCCTTCATGGAGGTGGGCTTTGGCGGTGTGAGGGTCTTTGGTGAGGCAGAGGATCAGCTGGGTGTCGTCGGCATAGGAGATGATGTTGACCGCCGTCATCTCTTGCAGTGTGTCCCACTTGGACTCCACGCGGGACATGTGTGAGTCCAAGCGGGCATGATGGGCAGCCTGCTGCTCTTTGATGTCCCTGAGGAGCCCTACTACCTGGCTGAGATCTCCGGTGCTGGACTGGTTCGCATCGGCTATGCGTGCCAGTTGTGGGTCATCATGCACACCAGATACCTCTGCAAGCAGCGACCTCTGTCTCCCACCCCTCCCACCACCCCTGCCGACATGTGCAGTGCATGCAGTGGCATGCACAGATGACCCTGGTCCCCCTTGGGGGTTGGTGGTGGTGGTGGTGTCCATGGCCCCACGTTGGTCCAGGGTCCCTGTGCTGGTGGTGCTCCTTGTTCTGTCCATGTCGGCAGGGATGGTATTTGTGGTGACAGTCGTTGGAGGGGTGGGTGCAGGGGTGCAGCTGGTGGTCCTGCTGGTGCTGCAGCTGGTGGTCCTGCTGGTGCAGCATGATGACTTGCACCGGAAGTGCCAGGTTGGTCGTCTTCATCCGAGGAGGGCAGAGGCTGTTCGACACCAGTGAGCTCCGTATCCTCTTGAGCCTGGGACTGGGACTCCTCAGTGTCTGCTGCTGTGTCCCCATCATCACCTGTTTTTGGGAGACACACACAATGTATGTTATGTTTCTGCAGGCATCAATGGTTGCCACACCTGACAGTTGTGACTGTGCCTCTGGGTGCGGGCCTGTACATTGCATTGTCCTAAGTTGTCACAGTCAGGGGTTGATATTGGTGTAGCACATTGTCCTGCATTATTTGGGCATTTCTATGTATTTGTTGGGGTGTGAACATGGTCTGCATTGGTTGTATTTGGTTGACAGCCGGCCCTCCTTCCCACCCAGCCAGTCAGTTATCCCACCATGGACTGTGCTTGCATTGCAGGGAGTGAAAGTTGTCTTTCAAGATGTCAGTCAGTGGTGTCCTGCTGTTGGAGAAGTGTGGCTCAATGGTTAGAGCGGCAGACCCTGATGCAGAGATCTGGCCCGGGACCAGGGTTCAATTCCCGCCTCGGCGGGTCTTGGGCTCAATTTCCTCGGACCTGATAATTCTCGCCTCGGTGCCTATTCTAATCATGGGTCCCACTCTGCAACTCTGGGCAATAGCTTGCTTAATCTCCACAACGGCCCCAACAGCGCTGGGATGCCTGGCTTCACCCTGGGGGTGCCCAGGAGTGGACATTTCACAGGGAAAAGCCAGGAAGGGTTCCACAGCGGTATGCGTACAGTGCCTGGACACCCCTTTGGGGGTATGGGTGCGCTTTACAAGTACAAATTTCATTTCATTTCATTTCATTTCATTGGTTGTTGCACAGTTGCCAGCGGGGCCTTGTGCTCCCCACAGCAGTTGCCAGTATCATCCATCTTGTCAGTTGTTTTCCACTCCCTGTGATGTGAGCATGGTTCAGGGTGGTGTTGATGGGACAGTTGTGGGGGTGAGCTACGTCTGTGACTATGACTCCCATCATGCTATTGCCTCCACCCCACTTCCCAACATTCCCATACTTACTTGCTTTTGTGGGGAGTTCACTGTGTGTGGGTGTGAGAGCAATGGCAAGATGGCTGACAGTGGTGTCCTGCTGTTGGTTGGTGTGCAGTTCCCAGCATGCCCTTGTGCTCCCCACAACACAGCACCAGTGTCAGACATCTTTGATGGGCCTTTCCACTCTCTGTGGGATGTGCATGCGTGAGTGTGAGCTTGCTGGGCCATGTGGGTGGGGGATGTTGAGCTGTGACTACGACTCCCATCATGCTATTGCCTCCACCCCCTTCCCAGCATGCCCATGCTTCCTTCCCTTTGACTCTGCTTCCCTGTGGGGTTGTGTGCCTGTGCTGACAAGATGGCTGACAGTGTCATCCTGGGGTTAGTTCTGCTACAGGTCCCATGTGTGTCCTTGTGCTTCACTCTGCATGACCCAGTGTTGTGGTTCTTTGTGGGATAGATTATTGGTGTGTGAGGCAATGCATTCTCCCAGGTGAGTTGTGTGGAGTTTGTGTTAAGGGGGGAGGTGTGAATAGCTGCTGGTGACTGTGGTCGGTGCTGTGAGTCCTCCTTCCCACCCAGCCAGTCAGTTATCCCACCATGGACTGTGCTTGCATTGCAGGGAGTGAAAGTTGTCTTTCAAGATGTCAGTCAGTGGTGTCCTGCTGTTGGTTGTTGCACAGTTGCCAGCAGGGCCTTGTGCTCCCCACAGCAGTAGCCAGTGTCAGCCATCATGTGAGTCCTTTTCCACTCCCTGTGATGTGAGCATGGTTGAGAGTGGTGTTGATGGGCCAATTGTGAGGGTGAGCAATATCTGTGCCTACAACTCCCATCATGCTATTGCCTCCACCCCCCTTCCCAGCAGCCCATCCTTCCTTCCTTTTGACTCTGCTTCCCTGTGGGGTGGGCTGCCTGTGCTGACAGGATGGCTGGGAGTGTTGTCCTGGTAGTTGTTTGGCTAAAAGTCCCAAGAGTGTCCCTGTGCTTCACACAACATAACCCAGGGTGGTGGTTCTTTGTGGGATCTTGAGTTAGGATGTGAGGCATTGCATTCTCCCAGGTGGGTTATGTGGAGTTTGTGTTGAGGGGGTGTGTGAGGGGAGGTGCTTGTGACTATGGTCAGTGCTGCGAGTCCTCCTTCCCACCCAGCCAGATATCCCACCATGGTACGTGCTTGCATTGCAGGGAGTGGGAGTTGTATTTCAGAATGTCAGTCAGTGGTGTCCTGCTGTTGGTTGTTGCACAGTTGCCAGCAGGGCCTTGTGCTCCCCACAGCAGTAGCCAGTGTCAGCCATCTTGTGAGTCCTTTTCCACTCCCTGTGATGTGAGCATGGTTGTGAGTGGTGTTGATGGGCCAATTGTGAGGCTGAGCAATATCTGTGCCTACAACTCCCATCATGCTATTGCCTCCACCCCCTTCCCAGCATGCCCATCCTTCCTTCCTTTTGACTCTGCTTCCCTGTGGGGTGGGCTGCCTGTGCTGACAGGATGGCTGGGAGTGTTGTCCTGGCAGTTGTTTGGCTAAAAGTCCCAAGAGTGTCCCTGTGCTTCACACAGCATTACCCAGGGTGGTGGTTCTTTGTGGGATCTTGAGTTAGGATGTGAGGCATTGCATTCTCCCAGGTGGGTTATGTGGAGTTTGTGTTGAGGGTGTGTGAGGGGAGGTGCTTGTGACTATGGTCAGTGCTGTGAGTCCTCCTTCCCACCCAGCCAGATATCCCACCATGGAACGTGCTTCCATTGCAGGGAGTGCAAGTTGTCTCTCAGGATGTCAGTCAGTGGTGTCCTGCTGTTGGTTGTTGCACAGTTGCCAGCAGGGCCTTGTGCTCCCCACAGCAGTAGCCAGTGTCAGCCATCTTGTGAGTCCTTTTCCACTCCCTGTGATGTGCACATGGTTCATGGTGGTGTTGATGGGACAGTTGTGGGGGTGAGCAATATCTGTGACTACGACTCCCATGATGCTATTGGCTACACTGACTTGCCCAGCATACACAGAATTCCTTTCTTTCAGTGGTCTTCACTGTGTGTTGGTGTTGTAGTGGTGGCTACATGTCTGGATGTGTTTGTTAGTTATATTTGTGCCACTGCCTAGCTGTAGTTGTAGTTGTGTTTGTACATGTGATGACACGGTTAAATGTAACCTTGAGATGGCATGTGTTGTGTTTATCTGACTGACATACACATTTTGGGATGATTCTGTGCTGGTTGCTGTGTAATTGCTAAGAGTGCATGGTTTGACTCTCCCCTTGACAGTGATGTGTGTGTGTATTGTGGCAGAATATTGTGTACATTTGTTGTGTACTCACCAGGCTCTGGGATGTTTTGTAGTCCATAGACGCTCACTGGCGGAAGGATGGCCCGCACCTTCTCCTCCCAGGGCCTGAGGTATACTGGCTTGGCAGGAGGGCCACTGCCGGTGTGTTGGCTCAGGAGGTAGTCCTTCTTCAGCAGCTCCCGTACCCTCCTGCGCACGTCATACCACCTGTTCTGGATGTCAGTCTTTGTGCGCAGACATGGTGATTGTGCGTTCACCCTGTTGATGATCCTCTCCCACATCTTTGTTTTCTGGGAGATGGGTGTCTGTTGGACCAGTGTGCCAAACAGCTGTGGCTCTACCCTGAGGATCTCGTCTACCATGACTTCCAATTCACAATCTAGGAACTTGTGATTCTTCTTTGGGGGCATGGTGATGGGTGGTGATGGTGAGTGATGTGTGTGTTGGTGTGCAGGTGAAGGTGTGTGAGTGTGTGTTTTACTGGGTGTATGTGAGGTAGCTATTTGTTGGTGTGCTGATGGTGTGTGGCTTGTGTGAGGGACGAGCTGTGGGTGTGTGGTTGCTGTCTGTTGTGTGCTGGCAGGTGAATAGCATTTGCAAAGGATCATGGTTGGGATTTGTGTCCTTTATATGGGTGGAGTTGTGGGTGTGTCTTTGTTCTCTGTCCCCCCCCCAGTATTTATTGGCTTTGTAATTGCTGGTTTGGCCTTTTTTGTGTATTTTCCCTTAGTACTTTCTGTGCATGTTGGAAACGTTCTTGTGACCGAGTCGGACCCTGCAGTTGTCTCGTACGGTCTTCTCCGTTTCGTTCACGCTGTGTTTGTGCTATTTTCTATGCTGCGTACGCGTCGGTCGCCGTGTTTTGTGTTAATTCGGCTCGCAGTTTTGTATGCGTGTCGGTCGTACGGCTTGTCCTCCGTACGACTCGGTCGTGGTTTTCGCGCCTTGCATCGTACTTGGCTGTTTGGAGTTTGCGGGTACGTTTCGGTCGGATTTGTTCCGGGTGCGTGTCGGTCGGTTCAATTCGCGTGTTTTTCCGGCCGGATTGCTGTTTTCCGTGCGGCTCGGTCGTACGGCTTGGGTTCCGTACGTGTCGGTCGGATTTTGCACGCTTTGCATCGTACTTGGCGGGTCGGGCGCCACAGGTACGTGTCGGTCAGAATTAATACCGGCTCCGAGTCGGTCGGTGCTTTTTCCGGCCCGAATCGGAATCGACCCCATTGTCTCTAAGTGAAGCCTGACTGTTTTTTGTGTGAAGCTACCCAGGGTTAAGCACAGGTTAATTTAATGACTTTTTATGGCTCACCCTGCAAGGGATTGTGGCAGTTGCTCGACCAGGACTCACCCCCTCAGTCACTCAACATCCCAATTTCTCACAGGCCTTAAATATGGGCAAGTAGAAGGTTTTTTAGTCATTCCCTATCTATTGCCATTTTATTATAGTGGCAACAGGTAGGGAAATGTAATTATGTTTTTTATATATTTCTAAAACGTTTATGAAGTACTTTGCTAGTACCTAGGAAGTACCATGTTTTTTCACAAAAGTACCTTTTTAAATAGTTTTAAGTAGCATTATTATTTATCTGTATTTCTGCAGTACTCCATGCACTTTTTTATAAAGAATTAAATATATGAAAAAAATGTAATACACTGTAGTACAATACATTTTTTAAATATGGTGTACTACAGTGTTTTTTTTTTTACATATTTAAATTTTTTTGTTATGTACCATGGAACTTCCTATGTAATACAACAGTACTAATATATCAAAACTACATACAGTTTGTCCCTACCTTTTGCCACTTCAATAAAGTGGTAATATGAAGGGAAAAATTATAAAACCTAACACTTACCTATATCTAATCCCCTAACCCAGAACACAGCCAAGATGTTCTTAAAAGAACACAGTTGCCTTTAACTTTTGTAAAGGCAGTCATTAGCCAAACAAATAATGCCTTGTCATCAGCATGTACCACTGTAGTTTGTGAAATTTTGCAAAATTACCGCAGCCACAGACATCACTAAGTTTAAATGCCCTATAAGTTTTTTAATAATACTTACCCTACTTACCACCGCTACCTAAAAGAATCATCTGCACACTATAATCTATAATGCTGCCAACTTTCATCCAAATTTGTTCAGTCATTTGACCGCTATGTGCAATTCAAAAGTCTCTATAAAATGCTTTGAAGTAAAAACATGTTTTCGGACCCCATTTTTTCTTTACACCCCCTTGACCATCACCGCATAAAACTTTGTATCCTCCTCCTATGTTGAACAAGCTATAGGTCTGCAAAGTTTCATGGAAATTCATCAAATGGGAGCAAAGTTATTAATGATCAAAAATGCAAGGAATTTCTATCTTTGAGAATCCTAACAATAACTACAGAAACTGTAAATATGAAAACACATATAGTTCGACATTGTGGGCCAAATGTACGAATCCAAAAATTGGTGAATCCTAAATAGCAAATTTAAAGGAATAGCTACTTATAAACAGCTATTTCTTATGTACAAATGCATACCAAATCCAAACACAAATTCAGTGAAATAGCTTTTTGTAAATACCAAATCGCCAATCAGGAATCACTAAGATTCATAAATTGCAAATGTCGAGCCTAGCAGGTATAAGGATGCAAGCACAAGGAAGCATGCATTTTCTGATATAGAGTTAGAAATACTAACATGATAATGTGTTGCCAGTAATGATTAGTGATATGGCAATGCTTCTTTGCCAGTGCTAGAAGCCACCAAAAATGTGATCTGTATTGGCATTCCGGGAGAAGATAAATGCCAGAGAATTAATGAATGAATGAAACATGTCCTCAATGCTTCTTGGCACTATAATAGATGTCAATTCCAGAATTAATCGAAATACTATACGAACAGAATACAAAGATTACCAAAACAAAAAAGTCTTCATCTTTTTCCTAAAGAATGTTACATTTTCTGCTTGCCTGAGCTCCAATTGAATTGTGTTCCATAATCAAGGACCAAGAACAAAAAGGTCATACCACCTTTTCTCAAGTGTGTAAAATGAGGTCTCAAGAGAAGTAGTGTGCCAAACTTCCATAATTTGATTTAGCATAATTACGACAAATTATAGAACGTTTACACTAAATTATGTGAAATGCATTCTCAAAAAAATTACCCAAATGGTCTGTTTGGGTAAAAATACAACCCGGAAAGGTAATTTCGAATTGATGTACAGTTCCTCATGATCAAAACACTGCCATTCATGTTTGGATTCTTAGTTTTGCGCTAAAAAAGTACCCCCAACGATCTGCTTCAGTAAAAAATCAACCTGAAATGTTTGTTGAGTGTCCATGTTAAAGGAACTGCAGCACACATTCAAAACATTGCTGTTCATGTTCGTATTTATAGTTTTGTACAGCAAAATTACCTGAGTGGTTCTCTTGAGTAAAAATTAAATTCAAAAATGTACTTTTGGGTTGATTTCCAGTTCTCGCATTCAAAACACTGCCACTTGTGTTCGGATTTGTAGTTTTGCAGTCAAAAACTACCTGAATGGTCCTCTCAGGTAAAAATCAAATCATCCTGAAATGTTTGTTGACCGTCCACGTGAAAGGAACTGATGCTCATGTTCACAAGATTGCAGTTTGCATTCAGATTTGTAGTTTCATGCTCGAAATGTGCCTGAACAGTCTGCTCGGGTAAAAAATCTACCTGCAGTGCAGCTCATTAAAAAGTTACCCGAACAGCATATCTTGCTTTCAAATTTCTCAGCAAAATTACGTGATGTGGCATAATGGAATCTCTGTAACTTCAGAGATCTTACAACCGTATGCCTGGGAAGAAAAGATTGGAAGAATGACTGCAAAGTTCCATAATAGGCTTTATGACAGACACTAAGGGCCCGATTACGATCTCGTTAGGAAGGCCTCCAGACAGGTACTGGAACGTGCGAATCTGATTCGGAGCCTATGTTTTCGACCGAGTCGTCACCCGCTCCGAACGACCAAGTACGATGCGAAGATCACGTCCACGTCGACCGAATCGTTTCCGGAACCCAATCATGTCTGACCAACTCGTTCGCAGACAAATAGAGCCGTGCAATGGAGCCGGATTCCGACCGAGCGAGTACAATGCACGATTCGGACAGCTGTATCCCCTCGGTCTCAGCGAGATGAAACGGCTGTCGGAATTGGACTTCGGGGGGCCGTAGCAGGCCCCCCTTCACCTGGAGCCCTTCGAATCGGTAGCGGGGGCAACATGGGTCACCCCGATTCAAGCATGCACAGCGTGGCGGGCAGCATGTGGTGCCCGCCACAGGGTGTACGATTCACCCCACCCACCCCTTTTTGCTATGGGAGCCTGTGTACTCGTCGGTACACGGGCTCCCATAGAGTTCAATGGGAGTTCGAGCGAACCGAGTCCGTCAGCATACGGCTGCATTGTACTCGTTCGGTCAGACTTGCACAGCGCAATTCACTTGGAAAGCCCTCCGGATCCGAGTCGTACGGAGGGCTTTCATAGCAAGATCGTAATCGGGCCCAAAGAGTTTTAAACATTATCTACTACTCTACCAGAAGAAAGTGGAGAAAACTTCAAACATCTCAAATTCTATCTCATTCTGCAGGTTAAACACCACTCTAATTGCCTAATTCTGAACTGTATGGAGCTTCTGATTTATATTTTTTGGTAGCACACAAAAGCATGTATCAAGAGTTTATGAGGTGTTACATACCATTGCACTACATTTCCTTGTTAAAAAGGGGCTAATTTTACAAATATATCTGAGCTGTAAAAAAAATATTAGAAACCACCTCATTTACTTGAGGTATGAGACAAAGATCCTTATCTAGAATAAATACAAGACTCTCCTTTTCTGAATTCTCAGGGTGTGTCCCAAGTTATATAGCCCAAGTTACTTCAGCCCATTATATATTGTCTGTTCAACCACCGGATTTTCAGTTTTCAATCCATTTAGCCTAAAGAAGTTCAAACTCAACTAGTTCCACACTGATATTAAACAATTAGTGAGCTCTTTCTTCAGTATGTCCACTGATTTGTTAGATCGCAGAATAATCATCGTATCATTGGTGTGGATGAAGATCTCAAAGCCGTGAAATCTCAGCCAAAGGGAACATATTTATGTTAAAAACGTTAATGGAGCGAGGGGTCCTTGGGGAACGTCACTTAATGGCAGATATTTTTTGAAACAATGAGATGACAATTTCCCATTCAAGCTCATTCTCATTAGAAATGATCTAAACCAATTCAGAGATACTTCAGAGATACTCAGATAATTCAGAGATACTCCAATGATATCTACCTCCTCCATCTGCTTAATCAAGATAGTTTGAGCGGCTGTATCAAAGGCGGCAAATAGAAAAATCAGGATCAGGAGGTGTCTCTGGTATCTAGATGGATTATAATCTAGTTAAGACAGTGACCAGTGCAGCTTCCTTTCCAAGATCAGGTTGGAACCCTAATTGACCATTATCTAGCAGCTGGTTCAATTCAAGATGCTCCTTCAGCCCACAATAGATAACATTTTCTACCATTTTTGAAATTGTCTGGTGTAAAGAAATGAACCAATAGCTACTAGCTAGAAGAATCAAGAATGGACTTCTTATGAAAGGAATTCTCCATTTCTGACTTTCAACTATTAGGTACGGTGCAGAGGCAGAATATCGTTTCAAAAATATCGACTTGCACAAATATCGAGTTGCAAATATCGTGGGTCAGAAATATCGACATACAGATTCTCGTGGTCAAGAATATCGATTTTAGGTAAGTAATATCGATGTTAAAAATATCGAAGTGTTTAATATAATTTGCAAAAATATAGTTGTTAAAAATATTGTTTCTTTATTAATGTTATGTATTTTAGTATATATTTTATATGTATGTGTTGTATTTTTTTGTATAAGAATTGTATTTTTAATATATGTGCAAATTATTTAGTAGTTATTATTATTTTTTTATTTGAATTTTGCGCTTTTAGTTCCGTAGCGGGTTGTGGGTTTATAGGGGAATAGGGTGGGAAGTAATTTAATTATATTAAATTTCTTGATTTGTTTTTTATTTATTAATATTTGTTTAATTGAGATGTTACAGTGTCAAATGTGTAATTTATTATTAATTAATTAATAACTGGTTGTTAAATAATTTAAATTAATTATTTGGTAATTAATTATGGTAATTGTGTAATTAATTTTAGGTGTGTGTTGTGGTGTTTATGGGTGTTAAGGGTGGGAAATAATTTATTTTTAATTGATGAATTAATAATTGTCTGTTAATTAATTTTAATTAAATAATTAGTAATTAATTATGGTAATTGTGTAATTAATTTTAGGTGTGTGCTGTGGTGTTTATAGGTGCTAAGGGTGGAAAGTAATTTATTTTAATTGATGAATTAATAATTGGATGTTAATTAATTTTAATTAATTAATTGGTAATTAATTATGGCAATTGTGTAATTAATTTTAGGTGTGTGTTTTGGTGTTTATAGGAGTAAAGGGTGGGAAGTAATTTATATTTCATTAAATAATAAATAATTGTTAATTAATGTTAATTATTTGATATGTTTTTGGGTAATTGTTTAATTTTTTGTCTGTTGTTTTAACTTTCAAAGGGGTAAAGGGTGGGTATTAAATACATTTTAATTGCTTTATTATCAGTTGTTAATAGTAATAGTTTTTAATTTATAAATATGTTTTAATTGTGTTTTATTATTTTAGAGATTAATTTAGGTGTGTGTTATGGATATCATAGTGTTAAATTGTGTGTAGTCAATTAATCTTTATTAGATTTTTTTTAAATTGATTAATAATTATGTTAATTTTGGAAAACAATTTTATTGAAAATGTTGAAGTGTTTTGTTATTGGTGTGGTGTTATAGGGTAGTAAATACAATAAGTACATTTATTTGGCTGTCTTTTTTGAAGATAAGATCTGCAAAATCATTGAAGGGTTGGAAGGGGATAGCACAGTTGGTGGGGCTAGTGGTCCGCCACATGGTAGGAAGGAGGACTGGAAGGGGATGAATGAAGTTTCAGATCAGAGGCCTCTTTTAGATTATTTTGAAATTCCCACGGTGGAGGATTTTAATCGGATAGCCTTAGGGATCTCCTCCGGTTCATCATTGGACCCTCTTCCCCAGAGGATTTGGAAAGCATTAGGCTCTGAGCTGTTCCCTATGCTAAGACAGCTATGTGATCAATCCTTGGGTAGTGGAATGGTCCCCTCTTGCTGGAAGCAAGCAGTTGTAACTCCTTTACTAAAAAAAACGTCACTTGATCCAGCCTGCCTAAAAAACTACAGGCCTATCTCGCTCCTCCCATACCCGGTTAAGATAATGGAGCGCCTTGTAAGCAGGGCACTCTCCCAGTTTCTGGAGGTAAATAATTTACTGGATGCCGTGCATTCGGCTTCCGCCCAGGACATGGGACAGAGACTGCCTTGCTGACTGTGTTGGATGATCTTCGTCTGCGTGCGGACAAGGGTCACTCTACTATACTGATCCTGTTGGACCTGTCCGCCGCATTCGACACAGTAAATCACAAGGTTCTCCTGGAACGATTGGAAGGAGTGGGGTAGTGGGCCTGGCTCAGAAGTGGTTGCACTCATATCTGTCTGACAGATGTCAGGCTGTGGCCCTCCCCTTTTCAGTCTAAGTTCACCAAGATACATCATGGTGTACCGCAGGGCTCTGCAATCAGCCCTATTCTATTTAACGCCTATATGCGTCCCTTGGTGGATGTCATTAAATCCCACGGCATAGGCCTTGTAAATTATGCGGATGACACCCAGCTTATTCTCTCCTGGAAGGGAGAACAGTCATTCTCTGTGGAGAACTTCCATGCATGTATGCAGAGTGGGGTATATTGGATGAGAAATAACTCCCTGCAATTTAACGCAGATAAAACAGAGTTCCTTTACATTGCAGGTGGGAGAGTGTCATATCTTCTCCCAGCCAATTTGTGGCCCACTGCTGCCGATGCCCTGCTGGCACCCTCTAAATCGGTTCGCAATTTGGGAATCTGCTTTAATGAGAAGCTGACTTTGGAAAATCAAGTCAATAAGACCGTTGGGAGCTGTTTTTCCCTTATTAGGGTCCTCAAGAAAATACTTCCCATGCTCCCCGTACATACTCGCGCATTGGTAGTAAGGAGTGTCATCATGAGCAGGTTAGATTACTGCAATGCCCTGCTGCTGGAGTCCCCTAAATATTTAACTGGGAGACTGCAGAGAATCCAGAATGTAGCGGCCAAGCTGGCCTTGATGAGACCTCGGCAGTCCTCCCCCTCTCAGGCCCTTGCGGACCTTCATTGGCGCCCACTTCTGCAGAGGGTTCACTTTAAATCCCTCTGTGTCGTGTTCAAGGCACTGCACGGTCTTGGGCCAATACCATTGCAGAGTAAATTTAGCTGGTATGTTCCCACTCGTTGCCTTAGGTCCTCTTCCGCCAATTGGGTGAAAGTGCCTATGGTCCGAAGAGCTAAACTGGGGGGGCAAGCTTTCAGTGTTGCTGCTGCAAGGCTCTGGAACAGCCTACCTACGGAGTTGCGACAGATGACGGACTTTTTGCCGTTCAGAAAGAAATTAAAGACTTGGGTGTCCATTACGATGTCGGGCGGATAAAAATCCGCCATCAACCACAGTGGCGAAAATCCGCCCGCCTACACCGTCTGAATACCGACCAAGCAATTACGATGCCGCGAACCGAAAACCGCCGGAGGCGGAAAATAAACAGAAAATACCGCCCGCCCATGTCCGAGTCTAAGTCCATCCGCCAGCCACGGACGGAAAGACGCACGACAAGCCAAAACCGCCCGCCCTGACGACCGAGACACCGCCCGTGAAATTAGGATCGTACCGACATGAGCGCGGAAAATCCACAAATACACCGCCCGCCAGCGCAAACAACAGTGACGAAAATGGACACGGCGGAAGCCCTGGCGGCTACGTCCATGCACAGAAACCATCCGCTGACGAAAACAAACACACACAACATGGCCAACAAGTCCACACAGCAACCCACGCACAAATACCCAAACACAGTACACATCCCGGAAACACACCCCCTGGACAAAAAAATCAACAACAAATCCCAGAACACCAGCCACAACACACCTGAAAACAACAGACCATCATGACACACCCACATAGGTAAGTACAAAACCAGCCCCTTCACAGACCACAACCCCTGCAACATTACAAACTGAGGACGAAAGCACACAACACAGCGAGACAGAAAGGACAGCAGCACACCACAGACACGCACCTATCACACCCATCACCACCACCACCACCAAACACCGGCAACACAAACCCCTGCACATCACACACCACACACCGCACCAGCACCACAAACACCAAAACACACACCATGGCATCACACAGAATGCCCAAGTTCACTTCCACCGAGCTAACGGTCATGGTCGACGAGATCGTCAAGGTGCACCCACAAATCTATGGCAACCAGGTCCAACAGACACCACTATCCACCAGAAACCGGTTGTGGAGCAGGATCGTAGACCAGGTCAATGCAGTCGGGAACGTTCCACGCAACAGAGGAGAAATTAACAAAGGTGGAACGACCTCAAAAGCGTGGTCAAGAAGAAGGAGAGCAAAAATCGAGAGCTGGCTGCCAGGACTGGCGGAGGGAATCCCGCGCTATTCAAGACCTTCAAGGCGTGGGAGGAGAAGGTGCGAGTCATCATACATCCGGAGATCCTCACCGGATTACCAGGGGGAGTGGAGGCTGGTAAGTACAAACAAACGTATACCAGCACCCCGCTATGTAATCACATGCACTACCACCATGCCATATGTCCTAGGGACAAACACCCCCATGTCCAGTACACAATACACAAGACATCACCCACACATGCAACAGACACTCACACACACTCAGCCCAAAGCTACCAACTAACAAAACCATGGGGGCATGTGTACAGTCAGCCAGCACCGCAACTTCCAACAGGACCCCTTGTACTCCAGATGCGCCAGAATGAGCACTCCCCACACCCACATCCATGTGTCCGCCATAGCTGCACTGACCGACAATTAACAGGTGAGTAGCCGGAACACAAAGACAGTGGGTCGGAGGGGGACAGCTGAAGTAAAACACCCACCAGGCCCCCACTACCACAGACCAGCAAGGTGGAGCACACCCCACATCCATGTGTCCGCCATAGCTGCACTGACCGACAAGTAACAGGTAAGTAGCCGGAACACAAAGACAGTGGGTCGGAGGGGGACAGCTGAAGTAAAACACCCACCAGGCTCCCACTACCACAGACCAGCAAGGTGGAGCACCCCTCCCTCCCAGTACCATGTGGCATCCATTGCATTGCGCACTGAGAAACAACCTGTAGGTGGGAAAATGTACAGGGCGGGGCGTCTGTAGGCATGAGGACTGTACTACAACTGACACATGGGACATGTCACGTAGCAGAGGAACACGCAGCACTGCTCCCAGTCACAATCATGAGACCAATGTGCACACGGACATGTTCAACAGAGTCAAACCCCACATGACCCATCACAGATACAGCAACACCTAAGGAGCCACGTCTGCATGCACAAGTCCCACTGGAGCACAGACCCACACGGCAGGCACTGTGCCACCCATCACACACATCAGCAACACCATCGAAGTCCTGTCCATGTAGTCCTCACTGCCTGTCACCCACACATCGTACAACAACGCCCACGTAAGACAGACCGTACTAGAAGTAACAGCTTGGAACCACAATATTGCACACAAAGACAACTGGACCCATGAAACACACAGGCACACAATGCACATTCAACATATCATCCATCTCATCTCTCAGCCACAGTGTCATGAAAGGTATGTCATCCGAACAGCTGGCCCTCATACAGTAGTTATGCAAAGATACCTGCCCATGACAAATCAAGTGCCTGCAGTGACTGAAGTGCACGTCACACTGCGAGTAACAACACACATAATATAGTCAACACCCCAAGAGCACAGCACTGATGCACATGTACCAGGGCAGCACGCACACAAAGGATTTGGCCCATCTGCAATACGTCGTGTGGCACACAACAAGCACGAACTCACAACAATGCTACCAATGTGATGTCCATGAATGATAACAGTCAGCAGATATTCCGGGCATGTGAGACAGACACACACCTTTGTCTATGCACTGTCATGTTGCCAGAACACATGTCACGTTCTGCACCCATTACCCACAGTATGTACCCCAAAAGCATATTTCAACCCAAGAGCGTTTAGGGGCTGTACCCCCTTTTGGCATCAGCGTACCTAAGCGTTCCATCCTTCCCCCTAAACCATCGTTCAACCCAACATCGTCTATGGTCCTGGAGCACGCATACACCTGAGCCACAAAATGTAGGAGCATAGCAACACACACCCATGGGCATTGCTAATCCGTCCCATGCCACATGTCCACATCACACAGTCCCATTGCCTAGCCCACGCATACACACATCGTACATCCACACACACGCCACTGGGAAACCTGTGCACGACAGTGCACGAACTGTGAATGTCAGACAACCAATACATACTTTGCTAGGTGCAACACAATGACCCATCTCATTCTCCCCACAGGTGCCGAACTGCTGGATGCTGGAGAGGGTGACAGCAGCCAGCACAGCCAGTCCACAAGCCCCCGACCCGGACTCACGGATGTAGAGGAGCTGGACACCTCTCCGGACACGGACCACCCAGCAGGCCCATCTGGAGTGGCAGGGCACAACCGCTCCCCAGGGCCCCTCCTGCCCACCAACCCATCACCCAGGGCTGCTGACCAGTCACAGACCCCTGCTGCCACGGCCGTTGCGGCCACCACCACCGCCGCAACCACCACCACCACCACACCATCCCTCGCCACAGCCCCTGCGCAGGGGTCGGCACGGCCATCGGGCTCCACCCTGGGAGCCAGAGCGAGGACCGTGGTGAGCAATGTGGCTAGTGGGCAGGTCGGTGGCAGCAGTACTGGTTGGAGGGGCAGGGCCAGGCCAATGCCAACTGTGCCTGGGAGCCAAGCCCTGCCGCAAATCGACAGAGTCCTTGGGGCCTATCAAGAGGCCCAAGGAGAATGGGCCAGGTCGGCTAGCGACACGCGGGAGGTCCTTGCAGCGTTGAGGTCCATGGACGCCCATATGGGCCAAATCGCGGCCCTCATGGGCCAGCTGGTGGTGGGGGGAGGGCACAAGCAAGGCCAGCAACACCACCTCCGCCACCACCTGCTGTGGCGCAGGCTCGTGCAGCATCGCGTTCCCCTGCGTCCACAGCGAGTGAGCACTCCTCAACCACCACCAGCGGAACATCAACACACCCCCCCCTACCAAACGTGGAAGGGGCCATCCGAAGAGGAAACAGGTGTCCAGAGAGGACTTCGCACGCACCAAACGCCAGTGAGTCAGCCAGCCACCTTGACCACCTACTGCATTGACTTGTAATACGATCCTACCCCACACTGCCATGTGAATGGCATGTGTCTGTTGGACTGTGGACATAGAACTCCATGGGTACACCTTGACCATCACGCAGCCATGACCGTCAACTCATTGTCACAGCATGCACCACATTTGTCATCACCTTGCACACAATCACATGTCACCGCTGTTAATAAATACACCTTGATCACAATCGGCTTAATGTGTCCTGGGTTTATTCAACGATGTGCAATCGCCACCATGAGCAGAAATGCATCTGCTGTGTGGTATGTCGATGGGACAGGAGAGGCTGTAGGGACCTAGGGGTGAAAAACAGAACAAGAGTACATTCAATGAGTGTGTCACACACTCATCACACAGTACTTGTCACCAACTACAAGCAATGCACACACATCTCACAGAGCAACAGGGCACAATGATACAGCCACTGTCAGTGGCATACCAACCTGGACATGGACCATTGACACACAGCACTCAGTGAACAAAAGGCCCCCGTGACAGAGCACACATACACCTGCACAACTACAGCTACATCAGCCGTCGTACATGGACACTCACCGTCAAGTGAAGTAGCGGGCGATGAGCTGCTGATGCACATTCACAGCTTCATCCTCTCCACTGTCCTCTTCACTAGAGCTGTCCTGGTCTGCAGGCTGGGGCCCTGGTTGATCTTCGTCATCCACAATTAGGGGGATCTGCTTGCGGATAGCCAGATTGTGCAGCATGCAGCGAGCCAAAACTATCTGGCACACCTTCTGTGGGGAGTACGCCAGTGCGCCCCCGGTGCGGTCCAGGCATCTGAACCTGGACTTGAGGAGGCCAAAGGTCCGCTCAACCACACGTCTGGTCCTCCCATGTGCCTCATTGTAGCGGACATCAGCTGGGCTCCCAGGACGTCGTAATGGGCTGAGCAGCCAGGGCCCATTCGGGTAAGCAGAGTCACCTGGGTGTGAGGGACACAGAGAACCGTTGCAATTCCAACTGGACACAAGACAGCATCACACAGCCAGCACGCTACACTACTCCACATACTCACCAACAATCCAGCCACGGTCCGGTTGCAGATCGGTCATCTGACGTGGTAGGATGCTGTTGCGCATGATGTGCGCGTCATGGGCCGATCCTGGGAATTTCGCACACACGTGTGAAATCACCATGTCCGCAAGGCACACCACTTGCACATTCAGGGAGTGCGTGTGCTTCCGGTTGCGGTAGAGGTGCTCAGTGGCCTGTGGTGCAACAAGGCCAACATGGGTGCAGTCTATTGCACCAACGATGTGGGGGATCCGTCCAAGGGCATAGAAAGCACCCTTCACTGCTGCCAATTCACGAGCCCTGGGGAAGCGGATGTATCTGTTCCTGTACAGCATCATGGCTGACAGTACATCCCTGAGCACCATGCTGAACATGGGTTGGGACATCCCACCTCCACTGCCCACTGTGTGCTGGAATGACCCAGTGGCGAAGAAATGCAGTGCAGCCATCACCTTAGCCGTGGGGGTGAATGCTGTTGGATACACCCTGCGAGGACGGAGGTGGGGTTCCAACAAGGCACATAGACGATGCAGGGTGGGTCGGTCCAGACGATATTTGCGGATGACCTCCACATCCACCATGTCTGACAGCAATTGGTAGGGGCGATGAATGTTTGGTCTCCGCCTAGGAAAGATGGAAGTGGACACATGTCAAAGCAACACGCCACATGGCATATTCACATACACAAAACATAAATGACTGAGCAGGCAATTGAATAACAGAACAGCTGACAAGTAGGGACAGCACAGCCACAATACACTTACACAGGTCCCCTACCAATAGCAATGGGCAGTGACACACCCCATTGCTATGAGCATGCACATGGGGATCTAGGCCTCAATAACTTGTAAGGCATGCTGATGGTAACAGACTGCATATTCGGCAAGCGGCAACACCACGGCAACATGACTAGCTGCTGTGCATCACACTGCTTCCGAGGCTGGGTGTGTAGGGCACACACCAACAACGCTATGGACACAGGCTGAGCGGCCAAAACAAGTGGGACCTGTGGCACGAGGGGATATGAGACAGTCATTGATGTCACTACTGCACCCTATGTACAGCACTGTACGGATCACACCTCCAGAAACATTGACAGGTGTACACATTGACAGCCCCATGCCAACACGGCTGTGTGCTTGCAATTACACATCACAAGTGACACGTAACATTGCACGTGCCAAGTGGCAGATGTACATAGTGAAAGATGGCATGTGTGTGCATATGCATATCCCATGCTCCCATGCCAATGTGTACATGATGATGTGCCAACAGACATGTGGAGGCTGAGCACTGGCCGTCCCTGCCTATGCACACAGCATGTTGTGGCCCTGTCCATTGTGGACCTGCACCCACACGCAAATCATGGCCACACCTGCAGATGCATTGCGCACATTATACTGTGTGGTGCACATGGCATCAGCGGACTGTACCCGCCATGGGCCAGGCCCTTACGGCCAACTCCAATGACCCTCGCGGTTCCACCCTGCGTGTTCCACTGTGGAGGTAGGCGTCCATGGCCAGCTGGGAGCAGGCCAACGTCTGCAATTGAAGCTGCCAGACATGATACACGAATTGCAGCAGCTTGTACCCACTGAAACTGCCCCAGGGGGTTATATGTGTGTGTGAGTGGGACAGGCATAACCACAGCTACCTGGCACTGCAGCCTGGCACCCCTCGACAACACCTGCTGCTGCCACCACTCCACCTACATGTGGATGACGCTGAGGACATGTCCAGGTCCACTCACCAGCGAGGAGCTGGAGAACCTGGATTCCGAGCTCCACGCACACTGCACATGGCTATTCCTTGCGACAGTTGTGTGTGAGAGACAACTGCAGTGTGTGTGGGTGTGCATGTGGGGGACACACATGTTGTTGCTCCGCAGCACTATGAGTCAGAGCCTGTGGTGTTCAAACATGCACTGCTCACCATGCTGACTGCAGGTGGCATGGGTATGTGAGCTCTCGGGCGCTTTGACCTGTCTGTCCCTCCCGAGTGGTGGTACATGGCAACTTCATGTCAGACATCCAGTGACACAGACAATTGGCAATGCAGGTCTCAGTGCACTTGTTGGTCGTGTGGAAGTCAGGCTGGGGCCATGCTGCCCTTCTCAGTCCCAGCAGGCCTGGCCTGCACATTGACTGCACAATGCCAGTAGGTGCCGACACAGACTCCCTAGTGGGTTACATGTGTCTCCTGTTCAGGACCCTCCGGATGAGCGCTTACTCTGCACTGTCGATTGGACACACCATGACTCGTGATAGGGATGTGTGTGAGAGATAGTGGCACTGAATGTGACCTTCGTTGCGGGGTGGGCCATACACAGGGCGAGTACGCTGATGGTTGCGCAGTGTTGGTCACAGTGGGTACACCCACACAGATGTGTTGCCTTGTGATCTTTTTCTAGGTCCGCCTGACAATGGACAGTAGATGTGGGCAGACTACACATTGCTCGATGTGCTGTCTATATGCACGTGCCTTCACACCAGGCACAACTGCCCCTGCACATGTGACCCCTGCTGCACTCAGTGCTGGGTCTGTTGAGCTGATGCACCATCTGTGCATGGGGCAGACAGCTCTGCTCACTTCCGTCATTGCCCATGACATCACTTTGCCGCAGGTGACATGGATCATGGAGGGCCCACATGTACGCGTGGGTGGACTACACAAGACTGTCCAATGGTTGTCACCCCCAGTCAGTGCTTCGAATGGGTAGAATGTGGTGCTGGTACTCATTTTAATGTGTCGAGTGGGCGGGGCTGGGTGCGGGGCTACATGCAAGACATGGGAAGTTCATCAGCTGATCTACTAGTTGCAATACACACGTGACACGTCTTTTTCCGACCACATCAGGGTCATTCCTTAAACTGGCTGAAAATCAAACAGTCATCTTTTGCACTGTCCTCATGGCCTCCCCTCGCTCACCCCAATATGCTTTTGCACCTGAGCAGCTAGCGCATGCACAAGCAGTTCCAAGCTCGCCCCAGAGAGGCCAAGGAGTGTATGTGTGGGTCCAGTTGAACAAGTGGTCTGTCTCACGGTATAATAAGTGGCGGGACGCCGTCCACCTGCGTGGTTCCCCGACTCGAGACACGGGCAACATTGACAATGCATGACAGGCTCCGCAGTCCGGATACACCACCTGCAACACACAGAGGCTGTAGCTGCCCTAGTGGGCCAGGCCGCGTCCAACTGGAGCTCATGGCCCCACACATTCACTCTTTGGCCTCTCTGGGGCGAGCTTGGAGCTGCTTGTGCACGTGCTTGCTTCTCTGTTGCAATGGCATGTAACGTGTGTGGGTGTATTGTCAATGGGTGGGATGGTGCGAGCCACCTTCCGTGACGTCACTCCTGCTTGTGATGTGTGCGTCCCCCACTACTTCCATTTGACTTGTGCCATACTACACATTGAGGATGTGTTGCCTGCGTGATGTGACCAGGAGGAGCGCGCCATGACCTCTCACCCACCATGCTCTACTGCCATCCCGTGCCCTGGATTGCCTGTGAAAGTGGACAATGTTGGGGATACACCAGGTCGACAGGGGATGTTAGTGCCTTGGCAAGGGCCTGGCGGACGCACAGCAGTATCCAGCATGTCCACGGAGGGTGGGCTGACGTCTACACTTGATGCAGCATTGATCGTGTGCCCGCCTGTTGTGCACACACGAGTTCACATTCATCACCAGACAGGTGGTCTTTACAAATTCCCAGGAGAGCGCCAATGTACTGTTCCTGAATCCTCCCAACACAGCGTGTTTCAACATTGCATGTGCGCACCTACCCGTCACACCCACCCACCTGAGCCATGCGTAACTCCCGCTTCACATGACACATGTGTGTCTTCCACAGTTGTGCTACTCATTTGCGTTGACATCCAATGACAGTGGACTACATGGTCATCTCACGACTGCCGTGTACTTCACACACTCTCATCCTCTCTCATTCGTACTTGTGAAATGAATCAGCAGAGACACATTTTTGCTTCAAGCCATGTATTGGGACTTATGTCCTCTGTGATGCAGTATAGTGAACACTACTGGCAGCGAAATGCATGTGGAGGATATACTCAGCATGTGTACACATAGCATAGGGTGTAGGGGTACATGTGATTAGTTGTTGACTGTGGGATGTGGGCTTCAGAGTTACAACTGCTTAGCCGTTGGTGTGCTAATGTACATTTGCTAATTACTATGGTGCTGCTGACTTTGACACAGACAGTATACATTTAGCCTACCAGTCCGCTTGTCATCATGGGCACAGTGCATCTCAGTTCCATGTTACAGGTTTGCTTCTATAGTTACTCATACACACGTGCGTGGAGGTGACATCAGGGCATGGGCTTACGTGCATGCAACGGCGTCCCACTTGTTGTTGCGATGTGGTGGGTACTGGCCATGTCACAGTCACTGGGCTCATGTTGTTGGTGGATGCACTTGGTGTCCATGCAAAGGTCCTGGCACGGACGTTCAGAGGGAGGTGAGGTGACAGCTCTCACATACTACAGCAGGACGATTACTGTCCACTGACCGGTGCATATGTTCATGGGCGCAGGATCCATATCATGGCATTGTTGTACGTGCAGTTCTGTCCATGTGGTTGCCATACACAAATCCCATGCCTCTGCCTCCCCCTGTTCATGCAGAGTTACTGGATGTGATGAGGAACAGAGTGCATGTCCCGAAAATATCAGATGTCATGGCAGTGTAGTTGATGATGTGGTGTCGGTTGCAGGTTGTATGGTATAGTTGTTGTACTGGTAACTGCCTAGTCCGTGCGGAAGCCAAGCATGGGTACGGTGTGGGACATCATTGCTCAATTGGGGGTATGGCGGCGGGGCCCGACGAATTGACAGGTTGTCAGGTATGCAATACCTTCCAGCAGGGCTTCCATGGCATTGGTGGTGGACATGGATGCCTTCCAATGTAGCGGATGGTGGCTGTCAAGGTGTTGGTCGTGAGTTGTCCCTTGTAGGAGCATGATGGGACATGTTGGATGACATTCGATGTAACTGTAATCCATTATCCGTCGTGTGGAGGCACAGTGGTCCCATTGCAGTGTGGGTCCGATAGTAGCCACATACGCCATGCCCCCATAGGCTGAACAGACCCTGTCGTGGACGTCCAGGGGGTTGAATAGTTGTAGCAGGTCCGCCCTGGGACATGCCGGGTTGGGGATACATAAATCCACAGGATAGTAGAAGGGACACCTCCGACAGTAGAAGACGGGGATGACGCAGCTGAACAATGCGATGCGGTAAGTTAGTCGGTAACTTACGTTCAGCAAGGCCAGATTGTCACATCCCAATATCTGTATCAGGTTATGTTTGTACAGCTTAATCTGTCCGGCGTAGGTAGGTAGGTGTGGTGCAAGTGCCATTTTGCTGCAGGGCGCTGTGGTGGCGTGCTCCGGCTGTCTGTGCAGTCTGCAGTGTGCAACCTCCGACGTTGCTGGGAATTCTGTAATGGTCGTAGGGAGGCAGGACTTGTGTTATGTTGGCTTGTGCGGAGGACACAGGCCCTCATCCCACATGCTTCTCTGAATGGTCAAGGTCAGTGGTGTCTGACTCCTTCCAGATAACTTGCATGTGAACCACATGGGGAGTGTTATCATTTCTTTTTCCGTTGTGAATGTTCTTTGGTGTTATGCGCTATCTGCCCTGTGGCCGCTTCCTCTGCATGCCTGTGTTGGGCTTTTTTGGTGCAATGACTGTTGTCTCCGGCTTGTTTAGTCGGGATGTGGTTTCAGAGTGGGAATGGAAGGTCATTCAGTGCTGTCTCCTCTCCCGTGTGTGGGCAGCAGGCTGCGTTTCCGCTATACGTTGGGCCTTGTGTTATAATTGGTCCCACCTGTTGTCTGTCTCCGGTATCTTTGATGTTACGTATTGCATGTCTTGTTATTGGGTGCAGGGTGGCATCGGTGTTTCTGTGTGGTACTGGCGTACCTTTTCCCGACGGGGTCCATATTCTGCTGGGTGATGTTGCCGCCGCTGTGTGCTTCGCCGTGTTTTGCACACAGGGGTGTGTCCTAATTTGGCGTGACGTCACTGACATGTTCGGGTCACTTGTGTGACGTCAGGTTGGTAACAGTGAATTGCCGGTTGGGGACATGACTGTGGCAGGGCTGTCACGTGACATGTGTGTTCTGGGTGGTGCTGGTGTGTGTGGTGTTTGGTTGTGACCCTGTGTTGTTTGTGTGCGGCGCATGCATTGCGCTGCCGTTGGCCTCTGCGTTGTGCGCATGTGTGGGTGCAGTGGTGGATGTGTCGTGTCCACGCAGGGGTGTCGGGGGCCATATACAGTTTTCCCGCCCTTGCACTGTGTGCGCTGTTTGCGTGCCCCTGTTGTGTGTCTGCCTACCTGCGTCGCCGCGGTGCGTTGACTCCTGGGTGCTGCATCAGGTAGAGCATGGGGAGGGCCTGCAGTGCTGGATTCATGCTCGGGGGTCCGCCTCTTTGCTATCCGTACTGTGCGTTCGGTTTTCCGCCTTGCTTTCACGTGCGGTGTCTCTTAGCCGGGGGAACTGTTTGGTTCTGGCATCGTAATTTGTACGCCGGGCGGTACGTGATTTCGTCGGGCGTTGTGTCTCCATTAGGCCGCGCCGCTCCGTGGACGGGCGCACTTTGATGGCGGAGGGCGTAGCTGGCTTACGGGCGGTGTTTGGCTGACTTTTCACATCCTAATTAGGCGGGCGTGTGTGCTGTGGCGGGCAGACGGTAACTGGTGCTTTTTGCATCCGCCAGCACGGCGGTGGTGCTTCCACCCGCCATCCTAATGGGCCCCTTGGCTCTTTCCCAGAGTATAATGCCTTCTGTCCTCTGCCACAGGCTTTTTTCCATCTCTCAGCGCCAGGATACCCGGCGGGTTGCAGTGCGCTCTACAAATACCCCTTACATTACATTACATTACATTATGTATTAATTAATTTATTTGTTTGTAAATATTTTTTAGTTTAAAAGAATTTCATTTCATAAAGTTATTTATTATTTTATATTATATTATTTGTACGTTTTTCCATGTAATTAATATTATACTATTTTTAATTTTTATATATTTAATATATTTGATTTTTAATTTTTTAAATATTGTTTATTCATTTTTATAATTTTCTATAATTTTTAATGATTTTTAGTTTTGTTTTAACTGTTTGATTGTGAATAGTAATTTTTGTCTCTTCGCTATCCAACACTTTCCCTACTGTTGCACTCACTGGAGTGGGAGTAGTCATTTTTACCCGTCCGCTATCCAGCACTTTCCCTACTGTTGCACTCACTGGAGAGGGAGTAGTAAATTTTTACCTCTCCGCTATCCAACACTTTCCCTACTGTTGCATTCACTGGAGTGTGAATACAAATTTTTACCCATCCGCTATCCAACAGTTATTCTACCGCTGCATTCAGTGGAGTGGGAACAGTAATTTTTCCCCTCCGCTATCCAACACTTTCCCTACTGTTGCACTCTTTAGAGTGGGAATAGGATTTTTTTCCCCTCCGATATCCAACACTTTCCTTACTGTTGCTCTCACTGGAGTGGGAATAGTAATTTTGACCCCGCCGCTATCCAACACTTTCCCTACTGTTGCACTGTTTGGAATGGGAATAGTAATTTTTACCCTCTGCTATCCAACACTTTCCCCACTGTTGCACTCAGTGGAGTTGGAATAGTAAATTTTATTATTTTGCTATTGAACACTTTCCCTACTGTTGCACTGATTGTATTGGGAAATGTAAGTTTAAATATTTTTTAATATTTTAATGTTTTAAATTATTATCGAATGTTTGTTTTATGTTTTAAATTATTGATATATATATATATTTTATTTTTATATAATTTTAAAGTTTTAAAATATATTAAAGATAAAAGTTTATTAATTATTTTAAAGTATATATATATATATAATTATAAATTATTATGTTTGTGTGTTTATTTTTTTATTAAGTTTATATGTTATATTTTGTTAAAATGTATATTAAATTTAATTTATTCTGTTTAAATTAATATTAATATTTAATATATTTAATATATATTATTTTATTTTATATATATATATTTAAATCAATATTATTTTTATCTATATTTTTACATCAATATTTTTGATGCGATATTTTTTTACTTACCTGTGTAGGTATGGGAGTCGATATTTTTGTATTCTATATTTTTCTCTCAATATTTTTAACATTGATGTTTTTGTCATCGATATTCTATCAGTGAACCATTAGGTACGGTCCATGTGGCAAATGAAGAATTTAGAGTGCTTGTCTCGCATCATTAGGAGTCACCCAGCATAGTAACGAAGAAATGAGGAATCACTGGTATGATCTGTGCTCACACCAAAGTGATGCTTGCCAGCACAAGAAAAGAGACATTTGATACTGAAGGAGGCTCATCCAACCAACCTCCAACCACACCTATGGAGGAGCCCACTGAGAGCACATTTGCTTCTGATTCTGTGCCAGGAGTTAGTGACATCAACACTTATGGAGCAGAGATTTTACCTAACAAATGTTATGACAAAAAAAATGATTATGACAATATTTGATACAGATGATGACAAATGCGTGTTAAGTTCCACATTTTTGAAAATGACGTACAACACTGATTCAGATACTGCATCATAAAAGCATGCAGATGGGAAGATAGTTTGAGATATTATGTGCTTAAATTCAATCAATGTGGTTATTTAAGAAGTACAAATGGGTTTGATTTTCATAATTATGAACATGATATTAATAAGACTAAAGAAGATAAATGTGTAGTAGATGAATTTTCATGATGAAAGTACGAAAATATTATTCTGTGTTATAACATGTGCACCGAAAATGACAAAAGAAAAGTAGGTGTTACACAGTTTTGTTTAACTGTCATCGTGAATTTTTTTCTAATGTGCATTATAATATGTAATCCCTGAATAACACTCATATGATGAGATTAATAACTAGGGGGCCTATTACGATGGCGGGCGGAGGCACCACCGCAGTGCTGGCGGTGACGGAAAATGCCATTTACCGCACGCCAGCAGCGGTCTCCACGCCCGCCATATTAGTATGGTCAAACACAGCCCATTTCCCGTGCGACGCGAACCGCCAAAAAAATGCGCCTGCCACCGCGGCGGTGGTAGCCAATGGAGACCCACCGCCGTGCGGAATGACGTCCCAATCGCCGTACAAATCAGGATGCCCCAAACAGCCAGTCGCACCGCAGCGGAAAAACCGCCCAACCAGAGAAGGCGGAAGCACTACAGCGGAGCGCGAAACCTGATTCCCGGTCCCATCCGCCCGGTCCCGAGCGCAATGGATCCAGCTCTACACGTCTTCCCGGCGCTGTACCTGATACACCACCAGCAACTCATGCACCGTCGCGGACGTAGCCGCAGGTACGCAATTACACAACTCCGCACACAACAACAACACACAACTCATGGGCAGATATAGGGTTCCTGTGCACACCAGACACCCTGGTGGGGACAGGAACACATCCAGAAGTGTACCCACACATGTCCTACCTCTCACCAAATCACCCCTCCGCATCCAGGTCACCCACCAACCACGATCTTGATGTAATGTCCCGGTCACCGCAGCGGTGAAGACGCAGGAAAACATGCGCACAAGGCAGAAGGCAGGGCCAGCGCAAGGCATGGGCAGTGCACAAAGATCATAGGGCCTTACCTCCACCCTCCACACAACAGGCCCCCACCCCAAACATGAAGGGACATGCCATGTGCCAACCCTGTGCTCCCCCATGCACAATAGCCAGCCAGGTGAACCCACACCCTGCACCACACACAAAACAACTAGGGAGACAGCACAGCAGGTGGGGCTGCAGAGGAACACACAGCACAGAAGCACAGGGCCAGGGCAACCCACACACCACACCTACACCACACTCATAGCAAGAAAACAGAGTCCAAGCACAAAATTAACACTCATACAGATAAGGAACAATCACTCAACTGGACACACAGCCTGCCAAGTCACACAGACATACCCCACACTGACACACAGCCACATACACAGACCAGATGTCAGCAGCAATGGAGGACAACAAATAGGAAATCTAAAGTGAGGTGCACACAAATGGTAGGCCAAGGAGCTAACCACTAAGCATGTGTACACCACATGCAAGAGAAGGAACATATAACAACACCCTCAGCCCATCAATTCACACATGGCTGGCACAGTGAGTGAAGTCAAACCACAGTCACCTCAGTGCAACAACTCAGGGAGACAGCAAGGCAACCCATAGACAGGCACAGGGATGAAAGGAAGGGTCTGAAGTCCAACAGTGAACAGCCACATATCTGTATCCAACTACCTGACAGGTGTATGTCAGCAGCACAACACACAGGGCCCATTGTAACACTCTATGACTGTCAAACACAAGTAGGAAACTTCACACATACCCCACCCCCCACCCCCCTCACACCTGCAGCACACAACACCAGTGTCCAACACACAGAAGGGTGCCAATAATGTCCAGTCAACACACTGACAAACAACCACACTCCCTGGGGGGTATCCACAAACATCACACACACACACACAGGGATGCCTGAACCAATGCTTGCACAAAACCAACAGCCAAACACAAAACTCCATTACAACACACACAGAAGTACAACCAGACCAGACCTGACCTGTGCAGCAAAACTGTGGGAAGGCAATGGGAGCCCAGACAGAACAGGAGTACACAACCTCATCAGTCAGGAACAATGCACAGACAACATACCACAACACAGACAAGAAGTGCATCACCACAAAACAATCATGGACACAAACTGGGAGAAATGGGCCTACAATGATACACATACAGACATACCACACCACCCATAAAGTCAACATGGTGTCATAATGTACCACATGCTTGCACATGCACAATAATGACAGCTGACAGCTCAAATATGAGAGGAGAAAACACCCAGGACGCACCCAAAACAAGCCCAGGAACAAGAATAGCCCTAAGTGCATGTGACAGACACACAAGTAATGCACACTACACTGGCAAGACACAAGTGGCTACAACACAACACACCAACAAAACACACACACTGACATGCAAATACAACAACACACACAGAGCATCTGTCAGCTGCCAGACACAACACAGCCCAAACACTGCCCACATCCACATCAAACACACAACAGATGCACATGCCAATACATCACATTGCAAACACAGCAGGACATCAGGGGGTGCACACCAGGCAAGGACAAGGCAACATACACTCACAGCACTGCATGCGCGACAAGCAGTGTGTGCACACTAAACATACCAGTTCCACACAGACATGAGTGACACACCATGAACACCCACAACACCAATCAGCGCAGCACACAGACAACATCACACTCAGGAAGTGAAGCAGTACCTCAGCAAACACACAAACAGCTAACCCAACACCCACAGATGCACAAGTCTGGGACAACCAGGTGAAAACAACATGACCAGAGGACTGTGCAGCACAAACAGTTGAACTGCATATGAGCAACTATGGCTGCAAAACAGTATCGGAAAATCACATATAACCAATAGGGAAACTGTCATGAGTGGCACATTGGTCCTGTGCACAGATCAGCACCACAAACCATAGTGTAACAAATGAAGTGATGGGGAGGCACACACACTGTCAACACAAGGGGACAGCTGACCTGAGAGTGAAGTGTTGTGTACGTCAGTAGTGGACATGGCAGGAGTGCACCATACACAAATAGATGGAGTGCAGACTCACAATGGGTAGGCATCAGAAGTACAGATAGGGGATGGTATGACTCCACACCCAACATGCCATACTGGAGGCAAAAAAGCACCAAGTGACAGCAATGCATGAGAAAACACACCCACAATGTAAAAAAATGTAAGTCCGTTTTTATATAGCGCAGCTACTCACCCTTACGGGTCTCAAGGCACTGGGGGCCGGAGTGGAAATTAAGTGAGCTATTGCCCAGAGTCACATGGTGCTGAGTTGAGCTGCCGCCGGAGCCGGGGATTGAACTGTGAACCCTGTGCTCCGAAGTCAGCTGCCCTGGCCGCTGCACCACACCTCTCCACAATGTCAGTGTGGCCGAGCAGGTCTGCACAGTGACCACAAAGAGTATCAAGACACATGGCTGCTCAACAAAACACAAAACTGAATTGCCAGTCACACACCCTGCATGCCCACAATTGCCACCAACAACAAGTTGAAATCCCCCAGAAGTGCAAGGACACACCAACACACTGCACAGTGCACAACCTACAACTTCCACATGTGCACACAATCACAAGCATAGGGCTGACCAATCAAACAAACAGGCACTCAAATCCTGGCTGACACATATGTGCAGTTGACATTGCAGGGGCACACACACATCAACACTACCGACAAAGTCACCCCTTCACACTGCACACTTCTTGACCACCCAAGTGCACACATAGAAATCAACCCATGTGACTAGGATGACTGGCCATCACAAGATGACCATACACCAACACTGCTGTGCACACATCAAGTAAGATCACACATAGATGATGACCCTGGCCAGGCTGCCTGCAATCCTGTGGATAGAATCCCACCTTGTGCTGGCAGTGCATACAAACATGACATGTGTACAACATAGCCAACCTTACAAAAGAATGATCATAACAGTAGTCCATCACAAACCACCATCATTGCACCCCCAAGCCTCACAGTCAACAAGAACTGAAGTGCCAGTCACCCCTGTAAAACCCTTAAAAAGTGAGAAAAGCCATTGGCAATGTTGAAGTGGCATACAGAGCATGTGTCACAGTAAACCATACCCACACAGAAAACCCTTTATTCAGCAAGGACACTGACAAAACAGACAACAGGAGTAACTGTCTTTATTCACATATTACACAGATAGGCACCAATAGTAGACAAGAGCAAGGCCAGAGGCCAGCACAAAGTGCAGATGAGGTACATGAGAAGCTGCACAGGGAAGGGGCAAACAGCAGTGAACATCAAGGCCAGTGGCCAGTCTGAGGTGCAGATGAGGTACATGAGAAGCTGCACAGGGAAGGGGCAAACAGCAGTGAACATCAAGGCCAGTGGCCAGTCCAAGGTGCAGATGAGGTACATGAGAAGCTGCACAGGGAAGGGTCAAACAGCAGTGAACACCAAGGCCAGTGGCCAGTCCGAGGTGCAGATGAGGTACATGAGAAGCTGCACAGGGAAGGGGCAAACAGCAGTGAACACCAAGGCCAGTGGCCAGTCTGAGGTGCAGATGAGGTACATGAGAAGCTGCACAGGGAAGGGGCAAACAGCAGTGAACACCAAGGCCAGTGGCCAGTCCAAGGTGCAGATGAGGTACATGAGAAGCTGCACAGGGAAGGGGCAAACAACAGTGAACATCAAGGCCAGTGCCCAGCACAAAGTGCAGATGAGGTACATGAGAAGCTGCACAGGGAAGGGGCAAACAGCAGTGAACATCAAGGCCAGTAGCCAGTCCAAGGTGCAGATGAGGTACATGAGAAGCTGCACAGGGAAGGGGCAAACAGCAGTGAACACCAAGGCCAGTGCCCAGCACAAAGTGCAGATGAGGTACATGAGAAGAGGCACAGGGAATGTGTGCGACTGTACCCTGCCATGGTCAGCAACACAGTCAGGGGGCTAACAATGGGTAGTCCAGGCACCGCTGTGGGAGAGACAGGTGTGTGAGGGGGACTTCCACTCAGACTTGGCTGTCAGTCGGACTGGGAGGTGGCTGAGTGTCGGGGACATTCAGAGGACTGGACCAGGGAGAGAGAGTCACAGCTGAGGTAGAGCCATCAGTGGCTTTTGAAGCCGAAGGGCTGCTTGGACCAGGTGGTGTGGTGGCACGTGGAGGTGGAGGTGGAGTCATGCTGCTGTGAGACACAGTGTGGGTGGGAGATTGTGGAGGGGTGCCTTTCCACTTCTTGGGGATTCTAAATGGCTTCCCTGTCTTGGTATTAGTGGTAAATGGGGCGGACACAACATGCACACTCACCACCAAAGCTGCATCAGGTGCAGATGGTGGCCCTCCCTCTGGGGACATGCTGGATCTAGCGGTACGCTTGGCCTGGCCTTGCCTTTGCCTCTCCATCCCCTGTTTACCAGGTGTCCCCCCTACAGTGCCCTCCTTTCCCTGCTTCACAGGGCTCTGGATGGGAGTTGAGGTCGTGGGTGAATCAGCCTTGGAGCTCTTCTTATGTGTACTCTTAGCAGGCACCAGCTTCTCAGCGGGCACGGAAACTGTCTGCTTGTCTTTGCGAGACGCTTTTGGGACAGGACAGTCCTTGGCTGGAGATGCCTCTGAGGCATGTGAGCCTGAGGCCTGCTTCTTGGCTTTATGGCCCTGGGTGTCGCCTGACGGGCTTTTGCCTTTGCGCTCTGGGGTGGCTTTACTTTTCTGTGGGGATGGTGTCTGCACCCTGGACAGCTTGGGCTGCTGCTGCTGTGTGCTGCGTGTGCTGTATCTTACCCTTGAGCTCTGTGGTGTGTGGTCACTATCGTCAGATGTAGCCACTGGCAGGGGGGTGGACAAAGGGACTGGAGCTGGACTCTGTGACTGTGCAAGCTGAATGGCTGTCGTCACTACAGAGGACAAAGCTTGGACAGTCTGGTGTAGCCCACCCACGTCTGAATTAATGCCCTCCATGAAAGCAACGACCTGCGCCAATTTTTTGTCGTGGTCTAGGAAGGCGTTGATGAGAGTTGTCTGGCCCACACACAGCTGGTGCAAAAGGTCCACAGACTCAACACTGAGGGCAGCAGGGGGGCAGGGGCAGCGGTGCCTGGGGTGAAGGACACTCTTCCCTTCTTACTGGTGCGAACACGGCCAGCACAAGTGGAAGTAGGTGGGAGGGTGGGCGCTGGACGCTGTGTGGTGGAAGAGGAGGCAGAGTTCCCGCTCCCTGTGCCCGCCAACAGAGATGTGTCACCGCTGGCGTCAGATGACGTTGAGGTTGGTGTCTCTGGCTGTGATTCCTCAAGCAGACTCCTGTCCCTCTCCGAGGCGGTGGTTACATCAGTGTCACTGTGCTCGTGTGTAGCAGTCGTGCTTGATGCCTCACCACTGGTGTCCGTCCCCTGTCCTTCCGTGCCCACAGGAGATGCTGCATGAGAGAAAGAGATGTAGGGTCAGTTTATTGGCATCAACTTAACCATCATATGCAAGCAAAGCACGAAACAAGATAATGATGTCTCCATGTTGCACACCACCCGGTGCAGTAACATTGTGCAACACTCAATTTTGAATTTGAATTTAGCGTGTTATCAAGCAAACGTGGCATAAGTGAGCCATGTGATGACCACACAGACAAATTGCCTGCCGGTGGCTCCGTTTAACCAGACACACAAATACCTCTGAGCACACCCAGGGCCATGAGGGGGGCAAAGATGTACCTCCCAACATGTTGCCACTGTCACACCTGGAGGGAGCAGAAGGGGACAACACAGATACAGACTACAACATAACAGTCCACAATGGCCATGAGCACATGCCATCCACCATGTCGTACTTTGGGGCTCAAATACAGTTGCACATTGGTGTCAGATTTTTAGTCCCCACAATTCTGAGGTCAGGCAATGCACACATTGATGAAAGCACACTCAGATGATGCACACTGCCGTTCCCTTCCATGGGATTTCCATGACTACCTCAATGCAGACGATGCCAGAAGGCCATGACTCAGAATGCAATGTCAAGGGCCATTACCCCAATGACATGAGAAAGTACAGGTAGGGAAAGTGCATGACAGCTGCACCCAACACAGAGGCCACTAACAAGCCACTGCATCACACTACCAACATCACCGGGCACAGCGGTGGCCCAGGATGTGAACACATGCAGCCAATCACAACCAAAGTCACCCTTCCCAGAATACTCACCCCCAGCTTGCTGCTCATGCTCCTTCAAACGTGCATCCAGCCCAGGCTGTGTCACAGCTAAGATGCGGGCCATCAGTGGTGTCATGCTCCTGCACGCCAACCTGCCAGTCCGAGGGATCAGCCCCAGCGTCATCTCCGCCACGTTCTTGCTCAGCCGGCAGATGTCATCCCACCTCTTGTGACAGTGCGTGCGCCGTCGTTTGGAGACACCCAGAGCCCGCCCTCCACACGGCCTTACGCTGGTGGACTTTGAGCTGCAGGCAGGGGAGACAAGAGGGGGAAAAAATCAGTGCCACAGTGTCATGTACCACTATCTCACAGTACAGGAGCATGATACTAACTCATCCCAACTTCACAGATATGTCTAGCAGAGACGATAATGCATCTCACATGGTACATTAGCATGGGAGACTCATACGCAAATGCATGCAGGTATGAGGGTGGACACAGTACCTGCCCATCTCATACACATGCAGGATGCCAACACAGAAAGCTATGTGTAGGCTGCCCACATCTACTGTCCATTTTGAGGGTGAGCAAGACATACATGACATTTCAATATATGTTCAGGGGAAGGCTCACTGTGTCCAACACTGCACAGCCCTCAATGTCCTTGCCCTGTGAATGGCTCACTGTGTCATGGAGGTCCTACAAACCCACACCCTTCTCACAAGGCCTGTCGTGTGCAATCTATAGGGCTGAGATGGCTCTTTGATGGAGAGTCCTGGAAAAAACACACATGTGACACTCTGTACATTCAGTGATGTGTCCTTGTCTGCTTGGGCAGTGACTGTGCAGGCCAGGTGTGATCACACTGAGGCCCAACGTGGGGCATCAGAAATGTCACATGAAGGGACAATTTGAGAGCGTGAACAGTGCCTACACATGTCAGTCTGTACACATGCTGGTGGAAATGGAAGGGGCTGTGCACAATAGTACGACAATCAGCTGGGTCATAGGTGAATGACCACCAAGAGTGTCACCCTCGGGTATTGACGTCCTGAGCATAGTGCTGAACTATAGATGATGCCAATTTTGAGTCAGACACAATTCCATCATTACCCTCTGGACGAAAAGCCTTGCTAAGGCCTGTGAAGGACACCAGGGACCCACACTGCCATTCACACAAGCAATTACTGTCCAGACTCCTGCATTACCAACTTGCGGTGTCACTGTATGGCTGACAAGACAATACATGTCCCTCCAGTTCTGATGTTCAGGCATAGAAATGTGTGAAATAGGCTACACACCCCTTTCACCTGGTGACAGCATGCTAGGCAGTGCATGACACAAACCCACACTCTCAGGCACATACTGCACCACATCAAGGTCATGTGTGCACCCCCTGCACTCTCACTTCCACTCTGAAACACTTACCATGACATTTGGAGCACCATATAGCCTCCCATACTGTGTGAGCACCTCGTCCACCAGGACCTCCAGATCCTCGGTGGTGAAGGGACTGGCACAGATCTTCTCAGTCCTCGCCATCACTGTGTCCAGGAGACAGGAGCAGCAGCAGTTGGTGGTGAGGGGTGGCAGGCAGCAGGCTCTGGAGATAAGGAGCAGCAGCAGTTGGTGGTGAGGGGTGGCAGGCGGCAGGCTCTGGAGACAGGAGCAGCAGCAGTTGGTGGTGAGGGGTGGCAGGCAGCAGGCTCTGGAGACAGGAGCAGCAGCAGTTGGTGGTGAGGGGTGGCAGGCAGCAGGCTCTGGAGACAGGAGCAGCAGCAGTTGGTGGTGAGGGGTGGCAGGCAGCAGGCTCTGAAAGCTGTGGAAATGTGAGGCTCTCGCCCACACGCAGGGGACAGGCGGTAGCCACCGCGATACGTGTGCCATGCCTTGCTGAGAATGACCGGGATTTGGGTGGCGGAGCTTGCCAACCGCCATTTGGCCATGTGTATATGCCAGACACTACCGCGATTATGGCTGGGGCATTGGCGGTGACACACCGCAGGGGACAGGCGGTAGCCACCGCAATACGTGTGCCATGCCTTGCTGAGAATGACCGGGATTTGGGTGGCGGAGCTTGCCAACCGCCATTTGGCCATGTGTATATGCCAGACACTACCGCGATTATGGCTGGGGCATTGGCGGTGACACACCGCAGGGGACAGGCGGTAGCTACCGCGATATGTGTGCCATGCCTTGCTGAGAATGACCGGGATTTGGGTGGCAGAGCAGGCCAACCGCCATTTTGCCATGTGTATATGCCAGACACAACCGCGATTGTGGCTGGGGCATTGGCGGTGACACACCGCAGGGGACAGGCGGTAGCTACCGCGATATGTGTGCCATGCATCTGAGCCAGTGACCGTGATTTGGGTGTCAGATCACCTTGACAGCACTTATGGACACGTCATGCAGTGTGAATGGCCAAAGGCAAGTCCTCCACAGTGCACAGTAGACACATGATTCATGGCACAAGATTGTGCACTCAATGTCAATTTGACCTTTACCCCACTGCTGACTGCACATTCCATGTTGTTGTATATGATTAGGAACATTGGCATGTACTCACTCACATGTCACTTGTGATTTTCTGGGCATGTACACAGAGCAGTGTTGTGATGGACTCTACAATGGGTACATATGTCAATGTGTGAAAGTGCTGAGCAACTTACAGTGATGAATGTCTCACTACAGAATGTGCAGATTTGACTGTCTACTTTTCCTGGCTCATGCACATACTTGTCAATAAACGCACAGTGTTGGGTCATTGTGTGGTTGATGTGTGCCCTGTGTGACTTACACAAGAAGGTGTGGCAGTTACAGCAGCTATGTAGGAGACAGTAGTGTTGCAGTTTCACACATATGCTTTTGGTACTACTCTCTGGGCTGCCCATGCAAGATGTGGTCATGTCCCTTTGTGCATTCACATAGTCGGATATTGTTTGTGAGATGCTAGCTGTGTGAAAAGTGGACAGGTGTACGGATGGTGTATCTGAAGGTGTCCCTACAAGTAAGTTGTTTTGTAAGGTGTACTGTGATGCTAGTCATTGTTTCCGTTGTGTCAGTCAAAACGTAAGATGTCAGACACATCTCCTGGTGTATTGCGTTGACATGTGTCCTCTTTCATCTCACCTAGGAGGAGACCAAATCTGCATCGTCCCTTCACAGTGCTGGCAGACATGGAGGATGAGGAGGTCATATGGAAATTCCGGCTGGATCGAGACACCCTCCAAGACCTATGTGCTATGTTGGAGCCCCACCTGCAGCCTCGCAGGACATATCCGGGTGCTTTCACACCAACGTCTAAGGTGATGGCGGCCCTGCATTTTTTTGCTTCTGGATCGTTCCAGCACACAGTGTCCAGCGCAGGTGGGATGTCACAACCTATGTTCAGTATGGTGCTACGGGATGTCCTGTCCGCTATGATGATCTACAAGGACAGATATATCCATTTCCCCAGGAGGCATGAATTGGCGGCTGTGAAGGGCGATTTTTATGCACTTGGGCACATCCCCAATGTTGTTGGTGCCATTGATTGCACACATGTTGGCCTGGTTCCACCACAGGCACGGGAGCACATCTACAGGAATAGGAAACATTTCCATTCCATCAATGTGCAGGTGGTGTGCCAGGCCGATATGATCATCTCACACGTCTGTGCCAAATTTCCTGGCTCCGCCCATGACTCCTACATCATGCTTAACAGCATTGTGCCACAGTTGATGGATAATCTGCTTCCGGAGCGTGCATGGATTGTGGGTGAGTACGCAGTGTCAAGTAGCGTGCTGTGTGTGTGACATGCTGTCCTCTGCCACAGTTGTATTACAAAGTTGGTCTGTGTATCTCCCACCTAGGTGATTCTGCATATCCCAACCATCCTTGGTTGCTGAGCCCACTGCGAAATCCCAGGACCCCAAGTGAAGTCCGCTACAATGATGCCCATGGGAGGACACGTCGTGTGGTGGAACGTACTTTTGGTCTCCTGAAGTCACGGTTTCGCTGCCTGGACAGGACCGGAGGTGCATTGATGTACTCGCCCAAAAAGGTGTGTCAGATTGTAGTTGCATGCTGCATGCTCCACAACCTGGCCTTGCGCAAGGAGATCCCCCTGCTCCTGGACGCTGATGTTCACCGAGGCCCCCGCCTGCAAACCAACCCATGTCCAGTGACTGACGAGGATAGTGGAGAGGAGGAAGGTGTCGACCTGCGTCAACAGCTCATCAACCGCTACTTCACTTGAAGGTGAGTGACAATGTACAACACACCATTGTCTGCTGATGTTGTTGTTGTTGAAAAGGTCTATGTGAGCTTTGTGACTGCAGCCTGTTGTTGACTCAGTGCTGGCTGCCAACGTTTCTTGGACAGGGTAGTTTGGCACAGTTCCAGGATGTCTATGTCGGTTCTGTTGCTCATTGTGATGTGTGCATATTGGAGTACCTTGATGACAGGTGTTGTGTGATGGCTGTGATGCCACCGCGTGACTAGTGAATATTGTTATGTTGTGTTTTTCCAGGACCCATCAGCCTCTCCTTGCCTACAAACAATCCGTGCTCCTGGTACATTGTACATTGCACATCCTGTGATTAAAACACGGAGCAGACACAACAACATTGGTGTGTAAGGAGTGTTTATTTACAATGGGTACATGTGACAGTGGAGTGCATATTTACCAAAAGGTGAATGGTGAAGCGATGAGTTGTCAGTGATGGAAGATGAGACAATCAAGTAGTCACCACATAGATGTGGTGACCCAGTACAACAGACAGATGCCATTCACATGGCAGGTTGGGGAAGGACAGTCTATGAAGTCTATGGCAGGGTGAAGAGGGGTGCCATCATGGCTGGCTCCTTGACTTGCGTTTGGCAGGTGCTTTGCCACAGGATACTCCCAGGGATTTCTTAGGACGGCCCCTTGATCGTTTGGCAGGGGGGCCTCTGCTGCAGGGCCAGTGGGGTCTGAGGAGTCCCCCCTCTCCGTGGCGGCAGGGGAGGATGTGGAACTGTCATCCTGCGGGCCACCGGAGGGAGGTGGAGGTGTTGTTTGTGACGCAGGCCTGGCCCTCAATACCGTCACTAGCTGGCCCAAGAGGTCCACGATTTGGCCCATGCGGGTGTCTATGGACCTCAGCAGCAGGCGGAGCTTGCGGGAATCTTCCTGAGCCTGGCCCGTTTGTCCCTGGGCCCGTTCATAGGCCCCAATGACTCTGGTGATGTTGTCCAGGGATTCGGTCCCAGTGTCCGTTTGGCTCAGACTCCTCCTTGCCCTCCCATCTGCCCTGCTGTGACGGACCTGTTGCCTCCCCACTGCACGCACCTGCATACTCTCCCTGCACTCCTCTGTTGTTGGGGTGGGGTGGGGTGGTCATCCTCTGGGGCAGGGCGAGTGTTGCAGGCAGCACTGGTGGTTGTGGTGGTGGTGGTGGTGGAGGCCGCACAGGTCGTTCCAGCAGGAGTCAGCGTGGTTGTTGTTGTAGCTGATGTGGTGGTGGGGGGGACAGTGGGGTCCTGGGACCTGTTGCGCCCTGGCATGCCAGATGGGCCGGCTTCAAGCTCCGCATCCTCGAAATCCAGGGAGTCATCATCAGTGAGTCCATGTTCCGGGGGTGGAGGCTGGCTCTGCAGGTTGGTGTTGTCATCCTCTGCAGTCAGTTCTTGGTCACCTGTGGGACAGAGGGGAAAAGGTCACTGACGGGCACCCCTCAGGCTTGTTGTTCAATGTATCTTATTTACAGGTCATGCAACACACAGTTTACTAGTTTGCACATTGCATGTCTGCACAGTAAGGTGCATCTTGACATGATGTGGAGGTACATACATTAATATTCAACAGTGTGACATGTCAATGGATGCCATGCCCCACGTGCAAATTTTGTGATTACGAGGACATGTTGTCATCTGTCAACTGGCGGCTATACGACTTGATGTGCGGCATCTTTGCTGATTAGTCTGCCTGGCATGCATTACATCTGCGCATGAACTAGCCATTGTCATCTCATGCATACCTCTGTCATGTCCTGTGCTCTGATTTATTTGTTCTACAGACCATGCTTGCTTTGTTTTCATATGGTCCTTCAAGCTCAGCCCACATGGGTCTTACAGGTAGCATTCAGTGCTGTACATGTCTGGGCCCTGATTCACTTCAACATGGTATTTGGTGAGTCAAACTTTTTTTTCTGTGACAGTTACATACGCTTAGCTGTCTGCACACTGTAATTTGATATTGTATCTGTGTCAATTTTGTTGGGATGTGAGGGCTGTTGTTGTCATATGGCTCCATGCTTTTGGGAAGGAATGGTGGTGTGCATGCACTGTCTACTTACCTGTTCTATTGTCACATTGGGGTGGACTTTCTAACACATCTCTCTGGCTGTGTGTTTAAGTGCTACTTCCTGCTCAGGGGTGGGACAGGGGTGCCTGGTGGGAGTTGTAGTGCAGGCCTCCCAACTCCAAACACCCCTTCCTGTGAAGATGGCTACCTACCTGTAAGTTTGGATGTTGTTATACGATGGCTGCCACATGCTTCTGGGTGTGGTAAAGTGCTACATCCTGCTGAGGTGTGGGACAGGGGGGCCTTGTGGGAGTTGTGGTGCAGGCCTCACACCCCCAAACAGCCCTCCCTGGGAAGATGGCTACCTACCTGTTATGTGAGGGGGAACATTACAATGGCTGACACATGCTTCTAGGGGGGGTGCTACATCCTGCTCAGGGGTGGGACAGGGGGCCTGGTGGGAGTTGTTGTGCAGGCCTCCCACCCCCAAACAGCCCTCCCTGGGAAGATGGCTACCTACCTGTTATGTGAGGGGAACATTACAATGGCTGACACATGCTTCTAGGGGGGGTGCTACATCCTGCTCAGGGGTGGGACAGGGGGCCTGGTGGGAGTGGTAGTGCAGGCCTCCCACCCCCAAACAGCCCTCCCTGGGAAGATGGCTACCTACCTGCTATGTGAGGGGGGACATTACAATGGCTGACACATGCTTCTAGGGGGGTGTGCTACATCCTGCTCAGGAGTGGGACAGGGGGCCTGGTGGGAGTTGTAGTGCAGGCCTCCCACCCCGAAACAGCCCTCCCTGGGAAGATGGCTACCTACTTGTTAGATGAAGGTGAACAGTGCAATGGCTGCCACATGCTTCTGGGTGGGGGGGAAGTGCTCCATCCTGCTCAGGGGTGGGACAGGGGTGCCTGGTGGGAGTTGTAGTGCAGGCCTCCTACCCCCAAACAGCCCTCCCTGAGAAGATGGCTACCTACCTGTTATGTGAGGGGGAACCTTACAATGGCTGACACATGCTTCTAGGGGGGGTTGCTACATCCTGCTCAGGGGTGGAACAGGGGGCCTGGTGGGAGTTGAAGTGCAGGCCTCCCAACCCCAAACAGCCCTCCCTGGGAAGATGGCTACCTGCCTGTTAGATGAAGGTGAACAATGCAATGGCTGCCACATGCTTCTGGGTGTGGGGGGAGTGCTCCATCCTGCTCAGGGTTGGGACAGGAGTGCCTGGTGGGAGTTGTAGTGCAGGCCTCCCAACCCCAAACAGTCCTCCCTGGGAAGATGGCTACCTACCTGTTATGTGAGGGGGAACCTTACAATGACTGCCACATGCTTCTGGGTGGGTGTGGAGTGCTACATCCTGCTCAGGGGTAGGACAGGGGGCCTGGTGGGAGTTGTTGTGCAGGCCTCCCAACCCCATACAGCCCTCCCTGGGAAGATGGCTACCTAACTGTTAGGTCAAGGTGAACAATGCAATGGCTGCCACATGCTTCTGGGTGTGGGGGGAGTGCTCCATCCTGCTCAGGGGTGGGACAGGGGTTCCTGGTGGGAGTTGTAGTGCAGGCCTCCCACCCCTAAACAGCCCTCCCTGGGAAGATGGCTACCTACCTGTTATGTGAGGGGGAACCTTACAATGACTGCCACATGCTTCTGGGTGGGTGTGGAGTGCTACATCCTGCTCAGGGGTGGGACAGGGGGCCTGGTTGGAGTTGTTGTGCAGGCCTCCCAACCCCAAACAGCCCTCCCTGGGAAGATGGCTACCTACCTGTTATGTGAGGGGCAACATTACAATGGCTGAGACATACTTCTAGGGGGGTGCTACATCCTGCTCAGGGGTGGGACAGGGGGCCTGGTGGGAGTTGTAGTGCAGGCCTCCCAATCCCAAACAGCCCTCCCTGGGAAGATGGCTACCTGCCTGTTAGATGAAGGTGAACAATGCAATGACTGCCACATGCTTCTGGGTGGGTGTGGAGTGCTACATCCTTCTCAGGGGTGGGACAGGGGGCCTGGTGGGAATTGTTGTGCAGGCCTCCCACCCCCAAACAGCCCTCCCTGGGAAGATGGCTACCTACCTGTTAGGTCAGGGTGAACAATGCAATGGCTGCCACATGCTTCTGGGTGTGGGGGGAGTGCTACATCCTGCTCAGGGGTGGGTCAGGGGGCCTGGTGGGAGTTGTTGTTCAGGCATCCCGACCCCAAACAGCCCTCCCTGGGAAGATGGCTACCTACCTGTTAGGTCAAGGTGAACAATGCAATGGCTGCCACATGCTTCTGGGTGTGGGGGGAGTTCTCCATCCTGCTCAGGGGTGGGACAGGGGTGCCTGGTGGGAGTTGTAGTGCAGGCCTCCCACCCCCAAACAGCCCTCCCTGGAAGATGGCTACCTACCTGTTAGGTCAAGGTGAACAATGCAATGGCTGCCACATGCTTCTGGGTGTGGGGGGAGTGCTCGTTCCTGCTCAGGGGTGGGACAGGGGTGCCTGGTGGGAGTTGTAGTGCAGGCCTCCCACCCCCCAAACAGCCCTCCCTGGGAAGATGGCTACCTACCTGTTAGGTCAAGGTGAACAATGCAATGGCTGCCACATGCTTCTGGGTGTGGGGGGAGTGCTCCATCCTGCTCAGGGGTAGGACAGGGGTGCCTGGTGGGAGTTGTAGTGCAGGCCTCCCACCCCCAAACAGCCCTCCCTGGGAAGATGGCTACCTACCTGTTAGGTGAGGGGGAACCATACAATGGCTGACACATGCTTCTAGGGGGGGGAGTGCTACATCCTGCTCAGGGGTGGGTAAGGGAGACCTTGTGGGAGTTGTTGTGCTGGTTGCCTGGTTACATACAACCCTGTTAATGTTGGCTGCCTTTGGGGTGATTAAGATGGAGTGCATGTTACATCTGTGAGAGCTGTGTTGGGTATTGTGGTGCACATGAATGCATTTGGGCCTGGGAGGTGTCGCTTTGTAGTTGTGCAAGACAGTACATAGCAGTGTAATGAGAGACATTTGTTGGTACTTACCATTCTCCACTCCCCTGGCTATTCCTGTGAGACTCGCTGGATGCAGTATGGCAAGCACCTTCTCCTCCCATGCAGTGAATGTTCTTGGTGGAATGGTAGGGCCACCGCCAGTCCTCTGAGCCAGCTGATGGTTCTTGTTCCTCTTCTTTTGACGACACTCTTCAGGTCATGCCACCGCTTCATGATTTCCTGTTTGTTGCGTGGGGTGGTCCCTACTGCATCGATCTTGTCAACTATCCTTACCCACATTTGCGTTCTGGTGGCTAATGGTGTCTGTTGGACGAGGTTACCAAACAATTGTGGTTCTACTCGGATTATCTCATCTACCATGACTGTCAACTCACTGTCTGTGAATTTGGGCATTTTCTGTGGTGACATGGTGTGTGATGTGCAACGGGGTTAGAGGTGCAGGTGTGTAAGTGGTGGTGGTGGTGGTGATGTGTATGGTGTGTGATGTGCAAAGGGGTTGGAGGTGCAGGTGTGGGAGTGGTGGTGGTGATGTGTGCGGTGTGTGTGTGTAGTGATGGTGTGTTTATTTGCCTCTCCTTTCAGCTGTGGTGTTTGGCCCTTCACTTCTGGAGTATTGCAAAGGATTGTTGTCAGGGAAGGAGCTGGTATTATACTGAGCTATGTGGGTGTGTCAGAATGGGGTATTGCTGTCAGGTGTGTTGTGTGGGTTGTCCTGGGATTTGTAGTTTAGGAGTTGCCATGGGGGTGGGTCAATGGGTGTGTTATGTGTTTTTGGGGGCAGGGCTAGTTTCCTGTGTGCACTTGCTGGCCTTGTTGTGTTTTTTTTCTGTCGACCGCCATTTTTGTCACGGAGCGTCCGCAGCGGTGGCTATGCTACAGCCCTTCTGCCGGCTCTCCCATTCATCACTGTTTGCGACCACGGCGGTTGTGAACTGCGGAACGTACCGCTGTCACATCGGGGGAATCCTAATTTCACGGGCGGTTACTACGCGTGCATGGCGGCAGTTATGGGTGACCGCTCAGCCCTCCACAGGGCTTGGTCGCCCCACTCACTGCTGCCGCTCCTGCCTGCCTTGCCGCCTCCTGCCTGGAGATTCCTTCGCTCGCTGCCCGCTGCTCCTGGGACTTTCCCGCTGCCTGCTGCTCCTGGGACTTTCCCGCTGCTCCTGGGACTTTCCCGCTGCCCGCTGCTCCTGGGACTTCCCGCCACTGCCTCCCTGCGGCCCCGCCCCCGTGATTCCATTCGCCGCCCCGCTCCCGCCACCCAGCTGCTCCTCCCTCCAGGCTCCTTACTTATGACGCCCCTGAGCGACCGCGCAGCGGCTCGCGCGCAGCGGGAGCACCGACGGAGCGCCGAAGGTGCGCCAAAGGTAAGCCCGTCCGCGCCTGGCCCGCACCCAGCGCCAGGACCCCTGGATCCCACTGATGCAACACTACTCGACGGACCTACGACGCCGCCACCCTCACCGCACTCAATGCCGGCCGGAACCCTGCCTGCTACCGAGCCTCACCGAGACGCACCCACGGACCCTTCACCTGCCAAGCCTGCCGATTCACCTGCCCCCGGACGTGCACCACCTCCGCCAAGTCGAGCACCAGCAGCAACCACCTGAAATGCATCCTGTTGAACACCCGCTCCGTCCACAGGCACGCCGTGGAACTCTGGGACCTGTTCGACGCAACAGCACCGGACGTCGCCTTCCTCACCGAAACCTGGATGAACGCCTCCTCAGCGCCCGACATCGCCATAGCCATCCCGGACGGATACAAGATCACCCGGAAGGACCGCGTCAACCAGACGGGAGGAGGCATCGCCATCGTACACAAGAACACCATCCGCATCTCGACTAACTCCGACGAGACCTTCACCGCCGCCCGAACACCTACACTTCCAGATACACACTGACCCCAAGACCACCCTCCGAGGCACCCTCATCTACAGACCCCCGGGACCACGTACACTATTCAGCGAAGACATCGCAGACTTCATCAGCCCGCACGCCATGCCCTCCGCCGACTACATCCTCCTAGGGGACCTCAACTTCCACCTGGAGAACAACAACGACAGAAACACCACCGCCCTGCTGGACAACCTCGCCAACCTCGGACTCAAGCAACTGGTGAACACGCCCACCCACTACGCCGGCCACACGCTTGACCTCGTCTTCTCTTCCAGCAAGCACATCTCCTTCAGCCACGCCACCGGACTCCACTGGACCGACCACAGCTGCGTCCACTTCAGCTTCAGAAAGACTGCGACCCACCACCACCCGCAACAGGCTCCCCGCCGGAGCTGGAGCAAGATCACCGCCGAGCAGCTCACCACCTCCTCAGCCAGAACACACCCACCAACACAACGGACCCAAACGAAGCAGCCAGCAACCTCGCCAAGTGGCTGACCGCCTGCGCCGACGACCTCGCACCACTAAAAACCCTCCCAGCAGACCCGGAAGCAAGAAAACCCCTTGGTTCACCAACGAACTCAAGGAATCCAAGAAGAACTGCCGCACTCTCGAGAAAGCCTGGCGACTCGACCAGACCTCAGACAACAGGACCGCCCTCAAGCACGCCACCCGCAAACACCACCAGCTGATCCGTGCCACCAAGAAGTCGGCACTCAAAGAACGACTGGACAACAACGCCCACGACAGCAAGGAACTTTTCAGCATCGTCAAAGAGTTCTCCAACCCCAGCGCCGGAAACAACGACATCACCCCCTCGCAAGACCTCTGCAACTCACTCGCCGCGTTCTTCCACCGCAAGATCACCGACATACATAACAGCTTCGACGCACAGACCACGCACCCTACCGCCGAACCAACGCCCGCCACCACCACCCTCTGCAACTGGACCCCGATCAGCACCGAAGACACCACCCGCACGATGAACTCCATCCACTCCGGATCACCAACCGACCCCTGCCCACACCACGTCTTCAACAAAGCCGACGCCACCATCGCACCCCATCTCCGGGACATCATCAACTCCTCCTTCCACACCGCCACCTTCCCGGAGAGCTGGAAGCACGCCGAGCTTACCGCCCTCCTGAAGAAACCAACGGCGGACCCCACCGACCTCAAGAACTACCGTCTCATCTCGCTCCTTCCGTTTCCGGCCAAAGTCATCGAGAAGACCGTCAACAGACAGCTTGCCGCCTTCCTCGAGACGAATGGATCCTCGACCCCTCGCAGTCCGGGTTTCGGGCCAACCACAGCACCGAGACCGCCCTTATCGCAGCCACCGACGACATCAGAACCCTAACCGACAACGGGGAAACAGCAGCCCTCATCCTCTTGGACCTCTCCGCGGCGTTCGACACCGTCTGCCACCGCACCCTAGTGAAGCGCCTCAGCAACATCGGAATCCGAGAGAAAGCACTGGAATGGATCATCTCGTTCCTCGCCGGAAGAACCCAGAGAGTCCGCCTCCCCCGTTCAGATCCGAGGCCACCGAAGTCATCTGCGGCGTTCCACAAGGATCTTCACTCAGTCCAACCCTCTGCAACGTCTACATGAGCCCCCTCGCAGCCATCGCACGCCAACACAACCTCAACATCATCTCCTACGCCGACGACACCCAGCTGATCCTCTCCTCACCAACGACCCCACCACCGCCAGAGCCAACCTACACGACGGGATGAGAGACGTCGCCGACTGGATGAGGAACAGCCACCTTAAACTGAACTCAGACAAGACGGAAGTCCTCATCCTGGGCTCATCACCCTCCGCCTGGGACGACTCTTGGTGGCCCCCGGCCCTGGGCACCGCGCCCAAGCCAACGGACCACGCACGCAACCTGGGCTTCATCCTGGACTCCTCCCTGTCGATGACCAGACAAGTCAACGCCGTCTCATCTTCGTGCTTCAACACCCTGCGCATGCTCCGCAAGATCTTCAGATGGATCCCCACTGAAACCAGGAAGACCGTCACCCAGGCACTCGTCACCAGCCGACTGGACTATGGGAACACCCTCTACGCCGGAACCACAGCCAAACTTCAAAAAGACTCCAGCGCATCCAGAACGCCTCCGCACGACTCATCCTGGACATCCCCCGACACAGCCACATCACCGGACACCTGAAAGACCTGCACTGGCTCCCCGTCAGCAAGAGAATCACGTTCAGACTCCTCACCCACGCACACAAGGCCCTCCACGACCTGGGCCCCAAGTACCTCAACGACCGCATGACCTTCTACACGCCCACCCGCCAGCTACGATCAACCAGCCACGCCTCGCCACCGTACCACGCATCCGCAGAGCCACCGCCGGAGGAAGATCCTTCTCCTACCTGGCAGCCAAGACCTGGAACTCCCTCCCCACTCACCTTCGGTGAACCCAGGACCATCTCTCCTTCAGGAAGCAGCTCAAGACCTGGCTGTTCGAGCAGTAACTTACCCCCTCCCCCAGCGCCTTGAGACCCTCCCGGGTGAGTAGCGCGCTCTATAAATGCCGTGATTGATTGATTGATTTCCGCTGCGAATCCAACCGTCGTGGACGGTTTTTCACCGGCTCTGCCCGCTGCGGGCGGGTTTTCGTTGCCTCTTTCCGCCGCGGGCGGGATTTTTTGGCGGTTGATCCTAATCTGCCCACCGGTTTTGCTGCGGTACCAGCGGGCGGTTGATTTCCACTACCATGGCGGTCGGGGTGGTTTTCCGACCGCCATCCTAATAGACCTGTATTTTTCTACATGTGAAACTTTGATACTTTAAAAAAGAACAAATTTATAAGTACCCTATACTTACATGTATTATTATGATCAAAACTGAAATGTTTATTAATGTCTCCTGAAGTTATATGTAAGTTTCCTATTAAGGGGTGTTTCACAATTTAACATGGTCATTGTTGTATATTAGCAGAATTTCATGTAGGCCTCATATTTTACTTCCCCTTCTTCCAGTGAAGTTATAGAGTGAATATTTTGAAGCACATGAGAAAACTCACCAAACTGAACCAATAACTGTTTCCTTGACATCCTTTGGACAGAAAGGTGCTATTGAAACAATTTAGCAACGTCCTAGAACAACCGATTGGGAAAGTATATTGTCGAACTTTAGCATTATTCTTCTGAAATATCCCATTGTTCAGCATGTTCTATGCCTACATGACTTACGGGAACTGCGTAATTGATTTTACTAGCCCATAATTATGTGTAGATGATTGTTTTTACTATGTTTTAATGGATTGTTTGAACTTATATATACAATTTTTATAGTTTTTAAGTGTTTTTTTAAACTGGTGTCTTTTAGTCAATCTTCAGGTGTGTAGATCAATTTACATTTTAACCATGAATGTATTTTTTTTTTTTTTTTGTGTTTGTGTTTTGTGACTTTTATGGTCCACGTGGCCGAAATAAAGTTATATTAATTGATTAATTTTCCTAATTATTCCAGATTTGTATCTTCTTACCTGCTACATCACCCTCATCTCATACTAGACTGTCCAATGAAAACCAAGTGGCCTGACATTTTTGATGATGCCAGTGGGTGTCACACCGGAAATATATGGAGTACAATTGCTCAAATTTTGGACCAGAGGTGTGTGTGTGTGACGGCAATGGCTAGGACATCAAAGAACTGCAGCATCTTGTGACGTAACGCTGCGATTTGCTGCAAACTGGTGGGCTAGCGCAGTTTGAACCTTTTCAGCTGAAGGATTATCGTCATGCCGCCGGCACTTTGCAGTTGCAGTGACTAAGACAGAACTGCTGTCTTTCAATTAACTGGAACTGGGTACTTGGAACTTTGCTGAACTTTCCTGAGGGTTTGTTTGAGACTCAACTGATTTTCCTATCAACACATACGCTGTATGAGTCCAAATCCGCCTCGGCTGAGGAAGATTTTTCCTTGTTATTCCCTGAATCTCAGAGGCCTGGTATTATTTCATTAAACGCTTTATTAATTTGATATTAGGGCTGGGTGCTATCTCATTTTTAATGTTCATGTTCTTGATCTACAAAATAACTAAACTTTAAATTTAAACTCAATTCTGCTGATTCTGTCTCATCGTTCCTTGTGGGCAAATCATTGGGTTTTGATTCATTTATACATTTTTATGGAGTATTTTTGATTGTAAGGCGTTAGATATAAAGATAGCAATTTTCCTATTCCTGGTCCTCATTGGAAAATTGCTCTCCGAATATCCAGCCCCTTTCAGCAGAGAACAAGATCTATCGGAGGACCAAGTGTGAGTAATAGGTAGTGAGGGGTTAAGATGAAATCAGATGAAACAATAGTTCATGACAAAATTTGGGCCCAGTAGACGCTACAACAACACCTCTGAAAAATGACCTACACCTAGAGGTAAGTGTTAATCTCTTTCTCACAAACACTTCTGTGATAAAATAGATATGCATGTAAATAAAGGCGACTTGTGTCACATTGTAAAACATTATTGACACATAGTTCACATATTTTCCTATGAACTGTGCTTCCAAGCATGTCATTACTAGAAATTCTTGGATATTGTATTGAGGGAGGGGTAGTTCAATAAGGCATATAATTATTTGAAGTAATATTTATAAGTAAACAGCAACATGCAGATAGTTTAAAAAACACATTTTATAAATAGGTATTGTAATATTTATATTTGAAATGTAAAGTTACAAATTTGGCACACATACACATAGACACACATTATCACAAATTCCTCCTAAAAGAAAAGAAGATGGCACTCCAGTCTGTGTTATGCAAAAGATGTCTGAGAAAGAAACTACTGACTTGTTTTGACCCAACATGGGTCTTTGTAGAAGTATCAGTGTCATTACACTTACAAAATGGCGGGTTTGAAACCCCATAAACATAAAAGAAATACTTCATACAGAAAGAAAAAAAAAAAATCAACACTGCTAGCTATAAAGGATCTTTGGAATCCACAATTTCTTTTCATGTCATGTTCAGAGAATATATATATTCAAACGAGGTTCACTGTATCTTCAAAACCACAACCAACGCAATGTATATGTGACACATATTTTGTTGTCATGTTCATTTTTTTATTTGAATCTGTTTATTGAGAAAAAAAAATCAGTTGTAATTTTCTCTCCTTCCATGTACAAGTAATTGCCAAATGTACAGTGCAATGAACATTTGAGTGCTGGGATACATGCCATACAGTGGGGTACATAGCTCCAATGAATCAGGCAGTAAAGTAATAAAATAACATCAGAAGTTATACATATATCCAATATATATGCGACTGCCCAAGAATAAGTCCATGAGATGGGAAATAAAATGGTATGCAGTGTATGAGAAAACATATGTGCATTGGGTGCTGTTAATTGTTTCTAAGGCTCTAACAACTGGTCAATTCTCAATATGAGCATCGCTCAATTAAGGCATTATACAGATCCTTATTTTTCCCCAAACAGGGAACTATAATAATGCTAAATCTAAAACATGACAGACCACATTGTCCTGTAATTCCAAAGGCCACTGTGTCGCCCCACATACTCGATGGGGGCTGTGTATGGTGGTAATGGTGAAAACAGGTGGGGGGTCAGCGGGGAATGGGCATATATTTGGGGTTGCATGACTGTCTGGGAGTGACAAGGGAGGAAATGCCAAGTTACACTTAAAAGTTACTACGTTGGGGATCCCAACCATGGCATTGACTGTCATTGCCTTCTCATCCAATACAGGTAGTTTATAAGGTGAGTAGGATAGTGTCCCAGTATGTGGCAATGGGATATTTCCGCAGTCCAAGTGTGTCCTCCCTGCAAAGGGCTATACTCTCAGCCTGTGCCCAGTTGATCATTAAGTGCTTTCAGGCCACAAACAGAGGGAGCGAGGTGGATTTCCAACATTTAGTAACAATTAATTTGGCAACAATAAATACTAAGGGGCCGATTCCGATATCGGCCGGTAGGGCACCGAATCGGATTCGGCTTAACCGAATCCGATTCGGAGCCCTCTTTCCCGACCGATTCGTACGTGCGTCCGGCCGAGCGAGTACGATGCGAGCGCACGCGAAATAGCCGACCGACTCGTTCGCGGGTCCGAAGCACTCCGACCGACTCGCACGGACACGACTCGCACCGCGCAATGGAGACGTTCCCCGGCCGGGCAAGTACGATGCGCGCCTCGAGCAGTCCGACTGACTCGCGCCGTCCGGCTCGAAAGAGCAGTCTGAGCCAGACTTTGGGGGTCCGTGTCGGACCCCCCTGTACGCGTAGCCACGCGAGTCACACACAGGGGGGACCCATGGGTCCCCCCTACCTGTGCATGTATGCCACGAGTCGCATCGAGGCGTACCCACTGTAGGGGACGCCCTTGTTCGCCTCGCACCCATTGAGTCAATTGGAGCCCGCGTACGCATTGTACGTCCGGCTCCCATTGACTTCAATGGGAGTCCGACCGACTCGAGTCCGATTGCATGCATGCACATCGTACTCGTTCGGTCGGACTGCCAGAGTCCGATTCGGTCGGAAATCTCTCCGGGTCCGGCTCGGTCGCAGTGATTTCCGGCCTGAATCGGAATCGGCCCCTAAGTCTAAGAAACGGGAGTTCACCTTGTGTCTCTTATGCCTGCGAAATAGTCCAAGCAGGCACTTCTTCCAGTGGTGCAGGTCTAGGTGCTCAGTGCAATTAGATAAGGCTGTTGTGATAGCATACCAATAAGCATGTAGAGATGGGCAGGTCCAGAGCATGTGTAACAAATCCACGCCTATACATGAGCATCGCAGGAATGCAGCATCTGTTCTCTGGTAGTACCTATTTATATTAGCAGGTGTGAGGTAAGCCCTGTGTATTATGCAAAAGTTATGAGTTTGAATCGGACATTGTGTGGGATGTGCTGTGGGCCTTCCTGAAGTGAAGTACATTCTCTGTCAGTGCAGGGGCGGGACAGATCTTTTTCCCAACGCTGTCGTAAATTGAGGAGTTGTGTGTGAGGTGTCTCCCCCATCACCTGTAAGAATTGGACTGTGAGATGAGTTGGAAGCTCCGAGGTTATGTCCTCCCAGTGATACCGTAGTGTGGTAATCAGTGACTGATCGAGCAAAAAGTGGCCCGGAGGAAAGCCGTCTTCATCCATTAGTGTCTCGTATGTTGCCAATGCGCCATCTCTGTACAGTTCACCTAATGTGCGCAAACCCACGGTGTGCCAGACTGACAGTTCTGTTGTTGTTGTTGGGCCTGTAGTACCCAGCAGTGCCAGTCCTGGCGCATAAGGGAGAACATGTCTGGTAATTTGCAAGCCCCTAAAATAACACCTATGTGCTACTTCCAATAAGACCGGTTCAGGTGGTTGCACTTTTGTGCAAAGGTGAAATAAGTGCATGATTTTAGATAAGGACAATTCCAGGCGTGGCTGTAGCCATGACGGACAGGTGTAGTCCTGACAGCCACTGCGCTATCAATTGAGTTTGAGCAGCTAGGTAATATTGCTCAATCTGTGGGACTGCTGGGCCTCCGCTATTTGTGGGGGCGCAGAGCTTCACCAAGGCAACTTTGCATCTCAAGTTGTTCCAAATTAATTCCCGGACCTGTTTATCAAATTTCCCAAACAACGCAGCTTGGTTGTAAATGGGAAAATTGGTAAAAAACTAAAGGAGATGGGGGAAAAAACTACCATTTTAAGTAAAGCCACCCTCCCTATTACAGCTAATGGTAGGGTGCCAGAACACCATCTGTGCATGTAGTGTCGTAACTGCTCGTGTGACATTGCCATCAAAGAGATCTGACATTGAGTGATAAACCTGTGTGCCCAGATATTTAAAAGAGTGTTGCTGCCAGTCCAGTTTTACCTCCCTGATCCTCAAGGCAGGATGGGCTATACTTAGGAGGAAGAGGAACACGCAGTACTTTGCCCAGTTGACCCGTAGGCCTGATATGTCTGCAAATTGTGTCAGAGTGGAGTAAATCGTGGTTGGAATATTAAGAAATGTCCCATAGGTACAGTAGCATTTCGTCAGCATATAAGGAGACGACATGTAGTCTATTGCCCATTTGAATACCCCATTGTCGCAGCACTAATGCTGGTGGTTCGATAGCCAATGAAAATATAATGGTGAAAGCAGGCAACCTTGACGTGTGCCCCTGTGAATAGGGATAGCTGCTGATATCAGGGGTCTTGTCTTGACTCTGATAAGTGGGCTAGTGTGTAATAATTTCACCAGCCTAAGATATCGATTGCCTACTCTATATCGGGCAATGCTGCAAATAAGTAATCACATTCTAGTGAGTTGAAGGCCAAGGTCCATCACCAGACAGCCAGCTCGAGGCCAGTTAGCGGGAGTGTATTTCAGGAACCTCAAAAAGCGGCACAGGTTTAAGGAGGTGTTACGTGTGGGGACAAAATCGTTTTGATCCAGGTGCACCAGATTCTAGACCATGGGTGCCAGGCCAATCACAAGTATTTTTGCTAATACTTTATAGTCCGTAGTAAGTAATGCCAGTGGTCTATAGGAACCGGCGAGTTCAAGGTTCTTATTGGGCTTTGGCAAAGAGATAACTGTGCCGCTCTCTGGGAATCTGAGAGTGTGCCTAAAGAAAGGGCTTTGTCATACCTTTTCAGTAACTGTGGGGCGAGCTGTGTGACATATGCCTTATTCAATTTGGACTGTAACCCATCCGGTCTCGGAGTCTTACATTGGCCAACGCTTTGATGGCATTCCGAACTTCAGTCAAAGTTATGGGTTCATTCAATTCCAGCCGTTCAACAGCGGGAATGCTGGGTATAGTAAGGTTAACAAAAAGTTATGCATACTTATCGGGGTTTGTGTCAGTGACTGATTGATATATTTTCGTGTAGTGGTGATTCAACTCACCATGTATGGTGTTTTGAGTATAAAGGAGGGAACCTGTGCACAAGCGCAGTGCTATAATGGGCCTGTGTGGCTGGTCCTGATGAATAAGCGTTGCCAACAGCCATCCGGCCTTGTCCGCAATGGCATGTGTGCATGCTGAGTGTGCATAACTAAGGCAGCGCAGTTGTGCCAGTAATGTAATATGTTCGCAACGCGACTCAGCTAGTACATCTACTTCATTTGGGTTGTCTGCAGGCCTGTCCTCCAGTCTCAAAAGTTTGCACTCTAAATTAGTCATGTCGTGTGTAAGCGCTTGTCACATGTTGCTCTGTGTGCCTCAACATGAAGGCATCCCATTCAACTAAGCTATTGGAAGCAGTACGTGCGTTATTTTTAAAATAGTCTGTAATCATCGAGCACAGTGAAGCTAAAAAAGGGGGATCCTCTAAGAGCGTTGGTTGAAACCACTGATGGAGCAAGGTAAACGAGAACATTTTGAACCCCCTAATATTAACGTTAATAATTAATACAATTATTCGTTTAAACGACTAATCAACATGTTATGTTTTTCTTATAAGTATTCTTGGTAATTTGCAGTACATGTGCAAACTAATCCACTTACAATTGTAAACGTAAATAATGATAATATAATGGTTTGCGTACTAATTAGAGTAATATTGCATGATTTGTGCTACGGAGTAAATTGTATTGTGGCAAAAGAAAGCGGTTGGTAAGTAAAATAGCTTTATGTGTCGCTTTTGCTAGGTAACACCTAACTGGGGTACGTAGAATGACGGGAGGGAAATGAAAAGGCTTATTTTCTTTATTCTTAACTATTATTGTGTTTGTTTTCATGATAGTTCGCTCGGGCCTGCTAGGCCGCGCTGTAAAAATGGCTGCTGAGATAGATGAACCTAGTGCGCAAGCGCAAGATGGCTTCCAAGCGAAAGAAAAGCTGTAGAAATGTACCACGTGGGTGCTTCCAAAGCCCAGAATGGAAGAGGGATCAAGGTCAACATGACCTTTTATCAAAACGTGTGCCAAGGGGGACTCAGCGAAAATGTGTGAGAACCAGAAGTGTATCCGTGAATTAACAATGAACTGTTTAAAATAAAGCAACAAAAGAAGATACATAGAAAAACTGTCAATCGGATTGGTAATGTCCTAAAACCGTGTGAAAGGATGAAATTATAAACATTTTCCAGAAACTGGTTTGAGCAACGAGGACAATGAGGAGATGTTTGCCACCCCTCCAATGGACCAATTAGCGTGAATCTCGCCCCCAAAGATTGAAACATTTCTGTTTAGTAAGCTAGTATTAGGGTATAAGAGGACCTACTCTTAAGTAGGAGGAGCGCTATCATATTTTTTTCTTTTGAGCACTGGACGCTGACGCTGGAGAAGCTGCTGCTATTTTCCAAAGGCCTTTATTTTTAAATTAATTAATCTTTTACCCTTAATTCTGATTGAGAAAGAACGAGATTGTGGCGGAAGACCTGTATAGGTGGTCCGTCGAGGAGGCCTGTTTAGCGGGACAGACAGTCAGTTTTTGGGAGTTCTATGCTGGGATCTGAATTTTAACTGCTGTGACTAACTTTATTTTCCATCCAAAAGGGTATGCATTGCAATTTAAATGTATTCTTTATAATGATAATAAATGTATTGAACTGATTAATAAAACTGAATTTATTCATGCTTTTAAAATTAGATAAACTATATTATAATTAAAACTACGAGTCTGTGGTTCTTTAGCTCAATAATAAATGTAAATGTTTAATAAGATTTAAAGTGATTGAGCTGGTCTTAATCACCATCAACTGATTCCTACTAGTTTGTCCATCGACCAATGAGCGGAATACCTTGATGTTTTAGAAATCGACAGGATTTAATCTAAATGTGTATGAAGTTTGAGAAATTATCTTGTCGACTTTAAAAAGGTATCCCGTTTTCTTCCAGCAGTCATTAATTTCTTCTCCCAAGTGAAGGTGAATGGGATCCAGGGAATATTTGAGTGAGTGAATGTTTTATGCGGTGTTATGGGCCCCACCGTAATATTGGTATAGTGGTTAAAGAGTGTTTTTCAGCCTGGATGCCATAGCTAAAGGAAAAGAAATTATATTAGTCGCGCTGAATCAGATTTCTTGGTAGCAGAGGATGGTTCGTTTAGCATAGCTGTACTTCGGAATTTGAGAGAGAAAATGACGAAGCTTGAGCCAAAACTTAGACCAACACAATTTGAAGCGTTAGGTGAATGGGAAGATGAGATGTATGAACGAGAAAGATACAGAGGTGCAAAGAATCATGATTTTGTTCCTGGAAGGTTGTGGGGAGTGAATCATGAGGACAGAATAAAGCGTTGGAGATATGCTAATATGACAGGAGGTTTGTTTCCAGGTTTTACAGTTGAAGAGGTAGCAAGAAAAAAGTGTACAGAGAAAAAGAAACATACAGTTACAGAAAGGTACGGGTATGGAGGTAGCGAGACAGAGGATGAATTGCTGGAAGATATTTTAAACCGAAACCCACCTCCATACCAACAGAATTCTGCCTTGGTGACACCTAATGCACCGCCAATGGAAACTGGGAGGAATAAAAGTCCAGAACGAAGATACGAAATAAATAGGTCAAAAGACCAGCTGAAAACCCCACAAAGCGAAAAAGTTGATAATGATAATGCAGCCGAGTTAGCAAAAACTACGAGAGAATTGACTGAGAAAATAAGAGAGTTAACAATGAATATGGAAGCTGTAACTGTGCCAGTGACAATAGGTCCAGTAATACCAGTTTTTGAGAACCAGAAAATAGATGAACATTCCTTAGTTATTCCCATAAATTCAAATTTGCAAAGAATGAGAGAAGGGATGGAACTAAAAAATGAGGGGGCAAGAAATTTGGTCAGTTCATATAAACCGAGCCCACCTACTAACTTGACAGTAAATGAGAGTGAGTTAAGGAGGATTCCTATGGGAACGGAGTCTGCATCAGAAACACCAGAGAGGAATAGAAATTTGATAGAATGAAATAGTACACCTGTAGGTCCAACTCCAGACGAATTAAATGAATGGATGAGAAATTTGCAAAAGAAAGAGACAGAACCAAAACCACTAGATGTAATTAGGCTAAAAATAGATATGGAAGAGTTAATTTTAGGGACTATTGGTACAGAAAAATTGAAAACATATCAGGACGACGAGATAATGTTCTTGTGCAAAAGCATTACTTGGAGAGCTAGAAATTTACATGACAAATTAGAAGAGACAGCGAATGAACTAGGAGTAGAATTTGTAAAGGTGAGAAGTTTGCAGAAACCATATAGGGTAGATTTTTGTGAGAAAGATATAGAAAATCTGAACACATCAGGACGGTTAACCCAAATAAAAGAACTGATTGTTTTGTTGAGAAAATGGGGTGATGTGGACAGATGGAGAAGCAGGTGGACTAAAAGGAATGAGAAAACGACCGATAAAGCGTCTTTGGCTTTTGCGGTCACAGACAAGGAATCAATTGTAAGGGAGTATCCGATGAGAGAAACTCCAGGAGGTAGTTATGTACATGTCCCCTGGTCCAGACAGGATATACTGTCATTTACAAATGACTTCCCAAAATTAAGAGAAAAACCTGTAGAATGGTACAGACAAGTGGAAAGGATTGTCAAAGTTTCAAAGGTGTTGTGGGTAGATTTGGATGTATTATTTGACATTGTAGTACCAGCTGATTTATGGACAGAATGTAAAATTACCATCGATTGGCCAACTGTAGAATACCCAAGAGACGCAAAAACAGGAGCGCCAGCACCAGAAGTTATGAGGAAATATGACCAAGTTATTACCTTTTTGAAAAATAAAATTCCACCCAAAGAAACCGATTGGGTAAAAATTGATAGAACTACGCAGGAGAGTAAGGAATCTGTACATGCCTACTATGAAAGGTTACTTCTGGTTTTTAAACAGTATAGTGGCTATGAGACTTTAAATGAGAAAGACATGAGTCATTTTGTATATAGATTTGTTTATGGGTTAAAACCAGAAATAAGTGAAATGATCAAACAGCATATGATCTGCTGGCAGAACAGCACAGTGGGCGAAGTGTTGAGGTATGCTAAATATTGCAGCGATGACATTGAGTGTAGACAGCGTAAATTAAAAGAGAAAGCGATGTGGGCACAAGTGAAAGTTGCAGAAAAACAAGAAGCTCAACTGAATAATCAGGTTAATGAGGCAGGACAAACTAAATCCAAACCGAATATAGGTAAAGGCAAAGGCCGAATGAGTATAGAAGAGGCAAAGAAAAAGTGGCCATGCCACAACTGCGGAAAGTTAGGGCACTGGCGAAATGAGTGTAAATTCCCTGCAAAAGCTAATACGGAAAATCAATCATTAAATCCACAGGTGCAGAGTGAGGTGAGTTACCAACAGCTGCAGCAACCGCAGGTAGTTACTCAGCAGAGTCAGGTGCCTCAACCACGACTTCCCAAGAGTGTAAATCCACAGAGATACAGTGCAGAGACAGGATTCTACGGAGGAGAGCAGGTAACACAATTGCCAGCCGCAGCTGCAATATCGCAGTATTGGTTACGACAGGATGGGAATGAGTCGGATGAAAGTTTATGACGGTGCCTAGGAGAGGAGGAAGAGTGCGTGCTTGGCGCAACTCTAGAGGTAGATCAAGCAGGTCCATTTGTGGATGGAGAAGTGAATGGTGCAAATGTAACATTCCTTGTGGACACTGGAGCTACCCGTTCTACTGTTAGATCAGTGGAAATCCCAAACCTTCCTCTCTCAGGTGAGCATATCCAAGTCGTTGGTGTCTCAAACCAGCAAATTAAGGTGTCTCTTACCAAATTAGTAGAGGTAAAGATTGGACCATTCAGAGAAATGCACCGATTTGTGGTGTGTGATTACAGCCCTGTGAATTTACTAGGACGCGATCTACTTTGCAAAATGAATTGCACCATCTATTGTACTCCCGATGGGATTGCATTTCAGACACCAGATAAAGATGTACTATATAAAATGACGATGGTAAATTTAGAGTCAGAAGTGAATGATTTGTTTCCTGTGTTTGATGTAGAGAAAATTCCAATTGAGTTGAAAGAAACAGTAAAACAGGAGGTGTGGGATTTTACAGGCGAAGATATAGGGTTAATGAAAGGAGTAGACCCTGTTAAAATTTCTGTTAGAGAAGGAACAAGTTACCCAAATACTCCACAATATAAATTGACGCCAGAAATAATTGAAGGAATAACACCAGTAATAAATAAAATGATTGAACAAGGAATTTTGAAAGAAATAATGAGCAGTCCATGTAATTCGCCTATAATGGGACTGAAAAAACCGAACTGAACATATAGGATAGTACAAGATTTACGAAAGATCAATAAAATCGTTGTTCCTTGTTGTCCAATTGTACCAGACCCTGCTGTAATACTGTATCAGATTCCACGTGAAGCGGAATGGTACACCGTCATTGATTTGTGCCATGCATTTTTCTCTATTCCATTACATTCAGATAGCCAGCCATTATTTGCATTTAGGTTCGGAGAGCGTATTTTGGCATGGTGCCGAATTCCTCAGGGGTATACAGAAAGCCCCTCGATCTTTAATCAGATTCTAAAGAAATCGTTGGAAGATTTAAAAATGCCCGAAAAATCTGTGATGGTTCAGTATATTGATGACCTATTGGTGGCATCAAAAACGAGAGAAGCGTGTGTTACCGACACAATTGCTTTGCTGAATCATTTAGCAAGAGGAGGACATAAGGTGTCCCCATCAAAATTACAGTTTTGTCAACAGGAGGTCCAATACTTAGGTCATAAGATTGAAAAAGGAGTGCGAAAAGTAACGACTGAGAGAATAAAAATAATTCAAGGAATGAGAGCTCCAATGACACAAAGAGAGGTAAGAATGTTCCTGGGAATGGTTGGATATTGTCGACAGTGGATAAGTGGATTTTCATTAATTGCAAAACCATTACAGCGTTTGACAAAAAAGGATGTTAAAGATCCCTTTGAATTGAATGATGAAGAAATGAAGGCATTTAGAGACCTAAAAACGAGACTATGTGAAGCACCGGCACTGGGAATGCCTGACTATGAAAAAGATTTTGAGCTGTATTGTAGTGAGAGAGATGGGTGCGCACTTTCAGTTTTAGTGCAAAGACATGTAAACATGAAAAGACCTATTGCATATTTCTCACCTGTTTTAGACCCGGTAGCAAAAGCGTTGCCTGGATGTCTGAAAGCAGTAGCTGCTACTTGCGTGAGTCTGGAACAGAGTGAAGGCATTGTGATGGGTTACCCATTAAGAGTATATGTTCCTCATTCTGTGGAAATTCTTTTGACAAGAACCAAAACTCAATACATGACACATAGGTATGAAAAAGTGATTTTAAGTGCAGACAATGTAACGATTGACAGATGCACAAATGTAAATCCTTCGACATCATTGCCAGTTGAAGAGAGTATGACAGACAAAGATGAAGTTGACCATGATTGCTTGAATGTACTCGAGTATTGTACAAAACCAAGATCTGATATCAAGGATGAGCCTTTAAAAGAATCAGATTATGTATTGTTTGTGGATGGCTCATGTTTGAGAACGAGTGAAGGAGTTTTGAGTGCGGCGTATGCAGTATGTACAGTAGCTGCAATAATGGAAGCATCTTGTTTGAGAGGAATACGTTCCGCCCAAGTGGCTGAACTAGTTGCTTTAATTCAGGCATGTAAATTGGGAAAGAATGTTCGAATCACAGTAATCACGGATAGCCAATATGGCTTCGGAGTGGTTCATGACTTTGGGCAGATCTGGTCCCAAAGAGGTTTCTTGAGGTCTGCAGGAACCCCGATTAGAAATGGTGAGTTTGTGAAAAAGTTGCTTGAGGCGATACAGCTGCCTAAACAGATTGCGGTGGTGAAATGCAATGCACACAAAAATGGGGAAGACTACATAACCGTGGGCAACAAATTTGCCGACGAAATAGCTCAGTATTGTGCTAAAAATTTAGTCTCATTGAACAGAGGCAGGGAAAGAGAGCATGTTTCATGTCCTTTGCTTTTTACTAACCCTGTCGAGACATGGGATGAGGTGAGACAATTACAGGAAGCAGCAAATGATGAAGAAAAAGATAGCTGGATAAAAGCAGGATGCAGGAAAAGGGAGGAAGATGATGTTTGGGTTTACAGAGATGAAAGACCAGTTATGCCTGATAGCATGATTTCTGACATGGCACGGATGTACCATGGACAAGCTCATATTGGAAGGGATGCAATGATCCGACTTTTTAGACAAACCTGGTATAACCCAAAATTCAGAGCCATAGCTGAGAGTCTTTGTCAAAGATGTCTTATCTGCCAACAGATAAACCCAGGAAGGAAGACAGTAGTGAGTCTAGGGACAATAGGACGAGAGGGAGGTCCTTTCACGAGAATGCAAATGGACTTTATAGAAATGCCCCAAGCAATAGACTGAGATATGTTCTTGTAGTCGTCTGTTTGTTTTCCCGTTGGGTGGAAGCCTATCCGACCAGAAGGAATGATGGGATCACAGTAGCAAAGCTCTTGCTGAGAGAATTCATTCCAAGGTACGGTTTTCCAGTAACGATTGAAACAGATAGAGGAACACATTTTCAAAACGAATTAATTCAACTGATATGTGAAGCACTTGGTATTCAACAGAAATTGCATTGTGCATACAGACCAGAGGCTTCTGGAGTAGTAGAACAAGTGAATGGAACAATAAAGAATAGGTTAGGGAAAATGTGTCAAGCCACAGGACTCAAATGGCCAGATGCCTTACCATTGGTCTTAATGACTATCAGAAGCATACCTGAAAGAAAGACAGGTCTGAGTCCCCACGAAATAATCATGGGACGAGCAATGAGACAAGCACATGTACCTGTCAACAAACTGCTGACTATAACTGATGATCTCGTGTTGGATTATTGCAAAGGATTAGCTGATATGGTACGTTCTGTGTTTCATCAGGTTGGACCGGATGCGACCACTCTTGAAAGAAAACCAGCTCATGATTTGAATCCAGGAGACTGGGTCTGCATAAAAGTCCACAGGAGAAGAAATTGTTTGGTTCCTCGCTGGGACCAACCACGACAAGTGATCCTGGTGACAACAACTGCAGTCAAATGTACAGGAGTGAAAAACTGGGTGCATGCCAGCCACACCATCAGAGTTCCAGATCCTGAAGCTCGACCTGTAAGTCGACATCTGGAGATATCTGATACCAGTTCAGCATCCGATGCAGAAGAAGAAACAAACAGGGTTCCAGAACTTGAAGATCGACCTGTAAGTCGACATCTGGAAGACCCAGGTACAAGTTTAACAACAGGAGAAGAAATTGAAATAGCAAAGGTTCCAGAACTTGAAGATCGACCTGTAAGTCGACATCTGGAAATATCAGACACCAGTTCAGCATCTGATACAGATCAATCAGATTGTGATGAAAAGCTGAAGAAGGACTGGAAAATTGACATCATAAACGAAGAAACTGAGCAAAGAGACAGCAATAGTGAGCAACCAAGCACAAGTTATGGTAAAGATCCTTCAGAAATTGTTCAAATAGACAAAGAAGGGATAGTTTCAAGTAGAGAGATAGAAGAATCGGAAGAACCGCAAGGAGCAATAGGGACAGACCAACAAACAAAGGAACAGGAAAATATAGAAACAGATAGAGAGATCAACAAGAATTCGGAAGAACCTCGAGGAGGGATAGAAACAAGTGACCAAATAAAAAAAACACAGGAAGGATCAGAACTAGACAAAGGAAGTGAAATCATAAAGTTCAAAATAAGAGGAAATGAAGTAAAGCCTGAAACAGAATCAGAAGAGAGTGGAGAAGAAAGAAAACAGAAATTAGGATCAAGAAAGAGAACTTGGAGAGCAGAACGAGAGAAAAAAGAAAGTGAACTGAAAAGCCGAGAAAAGGAGATAATTGGCCCCACGAAGTTAAAAGATTGAGATACAAAATCATAAACATAAACAGAGATAATGCAGAACAAGTAAATGAAATAACAAGTTAAAAGGAACAAGAAAAACAAAGTGGAAAACAATTGCAGAAAACAAAAAGAGTAAAGAAAGCTAATCTGAAATATAAGTCACCTGAATGGCTATACATCACGTTGACTGATATCAAAGAAGAAGAAATCACTCATGAGAACCCAGAACAAAGCTACAACCCAAAGGGTGAAAGTGAAGTGCAACAAGTTTAAAGAAAATAGAAAGAAATTTCTACCGGACTGGACACAAAAACCCGAATAAGACAAGAAAGTACCAAACGAGACAGAGTGGGAAAGTAGGGTGGCTAAGACGTCCTTTCTGAGGTGTGGTGACACATTTTCTGTACATATATATATATATCTAGCCAATAGAACAAGATGGTAGACACTGAAAATAGAAGATGTAGATGTGAGGTTCTACGTAGATGGTGTAAAATGTGTTTCTTTTGTACAGGGTTATTAATGTTTATATGGTTTATCTTAGCAATCACCATTCCAATTAGATTAGCTGTAGAAGAAACATCCATATTAGAGAACAGCACAAAGAAGGATAAAGAAGCTAACATGCAGAACACAGCAACATTAAAAGATAGTGCAGAATTACATAAAGATAGATCAATAACTGATTTTTCTAAAAATGTTTTCACCAAGTTATTATATGAATATGTAGAAACGATGGATGTGAGAGATTGTTATGTTTGTATGCAATTGCCTGCGTCTGTTGCAGAAGGTGTGACCTATCATCACCTTCCCTTGACGTATGGAATAACATGTAGTGTTTTAGCTAGTCTGTTTTATAGAACAGGCAGATTAGAATATTATTATACTGACATAGATAAGATTTTTGCAAAGATTCCTATAATTTCTGAATTGAACAAGGTGAAAGAGGCAAGGATATTTGGTGAATTTTTCTTAGAAAATAAAGTTCTGACATTAGATGACATAGTTAAACACAACCTTACCTGTGAGTTAAGGAAGGAGGAAAAGGTGTTTTTAGAAATGGTGGAAAACAGAAGAGTAAAATTTCAAAGAAAGGTAATAGAAGAAGAGACAAAAACACCTCTTTGGGCGTTTGAAGAAGAAAATAATGATAAGATAAAGACAAATGCAGCTATGACTTTGGATTAGCCCCAACAGGGAAAGTTGTGCATTAGTAGAAATAGAACGAGGTATGATAACTATTTCGTGGGTTCCAGTGATTGCCAAGACAATTATAAAATTTTAGGAGGATGGAGATTCAAAGGGGGAAAAGATCCAATATTTCCAGGGATCTATTATATTTGCGGAAACAGAGCTTATTACAGGTTGCCGGACCATTGGTATGGGTCATGCTACTTAGGCCTGGTCTTTCCAAAGATTTTTCATGTAGATAGGGAAGAAAAAGGAACACACGAAATGGGGAAAACATTCACACGTAGAAAAAGGGAATGTTTTTCAGAAATAGTGGGTGACATTTTTGGAGCAATGATACCAGCAGTGGGAATATCTTTGAATGCATTTAAAATTCGGAAATTGTCCACAGTAGTAGATCGTTTATCAACGAATACTGCTGGAGGGTTCTTGATGGTAAATAGCGAAATGGTTGCCATGAGAGCTATGGTGATGCAAAATCGACTTGCCCTTGACATTCTTTTGGCAAAAGAGGGTGGAGTCTGTGGAAGCTGAAAGTCCAACATTGTTGCACTTACATTCCAGATAAAAGTGAAAATATACAAAAGTATATAAAGAATATTACAAATTTGCACAAAGAACTTGTTCCACTGGAGGTTGAAAATGCCTGGGAGAAACTTGGTAAGAGTTTTTCCTCAATACCAAAATGGTTCACTGAAATAGGTAGTTCCATTGTAGGGAAAGTTTTGATATCAGCAACAATAGTAATTTTAGTAGTACTATTTGTGAAATTTGTTATTATATGTATCAAGACAAAACAAAATAAAAAGAGAAAATAAGATAAATAAAGAAAGAGAACGAGAAATTGGTGAAATAGAACTGGAAGAATTGAAAGAAAGCATATATGAGAGAACAAAAAGACAAGATGAAAGAGATACAGATCTGTGAAAACTAACAAGAAGCAAATGGACAAGAAACATGCTATCTGACAAAATTGTGTAACATGGGTTTTTGTGGTGATATTAAAAATCACCAAAGGGGGGAGTTGATGGAGCAAGGTAAACGAAAAAATTTTGAACCCCCTAATATTAACGTTAATAATTAATACAATTATTCGTTTAAACGACTAAGCAACATTTTATGTTTTTCTTATAAGTATTCTTGGTAATTTGCAGTACATGTGCAAACTAATCCACTTACAATTGTAAACGTAAATAATGATAATATAATGGTTTGCGTACTAATTAGAGTAATATTGCATGATTTGTGCTACGTAGTAAATTGTATTGTGGCAAAAGAAAGCGGTTGGTAAGTAAAATAGCTTTATATGTCGCTTTTGCTAGGTAACACCTAACTGGGGTACGTAGAATGACGGGAGGGAAATGAAAAGGCTTATTTTCTTTATTCTTAACTATTATTGTGTTTGTTTTCATGATAGTTCGGTCGGGCCTGCTAGGCCGCGCTGTAAAAATGGCTGCCGAGATAGATGAACCTAGTGCGCAAGCGCAAGATGGCTTCCAAGCGAAAGAAAAGCTGTAGAAATGTACCACGTGGGTGCTTCCAAAGCCCAGAATGGAAGAGGGATCAAGGTCAACATGACCTTTTATTAAAACGTGTGCCAAGGGGAACTCAGCGAAAATGTGTGAGAACCAGAAGTGTATCCGTGAATTAACAATGAACTGTTTAAAATAAAGCAACAAAAGAAGATACATAGAAAAACTGTCAATCGGATTGGTAATGTCCTAAAACCGTGTGAAAGGACGAAATTATAAACATTTTCCAGAAACTGGTTTGAGCAAGGAGGACAATGAGGAGATGTTTGCCACCCCTCCAATGGACCAATTAGCGTGAATCTCGCCCCCAAAGATTGAAACATTTCTGTTTAGTAAGCTAGTATTAGGGTATAAGAGGACCTACTCTTACGTAGGAGGAGCGCTATTCATATTTTTTTCTTTTGAGCACTGGACGCTGGTGCTGGAGAAGCTGCTGCTATTTTCCATAGGCCTTTATTTTTACATTAATTAATCTTTTACCCTTAATTCTGATTGAGAAAGAACGAGATTGTGGCGGAAGACCTGTATAGGTGGTCCGTCGAGGAGGCCTGTTTAGCGGGACAGACAGTCAGTTTTTGGGAGTTCTATGCTGGGATCTGAATTTTAACTGCTGTGACGAACTTTATTTTCCATCCAAAAGGGTAAGCATTGCAATTTAAATGTATTCTTTATAATGATAATAAATGTATTGAACTGATTAATAAAACTGAATTTATTCATGCTTTTTAAAATTAGATAAAGTATATTATAATTAAAACTACGAGTCTGTGGTTCTTTAGCTCAATAATAAATGTAAATGTTTAATAAGATTTAAAGTGATTGAGCTGGTCTTAATCACCATCAACTGATTCCTACTAGTTGGTCCATCGACCAATGAGCGGAATACCTTGATGTTTTAGAATTCAACAGGATTTAATCTAAATGTGTATGAAGTTTGAGAAATTATCTTGTCGACTTTAAAAAGGTATCCCGTTTTCTTCCAGCAGTCATTAATTTCTTCTCCCAAGTGAAGGTGAATGGGATCCAGGGAATATTTGAGTGAGTGAATGTTTTATGCGGTGTTTATCGGCCCCACCGTCATATTGGTATAGTGGTTAAAGAGTGTTTTTCGGCCTGGATGCCATAGCTAAAGGAAAAGAAATTATATTAGTCGCGCTGGATCACCACCAAGTGGAAATGGGGGGTACTTCAGTCTCTCATCGTATCTGTAGCTTTGGGGATTATGATCAGAGTGTGTGCATCCCAAATAATCTACTTTCATGATGGAGGGGAGCAGTGTTTGAGTGGCTACTAATCTGTTGATGCGGATATGTAATTTGTGAGGAGCAGAGTAAAAGGAGTAAACCTTCACTGTTGGATTTCAGTAGCGCCACATATACACTAGGTGCCAATGCTGGAGCCAGTCAGTCAGCATGCAGGCATTGGATGTGGCGGGCGTCTGTAACAGTGGAGGGAAGGAGCGGGCGATGGTGGTATCCAACACTGTTAAAATCTCCCCCAAATTGCCATGGTACCCCATTCCAGTGAGAGAATGCATGTGAAAGTGTGAGGAAAAAAAGGGCCTTGTCCATATTTGGTGCATAGATAGATAGATCCCAACAATACAGGAAGGCCATCTAGTCGTCCTGGTACTAGGACATAATGGCCCTCGGGATCTATAATCGAGCCATCTGCCACAAACAGGATCCTGGGTTTGATCCACAAAAGTGCCTCACCGGCATAACTAGAGAAGTTGGGGGCATAGATCTGACCCCTCCACCATTGTTGCAGCCTAATGTTGTCTATTGGTGAAAGGTGAAAGGTGAGTTTCCCGAACAGTGCAATATGCACCAAGTGCCATTTTAAATAGGTGTATACGGAGTAACGACGCAATGGCGTGTGAATACCCCGAACATTCCACATAATTATGTTAAAGTGAGTCATGAGTGATGTGCTGTGCTGTGATACCCATCCCCCCTGTGCCATCATCTCATCAACATGGGAGAGGGGTCTTGAGGATGAGAAAAGTATTATGTAAAGTGGGTGGCAGAGCCTGAAGAGGACATGGATCGTTACAAACAAATAAACATTTTTCAACAACAAAAGTATGGTGTAAATGCCAAAAGAGCAGGAGCACAACTTGTGTCCACCCAAACAAATAACGAATCACTCACAGGTAAAGTTAGTTAGACAGAAGCCTGGCGGGAGAGAGAAAAGTTGCCAATGAATGTACGCCCTGCTTAGGTGGAAAGATAGTCTTGGGGGCCCATACTGCTCCCTGGTCTATAGTATCTGTCAGTCCCCCCTAACATGGGACAATTAGCAAATGTCCAGTTGTATCTGCCACTCAAGTTAGCAGAAGTTAATTCTCCATACCTGCAACAGAAGACAATCCTGGCTTAGATTTACTGGGATGATAGTTCCGGACACGTGCAGAGGCAATAGGACCATTTCAAATGTCATTGGATGTCTGTGGAGTTATTTCTGGAGGAGTGGTCGAGTCGGTCCTGGACGGACACGTGGTCGATGAGCCATCATCACAAAGTGATCGGACAGATTCTTCATCCAGTCCTGAATTCCGATTCAATTCTCCCAGTGCTGCCATGGTTTGCAGTGCCACAGCAAACAAATGATGGACGGAATGCTGACAATGCAAACATTCTCCCCCAGTCAAAAGATCTGGGTTAAATCCATCGTTCTTTTGCCCACTACGCCACCCCAGTTTGGACCCAGCCATATGCAAATCAGTCTTGACCCTGTGCCCCATGGGAACAGTCCAGACCGAACTGCCAGGCCAGGTCCTCCCTGGACCGAAAACAAGCATCCTGGAACCGGTTTCAGGGTATGTCACCCTTCTTCAGCCAGGCTAGCTTGAATCCAGTGGCACAGTGAGCAAGGGACCCATGTCTGGGCATACCCATCCCACTTAGGGCGAAAAGTGTTACAGCAAACAAATGATGGACGGAATGCTGACAATGCAAACATTCTCCCCCAGTCAAAAGATCTGGGTTAAATCCATGGTTTGCAGTGCCTGTTGCTGCTCCTGGAGCATCTGTCCCAAATTGGGGACAGCCTTTAAATAAGGATGCCTTGTTTTAGTACTTCAAATCTCATCTTCTGCCTGAACATTATTTTTTCTTCAAATGTTGTCCTTCCTTTTATAAAACGATCATGTTAAACTAAGAGGTGCATCTTTCAAATGAGTACAACTCCCTTTCATTTTCTCTAGACACTTTATATCTAAAATCATGGACTACCAGTCACAAAAAAAGGTTTTTATAATTTCCCTCTAATGTGGAAATATGTGTTTCCACGCACCAAGACTATATCCATAGCTTGTTGCAAATACACACATAATAGTCCACAATACCTTAAGTAGTTGCCTACAACCACTCGTGATTCCATTTGGTAGAGGCTACTTATACATCTAGAAATTACTTTTCACCCTCTATAATATTATGTTGCAGTGCCTCAAGATTGGTAATAATCTCCCGTTATATTTAATAAACATGCCCTGGCTTCTCTAAGATAAAAACCAATCACATGTACCAAAAATGCTTACCGCGCTCAATCAGGTTCATCCACATGGATCGAAAGTCCCCCGCATAATAGTGTTTTGTGGTCGGGCTACCGTATATATAGGCTTGGCGTTCCACATCAGTTTGGCTTATACCCGCCTCTCCTTTGCGGTCTTCCTCATAGACTCTCGAACACTTCCGGGGTCGTTTACACATAAAGCAATCCCCCTTAGCCTTTTTGAATAGCGGCCATCTTAAAATATTGTTTCTCTATCTATAAACATGGCACTATAAATACTAAATAACGCCACATGAGAAAATTAGATCGGTTTCAAAATATATAATTCCAAATCTTATGATGATATGTCTTGTCTCAAGTGAATATTCTTCTGAACACTTACGGAATTTCTTGAAGTTCGACCTGTATTTTAGTGGTGGCCATCTTGACATATCGTATATATACCGATAGAGATGACATTAAAGAGTTTTAATACTGCCAAATCAAGGGTTTAAATTTAAGACTTAATTTCAGTTTTAATAATATAATTATCCAAATGATTTTAAACTAATTCCCGAACATCACCTGGAGTACTTGTGGATCAAAAGCAATGCGTCACGACTCATTTAAATGGCAGCCATCTTATAATACAATTTTCAAACAGGGGGGGCCTAGCGGAAGAATGTGCTACAAATAGAGTGATCTATCCTATACTACTTCCATGAATGGGTTACTCACACAGGATATAGGGTATCAAAGTGCAACAAGAAAAGGCAATAACAGGAGGGGGCACAGAGTGTGTTTTGGATGGAAACCCTCATTCACCCGAGGGTGACATGCTTCATCATTGGGTTCCTCCAACGCACTGGGACCGCAAGGTACCCAGTGTGGGCTGCAACTTACCCAGAAGGGAAGGAGCGGGAGTGTTTTATCTGAAGCATATATAGTTTCAATACCTCAAGGGTGACAGTGGGGGGGCAGAGTGCAACAAAAATTATGTGTTTTAAAACTTCTAGATAAACCCCATTACCACAGAGACATGGGTCCCCTTGATGCTATTCTGTTTCACAGGGAACAGCAGTGGGTGTTTAGGTTGGGTAGCCACCAGACGGGTCTTAATGATGACATACCATGGTGTAGCATCAAATAGATGTATCTCTATGCCACAATCCTGAACATACATGAGCATGTTGCCCCGTATTACATCACATGGTTAGACAACATGGGTCTATTAACTTTTCTTATGACTCTTTATGTGAACACACTGCAACCTTCTAACCCACTGTGTTTTATTGGTTATCAGAATGGTCTCACTAACTAGACATTTATATGTCAATTACACAAGAAAGAACATGTTTGGGTATGGATAGTTTTATCACAAGAGAGGTTCATTTCAGGCCAAAATAAGCTATCATCACCATTTTCGTGTGATCATCGGCCCCACCGTTCTTGGATTCATCGGATGGGAGACACAATAGAGCTACACTCTTACAGTACACTTCTCTGTCCTGTTTTCTCCTTGGATGTCACGCATTGTTTAATGTGACTATCCTGTTCAGTCAAGGAGTCAACTTTGTTTTCCTGAAACATTTGGGTTTTATCTATATTGCCCATTTCCACATTTTTAGCAATACGGCGTACTCCGCATGTGAGCCCCCAGGACGCTTCATTCCATTAGGAGTGTAGTTCTCATGGTAACGAGAGGGCGGACTCACGGCCACCTCATTGCCCTGACTACCGTGCGCACTGACGTTGTGACGTCACGCACCTGCGCACGGCATTCCCGTTTCTCGATGAACGCGGAAACTTACTTCCGTATATTAGACCGACAGGATGGTCGGCTCTTCACTCCCTCCAGAGTCCATGACGGAGCACCACCATAGGTGTAAGGTGAGTGCTCTTATGCTGATAGAATACCATTGAGAGGGTCGGGTCGCCGCCCCCCCGCCCCCCCCTCCTCCCCTCCCCTTCTCTGCCCCCTTTTTAATAGACAGTGGCACTTTGAATTTGGCCCCTACATCGATAATCTTCTGGTTAGTTAACGATGGCATACCTTGAGATCGCATATTGGGGGCAATTGTCTGTAGTGTTGTCTATCTGAACTAGTGAATAGACACTTGCGCATCTTACATCTTTAGATGCTTACCTATTTGTTACCCATTTCCGCATAGTTGCTAATATTACCATACCAAGCATTGCTCTTATCCTTCAAGCTTTGTTGTGGCTTAGCCCAATGTTTTCGACATCCTGCTGAGATATTCCACATTATGATGTATAGATTGGTTTTCCTTTTCCCTGACGCCATTGATACTGTGCTAATTGAATCACAATCTACAATGGGGAATTGAATAATTGTCAATAGGGCCCTAAGGTGGAACGACTCATGGTCTGTGTTGGATGGACAGTATATTAGTACAGTCTTGGTACTCTATGTGTACATATTATCTGTCTATCCATATACATAATTTCTTGTGCCAACTTTCACATGATACACCATATGAGATTTTAATTGTATCTGCACTTTGGTCTGTCGTTTCTGGTGACTGAACTATTTTTATTATTCCTCTAAACTAGAGGAATCTACATGGTGAGAGACTCTGTAGATGGTAGAGTCGGACTTTACACGTTGATCTTAGGTAAGATCTCCAACTTTTATTGGGAACAGGAATTCACCAGAGAGTAAGGTGATGGTGCACTTTGGTGTTTTGTTACAATTTGGTTTTTTTTTAAAACAGATTTTATTGCCTTTTACCTAACAGTCAACCATTTCGCTAATGGTGGTACAGGTAATTGCATAGCATTCGCATGGTCAGTAAATCTTAGAACATATTATGCATATACAAATCCGTATTATGCCAGGTGTCCTCAGTCTCATCTTTTGCTCAGTAGGAATCTGCTATGCAGATCCCAGTTACCCACCCCCACCTCACCCCCATCAAGGTAACTAACATTCAACCCCCCCCGCCCCGCACTGCTGTCTCCGAACATCATCTAGTGAGCTCAATAATTCACTTCCACTGTGTCTGGCGGTGTGTGTTTGCTTTCCCAGTCGCCTCCTTTCTAGGTCTAAGCCCTCCCGTGGCTAAGGGTATTAGGAGTCCCCATCTCTCGGGTTCTGTACTATGACCCCATCCTGATCTTGCCTCTGGGGGTTCTCCTGTTGTGACGGTCTCTCGGGAGTGGAGGCCTCAGATTCTCGGCCTTCGCTCCTCAGTTCTTCCATCAAAACCTCCCATGCCTGAGCCCTTTCCATCTTGCCTATCTCCCGCCTCACGTTGCAAAGTAAAACCCTTCCCTCGCATCCAGCCCATTTCACCAGCTCTCGCTTCTATCTGTGAACATTGGGGCCATCCGGAATTTTCCACCTGCTAGTAATTTCTCGCTTCGCAAGTATGAAGGCGAGATCTTGGAACCTGTCCGTGTTTTTAGTTTTGGAGGTGTGTGGGAACAGGCTGAACAGGACATGTGCCGGTGTGCATGGGATTACCCTCTCTGTTATCCTAGCTGTCTCCCGAGTCACTTCCTGCCAGTAGTGCGTCAAGGATGGGCAATTCCATATCATGTGAATGAATGTCGCCCCGTGCACATTGCATCTCGGGCACTTGGCGTCGTCTCTAGCAAAGTATCGATTAATACGTTCTGGGGTTATGTATGCTCGGTGAAGTATATAAAAGCTAATCAGACTGAAACGTGCATTTTGGGATACTTTGGTTGTCCATATCAGTATGTTCTCCCAGTCCTTGTCCTCCAGTGGTCTGTCAATGTCTTCCCCCATTGGTTTCTCAACCGGTCCAGCGGCTGTATGGAGTCTCGCCCTATGGCCCTGTAGTGACATGCGACAGCTTTTATAGTCCCCCCGGCTAGGCTTATGTATTCACAGGTGGCATGTCGTGGCGGTTCAGTCATGCCCGGCCTCCAATGACACCTCATGGCCCCCATAACTGCTCTGTGGAGTAGGAAGTGTCCTTGTGGGATGTCCCATTCATTGCTGAATTCCTCAAAGGAGAGTAGTTCTCCATCCCGGTATAGATCTCCCACATTCGTGGCTCCTGCCTGTGCCCAGTCATCTACCCCCCTCCATTGCCCCCCATGGGCAAGGGCCCCCAGTAACGCCATTGATAATTCCGGTGAATATGGGCGTCTTGTCCTAGTCTTCTGCAGGCACCTACCCCAGCACCTCCGTATCACTCTATGTTCATTACTGCGGACCTGGTGTGGTTTTGCTGTCCCCAGCAGGGTGCAGAATACATTCAGTTTTTCCGGGGCGAATGGTGGCATCCCCCTGTCCGGCTCTATGCTCCCCGCCACCCACTGCGTGAAGCGTTGCAACTGCCCTGCCAGATAGTATGCCTCCATATCAGGCACAGCGAGGCCCCCCTCTGACAGCGGTCTTTTCGGCTTGTTAAGGGCCACTCTCCTCCGGCCCGTCCCCCATATGAATGCGGATAGACAGGAGTCCAGCTCCCGAAACCAAGCCCCCGATATCCATACCGGGAGCGTGGTAAAAAAGTACAGCAGCCTGGGGAGAGCCACCCTTTTGAGCAGAGAAATGCGGCCCATCACTGATAGGGGAAGCTTACCCCAGAATGTCATGTTGTCCTTGAGCGAACGCAGCGCCCTACCTATGTTCCCTTCCTTCACATCCTCTATGTTGTGAAATATGCGCACTCCCAGGTATCGGAAGCATCGGGGTTCCCAGCGCAACTCACCCAGGGTCTCGGGTGGCAGCATGTCTTCCACTAGCGGGAACAGTCTGGACTTCTGCCAATTTACCCATAGTCCCGACAATGCTCCAAATTCCTCCATCATATTCTTTGCCCCTGGCAGGTCCCTCTCCATGTGCTGTAGGAAGAGTAAAAGGTCATCAGCGTATAACGCTATGTGGTATCTCTGCTCCCCCAGCTGGAGCCCCCTGTAAGCCCTGTCAGATCGCGCCACACAGGCTAGTGGCTCCACGGCCAGTGCGTACAGTAGTGGGGAGAGGGGACAACCCTGGCGCGTGCCCCTCTCCACCCGGTACTGTTCCAATATCGTGCACCCTGTGTGTACCCTCACCACCGGATCAACGTACAATAGCTGCACCCAGCGCAGGAACCCTCGGCCCAGGCCCATTTTGGATAAGACGGCATACAGGAACACCCATTTGAGGCTATCAAATGCCTTTTCTATGTCGATTGCAAACACCGCCCCTGCCCGTTCGTCCGTCGCCCCTAGCTCGATAATGGATAACAGGCGGCGTATATTCAAAGTCGTATTCCTGCGTGGAATGAAGCCCGCCTGATCCTGATGCACCAGGAACATCATATATGGGAGCAGCCTCGTTGCCAGTAGTTTACTTAAAATTTTAAAATCGAGGTTTAGCATCGACAAGGGTCTATACGCCATGCACTCCAGGGGGGACCAGTCGGGCTTCAGCAGCGGAATTATCACCGCCTCTCTAGTGGTGCCTGGTAGGTGGCCCCTCTCTCCTGCCTCCGCATACATCTCTGCCAATCTGGGGGCTAGTTATGCTGCGTAAAATTCTTTGGGGCCGTCTGTGCCCGGGGTCTTCCCTCTCGCCAGTTCCTTAATGGCCACCCTAATTTCACGTTCGGATATTGCCTCCCCAAATTGGTCCGCATCCTCCTCTGTCAGGGTATGAAGAGGAAGGTCCGGCAAATACTCCTCTATTTCCCCCTCCCTCCGTGGCCCTGAGCTCCTGTAGAGCTGCTCATAATAGCTGCGGAATCTATTATTGAGGGCATCTTGTCTATATAGAGATTGCCCCTCTGGGTCCGCCAACTGTATTATTGTGTTCCCCCTGCGGGTGGGGTTAGCGAGCCATGCCAACAATCTGCCTGCTCTGTCCCGCTCAGCATGGGTTCTGTCCGCATAGGCTTGAAAGTCAAAACACCGTAGTCTTTCTTCCTGCACGGCCACCTCTTCCTTCGCCTCTAGCAACTCCTGGTGGAGTTCGGGGTGGTTCGGGCGTCGGAGTTCCACCTCCCTCAGCACTCTGTCAGCCCGTTCCACATCTGTAAGTAGCGTTCGCCGCACCCCTATGGATAGCGCCATGCATTGTCCCCTAATGACGGCCTTAAAGGCCTCCCATTCCGTCACCCTGGAGTCCGTGGACTGTGTGTTTTCAGCAAAATATGTAACAATATGACCCCTGATCTCGTGTAAAAACACTTGATCCTCCAGGGCCTCGGGCTTAAGGTGCCACGTGGGAATGGGTTGCTGCTGGGCCCCCCAGTGCAGTGGAGTCAGTAGCGGGTTGTGGTCCGACACAGTTCGAGTGAGGTATTCCGTGCCGTGGAGCCGTGTATGCATATCTGGTGAACATAAAAAGGTGTCTAGACAGACATGTAAGTCATGTACATGGGAGAGGTGGGAATATTCCCTGTCTAGTGGGTGCGTGCATCTCCACGTGTCCACCAACCCCCAGTGAGATTGCCAGTTCCTGAACATCCTAGCTGTCCGGTGGACCGGGGCATCCCTGAGCGGTGGGTGGGACCGGTCAGGATCCGGGTCCGCAATACAATTAAAATCCCCCATGATGATCGACCCCGTCATGTACGGTGCCAGAGTCCCAGACAGTTGTTCCAGGAAAGCTCCTTGTTGCGCATTCGGGCCATAAATATTTATAAGCGTTACATCCTGCCCGTCCAGTCTCCCTGTGACCACCACATAGAGGCCTTCTGGATCGACTTTGCGCCTGGTGTGCTGAAAGGGGACGCCCGCCCTGATCCATACCAGGACCCCCTTGGCAAATGCCGAAAAGGAAGTATAGTATGCCTGACCTCTCCATCTACGGTGTAATGCCACCCCCTCAGAAGCCAAAGTGTGCGTTTCCTGCAACATGGCTATATGGATACCCCGCCTATTCAGGTGGGAGAAGATTTTGTAGCGCTTGTGCATAGAGTGCATCCCCCGGACATTCCAAGAGAGGAGGTTATATACCTTTTGATTTGGCATTACAAATCATCCTCTCCACCTCCGTGTGGCCCCCCGCCCTTCTTTTGCTTTCGGCAACATATTCTGGGTGGAGTGAACCTTCCCGCTACAGCTCATGTCCCCGTTAATGTATAGACATTAGTGCCCCCAACTGAAAACAATATAACCTCCCCAAGCCCCCTTCCCCAGGACAAGTGAGAAAACCTCCCCCATCCAAACTGCGCTCTGGCGTAGAAACAAACAAGTGTCCGAAATGCGGGTGGTGGCTAGGCTAATGCTCGCCAGGAGGAAAGCCTTCCCTCCAGCCCCCCGGGTCCCCCCATCCAGTGGTTGGACCTCGTATCACCCATCCTGGGCCTCTCCCTCACTCATATCAACCCCTAATCAGGGCACCTCACCCCCCTAGTTCAAGTGTCCAGCGGGTACTTGCGTGCTAGGTGTCCATCATATCAAGTTGTCTGCCGTTCTGGGAGTCACTTCAGTAAGGGTCTGGCTGGCTTCTCCCACCGTGCTCAAGCTGGTGTCAGAGTCTCGCTGTTCCTCCCCGGATAGTGAGGAGGTGCCCCGTGGGCCTTGAGTGCTCAGGGATGCTATTGCCGCAACCGCCCTTTCCCTGTCTTGTTAAGATTCCTCCAGTGTTGGGAGGCACTTGGGTTTCCCCCCTTTCCCAGGGGACCTCGTGGAATCCTTCTCTTGCTGGTCCTGGCCTTCGTTCCTCCGGTCCCACGGTCCCTGCTCCTCAATCCAGTCCCACACTTCTTGCGGTGTAGTAAAGAACTTGGTCCCCTCGGTGTGCACTATCCGGAGCTTAGCTGGAAACACCATGGAGTAGGACACCCCCATTTGTCGCAGTTTCCGTTTGGCTGAAACAAAGGAAGCTCTCTGCCGCTGCACTTCCCGGGAAAAGTCCGGGAAGATCCGGACGGTACTGTTGTCGATTTTAAGATGCCCTTTGAGTCGTGCCTGGCTCAGCACATGGTCTCTGTACTTGTAAAAGAGCAGGCGCGCCACCACTGGTCTTGGCGGCCTCCCAGGTGGGGGTGCCCTGGCAGGAACCCTGTGCGCCTGCTCCAGAGTGAAATAAGGCGATAGGCCCTCCTCTGCCACCTCAGTGCGGATCCAGTTCTCGAGGTAAGTAACCATGTTGTTCCATTCAGCTTTTTCTGGCAGCCCAGTGACTCTGATGTTGTTGCGCCTTGCCCTATTTTTGGTGTCCTCGGCCCGCAGTTCCAGCACGTGCCCCCTTTTTTCGATGTCCATGAGTTTGCGGGTAGACGCGAATACTTGCGGTTTCAGGTCTCTGACATCTCCTTCCACTGACGTGACTCGGTCTGCTAGCTTCCTGTGATCTGCCCGCAGTAGGCCCAGATCCTCATGGAGCGTATCAATTTTAGATTCTACGGCCGTCCTGGACGTTTCTATGGCCTGCAGGATGTCATGCAGCGATAGGTCATCTTGAGCTGCACTCTTTTCACTACGAGCCCCTGTGCATGGTCTCGATTCTCCAGCATCCTCTCCCGCTGGGTCCTGCTGCTCTGTGTCTCGCCTTTTGTTGACTCTTCCCATATTGGTTGTGACCCCCTGGGGAGGGCTTCCATTCCTCCTGTCTCTCCCAGTCAGTGCCCGCTCAGGGGTGGGTGCTCTCCCTGTGTCCTCCAGCCGGTCACTGCTGTGGCCTATGTTCCCACTGTATGCCACCCCCTATCGGCATCCACGCCCCGCAATGCAGCGTAGCCCCGTCTCCCCACATGCTCTTGCCGCGGTGTCACCAAACCGCCTGTCGGTTGTAGAAGAGAGTGAACGTGGTGCCGCCGCTCTGAGGTGATGGCGAGGGGAACAGTCGTCTGGGTGCAGCGTAGCAATGAGTAGAGGTTAGCAAGCCCCGTTAGAGCAGGGTGGCTAGGCAGGAGTCCGCTCCGTTATGGGAGTCAAGAGCCTCAAATGCATTGGCGCCCAGTCAGTGTGGCAGCAGTCTGGTTAATGGGGGTAGCATGTGGCTCTGATGGTGGTTGTGGAGAGGACCCTGTGGGGTGTAAAAGCGGCGGGGGCCAGGTGCTTGGTGTGTGGGAGTCCCAGAGGAAGCCCAAGAGAACCGCAGCGTGTGGCGCAAGCAAGGAGAAGGTCCAAAAAGGTGGCGGTAATGGCGTGTATGCCCCCCCTCGCTATCAGGAGTAGTCCAGGCCGGAGCAAAGCTGCGTGGTTGTGCAGTGGTGTCCCTGTTGGTAGGGCGTGCAGCGCTGGTCTGAATGTCCCTTGGGGATACCCTTAGCGCCCGGATTGATGCGCTGTGTGTGGGAGGGTATCATAGGCCTCAGCAAGAGAGTGTGGCGTTATTTCGGTGGTGTCCACTGCGGTGGGCACCTTGATCAGCGCAGGGGCTGAGGAGTTTGTTCGGGCCAATACTTGATATAGCGGAGCCGGGCCGCAGGCAGGAGTCAGGAGCGAGGGCGAAGGGGGCCGGTGCTCCTCCGGCTGCCTCTCCGTGCACTCACCGCTATCCAGCGAGGGGGCCACTGGTGTAACGCCGGCTCGCGGCGAGTGCAACTTGGCGACTCTTGCAGAGGCCACAAATGGGAAGCGGGACGAAAAGGAGGCAGGAGCGCCTCGACTTCCGGGGCAGCCCCCACAGTCCCAGGTGGCCCCCACTCACCAGATGGCTGCGCCGCTCCTGCAGTGGTAGATGGGTTCTCCTGGGAGGTGGCGTGGCTCGAAGCGGCAGGGGTCGAGTAGCAGCATCACCGGGCACACGGGCCACGCCGGGCAGGCCAGTCACAGTGCATCCGACTATCAAGCTCCTGCGCCCGGTTGGAGAGATCGTAGAATGTCGTCCCGGGGTCGCCCGCAGCGATGTCCAGGCCCAGATCAGACTCGCCGCTGCCAGGCGCCCACACCTCCTCCCGCGGTGTCGCCGTCCGGGCCCCTCCCCGCCACTCCCCCTTATTTCTCATTGTGCTCCATGGGTGTTAGGGCCCGACTCTCCGTCAGCTCATACCTGTAGTCAGCTCTACTGTGTCCCGCTGGGTCTAGCTGACAGCCTCCGGGCGTCTCTCTGGGATCTGGTCTCCGGTCGCGGGCGCCATCTTGGCGGACCTCGCGGCTCCCCTACTATGGCCGATTCCCCGGTTACCACTTGTCGATCTGCATTCTCGGCCACAGGATTACGCGGGCCCGGTGCTCCGTCGTCCCGGGCCCACAATTAGCTCCGCAGGCAGTCTCTTGCCATCCCTCAGAAGACGGGGCTCAGACCGCGGGCGCCATCTTGGCTGGCCTCGCGGGTCCTCCGTCTGGTGCAATTTTGCGGCGAAGACGTGACTTTCCTCCCTGTTTGACCGCCTCAGTCAGTGTCCCTGCCCTTCAGGGGTCGTAGGGTAGGCGATTAGTACAGAGGGCTCCCCTATAGCAGGCAGGATGGGCTGATATGGGGGATCACCCGCAGGAGCTCCGATTCAGGCTGCCTGCTCCATTGGCGTCCGGCCACGCCGCCCCCGTTTTGTTACAATTTGTTGATATGTTTTTTGTAATGTTCTTTTGTAGGGCCCTCTGACCCATCGTATTGATTGTCACTACAACAGATTGGTGGTCAAGAACGAAGGCCTGAGTATTTTTTCATTATTATTTTTGCACAGTTTTTCAACAGAGTGACAAAAGATCTTGGTCCTGAAGAATGCCTCGAACAGATTTGTCACCGAAGGCAGAAACATGTTGACCGCACTACAGGGTATACATCTATAACCCTGGTTCACCCTGCTTTTAGCCCCTATCCCGTAGGACGTTAGAATAAAGTTGATAGTTTTAAAACACATAATTTTTGTTGCACACTGCCCCCCACTGTCACCCTTGAGGTATTGAAACTATACATGCTTCAGATAAAACACTCCGCTCCTTCCCTTCTGGATACGTTGTAGCCCACACTGGGTACCTTGCGGTCCCAGTGTGTTGGAGGAACCCAATGATGAAGCATGTCACCCTCGGGTGAGTGAGGGTTTCCGTCCAAAACACACTCTGTGCCCCCTCCTGTTATAGTCATCTTATGATATCATTTCCTTACCAATTAGTATCGCCATATCAGTACAGAGAATTGAAATAAAACAGAGTTTCATATAAAAATTAGCATAAGGGCCATAGAGTTCCAAACGGATTATATATTAATAACAATCTTTTTATGATATCACTGAATGTATATGTTCTGATCATCATACCATCAGGGGAAGGATCCTCTATATCAGAATCGAGACTTGAGTATATCATTATAGCGCCTTTGCCTTCTTAACACAATATTATATGTCAAAAGGAGAAAACCACCTCAAAGGTATGGTGGAATAATACATGTTGACATATTGTATTATATTCCCTCTGAGTTATAATACCTATCTTCCAATTTCTGTTACCAGGCAAAATTCCTAGTTGGGATGGATTAATCGTTGATATAGCTAGTTGCACATTTAGAAAGATCTAATATTCAGAGTTAACTAGCACAAGATTTCTATCTTAGAATTCTTTCTTATTCCTCCCTGTTGTTGAGACCATATATATGTCTTAAATTTACTCAAAAAGAATTGTTCTCTGCACTTACGCTTTTTATCAAGATCCCCATCTCTTCTAGTTCCTGTGATCTTTTCTAGTACGCACCACTTGATATCATCTACTTTGTGGTTGCATTCAAACCAATGATCTGTTAGAGGGGCATTTCTTTTTCCTGTTCGTAAGGAAGATCTATGTTCATTGAGGCGTATGCGTACTTCTCTAGAAGTCTCGCCCACACATCCTTTATTACAAGGGCATACAATCAGATATATTAAATTTTTAGTCCTGCAATTCGACATTGAGTTGAAAGTGTGTTTGATGCCATCCATTTCAATTTCCTTCCCTTGTATGATAGAACTACAATTGGTGGAGGTACTACAAGGAAAATTCCACACTTTTTTTTACTATCCTCTATGCTTCTCTGTTGGAGTTGTTTCGGTTCTCTATATGTATGCACCACACAATTTCTTATTGTTTTGTTTCTGCCGTAAGAAAAGAGTGGTTTATCTATCACTTCTTTATCTTTCTCTGACAGTAGGGAACAATTTCAATTAATCAGATTCTTTTTTTGTTGCTGATATTAGAGAAATTAGTCACACACTCTATTTTATCACTTTTCTATTCTTTTCCTTATCATTCTCAAAAAGGGGCTCCCTATTAAAATATTTCGCTCTCTGATATGCCTGTTTGATTTTTTTTTTTGGGTAACCTCTATTGCTTAATTTATCTTTCATAATTTCAGCATGAATCTCAAAGTCCACCCTGTCTCCTCCAACAAAGAAACTGGCCATATGGTATATTATCTTTCTGGCATCTTGGATGATTACTTTCATAGTGAAGGGTAGTGTTTCTGTCCGTGGGCTTGGTGTAAAGTTCTACCTCCAAACTCCCTTCCTTTGCTACAATTTTAATGTCTAAAAAGTCACAAAACACCTGACTCAAGTGGATGTAAACTTTAAGTTTGGATCTCCACAATTTAACCATTGTATGAAGGTTCCCATATTTTCCTTATTGCCTTCCCAAATAAAAAACACATCATCTATGAAGCGCGACCAGTGTAATACATTCTCATAAAAAGGTGCTGCTTCATTAAAAACATGCTTCTCTTCAAACGCTCCTACATATAGGCATGCCAGGCTAGGAGCACATGTGGCTCCCATGCCGGTCCCAGGATGCTTGTTTCCGGTCGAGGGAAGACCTGGCTTGGCAGTTCAGTCTGGACTGTCCCCATGAGGCACAGGGTCAAGACTGATTTGCATATAGCTGGGTCTGAACTTGGGTAGCGAAGTGAGCTAAAGAACGATGATGGATTCAACTCAGATCTGTGACTGGGGGTGAGTGTTTGAAAAGTTTCAGCGCTCCGCCCATCATCTCCTTGTGTTTGCTTTGTTCGCCCTAATTTGGCAGCGTATGCCCAGACGTGGGTCCCTTGCTCACTTTGCCACTGAATTCAAGCTAGCCTGGCTGATGAGGGCTGTTAGCCCGAAACCGGTCCCAGGATGCTTGATTCCGGTCCAGGGAAGACATGGCTTGGCAGTTCGGGCTGGACTGTTCCCATGAGGCACAGGGTCAAGACTGATCTGCATATAGCTGGGTTTGAACTGGGGTGGCGAAGTGAGCTAAAGAATGATGATGGATTCAACCCAGATCTGTGACTGGGGGTGAGTGTTTGAAAAGTTTCAGTGCTCTGTCCATCATCTCATTGTGTTTGCTTTGGTCCCTTTTATTTGGCAGAACAATTCCCCATTAAAAAGGAAAATATTAATTTTTAAAATCAATTCAGTAAATTCAATTATCAGGAGTGCCCAAGGTGTCAGATCTCCCTCATCATCCTGCAACAGGTCCCTGATTGTCTCCACTGTATCTGTTTGCGGGATATTTGTGTACAGGGCTTCGATGTCTAATGACACCAGCCACTGACACTCAGGATCAAATCCGATCCCTTCCACTATTCTAATCATATCTGTTGTGTCTGTTATGTAAGATTTTTTGCTGGGATACCAGAGATCTTAGAAAGCTGTCTACGTATTTGCTAAGAGGCTCCGTGAGTGAGTTAATGCCAGATATTATAGGACGCATAGGTGGATCGTGTATATTTTTATGGACTTTTGGTAGTCCATACAGAGCTAGTAACACTGGATGTTGATTATAGAGGTATTCATATTCCTCTTGGCAAATTATCTCGTCTTCTTTAGCCAGACATAAACATATTTTTATTCTTGCTTGTAAATCGATCCATTCACTCTGACTAGATGGTCTATAATGTTCCCTTACTGCTTAAAGGGCCATCATCCTTTTATTATAATCACATGTATCCATTATAACAATACTGCCGCCTTTGTCACCCGGTTTAATGGTGATATTTTCGCATTTTTCAAAAAATGTTAAGTCTGTGCGAAGATTTTGTGATAAATTGTTATTATGATAATGCCCTTTCTTTTTTAATAAATCCTCAAAGCCTTTTTCTACAACTCTCTCAAATGTCTCAACCCCTTTATCTACCATCTGTCAGGAAGGTGTTCAGGTTGAGGTTGGTTTTAAACCTGAACAGTTTTCTTTTTGAATAGGGTCCTTATTGGCAAAAAAACTTCCTTAGTCTGATTTTTCTAAAGAGGTTTTTTAACATCCTTTTCTATTTCAAACCTATTAGGAGGGGCTGTTGGAGCAAAGTCTAAGCCTTTTTCCAATACCAATGTTTCTTCCCTAGTTAAAATTCTGGTGGATAAGTTTATTATAGGTGCTTTCTTACTCATTATTCCCAGTTCTTTTGGCTCCTGGTCCTAATGTATTGGTTTCTGTAGGGTACTTGTCGTTGGTAATTCCCCCATGTTCTTCCTCTCGGACCCTGATTTTATGTTTGTTGTTGGTCTAAGAAAGATTTTTTGCCATCTCTACTTTGGCCCGCAATGTTGTCTCTCCTATTCCTCTGATCTGTTACATTCTCATCTTCAGACTCAGTGCTTACGTATTATGTATCAGAGAAGCTGACATGTTTTTTCTGGCCTCTTGGTCTATTCGGATACCATATTTTATTGTAACTACCTTCCTGGATTTGTCTTTCATAATAATCTTTTTGGAGATAGGGGTATACTCTCTCAATATTTTACCTGTTTACATCCTTTCCTAAATTGTTTGTTTTTTTATTATTCAAATACCCTTTGTATCCCCCTATGTCATCTTGTATTTCCTCCAATTTACGCTTCGCTTCTTCTAAAGCTGTGCTTTCTTTTAATTGTGAATCCATTTTATCTATCTCTTTTTTCTCTACAATTATAACCTCCTGAGCCATTTCAATAATTAACAGCATCCAGTCTCTGCTGCATCTATTTGCTATCAGAGTCCAATGTTCTATACATTTTTCATTTTTTATAAACAGACCTGCCCTCTCCCTTTCACGCAGCGTTGCAAGGTGTCTTGCTGCGTTGTGTGAAAGTAAGATAAATCTGGCCACAAGACATTGCAAGGGACACGTATGAACGTCACAGGCTGCTCACAGATAGTTAAAGAGCCTCTCTTAACGTGACGTGCATTACGACAAAGCTAAACTGGCAATGAGTTGAGTCCACTACACAGATGTACCTAAAACATGACTCTAAGAAAATGCAATGCTTAGAGTTAGGGATGGGCGGAACCAATGGTCAGTGCTTATTGTCTGTTTGACTGGTAAATAGTTCTAGGAATTTACATTTCTACTTAACCGAAGCTATAGTTACACTTTCCTGTAAACATGATGCTCATGAAAGGCAAATTGCTCAGAAGACACAGGAGGTCAAGGTGAACTGCACTTGTGCAAACGCGTCCACAAAATACATAGGTAAAACATTCTCGCATAATGTAAAAACATGCCCAAAGTGTGAAAGTGGAGCCACCTCTTCACACTCTAAACATGCCCCATTTAGCCCTCAGGCTTCTCGGTAATTATGACATCGACCATTCTTACAATTGTAAGCTGTGCGTGAGGGTATATTCTGCAACAAAGGGTGCATTCAACGCATCGTCATGGCGCACAATGAAACGTTCTTCTCATGGAGCAGGACACAGTAAATATATTTTGTCAGTTATACTTCTTTGAAGTGTACATTGAAAAACAGAAATGGATGCAACTGAAAGCAGGGCCGGATAAGTCTTTCAATCCACCGAGCATTTCCCTAATGTGCTGGAGCCGTTGGAGGCCGGTTTAAGGGTGGAGGGTAGGTTTACAGAGTTTAATTTGTAAAAAAATAAAATAAAGTGCCAGGGTTCTTGCCAAGAGGCCACTGCAGCTTGCACCACACACTGCCCCTACCAACACTGCAAATAATAGTAGCAACTCAACTACTAACCATCGCACTCATACAAGTCTGACAATTCGGACTATTCCAGGGCCCCAAAGCTATAAGAATGGATTGGGTGGCAGATAATAGTAATTTTTAATATATATTCAATGAATAATTAACTTTTATTGGGGTCATCTCTAAATTAGTGGCAAACTGTCACAAGCCCTGTTGTTGACAATTAAGTGCTGGTGCACAGCACCGGAAACCACCTGCTCAAATTAAGCACCACGTTCTGATGCCTCTGCCATGTCCCCATCTCCCAGTGGATATTTTCAGCAGGCCCAGGGAGGCTTCAAGAGAGAGAGAGAAAGGGAGGGAGGGGTAAGGTGGAGAGAAAGCAATCAGAGAGGGAGAAGAGCAGGAGGAGGGAAGGAGAGAGAAGGAGAATGGATGGATGGAAAGAGAGAGACTGCGCTTGGAGATGAAGGGAGCTGGCCTGCTTTGAGCATATTTGCCAGGGCTGCTTTGGTTCTCCAGTCCAACCAGAGTGAAAGACACTGCATGCCACAAAGAACCCATCTTAGAAGGTTGAGTCGTACAAGTTCACCTCGCAGTGCATTGACTGAAGCCACTCAATGCATCGCATATAAATTCATTTAATGATACGCCATAGCATGCTAAAAGGCGCCTGCTTATATTTATGATTCTGTTTTTTTCTTTAAAGGACTGTCGCAAACTTATTGCAGGTGCCAGATCCAACAGCCTATGTGGTTCACTGTCCCGGAACCAAGGGTCAGATGTATTATCATACTGGTTGCAAAAACTGGTTGCAACTTACGATGCTTACATAGAAAGTACTATACTTTGACTGAGCAATGGGCAATTGATTCCCCCACTTTCCCATAACTGACAGGAAGACTGAAAGTATTTTGGTATATCCATCCATGCACATAAAACACCACAAAGATCTTCCTAGATAGAAATCATTCTACTTTCACACTGACTCGCACAAACCTTTTTGAATCTTAACAGTAAAACAAATGTACTAACCATAAAGAACCAGACACTATTCAATGAAGGGGTTTCCACTTCAATTGATGGCATTCTCAGATCTACATCTTGATAGAGAATGCAAACAAATCAATAACTATGTTATTGATGCTTTACAAATGCAAATATCATAATGTAACCTATGTTTCCGGACCACCACCTCAGAAGAATCCATCGCTGGTGCTCTCAGTGCACGGGGGCTTTTCGTGTGCGAACAATAGTATGGCTAGTGCACCAGGGAAAAATCAGCATGTCATGCTGCATATCAACCAAGTTCTGCATGTGTTAGCAGCAACAGGGACACTGCAATGCAGTATAAGATATCATGGCTGCCAGCATGAGTCGGTGCCAGTGAAATGAGCCTCTGCTGCCTGAATGGGATTTCTGCAGCCCCCGGATGTGCCCTCTGGTCGACCTGAGGACATGCCTCATCCTTGCAAGAATCCAGTCTCTCTCTCATTGAGCCAGATGTACAAAACTTTTTTGCAGTTGCAAATGTCCTAATTCGCAGAATCGGGACCTTTGTGACCATAAAAATGTTCTTTACAGTGTACAAAAGGCAAATTGCAATTCGGTAACTTTGCAATTTGTGTTTGCTAACAAATACCGATTCGAATTTGGAAGGGGCTTCCCTTCCAAATACCAAATCAGAATGGTATGTGTTGGAAAACGAGGCAGTATCTGTGAGGCCTGCACAAATAACATGACTATATTTGTCCTTCACTGGGAACCAAACACCCAATTGTAGCGCCTGACTCTCAGAGGGTAGCGTTGCAGAGCAGTCTGAGGCTTACTCAAGGGAGGTGGTGTGGGCTAGTAATCGCCATTTGCAGGTGCGCCGAAATAACACTCAATAATTGACTGTCCAGTCTGTACTTTGCTTTATAAAAGTAAGAGTACATATATTAAACACACACACTACTCAATACTATGCACCAATTTACAAATATACATAAGCGGTTGGAATTACTTTGTGACATTGCATAACATTTCCACCCCTCCCAAAGGGGGGTGTGGTCTAGTACCACCACTCCCATGTATGCACATCATCTTGCCCCCAATGCAGTTAGGTGAACATAACCTGGAGCGAGGGCCCTGCGTGCAGGCACCATCCCAGTGGCGACCCACCCCATTATCTCAACACGCATTTAAAATAGGTAACCCTGCCTTGGCGACACATAGCCCTGACTGAGCATTTCCTACTGACCATGAAGTAAACACCTCTACATCTTAAGGGCTAGCAGTCGGGGTTCTTCACCTAAGCGCAGTAGCAAGACTACATGTTAAAGCATCACTTTAGAATGACAGTACTCATCACATTTGTGGATCATTAGAATGCATTGCAATTACAGCCCCTAAAGGCATCACAGATACAATCACAGGATTACGCATATACAGCCAGACACCCTAGCAGGAATGTCTGGCAACATAACCCCACTTTGCTTATGACATCACCTTACACAGGTACTTCACATTACACATGTGACCTTCAGTCTCTCTAAAAAGAATAACATTAGTAAATGCACTACAGGTGCAATTACACCTGTTCACCTCCAGGAGATGCCCTCCTCCAGACATCCCCAACTCAGCCTTTCACTCCTTAATGCACTTCTCAGTACACCCCAGCTGTAGAACAAAAGTTCCAGCCTAGAAGGTGATAAAATGCTGACGCAGCCCTTGAGGGGTTATCCTTTTCAAGTCCCCAGGAGACTTAGGGAGGGACTTCCATTTTCGTGCTGGGGGAGACTGCGCTTCTCCAGCAGCTCCCCCTGCACCTTTGCACACATATGGTGGTGACCCCGTTCTCTTGGGGCCACCACAAGCAGTGAATATGCTGTGTTGCCCCTGCAGGCCGGTCCTGGCCTGCAAGGCATTATGGGAATTTCCGCATATTAGAGCAGCGGCTCTCCCGCTGCTTCGGGGAGAGCCACGAAGTGGGCCTTCGGCCGCGTCTGCCTCCCGTTGGAGGGTTCGGTCCCACCCGGACCCCCAGGTGAGTAAGACGGCTCGGGGAGCCCACCCCCGGCCGCTTATGCAGATTTTCGGGTTCCCGGTCCCACCTGGGCCCCTGGCACCTCTTCTCGCGGGACCCGGTCCCACCCGGGCCCCGCATGGCCACCCTGATGGAGAGCCACCTGGGGAGCCCACCCCCGGTGGTTTTGCCGGCTCCCCGCGCGGCCAGCACCCTCGCCTGCTGCCGTGGGAGCCGGATCAGCATTTCTGGTCTGCCCGCTCTGGCGGGCAGACGTGCAGACCTTCGCCGGCTCCTCGGGTCACCCACCTTCCGGCACTCGGGGCCCGGGGATGGGATCCCGGGCCCCCGAACATCTTCGGGGGGCGCGACGGTGCTCCCTCCCATCCATCGTCGGTGGGGGCCAGGGTGGGCTCCTGGCGCCCCGCTTGGGGGCATTTTCATGGGGAGCACAACTGCGCTCCCCGACTTTGCTTCGGGCCAGGGGATGGGGTCCTGGGCCCCTCGAGACCCCTCCGCGGGGGGGCACGAAGGCGCTCTCCCCGCCCCCAGCTCCTCGCCTTCTTCGGGGCCCGGGGATGGGGTCCCGGGCCCCTTGCGATCACATTTTCGCGGGGGCGCAACGGCGCTCCCCCTCCTCCTCTCCATGGGGAGCGCGACGGTGCTCCCCGGTTTTGCTTCGGGCCGGGGATGGGCTCCAGGGCCCCTGGGGACCTCTTCACGGGGGTTGCGACGGCACCCCCTGCCCTCCGCTGTTGCCGGGGGCCAAGGTGGGCTCCTGGCCACCCGTTTTGGGGGTCACTTCACGGGGAGCACGACGGTGCTCCCCGACTTTACTTCATGTTGGGGGCAGCCCCCGGGACCTGACCCACCCCGGGGGCATCTTCTAGACCGGCGGCAGAGCCCCACGTGCTTCGTCATTGGTCAGCCAAAGGTCAAAGGTCGCCTACCTTCTGGGGGCCAGATCTCAGCCCCCAGGGGACCGATCTTGTCGATTTTGGCCTCTTCTTGCTCCTGGTGGCGCTCCCCAGCCACTGGGAGCACTCTCCTTCACCCTCTGGGTCTCTGAGAGGGGGGATTCAGCAGGGAGATGTCTTCACTGGCTCCCTGCACCAGCCTTTCATCTGCTCTCCTCCTGGGCCTCTCTTCTCCCTGTGCAGAGGCCCCTGCTTCTGCGCACTATTCCTGGACTCTTCTCCTGGCGCTGTTCAGGATCCTGGGGGCAGTCAGGGGGTTCCTCCTTCCAACTGCCCATTGCGCCAGGCTCCAGCACCTTCTGCCTCAGCAGACCACACCCCAGAGAGAGCTTCTCTTCCTGTGCAAACACTTTTTAAGAGAATGGGGAGGGGGCTGGCAGGAAGCCTCTGTTTTTCCAATCAAACAGCGACACATCACTTCACTGCCCCTGCTCCCTCCTTCCTGCCCAGGCCTCTGGGTTGGTTCAAGATTGCGTCGTCCAGGGTCTCCTGCCACTTGGTCTCTGAAAGCCCCTTCCCCCCAGTGCTGCCTTCCTCTTCGTGCAGCTTGGTGCCTGGCACCCAGTGACAGCTGCTGATGGATTAGCTTGCAGCTCCACCCGTCTTCTCTCCTTGGAGGGAAGATCTTCGCTCTGGGAAGAAAGGTCATTAATCTAACCTGCCAGGGCCAGACCCCAGCCAGGTCCTGGTTATGAGCTGACTCAGAGAAATATGACATTTATGGATGACCCAAAAGCAGTACAAATATGACTCTGGACTCTGCAGAATACTTCTTCTCACACCCGTTACAGTGCACTTTAGTGCGTGTCTGGAATTTGTAGGCTTTAGGAAAGTGACACTAGCTTATGGGCTTCACTTCCCCATAGGGGAATAATGAAGTGAAAAACACAGTAAAACACACTGACTTTCCCTGGCATGTTTCTTCCCAGTGTATAAAGCCTATTCCATGTCACCACCCAATTCTGCATAAGTCCTGCCACACCATTCACTTTGTATCTGCTCCTGGGCTGCGCACGCCAGGAATCTCTCCTGCGCAGCCCCTACACGTGTGCACACGCATGTACACAAGTGTCTGCATGTAACCAGCCCGGTGCCCCTTACTCCAGCTGCTGCGCAGTGGCCTAGTCAAGCTAGGGGGACACCAGCAAAATCCACATGCAGTCTCTTTCACCATGAGTTCACTGTGGGTGAGTCCCAACTTATGAGGCTCTTCCACAGTAAAAGCTCAACAAATAGGTGCTCAAAAAGCGAAAAATCCGTCGGCCCAGAGTGTCAGAACCACCTTCTAACAGTATGTATTAAGTGTCTGCTCACAAAACAGTAATACTTTACCACCAGTTTAAAACTGATGGTAACCCATATGCAAAGGGAAAGGGGTCCCTTAGGGACTCCTCTGAGAATGTTAAAAATATATTTTTAAGAGCAGGCAGTGGCATCATGGACCACTGCCTACTTTTAAAAATGAAACTGCAAAGTTTGATTTTTCCATGTTAAATGCATCCCATTTTCCTTTAAGGAAAATGGGTTGCATTTTTTTTTAAAATAGCTTTATTAAAAAGCAGTCATAGGCATGGTGGTCCGCTGACCTCAGCATGCCATCATCCCTGTGATGGCTGCGATTCCTAATGGGTCGCAAATTGCAGCCCACCTCAAATAATATGCATGAGGTAGGTCTGTTTGCGAACCACTTGGACTCGCTAATGAAAGTCAAAAGTGTTTCATACATTAGGAATACCGATTTGCTAAGTGTGATTCGGAAGAAACACAATTAGGAAATCGGTATTCCTAATGTTAGTACATCTGGCCTTTAGGCCACATGGACGTAGCAATTTTCCTGTTGCAAACGACCAGATTCACAGGTTTGGGCCGTTTGCTACAGGAAAAATGCATTTTGGGATGCAGAAAGCCTAAATTGCAATTTGGTAACTTGTTACCAAATTGCAATTTGGGTTTTGCGATTTGGTATTAGAAAGGGGCGTGTTAAGGGCGTCCTTCCCTAATACCGAATCGCAAGGGTATTTATGAATGTTTTGTGACCTGAAAAAGGTCTCAAAACATTTGCCTTTTACCACAAAATTCAATTTGGTGGTAACCCATTTCCAAATGGGACGGGGTCCCTAGGGGACCCCTTCCCCTTTGTGAATGTATGGGAAAACATTTTTAAGAGCAGGCAGTGGTTCCACGGCCTACTCTTAAAAAATGAAACTGAAAGGTTTAATTTTTCTTTTTGAAATGCATCCCATTTTCCTTTAACAAAAACACGCTACATTTGAAAAAAAAAATATTGCTTTATTTAAAAGCAAACACAGACATGGTGGTCTGCTGTCCCCAGCAGGCCACTATCCCTGTGTTTTTAGCGATTCCCAATGGGTCGCAAATTGTGACCTACGTCATGAATATTAATGAGGTAGGTCTAGTTGCGACCCACCGGGAATCGAAATTTGAAATTGCAATTTCCTCATTGCGATGCACATGGAATCGCTATTAGGAACTCACAATTTCAAACGCTTGAACATGTGGCCCCTAGTCCCTGATGAGGTTAGTGACTGTGAGAGGGGAACATCTGGACTAGTGTTTGTACGATGTTCATTTTTTTCTGAACATAGACACACACACACTATGCCCATTCAATCATCTTAAAGACAAGCACATCTGAAAATGTTGCCTGCCCTTTAGCATCGGACTGGGACAGAAAATAGTCCAGGGCATCATAATAAAAGTGGCCCCATTAGCGAATCAGCTAGCTAAAAAAACGTGGCTCACATTTGCAAATCAAGGGAGTTTTGAACTTGAAAAGACATGCTGAATAGGTGTTTTGCAAGGTATGTGTTATTATCAGAGAAATCAACAGTAAAAATCAGTCGACCAGACCATGAAACAGGCCCTCAAACAGCCCAAAAAAACGGTCCTCACAATGACCTGTCAGGCTGGCCCTTTTGGCACTGCCTGATTGCCCAGTAGGCCAGTCCAACTCTGCAGCCCCTGTAATGTTCACTAATTATAGCCATGCAGATTGTGCAATACAAAAACAACTGTGAAGGTCAGGAAGAACCAAACATCATTGGCCGGTCTCCTATTGCCTGAAATGCTTCCTAAATGCTGCAGACATGAGATTTCACATTGTTTGTGAGAGTCATATAAATGTACTCCTCTTGATACCTATACTACTAGTGAAATGCACACGCAGACATCGCCACAAATATTTATACTTGTACAAACTCAAATATCCATGCTGCGTGTGCGGATGTTTTGCACCATGCAGGTGTAAGACATTTTGCAACTTGTGATTTTAAATGAGTGGAAGTGTATCATTTGATCTACATCTGCTACTTTCTGGGGAAAATGCTACAATTTGTGTATTTTCCTATTACTGTTTCGGTACATTCCTTGTCTCTCTGCATTCTCTTTAGGACATCGGACTGACAGCACCATTTTAAGATGGCGGTGGCGTGATTAATTACTAATAAAGTGCTGAGCAGATGGTGTCAGACTGGAGGTAGATGGGGAGAATCCCATGCTGGGATGCACTCCTCTGATGACAGCTGAAGGTGCTGTGGACAGGTGTGCAGGGACTGAGAGCTCCAGTGAAGGTCAACAACAATGGGACCAGCGAAAGCGTGGTCAGAGCACGAATAATACCCTGAGTGCTGCTCAGGAGTGCTCAGTGGGCCTGATTCTGCTGTTGCACATTTAGAGGGGAAAAGATTGAAGCTGTGGTTGGTGGGGGATCTTCTGGTTCCCGGGAGTCAATGTGACCAGGCCTATCCCAGCGAGTCTCCATTGCCGCATGTGTTAGGACTGGCATGTCACAACTCCTTTGCATATGTGCTAGAATGGTTGGCTCCTGCCGTGCTGTACATAAACATCATGGACAGGTACAGATCATGCTTTGTGTTTTTGATCCCCCTTTGCACTGTGGACATCATCCTTTATTCATCCTATTCTTTCCTCTGCCTCCAAACCCCTTCCACTCCCTGCATCTGAACCCTGCTACTCGCATCATTCATGCTCTTCTACTCCCTGATGGTGAGGTGTCATTGCCTTGCCGTTCCAGCTACCTCCTTTTCTGTCTACCAACTCTCAGAGGCAGCGTGCCACCATGGCAGAAGCATCCTTGGCACAATGTGCGTACTGCTGACCATGAGCCCAGGTATTGCCTGAGAGATGAGTGAGGCAGATTTCCTTGCTTAAGCTTAATTCCCCTGGCAGGAAATGGAGCACAGTCAGGACGCCCCTCAGCTCTGTCTTATCTCCGGATTGAGCATGCAGAAGGCCTGTCTACCAGCTTTAGTAATCTCTGGCTAAGGTAAAAGTCCAGCATTAGCCACTTTTTAAGAAGCATTCAACTCCATGCATGCCCAGTTTACCTACGGCAGAACTTTTTCAAGACCCATGGAGTAGCAATGCCAAGGGTGCATGGCCCTTGCGCATGAGCTGCGTGATCTCTCTTCTCACCAAGGCACCAACAGCAGTGTAACATGCACAAAGTCACACACGTCACTGACATCAATACAAAATTGAGGGATAGAGGGGGCTTCCTCATACATCTTCACATGCAAGTGAATGTGGTGCTACAGTCATCCTATCCTCCCACGGGGTAAGCAAGTGGGTACCAATTACATGTTTGGAACATGCTCTTTGCCAAACTGAGCTCCCACCGGTCAATGACTGACCATCCTTTAGCTGCGTAAGGAAAGGCAAGCTCACTGCTTGGATTCAGCAGAGGTGTGTATGTTATGCAGTCATACATATAGACACGCACCATCTAACAGGTTTTCAGTATGCATATGTGTGAAATTTCTATATTTCACAGTGACTCTGTGTGTGGTATCTTCATGCCTTATGTGTGACACGTAGAGTGACACTTTACATGCATGTTAGATTTAATGTGTGATGCTACGATGCAGAGCATACTACTGAGGGGTGGAGAAAATCTAAATTTGCATAATGGTAGTAATCATCGAACTAGTATGGACATTTGTGCGACAAGTGTCTAGGGTTTGTGCACTGCTTGCATCGTCATAACAGGGATTTTTTATCATGTCTTTAACATATCAGCACTGTCGTCTGAGTTCTGTAAGATTGATGTAACTTAAGTGAATTCATCCATTCCTCCACTTATCCATTTATATACTAACTTATATACACATCTATGAATCCATGCAATCACTTTTATAACCATTAATCCAAGCACTCACCCACCGAATCCCTCAGTCATTCACTCGTTCGTCCATGTACCCACCCTCCCATTCACTCGTAGAAACATTCTCACCTTCACCCATTTACAAAACCACAAACACAAACTCTCCAACCAATAAAAGAACACTTTAACTTATGAAACAGTCAGCCCTATAGGATTTTCCATTGTTTGATTAAACTGTGAACAGTCCCAAAATTGTGAAATACTACGGGGGTGGCAAATCAAGTTTAATTTCGTGAAGTATGACATTTTCCTGTAGCTCTGATTTCACCTCTTTCCGGTTTATGAAAACCACAATGTGCGCGTGTTTATGAATGCTTTCTGCAGAGCACTAGTCGGCAAGAACGGCTCTGAATACAACGCGCCCAAAAATATCCCCTCTTACTGTATTGAAGTGGCAACATTTTTTACGCAATTACGATTACGTCTTCTTCTAGTAAGCGTTTCCTTTCAGGATGATGCTACCTCCCACTCTAAATGACATAAGGGAGCGCGCGAACACGTCTAAGGAGTAGGGAACCCCCTTCTACTGGGAGGCCAGAGGAAATGAAAATGAAACTAAGGTGCTTCCTCGCTCCTGGTCACAGAGAGAGTTGAAGAATGTAAAAAGGTAAATTACCAAGCAGCACTGTTTCTTGGACGAAGGACTCTGGTGTTAGTAAGAGTTGCAAAAAGGAATATTTGAAAGCAGTGGTCTGTTTTGAACACATACCCCAGTTTGTTGCTGAGACGATCTTTTAAATATTAATAACTGCACATGCAGTAAATAAGTTTTCTTGTTTTAAAATTTAGTTATTCCTATTTTGAAGTATTGTTTCAGAATTGTTACGCGACAGCCCCCTTTCAGAGTGTGGATGAGTGGTATAAGAAAACAAATGCATAGAGGGTGAATAAAAAAAGCACGTAAGACTAATTAAATAGATTAAATGGATACGTTCTGATACCCATAGGTATATCGTATTTATGTTTTGAAAGCCTATTAACACTGTGATAAATATTTCACAAATGTGGTAACAGAAAAATTATGCACCAGGCAAATTTAAAGTGGTTTTCCAATTCAGTTTGGCGCAGTCAAAGACACGGAGCCATTGTGAGCGCGCCCAAATCTAATGAGATAACACGAGCTCTCAGCTAGTGCACAAGACACTGTATGAGGCAGCAAGCATGTGGCAATCACCAAGGACTGTCGTCCATGCCGCCAGCTCCAAGAACAAGCATTTGCAATGCAATCGGTCTCGCCTTTGGGACCTTATATGTATTTAGCTATGCAGCACATTAGCCTGGGTGCTGAAACATCTACTGTTCTTTAACATGGAGGGAAAGTAAGCAACAAACTGCGTGACACGCCAGTTATGGGAGGGAACACATGGAGAGAAATATTGCCTTTCAGCGGGAAATGGTATAGTCCAAAGCTTTGTTTTTAATATAAAATCAGGGCCTTCGGTGGTCATATCACTGAAAATACAAGATTTGAAAAAAATATTATTGTCTATGGGAGCTCGTGGAATACAATTTCTATGGACTGGAATCTAGAGAATGCTAAAGTGATTCTGGTATTTTACTGACCTCTGCTGGTCGTTTTCTATCAAGAAAGTTAATTAGAGGCAGTTGCCAGAAAAATAAAAAAAGAAAGTCCCTCAGCAGAAAGCAATTCTGGTATTTTACAGACCTCTGCTGGTCCTTTTCTATCACGACAGTTAAATAGAGGCAGTTGAACAGAAAACAAAATCCCTACGCGGAAGCAGACAAGTCCTAGGGCTGATCTCCAGAGCCCACAAAGTACATACACATATAAGTATATAATAAGTATATACTAAAGTATATACAAGAGGTCTCGAATGCTCGACCTAAAAAGGCTTTCATGAGCCAGACACTCCTATTAGAAAACAACTAACAAGGTAAACTCATCAAACTGAAGGGCATAACAGGATAATGTTGGCTGTTCTCCAGATAGTGGTATGTGAGTGTTAATAGGGGTTCATGTAGTGCTTAACTTGAGTCGGTGGTTGAAGGTAGGGCTAACCAGCACTCATTTGTCGGGACTGATAGTTATTTTTCCTCAACAGACCTTGATCAAAGGCAGGTGAGAGAAAAATACAAAGGGACGGAAAAATGAAGAGAAAGATGGAACAAGCATTGGCAAATGCAATAGGTTTCGCTTATGTGATTATTAATACTTTTTTGTGTATGTTTTAGCTTGGGGAGCAGTTGAGCAGGAAGCAGGAGAGAGGGAAGAAATAATCAGGAAGGGATAGGAGCGAGACTAAAGAGGAAGAAAAACAGAGAAAGCAAACAACCAGTGCTTTCTCTGTTGGTCACCCACCGGTTTAGTGTCTGTGACCCATAAAAATGGACTGGAGTGAATGAGGACCTCGATGCAAAACAGCGTGATCACAATTTTAAAAATAATAAAAACCACACAATTCACACAGGTACTTGGTTAGATGAGTTTAGGTTGTGTAGCATAGACAGCACTGCACTTTAAACCATATCCTACACACTTCTGGGACACCGTTTTGATAGGATGTTACATAGGGACATGCCACCATATAGCCTGCAAGCAGGGCGTTAAAGGAAACAAAACAAACGGCAATGAACCTTAAACAGTGGGACATCTGGATAACAAGCAATGTCGATGAAGAAGCGCTTTATTAGATAAACACAAAGAAATCACAATGCCTTTCTCTACCAGCATCAACCACCAACTAACAGAGCGTTAAGTATCTTACACACCACATGTGTGCATGGGTACACATACACACACACACACGCACAAACATACACACACTTCTACCAAAAATATTATAATCTACTAGCCCACATAATAATTTAGGAAAATGGAAAGAGAGGACTGTTATGCTATGCAGATTTGTAGAACGTACTATCACGTGGAAGGACAAATGACCCAGTATCATAATATCAGTCTATGGCATGTTTGTTTGAGGGATGGCCTGCTTAAGGGTGGACTGAACCTTTGACTTCACATTTCGAAACAAGGACAATGTTCAGGAATGTGTACACTTTAGGAATGCCATTTTTCCATGCCTTTAGACAGGTGGTCAGGTGGAATACTCATGAAAAAGGTTAAAATCTTAATGATGAAGCAATCCTTCAGAAGTGTGCTGCAGAAGAACTGTGATGAAGCAGAAATCGCATTTCAATTGTAGGGGTGCATCATAATCACATGTGTAGTCCGCACCCTCATATAATCTTTTGTTGTATTAACATGAAGGGTTAGAATTTGTGGAATGTAATAACATGAAAACGTGATGTGGTTTAGGCTATTGAAAGTGAATTTGCATTAACGTAGAAAGTAAATGTAACTAGCTGAAACTTTAACATGAAGATCTTGTGTTGTGCAGCTGACAATTATTCATGTAGCCAAAACGCTTGTTAAATGTGTTATTTTAGATGTAGGTGAATGTATTAATTAAAAGTGCCTTAATGTTATGCAATTATGTAGAGCTCATGCGATGCTTTCTTATGTTAGCTGAATTTTGTAGGCCTGAAATTCAGTTCCCTGAAAAACTCTCACTTTAGAATTAATAGTTGGATTTCATGTGTATTGGTGAATCTGTGCTTTCTCACGTTTTGCGTTGCAGGTGAAAGAAGCATTTCGTTAGTTAGAATAATGCCTTTGTTTTATCAGTCAGGCGAGGAGAAGAGAAGTTACATTTGAGTGATAAAGGATGCTTCGCACAGGAGAAGGTCTGGGAACCAAGGCCAAGCTGTAACCATTGTGCTGGGAAATGCACCTTCAGGATCCTACCCAGAGCAGATGACGTGACTTGCAAGGAATCCTGGGAAGTCCCCTTTTGCATTATGTGATGAGACAGTAAGGAAAGTGAGCCCACTTCTTTTTCTTCCTTGCCTCGGAGAGAGAGCTTCCTAGAACAAGCTCTGTCTTAGTAGCTTCATGCTACACTGACCCATATTGTGGAGAGACTTCTTAGAGAGACTCCACATGCTGACACCTTTTACCCTCTATCTGGGAAATGCTAAGTAGCGATGTCATCTTAGTGTTAGAGTAGGGGTAGATTTGTGCTTTATGCAACAACCCTTGATGCAGGGAAATTTAGACTCATGCTTTTTGATCTTTTGTCTTTTGCTCCATGAACTAATTGTATTATTCATGTTACATCATCTAAATTTGATGCAGCGATTTGGCTTTATTTTAATTCGGACTTACTTTTAAACTCTCGTATTGAGGTATCCTTATGTCCAATTATTTTTGACTTTGTAATAAATCAACTAACTATATGAAGTTGTCTGTGGTTACTATGTGTCTCCCGAAGGTACTGGTAAATTGATTGGCATTTGTTAACGACTTTTCTCCCCTTCACACTTTCATGCTGTGAAAAAGAACCATCGGATTGTGAGTCTAGAACAGATCTAGAACTTATGGGCCCAGCCCTTTCAGTTGGTAGCAGTGTAGGATGGTTCGCCCATGAAGTAAGGGGAGAACCTAAATTGGCCTAGAGTAAGAGAAACCTAGAATCCCAAAAAGCCAAAAATAGAGCCCACTGATCGAGAACAGAAGGTGATGGAATCTGGCAGAGACTAATGGAGTTTCATGGTGAGGAGAGATCAGCTGCAGACGCAGAAGTGAGTATTAGGGTGTGCTGTGTTTTAGATTGCGGGAATGATTAGATTGTGTGATGTCTTGTGGAGTTGGTGTGAGAGTAGAGTTAATGTGGTTTCGGGCCGGACGTGGTCCATGGATTGCGATTTGAGTTGCAGGTCCCGAAGTGGCCTAAGATCCCAGGATATATAATAAAGGTGCAGAAGACACTGAGATTGAGATTGTGATTGTCTGACTGGAGAATTAAGGAGTTGTTGTGAGACGTCATCGGCAAATCCACCTAAGACAGGGAACTTTGTGTGAATGGGACGTATGGGAATCGTTTAGTGGACCTTGTGTACAGGGGTTGACTATACTGATTCGGGTGACCAACGCTGGCAGAGGGTCATCAGACGTGGATGTTCTTTAGTGATTGAACTCTATTGATCTTTTAGATGGCAGACAATTACCGATTTAAGATGACTGCGTGAGTGAATGCATGCAGAGAAATTGTGAAGGAGGGTGAGCCGCTGCGAGGAGTGAGGGTGACGTCAGAGTGTGCCGCGCTGCGATAGGTTGGTTGGTTTAACGCCACGCTGGGATTTGTTGGTCTTCATCGGGAAGTTGTGGTTGGAAAAGCTTAGTTCATTGAAATTCTATTGAACAACTAATTGTAATTGAAATCATGTGATGTTTTATGGTGTTGCGAGATCTCTTTAGGGGTGACCAAGGAGTTGTTACTCGAGTGGGCCAAGAGGCGCCACCTGAGGATACCCCAGCACATTATATGGCGACAAAAGTTGGACTTCATACTATAGTTTGGCTTCAAAATTGGCATAAAATCACTGAAAAGGAGGGTGAATTGTCATTTCCACGTTTTGGTTCATTTCGGTTGGATGTATTGCATCAGTTGAGGGGAGTGATGTTTGCATTGCGACCTTTGCCTTGACCAACACAGTTTTAAGCGTTAGACGCATGGATGCATGCAGAACATGCCAAGCAGAGGGAGAAATATCAAAGGAAGATAAAGAAAGCGCTGAGGGCATATCAGGATGCACAGTAGGACAAACAGCTTAAGAGATGGAGAGTAGATACTATCGAAGGAGAAAGGTTGTACCCAGTATTGGTGGGAGAAGCAGAGACAACAGGCAGAAGCAAAGGGGCAAATGGAAACAATGGCAGTGACACGGATGAAAGTTTGTTAGATGGGTTCTTGTCTGAGCGTCCTCCAACTTATAACCCACAAGCAGAGGACCGTGCGAGACTAAGCGAGCGCAGGGAATACGGAGAGTGTAACAGCAACTCAAGCGGGTCCTGGTACAGGAGTCGTGGTGAGGAAACTCGCAGGAGCAGGGGGAACAGGAATGTCCGTCTTAGGAGGTTTAGAGCAGAACGGAGTTAACGCTGGTTCACTGTTAGCAGAAGCTCTTACAGTCCCTGTTACTTTTGGTCCTATTGTTCCTGTGTATGACCCGATCTCAGTGGGGAACCTTAGTCAGTGAAAATCCATACAGGTTGAAGGGACTGGAATTGGAAGAGCAGGGAGCACAGTTGGAAATGGTCCATCTTTAGTGCCTATGGAAGCTAGTACCCCTTTACCAGGTGCTGCTGATTCTTCTGGAATACGCGTTGGTTCAAGTACCATACGGTCCATACCCATGGCAAGCACAAGCTCAGACCTACGGATGTGGGAAACTCTAGTGAGAGGACCTAGTGGTGCGTCAGTAGAAGCAAGCCCAAATCAGGGAACCTTAGGAAATCAGCATGTCTTAGATGTTGCAGATTTAGAGTCTTGGTCGAAAGCTCAGAGTAATGGTAACAAGGAGGATCGGAGCAGTACCTTGAGTCAGAAAGCCATCAAGGCTGCCGTGAAGGTAAAACTATTGGATGTGGTGAGGTTAAAGGTGGAAGTAGACAAAATTATCAGTAGGAACCTACCTCTGGATAGAATAGAGACATATGAGCCAGATGACCTGTTGTTTATAGCGAAGGATGTCACTCATACGGCAAGGAAAGCGCACAAGAAGTTGGCAGAATTAGTTCAGAGGTATGAAGTGGACATGTCTCGAACCAAAATGTTACAGGGTAGTCACAGCTCCAATACAATGATCAGGAGTTGGAGGAAAAAAGGGTAACAGGCTTGAAGACACATATTTGAGAACTGATTATAGGGATAGGAGCTTGGAGTATGCTGGATAGGTGGGAAGAAAGATGGTCAAAGGAGAAGAGTGTAAGGAAAGTGACTGGAATAACACCACCTCCAAGAGGGGGAACACATGGAGTTGATGCATATCTGTTATGGGAAGTGCCAAGCGGAGGATATGTACATGTTCCTTGGAGGAGATGTGATCTAGCCGCATTCAAAAGTGATTTTCCAAGGTTGCGTGAAAAGCCTGGTGAATGGTACAAGCAAGTTGATCGCTTTGTTAAAATCTTGAAGGTGTTGTGGATCGATTTGAATCCCTTGTTTGAAATTGTGGTCCCTAGTGATCTCTGGCCTGCTTGTAAAATCGCTATTGAGTGGCATGCTGCTGAGCCAGAAAGGGCTGCAGTAACTCATGGTCCTTCACCTTTGGTCATGAAGAAGTACGAGCAGGTGATCACATGGTTACAGTCCAAAATAGCCCCACAAGACATCGATTGGGTTAAAATAGATCGAACGACCCAGGAACCTAAAGTGTCAGTACATGTTTATTACAAAAGGCTACTACAAGCCTTTAAGCAGTACAACAGGTTAGACAATCTCTATCCTAAAGACAAGGAACAATTTGTGTCCAAATTCGTGACAGGATTGAGGCCAGAGATCAGCCTCATGATCCAACAGCATTGAATCTGCTGGCAAAATAAGTCCGTAGACGAGATATTACGGTATGCCAGGTACTGCAGTGACGAGGTGGATTGTACGCATAGGAGGATAAAAGAGAAATTGATGCTGGTCCTAATGCGAAACGCACAGAAGGGAAAGCAGGTACACGCAGTAACGGGAACGGTAGCTAGAGGTCAAGGGAATGCTGTAACAGGTGTCCAGGTCACACCAGGAGTAGGACAGATGGGACAGGGAAAATGAAGGGGTATCCCCATAGATCCAAAGACAGGGATAGATGGTGCAACCCTGAAAAAGATCACTGCTTGTCATTTTTTTCACAAAATCGGGCATTGGAAGCGCAAGTGTCATCTACATCCAGTGAATCAGGTGCAAGAGGGAGAACTTGTGCAAGTAGATGAATTAAATCAGTTACTGACTGTTAGACTTGGCATCCTTGGCGTGGGTCTCCCTTCCATTTTTTCGTAATGCCTCCACTGTTGCCGATATGTTTTTGCTGGACTAGATGCTCATGGGCACTTTGCCGCTGCTAATCAGTGCCAAAGTGCAAGTGCTCCCTATTGTAAATTGATGTATGTATTCGTGACTCCATGATTGGATGATTGGTTTACTTGTCAGTCCCTAGTACAGTGCACTGAGTGTGCCCAGGGCTTGTAAATCCAATGCTGCTGGTGGGCTTGCAGCACTGGTTGTGCCACCCACAGAAGCAGCTTGTAAAATACGTCTCCGGCCTGCCATTGCAGAGCCTGTGGGCAGCCGAGGGCTGCCATGTCGACTTGGTGAGTGCACCCACTTGCCAGTCCCTAAACCTTCCCTTTACTGCATGTTGGTCACCCCTAAAGTAGGCCCAGGGCAGGGTGCATTGTAAGTATAAGGTAGGACATGCCCGGGTGTGTGTGGCATGTCCTAATAGTGAATTACAGCCATCTTCGTTTTTCACTATTGCAAGGCTACCTGTTCCCCATAGGCCAGAATGGGCAGATTGATTATAACACCTTATAATCTTATCTGACTCAGGGAACTAGGTAGAAATTCGAGTTTAGTATACCTGAACTCAGAATGATAAAATACATCTTTTAGTGAAGTTGGTTTTAACATTCTGTGTTTGAAAATACCACTTTTAGAACGTGGGTATTTTCGTGCCTAACTATCCAGCCTGCCTCTGCCAGCTTGTGTATTGAGTGTCTGGTTTGTGCGTGACAGGGGCTGGGGGTGGCTACAGGAGACAGGGTGAGGCAGGACAGGGCTGAATAGAGAGATCTGCATCCAGAGTGGAGGGAGGAGTTGCAGCTGGGTCTGAATAGGGCTGTGCCTGCCTTCCACAATGCTGGCTCCACCCCCTGCCGGGCGTCTGAGTACCCTGCCCCACATTCTGAAAGGAAAAGAAGGAGTCATGTACACAGAGTGCTCCAAAGCTGCACAGAACTGGTTTAAGCTAGGCCAAGGCCTCTCTGCCTTCAGAGAACAAAGAGAAAAGGAGTATAAGTACTGGGGCCCAAACCCAGGAATTTTGGATCACTTTTGGGAACAAGAAGAAACCTTTGCGGAGGAGCGGAACCAAGAAGAAACTGAGGAGAGACTATCCCTAAGCTGAACTGCTGCTTGGGGGGATTGGCCTGCAGTGGTTTGCCTGACTGCCAAAGAAAGGAGGAAGGAACTTTTGCTTTGCTGTTACTTTCATCAACTTGTGAAGGATCCCCAAGGGCTTGAGAGAGAGCTTGCCCCCTGACCGAAGTCCCAGGACCATTGGACTTCACCCCCTTTGTGAATTGCTGCTGGAAACTCTGTTTCAGTGGCTACAGAGGTAGGGAGCTGTGACTGACTCTCCCGACTGGCTCGGTGTCCTGTTGGCACCGCCTCGAGCAACGCCCGCATCTTGCAACGCACGGCCTTGGTCTCACCGACTCCGTTAACGAGCCGCTGCCTGCACCGTAACCTGTGAGCACCGCACCTTGCAACGCCTCGCTACACCGAATCCATCTGGTCCGACCGACACGGTCACTGTTGCTGAGTTTGAGTCCTGTGACCGCACCGGAGTTGGGCACCGCTCGCACGCTTTGTGACGCACCGCCCGACTCGCACCGCTGTCCGGACTGATTGTCGCCAGCTCCTGAATCCGGCTCCGTCGCCGCACCGCAACCTGCCCGCACCGCATCGAAGCACCGTCTCGCCCTGCAACGCACGGCCCTGGTCTCACCGACTCCGTCTCGACGACGTCAACGAGCCGCTGCCTGCACCACATCGAGGGACAACGCGTCCTGCAACGCTTCCATTTTTGCAACGCAACCGCGACGAACAGCCATCCGGCTCGCACGCCCGTGCCGGCCGCTTCAAGTAAAAAAGGTACTGTGACCGAGTCCGTCTACGCTGTGTTGGCCCGTCTCGACGCGGTCAGCTGGATTTGTTAGACTCTGTTTGTTCTTGACATCGCCGTAGCCGGAGAAGGCTACCGACTTGCACAGAACCTTGAACTAAGCCTGTTTGATACGAACTAAGCATTCTTGACAGTATTGTGGATTATTTTTGTCGTTTATGGTCTTGTGGTAAATCTATATAAAAGATACTTATTTTTATAATACAACCTGTGTGGTGTCCATTCGTAGTGTTGTCACGTGATTACTGTATGTGTTCACAAATGCTTTACACACTGCCTCTGAACTAAGCCTGCCTGCTCGTGCCAAGCTACCAAGAGGGTGAGCAGGGGTTCTTTCAGGAGTGTACCTACTTTCCCTGACTAGACTCAAGGGTCCCTATTTGGACAAAGGTACCTACCTCTGCCAACTAGAGACCCCCAAATCTAACATTGGTGGTCAGCGGTGAGGTTTCTGGACTTGCATTTGTGACTCATGTACAGTAATTGGTGAACACTACTTAGTGAGTGCAGACCAAAACGCAACCACATACTTTTTGATAGCATTTTTTCTGGGATTTTCTATTTTTGCAACTGCCAAGTTTAAATCACCATGGAGAAACCAGCATCAGTAGCCTCTGTTGAGTGTGATTGGGAAGAGGAGAGGCTAGAATGCTACACCCTCAAACAGCTCAAGCATTTCTGCAGGAAGTTTAAAGTCTCCATGACCGGGCTCACCAAGAAGGATGAGCACCAAAAGGCGCTGAAGGCCTGGGTCGAAGCAAGGAGCACACCTATACCTATGGAAGAGGCTGAGAATGCAGGAGAGCAATTGGAGCTAGGGGAAAGGAGGCCACCTTCCCCCGAGGGTAGCAGTGTGTCGGCCAAAGGTCTGTCCCCAGAGGAGCTGGAGGACAGAGCCAAGAGCAGGATGCATGAGATGGAAATGGCGAAACTTAAATTGAATGGGCAGATGGAAATGGAGAATAGGAAATTAGCCCTAGAAGAGAAGAAACTGCAGTTCGAGCATGAAAGAAGTTTGAGGGAGCTAGATTTGAAAGCCAGGAACTTAGAAATTACTCCCTCTGGTGGCAGTGTACCGCCTGTGCCTGTTGAAGCTAGGGTGTATATTCCCAAAGATGTGGTGAAGGAGTTTTTTAAAAATGATGACATTGGGCAGTGGTTCAAAGCCTATGAGGTAGCCATGTCTTCCCACCGGGTCCCTGAGAAGGATTGGGGAGTGGGGTTGTGGGGACGGTTCCTTAGTGAAGGGCGGGATACCTTGTTGGATTTGCCCTCTGAAGTCTATAACTCATACAGCCACATGAAAGATGCTTTAATGACTAGATATGGTTTGACCCCTGAGCTTTATAGGCAGAGGTTCAGGAACTGTAAGAAAATTGAAGGCAGTACCTGGGTTGAATATGTGACCTTTTTTGGCAGAGCCTTGGATGGTTGGGTAAAGGGTAGCAAAGCGACTGATTTTCAGGCGCTCTTTGATTTAATTGCACGGGAGCACTTGTCCAGTAATTGTTTTCCTGAGCTACGCCAGCACCTAATTGATAGTAAGCTGACTAACCCTAGGCAGCTTGCTGAGGAGGCGGACCGCTGGGTGAGTACCCGGGTCCACAAGGGTCACGTGGGAGACTCCGCCAATGGGCAGGGTCCCCAGCAGAAGAGTGGGGGGGACAAGGGTAAACAGAGGGAGTTCCATAAAGGGCCCCAAAGTAGACCCCAAGGGAACCAAGGGAAAGGTTCCCAGCCTCCCCCTGAGAAGAAACCAGTGGCCCTGACAGGCCCCCCTGTTCACCAGGGACCACTGGTGTGTTACAAGTGTGGCGCCCCTGGCCACAAGGCAAACGATCCTCATTGCCTTTTGCATGGAAAACCAGCACCCACTGGTGCAGTCCCCCGGCAGTTGGCTAGTGTAGCACTAGGGGAGGAGTGGGGTGTCCAAGGTGGGGGGGATCCCACAGTGTTTTCCCTTGTCTCCTTAGGAGACTCTGAGATGGTCCCTAGGACCCAGCTGCCTGACAACACTAAGAAATACAGGCAGTGGGTGACCATCAATGGCCATAGGGTGGAGGCTCTGAGAGACACAGGAGCCAGTGTGACAGCTGTCAAGTGTCACCTGGTGTCTAAACAGCAGGTTATCCCTGATGCATTCTATCCGGTTGTTGCCGCTGACAACACAGAGAGTCACTGCAAGGTGGCTCAGGTTCCCTTTGAGTGGGGGGGTCTCGGGTACTCTTCAAGTAGCTGTGAGGCCAGCCATGCCTGTTGACTGTTTGTTAGGGAATGATTTCGAGAGCTCACCTTGGGCTAAGGTGGAGCGGAGTGCGCACTTAGAAATGTTGGGCTTGCCTGATTGGGCATGTGTGACCACCCGGTCAATGGCAGCTAGAGGTGTTCAAGAGGACCTGGAGCCTGAGAGGGAGGCCCAGGTGCCTGCCGGAGAGAGAGGAGGCAGGGGGCGCGGGAAACCGGCCCCCGAAGTTCCCACGGTCCAGGAGGAGGTAGACCCTGAGGGGGATGCCCTGGAGCCTACAGGGGAACAGGTAGCTGAACTGGGGGACCTACCTGAGCTGACCCATTGGCAGCAAGAAGGAGGACCCTCCAGGGAGGAGTTCTGCGAGGAGCAGAACACCTGCCCTTCTCTCGTGGGTCTGAGGCAACAGGCCACAGACCAGGCAGCAGGTGATCAGTCTGCATCACATTGGATTTACTGGGAGAATGGTCTCCTGTATTCAGAGCCTAAGGTTGCTGAGCCTGGGTCAGCCCATGTGCTGGTGGTACCCCAGCGCTTCAGAGCCTTCCTACTGGGGTTGGCTCATGATGTACCGTTAGCAGGACATCTGGGGCAGGACAAGACCTTTGAAAGGCTTGTCTCCCATTTCTATTGGCCCCAGATGCGCAGGAGTGCCGCCACTCACTGCAGGACCTGCCAGACTTTCCAGGCAAGTGGAAAAAGTGGGAGGAAGCACAAGGCTCCTCTCCAGCCATTCCCTGTGGTCAGCACCCCCTTTGAACGGGTGGGTATTGACATTGTGGGGCCACTGGACCCCAAGACAGCCATGGGCAACAGGTTTATCCTGGTCTTGGTGGACCATGCCACCCGGTACCCTGAAGCCATCCCTCTGAGGACAGTGACGGCCCCCGTGGTGGGACGGGCACTGATGGGAATTTTCTCACGTGTAGGATTCCCTCAAGAGGTGGTGTCTGACAGAGGTACCAAATTCGTGTCCAAGTACATGAAGTCCCTGTGGCAGGAGTGCGGTGTAACTTACAAGTTCACCACTCCTTACCATCCTCAAGGAAATGGGCTGGTTGAGAGATTCAACCGGACCCTCAAGGGCATGATTATGGGTCTGGAAGAACCCATGAGGCATAAATGGGGCGTCCTCTTACCTTGCCTGTTGTTTGCGTACCGGGAGGTGCCACAGAAGTCTCTAGGGTTCAGCCCCTTTGAGCTCCTCTATGGACACCCGGTGCGAGGACCTCTGAGTTTGGTCAAGGAAGGCTGGGAGCAATCTCCCAGGAAACCTCCCCAGGATGTATACAGTTACATGCTGGCCTTCAGGAACCAGACTAGGCATTTCAGAGAGCTTGCTGAGGCAAATCTGGAAGCCAGCCAGGAGGAGATGAAGCGGTGGTACGAACAGAATGCCACTCTGGTAGAGCTTCAGCCTGGTCAGAAAGTGTGGGTCATGGCCCCTGTGGAGCCTTGTGCGCTCCAGGACAGGTGGACCGGCCCTTTCACGGTGGTGGAGCGCAAGAGTCCAGTTACCTATTTGGTGGACTTGCAGTCTCCCAGGAACCCCTTGCGGGTCCTGCATGTGAACCGCCTAAAGCCCCACTTGGAGAGGTCCCAAGTGGGCATGCTCTTAGGTACAGATGATGGGATGGAGGAGAAGACCGAGCCTCTTCCTGACCTCCTGTCTGCCCGAGAGCAAGATGGATCAGTGGAGGGAGTAAACCTCTCTACCTCCCTCACACCTGAGCAGCAGGGTGACTGTCGCCAGCTGCTGGGACAGTTCCCTGGCCTGTTCTCCCTGGTTCCCAGTGTCACTCATTGGTGCGTCCATGATGTGGACACTGGGGACAGTCTTCCTGTGAAGCACAAGGCTTACAGGGTGACTGACAGGGTCAGAGCCTGCATCAAGGAGGAGGTCTCCAAGATGTTTGCGTTAGGGGTGATTAAGTCCTCTAACAGCCCTTGGGCCAGCCCAGTGGTCTTGGTTCCAAAGGCTGCCGCGCCTGGTGCCACACCAGAACTCCGGTTCTCTGTGGACTACAGGGGACTCAATTCCGTCACCAGGACTGACGCCCACCCCATCCCCAGAGCTGATGAGCTCATAGATTGGTTAGGGGCTGCGCGGTACCTCAGCACGTTTGACTTAACGTCTGGGTACTGGCAGATCGCCTTGACTGATGGGGCAAAAGAGAGGTCAGCATTCTCCACACCAGATGGGCACTACCAATTCCGGGTGATGCCCTTTGGGATGAACAATGCCCCTGCCACCTTTCAGAGGTTGGTCAACCAGGTGTTGGTTGGACTGGAGGATTTCAGTGCCGCCTACCTGGATGACATCGCAGTGTTCAGTGCCAGTTGGGAGGAACATCTGCGCCACCTCTGGGAAGTGTTGATGGCGCTGCGGAGGGCAGGCCTCACAATCAAGGCAAGTAAGTGCCAGATTGGGCAGGGTTCTGTGGTGTACTTGGGACATCAGGTTGGGAGCGGCCAGGTGGCGCCCCTCCAACCGAAAATTGATACCATTCTGGTTTGGGAGCCCCCCAAGACCCAGACAGAGGTGAGAGCCTTCCTAGGACTCACCGGGTATTACCGGAGATTCGTCAAGGGGTATGGCAGCATTGTTGCCCCCTTGACAGAGCTGACTTCCAAGAAGCAGCCCAGGAAAGTGATTTGGACTGACGCCTGTCAAAAAGCTTTTGACACCTTGAAGACTGCCATGTGCACGGCGCCTGTGCTCCAGGCACCCAACTTCTCCAATGAGTTCATTGTTCAGACGGACGCTTCAGAGCATGGTGTAGGGGCTGTTCTATCACAGATCAATGAGGAGGGCCTAGACCAACCTGTAGCCTTCCTTAGTAGGAGGTTACTTCCCCGGGAACAGAGATGGAGTGCTATTGAGCGTGAGGCATTTGCTGTGGTCTGGGCGCTGAAGAAGCTGAGACCATACCTGTTTGGGACTCACTTCCGGGTTCAGACAGACCACAGGCCCCTCAGATGGTTGATGCAGATGAGGGGTGAGAATCCAAAGCTGTTGAGGTGGTCCATTTCCCTACAGGAGATGGACTTTACGGTGGAACACCGCCCTGGTACAGAACATGTCAATGCTGATGGTCTGTCCAGATTTTTCCGCCTTAGTGATGAGAACTCCCTAGGGGTAGGATAGTTCTCCCCACATTTCAGCTGGAGGGGACACGTGTTAGACTTGGCATCCTTGGCGTGGGTCTCCCTTCCATTTTTTCGTAATGCCTCCACTGTTGCCGATATGTTTTTGCTGGACTAGATGCTCATGGGCACTTTGCCGCTGCTAATCAGTGCCAAAGTGCAAGTGCTCCCTATTGTAAATTGATGTATGTATTCGTGACTCCATGTGTGTGGCATGTCCTAATAGTGAATTACAGCCATCTTCGTTTTTCACTATTGCAAGGCTACCCGTTCCCCATAGGCCAGAATGGGCAGATTGATTATAACACCTTATAATCTTATCTGACTCAGGGAACTAGGTAGAAATTCGAGTTTAGTATGCCTGAACTCAGAATGATCAAATACATCTTTTAGTGAAGTTGGTTTTAACATTCTGTGTTTGAAAATACCACTTTTAGAACGTGGGTATTTTCGTGCCTAACTATCCAGCCTGCCTCTGCCAGCTTGTGTATTGAGTGTCTGGTTTGTGCGTGACAGGGGCTGAGGGTGGCTACAGGAGACAGGGTGAGGCAGCAGGCTGAATAGAGAGATCTGCATCCAGAGTGGAGGGAGGAGTTGCAGCTGGGTCTGAATAGGGCTGTGCCTGCCTTCCACAATGCTGGCTCCACCCCCTGCCGGGCGTCTGAGTACCCTGCCCCACATTCTGAAAGGAAAAGAAGGAGTCATGTACACAGAGTGCTCCAAAGCTGCACAGAACTGGTTTAAGCTAGGCCAAGGCCTCTCTGCCTTCAGAGAACAAAGAGAAAAGGAGTATAAGTACTGGGGCCCAAACCCAGGAATTTTGGATCACTTTTGGGAACAAGAAGAAACCTATGCGGAGGAGCGGAACCAAGAAGAAACTGAGGAGAGACTATCCCTAAGCTGAAGTGCTGCTTGGGGGGATTGGCCTGCAGTGGTTTGCCTGACTGCCAAAGAAAGGAGGAAGGAACTTTTGCTTTGCTGTTACTTTCATCAACTTGTGAAGGATCCCCAAGGGCTTGAGAGAGAGCTTGCCCCCTGACCGTAGTCCCAGGACCATTGGACTTCACCCCCTTTGTGAATTGCTGCTGGAAACTCTGTTTCATTGGCTACAGAGGTAGGGAGCTGTGACCGACTCTCCCGACCGGCTCGGTGTCCTGTTAGCACCGCCTCGAGCAACGCCCGCATCTTGCAACGCACGGCCTTGGTCTCACCGACTCCGTCAACGAGCCGCTGCCTGCACCGTAACCTGTGAGCACCGCACCTTGCAACGCCTCGCTACACCGAATCCATCTGGTCCGACCGACACGGTCACTGTTGCTGAGTTTGAGTCCTGTGACCGCACCGGAGTTGGGCACCGCTCGCACGCTTTGCGATGCACCGCCCGACTCGCACCGCTGTCCGGACTGATCGACGCCAGCTCCGGAATCCGGCTCCGTCGCCGCACCGCAACCTGCCCGCACCGCATCGAAGCACCGTCTCGCCCTGCAACGCACGGCCCTTGTCTCACCGACTCCGTCTCGACGACGTCAACGAGCCGCTGCCTGCACCGCATCGAGGGACAACGCGTCCTGCAACGCTTCCATTTTTGCAACGCAACCGCGACGAACAGCCATCCGGCTCGCACGCCCGTGCCGGCCGCTTCAAGTAAAAAAGGTACTGTGACCGAGTCCGTCTACGCTGTGTTGGCCCGTCTCGACGCGGTCAGCTGGATTTGTTAGACTCTGTTTGTTGTAGGAAGGTGGAATCTGACTACATGGTTGCCCCCACTTTTTTTCCTGGTGTTTTGTTGGTTTTTGACTTAGTTTGGCTGGGAACCTGCTATTCAGGTCCCCAGCCTATCTGCTTTCTCTTTAAACGACTTGGAGTGCACTCTAGGTGCACTAGTGATTGGATACTGTGGTACCTTATGAGTCCCTAGTATATGGTACCTTAGGTACCAAGGGCATAGGTACTTCACAGGCCTACCAGGGGCTGAAGCATGTATTATGCCACCCCTGGGAAGCAGACTAAATCTGACACCACAGGCCTGCTACTGCAGCCTGGGTGAGGAAGTGCTAGCACCCCTCACTGAGATATAGGTCCCCTATATCTCTCCTACACACACATATAAACCTATCAGTCACCCCTAAGGCAGGCCCTATCAATCCTGAGGGCAGGGTGCTTGGCTTCTATGTGAGGGGGTGCCTCTGCCTGAGCAGGGCCCCTCTGCAGCTCTCAGAGTCCATTCTCTGGTGCTGTTTGTGGATGCGGTTAAACCATATACTTTTAAGTGCATTATATCCTCACGGTAGAATACTAACTTTGGAATGGCTGCATCGAAACATGTCGTGTTTGGTGTCAAACATCTTGGAATACTACCCCGCCGCCAGTCCTGGCGGCGGGGTAGCATTCCACCCTTCTAGAGGGATAGACATGTACCTACTGTGGAAACGCGGTAGAATCCTGCAGAGCCCTGGCATCACAAAATGGATGCCACCAGTCATGGACACTGGGCTGCCCTTCTGCTGATGACCAACACTCGCAGTGGAGGAAGCCCAACAATAGATATCCTGTCCCAAGGGGCTGTGACCACATCCCAGACAGGGTTTAGTGTATTGGGGCTGGGTGGGTGCACTCTTAGAGTGCTTTGAAGTCCTGCACTGGGGGAGCAGAAGGCTCCTCTGTGCATATGCCAGTTCAAACCGGCTCAGGGGCTACCTGCCCCTGCTCTGGCGCGAAACTGGACGAAGGGAAGTGGGTGTAGCCACCCACTCCCCTGACCCTCCCATAGGTAGGGTCATAGAGCTAGTCCCTCCCTTTCTTTTAGTATAAGAGGGGGAACCTGTGCATTGCACCCTAGATTTTCCCTGGACGATGCTCTGAAGAAGAATCCCTGACCTTCGACGTTCCACTACCTTTGGAAGACTGAAGAATCTCCCTTGGAGTCAAGGAGTGACTCCCCTGCTTGGCAGGCACCAAAAACTACAAACGATGGTCACAAACTACGCTGCTCCCGCCGGAGTCCGAAGTCCCTGTAGCCCAAGAAGTAGATTTCCTGACTTCTCAAAGGCAATCGTGAGTCCCCAGCGAAGCTGAGGCCAGTGGACCCCAAGAGTAACGAGGAACCGCGACCCCTGGGTACCGTGCACTATTGTCGAGTGCAACCCTTTCACAACGTTCCACGAACTTGTGCTTTGGACCACGTGTGGTCCTAGCCTCCAGCAAGAATCCCTCTGAAGATCAGAGGCCTATAGTGTCCCGAGTGACCGTGGGCCCCTGTGAGCGAATCCTCCCGAGGCGTCTTTGCGATCCCTTGCCAGCCGGCTTGTGGGTCCCCAGAAGACTTTCTAAAGAAACCAAAGGGCTCCCCTGATTGCTCCAGGCCTGCCCTGACTTACCCTTGCTGGGTGAGTCCCACAGACCTTGCTGGTCTGCGCCATTGCCTCTTCGCACTTTCCCCAAGACTTGCTGTTACTAAGGCTTGTTGGCTCCAATCGAGTCGCCGAGACCGCAGTAAGCTGCAGACATTGTGGGACACGCCGAATCCAGCTCCTGGTCATCGTCGACGCCTCCTGGACCTCGTGGCTGAAGAGTCAAGGCAACTGCGAATGACCTGAATCTTGCGACGACGGTGGGCATCCATCTTCCTTGCCCCGAGTCACTGCCAAGTGACTTTGAACACTGTCCCCTCTGCTTTCAGGTCTTCCATCTTCCGAATCCAGGCTTGGATTCCTCCGGACACTTCTCCTGTCGCCGCAAGCAGCAAGTCTTCACTGGCTCCCATTGAAAACGACGCCGCAACCCGACACCAAAGAACACCTATGCACCCGGCTCCCCTGGGTGAGGTAACTTCAGCACTACGGGGCTCCTGTGGGTGTGGGCCCTAGAACTACTTACCCTGAAAGTGACTTGCTTGTAGCTTCCCTCGAAGTGTCCTAAAACTCTAATTTTCTAAGTGCGACAATTGCGCTGACTCGTACAGGGTTCGCGCCTGTGTTAGACACACCGCGTCCATCTCCTTTGTAACACTATCCAGAACTGTAACCTTCGACTCGTACTGAGTCCGATCGGTGTTCGCCTCGAACACACAAAGGGCCTGTAACACTGAGATCTCCATTGCACTGTCTCGCACAAGGTTCGCGTCTATGTTAGACACAGCGCGTCCATCTCCCTTGCAACTCTATCTGTAACCGCGTCCTTCGACTCGTACAAGGACCGATCGGTGTGTTCGCCTCGAACACGCAAGGGACCTTTAACATTGAAATCTCAATCGCGTCTGAGCGCATAGACTCGCACAGGACTCGCACCGGTGCCAGGTCACCGCGTCCGTCCCCTGTGGGTCTCCTACAACTACCTGGGGTGGTTCTTGGGGGTCCCTCGATTCTAGATGCCCTAGACCTAGGTCTAGCAAACTAAGATTGTGATATTCGATTGTGCTAAACTTATTTTGATAATATTTGACTTGTACATATGTTCCTGACCTCTAATCTCATAAAGAGATTAGTAGAGAGTGTTTATTAATAAATACATATATATTTGATATATATTCCTGTGTGGTGTCTTTTCATTTGGTGATTCAAGAGATTGTGTGGTAAAACAAGCTGCTTTACATTCCTTCAAGACTTAGCCTGAAGGCTGCTCTCCACAGCTACCACTAGGATAGCTTTCTATAAAGGTTGTCTTAAACCTATCTACCATAAGAGTCGAATTGTTCTGGTGCAAGGTGTCCACTTTAATTAGTGAACAGCATATACCAGGCCAACTTCTCACATTGACATCGCCGTAGCCGGAGAAGGCTACCGACTCGCACAGAACCGATCTGTGATAGAACAGCCCCTACACCATGCTCTGAAGCGTCCATCTGAACAATGAACTCATTGGAGAAGTTGGGTGCCTGGAGCACAGGCGCCGTGCACATGGCAGTCTTCAAGGTGTCAAAAGCTTTTTGACAGGCGTCAGTCCAAATCACTTTCCTGGGCTGCTTCTTGGAAGTCAGCTCTGTCAAGGGGGCAACAATGCTGCCATACCCCTTGACGAATCTCCGGTAATACCCGGTGAGTCCTAGGAAGGCTCTCACCTCTGTCTGGGTCTTGGGGGCTCCCAAACCAGAATGGTATCAATTTTCGGTTGGAGGGGCGCCACCTGGCCGCTCCCAACCTGGTGTCCCAAGTACACCACAGAACCCTGCCCAATCTGGCACTTACTTGCCTTGATTGTGAGGCCTGCCCTCCGCAGCGCCATCAACACTTCCCAGAGGTGGCGCAGATGTTCCTCCCAACTGGCACTGAACACTGCGATGTCATCCAGGTAGGCGGCACTGAAATCCTCCAGTCCAACCAACACCTGGTTGACCAACCTCTGAAAGGTGGCAGGGGCATTCTTCATCCCAAAGGGCATCACCCGGAATTGGTAGTGCCCATCTGGTGTGGAGAATGCTGACCTCTCTTTTGCCCCATCAGTCAAGGCGATCTGCCAGTACCCAGACGTTAAGTCAAACGTGCTGAGGTACCGCGCAGCCCCTAACCGATCTATGAGCTCATCAGCTCTGGGGATGGGGTGGGCGTCAGTCCTGGTGACGGACTTGAGTCCCCTGTAGTCCACAGAGAACCGGAGTTCTGGTGTGGCACCAGGCGCGGCAGCATTTGGAACCAAGACCACTGGGCTGGCCCAAGGGCTGTTAGAGGACTTAATCACCCCTAACGCAAACATCTTGGAGACCTCCTCCTTGATGCAGGCTCTGACCCTGTCAGTCACCCTGTAAGCCTTGTGCTTCACAGGAAGACTGTCCCCAGTGTCCACATCATGGACGCACCAATGAGTGACACTGGGAACCAGGGAGAACAGGCCAGGGAACTGTCCCAGCAGCTGGCGACAGTCACCCTGCTGCTCAGGTGTGAGGGAGGTAGAGAGGTTTACTCCCTCCACTGATCCATCTTGCTCTCGGGCAGACAGGAGGTCAGGAAGAGGCTCGGTCTCCTCCTCCATCCCATCATCTGTACCTAAGAGCATGCCCACTTGGGACCTCTCCAAGTGGGGCTTTAGGCGGTTCACATGCAGGACCCGCAAGGGGTTCCTGGGAGACTGCAAGTCCACCAAATAGGTAACTGGACTCTTGCGCTCCACCACCGTGAAAGGGCCGGTCCACCTGTCCTGGAGCGCACAAGGCTCCACAGGGGCCATGACCCACACTTTCTGACCAGGCTGAAGCTCTACCAGAGTGGCATTCTGGTCGTACCACCGCTTCATCTCCTCCTGGCTGGCTTCCAGATTTGCCTCAGCAAGCTCTCTGAAACGCCTACTCTGGTTCCTGAAGGCCAGCATGTAACTGTATACATCCTGGGGAGGTTTCCTGGGAGATTGCTCCCAGCCTTCCTTGACCAAACTCAGAGGTCCTCGCACCGGGTGTCCATAGAGGAGCTCAAAGGGGCTGAACCCTAGAGACTTCTGTGGCACCTCCCGGTACGCAAACAACAGGCAAAGTAAGAGGACGCCCCATTTACGCCTCATGGGTTCTTCCAGACCCATAATCATGCCCTTGAGGGTCCGGTTGAATCTCTCAACCAGCCCATTTCCTTGAGGGTGGTAAGGAGTGGTGAACTTGTAAGTTACACCGCACTCCTGCCACAGGGACTTCATGTACTTGGACACGAATTTGGGACCTCTGTCAGACACCACCTCTTGAGGGAATCCTACACGTGAGAAAATTCCCATCAGTGCCCGTCCCACCACGGGGGCCGTCACTGTCCTCAGAGGGATGGCTTCAGGGTACCGGGTGGCATGGTCCACCAAGACCAGGATAAACCTGTTGCCCATGGCTGTCTTGGGGTCCAGTGGCCCCACAATGTCAATACCCACCCGTTCAAAGGGGGTGCTGACCACAGGGAATGGCTGGAGAGGAGCCTTGTGCTTCCTCCCACTTTTTCCACTTGCCTGGAAAGTCTGGCAGGTCCTGCAGTGAGTGGCGGCACTCCTGCGCATCTGGGGCCAATAGAAATGGGTGACAAGCCTTTCAAAGGTCTTGTCCTGCCCCAGATGTCCTGCTAACGGTACATCATGAGCCAACCCCAGTAGGAAGGCTCTGAAGCGCTGGGGTACCACCAGCACATGGGCTGACCCAGGCTCAGCAACCTTAGGCTCTCAATACAGGAGACCATTCTCCCAGTAAATCCAATGTGATCCAGACTGATCACCTGCTGCCTGGTCTGTGGCCTGTTGCCTCAGACCCACGAGAGAAGGGCAGGTGTTCTGCTCCTCGCAGAACTCCTCCCTGGAGGGTCCTCCTTCTTGCTGCCAATGGGTCAGCTCAGGTAGGTCCCCCAGTTCAGCTACCTGTTCCCATGTAGGCTCCAGGGCATCCCCCTCAGGGTCTACCTCCTCCTGGACCGTGGGAACTTCAGGGGCCGGTTTCCGCGCCCCCTGCCTCCTCTCTCTCCGGCAGGCACCTGGGCCTCCCTCTCAGGCTCCAGGTCCTCTTGAACACCTCTAGCTGCCATTGACCGGGTGGTCACACATGCCCAATCAGGCAAGCCCAACATTTCTAAGTGCGCACTCCGCTCCACCTTAGCCCAAGGTGAGCTCTCGAAATCATTCCCTAACAAACAGTCAACAGGCATGGCTGGCCTCACAGCTACTTGAAGAGTACCCGAGACCCCCCCACTCAAAGGGAACCTGAGCCACCTTGCAGTGACTCTCTGTGTTGTCAGCGGCAACAACCGGATAGAATGCATCAGGGATAACCTGCTGTTTAGACACCAGGTGACACTTGACAGCTGTCACACTGGCTCCTGTGTCTCTCAGAGCCTCCACCCTATGGCCATTGATGGTCACCCACTGCCTGTATTTCTTAGTGTTGTCAGGCAGCTGGGTCCTAGGGACCATCTCAGAGTCGACTTGGTGAGTGCACCCACTTGCCAGTCCCTAAACCTTCCCTTTACTGCATGTTGGTCACCCCTAAAGTAGGCCCTAGGGCAGGGTGCATTGTAAGTATAAGGTAGGACATGCCCGTGTGTGTGTGGCATGTCCTAATAGTGAATTACAGCCATCTTCGTTTTTCACTATTGCAAGGCTACCTGTTCCCCATAGGCCAGAATGGGCAGATTGATTATAACACCTTATAATCTTATCTGACTCAGGGAACTAGGTAGAAATTCGAGTTTAGTATGCCTGAACTCAGAATGATCAAATACATCTTTTAGTGAAGTTGGTTTTAACATTCTGTGTTTGAAAATACCACTTTTAGAACGTGGATATTTTCGTGCCTAACTATCCAGCCTGCCTCTGCCAGCTTGTGTATTGAGTGTCTGGTTTGTGTGTGACAGGGGCTGGGGGTGGCTACAGGAGACAGGGTGAGGCAGCACAGGGCTGAATAGAGAGATCTGCATCCAGAGTGGAGGGAGGAGTTGCAGCTGGGTCTGAATAGGGCTGTGCCTGCCTTCCACAATGCTGGCTCCACCCCTGCCGGGCGTCTGAGTACCCTGCCCCACATTCTGAAAGGAAAAGAAGGAGTCATGTACACAGAGTGCTCCAAAGCTGCACAGAACTGGTTTAAGCTAGGCCAAGGCCTCTCTGCCTTCAGAGAACAAAGAGAAAAGGAGTATAAGTACTGGGGCCCAAACCCAGGAATTTTGGATCACTTTTGGGAACAAGAAGAAACCTTTGCGGAGGAGCGGAACCAAGAAGAAACTGAGGAGAGACTATCCCTAAGCTGAAGTGCTGCTTGGGGGGATTGGCCTGCAGTGGTTTGCCTGACTGCCAAAGAAAGGAGGAAGGAACTTTTGCTTTGCTGTTACTTTCATCAACTTGTGAAGGATCCCCAAGGGCTTGAGAGAGAGCTTGCCCCCTGACCGTAGTCCCAGGACCATTGGACTTCACCCCCTTTGTGAATTGCTGCTGGAAACTCTGTTTCAGTGGCTACAGAGGTAGGGAGCTGTGACCGACTCTCCCGACCGGCTCGGTGTCCTGTTAGCACCGCCTCGAGCAACGCCTGCATCTTGCAACGCACGGCCTTGGTCTCACCGACTCCGTCAACGAGCCGCTGCCTGCACCGTAACCTGTGAGCACCGCACCTTGCAACGCCTCGCTACACCGAATCCATCTGGTCCGACCGACACGGTCACTGTTGCTGAGTTTGAGTCCTGTGACCGCACCGGAGTTGGGCACCGCTCGCACGCTTTGCGACGCACCGCCCGACTCGCACCGCTGTCCGGACTGATCGACGCCAGCTCCTGAATCCGGCTCCGTCGCCGCACCGCAACCTGCCCGCACCGCATCGAAGCACCGTCTCGCCCTGGAACGCACGGCCCTTGTCTCACCGACTCCGTCTTGACGACGTCAACGAGCCGCTGCCTGCACCGCATCGAGGGACAACGCGTCCTGCAACGCTTCCATTTTTGCAACGCAACCGCGACGAACAGCCATCCGGCTCGCACGCCCGTGCCGGCCGCTTCAAGTAAAAAAGGTACTGTGACCGAGTCCGTCTACGCTGTGTTGGCCCGTCTCGACGCGGTCAGCTGGATTTGTTAGACTCTGTTTGTTGTAGGAAGGTGGAATCTGACTACATGGTTGCCCCCACTTTTTTCCTGGTGTTTTGTTGGTTTTTGACTTAGTTTGGCTGGGAACCTGCTATTCAGGTCCCCAGCCTATCTGCTTTCTCTTTAAACGACTTGGGGTGCACTCTAGGTGCACTAGTGATTGGATACTGTGGTACCTTATGAGTCCCTAGTATATGGTACCTTAGGTACCAAGGGCATAGGTACTTCACAGGCCTACCAGGGGCTGAAGCATGTATTATGCCACCCCTGGGAAGCAGACTAAATCTGACACCACAGGCCTGCTACTGCAGCCTGGGTGAGGAAGTGCTAGCACTCCTCACTGAGATATAGGTCCCCTATATCTCTCCTACACACACATATAAACCTATCAGTCACCCCTAAGGCAGGCCCTATCAATCCTGAGGGCAGGGTGCTTGGCTTCTATGTGAGGGGGTGCCTCTGCCTGAGCAGGGCCCCTCTGCAGCTCTCAGAGTCCATTCTCTGGTGCTGTTTGTGGATGCGGTTAAACCATATACTTTTAAGTGCATTATATCCTCACGGTAGAATACTAACTTTGGAATGGCTGCATCGAAACATGTCGTGTTTGGTGTCAAACATCTTGGAATACTACCCCGCCGCCAGTCCTGGCGGCGGGGTAGCATTCCACCCTTCTAGAGGGATAGACATGTACCTACTGTGGAAACGCGGTAGAATCCTGCAGAGCCCTGGCATCACAAAATGGATGCCACCAGTCATGGACACTGGGCTGCCCTTCTGCTGATGACCAACACTCGCAGTGGAGGAAGCCCAACAATAGATATCCTGTCCCAAGGGGCTGTGACCACATCCCAGACAGGGTTTAGTGTATTGGGGCTGGGTGGGTGCACTCTTAGAGTGCTTTGAAGTCCTGCACTGGGGGAGCAGAAGGCTCCTCTGTGCATATGCCAGTTCAAACCGGCTCAGGGGCTACCTGCCCCTGCTCTGGCGCGAAACTGGACGAAGGGAAGTGGGTGTAGCCACCCACTCCCCTGACCCTCCCATAGGTAGGGTCATAGAGCTAGTCCCTCCCTTTCTTTTAGTATAAGAGGGGGAACCTGTGCATTGCACCCTAGATTTTCCCTGGACGACGCTCTGAAGAAGAATCCCTGACCTTCGACGTTCCACTACCTTTGGAAGACTGAAGAATCTCCCTTGGAGTCAAGGAGTGACTCCCCTGCTTGGCAGGCACCAAAAACTACAAACGATGGTCGCAAACTACGCTGCTCCCGCCGGAGTCCGAAGTCCCTGTAGCCCAAGAAGTAGATTTCCTGACTTCTCAAAGGCCATCGTGAGTCCCCAGCGAAGCTGAGGCCAGTGGACTCCAAGAGTAACGAGGAACCGCGACCCCTGGGTACCGTGCACTATTGTCGAGTGCAACCCCTTCACAACGTTCCACGAACTTGTGCTTTGGACCACATATGGTCCTAGCCTCCAGCAAGAATCCCTCTGAAGATCAGAGGCCTACCGTGTCCCAAGTGACCGTGGGCCCCTGTGAGCGAATCCTCCCGAGGCGTCTTTGCGATCCCTTGCCAGCCGGCTTGTGGGTCCCCAGAAGACTTTCTAAAGAAACCAAAGGGCTCCCCTGATTGCTCCAGGCCTGCCCTGACTTACCCTTGCTGGGTGAGTCCCACAGACCTTGCTGGTCTGCGCCATTGCCTCTTCGCACTTTCCCCAAGACTTGCTGTTACCAAGGCTTGTTGGCTCCAATCGAGTTGCCGACACCGCAGTAAGCTGCAGACATTGTGGGACACGCCGAATCCAGCTCCTGGTCATCGTCGACGCCTCCTGGACCTCGTGGCTGAAGAGTCAAGGCAACTTGAATGACCTGAATCTTGCGACGATGGTGGGCATCCATCTTCCTTGCCCCGAGTCACTGCCAAGTGACTTTGAACACTGTCCCCTCTGCTTTCAGGTCTTCCATCTTCCGAATCCAGGCTTGGATTCCTCCGGACACTTCTCCTGTCGCCGCAAGCAGCAAGTCTTCACTGGCTCCCATTGAAAACGACGCCGCAACCCGACACCAAAGAACACCTATGCACCCGGCTCCCCTGGGTGAGGTAACTTCAGCACTACGGGGCTCCTGTGGGTGTGGGCCCTAGAACTACTTACCCTGTAAGATACTTGCTTGTAGCTTCCCTCGAAGTGTCCTAAAACTCTAATTTTCTAAGTGCGACAATTGCGCTGACTCGTACAGGGTTCGCGCCTGTGTTAGACACACCGCGTCCATCTCCTTTGTAACACTATCCAGAACTGTAACCTTCGACTCGTACTGAGTCCGATCGGTGTTCGCCTCGAACACACAAAGGGCCTGTAACACTGAGATCTCCATTGCACTGTCTCGCACAAGGTTCGCGTCTGTGTTAGACACAGCGCGTCCATCTCCCTTGCAACTCTATCTGTAACCGCGTCCTTCGACTCGTACAAGGACCGATCGGTGTGTTCGCCTCGAACACGCAAGGGACCTTTAACATTGAAATCTCAATCGCGTCTGAGCGCATAGACTCGCACAGGACTCGCACCGGTGCCAGGTCACCGCGTCCGTCCCCTGTGGGTCTCCTACAACTACCCGGGGTGGTTCTTGGGGGTCCCTCGATTCTAGATGCCCTAGACCTAGGTCTAGCAAACTAAGATTGTGATATTCGATTGTGCTAAACTTATTTTGATAATATTTGACTTGTACATATGTTCCTGACCTCTAATCTCATAAAGAGATTAGTAGAGAGTGTTTATTAATAAATACATATATATTTGATATATATTCCTGTGTGGTGTCTTTTCATTTGGTGATTCAAGAGATTGTGTGGTAAAACAAGCTGCTTTACATTCCTTCAAGACTTAGCCTGAAGGCTGCTCTCCACAGCTACCACTAGGATAGCTTTCTATAAAGGTTGTCTTAAACCTATCTACCATAAGAGTCGAATTGTTCTGGTGCAAGGTGTCCACTTTAATTAGTGAACAGCATATACCAGGCCAACTTCTCACATTGACATCGCCGTAGCCGGAGAAGGCTACCGACTCGCACAGAACCTTGAACTAAGCCTGTTTGATACGAACTAAGCATTCTTGACAGTATTGTGGATTATTTTTGTCGTTTATGGTCTTGTGGTAAATCTATATAAAAGATACTTATTTTTATAATACAACCTGTGTGGTGTCCATTCGTAGTGTTGTCACGTGATTACTGTATGTGTTCACAAATGCTTTACACACTGCCTCTGAACTAAGCCTGCCTGCTCGTGCCAAGCTACCAAGAGGGTGAGCAGGGGTTCTTTCAGGAGTGTACCTACTTTCCCTGACTAGACTCAAGGGTCCCTATTTGGACAAAGGTACCTACCTCTGCCAACTAGAGACCCCCAAATCTAACACTGACAGTGACTAGGCCAAGATCCCTTAATGCGGGGGTAATAACAATCAAGGTTATGCAAGAGGCATGTGAGTGCTCGTAGAAATCCCTCTTCCTCTGCCCCAGCCTCTGTCTAAAAAAGGGGGTTCATTAATCGGCTGGAAAAAGGGCGGTGGACCCTGTTGGTACATAGGGTATTGCCAAAATTGAGGACCCTGATATGGTGGCATATTATATGGTTGGTACATGGGGCGTGTGTTGTGTCTCAAGTTCTTATTGCTCCAGCTGCCACTACTGGAATCACTGTTTGATGATGAACCTTTCCTTGACTGATAAGAGTTATCATCTGAAGAATAACCTTCACCAGATGCGGTGTAGTCTGCTTTTAAATAAGGATATACTTTTTCCTTATCAAATTTTTGAATGTCCTTTTGGAGTTTGCCAATCTTTTGTTTCATGAGGTATTCTCTATTGTCCGCAATTTCCGCATTAATTTCTGCTAGTTTGGTCTTATACATAGTTGTTTGGACTGTTACTTTGATAGCTCCCTCTGCCGTTTGTAACACCCCTGGTTTACCGCCGACTACCAATGTGCAGACGACACTGTGTTTTCTAAGCGAAAGCCATCGGAATCTCAATGGGCTAGATCGCTCTTGGGCCCGTTGTTGGTAACATCCAGCTTAGGTGCAGTTCTTGTGGTGTTCACATGTATGTTGGTAGTATCATGAGGTGAACGTCTACCCATTTTCCGATGCCTTAATTCCCCCACCCTCCCTTGTCAATTGTTACCATCCATAGGTCACTGAATCTTGCAGTGTTTTTACCTGCCGTGACATCTTGATGCTTTGAGCTGACCCAAGTTTGGGTGAGTGTTCTAGTATACTGTATATATTTACATTTTCTTGGCTACTTCTGTTTTTACCCCTTTTTCAAATTCGCAATGTGCACTAGCACATATATTTTGATATGAAGCATGCTCATATTTCACGTGTGGTTTGCAATGTCACAATAGCATGGTCATAATTTGCACTTTTGCAATAAGGTTGAACTGCAGACTACAGTAGAACTATGTACTAATCGCTATGATTCTTTTTTCCTACAGGCAGTGTTATTGATCGACAGGTACCACTTTATAGGGTGCTGTATGAGTGGTCACTTAACTGTGTATTTATAGACCACCAACCATAAAGTGTAGAATGTCGATATTAGGTCCTGAAGAATTGCCGTTAAATTAACATTAGGCAAGAAACATGTTGGCCTGAGCTTTAGCACACAATCCTGCAATTCTAGGGCAGGCGTGTGCGCCTTTTTTCTATTTTTAATCAGGTTAGTGACCACAGTCATTAAAATAGTTTTGGGTGAATCACTAATTCCTGTTTTAGATTACACACATTTCACATCTACACTCACTAGGGTCCTCACACGCACTACACCCTACGGCTAAGAAAAAAGATCTCCGCCAAGAAGGCCCCACCACGGGTGCCGATCGGGTATTGCAGCGCCGACCCGATAAGGAGCAGACCCAGTGATGAAGCAAGACACCTAGCTGGCTGGGTGTGTGAGGGTCTTTTTCTGAAAGGAGATAAGCGGGGCATATTAACAACGGCCAGCGATAATTATCGCTGGCCGTGCTTAGCGTGAGGAATCCTATCGCCGGCTATCGCTGGAAATTATCGCCATGCTAGCGCTGTATTAACAACGCTTAGCGCAAAGGCGATAATTTTCCAGTGATAGCGATGTTTTCCATGGAACATCGCTGGTTTTCCAGCGATGTCCCATGGAAAACGGCGATATACTTGGCGATAGGGCCTGTGGTCTTAGCCACACAATCCACCCCCCATGTTAGGTATGCCTTAGTCAGGAATTTAGCAGACGTTAAATTCCTGCGTTAAGGCATACTTAACGCAATTTAAAATATCGCTAACCCACGTTGCTAATACGGCGATACCTGGGTTAGCGATATTTCCCCCTGTTGTTTTCACAGGCACGCCCCCTTTGCATCTCATTAGCGATGCGATGGGAGGCGTGCAGAAAACGGACGCTAAGTCAGGAATCACGCGCTAGCGTGTCCTTGTTAATTCGGCGATAAAATTATCGCTGCTTTTCGTCCGAAAACGGACGCTAAAGCGGCGATAATTCATTAACGCCGCCTTGTTAATATGCCCCAAGCATTTCTCCGATTTCTACGAGCACTCACATGCCTCTTGCATAACCTTGATCTGTAGGATCCTTTAGGAACAGCATACCCTTTCTTGTTGTGCTTACGTGGGCCTGTATGCTGGACCTATTCTATTGGCCCGTAGTCCCTCCTTGTTGTCTTATTGTAATAACAATCAACACATACAAGTGCCCCAACCTCTGAGAATTCAACAGGGTAATCGGGCCTATCACCAGATGCCTCTGATGGAAGCCCCAGATAAATTCGAGCAGGACCCGTCCTTATGATGGTGGCTGAGAGGGGAGGAAGACTGTACACATGGCGCAGTCTTAGATTTAGACCAGAATGGACCATATGTAGAAGCAGATGTAGGTGGTCAACCTATTTCATTCTTGATTGGCACTGGTGCCACCCGTTCTATTGTGAGATCTGCAGTAGTCCCAAACCTGCCCCTCTCGGGGAAATCGATCCAAGTTGTAGGAGTTGCTAATAAGAGAATGACAAATCCTTTGACTGAAGAGGTACCGGTGAAAATCGGAACCTTTCAAGATCATCATCAGTTCGTGGTATGTGACTCGAGTCCAATCTGTTTATTAAACGTGATCTTTTGTGCAAACTGAATTGTACCATCTATTGCACACCAGAGGGAATTGAGTTGTAGACTAATGATGAGGACATTGCTTTCAAAATGGCAAATCAGAATTCGAGCATAGCCATGTTTCCATTGCTGACAGTAGAGAACATGCCATTGGATTTGAGGGACACTGTCTCTCCAGTGGTATGGGACTTCTCCAGGGAAGAGAGCGGACTGATTCGAGGAGTTGGGCCAGTTTTCATCCAGATTAAGCCCAATGTAGAATTTCCGAGAACGCCTCAGTACAACCTGATGCCGGACACAGTGGCAGGAATTACACCTGTACTTGAGTTCATGATTGCACAGGGCTTTCTAAAAGAGATCATGGGGAGTCCGTGTAATTCACCTATTATGGGACTGCAGAAATCCAGCGGAAAGTATTGCATTGTTCAACACCTTATTTATTTATTTTTTTAATTTTATTTACTTGAGTTTTATATAGCGCTGGCTAGACCCGGAGGTATCAGAGTGCTTTGCATAAGGAACCAACATAGCGAGTTACAAGGTAAAATAATTTGAAACATTTTTCACAGCAATTTACAAAGAAATGACAAGTAATAAGAGGCAGAGAAGGACAAGGGGGACAAGAATAGGAGTCTGGGAATAGTTGAGAGGGGAGAAAGGAACCTGAGGGGGGTGGGGTAAGGGCGTCCAGCAAAAAAGAGAAAAACGTTCGAGGGTCATCAGAAGGAGTCAGGAGGGAGGAAGGAAGGGAGGGACAGGGGTCAGACAAGATGGCGGGTCCGGATCATGGGAATCGACAGAGACCGTCTCCACAAAAAAATGGAGGGATGTACATAAGTCACAAGAGTCAGGGTATCAGAGCGTTTTACATAAGCAAAAACAGGTAGCGAGTTATAGGTACGATAAATTAAACAATAAGTTGCACAAAAAAATCGTGGGGGGGGAGAAGGTAGAGGGGGACAAGAGTAGTGTTGTGAGGGAGGGTGAGGAGAGAGGAGGGAACCAGAGGAGGGATGGGGTTTAGGCAGACCAAAAAGAAGGAGAAAAACGATAGAGGATCGTCAGGAGGAGATCGGAGGGAAGGGGAAAGGACTGGGGTCAGGCAAGATGGCGGGTCCGAGTCGTGGGTATCAACGGAGTCCAACAACAAAATGGCCGGATGCCCAAAACTCAAAATTCCATAAGGAAGAACCAGAGCGCAGGATTAAAGTGTGAAGAGACAAAGGGGGGATGCAGCCACGAAACCAAAGGTGGACGGCAGGCTGAAGAAGGCGTGTAGAGGCTCTGGACCACGGGGGCATCGATGTTGAAGAGTCCGCAGGGTGTAGCTCCCGCGACCCCCTACCTGGAAGGCACACACCCAAGCAGACGGCCAGTATGGTGGAGGTAATACCTTACAAGGGTCATTAACATAGTGATTCCATGTTGTCCCGTGGTAGCGAATCCGGCTGTGATCCTATTTCAAATTCCTTGTGAGGCTAAATGTTTCACAGTGATTGACCTCTGTCAGGCATTTTTCTCCATCCCATTGCACAAGGAAAGCCAATTTTTATTTGCTTTCTGTCTGGAGAATCGTATCTTAACATGGTGTCGTATCCCTCATGGGTATACTGAAAGTCCATCCATATTCAACCAGATCTTGAAGAAGAACCTCGAGAGCTTGATTCTACCCCAAAACTCAGTGCTAGTCCAGTACATGGTTGACCTCCTCATTGCGTCTGAAATGAATGAGGCTTGTAGAGAAGATACTATCACCTTGCTGAACCAGCTGGCTGATAATGGGTATAAGGTGTCTTAGAGTAAGCGTCAGTACTGTTTGAATGAAGTACAGTATTTGGGTCACAGAATTGAGAAAGGCAAGAGGAAAGTATCACCAGAGTGAGAGGAGGCAATCATGAAAATGAATCCACCCAGTACCCAGAAAGAGGTCAGGATGTTCTTTGGAATGGTTGGCTACTGCCGACAATGGATTCCTAATTTCTCCTTCATTGCAAAGCTTTTGCAAATGCTGATCCACAAGGATGTGTGTGATCCGGTACCCTGGGATAATGATTGTTTGCTTGCTTTCCTGGAGCTGACAGAGTGCCTATATTGCGCTCCAGCTTTAGGAATGCCAGATTACAACAAGGCATTCTCACTGTTCTGTCATGAAAGGAAAGGCTGTGCTCTATCTTTACTCACCCAAACATATGGAGGTGCCCCTAGACCAGTGGCCTATTTCTCAGCTGCATTAGATCCTTAAGCTTCAGCGTTGCCCGGATGTCTCAATTCCGTTGCTGCAACAGGTGTCAGTATTGAACGATGGGAGAGCATTGTGATGGATCATCCACTTAGTCTATTTGCCACATTCAGTTGAGCTCCTGATAACAAGAATCAAAACACTGCATTTGACAAATAACAGGCTGACAAGATACAAACTAAATTTGCTTGCAGCAGAGAATGTCACGCTGAAGCACAGTCCTTCTACCTTATTGCCTGTTCCAAATGCTGATGGGGAAGATTGTGAAGGCCATGACTGTCTTGGTTTTACTGAGCTTTGCACTAAACTGAGACCTCACATTGCCGATGAGCCATTGTCTGATCCTGACCAAATCCTTTTTGTTGATGGATCATGCTTAAGAGACAAAGAAGGTAATTTGAGAGCAGCATCTGCTGTATGTACCATCTCTGGAGTGGTAGAAGCTGCTTGTTTACAGGGAGTATACTCCGCGCAGGTAGCTGAAAACATTGCCTTAACTTGTGCATGTCGAGTTTCTGAACAGATCCGAGTCACCATCTATACCAATAGCCAGTACGGTTTCGGTGTGGTTCATGACTTCGGACAGCTATGGTCACAAAGAGGGTTCCTAATGTCACCAGGCTCACCAATAAGGAATGGGGAATATGTGAGACAATTATTGGAAGCATTGCAGATACCAAATGAAGTAACAATGGTGTGATTGTTAGACAGACTTGGGTCAATCCGAGATTTTGTGTGATTGCTGAAGCAGTGTATCACAGGTGTGTTACATGCCAACAAATGAATGCTGGAAAGAAGACAGTGGTTGCTTTAAGTCACATTGGCAGATCAGGGGGTCCTTTCAATCGGATCCAATTGGACTTTGTGGAAATGCCTGTATGTAATGGCTTGAGATACATTTTGGTGGATATGTGCATCTTTTGGTGGACTTTTAACCAACTAGAAGGTGTGATAGTCTCACAGTAGAGAAGTTATTGCTGAGAGAGATTATCCCTAAGTTTGGATTTCCAGCTACATTGGAGTTGGATAGAGGAACGCACTTCCATAGCGAAGTCATGAAGCTGTTGTACACCACCTTGAGTGTGGATCAAAAGTTGCATTGTAGTTACAGGCCGGAAGCATCTGGCATTGTGGAGCAAATCAATGGGACTCTGAAAGCAAGACTGGCTAAAGCATCTGCTTTGACATCACTAAGGTGGCCTGATGCGTTGCCCTTGGTCCTCATGAGTTTGCGCAGTATTCCCGAGAGGAGAACTGGGTTATCGGCTCACGAAATCCTAGTGGGGAGGGCAATGCGTCTGCCTGCTGTGCCTGCCACTGCTGTGATCAATATTACAGATGACTTGGTCCTTGACTACTGTAAAGGATTGGCTAATGTGGTTCGTTCTGTGTCTCATGAGGTTGAAGCCATGACTGCACAGACCTCGATAGACCTCTGCCACGATCTGGTTCCAGTAGACTGGCTGCTCAGCCGAAAGCATGTGAGCAAAAACTGTCTTGACTCCCAATGGTGTGGGCCACACCAGGTAATACTATTAACGAATACTGCTGTGAAATGTGGAGAGTACCGAACTGGATCCATGCTTCCCATGCCTGACGAGTCACAGGTCCCTCCGAAGAAAAAGCTCCTCTTCCAGATATATTTTTAGCTGTGACCAAGGGGTCACTGGAGAGGACAAACAAAGCTGTTCAGGTACCTGAGGAGGCTGGATACCCACCAGATTAAACTAAGGGAGGTCCCGCTGTACAAGACCCTGGTATAGACTCTAAGTGAGACAGTGACATTGCGAGTGATATAGAGTCTGACTCAGCAGAAGAGACTCGTGTGGAAAATGATCATGTGCAGCTAAGGAAGAGAGACGCTGAAGGTGAAACGTGGCCTGTGAGACAGAGACGGAGAATCCTGAGACTTGCATCTGAAAGTGAACTTGCACCAATAAATGAGTCATCAGAATCTGACCTAAGCGAGTCCAAGCAGGAACCAGGAACTGCTAGAAGGTCCAGAAGAGCTTGAGTACTGTGTAGAAGGTATTCCTCTCTCAGGTGGACTTACCTGGTTACAGATGCCGGGGAGAGCGAGGTCCGAGGTTTCGATACTGATTGTCGAGATCCTGTTGAGAGTTCCTGGAATCGAGGCTAATGCAATTTTGTCATTGACTGTGCCTTTTCCACCAAGGTTAAGTGGCTTAGGGATTCTGATTTTGGAAGACATCGAATTCCAGACTTTCAGAGTTTCACCATCTCCTCAAGAAATTGCAGCATTCAGAGCTGAACTGTTACAGCGTGTCATTGATGATATTGGCTCTGATCTCATAAGGGATGTAAATTGAACTTTGAACTGTAAAAAGTAGCTTAATAGAAGACAACCTAGGCCCGAGTGGAAGAAGAATAAAAATAGAGATGTTCAGTTAGAAGAAGAAAGAGGGCTAGGGAAGTCTAAAAGTTGTACAAATTGTGTGCCAGAGACTGTGAAACGAATTTTCCAGAATTCAAAGGCAGTTGCTCAAGACTTTGTTGCACTTGAATAAGAGGCGGAGAGAGAGACTCTGTGCGTATATCCTCTTACAGCTACAATCTGAGCCAATTTAAAAATGGAGTCTGGAAATTCAAATAGTAGGCACAAATATATTATAGCTACACTAATTGTAGGAGTAACAATAGTAATAGCTGTAGTCATTATTGAGTCTTTTCTAAGCGCACACAGTGTTGAGGAACAGGAAGCGGGGTGCATGGGACCCCCACACCTACCACTGCTGCTGCAAAGGAGGGTATACTAGGGTCTGAAAAAGGCTTAATAGAACAAACTAGTCACTGTAGATTTGTCTAAAGGTAATTATACTCTGAATGCTTACGCTAAGTTGCTTTATGAGTATGTGGATACCATGGAGGTGAGAGATTGTTATGTGTGTATGAAGTTGTCGGTGTCAGTTAAGGAGGGTATTAGATACCATCAACTTCTTTTAACAGATGGAATTAGTTGTAGTTTGCTTCTAAGTATGGTTTATGAAAAGGGCCATAATGAGTATTATTTCTGATTTGGTACTCTCAGATATACCAGTCTACAAATCCCTGAACAAATATGATTATTACAAGCAGGAGGAGAGAATGCGAAAGTATTTCGCACCTACAGTGACCCTAGACGCAGCTTATGCGCATAGACTTAACCTAACATGCATTCGGACTGACATAGAAAAGAAATTCGCAGACCAAGTAGAGGATACACATAGAGGTTTAATTGCCAAACTTAACAATAGGGAGGGAAACTTTGAATGGACAAAAGATGAGTTAGCTTACAAGGCTTAGGGCCAGAGGTACAACCCTTTTTTGCGGCCGCAAACGGGAGATCGGCCCGTTTGCGACCGCACAAAAGGTCCCAGGCATGTTCAAATGCTATTTTGCGAGTCACTGACTCGCAAAATAGCATTTGCGACTCTCGCTATTAGGAAGGGGCGTCCCTTCCTAATAGCGAGTCACCATGCCATGTACTGTTGTTTTGCGACCGCGTTTGCAGTCACAAAACACTCGCAGTTTACCACCTACTTCAAGTAGGTGGTAAACCACTCGCAAACGGGAAGGGGTCCCCAGGGGACCCCTGCCCCTTTGTGAGTGTGTGCGTAAATATTTTTTAAGAGCAGCCAGTGGTCCCAAGGACCACTGCCTGCCCTTAAAAAATGAAACTGAAAAGTTTCATTTTTGTTTTTTAAATGCATCCCGTTTTCCTTTAAGGAAAATGGGCTGCATTTTTTTAAAAAAAGACCTGCTTTATTGATAAAGCAGTCACAGACATGGTGGTCTGCTGACCCCAGCAGGCCACCATCCCTGGGAGTGCTAGCCATTCCCGATGGGGTCACAAATTCGCTTGCCTCATGAATATTGATGAGGCATGCAATTTGCGACCCCATTGGGAATCGCAACCAGTGTCTGACACACTGTTGTACATTGCATTTTGCGACTTGCAAATTGTGAGTCGCATAGCGACGCAATTTGCGAGTCGCAAAATGCAATCGTCGTGCATCTGGCCCTAAGGGAAGCTTTGGTCCTATAGCTCTAGATTGGGAACAAAGAGGCAAGCTTTGCATTCGACAGGTACAGACCCGTTATGACACTATATTTGTGGGACAGAGTGTGTGTGATCACATCTTCATAATTGATGCTTCTTTGAAGAAGTTCTTGCAAGAAGCTGTCCAAGTGGTACCAAGCATATACTTTGTGTTTGGAAGGAATGCATATGTTCGACTTCCAAATAATTGGCATGGTACGTGTTGTGTGGCAGTTGTGTTTCCAAAGATATATATAATGTGGAAGATCTGGAAAGTTTGGAAGGAAAATCGAACCATAGAGAAAAGCGTGGACTGAGTGCTGGTGAAGTTGTGGGAGACATAAATGGAGCGATGATAACTAGTTTGGGAATGGTTTTGAATGACATCAAGATAGAAGTTGTCTACTATTGTGGATAAGTTGTCAGTAAATACAGCTCAATCGCTGTTGCTCATAGATGGAGAAATGGTTTTGATAAGGGCAATGGTGATGCAGAATCATCTTGCATTAGATGTACTGCTAGCAAAAGAAGACAGACTCTGCCAAATGCTAAAGGTTCAACAGTGTTGCACTTATATACCTGACAGAAGTAAAGATCTGCGGGGATATATAAGTAACATCACTGAGATACACCATGAAATACATGATCTGGCAACTGAGGGAGTTTGGGACAAGATTGGGAAAGGTTTTGGCACAGTTGACAGTTGGTTTGCTATCTTGGTAAAGGAATTCTAGGATATAGCTTGAAGCCCATAATAATTGTTGTGATCTGTGTTATCATCTTGATAGGAATGATAAGGGCATGCAAATGGCACAAAGCGAGGCAATGCGAGAACTCATTAAGGGAAAGAGAGAGAAGGGTGGAGAGACTGCAGGACAGTCATTATGAGAATCTATAGGGGTTGGAAGAGTTCAGACAGAGGAGACTGGCTATGACATCTGTTTAGATTGGTCTACTCTGCAGGGAGTTTGAAGTTTGTGATGACTCAACGTCATCAGAGGGGGAACTGATGTAGTGGAAATCGTATTTCAAATGCAAGGGTGCATCATAATCACATGTGTAGTCCTCACCCGCATATAATCTTTGTTGTATTAACATCAAAGGTTAGAATTTGTGAAATGCAATAACATGAAAACGTGATGTGCTTTAGGCTGATGAAAATGCATTTGCAATTACGTAGAAAGTATATGTAACTAGCTGAATCATTACTGTGAAGAACTCGTGTTTTGCAGCTGACAATTATTCATGTATCCAAAATGCTTGTTAAATGAGTTATTTTAGATGTAGGTAAATGCATTAATTAAATGTGCCTTAATCTTACGCAATTATGTAGAGCTCACATGATGCTTTCTTAAGTTAGCTGAATTCTGTAGGCCTGAAATGCAGTTCCTGGAATACTATCGCTTTAGAATTAATAGTTGGATTTAATGTGTATTGATGAATCTGTTCTTTCTCACGTTTTGTGTTGCAGGTGAAAGAAGCATTTCGTTAGTTAGAATAATGCCTTTGTTTTATCAGTCAGGCGAGGAGAAGAGAAGTTACATTTGAGTGATAAAGGATGCTTCGCGCGGGAGAAGGTCTGGGGACCAAGGCCAAGTTGTAACCATTGTGCTGGAAAATGCATCTTCAGGATCGTACCCAGAGCAGATGGCATGGCTTTCAAGGAATCCTGGGAAGTCACCTTTTGCATTATGTGATGAGACAGCAAGGAAAGTGAGCCCACTTCTTCTTATTCCTTGCCTCGGAGGGAGAGCTTCCTAGAACAAGCTCTGTCTTAGTAGCTTCATGCTACACTGACCCATATTGTGGACAGACTTCTTAGAGAGATTCCACATGCTGACCCCTTTTACCCACCACCCTGGAAATGCTAAGTAGGGATGTCATCTTAGTGTTATAGTAGGGATAGAGTTGTGCTTTGTGAATCAACCCTCCATGCAGAGAAACTTTGACTCATGCTTTTTTAATTTTTGTCTTTTGCTTCATGAACTAATTGTATTATTCATGTTACATCGTCTAAATTTGATGCAGCGATTTAGGTTTATGCTAATTTTGATTTAAATTTACACTCTCCAATTGAGGTGCCCTTATGGCCAATTATTTTTGACTTTGTAATAAATCCACTACCTATTTGAAGTTGTCTGTGGTTACTATGGGGCATATTAGCAAGACTGGCGATAAAATTATCGCCGTTTTAGCGGCAGGAAACTACCGCTAAAACGGCGATAATGGGCTTGCTAATATGCGTTATAGAATTCAATAGAAGCCCAGGTTAGATGTGCAGGATATCTAACCTGGGCTTCTATTGGAATTCTATAACGCATATTAGCAAGCCCATTATCGCCGCTTTAGCGGCAGTTTCCTGCCGCTAAAACGGCGATAATTTTATCGCCGGTCTTGCTAATATGCCCCAATGTGTCTCCAGAAGGTACTTGTAAATTGATTGGCATTTGTTAACGACTTTTCTCCCCTTCACACTTTCATGCTGCGAAAAAGAACCATCGGATTGTAAGTCTAGAACAGATCTAGAACGTATGTGCCCAGCCCTTTCAACTTCAAAATTATCGGGCAGACAGTGGGTTTCCACATAAATTATGAAGAGTTCCTTTACTGTGTTTCTCATCTTAGGAACTGTCAAAAACAAAGGGGCATATTAGCAAGGGCACTATCGCCGCTTTAGCGGCACTTTTTGCCGCTAAAGCGGCGATATTTATATCGCCCTATCAGCAAACTGTCTCTAACAGCAGTTAGCGACAGTTTGCGGGCATTAGCGCCCGTTTTTTTACAGCTTTGCATGTCAGCGATATTTATCGCTAATGACATGCAAAGTGGGCGTTCCCGACGAACAAACCTGGGAAACACTCGCTAACAGGCCTATCGCCTATTAGCAAGGTGGCCATGGCCCCAGTTAGCGACGTGAAAAGTCACGCTAACCGGGGTCATCGCCATTTATTTAACACCTGCAATTAGCAGGTGTTAGCCATACCTAACATGGGGGGTGGATTATGCTGATACAACCACAGGGTCGTATCAGCAAGGTGTTCTCCTTCTCCATGCAACATCGCTGGTTTTTCAGCGATGTTGGCCCATTTCCCCCGCTATCGCTGGAATATTCATCGCCATAGCGCTAATCGTTGCTAATACAGCGTTAGCGTGGCGATATATTCCAGCGATAGCCGGCGATAAAATAAATCACGCTAAGCAGGGTTAGCGATGATTATCGCCTCTTCTTGCTAATATGCCCCCAAGTATCTGGTAAATCTGGTGTGTTAAATGATTTTTTTACCGTATGAGTCTTTCAAAGTCTTTGCCAGTGAAACTACTCGAAAAATTCCACCGTCAGTCAGTCAGTCAATTTGGAATTCTAGTGACTCTGCATTTTTGAGACTGAACTCCGATTTAGTTTTTCCTTACTGCCAAGATGTCACAGCTTTGAAATCTCACTGCAGGCAAAAAGGAAATATTTTAAGTGGAAATATGCTCTGCCATGCTCTACGCTCATGGTGTGAAAGCAAGCATTTGCTTTAATCGAGGAATATGATTTTCTGTTATACATGAGATCAATGATAGCACAAGGAGCAGAGAGTACACCACAGGAAATAAAACTGGACAAGGGAAGCAAGAAGAACATCAAAGACGCTGATGACAGGGGAAGAAAACAAGATTTAATCAAGAGCCATACTGCGCTCACTAAAATGAATTCATCATGCACAAATGAAAAAAAAATAACCTTTGCCATTTCACGTGTCCCATAACCATTCTCTGTGTTTGTTGCCTGCTGAAAAAGAGCGCTGGGTAGAAGTTCTAATAGCCTCTCAGTGAAAGTTAGTGATTACATTAGCGGCTCGTGCTGAATAAACATGCAGCAGAAATAACAAAAAAAAAAACAGTTGTGTCAGTGATGGAGGGAAGATGGCAATTTCTGTGTGTAAACAATGGAGGTAACAGGAGGGGGATGCTTTAATCTCTACTAAGGCAAATGGCAAAGAGGCAAACCACAGCAACTTTTCACAAACGGAGACGGCAGCTGGTCGAGGAATGTAATCTAAGCAGCCATGCACCCCAGGACACTTCGAGAGCTGTGGAGGAGAGAAAACAGCCACACTCTGGGCGCCCCGGCCTCTCCCCTCTGGTTGAAAGGCATCCGAGAAACAAAACAAAAAAAGATTAGGAAACGATATACAGTAAATGCTGTGCAGGCAAACCTTATAAAAGTTCCTGCTGATGAAAAGGAGTACCTGGGCAATGGGTACCCTATAAGAGAAACATACAAGGAAAGAACAAGAAATAGTATGCAAAAACCAATCGAAACTGAGGAAAAGTAATTGGCAAGCACAGCAACAAATGAAAAACAAGCATTGGCATAGCCAATAGGTCTCGCCTTTGGGACCTTATAAGTATTTAGTTATGCAGCACAATATCCTTACAGGAACAACATTAACTGTTGCATGGCTAAATACTTATAAGGTCCCAAAGGCGAGACCTATTGGCTATGCCAATGCTTGTTTTTTTTTATCCGTGGGGTGCCGGTCCCTGTGGGACCCCCTCAAGTTCCTACGTGTCAGGGTGTCCCTTTTTAAGAACTTTTTCAGATCAGGGCTGCAGGGGCATGCGTTACGCCCCAGGTGCCTAAAGTAAGTATTATTTACCCCACCCAGAAAACACCTGCCAATAGATTGCATCTGTTCAGTCGTTATCAAGAGCATTTCCCAGTCCTACCGCTCGGCCCCCCTCTTTCCTACAGTAATGGATCCTCCCGTGAGTCGGAGGCCGGTGCCGCCAACACAGCGCTGGAATGGACTTCCATTGCCAGACAAATGGCGGCCGGTAATCCCGCGAAGGCGCAGCTCTGGCAGGAAAGTGCTTTTATTGCTCAGACCTGCTCTTCTCCCTGCGGACACTCCAGGGAGCGATCAGCGCACACTTCAGCGTTATTTACATGACAGGCCGAGTACTGTACGTGCAAGCTTGTATTTTAGAAAGGCTGCATTTGTTCTAAATACAAGATAGATAGATAAAGACACAGATCGATACAGTGAAATGGGCTGCATTCAGGGGGAAATGCAATCACAGTGAAACACAGATCATAATCAGGTAAAGCACAAGCGAGAAGGGTGAAAAAAAGAAAGCAAGAGGAAAAGGAGAGGCCGGGTTACAAAGAAAACAAGGACCTAGAACAAGAGGGAAACAAAAACAAGCGTGTGCGCCTCAAGTAAAAAAAAAAAACTGTCGGCAAAAGTGAAAGCGTTTCCCTTGCAGGAGCGAGCGGCGCCAGGAGCGATAATTGCTACCATATGGCGCCGCTCGCTCCCGCAAGTGAATCGCCAAACGTGCACACGTTGCCATTGAAGGCAATGGAATGCGTGCACGTTTTTGGCTGAAAAGCCAAAGCGATTCCAAAAGGTCTTTTTGCCTATGCAGCGCATGCGCGCTGCGTATGCGAGACCTAATAAGGGCCGGAAGTAAGCCATTTTTAAGATACATTAAAGGCAATAGATTTCACAAGCACAGCACAAGCGCTGTGCAGGGGAAACCTAAAAAGCAATAACAAAGGACCAGCAGCGTGCACCAAGGATATGTCCTGGCCCATAAACTTTTTTTTTTTAAATTAATGGTTTGTATTACCATTTGAGAGAATATAAGAAGTAGATGTTCCCCATTCAGCTAAACATCCTCTGCGTCGTTGGTCATATGCATTTGAAATATTTTTTGACAACATACAGCTTAGAATTTGCACAAGAAAATGACAAGTTTTGGGGGGGCAAGCGCAATGGAGTAATCAGTTATTTTACTTTCCAGAAGTCCTTTTTGTTGAAAGTGAATAGATTCAGGAAAGTAACGTAGGGTCCTGCAGCCCCTGTGGAGCGGGGGCCGCCCGTCCCCACAGGGACCCCAAATCGTTCAATTGGGCCCCCGTCAGCCCAAGGCCAATTAATATCTGTGAGATATGAGAGACTTGGGGGCCCCTCATCACATTCTGCAGAGGGGGCCATCATTTTGCATTACACCACTGAATAGATTCTATAATGGATGGATTGTTTTATGTATCTTTCCATTGTAGCACTTACCCACACTAATATTCAAGGCCAACCTCATGCCTTTTTTTAATCTTCTACTCTATGAGTGATCTTTGGTACTTTCTTATTTGACTCTTTTATATTAAAAACAATCTTTTGGTTTGAAGTGAAATGAACTGTGGAGTTTACCGGAGCAATTTAACAGATCACTGTTTGCCCTTGATAAGGAACTTTACTTGCACTGACTAGAATATGGAAGCATTTAAATCTCTTGAAAAGCTACATGACTTACATTTCCATTTATTTTGCCCTATATACACTAACTATAGAATGATAGGTTTCTAATAGTATACATAAATGTCTGTAACATAAGAGGTTCTAAAGTGATGTGGCTTGGAAGATTTGCTACCTTCATACCTGCACACTTTGCATTTGAAACATTTTTTTTTTTTGCATGGAAATGTAGGGATCACCAGAGTGATTGTAAAATGTGCCCAGTCTTGATGCCTTAAAATTATAACTTTATCTATGTGTTCTGAGCTACAGGGTCTGCATTTCTGGAAATTGTGCTGTAGTTTATATCCTTGCAAAAGCTTAGGACCCCATTTTCATGTCTTAACCCACTAACTCAGTGTTCAGGCTGGTCTGCATTCTTTATTTTTGAGCTTTATGAGTTAATTTTCTTGTGACTTGACCTCTGGTTTGGCAAATGGTTTTGCTTTTTTAACTTTTCTTCCTGTGGTAAAGTGCCCACAGTTAATTGTACACAGCATACTTTAATTGGAGTGTTTCATTCATCAAACATATTTTGTTATTTAAAGATTTTGTTTCTGAAATGGCCATTCATTTTGGAACAATGATAATTTGCTTAGTGTCTATTAGATCCATAATCTAAACAAATATATTGATTGATTGATGTATTGATTGTTTGAAGTCCATCCTGAGTCATTTTTCATTTCCCTTTCTGGCTCCTGTCCTAGATAAAGCACCACATTTGTTGCTGTCTCTTTTGTGGATATTGTCTGAATGCCAACCTCAGTAGATGGTGTCAACTTCCCCATCTTACTAGATAATTCTGCCTTTTTTACACTGTAAGATTAGAATATACTTATAGTACTTGCTGTGATGTATGGGCATCCAAGCACAGTCTGCAACTAGTTATCCTTTCCTCCTTGAATACAGAGTGGAAAGAGCCCTTCCCTTCCCTACTTTTCAAGCCCTCTCCTGTGACATTTAAACAAGCTCCGCTCCACATATTCCTCTCTTCAATCTCTTTTTTCATACTGTGGCAGACATCACCCAATCATTTCACTGATGTTGCCTGAATTATTTTCCATCTGGACAATAGTCTCTGCCAAGTAGAACCCTCAATTACTCTCTAGCTCAAAGAAATAAATATATCAATATACTCAAATTGTGTGAAATTAAGTGTCCACAAAGCAAATTTTTCTTACACTGCTGAAGACTCCCAACAAGAAGCAATAATCTCTAGACCTCTTTTGTGTATTCCTTTCCCAATCCATTCAAATCAGCGAAACATCTGCTCTTTATCATTGACTGTGACATTTTACTTAGCTCAGAAATCAGATAGATGATAAACACCAGCTTCATCCTCCTTTAGATCATTTGGTCTGGATTTATTAAGGTTTTGCGACACCCTTGCGCCACTCATGGGGACGCAGTGCGAGTCAAAACATAGGATTAGAATACCAAGCCATGCAAGGACCCCTTGTGTGTCCCTGTGTGACTTGGTGAATCTGTAGTAACACAAGACAGTGCTAGTCGCTGCTTGCGTTACTCTGCATTGTTGGCCTTTACATGGGTGAAGCATGGGTGTTCCCATGCATCCACCCATGTATTCTAAAGCATTTCCAGATTTACCAACACTGGTAGACCTAGGAATGCATCAGAACTGTACGCCTTCCCACCAGAGATGCAACGAGGAGAAATATCTTTATTTCTCCTCATTGTTTTGTCTTTCTAAGTGTATTGCAGAATTGCACTTGCAAATCATGCACATTGCACCAACGATTTTTGCCTCCTTTATGTAAAAGAGTTTTCCTACTCATGCACCCCTACTTCGACTATATGGTCCTGTTGAATACTCTTATAGTTGACAAGCACATGTCCAAAAGGAAGGGAGGATGGTGAGTACTCAGTTTTTTTAAGTCTGCACCTTCTTGAGTTCAAACCACCTTTCCTCACTATAATTTCTCTCTTTCTCTCTGTCTGGAATATTTCCACCAAATCCTTGGCATCTGTCTCAAAAGACATATGTGACCTTCCCAACTTTCAGTAAGTGTTAGCCTTTCGTGAAGAATTCTAGAAATGCAACGTGAAAATATTCAGCTTTAAAGTTGAATCAGTACTTTCAGCACATTCTTTTTTTAATTTACTGACAACTTTACAGCAGATAACAACACAAGCTTCTACAATAAGAAAGCATTTGAAACAATTAACTCAATAGACCCTTTCTTCTTGACGTCAGACTAGAACAAACACAAAAGCCCATGCTACTCTCAAGAAGACAACCTAAGCAAATGTCAGTTCAAAATGCTATAAAGGGAAAATAGATGTTACAAATGTACACAATCCAATGAATATCCAGCATATAATCATAATGCTCACAAATGTGTACTGATGAAATTAGGGGCTAAATGTTTTTCGAAATTAGATTGATTCATCTACAAAACGCCCCAAAACTCACTTAGCCACCATAAAGGCATAGTGTCAAGCCGTTTAAAAAATCTGAACCTTTCTAACTCAACTGAAATAATGTCCATTAGGACAATCATTTTCATTGACAAAATCCTCTCCATCAAATCTGTAACTGAAAATTAAAACCTCGTACTTCCTCAAATTAATTTATTTTATACAAGAACGTTCCCACTATTTTAGAATTAGAAAAAATGGGGGAAAAACCTATTTCTTAAAACAATCCATGCAGAAAGTGTCCTCCTTTTACTATTACTGACATTCCATGCTAACAGTGCTATACATTTTCCCTTAAGTTAATTGATGCTGTAGCATCCCAAGGAATATCACTTTCTTTGGTAAAAGCTGTCTAAGGTATGTTTTTCGTGACAAACTTGACCTTGCTGACTTTAATACACTAAAGCCAATTTAAAATGACTTCTTGCTTAGAAAATTGATTGATCAATTTGTAGCTAAACATCTCAATTCAAAAATAGGTTCATTAAACAAAAAGATCATGTCATCTAAAACATCTTAAGCAAAAGCAGTAGAACAAGTACATTTCTATTTATCCATTTTTAAAATTATTTCCCACTGCTATAGTCACATCAGGAGTTTTCTTTAAACAAAAAAAAAATATTTTTATAGAATACAAGCTGTACTAACTTTAAGAATCTGGCTCAATATTTATTTTTGAGCATCAGAGTATCTTAAGTAAGCAAATAGCATATTTGAAAGAAACTGTGCTCATTCAATCAACATTCATATTTACCATTATTGACTGAAAAATTCCCATATTTGTTTCTTATTGTGCTTAATAGGACAGCTAATCTCACTTTCAGCAACAGTCGTCAGGTACAAAATTCAAGTGATGGTGAGATACAAGACCAAAAAACGATAAAGTGATTTGTACCTTTTATGTGCCTTAGTTCATTAATTAATGAAAGTTCAATAGATTGACCCTTAAACTATGAATGGCTTCTGAAAGGAGATTACCCAACCACTGCAAGTCCAGCTCCACTGTATATTTTTCAAATTAAATAAGTCAATAATTAACTTAGATGGGAAGCTTGACAAGCATTACGCTACTTCACAGTTCTTGAAAACTGAACTGTACAAGTCTTTTGTAAGACACTAAACTATTTTTACATTCAATATTATACTAGTAGTAGTACAAATATGGATCCAATGTCTTTGTAGTAAGCACTTGTCCAACATTTGGCTTCCATGCTCCTATTTTTGCTGTCTTCGTTTTAGCTTGCTTTACGACTCTGCACACTTTAGCACTGCTAACCAGGGCCAACGCGTTTGTGCTCTCCTTTAAATGTGGAAAAACTGGCTTACACCCAATTGGCCTATTTAATTTACTGGTAAGTCCCTAGTACAGTGGTACTACAGGTACCCATGGCCTGTAAATTATAATGCTAGTATTGTGCCTGCGGCCCTGATTGTGACACCCACTTAAGTAGCATGTTAACATGTCTTAGGCCTGCCGTTGCAGCCTGTGTATGCAGTTTTAAATTGCCATTTCAACCTGGCAAAATAAACCTTTTGCCAGGTCGAAACCTTCCTTTTTAGTACATATAAGTCTTCACTAGGGTAGGCTCTAAGTATCCCTTATAGCAAGGTGCAGTGCATTTAAAAGGTTGGACATGTACTTATCAATTTTACATGTCCTGGTAGTGAAAAACTCCTGAATTCATTTTTCACTACTTTGATGCCTACTTCTCCCATTGGATAACATTGGGATTCCTTATTACATTTAAGATCTGATTGGGAACAGGTAAACTTTTTATGTTTGGTGTCTGAAAATTGTAATTAAAAATCCTCTTTAATGGTAAAGTTGGATTTTAAGTTACAATTTTGAAAATGCCACGTTATGAAAGTTGGCATTTTCCTGCCCTGACCATTTGGTACCGGCAGCCTATCCTGGGTCACATTACTGGATGCAGTTAGCAGTTGTTCCTCGCAGAAAGCCACACAACAGTGGGGTTAAGTGTGCCTAGGCACAGCCACAATTGCAACTGAATAGGCTGTGCCATGCCTTCACACAAAGGACTTGTCACCATTGCATTGTTCATACAGCCAGCTTGGATCCAGGGTAAGGGAGGCAGGAAACTTCTGGGACTTCAAAGGGAATTCTCTAGAAACTTCTCCTACTTCTCCTACTTCAAAGAAGGCACCTGGTATAAAATTAGGACACTCAGACTCTCCCTTCAATATACTCCTGGACCTGTGGATACCACAGAAGGATGTATGTGCTGCTTTGCTGTAAAAAGGACTGCCACTCTGCTGCCCTGTTACTCTGCTGACCTGCTTGCTAGGAAGGAAGACTGGTCCTGCACCCTTCATCCCAGGCTGAATTGACTCCAAAGGTCAGCTGATTGACCTCCTGTTCTGAGCTCTCTGCAAATGCCTAGCTGGCCTGCTGCCTGAACCTTTAACTGGACTTGCCTGAGCACTGCTGGCCTCTGCTGGAGTGAGTTCCTGACCCCAAAGGGTGCTCCTCAGTTCCTAGACCCTTGGTGGGGCATTGGTTAAGCTCTCTTCCCAAGAAAAAGAGAAATCTTGAAGTTTTGAGCTCTTTAGGACTGTAATTGGGCCGGTTCATGCCAAGATCTTCCTGCCGAGTGCCAATGCTAAATTCTGGTGAACCTGACTCTTTGCTCCACAGCGACCGCCACAGCGCAAGATCTGCACTACGCGCTGCAGCATCTGCAGCTCCTGGTGGCTGATATGAAGCTCTAGCAACAACTGTCCATGATGCTCGACAGGATCTTCGTGCTACAGTGACGACCGACCGTGATACCCTTCCTGCATTCCGGCTACTTCAGCGACCATCCACGACCCTCTCTCTGCTCCTTGACAACGGAACTCTTTGTGCTGGAATTCTGAAGGTGACTCTTTCAGCAGGACTAATCTGGTCCCGGTATCTGGCTCGCGCTCCATCGCGGATGGACTGAACTTGTAACTTTCACCCTGTGACGCATGACCAGATATTTGCAAGTGGTGCTTTGTGCTTTTAGGCTCTTTACCTGAAAATCTTTAAACTGCATATCTCCGTTTCTACTGATTACATTTTGGTCGTTTTGGTGTTAAATAATTTATTAAATTTTGCTGTATTTTTCTACATTGCGATGGGATTTGTATTTTGTTGTGTTTTCACTTTATTACTGTTTGACATGCTGCATAAATACTTTACACATTACCTCTAAGAGTGGAGCGGTGTGGTGCAGCGGCCAGGGCAGCTGACTTCGGAACACAGGGCTCACGGTTCAATCCTCAGCTCAGCACTATGTGACTCTGGGCAATAGCTCACTTAATTTCCACGACAGCCCCCAGCGCCTTGAGACCCGTAAGGGTGAGTAGTTTGCGCTTTACAAATACGGATTTACATTTTTTAAGTTAAACCTGACTGCTTTGTGCCCAGCTACCAGAGGGTTAAGCACAGGTTAATTTGGGGTTTGCTTGTGACTTCACCATGATAGAAACTGTGGCTGCTGCTTATGTAGGATTTCAGCCCCCCTCAACCAGTAACCTACTTTCTTACACCTGTCCAAGGATGGCCTTTTCACCAGTTCCCAAGTTTACACTCATTCACATCTTTTCCTATGAGTGTTCATCGTGACTGTTTCTTGTCACTGCAAGATATTGTCAGTGGCCTGGATGACAACTGTTGCAAAGCTTACTACAGATGGCACACGAATACCGCATTACCATGCCTTGTTGTTAAAAAAAAACAATGCAGTGTAGGCTGAGAAGCTGACTGGTCACTGTAATGTTGTAACTGCACCATAACACCAGGGCAGTAGGACTCTGGTGGTGAAAGAAACTTTGGGAAGGGAAAGTAGTAAGTGAACCAGAAATGGAGGAGTCAGGGGCAGTATCATATATGGCGATAACAATGCCGTTTGGAGCTGCCTGACCTCCTGTAATTGAAGGCCAATAAAATATAATTTTAAGCCTCCTTATAGTTTCGTCCATCCTTTGTTACACTCACGATACTTCAACTGGTGGCGAGGGTGAACGTGACAACCTGCTGCATTTTCCATGATTCATTTCCAGAAACCTTCCCAACAGGAGCGCGTCATCGGGAGCCCACACTGCTCATGCTGAAGTATACCCGGTGTGATGTGATATCGAGAGTCAACCCTGCTCACATTGCTGAAGACCAGTGTGACGCGTCATCAGGAAGCCACCTTGGTCGAGCACACCAACTCTAAGCACGCTCACGTTGCCAGAGACAAGTGCCACACGACTGGGGGAGCACACTCTGCTCTAGACACAGAGGACTGGTGCAACGCGCCATCAGGAGCCCATCCTGGTTGGACGCAACACCTTTGTGCTACAAATTGCCTGGGTTACCCTTCAAAATCAACACCTGGGGTAAGCTGGGCATTTTGTTGCTGCACGCTCTTTGTAATCACCCACGATGACTGTCTGCAACAGACACGTTCCTGCGCGACTCCGGCTCCTGTTGGCAGCCATCTTTAAGTCAGACAGCTTGCCCAATGAGCCTAGAAGAACACCCAGCAGCCAATTTAAAGCCAGGCACCACTACAACTCGATGTCCCAAACTGCAAGTGTGGCCACAAAAACTGAAAAACCCCAGCTCCATACACAGTAAAAAGGAAAGATCATTATATTTACGGCCTACTGCTCTACATACTACTAAGAAAAGAAGACAAGATACCTTCCTGTATCCCACACTGCAAGGGTGGATGCAATTGCTGTACACACTGACTGCAGGTCATTGTTATAGACACTACCCTGATCTCTACTTCTACACATTTGCCTATGCCCCTCAAGTGCCAATATCAGCTGAACATACTACTGGGCATACCAGGTCACCTCTGCTCCTCAATTCATCAGGTACACACTCAAGACTTCTGCACCTAGCTTTCATAGCAGTGTCACTCGCTCCAGCCTAGAACATTTTCGACATCATTGGATTCTGCGCAAAATGCCCTGCGAAGACCAGCCATGCTCGGTGTATCATTCCTCCGTCCTTCAGAACCACTGACTTTCACGTTTGGCAGTGACATTGGACCTCACTGGCAAGAATTGCTAGATGACTTTGAAGACTTCCTAAAGGGGTCACAGGTCACTGACTTGAATCAACAACTCAATGCCCTGCACAACTTAATAGGCAAAGATGTTAGACAAATCATCAAAGAACTACCGGTGGATGCTACAACATGTGTGTCTTTTACAACATCCTATCAAGACATGCATGAGGCACTCAACAGGAAGTTTCCCCACAAAAAAAGGTACTCATTTAATTTAGCCTCCCAGGAAAAGAACAAATCTATGGGAGAGTTCATCACGCGTCTCAAACGACTAGCCGATTACTGTGATTTCGTCTACTTCACGACTAAAGATGCCCTCCGCCTGCAGATCATAGAGGGATGCCAACCAGAGTCCCTGCATAAATGTCTCCTAAAGAAAACCTACTCTCTGGATGAAATAGAAGAAATAACCAGAGTCAATGATCAAGCAGAGGAACATGCACATAGAATGGAGGCGGGAAAGGCAGAAAAACAAGAACAAGCATTGCGACTACAAACTCGCCAGAAAGAACGACGTCTGTCTGAGTGTTGGTAGGCTCCCAGACCTACAGACTGTCGTTGCAGTCCTAAACACAGTGGAAGTAGAAGAGGGCAACAGCCCATTGGGAGAAAACGTGGGGTAGCGGTCTTGTTTTTTCAGAAATTCATTAAGTTCCCCAAACTGCTTAAACATCAATGAATATAATCAACATTTTATTTATAAAATGCCATTCTACTTTAAAGCATTCAGCAACAGAGGTCCGGAGGAGGAGCAATTTTGATGAGGTTTGAAGCACCTATGAGAGAAGAGAAACAGAGACACAAAAGCAAGTACTTACAAAGGGAAGTCGAAATAGAAAGGAGACTGAATTCAGTTTGGCTGCAGAAGTGTAAGCAACTATTTTGCAGTCAGTCGTCAGAGGTATAGGACTAATAATATAGTCAGGACTGGCCAAAAACATGGGGACATATTTACAAGGCCCCTGCACCACCAGAGCGTCACTTTTTTGATGCTCTGGTGACACACAAGGCTGAGCCATATTTACAAGGCCACACAAAGCCACCATGCATGGCTTTTCATGGCCTTGTAAATATGGCCCCCTTTCACGCATTACTCTGCGTGAAAGGGGCATTCCATGGGCGTTGCTGTGGATGTTCCCACGCAACACCCATGGATTCTGGCACATTCCAAGATTTACAAGGTTTTGTAAACCTGGGAATGCATGAGATTCTAACGCTTCCCCAGAGGAGGCTTTAAAGTGGCGCAGTGAGTAGAAATACCTTTATTTCTCCTCGTTTTTTGCTCTTTCTATGTGTGCTGCATTCTGCAGCACACATAGAAGGAGGAAAACGCAATCATTGATTGTTTTTGTGCAGGAAGGTGTCCCTTCCTGAACAAAAACAATAATACCTGCAACGCAGGCACTCTTGCAACATGGTGCAAGAGTGCCTGCATTGGCGCTAGGCAGCCAATTTTGCGCCAGTGCAGAGGAAAGCACAGGGATGTGTCGTATTGCTGTAAATATGACGCATCCCTGCAATTTTCTAATGACGCAGCTCGGTGCAGCAAGAAGGCTTGCAGCGCTGTGCTGCATCACTTTCTAGTAAATATGCCCCAAGGGGTCTGAAAAAATTAGAAAGTATAAAATAAAGAAGCAATTTTGAGAAGAAATATATCAACAGTAACGTTTGAATAAAAAACTGTTTAAGCAAAAATATTTTTGTCATTATCATGCAAAATCTATTGTCTCATATTAAGCATGGGATGCCCATGGAGAAAGATGTACTTTCACAGCAATTGATCGCTTTTCAAGGCCTGTGTGTCTCTCAGGTCCCTCAAACATGTCTCTACTCAGAAAGGAGCAACCAATCTTCTAAACTGCTCAACACATCTACCAAAAATATCTTTGTGGTATTGTGGTCTAATGTAATGCTATTTTCGAGGTCTTGTGGAGCAAGCACACAGATTTGATTCTTAATGCAAGATAATCTACTCTCAAAACTGTATACCATATGAGTTGTCAGATGATTTCAATGTTAAACTGCTTGCAACATTCTACTACGTATCATTTACAGCATGCATCCTTCTCAAGCCGTGCTCAAATAGGCTGGAACTTCCCTCTCCTACACTAAGGCAAACAACCTCTCATGCAGCTTGCATTATGGAGCTAAAGTACCTACTTTTGAGTGTTGTTTCAAAATAACAATATGCTATGCACCATAGTTTCTCTATAAACTCCCATATTGATATTTATTAACATATTCAAACTTTCTGACCAACTACTTCATCTTTAAGGCAGGGCGCCTCCTTTTTAAATCACTTCAGACGGGCAGACCCTCTTTTGTTTCTGCCCGTATTCAAAGATACGTTCCCAGGCGCAATCTGAGGTCATCATATGCCAATCTTCTCACTAACCCTATCTTTAAAAAGAAGACAATTGGTGGCTCCAGGTTTGCAGTAATGGCTCCCCCCATTTGGAATGCTTTTCCCTTTAGAAATTAGGTCCACTTCCTGCTAGACTGCATTTCGGGAGCTCCTAAAGCCGTGGCTCTTAAGGATGGCATATGAGTAATTACCTGTTGCAAGCTATGTTTCAGTTATCTAAGTGTCATGAAACCAATTGGTGAACGTGCTCTTTAGAAATTGTTTTAACTTAACATAACTACTTGTATAGCTGAGGTAAATTTCCTAACTGCAGTCTTCAATTTTAAGTCTCCTTAATATGGAATTGCATATTAAACTATGTGTTGTATCATATCAGTTGCATAAATTCATCCTCATCAGACACCAAACTACTATGTATAATTATTCACTGGGGAGAAATTACCAACAAGCTAGTGGAACTTTCTTTTACATGTTCCTGAATAGGAGGTGCATGGCCACCAAGAGCCTAAGATGATTGTGTAGTCTTCAGACAGATCCCATTCACCTGTTTGTGGTGCTGTCTTGGAGAAACGCAGTGCCTGTCAGAGCAGCTTTACAACTGGGCAAAGAGCTGTGTGACAGCCTATGCCACCAGTGTTTGAAGTAGGGTACTTCAGTGGAAGGATAAACTTTGAAGGCTCTGCTCTCACACTTTGTGTGGCCGTATTCCAGTTGTGTGTGCTCCCTTGGTCAAGTGATGGTGGCCCTCTAAGCCGGCCATCTTTGAACAAGGCCTGGCAGGTAGGTGGCACCTGAACATCTAAAGAGCCAAAGAGTCAGGAAGAAGGCACAGAATATTTGCGGATCTTGGCTTATCTGGACCCCAGCAATATTGGTGGACCTCCTTTTGGTAAATGGTTGGTGGAAGGTGCAGTAGCGAGTGCAGTGCAATCCCTGAAGGGTATGAAGGCCTGCTGTCTCAGTAACAGTCTGGAAACAGCACAATTTAAACACGATATGGCTGTGATAAACTGATAGTGATGACCCTGGATATTGGAGACTGGCTGTAAGGAACTTATTGGGACACCCAGCTTTGTGAAGTTGAGAGCTCATCAGCAACATGAATATTAGCGGTGTCGCTAGCAGTGGAAAGCAATTTGGTGGATAAGCTAAAGAACAAAGATGAATTCTGTGTCCATCACAGGCCTGCAAACAGGAAGTGGCAAACAGAAGTAACAGAGGGAGATGATGGGGACTCTCCTGAGGAGTCAGAGCTGATGCATAAAAAAAGTACTCAGGTGAGATCAATTAAGGTGCACTATGAAGACCTGAAGTGGAAAACAACAAATAGTTGAAGCTACAGTGGATCCAGTTTAGGGTACACTTGAGGGTCTCCCTGGAAGAGTGAAACATTTACAACAGGCCTGTAAGTGGCACCAAGCAAATTAACCACACTGGTGTCCTGTGTGTCTGAGAAGAGCTCTACATTGACTATTAGAGTAACTTCAAAATCTGTAGTTTGGACAGTATTTTGAAGTTGAATGCACAAGTGGAACTACTAGAAAACCGGAGGAGGTGAGTGATGCCCTGTGTCCTGGGTATGTCTTGCTGGTTTTGGTAGATGCTCTAGCAGATAAAATTTAAAAAAAATGATATTGATATTGATATATGTTCGTAAATAGCAAAAATGCCCGTGGGCATCTTAACCCTAGTATCTACGAAATACTGAACTGAGGTAGCAATATTATGTAAAACTATAGAGGGAGAGAAAAGGGCCAGGATTTGAGATGTTTCCTGAAAATGTTCAAATCTGACTGACACCTGAGATGCCAGGGCAGCCGATTCTAAAGTTGACAAGTGGTGTGGACAAAGCTCCTACACCCCAGGATACTTTATGAATTTTAGGGACAATCACTGTTTTAGATGCTGCAAAGCGCAGACATCTTCTTGGTGTATACCATGAGAATTTCTTCTTTAGATACTCAGGACCTGTACAGTGGAGAGATTTGTGTGCTGTGCAAAGTGCTTTAAAGGCCACTCTTTTTTACTGGGAGCCAATGACGCTCCGCTAGTGCATCAGAAACTGATTTGAACTTCTGAATTTTATTGAGGAGATGTGCCGCTGCATTCTGCAACATCTGTAGTTTGTTTAAGGTGCCTTGCTGAATGCCCAGATAAAGGGCATTACAATAGCCTAGCCTCAATAAAACCACGGAGATGATCACTGATTTCTGTAAGTCAAAGGGATTGAAAGGCAGGATTTTCTTCAAGATGTTTTATAGAAAGAAACAGGATGAGATAAGTTTATTGATCTGATCAATAAAAGAAAGTTTGGAATCTAAGGTTACCCATATATTCCTAACTTTGGGTACTGGCATGGGGAGAAGGCCCAAAGTCTTTGCCCCCAGGATTGATTTCCAAAATAAGGTGTCCTTACCAAGGAGGAGCATCTCAGTTTTCTCCGAGTTCAGCTTAAGGCAATGACTGCTCATCCATCTGAAGACTTATTGCATGCAATTTTTAAAGTGATGAACCACCACCTTAATGCTACTTTAGATCAACACTACAATATGAGTGTTGTCTGCATAAGAAATGGTTGAGAACCCAAAGAATCAAATCAGCGTAGCTAGTGGAGCCACATATATATTTAAGAGCATAGGGCTCAGTGATGACCCTTGTGGAACAGCAAAGGGCAAGAAGAAGAATTTGGAAGTAAATTCTCCAAAAACAACTGATTTCTCTCTGTCAGTAAGAAATTAACAGAAGAGATCATAAGCTAAACCGCTGATCCCTGTCTTCACTAAGCGCTCATTCAAGACAGAGTGACTCACGACATTGAATGCTGCGGTTAGGTTCAAAAGGACCACTGCAACCTTCCCTCCATTGTCCATGATATGTTTTATCTCTTCTGTAGCCACTCCCAATGCTGACTCAGTACTATGGCCTTTTTTAAACCCAAACTGCCAAACATGGAGGCAGCGCTTGCATCTACAAATATAGTGCTTGATAAAACATGCTTATTGTCTCCCTCCAGAACTCAGAAGAGTCATCAGCACATTGAGAAATACAATCAGGGACAAAGCGATGGTTGCCCCTACCCCTGCAAGCTGTACAGAGAAGATTTGTGAATGGTGATTTATAAAAAGAGAGTGAAACTTGTTGAGGAGCATTTCATGTTTTTTTTCTGACTTCCATCCTGACTGTAAGAAATTATAGTATTAGTTGAGGGGGTGACAACCCACCTCAAATATTAATCACAGTCCTTGTCAGGGTGAATCACAAAATTCACTTAATAAACCTGTACTCTACCCCCTGGTAGCTATGGCACAGAGAGCCAGGCTTACCTTAGAGGCAATGTGTAAAGTATTTATGCATTACTCAAACAGTAATACAGTAAAAACACAGCACAGGAAAAAGCCCAAACCAATCTACAAAAACTAGAGAATATTTTAATCAATAAAATTACACAAAAACTCTAAAAATCTAATGAATCGAACTGGAGTTTTGAATTTATAAAATTTGTATTAAAATAGCGCCATAAAGCACTAAGAGACAACCACAGGCAACTGGTCTTGCTGAACCTGGTCAAGAGTAAGATTAAAGGCAAGGAGTGTACGTCGGATACAAGGATCAGGTTCGTCCCGGTCACAAAGTTACCTTCTCACTTAGAAACTTTTATGGAGGTAGAAAGTCTTCAGAGGGACCATACAGCAGACTGTATCAGAGGAAGGGCTCAATGACGGGGAGCCGGAATGCGAGATCTCGGAGTCGATCAGAGGATACCCATTGTCTGGGTTAGCTGTCAATCGGATGTTGCTCTCATCGAGTCCGGGTAGGCCGTCAATCGGCTGCTGTAGGAAGCTGGCTTTTTATGTAGGTTACCAAAATGAGGTACACTATGTAGAAAGTCCAGGCAACCCTTATTGGGTTACAGGGCTTAAATTAATAATCCCAAATGCTCTCTTTGTGGCAGTGTGGGCGAGCAGTTTATCAGAGGGGAGTGTTAAGCATTTGTTGAACACACAGAGTCAATAAATGAGACACACACTCAAGAAGGAACTTGAAACCAATTTAGAAAAATAACATATAATTTTAGACACCAAGATTATCGGAATCAGGTAAGTACTTTAGACGTTATCAAATTTTACAGTAAAAACAGTAGAAAATGACAGCTGTCAGATTTGAGGCATGCGCCTTTAAAGCGGTAATATTATCCTATGGGAGAAACAGTCACTGCATAGACACACTTACAAATGACTTATAGGACTGTTCTTCTGGACTTCAGGTAAGTAGGGGCCAAGGTCCAAGAAAGCACCAAGAGTTCAAGTTTACCTGCCCTGGGGTGTCCGGGTGCAGAGATGCTTTCAGTGGTGGTAACCTTGAATGATACACGCTAATGTCAATGGGGAAAAGTACCTGTAAGAAAAGGCTACAAGGGGGGGGCTCGGGGACCAGTCTGGCAGACCCCAAGGGGGAGCTCAGCTCTTGAGGGTCTCAGGACCACAGAGACACAGTCAGTTTGCTCAGACTCAGGCTGGGGAGGTCGGATGCAGAGGTGTTTTCTCCGTTGGGTCGGTGAGTTAGAGGCTTTCACTATTTTCGGTGTTCCTGCAGGAGAGGGAAAGAAACACAGCAGGGCCCCTCTCGCTGTAGAGCTGGCCTCTCTTGAAGTCCCTTGACGTGCAAGTAAGTTTTGGTGGTGGTGTTCTGACTGAACCCAAATAAATCTTGGTGCTTGAAACTTGCTCCGGCACCTCGTGTATTGGTGCAGGGTGGCTCCTGGGGGTCCTGGCGTCTCCAGGCTTGGCAAGGAGATGGATTTGACCTCCTGAAGTACAGAGACCTCTTGCTAGAGTGCTGTGGTGGTCCCGGGGGTCGACAGAACGGTGTCCTGGGCAGCAGCAGTCAGTGCCTCCTGGTGAAGGGGAGTGGCTCCTCTACTCCAAGGGGATGTTGCTGGGTCCAGGAAGTATGGGCAGACCCCCAAGGGTTTGGTGAGGCTGTTCCACTTCTGGACAAGTCAGGTCGGTGATTGTTGGGAAAGCAGCAGTCAGGCATGGTTTTGCTCCAAGGTTGATGCTGGTACACAGTTCTCATGTCTTCGGCTCTTCTTTGTCCTTCTTCTTCTTCAGGCAGATACATCTGAGTTCCTGGTGACAGGGGGCCACCTAAATACTAAATTTAGGGGTGTTAAGGGGAGTGAGAGGTAGTAGCCAATAGGCTACTTACACTTGGGGTCACTGCATCCCCTATATGCCAACGTCCTGTGGGGAGTGGGGATAACCCTGTCCCAGAGTTCCTAATTCCACCAAAACAAGATGGTTGAACCCTTCTTTCATGGCACACATCCGGTAGCCCACCTCAGGGGAGTGACTAGCCTGTAGGTGCAGCAAACCTACTTGCAGAGCTAATTTCCCACCTGGCCTGGTGCCAATTGGGCCTCAGGGCAGGGGGTGGCATCTCCCAGGTCTGGGGAAACCAGGGTCGCAAATCAAAGGCAGCAGGGGCTTTGAAGCCCCTGGCCTTGATATGCTAAATCACTAGCCATCCTGCTGGAGGAGGTGTGAACACCTTCCTCAGGAGCAGGCATTGTTTCTTGCATCAGAGAGTGTGGGCTCTCACCTGCAGGGTGTCACAAACCTGTCAGCGGTGGCAGGCTGGATGATACCAGTCAGCCAGCACACTAGATAATCGTAGGTCTTTCAGGGGGCATCTCTAAGGTACCCTCTGGGTGCATGTCATAATAAATCTAGTACTGGCAACAGTACGGATTTATTAAGACAAGGTGTTTGACACCAAACACCATCGGTTTCAGTAAAGCTATCATGTAGCTAGAGAACTCGCAATAACCAGAGTCCAGTACATATACTTAAGATGGCTTCCCTGTTCACTTGTACTCTCTAGTAGTTGAATTAGACAGCACAGGGGCATAGCTGCTCATGCAGATATGCCTGCGAATGTAATATAATGCACCCTGCCTTAGGGCTACATAGCCTGCTGTAGGTATGACTTACATATAACATAACATGTGTATTTTTAAAGCGCACGTTCACTCAAGGCTTTCTCGGTGCTGAATAACAGATGTTTATTGTTACCCAACTCAATGGCACTCATTTTATCGACATCAGAAGGATGAAAAGCTGAGTGGACCAACAGGGATTTGAACCTGTGACCATGAGGTCGAACACAGGCCCCTATAGTGAACGCATTAGTCCACTTAGCCACCAGACTCAGCTTATGTTACATGCAGTGACTTTGGCATGACACACAGTGAATGTGCCATGTCGTGTTTTCACTCATAGTTTGCACCGTGACACGCAGCCTGCAATGGCAGCTTGGATTCAATTTGCCCTTAGGGTGGCATGATACATGCTGCAGCCCTTAGGGACCCTCTTTAGTACCCATTACTAGGGACTTCCGGGGGCGCAACAGTACATGCCAGCTGTGTTACAATTAGACCATTTCATCCTGTTTTTAGGGAAAGAGCAGTGGCACTGGGGCCTGGTTAGCAGGGACCCAATACACATCAGTGGAAAACCATCAGTACCAGTGGCAAAGATAAGGGGTGACCGTGAAAAAAAGGGGCACTTTCCTGTGTTGATGATCGGCAGAAAGTCTGGTGAAGCTTTCAGTTTGGCAGGGAGGAATACAGTCTGACCCCAGCCAAAGGTCCAGGGGACAGTACTTAGGTGTCAGAGCTCAATCCCACAAAGGCCAGCAGAGGGGACCAGGTCAGGTCCAGTTGGGTCTGGTCAGCTGGAAAGCAGGAAAAGAAATCTGGAAGCTTGTTGCAGCCCTCTAGCTCAAACTGGAGGTCAGCCAACTGACCCTTGGAATCACTTCTGGGGTCCTGGGTTCAAGGCAAGCAGGTCCAGTCTTTCTACAGGTACTTTGGGCAATAAGTCAGTCCTTCTGATTCTTCCCAGGTCCAAGAGTGTTCTGAGGAGGGTAATTGGGATGCCACATTTATGCCAGTCCATGGGTGGAGGCAACCACTGGCTACACCCTAGTCAATGAACTAAGAGTTCCCACAGGGACCATACACACCTTTAGAGCACTTCCTGTGTGTTTATTGTAAACAATCCCAAAGTGCTCCTCTCTACCTAAATACAAGATGGGAGGACCTTTCTTCACTTAGTCACAGCTCCATGGGCACACCAGAGGTGTGCATATAATAATGGGCAAATCCTCACTTGTCGTCGTTTCAGACCAGCTCTGGGGCAGCTCCCAGTCCTGCTGGATTTGGAGGCAAACTGACTGGAAGGACAAAGGAAAGAGGCAGGCCTGATGTCAGGTTCATCTGATTATGACAATAGGCCTCTCTGAAGTGTAACTAGTCCTTTGGCACAGCCCCCGCCTCACCCCCCATTGCAGGAAAGCCAACAACTCCCCACTCCCAAGCCCGTCTTTATTTGTCTGGGAGCAATCCATATCTCACCACAGGGGTGCCATCGGTAGTCAGATGACAGATGAATACTGTCAGAAAGGCCTTCAGAGGTTTGGGCAGGGAGAGGTACCTGTCCTAAAAGTACCTTTACTAACGTAGTAAGTCAAAATTAGATTCACCATTACATTTGATTTTGAATAACTATTAAAATGAGTCTTTGAAATATATTTTTAGCTATGGGGCAGCTAACCTTGCCACAGTGAAAGGGGCTTTTGGAGCCTTTTCACTGTCAGGGATTGTGTAACATTACTTTCTACATGTCCTACCTTTAAGTACAATGCACCCTGTTTTATGAGGCAATAAAGTCTACCTTAGGAGTGACTTCTAAATATTTAAAAGGAAGGTTTAGGCCTGTTAAAAAGGGTGATTTTGACAGGTCCAATTGGCAGTTTAAAAACTGCACAGCCAGGCTGAAGTGGCAGGCCTGTAGACATGCTCAACAGTGCTACAGTAGTGGGTGTCACAATGAGAGCTGCAGCCCACTAGTAGCATTTAATTTACAGGCCATGGTTACATGTAGTACTAAATACTAGGGACTCATAAGTAAATTTAATGTGGCAATGGGATCACTGAATATCGGTAACAGACATATCATGTGAACAGACTATTGTGTCAAAAATATCGACAACCAAAATATTGAGAACGTAAGTGCAAATATGTAAGTATAGATTTAGTGTTCTTAACTCCACACCTATGTATCTTGATGATATATATAAATATCGTCCAGGTACATATGCGTGGAGTTGTATATAGTAACGTTTTGCTTACCTATTGAAACTTACCTTCACAATATTTTTGACCCAATATTTAGTCCACACTGTATGTTTTTCTGAAATGTTATCTAAATACCATGCCAATCAGGTCTATGCCAATTTCAGCACATTTTAAAGGCCAGCACAGCACTTTACTTCTGGTTAGCAAGAGTAAAGTGTGCAGAGTCCTAAAGCTAACAAGAACAGATAAGGCAAAAATCCGGGGACTTCCATGCAAATAATGGTCATTTCTAACACTACGACTTTGTTTGAATACAAAACAGTTGACTTCAAAAACAAATTATGGAAATTTCACACAGTCCTAGTGGCATTTAGCTTTGCTCACATGTTAGTGTTTTCAGGCATAGTTTCTGTGGGAGCAAGACATAGGAGAACATCTGCTCACAGTTTGGAAATTCTCCTCCACAGGAGTGCTGAAAAAGTTTATTGTTTCTTACATTTATCTTTCATTCTCTTGTGTCACTGCTTTCCCCCTTTTTATGGTCTGGCTTGACGGCGCAAATGTTGCAAAGACAACTTATGTGAGCATCACCAGAAAGGGCTTTGACTCCACCCACATGTTAAGAGCCAAGAGTACATGTTTCGATTGGACAGAAGTTATGTGCTTCCACAAAAATGAATGCTTTCCCTCCACACAGCTGTGATCCTATCGTTTATTTATCGAGCTAACTACGGTTGAACTATTAGGGGCATACATGCTATTGTAATGCTATCAAAGTGTCTTAGATAACTATATAAATTATGGTGTTTTTCTCTGACAGCAGCACAGATGGGAGGATGGCAGTCATTAACCTACATGGATTTTTAGGTCTGGCTTGACAGTGCAACTGTTGCCTGACCTTCAACCTACACTAATAATACTCTACAGTTATTTGCTCCAACAAAAATGCATAGCTAGTCCCGTACTATTTACTTGTAATGCTTCACATTACCATATAACATTCTTAAAGCCAGGCCTATTGGCATTGGCATAGCTTCTTTCCACCTTTTCATGCCCCTTGGGCTGCGTTGCTTGGTTGCAAAGATTTTGTGTCGTATGTATCAGGTCTCTGTTCTGAGGTTTCCTACTTGTGTGGACTGTGTAGCAGAAGTGCGATATATATATATATATATATATATATATATATATATATATATATATATGTATGTATGTATGTATGTATATATATATATATATATATATATACATGTGAGTATAATTGTCATTAACACGAGAAATAATTCTGTATAATTCTGCACCGTTTGCCTTAACATTCTGTAATTTCCGCTCAAAAAGGTAGCGCTCCAACGTCTTTCTAGCCGTGGCTTGTTACATTTAATCCCATGCATAACTTACACAAAGTAGACAGCGTTGAAAATGATGTTTACAGGAAAGCAAGATTCGTTTTAGCTTCGGCGAAAGTAGGCGTTGGTACCACGTACGCCAAAGTTGCTATTCGTTGCTTTGACTACATTTTCGCCCCTCCCACTTGTTCTCTCGGCAGTAGGGTTTGGAATACACACTTAGCATTTTGGCAGCTGACATCCAGCAAAATCACCTTAGGTCAGGATGCAGGCGAACTCTGGGGGAGTAGAATGTCTTTGATGTGATCTCACCTAAGCTTTGAGTGTAGTGAAGGCACGCGGCTTCCGTTTCTTGGCTTACACTGGACCAGCTCTCAGGAAAAGAAAGTTAAGATGCAATGATGCGGTTTTGGCAAAGTGTCCTGTGATTCGAAAGAGTACAAATCAAACATTACCTAAAAACAAACGAATGGGAACAATATAATATTAGTTCTGCCATGGCTTCCCCTCGTCCCAAATTAATGCTTCAAATATTTGCATTGATATATTTATTTATGAATTTTGATACATGGGTTGCTTCGACTTTATGCCCTCTTCAGAGGCTATTCAGCAGGCTCCGCACTTACGGAAGTTCAGAGTCCAACAACATAAGAAAGACTTTCTAGAATTACTCTGTGGCTACCTATGTGCGCCATGGAATTCTATTAAATGTCATTCTGAACACACTCGCCAGCATAAACCATTTAGCCTTTCTAGTATGAACAAAATAACTTGTCTCTTTATAAGAAAATAATTTAGATTGAGGCGTAGTAAAACATGAGCGGGGAGTACCTTCACACTGAGGCAGACTATCATCATAAACAACATTTGCAATGCAATCGGTCTCGCCTTTGGGACCTTATATGTATTTAGCTGTGCAGCACATTAGCCTGGGTGCTGAAACATCTACTGTTCTTTAACATGGAGGGAAAGTAAGCACCAAACAGCGTGACATGCCAGGTATGGGAACACATGGAGAGAAATATTGCCTTTCAGCTGGAAATGGTATAGTCCAAAGCTCTGTTTTTAATATAAAATTAGGGCCTTCAGTGGTCATATCACTGAAAATACAAGATTTGAACAAAATATTATCTACGGGTGCTTGTGGAAGACAATTTCTATGGACTGGAATCTAGAGAATGCTAAGTGATTCTGGTATTTTACTGACCTCTGCTGGTCGTTTTCTATCAAGAAAGTTAAATAGAGGCAGTTGACAGAAAAATTAAAAAAAGAAAGTGCCTCAGCAGAAAGCAATTCTGGCATTTTACTGACCTCTACTGGTCGTTTTCTATCAAGACAGTTAAATAGAGGCAGTTGAACAGAAAAAAAGACCCTAAGCAGAAGCAGACAGGTCCTAGGGCAAATCTCCAGAGCCCACAAAGTACATACACCTATAAGCATATACTAAAGTATATACAAGAGGTCTCGAAAGCTCGACCTAAAAAGGGAGCTTCCCTAGGACATAGGAGGTACCACGTTTCTTGGGGAGACACAGAGAGCAGTGGGTAGAGCCGAGCCAGAGGTATGGCTTGTCTCTGACAGCCAAAGCACGAGGCGGGCCATCAAAAGATGTAAATCAGGCAACAAATGTCATAAACAAATATGATAAAGTCTTTAAAATAAAAGCATGTATTTTTAAACATTTCTCAGTTTCTCTATTAAGGACATATGGTTCTTATATCACTGATTTGAGTGACATTTGTTCAAAGTAATAATTTTTAAAACATGAAACATTCAAAAATCTCTCCATGCCCTCTTGATGTTTCCATGTGTTACCCAAAATGTATGTTTGCCATGTTCTCTATTTATATAGGCAATATTGTTGTCTAATGTGAAACAAAATCATTTTATATTAGTCATAAATAAGCGAGGTTGTGGTAGAGAGCAGATATCAAACTTGATTACTTTAGTGTGCTCTCAAAATGGATGGATAATGAAAATGATACCTAGTAAAATCAAGCGATAGATCATAGAATTTGGTCAACCAGGACGCCGGGATTGAGTATAGGACTCCATGTTGTGTTGGTTTACATTCTTCTCTCTTCTGTGTAGCAGCAATGGTCAGTTCTCTGGGCCCATTTATCCAATTACTGTTAGCATATGGAGTTCAATAAATACCCTTTTCACACCCTAAATCAAACCGACAATATACACACATCTATATAGGAGCATGGTCATAAGATTTAAAGGTGTGCTTTACTGTTTGGAATGTTTCCACAGACACTGAAGATCAAACACAGTCACAGAACATGTCTGTCTGCAATCATGCTGCACTTGCAAGCGTCTCCTTGAAGATCTGTAATCTAAGAACCAAACTCTGAGGGAGCTCGAGTACCTTCTTGTGTTTTTTGGTAATGATTTGATTGAGGTGTGGAGCCTCTCCTAAAATCTTTCCTTTCTCCAGTCTGCCAAGCCAGCAGTTACATTAACATAAAATAGAATCTTCTGGCTTCCCTTACTGTGTCGGCTGCATAGCTTGACAAAAAGACTGATTTCAGGAGAGGCTCAACAACTCAGTGACTGCAACCGAATAATTAACAAAACAGAGAGGTTTGTGGACCCCATAGAGATTGCTCCTCACGTTACAGCAGTTCATGGGCACTTTTTTGGCGTGCAGTGTGGCTTCGAAAGATATGTTGTGTTTTCCACTGTTTAAACTTCAATTTACACTTTTAAATCTGCGGGGGGGTTATTTTCCCCATCATCCTCATCACATTCCGAACTCTATGGGGGTGTGTGATCATTACGGTTCCTATGCCCATGGAGCAGACGCTGGATATCATTTGAAAATGAAAGCAACTGAGCCGGTGTTGAAGATGCACCTCGAACGAGCAAGATAGTGTGGGGAGATGACAGTAGGTGCCTAGGGGGCCACCCAGTTAGCTTGCTGGCTTCAACATTTTGCTCCTGGTATGCGAGAGCACGGTGCAGCACTAACACTCTACTATACTGAGAGGGGCACATCCCACCTTTCCTTTGTCCAGTTATCACCAGGCAAGTGGGCAGTGGCCTGGGGCTCTAGGGAGTGGACAGAGGTTCAAGGGGTTCCTCAAGGTGGGTCGGAAGGAGGGTCTGCCTTTTATATACCTTAGCGGTGTCCGGCGCTCCCCATTTTGTTCCTGCCGTTGAATGAATCGCCTTCTCTGTGATCAACATTTTTGCAGGTGAGGGCATTTGGCCGGGCAGGGGCAATTTGGGACACTCTGTATTATTCTTTGTGAACATTGTCTCAGGAGTGAGAAATCCCTTTGATGCTCCAGGGGGGTGTCCAAGAGCAGCTCCGGTTGATGTTTTATCTTTAAGAGGGATTGTGGAATGATGATTTCTGATCACCCGTATGAGCTGCCTCTTATGTCTTCTCTCCTTTGTTCCGTGCATGAGAGCAGTTGTGACTTGTGAGGCACGGAGGTTGGTTAAGTTTTGTGGCCAGGTGTTTTTCTCAGGAAGGCAGGCAACAGTCAGAACATCATTATTTTGAGCCATTAACTCCATGTATACCCAGTAGAACAAGCATTTGCAATGCAATAGGTCTCGCATTTACGCGAGTTTGAGCTATTGACATTGTAAATGACAATGCCTTTTATTTTTGTTTTCGTTTTTAAAACATAAATAAAAGGCATTGTCATTTACAATGCCAATAGCTTAAACTCGCGTAAATGCGAGACCTATTGCATTGCAAATGCTTGTTTGTAGTAGCAACCGGTGACACTGGATATCCTCGGGAAAATAGACTGAACAGGTGTCTCACTTTACTTTTGTGCACAAGTGCATAGCCCACATACAATTTTCACGTAGAAGTCCGGCCAGCATAATTCAACTAGTTCATGTAATTTTAAAGAAAATTACATTTATTTCACAAGGAAAAAAAATATACAATGTTGCCTACTTCTAACTCCCATCCAACAGCATCACATGTTACAAGGGACACTTGACAGATATGGGCATATTCAATCAACTTCCTTACTCCTTTCCTGCATTGCTTCTCTCTTTTTTTTTTGCCCTTTCTTCAGTTCCCTCTGTCCTTGCTTCTTCCCTTTCCAACTCTCTCTCCCTCTTTCTTCCGTCCCATCTCTCTCCCTACTGCTTTTTTCTGTCCCTTCTCTCTGGACCCCCTCCTCTCTTCTGCCTCCAGTCGTTAACTAGTTAGGTGGTGGTCACCCTCCCCTCCCCGCAGCTGCCAGTCTTGCTTGATCGCCTTCAGGTGTTGTGTTGGTGGTGGGAGGGGCGGGTGTTGATGCAAGGGACTCCCAGTGGGCTCTTGGGGGGGGCGATCTGGTATCTGCCCTCTTGGACTGAGCTGAGGAAATGCGCCATCTGTCAGAGAAGCAGAGGCCCCTGACTGCTGCCTCTGCGTACAAGGAGTGAGGTGGGTACTTCCTAGAAAACTCTCTAAAAGCAACCGTGGGCGAAGGAAAACCTGGACTGGATTCTGTGCCGGTTGCGACCAGGGGATGAGGTAACGGACTGGATTTTGTTCCACCTGCGGTCGACTCTTTGTAAGAGTTCACTGGGGAAAAATGCTACGTCACCCGGAATGAACTGTTGGTAAAAGTATTTTATCGCACGAACCTCGCCTTAGGGGGTTACAACGGACCAAGCCCAGTCACACGTTTTTTGCCCAAGACACAAAGGAAATCAAATGACTGAAACCACAAGACTTCGATTACCAGTTAAGACACAGCTGATATAAACTGAAATTTACCTGACACTCGTTCAGCAGATACCCCAAATCTCAAAGCACATTTACAACTGGACAGCTGCGATCCCCGCTATTGATATTGCATGGAAGGTTGTATAACTGTAACCGCAGCTCCGCCCTCACAATCCACAAACGCTCCCCTGGGACCACAACCCCCGCCCATAGGTGCACCCTTTGGGTAGGAACTATGAGGAGGCACAACAGAGACACAGCGGTACCGAAGGATAGAGATCTCAGTGCCCCTTCCACTGGAGGGCGCTGCAGAGACGCCTCCTCGGGAGTAGCTGAAAAGACTCCACTTCCCCTCTCCACCAAAACCCGCACTGCGCCCCCAGCTCATTACTTTCTCCAGGAGCCCGTTGTTTCCGCTTCTCGACGACATCTTGAAATAAGCCAACTGTCTGCCCCTCCAGTTCCTCGACTTGTGCGCCGCTCATTGGTGAATTCAGAGGCTGACGCAGCTCTAGTGGGAGGAGCCGAGCAGCCCTGGGAGTGAGAAGTTGTGTCCGTGCTTCTTAACGGAACCGCAGGATGGTAGAAGAAACGGAGTCTGTAAGTAAAGAAGCCAAAGAAAAGCCCAAGTACAACGTCAAGAACGGAATCTCGTTAAAATAAAATACAAATGGGCATCCAAATATATGTTTATTCCAAAGATAGGAAGCAAGAACATAATATATATATAAATATATAAATTCTATGGGACTTCATTTTAAACTCAATACAACATTCAGAGACTTTAGCGTTTCAAGAAATACTTACATTCACCCTATCATTATGGGGGCTTTATTCGGATGACGCCGAGGTCAGGCAATCAACACTGCGAGCCTATAATAGCGGGAGCATTTTATGCACAACAGCCATCTTAAAAAGGCATATCTCTGTTGGACGACTATCTAAACGAAAGACATAGAAGCTAAATAATTTTTTCATTCATCCTTATTAAAATGTATACCAATAGTAGGTAGCCACGTGCTATTTTTTATCTGGAAGTGTAACTAATGATCCAAAAACTAGTAATATGTAACAGCTCACCAAATTAATAAAAACCATGTGGATATGTATCCACAACAATGATTACTAATTGGACAAGAAAAAATGTATCGTTTTTAGCTGAAGTCTCACAATATCGTCCTCTCATGGATTAATGCCGGCAGATCTCTCCGCTCACATATGGCAGTCATTAGACTTCTGACGTATCATGGCTGAAGGCAAAAAAACTCCGCTTTAATCCTTTTTCGATCTTTGTGTCTTATTCTTTCCAGATGTTTACTCGTGTTGCTTTTCTCACACAACTTGGCTGAACAAGGGAGTGTGGGTGGGCGGGGGGCAGGAGTGCGGGCGGATAAGGCATGGGAAGAAAATAGTGCTCACAGTCTAAATAACACATACCATGCAACACTCGAAGTAAAGGGGCCAGTAGCCATGGAAGGATACAAATGACAACATGGCCGTCATAAGGAAGAACTAACAGCATATAAACCAATCGGAAGGCAGCATTTAGAAAGGACAAAGACACAAGCCAATGAAAAAGATGGGCGGGGGAGACGGCGGAGCTTCCACTCCATTACTGCATGCCTCGCAGAGCGAGCAGCGCATGCGCGCTGCCGCTATAGGCTTGACCTAAAAATGGGTTTCTTGTATCCTCTGGATGTTTTCAGTTTCAGTTCGTGTCCGGTTCGCCATCTGATTCAAGGGCGTAGTGAAACCCCCAATTTGGCAGCTACAGTGGGGGTGGGTCTCTTTATGTGCCTCTTCTGTCTGCAACTTGGCAGACAAAATCTCATAAAAAACACTATGAAGGAATACAACGTCAATAAAAGTGCAAGCAATAGCAAGGAAATGCGGAACATGGGTAAATAGAAAAGGGAAGGAAGGAAGATTGAATAAAAAGAAGGGTGAAAGGATGGAGGGATGAGTAGGTGAATGAATGAGTGGGTGGATGAATGTGTGTGTAGATGGATGAATATGTGAAAGAATAAGTGAATAGATAGCTGGATAGACAGGTGAAAGGATGGTAAAGGGATGGAACAATGGACGAGTGGGTAAAAGGATGAGCAAATGGGTGGAGAGTGGGCGAATGAGTGAAAGGATGGATGTCAGAGTGGATGGAAGGATGGATGGATGGATGGGAGAGTGAATGAGTGGATGGATGCATGGCAGAGCAGATGGATGGATCAGTGGACAGCAGAGTGAATGGATTGATGGAATGGGAAAAGATTTAATGATGCATGAAAAAATGAATGGATGTAAGAATGTAAAAGTAAAATAGTGGATATCAGAAGGTGAATAGAAGGGTGAAAGGATGAATAGATAGATGTGTGGATGGAAGAGACAGGAGAGCTCTTCTAGGGAACAGTACGCTCACCTGCATTCGCTTGCTTTATGCCATCAGAGCTTTCATTTCAAAGTGGGGGGTACTTTAATTTTCTAGCTACACCCTTATTCTGATTTATGGGTTCCTATTTCTGGCGGGCAGAGTCAGAGCCCGTTTTTTCAAAACTGATAATATTCTGTACTGTTTTTGGGATCTATAAATGTGTGCTTTTTGTGTGAGGATGTGCCAAATGAGTTATTTCTGTAGCTTACAGCATTTTTCTAGCACAACACCATAATCATTAGGTCTGGCTTTTGCAGCTTAGGCTGAGTTCCCATTTTTGTTAAGAGACACTGTTTCCCCAATAGACACATTTTTCTTTTCCATAACTCTGTGAGCCCCCTTTTTTGATACTGGCTACAGTTTTCCGTTTCCTCTAATTGAAGCCCAGGTTGGTTGCCCAGGGGGTTGTAAGTGGGCTGCTATGACCTACACAAGAGGGTGAAATTCACAACTTTGCTATGGCAGGAGGCCATCAGTTCAAGGCACAATTGCATGTCCAAGCATTAACGCCCCTTCGTCTCTTCATGCAGTAGGTTGAAGAGCAAGCATTGCGCCAGACCATTGGTCTTTCCCCAGTCCTGCGGCATCATTGAGTCATCGTGGGCATGTTTCCTGTACTTTGTAGGTGAACCAAAAAGGTAATAAAGTTTGCAGTCGAGGGGTGCCTGCGCTGGTACATTCATTGCCAGGTCTTGTGGAAGTACAGGTGTGGGCGTGTACTTGTGCCATGTTTGCACCATTGCCGCTTTCTTAGGGGGTCTACATCAAGGGGGTTGGAAGCTGAAACATGTCAGTTTGGGGCCTCCTCAATCTGTAAGTGGAGAAAGCTGTTGGCGATATTTTAATTTGCCAGCCATAAATCGCTCAGTGCTTGATGACAGCACCATACCACATAATATAATGGATTGTTTCTTTCTTTCCTGTGATATTTCTATTAATAATAATTTTAACAATAAACTAAAATGTTTAAATATTTCCAATTGATTGTACCAATAACAAATCCCACCAACCCAAGTCAGTTTTCGTGATAGGACAAATCCAACAAAATAGAACCATTTAAGTGACACAACTGCTGATGATTTAAATGTAAGCATTCCCTTAACTTTTTGCTGATTTTGTTATTTGCTACACTGTGCAAGAGACTACTTACTGTTTATATGTTATTCTACCATATTATCGCAGTTGAAATATCTGCTTCCACACATATTGGGATCTTAATATTGAATCCAGAAATAATGTTGAATGCAGCTAGAAGGGTTGCATGCAGACGCAGTTCTTCCAGTACTCAAGTAGTGTACTCAACGTTGGTTCAGTAGGTCCAATATTTATACCTAGTACCAGCCTTTGAAGTGGTGGTGACATTGTTGCTACCCCCACATCTGGTCCTGGACGGTTTTTCCATTCCGCTGTCGAAGGTCCAAGAAGTCTGGTGTGTCAAAAGGCTAGCGCCAGGTTCCTTTCTTTGTGTGTTGGAGGCAGCCCTTTGAAATGTAAGTGGGGCAGGGAACAGCTCTGCCCCCAGCCATCCTGGCAGAATGGCCCATCTGGCCAACACCTAGTCCACCTTTGTCTCACTGTCTGGGAGGAATACATAATGCTAGTTGCATTTTCAAAATTGTGACCTAAAATCTGACTTTACCATTGAAAAGGATTTTAAATTACAATTCATTTGAGTCCAAACTTGACTTCCCTATCTGTTCTCAATCAAATGCTAACACTTATTAAATGTAATCTAATGCTATCCAATGGGAGATATAGGCCTTGCATTGGTGAAAAAATGAATTTAGTAGTTCTTCCCTACCAAGACATGTAAAGCTCAAAGACACATGTCATATTACTAAATGCACTGCACCCTGCCCTATGGGCTGTTCAAGGCGTACCCGAGGTGTGGCTTATATGTATTAAACAGGAAGGTTTCACCCTGGCAAAAGGTTTATTTTGCCAGGTCAAATTGGAAGTTTAAAACTGCACTATAGGCTGTACTGGCAGTCCTGAGACATGTTTTAAAGTGCTGCTTTAGTGGGTGGCATAATTAGTGTTGCAGGCGCTCTAGTAGCATTTAATTTACAGGCCCTGGGTACATGGGGTACCACTTTACTAGTGACTCATAGGTAAATTAAATGTGTCAATCAGGTGTAGGCCAATTTTGCCATGTTTTAGGGAGAGAGAACACAAGCACTTTAGCACTGGTTAGCAGTGGTAAAATGCACAGAGTCCAAATGCCAACAAAAATGAATTCAGAAAAATAGGAGGGGTGAAGGTCAAAAGTTTGAGTGTGATCCTGCAGAGAGGGCAAAGTCCAACATAGACAACCTGTGGGCGCTGCTGAATTGTGTTCTGTCGTCAGAAAATATCACCAAGACAAATTCAGCATATTTCCCTGGATCGACCTGATCACATATACAGCTCAGAAATAGCTGCAGGAACCCCCCTACTTTCCAGCACTACATAACAGTGACCAGATGTGCACACAGGGTTTAGGTATTTGCCCCCTCTGCCTTCTTTTCCACAGTTGCCCCACTTTCCCATTATCACTCCTCTTCCTTGCAGAACTCCACGCTTGTAAAAATGCTCCGTGTGCAAAAGGGATATGGTCTTACACATACTCATACCAACACCAGCTATGCAGTCTTAAATCTAACCACTGGCCATACTAGGTAACTTCAAGAGTTATTGCCTGTCGTAGCCATTGTACCGTTGTGCGCCACTAGCTGCAATATATCGAAACCAATAGATGGAAACTTTACCTTAATTCTAAAATCGAAAGGCAATGTATTAATGGGCCACAATCAATACCTCGGATTCATAATAAGGAACACAAGTAACATGATGATTATTTCTAAAAAAATATACTTTGTCCTAAAATTGCTATAAACTCCTGAAAGCATTCAGCATGACATCCTTTCAATTGCATGTTTAATCATTCATGTTCCCCACGTCCGCATTTTGTATATTTGGCATATTATCATATATTAGTTTCGAAATGTGTATATTGAATGAGATGACGTTTTAACGTGCATGATAATTAAATTCTATTTGCACAGTTTATATTTTATCATTTTAAGCAAACTGATATTTTAAAAACACGTGGTAAAGACTTACTCACTTTATGTATTTTTAAACAGTTTTATTTTATATTTTATAATTTTAAGTAAACTGATACATTAAAAGCACATGGTAAAGGTTTCTCACATGTATATTTTAAACTGTGCATTTATGCTGAAGTAGCAATTCTAAATTGCTGGCCTCGTCATTACAAAAACTATCCACCCACACCACCCACACAGTGAGACAGTCCTATCCGTACTGACAGGAAAACTGTGTACTGTACCTGCACAGGTGAACAATGGTGGCGGCGAGGGTTTCATTTTCCAATAAAGAGGAAAAAGAGGGCTGGTCACTAGCTTCCAGGGATGTACCAGACAGTATAAATATGCCAAGACTGCTACAAGAAAGTCACCTCAAGTGCGTTCCAGAAGTCTCATCTGCGAAGTCTCTCTTGAAACTACAAGGTAGGAACAAACATTTGCTAAATTTTATCTGTAGCATTGTTTTTCAACCGAATGTACTTTAACAAATTGCTTCAAAACATGCGGCTGTGTGTAAATTCTAAAAAGTACAATAGTATAGCTGACACAAATGACAATATTTTATATACAATATTTGAAGGAGAGGTTTTAAATAAATGCATGCGCATGTCTACCAGCATTTGAATTAATCGAGTATGTGTGTGTGTAAATTAACTGTGTTTTAATAATTTTCCACAGAAAATGTGCTACTTTAAACACATCTTGTTCCTGGCATTCTCCTGCTTAGCTGGTATTGTGCGGTGCAACGACAGACCTCGTTCTCTCTGTAATATGCACAACGTCTGGGAAGAACTGCTGATAGAAATCCAGAATGTAGTAAGTGTTCCACTCCTTACCCTTTTGCTTCATTGTTGGACTTCATTGTTGACAAGCGAATCTATTTTAGCCGTTTGACTTTTAAAGAGTTATTCTAGCACATGTTGTTGGATAAAATATGTGTGTGCACTTGACCAGTGTGTAAAATAGCTCCGTATAGTATGCTTTCTGCAGGGTTTTAATTGCACAGCACAGTTGAATGCTGACAGGACTGGCTCAGTTTGTCATACTTGCAAAGATGATAAAATGAGTACCATGTCGATTGGGTATGTGGCGTTCTCTTACAAATATTTCAAAATGCATAGTTACTCATAATGAAGAAGTAAGTGTCCTATGGATATATTTTTATAAAAAGGGTGTGGTGCTAACATATATAAATAACGTTAAAATCACAAACAGGAAAAACATTGGGTGGCATATTTAAGAAATTGTAACACAACGCAGCGCAGCTAGTCATCTTGTTGCGGTGCACTGCTTTACAGGTATTTATATGACACATTCCTGTCCTTACCCCATCGCTGGTGCACAATGGGCTGTCTAGCGCGAAGGCTGTCTGCGATGCATGCAGGATTCTTTTTGTGCAGGAAGGGGCACCTTCCTGCACAAAAACAATCCCCTGAGGCATATTCCTCTATCTATGTGTACTGCAGAATGCAGCACACATAGAAAGAGAAAGTAAAAAGTTGAAATGATGATATTTCTCTGTTACGTTTCATCTGGGAAGGCGTAACATTTTGGTGTTTTCCCAGGTCTACCAGCAATGGTAAATCTGGGAATGCGTCGAAACACATGGGAGTTGCGTGGGAACACCCACGCAACACTCATGGAACACCTTCCCAGGGCAGAGTAATGCAACACAGGGATTTGCGCTGCATTGTATTACTCCTGATTTATCAAGCCAAGCAGGGCCGCGCAAAGTGGACTTGCGTGGCACAATTAATTGCATTTTAGGGTTTGCGTCGTGCATGCACCGCGTGGTGGGGTGCAAACGCTATGCAAACCCTTGATAAATATGCCCCTAATCTTATAGGGTAGATTTCAGAATTTTGGCTTATGGGTCTTGACATCTTGCTGCTTGGCCATTTGTAATTTAAATCTATAGCATCTTGTTCACAGCTTCTGACATTCTTCATGTAGTTGGTCACCGCTTAGGTAAATGTGGTTAAGTGACCTGTCTTGGGATTTTTTGTGACAACTAAGGTAGGGTATTACACAGTATTGTCTAGGACAGTACCAAGAGATGCAAATTTGTCAATTGAATGCAAAGCAATGAAATGCCCTTTGCCAATCAGGGAGTCGCCAGGGGCAGAACCTGGGATTTTCATTGTAACCCCTGAACTCTTGTTTTGACAAATATTTTTCCCCTCTATGGTTTAGGATATTTTACAAGTCATGAAAGTGCTAGAGTGAAAACTCGAGCACAGCAAATTTTAAGGGGACCTTTAGAAATACCATTTTAAATGAATTCTGCAGTATAAAGTCAAGTACAAAAGAATATTACAGAAAGGGAGGAAATCCTCACCAGTTCAAAACAATGCAAGGCTTAAAACGTCTTCCTTAATCATGTTATGTTATTCCACCAGGGTTAAGAGTCATTTGACAGCATTCCTCTCATGAATATTGCATCAAACGTCACATTAAACCACTCAAGGCCAATTGCTGACACTTGCGCTGTAGATGTCATTTTGAACTGAAAAAGGTTTGACTCAAAAATATTGAAAGCTAGTTTAATTAAAAAAATTCCACACAAATTAACAATTAAGGGCCTGATTTAGAGTTTAGCAGACGGGTTGCTCCATCACAAACGTGACTGATATCTCGTCCGCTGCATTACAAGTGCCAAAAGATGTAATGGACTCATAATATGGTGGATGGGATGTCCGTCACGTTTAACCCGGTCTGCTAAACTCTAAATCAGGCCCTAAGTTTCAAAAATGAAATTTGCAAGAAAATAAAGGTTTTTTAAGGTGATCTGTGGAACTTACTGATAAAGGTCCACTGTGCTTGTCTCCTTGTGCCAATTTGCAATATTTTGGTCAATTTGCACCTTTTTCTGTTAGCGACTTAACAACACGTCCTTTAAAGGAGCCTTGAATACAATATTTTGTAAATGCACCCACCACAGCTTTTAGATCAGATCTTGATAGATCAGGTGTGTGTTACCTCTGCACAGGGAGCATGGAAGACAATACAGTGGGCAAAAGAGCTCAATGTTGTGTTCGGTAACCTAGAAGATCAACAAAATATCACCCCAGTGAAACTTGTCATGTAAATGCCATAATAAAAGATATAATATTTGGGGATTCAGCCTTCATACTCACATGGCTGTTGGAGTATAATGCAATGCAGGCAGGCATTATGTTCTTGAAAAAATGTATGTCTTCAAAGAATTAAGCACGCTTATGCATTGTCAAAATATTAGAAGAATGACAGTCACTTGTGAAGTGCAGCATATTACAGTGGTTTCCTAAACTTTTTGCACCAACTTTAAGAATATTGCTATAAAGGTATTCAAATCTTGTCTTTCAGCAAAATCCATTAGAACCAACTAGGTTTGGCTTCTCATTGGAACCTTATAATTTTGAGCATTAGCCTTAGGATGTAAGTCGAGGGAAAGATATAGGTGTACCATAGGGAAGTGGTTATCCTGTATGTGCCATATCTCTACAGTGTATGCCAAAAGATTGTGAAAAAAAATTGGATTGCATTTATGTTCCATACAACTGTTAATTGTACCTTCAAATTTCTTCCCGAAGAATCATGGCTCATCTGTGGAGTGCATACACGAGCCCCACACCAGTCTTTGTGCTCCAAGACAGATGCTCAACACTGTAAGTTAAAATCAACATCTATAAATTATTTAGTCTGGGAAGTTTGTATCATATCTGGCTGTTATGGCATTCAATTTAATAGATAAGAAAACACATACATATGTTCAATCAAGGTCCATACATAGTAGTGTATTCTCTTTAGGCGAACAATTTTCTTTAAAGACTTTAACCACTGTGGAAAATGCACAGACAAAAAACTCATATTTCAGCCACAAAGATGATGACATCTTATTGTCTTTACTTTAAGGTAAATGTAAATAGCATTAGACCCTGTGTCAACACACAAATATAAAAGACACATTTATTTCAACAAAGAAAATGGTTTAATCTTAAATTTAGGGTGATACATTGCTAAATACAAGTCTATAACAATGGAGTCCAGACAAGTCATTCTGTGAGAAATATTAAAATGGAAAAATCTTGTTTTTAAGTTAACTGCTTTTGAAAATTCACATACAATCATGTATGTAGTTCAGCTCACTGGCAAGGCTGTGTAATCCTAGTAAGCATAAGCATAAAAGCCAGTTAGGATAGCCTGACATTGCCATTGATACTGCTGACCTCAGGAGTCATAAAGACAGTAACAAGCTGAGAAACACAGCAATGATCTAAGAGACACGTTTACATTTGGTAGTTTCCCGCACTCACCGATACCCCTTGGTGCCGATAATTCAATATTTATGCATTTATTTAGCAGCAATAATATTTTGATCAGAAAAGCTGTACATAGCATTAGTGGCGGTACATAGAAAACAAATGTATGGTATTTGATATAGTTAGGAGAGGTCACAGGTTTGATTAAATTGCACCAATATATAAAACTGATTGGGCAGACAAACAAATGTCCACTAGCTAGCAGAACACAAAGGCATGTAATGTACATATTTACGACAAAATGGGTCCGTTATCCTTCATGCCCTGCAAGTTGCACCAAATGTTATTTCAATGTAATTTAAATCTCTTGTAGAGAGTCAATGGGTGTAGCTCTGGGTGATAGTAAGTTACAGTGTAGTGGACCTAGAAGGTAGAAGGCCCAGAACTGGAAGGCAGTACAGAGAGTAGTTTGTGTTGTTACATTGTTATGATTAGTGGATCGTAGACTCCAACGCAATAGCCTGATAAGGTTTCAGAAAGGCATGAATGGCAAAGGAATTTTACTGATTTGAATACAAGTGTGAGTAGTCTGGAGCTAAGCTGAGCTGATGGCATGCTTGGGTAATTGTATAGTGTCCATTTAGTGAAGTTTTAAACCATGTCTAATGATGCATAACAGTAATTGCAAAGTTGAAAGGTGTGAGTGAGTGGGAATTACACATGGATTTTGCAAATATTTAATATTTGAACAAGGTCTGCAATGATTGTATTTGTAATGAAGGTACCATCGCCGTGGATGGGTCTGACCTGAGGTTTCTGGCTGATATAGAGAATTTCAATGACTTTGGGGGAAAGAGGATGCAGTCAGCTATAGGGATGAGAGAAGCTGTGCAGGGAAAGTAAAGAACCTCAGATTTTAAGGACTTCAGCATGAGTGATAGTAGAGTCAGCCACTGTAGGAAGGCCGTCTGGAAGTCTAAACTATGTGCCTAGAGGTTGGGTGCAAAAATTGGAAATGTTAGACTATTTCAGGATAATTTCTGAATAATCATGATGACTACTTCAGAGCCTTAAAACGTCATAAAGACCTTGAAGCAGAAATGTCAACTTATTAATGTCAGATTATCAATATCAAAAATATCTTCTGTTATAAGTATTGTGTTCAAAATACTGTGTACAGAAATATGATGTTTTTTGGGTGTAGATTTTCTATCATTAACTCACAAGGGATGATATTTTTCAAAATGATATTTAGCACACAATATTTTTGTGAGATGATATTCAGGCTACAATATTCTGGTACCATAGCCCCTTAGCAATAGTACAAGCCTAAGTACAAGAAAATATTCAATGGCCTGGATGTTTTAGTCAGGTATCCACAATGCAAACATAAAATAAGCTGGAAAAGTTGTGGGCAACTTGCATTGAAGTGCAGCAATTCTGTATTGATTCCTTCCAATTTTATAGCACCAATGGGCAAAAGTGTAGCTATTTTTGCACCAATGACCAGAGAAATATCAACATTTGCACTCACGCGTACGGGCGAAGAACGCATTTCGTGTTTATGGGTTGGTGAAAGGATTGGTTCTGGACAAGTGCAAAATTACACCATACCAGTGTAAAACTGCTCGGAGCTGGTACATTTTACATAATGTAGGCTCTTGTAACCTATGTTTTAAAATGTTTCTACCTGCCCATAGTGTGGAATAAAAAGTTCCAAGATACCAGGATATTTTTGGGGACTGTAAACCAGGCAAGAAGATTTTTTCTTCTGAATTTAGGTTCTCTTATGAATTGATTTCAAGTGTAATGCTTTAAGTATTTCTGGAAACATTTGCTGAATAAAGTAGCATCAAATCTACTATGGAACAGAATAATTATGGCCCAATACTCCCCAGTAAGGCCCATATCACGAAAGTCCTGTTAACCTCCACCCGCCCTTTGGACTTACCATTGCTGGAATCACTGTATTTCTGGGGGTGGGGAAAATACGTGAATTAATACATTTTGGCCAATAACATGTGGGAATCTATATTTCAGCGCTGAATCCTGAATGCTCTGCACCAGTGATGCACACGTAGATTACAGTTTTTAGCAGCAGGAATCTTTGTGTGAAACGGAAATATTGTGTAATTGGGCCCGGGAACTCCTATTACCGGAACCATCAGAATTAGCAAGCCATTCATAATGTAGGCCTAAATGGTAACATATTGCCTGTTTACCCTAGTGTAATTAGATGTCCAACTGAAAATAACTGTTTTGGTTTATCTTACAGGTTAGGTACGATAAGGAAGCCATTTTGCAAATTATAAATGAGATATATGATCTGTTCATGAATACAGAGGTTCCCTTTCCTCACGTCGAGAGGTTTTTGATTGGTCTAGCAGAAGCCCAGGATAAACTGAAAGATCAGGTAAGAATTTTTTAGCGCTTCTTATTTCTATTGCCTAATTCACATATTTGAATAACTAGAAACAGACCTGTCTGTTAATATACTTTACTGATATATGTGTGAGAAAAAAGACAACATGGCAGTTCCCTTTATACCATAAAGAACAATAACCATAAAATAGTGTGGCATCCTCTGAAGCTGGAGGGTAGGAGAGCCGCTGCTAATAAGTATGTAGAGTAGAGTAGAGTAGAGTATGGCAACACCCTTTGTTTAGGTCTGCCAGTATTTCTTCTTCAAATCATTCAAAATGTGCCTGTTCCCACTGCTCTGGGAGTGAGCTACCTGTCTAACTCATTATCTGTGTTTTGTGAGCTCATCCCAAAAGAAAACGGTTTACATGAATTGACTACAGGTTGGGCCCTCATTCCCATAAAACAAGGTGCACACCATTTCATAATCCTATACCCATATATATTCATCAATACCTATTAGAAGGTTGTTTGGGGTGACGTATCATGGCAAATGCATAAATCACCTTAGGGACATTATTCAGTTTTGGTGAACAGAATTATACATTCAGTTGATAGTTTTACATTTGTTATAGATATGCATGTGTTCCTAAATCTTGAGAAACTGTATTTTAAATGTATTTTTTGTTCTGAATTTTTTTCAGGTAGGCCCTCGGAAAACACATTACAGTGAACAGACCGTGAGAACATGCTATCAACAGATGAACCTTTATCTAATAAGCAAAGTAAGTACCATGAAATAAATCATGTGCTGAAATCAATAAAGTGTTTTTATAGAACACATAATTGAAGAAATAGTTTTTCTGTCTGTATGTACATGTGATGTAAGGTTTTTTAGATAGGAGCCATCCAACTAGAAACAGGGTTGTATTTATGAATGCCAGACACACATTGGGAGAGTTATTTTAACCTAGTGACATATTGACAGGTGTAAGAGTCATTGTAACCCCCACCACGCCTGTTTAGAGTAAGCGTAGACATTTGTAACTGTGTAAAGCAATTCAGCAACGTGTGGGATTAGGCAGGGGCTGGAATAGGAGGTAGCTTGAGTGACGGAGTAGGCTGAATACACTGTCCTCTCTGTTAGGGTAGGGAGTAACTTGAGCAACAGAGTAGGCAGTGCACACTATCCTCGCTCTAGGGGTAGGGGCAGCTTAAGTGACAGAGTAGGAACACCACACTGTCCTCTCTCTATATCTATACCCATTGTTATCACTGGTAGAGATCCACCAATGTTGGGAAATCCAGACCCCTGTGATACATTTAAGTCATCCTTTTAGTGTTCTATAAGGAGTTACCCACATTTTTCAAGAGGTATTCTCTTCTCTGTTAGGCGCCCAATAATTTACTTTTCGTGAGTGGAAGAAGGGTTGTTAACAAGAAAAGGTGTCTTTACCACTTTTCCTTGACTCAGACATGACAGTAATTAGAACATATTTGAAAGGGTTTGACTTGTGTTTTTATATTTTGCTTGTCAACCAGATGAACCCTACTGAACAGAAATTGCAAATTCATTTGGTCTGATTGAAGATATTTTTTTTTCTAATCAATGCCACAAACATTCTCTTATGAATCAAAAGATTCACGAAAAGCAAACCAGTTTCCCCCATATAATATATTCTGGATGGGAATGGGAAGGAGGTATGTAGTGGGCATGGGCCTTGTTTCTGCCTCTGTCGAATTTACAGATCAAAGTCGCTTAACAGACAATGTATTAATAAAACAGAGCTTTAGTAAAGAGGTTTATTTTATGCATTGTAATTCTCAAGTACCAAAAGGGCATTGAGTATGAAGGGTCAGAGATATAAATATAAATGAACTGTGCTCAATAATCAGCTGCAAATATAACTTGAACAAAAGTGCATGCAACTGCAGAAACTGCACTAATTCTCATGAACGAAGAGCGTAAGAAAAGCACAAAATGCTTTAACAAACAATATTTCATATTACTTCTAAAAAACACTCTAACGTTCATTGTGTGCACTTTCCACTCATTGATTCATTTGGCTGGGCAGCATCAAAAATATTTCAAACGTACCAGAAATGTGCTTTAAGTTTCATTTGCATTTTGACTCCAATTCCCTTTGAAAGGTTTTAGGTGTCTTTAGTCATTGGGCCCGAATCGCAAAGCTATTTTCAGTTGTATGTACACCTAGTCATACAGCGAAAACGGCCCTATTTATGATTGCCAGGCATCCACAATATGGTATCTGGCAGGTATAAATTCATTTACATTTGCGTGGTTTTACTCCAGAACTTCATTCAATTATACAGGGGCTGGGAGAGGACATATCAAGGTATTGTTTGTCCACAAACATGTGAGCGTGCAGACATTTACAAGACTTCATGCTTGGAATTGGTAAGAGAAATGCATCAACATGGAGAAATTAACCTTCTAGGTTAGGAAAGGGGATAGAACACACACAAACTTCATTGGGTTGTAGAGGAAGAGGTTTCATTTGAAAAATGTCTGTTGCCTGGAAAAAATACACATAAAACAAACAAAAAAGGTGCAATCACACAATAGAAATTCCTTCCCTGGTGTGTGGCACAGTGAAGCATTGAGGAAATAGCAACTTGTAAAAAATGTCAAGCAATTGCTAGTCATGCGCTTAGAAATGTTTAGACATTTCACCAGGTGATTCATAACCAGAAAAATGTCCTGGTGATTCAGCTACTTTACAGTGACATTGAGCCACCTGGCACAGAACCCAAAACCGTGACTGTCGCAACTTCTTTGACGTACTGCTTATATAATTGTAACTGTGAAAAACATTTTACATTAACCTTTAAAACTATTTTCTGACACAAAGTAATTTGATGCTCATATCCCAAAAGGCAAATTTTGTGAAATGAAATATGTCAGGCAAAATGTATATGTTTTCACAAAGTATGGATGTTAAAAAATGCGTACTTGAAAAAAAGTGTCGTTTTTGACATGCGTACTTGAGTAGGGTGTAAAATTAATTGTGTGGATCTTTTGGCAAAAATGTAAAATTATCTGCAGGTAAACTCAAAATATTTTCGAGTAGTATCACTTAATGTAAATTAAGCAGATCGATTCAGTACAAAGATTATAAAACCAATGTATGGAATTCCATAAAACTAAAGTAAGCTTTCCTTTCTGAGAAATATTTCTTCTACATTTCTTTACAGTCAAATAGCCTTTGCGCTTGGAAGAAGGTACACGCGCACTCCAGAGAGATTCTTCAAAGAATAAATAATGTACCCCCCTGCAAATGACCAATATACCAGCTGCACTTTAGTTGAAAATAATATCAAATACTTTTATATATAAACATATATTTTTTTAAAAGCTTGACAATGTTTTTTGTTTACAGAACTTTTTATATTTAATTTTAATACATGCCTAAATTATTCAGTTGTTTACGTTGTGTAGTACCATGCCTCTATTGTAGCAGTTCTACTTATGTAAATAAAACTATTGAAATATTTCTTCAAAGTGTTTGGTATTTTTATTTGTGTTTTTATTCATGATTTTCTTATACAGGGACCAGACGAGTTTTCAGTTGTCAGAACGCTGTGCAATAAATATCTATTTACTCATCGGTAATAGCTCTTATCCATATTGGTGCTTTACATAGATAGCTGACATTGAAGAGTGATGGTGCTAGTCTCCTTACAGTACAATGAGCTAGATGTACACAAGTCAGGAATAGCGATTTCCTAATTGTGATTTTATGTGAATCACAATTAGGAAATCCTTATTCTTAATGTATGACAATATTTTGCATTTCATTAGTGATTAGGAGTGAGTTACAAATAGACCTACCTCATGAATATTAATGAGGTAGGTCGTGTTGTGGCACAAAGCATGCTTAAAAATATTTATTTTACGCTTACTCTCATTTACTATTCTAACCGTACTGGGCCTTTTAGACAATCTGCAGCTCTTTCATTACCATAGATGTAACGATCCTCTGATGAATCTTTCTCCGCCAATAGGAGGGGTGGAAATTAGGGTGACCAACTTCACATTAGCTGTCCAATAAGGACCAATAATTGGCAGGCAACTCACAAGTTTGAAAGTAAATTTAGGTACATCACTCTTAAGACCAGTGAAAATAAAGAATAGCAACAGGAAGACCCGACAGTCCGTTTTTCAACAGCTCAGGTCCTAAGAAGATTGAAAAGGGGTTCAGATTTAAAGTCCATTTAGGGTGAGTCCATTAGCATAGAACAAAGGAATATAATGGATAAAATTTAGAAAAGGTTCAGTAAAGAAGGTTCAGTCCATCAGCTACTGACTATAGCATTGACCAGACAGTCCAAACTAAAAGAAAAGATCATCAAAAGTCGATCAGCAAAGCAACCTTTCTCACGAAGAAAGAGGAAAGTATGGTGTCACCGCTCTGTGTCCTCATAGTGCCATCTAATTCATTTGAAACATTGAGATAGTTTTTCATGGTATTCATGAGAAACAAAAGCTTGAGAGTCCTCATAAGCCTAGTATCAAGTAAAAAGATACAAAGTAGTCTGTCAATCGCAATAGCTGAAATTCTATTTCCACAGGAACATTTCACAGTGCAAACATTCAGGAATGTCAGAGTGTAGACATTTTACTGGACAAACAAGCAACGTTTCACTTGTAGTAAAACGATCCATTGTATTAAATCAGGGAAAAGGTCAACACCAGAGAAAAAGGCCTTTAGGCTAGCATTGCACATTTAAACAAAATGAGCTCTGACTTTACTTCAATATAAGGAAATTAAATCAATTCAAGTAAAAATTTAAAACTTTCACAACTTATTATTACATGGAGATGTCTAATGTTAGAAATAACCTATTACCACAATTTTTCACATTCTTCATATAAATGCAAATGTTTCTAATTTCATACAACAAAATTCGTTTTTAACATTTCATAAACTTTAGAGTCTCTAGTATCATATTGTGAAATATCAAGCTTGTAATTTATTGCTACTCAATTTGCACTGACTTTTATAACTGGGGCACACTCAGAAAAAAGCAGAGGAAAACACTGGGCCACTTCACTTTACATCATAATTTCATCAGTATACGTTAATAAGCAACATGTGCATAAGAAAATCATTAGTGCAACTTTGTTTATATGCATTAGTATTACTTCATATGTGTGTTTTCTTCATCTCACATTTTAAAGCACGCTTTTATGGTGCTTCTACTACACTTGTCTCAATTTAATGTGTTACTATGTCTAACTTGTGCAACGTGTATTTTCAATTATTCATATCTTCTATGAATAAATGTGTCATGTATTATCATTTTTAATATCGTTCTGCATCAGTCGCAATTTGTGACCCACTGCAATTTGCTGCCTTCACAGGTATATTAAATGCAGCCCATTTCCCTTAAAGGAAAACGGGATGAGTTCATTTTTAAGAGTAGGCAGTGTGCTCCTAAAATATATTTTGTCAACCATTCTCAAAGGGGAAGGGGTCCCTTAGGGACCCTTTCCCATTTGCGAATGGGTTACCACCATTTCTCAAATGGCAGTAAATTGCAACCGAATTACAGTTGCAAAATATTCATACATGCCATTACAATTCAATATTAGGAGGGGGCGCCCTCAACACGTCCCTTCCAAATGCCGAATCACAAAACCCAAATTGCATTTCAATAGCAAGTTTCCAAATTGCAATTTGGGCCTTGTATATCCAAAAAAGCATTTTTGTGAACCGGGCAGTATGCGACCACAAAAATGCCCCGGTTACTTACAGGTAATCTTCATTACTCCAAGTATAGTCTTCCTCGCCACATGAGTTACGTAGCGAGCTTTAGCTCCACACCAGAACACTCCAAAGCAAATTAGCATCCCATGCCACCCATCCCTCCCCAACATGGCCGACCCCTGTCACCCTTGACCCAGTTAAGGGGAGGATCGACCCACCCCACTTCCTGTAGAACTACCAAGCCCCAAGAACCACATGAAGCCGATAGCCAAACAGGGAGGGAGGGATGGGAACTCATGTGGCGAGGAAGAATATACTCGGAGTAATGAAGATTACTGGTAAGAAACTGGGGCATTACCTTCTCGTAAGTCTTCCTCGCCACCAGAGTTATGTAGTGAGCTTTAGCTCCACACCAGAACACTCCAAAGCAAATTAGCATCCCATGCCTCCCATCCCTCCCCAACATGGCTGACCCCTGTCACCCATGACCCAGTATAAGGGGAGGGTCGACCCACCCCACTTCCTGTTTCTTTTGTTCTGCGCTGCAGACTCTTCCAGAGCATGTTTCAGGTAAGTGGGTGCGAGGTCCTGTTCTAGCAGGTCCCACGGCCCTGGGGGTGAGGCCCTGCCCTAGCGGGCTCCTTTTCTGGGTACCTCTCCCTTCCCCACCCGCGCCTGGGGGCTGCCGCTGATGGCTGTGGTATCTCCCCTGGCTCTGTTTTGCTGTGGCTGCCCTGCTCTTGCGGGCGCTGCTGGCACTAGCAGGCGCTGGCGAGTGGGGCTCAGCTCTGTTTTCTGTGGCTGCCCTGCTCTTGCGGGCGCTGCTGGCACTAGCGGGCGCTGCAGGTTGGGGCTCTGCTGTTTGGGTCTGCCCTGCTCTAGCGGGGCTCTGCCGGCTTGGATTTCGGCTGTTTTGTGCTCCTCTGCACTTGCATGCTCACCTGGTTTTGCCCTACATTCTGCCGGGCTTGGCTCTGCACCGGCGGGGGTCGCAAGCATACGGCGTTGTTTTGCCAGCCGGCGGCTGCTGTGCATGTTTGCCTCTTCCAGTCTATTTTTGACTGCTTTCTGCCTCCACGCCATCTCTCGGCGGGGTCGTGAGGTGCGGGACGCTCTCCTCCGCATCTCCCGTTGTGGCGGTTGGGCGTTGGCGGTTCTTCCCGCCTGCGGTCTGCCTTTGTGTTTTCCGGTTGGTTGCTCCTTCGAGGGGCGGCGCCGCCCCCGGCTCCTGGGCCCGTGGTCCTTTGGCGCTTTTGCGGTCCTGTCTTTGTGCCTGTTGCTCCCTGGCTGTTTTGGGGTGCTTGTTTGAGGGGTTTTGCGTTTCCGGGGGTGCCGATTTGGCATGCCTACTGATTGTTCTCTTGGGCTGATGGCCATTGTTCCCTTCCTGGTTCGTGCCTATCTTAGGGCTGCGGGGGGTGCATGCATATTTCTGACTGTGGTCGGCGTCCCGCTCCGTTCCCTCTCCCTTCTGTTTTCATTCCTTTATGGGTCTCCGTGGCCTGGTGGTTCGGTCGCAGACTCTTCCGCCTGTGGTTCTGTGTTCCTTTCATGGTGTTTCACTGTTGTGGGTACTCTTCGATGCTGCTGGCGCTGTTACTTTCTTTGAGTTTGGGTTTTCTCCCTCGCTGCCGGGTCTTGGGGCTCAATGGCCTTTTGCATTCCCTGCAGCTGCCTGTGTTTGTCCTCATGGTCACTGGTTTGGATCCCGGCTGGTCAGCTTTTCCTTTTCTCCTTCGGGGGTTGATTTGTTGTGTGCCATTTTGTTGGGTGACTATGGTTTGCATCTTTTAGTCAGGGCCACTTTGTCTTGCGGTATGCGTGCATTTCGTTTCTGCCTTCTAAGCCAGACAGCAAATAAGGGTTATTAAGTTCCTTGATGCTGTGCATTTTATGAGGGGGTTTCGCCGCTTCTGTGGGGCGGGCAGGTTTTCTCTGTATTGGCGTTTATTTTGTGTATGTCGCGGGCCGTGGCTGCGTTTTTGTTTGCTGTGTTGTCCCTGCCTGCTTGTTCCCTTTTCCTGGCTTTGTGCCTATGGCCATTCCGCCATGTATGCTCCTGTTCTCATATGCTCTCAGAGGTTGGACGGAGTCTGGCCTGGTTAGTACCTGGTTGGGGGCCCGCCTGGGCTGCCCAGGTGCTGTTGACCTACTGCGTGTCTGATGGTGGCGGGCTGCTGTTAGCCCTGGTCCTTCATTCCCTGGGCCGCTTCGGTGGTCGCTGTGTGGGCTTTTGCTTCTGCTTCTGGAGGGCGTGCCCTTCCATGGCCGGGGGCGTGGCCATGGCCCCTCTTTCTACTCCTCCTCCAGGCTTGTCGGGCGGCTTCTGCGCCCACTTCCAAGTCGTGCTTCTCCTCGAATCCCGGCTGTTGGGGCTGGGTTGGGGGCCATTTTTTGCCTATCTTCCCATCCTGGGTGGCCTCTGTCTCGGTCCGGGGGTCCTACCATGGGTCCTTGCCGCCCTGGTGACACCTGTTTTCCATTGGTGGGCTCGCCGGCTCGTTCCCAGAGAGCTGTTGCTCTTTGGTTGGTCTGCTGCCTTTTGGTGGCGCCGGCTTTGTTGGGTCGGGGGTTCAGCACTCGCCCTTTGCTGCAGTTGTTCACTTTGTCTGTGCTTGAAGAGGCGCTGTTGGCAATCATTCAGGTTCTTCTCCTGCGGGGCCTTTTTGTCAGGTTCCAGTTTGTTGGTGGGGTCTTGGAGTCTTCCCCATCCTGTTTCTGGTTCTTCCGGGTTTTGGTTGCCTACCTCATTGGGCCTGTCCCCCTTCGTGTCGTTGTCACTGTCAGTTTCGTGTGTGGAGGCATGCTCTTCTGGTTCCGGACACTCCACCTTGGTTTGTCCTCTACCCCACTGGCCAAATATTATTAGACAGCAGAAGGTTTTCTCTCCTCCATTTATCAGCAGTGATCAACAACTTCTTCCACTAAGGCTTTGGTTATGAGTTGGTGAGAAGAGTAAGTGTTAATTACTTTCTCCAATAAAATCTGACTCCACAGGATTTGGACTTTACCTAGTCCAATAAATAGCACTTATTCTGAATCTTTGGAGCATACCATGTGGAATTTGGTACTTTCTACACCAAAATATACATATTATGGTAAATACCACACTGTTTACCAATCCTAAATTATGCCAGGAGTGACCTGGGAAAATTTTATTAAGAAGAAGGTATTTAATGCACCTGGTAATTACAGGATGTGGTGAATACCACAAAATTCTACATTTTGATCCCTGCAAAAATATGGGTTTTTGCATGGGTTAAAAAAAAACCAATCCACACATAATCAGGGCCTAAGATGTATAAATTCAGAAACCTTGGTATCAAAAAAAGCATCAAAAAGATTCATTTTAATTTTGGTGGAACAGAACCAATGTTTAAACCTAGATACATTCTATTCCACGCGATGGGAGCTGCCCTATAACTGGTTTGGAGAGACCATAAAGGAGGGTTCACAGCCGCACCTCTGAGTGGGCACAAGAAGCTCTGACCAGGGGAAGAAGGGTTCTGCCATGATGGATTTAGGTAGAGAGGGGCACTGTGGGATAGTTTGCAGTAAAACACACAGGAAGTGCTACAAAAATGTGTAGGATAGTTCTTTCACCCAATTGGTTAGGGAGTGGCCTGAGGTTTCCCCCACCCACAGGCAGCTGCCATGTATATAAATATGGCATGCCCAGTACCCTCTTCAGAACACTTCTGGACCTGTGGAAAATCAGAAGACAGACTGCCCTGCTGTCTGAAGAACCTGAACTAAGACTGGCCTGCTTGCCTTGAATCCAGGACCCCACAAGTGACTCCAAGGATAAGTTGGCGGACCTCTTGTTTGAGCTACAGGGACACAACAAGCTTCCAGAGATATTTCCACCAGCAAGAGCCCCACTGACCAGTATAAACTGGGCCTACACTGGATCCTGGTACTCTGTTGGATTGAGTCCTAACCCCCAAGTGCTGCTGCCCAAGTCATGGATCCTTGGCTGGTGTTTAAGTGTAGTCCTGCTGCCCACACTGCAAAAGCTGGTACTTAAAAATGTATGCCAACTTTCTGCCTGGAAAACTGATAGAGACCGGGATCACAGTTGAAGTGTATCCATTGACATCAAATCATCGGTAGGCCTCCTCTTGCTGGTTTGCTCTGCTGAGTGAGATCTGATTTCCAGAAAGGTTTCTAAGTCAGAACGCAGAGGGCTTCATCAGGGCTGACACTGAGCAAAAACTTGTCAAGGCCTTCCTTGGCACAGTCTTTGCCTGCTATGTGCTTTCTTGCCTTCGTCGACAACTGCACAGGCACCACGAGCTTCAGCAACCCACCATCGCCGAGCCCCCCTTTAGATCCAGTCTGCAGTTTGCCCACCAAGGACTCGTCAATGACCTCCTTTTCTTCATAAAAGTCCTAAGGTAAACATTTCACCAAGACAAACCCATATCCGACCTTGGCCCATCACAGTCGGCCTTAGCTTTTGACTTTGACCCAATCTAGGTTATCAGATAATCGCGGTTGGTGCATTGTGCATTTTTGCCCCTATGTTTTATTCATATCTCTGGTTCTACCTTTTGTATTTTTGTCATTTTGGTGCCATTTTATTTATTACATTTTACTCTATTTTTCTAAATTGATTTGAGATATTTCCTGTATCATGTTTTCAATTTATTACAATTTGAGTATTGCATAAATACTTGAAAAATTGCCTAGGAGCAAGCATGACTGCTTTGTGCCAAGCTACCAGAGGATTAAGCACAGGTTTATTTTGTGACTTTTGTGGTTTATCTTGACAAGGACTGTGATTATTATTTAAGGTGGGTTCTCACTCCCCTCAGCTAATGCTGCAATTTCTTACACACATGGGAGGGAAAGTGCCAATGTTCTTTTTAAGCCCACAGTACACGTTGCCTAATATATAAAAAGTAGAATCTGCATATTTGAAATAGTGTGCCCACAAAGTGGCTGATTGCCCCAAAACTATTTTCACTGTGTAGATTTAGGCTACATTCCACAGAAACACACCTAGGTATAACTCAAATTCTTACCCTATATCTGCACCAGGGAAAATGCTCACAAAAGGAATCAGTTATTATCACTCAGTTCTCAAAATCTTATCCATCAGAGCAGTATCCTTTATGTGGTAGCCTGTAGACAGGAGACATTTAGTGCATTCTAGGAGCAAGAGAAGCCTACCTCCAGCCTAGCTCCAGTCAAAAGCCCTGTCTCCAACTCCCCACTGCCTGCGGGGAGTTGGAGACATGGCCTAGCTGCAAGCCAGGCCCTGCAGCAAACCGCATGCCATGTGCGATGAAAGGCCAATGCTGAGCATGAGGTTGGCTGCCTGCGGGGGATCAGCTGCCTCCGGGTAGGTGGGCACCAAGGCCTGGTGACAGGCCGTATGCAGCGTGGGATTGGCTGCCTGTGGGGTGGGGTAGCCAGGCCCTGTGGCCAACCCCCTACCATACATGGCCAAAAGCCATGTGCAGCGAGGGTAGGCTTTGCGCATGGTAATACAATATCACTTTACGTTTAAAGAAACCCTAGAAATTCACTGAACAAACAATGGTTAAAGTAACGTTATAGTTAGGTGTGATAAAAAAAAATGTTTTTGTTTAAAAAAAAAAATAATTGAAATTGAATGAAAATAACAAAGGTTAAAGTAACGTTATAGTTAGTTTAATATGTCATTTACAACATTAACATTTTGAACTAAACAAAAACACAGAAATTCACCACTTATAGTTAGCAGACCTAACTATAACTTGCGCCCCCACCAGCCACTGCTTATGGCTTCACATATTACATCACTCACGACATGTTCTAGGACATCATCTATGACATTACTGATGACATCTCAAATGACATCATTGATTATAGCATAATAAATATGATTAGCCAATGTATACACTTTCAACAACTTTTGTTACACTGGAGTTAATTTGTTTTAGTCCTTAATGTATTTAGTTTTCTTAACATCTATTGGACTGAATTTGGAATAGTAAATGTGATTCTACCCCACTCCCTTAAAATGTAAGTATTTTTCCTTGTGATTGTAGGATTGTAGTTATCAGAGTGTATTGGAATATTGGGGCATATTAGCAAGGGCACTATCGCCGCTTTAGCGGCACTTTTTGCCGCTAAAGCGGCGATATTTATATCGCCCTATCAGCAAACTGTCTCTAACAGCAGTTAGCGACAGTTTGCGGGCATTAGCGCCCGTTTTTTTACCGCTTTGCACGTCAGCGATATTTATCGCTAATGACATGCAAAGTGGGCGTTCCCGACGAACAAACCTGGGAAACACTCGCTAACAGGCCTATCGCCTATTAGCAAGGTGGCCATGGCCCCATTTAGCGACGTGAAAAGTCGCGCTAACCGGGGTCATCGCCATTTATTTAACACCTGCAATTAGCAGGTGTTAGCCATACCTAACATGGGGGGGTGGATTATGCTGATACGACCACAGGGTTTTTCAGCGATGTTGGCCCATTTCCCCCGCTATCGCTGGAATATTCATCGCCATAGCGCTAATCGTTGCTAATACAGCGTTAGCGTGGCGATATATTCCAGCGATAGCCGGCGATAAAAAAAATCACGCTAAGCAGGGTTAGCGATGATTATCGCCTCTTCTTGCTAATATGCCCCATTATTTTTTTATGCTTTTGGATTGGAATTTGGTTTCTTATTTTTTATAATCATTACGTGTAGTAATATTTGTATTTTATTTATCTAAAAATTTAACTTTTTAAAGGCATTATTTACTTTTTTAAAGTGTGTTTTGTGTTTTACATTTTTTTAATGTGCTTTTGTTTTTGATGTATATTATTATTAAGTTACTTTTTTAAATGTCATTTTAATTGCTGAACAATTATACAGTGGCCCTTAATATTTAACAAAATGTATAATAATTGAACATACTTAAAATGTTTTAAATTCATAATATTAATCATTAATTATTGTTTTTATATTGAAAAAAATTCCATTCAATGTTAAAATGCATTTATATAACTTTACAGCTTTTTTTTATAGTGGCATGTTTTTGGGGGGATTTAATAAATAATTATTAATTTTTGTGTACAATATAGATATTTATAAATGTATTACAAAAAAACTTTCTTAACCTTATTATATTGTTACGTGTATTTATTGATAGTTACTTACTAGTATAATATCGATATTTCAGTCCATGATATTTTAGGAGCCAATATTCTTGTACTGTACATTGTAAGTATGTAATATTGAATCACAATATTTTTGTAGTTGATATTCTGTCGTAGAAGCATTTTGCTGAGCACACTCCCTCCCTATGCCCATATTTATTTGACTCACACTTGTTGTCCTTACCGAGTACCTTCTAGTCTCCGTACAGTGCATAACTATCCTCAGTTGGTGGGGATCTGGATAAAGTACCACCAAGCCAGTCCTGGCGATCCACTGTGCTTGTCTGGCAGTGTAGATGTTTAGCACCTAGCTGGCTTGCTTTGACCCAATTTCTTGATCTTGAATAAGGTTCTGCCTAGTCCTTGTTTGTGCTTTTTACTTAGTGGTCTCACAATCTCAATTTCCTCTGGAGGGCAGGACACTGTACCATCAAGTTTGGTCTTTTAAAGGCATACATAGTTTAACCTGGACCCACTGGCAACCTTGCATTATTTAATATCCAACTTTTGAAATATTGTGAATATCCTAAACTGAGAAGCAAAGCAAGTTACCCAGGAAAAACATTGACACTGAAAACTGAATGAAGCTAAATTGCAGTAGTTATATTGTGTTTTGATCCTTGTTTTTTTAGTGATAGCAAAGAGCTAGTGACAACAAACAATACAGTGAGATTCATAAATGTAATGCATCTGTGGGTAGGGTGAATTTAAATTTAGATTAAGACACAGTAATTTACGTAATTTACGGAAATTTGCATTATGCTTGTTATGCGAAATTCCCTATATGACGCCAATAACACAGTTTCAGAATTTGGGGAAAAAACTGACGCTCTGTGTTACCATTGCATTATACTTTCTTTTTGTCTGATCTTTATCAATACAATAAGAGCCTTTATCAAACACCAAAGTCTACTTGTGGGCCTCCTTGCAATGGAAGCTGGCCTGCAATTGCTCAAAAACACCTCCAACCCAAAAACAAATGTGACTCACCCTCAGGGTGGCCCTGAGTCACCCCTCCCCCTCCACCAAAAAGAAAAACTCTGGCCTGCCTACCAATGGGCATGCAGCGAGTCTCCCATCAACCCCTCACACACACAAAAAAAACACAGACCCGCCACTCATGAGGCATGCAGAGGGATCCCAGTCTCATTTCCACCCCTGCACCACAAAGAAAAACTCAGTCAGGCCACCAATGTGTCAAGCAGCAGGTACTTAAGCACCACTCCATCGGCACCGAGAAGAAAAACACAGACCCGCCTCCTTAGGAGCCGATGGAGCTCTAGGAAATGATGAAGTCTTATTACTACAGCCAAAACAGTGATTGCTTTTATTTCTTCTCTAAATATGATCGTTTACTGCGTGCACTTCATGAGCATGGTTTGCACTCAAAGAATATAATTAATACTCCTACAGCGGATGTTATCTACATTTTAATTAAAGCAGCTAACAATTTCGAAGCACTTTCTGCTTTATTAATTTAGGTTCGTGCACAAGAGCCTATATTGGCACTTAGAGCACAAGAATGAGCTAAACTGCCAATGCCCGAACGTTAAATAAAATTTATTAAAAGGATCGGGGCATATTAGCAAGGCGATTATCGCCACTTTAGCGGGACTTTTTCCCGCTAAAGCGGCGCTAATATTATCGCCTTATCCACAAGCTGTCGCTAACTGCTGTTAGCGACAGCTTGTAGGCGATAGCGACCGGGTTGGGTGCCGCTTTGCATGCCAGCGATATTTATCGCTAATGGCATGCAAAGTAGGCGTTCCCCACCTAACAGCGACTGGAAACAGTCGCTGAGGTCGCTAACGCCTATCAGCGAGGCAGGGCGGTGATTAGCGAACCAGCGCTAAACACGTTTAGCGCTGGTTTGCTAACACCTGGTCCCACCCTGACTTAGCCATGTAATCCAATGAGAGGTGGATTACATGGCTAAGTCCCCTCGCACTATCAGCAAGCAGAACTGGGGAACAGTGTGAATATCGCCTGTTTTCAGGCGATATTCACACTGTTCTCCAAGGTTTCTATCGCTTTGGAGATTAGCATTGCTGATTGCACGCTAACTCCGCGATAGAAACCGGCGATGCCTGGCGATAATTATCCAAGCGCTAATTGCGCTTTGCGATAATTATCGCCAGGCATTGCTAATATGCCCCATCGTTCTTTGAGAGTGAAGTTTATTTCGCTGAATGACATGGGAGGTCCTGGTGCTCCAGCAAGATGTCTGACAAAAAAAATCTAACCACAGGTAGTTAAGCCTCCATCTAGCAATGGAAATTTACTCAACCATTAAGTTCTCAGGCATTTATTATTCATGTAACATCTTCCTGGTACATTAATAAAATTTTCTTAAACAGTGCTCTCTTTCCACTGCAGCTGCAACCTTGAGTTACTTGCAAATGGCGGAATGAGAACATCATATTCTAATCTCTTGTCTTCCCATGTCACCTGAGCTGAGCTCTGCAAAATACCCCTAATTGTTAGTTATTGAAGCTTCTGCATGAATTAGTGTAATAGCAATGTCTTCACGTGACTCGAACAAGATGGAGTTGATTAAGTTTTTGGGTTTGCAACTCAGACACCCACTTACAAATAGGCTGACCACAGGGTGCTGTACTTCACAGAGTTAGCCTGTCCCCATTGATAACTAATATGAATAATACATGCTTTCAATGTGTTAGACTCTTCCGTTGTACATATGCTTATCGCCCTCTATGCCTCATTAGAAGGTATTTGTAAATACATGTAACACTTTGCCTCCAATGGAAGATGGATATTTGTTATGTAACTAGAATATGCACTTCATATAAGTAACAGTTCAATGTCTTCCCCTGCCCAAGCACAGAAGTCCACTTCTGTTAAGTCAAAGGCTCTTAAAATCAAGCTTTTGGGCTATTCGTGACGGGCACGTTTGCACCGAGACCGAGCCGCTTGCACCAAAATTCAGCGCAAGCTGCCATCTTCACACAGCAAGCATTGTTCGCCCGCAAAGGACCACCAATGTGAAGCACCAGCCCACTCTGTTCGTGACACCTGGCCTGCTGTTCACGTCACACCAACAACTGTCCGCGACGCTCTCCTTGCTCCACACGACCCTATCCAATGCGAACAAGACTCTTGGCACAAAACTTGAGATGATAAAACTTCAGCAGGACTAATTAATCTGGGACTGTACACAACCCGCGCTCCATTGCGGTCGGCCTAAACCAGATAGCCGTGCTTGGCGCTTTATGCTTTTAGGTGCTATTTTACAGTTCATTCTTTAAAAGTTTTAACTCCGGTTCTAATGATTTGATTTTTGTCATTTTGGTCTTGTTTTATTTATTAAATTCAGATTTGTTTTTCTAACTAGGTGTAGGGCCGTTTGTGTGGTGTTTTCACTGCTTTACTGTTTGAAGCGTTGCACACATACTTTAGATATTGTCTCTAAGTTAAGCCTGCTTGTTCTGTGCCAGGCTACCAGGTGATGGGCACAGGTTAATTTAGGATTGGCTTGTGCCTCACTCTGACAAGGACTGTGGCTGCTGCTTGACCAGGGCTCACACTCTGGTCGACCAACAACCCATTTTCTTACATTGGGAAACAGCTGTGAGGATCAAGCCTTGTGTTTGAGCAGTGTCTTACATTGATTTTGTGTACACTACTGTAGTATCTTCACTGCATCCTTCACAGCCTCTGACTTGTTCCTGTAGAATGTTCATATTGTTATGATGCATTAGAATGTTCCCTGACTCCCTGATGTCAGTTGAGACCTGAGGCTGAGCGGGTAGGAACCTGCTCCTGGTGGGGTTCATTTATACAATTATTCCTTTATCCATTTAATTCATATTCATTCTCTTCTAATGCATCATAACAATATGAACATTCTACAGGAACAAGTCAGAGGCTGTGAAGGATGCAGTGAAGATACTACAACTACCATCCCATATCTAGGATCAATTTGAGTTTAAATTGTCCTTGGTTGGGTTCTTTTCGTTTTTTCCAAATTCTCCCTCTGGCTGTTGTGCCTGAAACTACACATGCAAGGATGGAATTCGAGCTGGTCAACATGGATGCCTACACTGTGGCCCAGCTCAAGGAGTTCGGCAAGAAAATGTGACTTGCAGCCAAGAGCACCACCAGGAAGGTGACAATCCTGAGGGGAAATGCCTCTGGGTACCTAGTGGCATGGTCCACTACCACTAGAATGAATCTAGGTCCAAGATACAGTTTGAGGGTCAAGGGAACCAACAATATCAATCCCTACCCTCTCAAAGGGAGTCCCAACCACTGGAAGTGGAACTAAGGGAGCCTTTGGCTGTCCCCCTGTCTTGCCACTGGCCTGACCAGTGACACAGGAGCGACAAAACTCCTTTACTTTTTCAGACATCTGAGGCCAATACAAATAGGCAACCAACCTGTCCCTGCCTATGGTTTGTCTCAGATGTCCAGCTAGGGGGATGTCACGTGCTAAGGCCAGAATAAACTGTCTGTAAACTTGGGGGACCACCACTCTCCTGGCTGCCCCTGCTTTGGTGTCCCTGGCCTCAGTGTACAAGGGTACATCTTCCAAGTGGACCATGTGGGTACCACTGAGATCTCCCTCTTTTTGCCTTGCAGCTTGCTGCCTAAGGCCTTCAAGAGTTGGGCATGACTTTTGCCCTTGGCATAGTTCTTCTCCGGGGGGTCGCCTTGCACTTAGGAGTTCTGCCTGGTCAAGCCAGGCTCCTTCAGTTGCAGTTCCCTCCCCAGGCACCAGGACATCTCCCTCAAGAGAACTTCCCCTGGTCCTGTGACCTCTTTGAAGCTGATTTAACAGACATCCTGTCCTTTCTCTTGCTTTGGGAGCCTTGGGCCATTATTTCAGGCTCCGAGCTGCCATGACTTCCCTGTTGTGCAGCTTGTGCTCTTGTTGTCACACACACCCACTCATGGAGACCCAGCAGCTCTGCATGAGTATTCCTTTCGACTTCTGACCAAGTAGAAGTTTTCAGATCATTTCCCAACAGACGCTCCACTGGGATGGCAGGGGTCATAGCCACTTTCTTTGGGCCAGTAATCCCTCCCCACTCTAAGCTTACCAAGGCCATTGAATGAAGCTTAGTTTCATTGTTGGCACTGATTACCTGATAACTAACACCAGGTATCATTTGGTCTGGGAAAACCAGTTTAGCTGCTACCAAAGTGGCATGTATTTAGGAAGACAAGGGCACCTGTATCCCTCAGATCTTCTACTTCAGTCCCATTGATCTTTGGCCTTTGTTTATACTTCTCCATGCTTGGAGGTAAGACACCCAGGGCTTCAATATCACCCCACCCAGGGAAACTAAAATAGTTTCTGTGTAACCTCCGGCCTCTCCACAGTACACTTCCATCCCCACTCCAATGCTAGCTAATCCCATGGATTGTCCATCACTGGGGGACTTTTTAAAGCATGCTGCATCTCCTTTCTTATGTCCTGACTGATGACAGTCATTACATACCCCAGAAGCCTTTGCAGGGTCTCAGTTCTTACCCTGATAACCCCTATCTTTGGTCTGGCAAGAGTCTGGGGCCAACCCTCCTGAGAAGAACTTTGGGGGGCCTTTAGAGAACTCCTTTTTATCTTTGTTGTTGCTGGGTAATCTGAGCACCCTTTTTCTGGTCACTCCCACCTTTGGGCCTTTCTGGTCACCCTGGTTCTCACCCATTTGTCAGCTATCTTCCCCAGCTCTCTGGGAAAAAAAGAACTTGGAATCCACCAAATGTTGAAGCAATTTCTCTGTGGTACAATTAGTCAAAATGTGCTCTTTCATAATTAAATTATATAGTCCATCATAAGTTTCCATCTCATTGTCTTTTATCTGGCCTTCTTGTGCTTTGACTGAGGAGTCTACAAAGTCCACCGATGTCTGGTTCTGACCTTTATGGGTGTCGCTAAACTTCACTCTGTACTCTTCTGTGGTGAGTCTAAATCCTTCTATCAAGGTCTCCTTCATATGCTGATAGGACTCAGTTACATCCTCAATAAGGACCAGAAGTCTATCTCTGCCCGTCACTGAGAATAACTCTCACAATAGAGAGTCCCAGTGCTGGTGACCTATTCTCCTAATTTTGCAGGCCCTCTCAAAGGCTGCAAACCACTTGTCAATATCATCACCATCATAAACTGTGGGGCAATCCCTTTGGGGATCTTAGGGTCATACGTTTCCTCTTTTTCCCAAATAAAATTACTGCCACTATTATCTTTTTTTAAGGGCTAGTCTCCTTTCCTCAAGTTCAATATTTTTCTCCTGTAGTGAGAGCAGATCAAACTCTTTCTCAAGGCTCACTACCACCTCATATGTAGGGCGTCTGTTAGAGTGACTTTTGTCCCTTCCTGCTGGTAAAGGGGGTCTGGGAAAAGATCGAAATGTGTGGTCTTCACCTTCTTACCCATCATCTTTAATTTGGGCTAGGGCCTCATCCTCACCCTCCTCAAGGTCTTCTTCTGAGGAATGGCCCTTCCTCTCTAGCCTTATTTTCTCATAGGAGATACGTGCCCTTTCAAGGCCCTCCTTTTTGGCTGTAGCTTTATAGCCAATGTCACTAGCTTTGCACAACACTCTTAAATCACTGATCTTAAGAGCTGAGATGAAAGACAAGTCAAGGTTCTTGTCTGCCTCCATTGAGCCTAACTTTTACTTTACAAAAATTGTAAAACGTTTTCATAACTTTCTAAGTCTTTTTCTTTACTTTTGGAATGAGGGTTTTCACAGGGCCCTAAAATTCCAATTAAAAAACTCTCCTAAAAATTCAGAAAAAATTATTTTGGGGTCTAATGTCAATAGTGGATTTCTAGTGCAAAAATCACTTATGATCAAGTGGTATTGTAAAACACAAGTTCAGAATCCCACTGCTGTAACACCAATGTCGGAAAGTGGAGTATTATGCAGTGAGGCTGGTTAGGCTTCAGTATGCAATACTCTCACAACATCCAAAAATAGGTCATTTGGATTCACACTAATAAACCCCTAGCTCCTTCCTGGTAGTGTGGTACAGAGCAGTCAGGTTTTACTGGAGGAACATGTTTTGATCATTTCAGAGTACCAACATGGACGATAAGTAATTGACACAACTTGATCGAAATCCATCAGCAATTTATAAAAATAAAGCAGATTTTATATAAATTTAGACACCAAAACGAAGACAATCAGGTGAGTATAACCGGAGTTATTGATTTTAGAAGGAAAAAATAAATCAGTGCAATTCAATACTGCAGAACTTTAACATGCGGTCAATGGTAAAAAAAAAACTAGTGACAATCGGTCACTTGCAGGTCGAGTTGCGTGAAACACACTGGGGGGTAAGGTAATGCGGATCCCAGGCCATGACAGTCCGTCAAATTTTACCTGGCTCGTAGGACCTGGGTGCAGAGTTGTCTGGCTGTCGCTGATGCTGAAGTAGGAGCCGCAAGGGCGCTGGCTTTACCACTCAGACGATGCTGGTGAGGAAACGGATGCAAAAAGTCAACAATGGAGCCACTGAGGTAGTCGGTTGAAGGTGCTGCGGCATCAAGGTAGTGGTAGCTGGACTGGCCACCAGCAAGCCTTGGCAGTGGTAAGGTCAGTGTGAAGAATTTTGACGTCCAGAGGGGGGAAAGCGGTAGCCACCTGAAACTTGCTGGAGGTCAGGACTACATTTCCCACAGTGCACTGGACCATTAACATTTGGGCAATCTCTCAGATGGCCTGATGGCGAGCGATTCTTTGGTTCCAGGAGCGTGCTTTTACTTGCGGGCTGCAGGGGACTAATGCCACTATCCAAGGGAGTCTGGAGTTGCCTTTGGCTCTCCAAGGGGTCCCTCTGTCTGGGGGAGCTAGTCTTTGGTCCGGGATGAGTCGCAGTCGTGCAGGTGCAGAGTGGTTGCTACAGGTGCAAAGTATTATGCCTTTCTTTTGTGCATGTCCTGAAGTTGCACACTCGGGTCTCTTCTTTGCCCTCTAATTCAAATCAGAACTGAGGTTCTGGTGCCAGGGATGCCCCTTAAATCCTAGATTTAGGGGCATTAGGGGTGTGGGGGAAAATAGCCAATGGGCAACTAGCCCCAGAGGCTAATCCGCCCCTGAGATGACCACATCTCTGGGCGTGTGCCACCTTTTCTACTCAGAACCTTCTATTCTGCCACTATTAAAAATGGCACAAACCTTCCTTGGCTGTACAAACCAGGTAGCCCAACCTAGGGGTGTGGCTAGCCTTCTGGGGGTTTACACCTCCTGACTACCTAATTTTCCCACCTCTCCGGGTTCAAATGTGCCTGGGGGCAAGGGGATGGTTGTTTCATCCTTTGCGAGGCAGTCTGGATACATATCAGAGGCAGTGTAAGCTTTGCAGCTCACCGCCTTGATGTGCTACTTCAAGTCAACCTGTTAGGGAGGGTGGTGACTCCTCCTTCAAAGCCAGGCCTTTGTTTCTGACACCTGGGAGTGTTCACACCTCCTGGCAGGGGATCAGATTCCTGGCTTGGTGGCAGCAGCTGACGGCACAGAAAGGCTGGGGCAAGCAGGTGGGCAGCATCTAAGGTAGCCACCTGTGTTCATGTCACATCAAATCTGACATGGAAATCATGTCTGGGGTGATGAGACAAGTTGTTTGATACCAAACATGACATATTTCAGTGAACCACAATTGAGCTGGCAACCTCGGGGGTGCCTGGGTGCCAGCCCATGTCATCCAATGAACCACTGATCACTTGAGTGGCCCTTAAGGGAAAGAGGCTACTATAGGGACAAATATGCACTTATATGTCAACACCTTTAATATAATGCACCCTGCCACCTGGGTTCAGGAGGCCTACCTTAGGGATGACTGGCATATAGTAAAATTAGTACTTTGATCTTACCACACATGGTGAGGGCACAGTCAAGTTTGAGCACTTTCCACTGCTCATGTAGTCTGCAATGGCAGGACTGCTGTCATCTGTTTACTTGGGTCACTCAAGGTGGCACAATCAGTCCTTCAGGCCCTGGTGACCCCTTTAACTCCCATGCTCTGGATATCACTGGTACCACTTACCAAGGACCAATTCACTTGTATCAGTTTTACGGAGAGAGCACTGGCACTGGGGCCTTATTAGTAAGCTCCAGTGCACTTCCAGAGTCATAACCATCAGCATTGGGGCAAAACGTGGGGGGTGGCCATACAAAAAGGTCACTTTCCTACAAGGTGGCTTTGCAGATGCATAAGATCCCTAAGGAGTATTGGGGGGCTAGCCTCTGGAAGCACATCTCTAGTGAGGGGAGGGATGCCCTACTGGCCCTAGGTAAGAAAGACAGAATGAGGTATCCCCCATGAAGGAAACCCTAGTCAGGAAGTATGGCCATATCTCTGAAAAGTACAGGCAGATTTTTAGGGACAGCCAGAAGGTGCCCCAACAGTCCTGGGTGGATTGTGTGGACTCCTTTTGCGAAGCACTGGAGGGTTGGATAAAGGGCAGTGAAGTAAAGGATTATCAGGGGTTGTACAATTTGCATGTGAGCATGTTTAGTCTTTGTTTTGCAGATCTGTGCCAACACCTGATTGATAGTACGTTCACTGACCTCAGTGAGCTTGCTAGGGAGGCGGACCTCTGGGTCAGCACCAGAGTGTCTAAGAAGGTACCTGGGGGTGACCAAAAGAAGGGTGGTTAAGGTTTCCTCCAGCAGAGTGAGGGGGAGGTCAAGGGAGACACAGACAAGTCTCAGGCTAAGGGAGAATAAGAGGGTTCCCATGCTCCTTCTGAGAAGGAGGAGGAAGGTTCTGGTGGGCGGAGGCCCATGGTGCTCCATTTCCAGCCCCGCTGCTATGATTGTTCTCAGCTATGACACAAGCAGGGGGACTCTGTCTGTCCTGAGAAACAATCCACTAGTGGGACACCTACAGGGGTAGCCAATATAGCCTTAGGGTAAGTAGTCCCTAGGGCAGGAGGTAGATCATGCCCTAATCTTACTTAGTTGGGGGATGAACTCAGAGGGTAGGAATCGTCACTTCCAGAATGTCAAGGTGAATGAGGTCACTGCCACTGCTTTGCGATACCGGGGCCAGTCAGACCATGGTAGTGGAAATACTGGATTCTCCAGAGCAGTGCACCGGTCTGGTTTGTAGGGTAACCCAGGCCCTGCGGGAGGAATTTCTCTGGCCCATGGCTCTGGTATCCCTTTATTGAGGGGGAAAATGACCCAGAGAAGGGTCATAGTTAGTCCTCAGCTGCCCACTGACTGTATTCTGGGGAATGAGTTGCCATGTGTGATAGAAGATCTAGGAGGGGTGGCCGCCCCTGGTGCTCTGAAAGCTAAGACATTTAGGCATACCACTCCCAACCAGAGGGTACAGAGGCCCAGATGGAGGAGCAATTACAGGAAGGGCTCACCCCTGACTCCTGTTCAGCCTCAGGGTACAGAACCTGGGCTGAGTGACCAGTCCCAGGCTACCACCTCTGAGCTGGTGGGTAGGGTAATGGAAGAACGGTGCCTAGCACCTGTGGCTACTGCCCCCCTACTCTGAGAAATTCCAGAGAGCCCTGGATGGCCCAAGGCCTGGTTCTTGACACTGACAGCTGTCAGTGCCCTCTGTTGGTTGTTGTCTTTATGAGCAGAATTCTCCTTGGGTTGGGGACAGAAGTCTGGTCTGAGTGGTGGAATTGTCCACATCAGTTTGTTGGCCATGGTGGTACTGTCTGCCTACTGTGATGCATGTCTGAGCAAGTTAAGGTTCGGTGCTTCACAGATGGGGTCCACAGGTAAGGAGAAGCGTTCCCCAGGAGTCAATTCAGCAGCTCAGGAGATTGTAGACAGAGGGATCCAACTGAATTCAGAGGGGCATAGAACTGGCAAAGGCCTCTGCAGAAGAGGGCCATTGTCCATCTTTTATCGCTTAAGCAGGGAAGTCTATCAAGGTATTGATTAGTCTCTCCTGACTTTAGGCTGGAGAGGGGTTGTGTTAGACCTAGCCCTCTCTGCAGGGTCCCCACAAAACCTTTTGCCTTTTTCCCTTCACCTTTTTCTGAATTTGTTTTTGTTGCCGTTAGGACTCTGCGCACTTTACCACTGCTAACCAGTGCTTGTGCTCTCTCCTTAAAACATGGCAGAATTGGCTTATTCCCAATTGGCAAATTGAATTTACTTGTAAGTCCCTAGTAATATGGCATACCTGTACCCAGGGCCTGTCAATTAAATTCTACTAATGGATCTGCAGCACTGATTGTGCCACCCACATAAGTAGCCCTTTACATGTCTCAGGCCTGCCATTGCATCCTGTGTGTGCAGTTTTTAGCTGCCATTTCGGCCTGGCAATATAAACCTTTTGCCATGTCCAAACCTTCCTTTTTAATACATATAAGTCTCCATAAGGTAGGCTCTAAACATTACACAGGGCAGGGTGCAATGTATTTAAAAAGTAGGAAATGTTATTTTAAGTTTTACATGTCCTGGTAGTGAAAAATTCTTACATTAATTTTTCACTACTACAAAACCTAGCTCTCCCAGAGGATAACATTGGAGTTACCTTATTACATTTAGTAAGATGTCATTTCCAAATGAGAGCGGGTAACCAGCTCATGTTTGGTGTCTTTGCAATGGTAATGAAAAATCCTCTTTCATGGTTAAGTCAGATTTTAAATTATAATTTTGAAAATGCAACTTTTAGAAAGTTGGCATTTTTCTGCCTAAGCCATTTAGTGCCTGTAGCCTGTCGCTGGGTCACATGACTAGGTGTAACTGACATTTGAGCTTTGTGTATTCTTCCTAGATAACCGCACACAATAGAGAGCTTAAGTGTGCCTGGAAGAACCATCACTGGCAGGATGAGAGGGAGAAACTTTGTGAATTGGCTGTGTCCTACCTCCCCACAGAGGGTTGCATATTCCCTGTAGTTAGTCTGGAGCCGGGGAGGCAGGGCACCTGTGTACTTCAAAGGCATGCATCTAGAAGCTTCTGCCCTCTTCAAAGGCACAACTGGATATACATACTGGACCTTTTACACCAACTCTTCAGTACACTTCTGGGCATGTGGATACTCTGCCAGGAAGGAGGACTGCTGTGCTGCTGAAAGGACTACCACTCTGCTGGACTGCTGACCTGAAGAAACAACTCCCCTGCTGTGCTGATCTGCTGCCCTTTTGCCTGAGTGAGAAGAACTGAACCTGCATCTCTTCAACCCAGAGTGACTCCAAGGGCTAGTTGGCTGGCCTCCTGATCTGAAACCTCAGGAACATAACAGGCTTCCAACAACCCTGCACCTGCACTTGGACTCTGCCATAAGTGAGTCTACCCTGCCAAGTGGTGCCACTCCATCCTGGACCTTTGAAAGTGGACCAAAGGTGCTTTGCTAGACTCTGTGGACCCAGCAGAACTGACACATTTCCTCGCTGTGCAGTGCAACCCGGAGCAGAACCTACGTATCACCGCACCTGAATCAGACCCGTAACAAAGACCCGAATCACAGCCACAACATCTTCAGAACTGCCACTGTGTGACACATCCTGGGTGCAGGCCCTCACATCCCTCCCTATACCCAGCTCATCCTCTCCCTATCCAACGAGCCCAACACCGCCAGACGCATCTTTCAAGAAGGCATGGAAGCCGTCGCCAAATGGATGAAAAACAGCTGCCTACAACTAAACACCAACAAAACAGAAGTACTCATCATGGGCCCAAACCCCGATGCCTGGAGCGACACCTGGTGGCCCCCCGCCCTCGGAAACCCGCCAACCCCCACGGACCACGCACGCAACCTCGGAATCATCCTGGACTCCGAGCTCAAAATGGACCGCCAGATCAACTCTGTCTCGTCTTCCTGCTTCCACACCCTCCGCCTCCTACGTAAGACCTTCAAATGGATCCCCCTCGAACACCGAAAGACCGTCACTCACGCCCTGGTCACCAGCAGACTCGACTACGGCAACGCACTCTACGCCGGAATAAACAAAAACCTCACCCGCAAGCTACAGAACATCCAGAACGCCGCCGCAAGACTGGTCCTCAACCTGCCAAAACACTGCCACATCTCCCAGCACCTGCGCACACTCCACTGGCTCCCTGTCGAGGCGAGAATCACCTTCAAGATGCTCACCCACGCACACAAGGCCCTCCACAGCACAGGACCAGCATACCTGAACAGCCGACTCAAATTCCACGCACCCCAAAGGACCCTACGATCAGCCCAGCTCTCCTACGCCGTGGTCCCCCGCACCAGAAAGACCAGATCGGGAGGCCGCTCCTTCTCCTTCCTCGCGGCCAAAGCATGGAACGCCCTTCCGCTCCACCTCAGACAGACAACATCGCTCCCCATCTTCACAAGAAACCTCAAAACCTGGCTCTTCGACAGACCCCCTCCTTGATGGATGGAACCTGCACCCCTCCCCCCCCTAGCGCCTTGAGACCCTTACGGGTGAGTAGTCGCGCTTTAACAAAACCCCTGATTGATTGATTGATTGATTGATTGATTGATTGATTGATTGACATCCCTCATCGACTGCAGCCTGGACAACGAAGAACGGACTTCGCATTGCAGCCTTGCAGCTCCTCGGAACCCATGCATTGCCCCAACTGGCGATGCATCCTCATGCCGGATTTTACATCTCATGCCCCGTCGATGGGATCCTCACTGAGAACGTACGACCTTGCAGCACAGCCTTGCTGCACTTCAGAATCAATGCATAACTTTGGCTGCGCGTCGTATCTTCGACACAGATCCCTGCAATGCTCCACACACCAATATTTAAGGTCCTTCCAGGTTTTAAGGTACTTTGTTTAGTGGGCCTAACTAGGTCCCTGTAACCAGCATGTGCTCCACTGTGGTTAGCCTGAACTTGTGACTTTGTCCCAGTCAAACGCGACTAGATATCCACAGTTGACGCTTAGTGCTTTTTTGGTGCCATTTTCACTTCAACCTTTAAAATTGCTTATCTCCGGTTCTACTGATTAGATTTTTGTCATTTTGGTCTTGTTGTATTTATTCAAAAGTACTCTATTTCCCTAACTTGGTGTAGGATCATTTTTGTGTACCGTTTTCACGCTATTACTGCTTGAAGTGTTACACAAATACTTTTCACATGGCCTCTAAACTATGCCTGACTGCTCTGTGCCAAGCCACCAGAGCATTGATCTCAGGTTAATTAAGGGGTAGCTGTACCTCACACTGACAGGGATTATAGTTGCTGCTTGACCAGAGCTCACACCCCAGTTAACCAGCAAGCCAATTTCTTACACTTTTACTCAAACTGTTTTCTCGATTGCATTGGGTTAATTTAGGGCAGCCTTAGGGCTTAAGCTAGAGTTTGGCAGATGGTATACTCTGTCACAAATGTGAGGTATATCTCATTCGCTATATTACAAGTGGCATAAGATATAATGCTGTTGTAATACAGCGGCTGGGATCTGTCACATTTGTGTTGAAGTTTCCCATTCTCCAATTTAGGCCCTTTGCATTCTGAAATCACATTTTCCAGAAACATTGTTAACTGACCTTATTTTGTTCTCCAATTTCATTCATACATGAAATAACACTGAGTATATGCACAGTCCAGTTCAGCGATAGTGCACTAAAACCCCACAGAGGACTCAAACTTGTCTTGAGGGATCTGACAAGTATGCTTCCTGACTGCAAAGGACTTCTTCGCGCCTGTATTTAAACTCTGCCAGTGAAACTTTGGTTCAAAATGTTTCAAATATTGCCTTCTTTGCAATTAGTTGTTCATGTTTTTAAACTGCAATTGTGCAACCCCTTTAAAATGATTTCATATTTTCCATTGCAAATTTGTTTCCACCTGTTTCATGTTTTTTACTTGCAGGTATTTCAGAGCAGACTTTGATGCATTTTGAAATCACTTTTTCCCTATATTTGCACTATTTTTTCCAGATTGCATGTGTTTTTTTCCTTTAGAATATGTGAAATATATACAGACCACAACCCCACCGAGGATGTAAAATTGTCTACAGGGATCCTACAGCTGTGCCTTCTAATTGCAGAGGACACTGTTTCAAAATGATTCAGATTTTTCTTTTTTTGTATTCGACTGTTCCTGTTTTTAAACTGTGTCCACACAACCATGTATGAAAAGATTTATTTTTTTCTATGACCTGAATTGAGAGTTTCCATTGCAATTTTCTTAAAACCTTTTCTGGTTTTTTTTTTAGATGCAAGTGCTTCAATCAGGGTTTGGTGCATTTAGAAATTGCATTTTCTTTAAAAATGTGCAAGCTGGATCCAAGTCGGTGTTCAACAACGGTGGGTTGCTGATGAGCAGGGTTCCAGTGTGGTCGTCGACAACTAAGAGTAATTTCAGAGCGGGTGAAGTCCGATGTCCATGCCCAGGAAGGTCTTGACATCGATCTGCTTCAGCTCGGTGTCACTTTCGATCAAGTCCTCTATGGTCGGACTTGGAAACTTTCCAGAAAGTCAGATCTCTTTCAGCAGGGTGGACCAGCAAGTTGGAACCAACCGATTCGACGTTTACAGCTTCAGGTTGGCTGTGGCTCTGGTCTCCCACTGGTTCTTCAGACGAAAAGTTGGCAAAAAGTTTCTTCTCCTTCAGCCGGGCAGACCAGGGAGTTGGATCTGACCGATTCAACGTTGACAGCTTCAGCTTGACTGTGGTTTTGGTCTCTGCCAGTTCTTTAGAAGGAAAGTTGGCAAAAGGATTCTAATTCCCAGCTTTTGCAGTTTGGGCAAGAGGAGTACACTCTGTCACCAGCCAAGTGATCCAGGACCTCAGGAACAGTGCTTGGGGGTCAGGACTCACTCCAATAGAAGCCAGCAGCAGGGTCAAGAGACGGGTCCAGTTGAAACTGGTCAGCTGGGTTCATCAGGAAGTGTCCCTGTAGCTTAACAGGAGGTCAGCTACTGACCCTCGGAGGCCACTTCTTGGTTCTGGGTACAAGTAGGAACAGGTCCAGCACGTAGGGTTCTCCTCACAGGTCAAAACAGCAGGTTCAGTCCTTTTTCTGTCTTCTACAGTCCCAGCAATGTTCTGAGGAGGGTGCACAGGGGTACCACATTTAACCTGTGGGTTGGGATGACTCCTGGCCCTTCCTTGACCAATAGAGAAAAAGCTCTGAGGGGTAGCCCTATGCACTTTTTCAGCAGTTCTTGGATTCCCTACTACAAACAATCCCCATCACCCCTCTGTACCTAAAACAAGGATAGAAGAAACTTTCTTTTCCTAAGCAGAGCTCTTGTGCCTACCATAGCGATCTGGCCACTGAAATGAATAAACCCCCCTCATCGTCCCTAAAACTGGTTCTGAGACATCTCTTCTCCCACTGCGATTGTTGCCTGGCTGGCTAGGAGTACGATAGGGGGGGCAAGCCAAAGTGTATGCTACATCTGCCTGTTACAGGGCATGGCCCTTTGAAGATAATTTAGTTCCTGGGAACAGCTGTGTAGTGAAACACCACACAGGAGTAAGTAAATTAAGCTTTATTTTGACTAGGCAGGATGCACAGCACAGGTTACTTCGCACACCAACTCCAACCGTCTTTTCCTCACAATCAACCCACGTTCCCTAGCAACCTAGCTCTTATGACATCAATACATTCTACATTTGCCCTACACTACACATCTCCCCCTTACAAAAACATAAACATAACTTGAACCATATGCATTTTGATCAACCGGCCAACCCCAACAATGTCAGAACAAATGTACAAAAACAAAATTAAAAGATACACAGAGAATCAAATGTTAGCAACAAATGAATTACAGTAGTAATCATTCAACGCTTTAGGATGGCATGTGATCCTTTTGGGTCTTACTCCCATTTCTTCCGAAACCCTCTTCTGACTAAGACACTCCTTGGAGTATCCAGTGGTTACCATATCGCCCATTTCTACCTCCACACATCCCTCTACTGAGCCTTCTTCCGGTTCTACCTCATGCTCCAACCATACTCCCTTGTCACAGCCCTCATTTATTTTGCTAGGTGCACACAATGCTATTCTTTTAAGATTCCAACACTTCCCATTCTCTAACCTCACTGAATTTTTCATTACCTGAATTATACGTTGTGGTTCATAGAACTTAATATCCACCTTAGACACTTTCCCAGGTTTTTTAACTCTCATCCATTGTCCCACTTTGACAAAAGAAGTTTTTGTCTTATGCATATTATCAAAATACTTTTCGTACTTGTCATGTTGTCGCAATAAATTTCCTTTGACTTTTGAAAGCGACCAGTCTACTATTTCTGAAGAAACCAACCATCCAGGGTTCCACTTTGGTCTTGGCTTCCTCCCCCTCATTAATTCAAAAGGAGAACATCTGGTGGCTTTCACAACAGTGACTCTGTACAACCATACTGTTTTAAAAACATGTACCTCCCACGAAATGTCACTCCTGCAAGAAAGTTGAATGGCAGCTTTTAACACTCTATTAAACCGCTCTACCATCCCATTACCGCTGGGATTGTACAATAAAGTAGTTCTGTGTGTAATCCCACACACACTCAAATACTGTTTCATCCTGTCTGAAAAAAAATTGTACTCCATTGTCACTTATAATAACAGCAGGGGTACCCTCATTAAGGAAAACTTCATCAAAAAACTTCAAAACCGTTTCAGTGTCCAACTTCTTGATAATCTTTATAATTGGCCACTTAGAAAAAACATCCATGAGTGTAATTATATTTTTCTCTGAACTGTCCACAGGTCCCATAATGTCCACTGCAACACATTCCCATGAACTGTCAGGACAAACAAAATCACTCATGGAGGGCCTACACGTTTTAAGCGTTTTGTCAGCTGACATACAAAACCCACATTCTCTCACTTCTCTTTCCACATCTATAGCCACTCCTGGCCACCAGTAGACACTCTTGACACTAGACTTTGTCTTTACAATTCCTAAATGTCCTTCATGACATAAAGAAATTATTCTTTTTCTTAGAACCTCTGGGGGAACCAACCTTTCTCCACGTAACACATTCAACTCATTACTTGTTCACTCATTTCTCACCTCCCAAAATGGTCTTAACTCCCCTAATTCACTCTTCAACAGCCAACCTTTATTTACACATTCATTGACCTTTGTAAGCGTCTCATCTTTTTTACATTCATCATCCCATTCTTCTTTACTAAAACCCTGTCCCCCATTGTCCCACACCAAAGCCACCTTTGCTTCTTCAAGTAAATCATCTTGACTTTCAGACATTTGTATAGGCATGCGAGATAGGAAATCTGCAACTGCATTCTTTCTTCCTGGTAAGTACTCGATTTTATATATGAAATCTAAAATTCTCATAGAAATGCGGGCTAACCTAGATCACACTTGGACCATGCCCACATTGGTTAATACTTTAACTAGAGGCTTATGGTCACATTTAATAGTAACCTCTTTCCCCCAAATGAATGAACGAAAATGTTCCAATTACTATGCACACCCTAAAGCCTCACGCTCTATCACCGCATATTTTTCTTCTGCCGGAGAAAGGGACCTTGAGGCATACACAACAATTACTTCCTTCCCTTCTTCATTGTACCGGGACAATACTGCCCCAATGCCTATCCTGCTAGCATCTGTTGTGACTTTTACACTTGGGGTCAAATCCTTGCAATGTCGGAGCTGCACAAATCGCATTTTTAACATACACAAACACACTCTCGCAATCCTCACACCATACAAACTTAATTTTGACCTTAAGTAGTCGTCTAATATGAAATGTCCTCATGGAGAAATTCTTAACAAATTTGGAGAAAAACTCTACCAACCAGAGGAATGATTTCACCTTCTCCTTACATTTGGGATTCAGGCATCTCTAATAGCTTCTACCAGTTTACTCTTTCGTTGAATCACCACCGTACTTATCTCATGTCCCAATTATGTAACCTGTCTCTCAGCAAATCTGCACTTGGAATACTCAACTGTGAGACCAAATTTGTCTAGCAAAGACATAACTAATTTAAGGTTAGAATCATGGTCATTCCTGTCTTTCCCCATCACCATTATGTCGTCCTGAAATACTAACACCTGACTATACTTCCCAAAAATGTGAAACATCAATCGGTGGAACACAGCAGCTGCGGAGGCAAGCCCAAACCGCATCCTTTTATACTAGAAACAACCCACATGCGTAATAAATGAAGTGTACTCTTTGCTTTCCTCGCATCAGGGAATTTGATGGTATGCTTGCGATAAATTAATCGTGGAGAAAAATTCCATGCCTCTAGTCCTGGTTAATAACTCATTAATTTTTGGTAATGGGACCGGTCACTTAAAATATTACCATTTAGATGGCGCAAATTGATACATATTCAGATTTTGCCACTAGCTTTTCGGGCAACAACCACCGGAGCAACCCACTCTGCCGACTCAATTGGTTCTATGATATTCTCCCTGACAAGACGTTCCAATTCAACTTCCACTTCTTCCTCACCGACATTGGAATATTTCTAAGCTTAAGAATCTTTGGTATAGCATTTTCCTTCAGCATTATTTTGTGCTTAAAACCAACCATCTTTCCAACATTCTTTGCAAACACTCTCAGGAATTCCTCACATATTTTCTTCCCAAGGACTTCCCCCTCATCCAGTACAAGTACTTGTTCGACTTCATTGGGATCCAAAATAATGTTCAAATTTCTTTAGTCCTTCCATCCCAACACTGAAGGACCTTTCTTGGAAACATACACCTTACCAATCGATTTCCTGTTCTTAAATCTCAAAATTAGATTCCTATACCCCAACATCTCTATCGTTTCATCGGTATAACTCTCCAGTGCAATGTCTGTTTCAAACAGATGCAACCCCAATTTTTTCTCAAATTTGTCTTTCCATACCGACTCATTCACAATAGTACATGGTGAACCGGAATCTGCAGCAACGGAGATTCCTACACCTCCGAATTTCATGAAGCACATGGGTTTACTTTTGTCATCGCGACTCTCAATATTCAAAACCACCTTTTCTCTCACATTCAACACACCTGCATTATTCGCATCCCCATCCTCCTCACTTGTGGAATCTGTGTCTACCTCCCCAATGCATTTGACTTTCTCTTGTTTAGATATTTTTAGTTTACAATCTCGCACAAAATGCCCAATTTTCCCACACACGCTGCATTTTTGCTTTATTGCGGGACAATTTCTGTCATTTGCTAGATGATTCTTACTATCACACTTATAACATCGTAACTTCTTGCTCACATAGGCTTTCCTATCCTCTCTCTTGACCAAATCTTTACTAGCTTTAGTCACAATGGATTTGACAACCTTGGATTTGTTAGATATGACTCTCGCTACAACCTGAAGTTCTTTCTCTGCATGTTCTTTCTTCAATGCCTTAGCACATCTTCCAGATAATTCAGCTTTTCTAACAATAGACATGACATCTTTCAAAGGACTATCTCCACTAATCCACAATCTTTCTTGGACTGATGCATCATGAGCATGCATCACCACCTGATCTCTTATAGGTTCCTCTTGTATACCACCAAAACGACAATCCAATGCAAGTTTTTCAATGCGGATAGCTATTCATCAATAGACTCACTCCGTTCTTGTTTTCTGTGGAAGAACTTATAGCGTGTTATACCAATACAGACTTTCGGCGAAAAATAAGTATCTAGTTGTCAAATGACTTCACAAAAACATTTTCATCCCCTACATTATCCTCTTTAGACAGTTGATTATATATTCTCAACCCCTCGGGACCTAAGGAGTGAAGAAGTAATCCTTTCGCCCTCTCAGCTGACAATTTGTTTACATGGTCTATTGTAGTAATATAATTCAAAAAATATTCCTTCCACTGTAACCAAGGAACTGGTGGCTCTCCAGGGATACACAAAAAATCCTTAGGTGCATTCACCGTAATGCTTGGTGCAGGAGTTGCCTTAGTGCAATTGGTCTAGTTCTAAGGATAGCCTCAGTCCAATCTTCACCACCAATATGATTGGGAAAATGACCCACAATAATAAAATAAAAAAACGAAAATATAGTATTTGAGGAAAAAACAACTTCAAAATTGCCAAAGCTGAAAACGAAACCTATGCAGCAAATGCACAACAAATATTAATACTTGTGCTGTGTGTGTCAACGAGAAACACACCCTGTGTGTGACAGGACAAAATGCTACTACACACAGTGTGGCATCAGTACACTATGAGGTTATACAATGTAGCACTGAAGGCGATATGGCAAGTCACAGCTAACAACTAACACTAGTGCTGTGCGTGTCAGCGAGAAAACACGCTTTAAACTGAAGGTGTAAATTGAAGCAGATATCAATAGATGTGTGTGTCAGCGAAAATGCCACATGATGGCCACAAGATGGCAGTGATGGAGTGGGGTTTTGAGAAAATAAAACCTGCTCAGATTGAACCCTCAGTAACATTCATTAACAGTGTGTTGTGAAAAATATTATTAAAGAACGCTAAAATAAGGGGAAATGCTTTTGCGCATGCCTAAAACTAATGCGTGTATTAATGCATGGAACTAGGCCATAAATTGCTTTGATGAAAAGACTAATGCTGCTTTTGTGCACGTTAATAATATTTTGCTAGGAATAACATGGGTTAGTGCAATGCCGGGATGGTGTGCAATCAAATGCATTGGACATGTGAAAAAAGATATATTGAGACATTGGTATTCATGGATAATACTATTTCTGCTATAAAGGAATAAGTTAAGTTATGACTTTTCAAATGAAGTGTTTATGAATTGAATAAACCACTGGAGAATACATCATAAAAAAAGCAGGATAAATTGATTGATTTTCATTTGAGTGCGAGTTGGAGACGCTCCTCAAATCTTGAGGACAGCGCAGTTTGTTTGCTTCATTGATTATCCTCACACTCAGGAGGATTCACCCACTAGCACCACCGACCTCTCTTGAACTTTGGGGTCTATTACGATGGCGGGCGGACACCGCAACGGCAAACGGGACCGCCCGCAAGAGGTGCGGCGGTCCTGCACTGGCAATTAGGATGCCACCGCCACGGTGGCGGTGGCATCCCACATATATTGAATTGCGGCGGGTGGTGCTGTAAGCAGCACCCGCCACAATGCAATATATGCATGTATATATACGTATATATATATATATATATATATATATATATATATATATATATATATATATATAAATAATATATATATATGTATATATAATATACGCGCGGTGCCTGCCACCTTGTCCATGCCAATGTTGGGGGGTACCATAGGTACCCCCCAAGTGCAGCCCCCAACCCCCCCACCCCCCTGGGGGCCCGCAATGGGCCCCCGATGCGAAAACCGCATGCCTTTCCATGGCGGAGTCTCCGCCATGGAAAGGCATAACACCGCCCACATCATAATATGGATGGCGGTGCCTGCAAGGCACCGCCACCATATTATAGGCCTTTTCCGCCCGGTAGGCAATCGTGACGATTGCCTACCGGCGGAAAAGCGGCGGACGGTCTTTCCGTCCGCCGCGGTACCCCCCGCCATGCTAATGTGGTGGGGGTAAAAGGCCGTCCGGCGGGGTGTTTTGGCAGGCAGATCGCCACCACCGGTCGGGCGGTGGCGATCCGCCCGCCATGCTAATAGGCTCCTTAGCTACACATTTTCCATACGGAGTGCGTCAGTTAATTTACTATTCTAGCTTTTAAGAAGAACCATTTGTAAAATATTTGTTACGAATCCGACTATACAAATTAATTGGATTTGTAATACATATGTTAAAAAGTCCAAGAATGAACTTTTAGCTGGTGCCTAGGTAGAGACAACTTTATTAATTGTAATAGAGTATTTCTATGCTTTCCTATGGAACAGCTAACCCTGCGACGGCGAAAATAGCTTTTAGGGCCTTGTCACTCTAAGGACATGTTTACCATTAGCTTTTACGTGTCCTTATTTTAAATATCATGGGCCCTGCGTTATGGGCATTTAAGGCCGACCTATTAGTGACTTCTTAATATTTAAAACAAGGGTTTAGGACTGTTAAAAGGGGTTAGTTTGACAGGTCAAGCTTGCAGTTTAAACCTGCTCAGCCAAGTTACTGATGACAAGCCTGTAGTCATGTTATGCATTGTCACTTTAGTGGAAGTACAATGAGTGCTACAGTCCAACAGTGATATATAACTTACAGGTCCTGGGTACACCTTGTACCATATATAGTAGAGACTGTTAGGTAATCTAGATATACAAATTAGGTGTATACCAGTTCAACATGTTTTTAGCGGTCAGAGCACATACACTGGGTACTAGACAGCAGTGTCCCAGTGTGCAGAATACAAAAACCAGCAGAAAAGTCCAGCAAAACTTTGGGGTGACCATGCAAAAAGGGCATTTTCCTATACTTACCTTCATAATATTTTGGTCCTCAATATTTTTGTCACAATGTTTTGGGCCAACAATATTCTGTGCTCAATATTCTAGTGGAATACCACTGCAAGCATCCTCAGTGAAGGCCAACAGCTCCTCAACACAAGCCTGTCCATAGTTGCTTTCGAGGGAACACCATAATGGAGACACAAAGAGACCTTCTCAATATGGAGACATGTTTCGCTTCTTGTTAGGCTGAGATTTGTGGGCTAGAGGCCACATAAGAAACTTAAACTGGCACTTTTGTTGCACTGATAAAGAAATGGCATTCGTGCCTTCCAATTCGTAGGATTTTGGAGCTTCATTTTACTTTACAGGTACTATCATTATAGCCTGTTACTTACAGTTAAATAAGGGTAGTTGGAACACAATCCTTTATATGTGTTATCTTTATTTCAGGTCTCACTCCCAGCTGATTCCCTAGCCTCGCCTTCCCCCGCTTGATCACCCTAACTTCTGAGCTATCATAGCCATTCAGAGTTGGGGCTATCGAGAGGTGGACCCATTTTGAGCCTCAATCCGTTCCTGAGGATTGACCACGCTGACAGCAGCCCAGATCACACCATCCTCTTGGTATTTTCAAGTGATTCAGGGGTTACAGTCACCAGGATCCTTGTCTCAAGTTGGTAAGTTGGCATCATTAAGCTTCCACATAGCTAAAGGGTCTAAATTTGGGACGTATTCTGCAGAAGATTGCAAAACACACATCAGATAAACCATGTGTGAAAGTTCATGGTGGATGTGCGATCCTAAAAACACATAATGTGCTGTCACAGAAGTCCTTTACTCTTCCTTGAAAATTGCCTATTAAGCAACAATGAATTTACTTTTTACAATGAGAACAGTTGTTGATTACAATTGCAGTGACAATGGAGTTACATGATTATCTAGAGGACCCACATTTAAACTTCACAAGGAATTCTGTCCTCTCTCTGGAGTCACAGCGTCTAATCGTTGACAATACTGCAGGGGCGAAATTTACTTTCGCTCTTAAAAAACAGATACCGGCACAGCTCAGTAAAGGATTTAAAGCCCCTTCAAATGATAGACAAGCATATGGATGATGCCCAACCAGGAATCCAATTCTTAAAGCAAGCTCTTCTTTTCAGTCCTGCAGTACTTGACATCCTATCACAGGATAAGAGATCATATTTGCCCTGGTGTGAGTAAGATTCCTGGTGAGTATTCCTCTGCTTAGAAAATATATGCTCAGAAGCAGTTCAGGCATCAATCTCAGGGGTGATTGACACTGAGCTCTTTTGGCATTGAATGCAGGAGACAGCTGTGTATAAAAGCTGTGTGACTAGTTCTGAGGAAGCTGAAAGGACCAACAGCATGTTTAAAATTATTTTATTAGCCGAATATCGATCCCAGATATCGCACATAACAATCCCTCCATTTATAGGAGTTTTTACAGATAGAAGCCGGTTATTGATTTGAACTAAAGTGCCAAGATGGAGACCTGGCAGCACAAGTGCTTTAAACAATGTCTTGGCATAGACTGTTTTGATATACCATACTGAAATAATGTCCTTATGTTTGGTTCTAAAAGCATGTAAAATGAAAGAACAATAGTAAAATAAAGTGCTGCAAAAATGCTGCAAAATTTCCAATTTGGTGCCACAAAATGTGCTAATTGATGTTACAGTGTCCTGGGGGTCAGAGCCCTTGGCCTGCAGTTTCACCCGGATTCTGGTGGATTTAAGTGAAACTTCATCTGTATGACCCTCCATTTCTGTTTGCCTTCTGGAAATAAACACCTGGATGACTGTCACTATGACTGAATGTCAGAAAAACAAAAATTATTTTAATTGATAAGAATCATTCCTGACACCTGCCATTTGATTGGAAACCAAAATTAGGTTCTCCTCCATCAGTATTAGTAACAGTCTAGTACCAGGGCACCATATATGAGGCCATCAACATTTTTACCTCCATTTTTATTTGTGCATTCATTGTAAGGGTAATATGGCTGTCCTAGGCACAGTTGAAGTATTATTGAAAGTGTGTTATTGTGCATTGATGTAACTGAACATTCATCAGAAATAGGTTAAAGATTTCCAGCCCGTACAAAATTGTGCACTTAGAATATTTTTGTGTTTTAGGAAAAATTACTATATTTTGGGTTATCATAGCCAGCTAGAAGTGATAAAACACATACAATTCTGAGTTCTTTGAATGGTATGATAAGCTGATAATAAGCTTTGTTTTCGGTTCTTGACAACCCAATTTCATATTCAACAACACACTATGTGCCAGCTGTACGAATATCTGCTTGCAAAATGGTGCTCCCTAATTGTGAATAGTAAAAGACTTTTAAGAAGCAACCTACATACCAATAGGTCGGTTCCTAAAAATCTGAATCGTATTGGGTCGTAATCTGATCTACCTCATGAATATTAATGAGGTAGGCACTACATTGTGACCTATTATAATTGGAGGCCATCACAGTGATGGTGGCCAGCTGGGGCAAGAAGACCACCGTGTCTGTGATTGGGTATAAATAATGCTAACATCTGTTTTAATGCAATCTGTTTTCAGCAACAGAAACAGCTGCAGCTGTGTTTTTTGTAAAAAACTGTTATTTTTACAGTTTCAGAAAAAGCAGTGGTTAACTGGACCACTGCCTCTTTTTACATTCCCAAAGGGGAGAATGGGTTACCACCTCCTCTGAGGTGTTGGGTAAATATCAATGTTTGTGACAGGATTTTTGGTTGAAGAACATTGATACATTAGACACTGATTAATCATTTGGAAGGGACACCTACAACACGCCCCTTCCGGATACTAAATCAGTGTCCATACAGAATTCCAATTTAAAAGAGCTGAAAAAACATTTCTGACTCCTAAAAAAGGGTTAGTTCATAAAAAAAAGCATTTTAACTGTTGCAAACACTAAACTTGAGCAATTGCATCCGTTAAAATGCTTAGGACATCTGTCCTTAGTTCTCTTCATTCTAAACCACATCCTAAATAGGTGATTTCAAAATGGCAGTTAGAGAAAGCCAGTTTGAAGCCGCTCAGTCTGACTTGTGGCAGATTATGAAATTAATTTGTTTCATATTTGTGAAAAATCTCAATCTATCGTGTTTTTCTATGTTCTCAATAGACTATCGTAGTGGTTTTATTTATTTGTTTATTGGTTTTGTGTTGTTTGTACTACAGTGTCTTGAAGCTTGATTGTATCTAGAATTGTTGCTTTATGTCAAATTAATAAATATAAATTCTAGATCTAGAGAAAGGAAAGGACAGTCAATCCATGGGGGTCCATCTTCATGGCAAGCAGATAGGGCCTCATCTCTAAAGGCAAAGTAAACATTTGTTATTGTGTTCTTTTTAAGTCATGACCCCTGAGCTCACCAGTCTCCACTAGAATGCAGAAAACAAAATGCGTCATGCTGGTTAGCATGACTATATCACTCCCAAATAGTCACAGCCCTGAATAGTAGCACAAATTGACAAAACTGATGTTGACACAACATGCCACAGACCAGGATAAGTGGCCCTAGCCCACAAGGCACGTGTGAGGCAAATGGGTTCTGCCCATTGAGTCCATCAGGAATTTTCACAAATAAATACTAATTTTTGGACTTTTACTGTGAGTGTGTTTCGATACCTGAGTCTCACTCACTGTAAATTCACAGTAATTCACAGTAATTGGTCTGGGCGAGTTCACCACCAGTGTCTGTCTTTTAAGATAAGGCTGATGCTGCACATCTAGGGTAAGGGGCACTGGGCTACTTAGACGTGAATAACTGTGTGCATATGTGTGTGCACATGTGCGGGCTTCAAGTGTTACATGACCATTGTGCACAGCACTATATCTGCGCACAGGTAGCCTGTCACAGAAGGGACTCAGCAAAGATTGGTACTGGCCTGGGGTAGGCCTTATATACGATTGGACATTCATTGTGAATGACAGTATTACTTACTGGGAAAACCTGTGGTGCTTCACTGTATTATACATATAGGTACCATCTGCCCTAATGCACAGTTTTGCACAGTTTTGCACTACGTAGACCTTCAAACTGAAGTATCAAACTGGGGTAAAACATGCACACCAACTTTGAATTTGCAGTCCTCAATAACCAACATCCATATATTATGGGACTTCAGAATTTGTCATATTTCTCTGGCTCTGCTCATAATCAAATTCCAGGTCCTTGTCCCCCTTACTGGACCAGGGTAGTTACTCAGCTCCTCAGTAAAGGGTCAACTGCTTCTCTAAACAAAATACCAATTTCCTGCACTTGACTAGTTTGTGGGAATGGAAAGAGATGTGGATGAAATCTTCATCTGTTAATTACATTGTCACACTGCATCTGGACTGGGGTAGCCCAGCACACTGGAACAAAGGAGGGAGCCCAGAACGTAAGAGCCAACACAGGAGGGCTTTTTAATTTTTTATGTGATGGGATCAGGAGGCTTTGTAATCAAAGTGCAGAGATGAGGCTCTCAGAGGTGCTCTTACCAGAGACAACTCAAAGTCCCCATTTTGGATTGTCCAAGAATGCTGTGCAGGAGGGTTGGGGCATGTCTGGGTGATGATGTGCCATACTGGAATTGCCCTGGGGTGCCCTAGAAATGTCCACTCTCAGTTAAAAACATCTGAACAAGAGATAGTCAGTTGAGAAAACCCTAGACCTGAGAATGACAACGTTGAAAAGGATGCCCAGCTGTAAGTGGAAGCCACCTCATGCCCTGCAAAGATGACTATGGACCTTGACTCCTCTGCTGACACAGGTGTTCTACAAGGTAGCCATAAGGCCATGTGGCCAGCGGAGTGTGGCAAGGAGAATGTTCTGCTTGCTGGCTGAGAAGAGGCTGTGAAAGATGCCCCCACCAAGCAGAAGAGAGCCTCAGGAGCAAAGATAGAGGACACGTCTGGAACAGGGAGTTGTAGAAATACAGCTCCCTATGCAAAGCACCATTTAGAGGCCAGGACGCCTGAAGGGAGGTTCCCTGGTGGCTACACCTGGCCACCAAAAGCAAAACACACCCAAGATGGAGAAAAACAACTCAAAAGGGCCAGAGATATGGCTACTTGCAGCTGGCATCTTTCCAAAGGAAAAACAAAAGAAAATTAGTACATAGTGTTTGTTAGAACCGGGGTCACCGATTCCGACGCGGTAGCTTGGCGCGAGGCAGGAAGGCACCCGAAGGCAATGTGTTAAGCACTTGTGCAGCACACACTCACACTGACTCAATAATGCGCCACAATAAAGGGGGACACCACACCAGGTTTTGATGTAAAAACAAGATCCTTTATCTCATTTAAATTAGCAGTTGATAAGGCAGATAATCTTAGGCAACATTTCATTTCATTATAGCTTCATAAACTAGTGCGTACATTTCATTCAAGCACATTAAAACAGTAGAACGTTACGCCATTAAAAAGGCAGTATCAATAACCTCCTAGAAAAGCAGGTAACACTGTAGGTCATAGACTGTAGGTCAACACCTAGACTTCAACACAGTTGGCGACATGCAATTAGCTAGACATTAGATGCACATTACACTGTAGATGATGAAGAACCTGTATCAACCTAGGCGCAACCACATTCAGTACAGTGGGCGTCGCAAAGCAGGTAGGCCTACAACATAAGAACACTTTAACTCTTGGCAGGCGAACACAGGCTCAATTCAGGTAAGCACCTTTCCACTAGGTAACACATTTCATTACTGAGGATATAAATCAGGCCTAACCATTAATTAAAGCAGGCATAATAATCAAGCTGGTAATTAGCTTAGGGAACCCCTCCACATGTCCCTCTCTCTGGGGCCTCCCTGTTGATTTGGGCTTCTGTGGCTCTCAAGGGCTACTTAGGGGTTAATTCAGGCCAGGCCCACTGCTCTCCGGGCCTCGCCTCTTCTCGTGGACAAAGTTAATCCTGGTTTCCCCCTTGTGCGGCAATGAGGAGGTGGCCCCCGGCCCCCAGTGGCGACTCTACCTGCCCTAGGGGCCTCCCGGGCTCACCTGCGGTGATTTCGGTGGTCGCTCGCTTGAGCGGCTGGTTTCTCCCCGGGCCGGCCCGTGTTCTGTCGGGCGGGGCCCGGACTGGGGCCGATAGGCCTTCTGGCTGTGATCGCGGGTCGTCGGGGGCCGGTAATGCTCTTCTCCGGTCCCCGTAGCCAGCGTTATTATGCGGGGAAGGGAGCGGGAGCAGGCAGTCCTCTCCGGCCGGCTTCCCACCTCCCTCTGCTCACCGGGACTCCTCTCCGGCTCCCGTAGGCGCTGGGGGCTCAGCGGGAGTCGGCAGCCAATCACTGCGCGGCCTTCCCGGGGGCACGGCCGATGACGCGGTCGGCGTCCCCGGTCACTCAGCAACGGCGTCGGTGGGGCCGGAGGCCTCTCTCCCTCACCTGGGCCGCGGCGGTGATCTCCAGGCCGCAACTTCTGCCTCAGAGGGCTCCCGGGCCCGGCGGTGATCGCGTGGGCACCTCGGGATCTTCGGTGAGGGCGCGGACGGCGCGCCTCACCACCAAGGCCTCGGGGAGTCCACGCCCACCTCCGCAGCTCTTCACACGCGGCGACGGCCGCAATGGCAGTTCTCCAGCCCGAGGTCAGTGGCTCGATGGGGCGATTCCTCCCACGTGGAGGCACAGCGCGGGAGCGCGCTCGACACAGGCTAGCAGGGGGGATAATTATAACAGTGCTTTGGGCAGCCCAGCAGCAGGGCAGCACTGCGACAGCTAGGAGTGGATTGGGTGAATGTCTAGCGCTTCAGGACACAGCGCTTTACCTGGTGATCCCCAGTTTGGCAGTTCAGGTTTCTGACCTTGTTGGTTTGTCAGGCTTGCAGTTTCAGGTTGCTTGCGGTAGTTCTTGGATTGTTGCAGTTACTTCTGTGGTGGTTGCAGTTACTTGAGGGGAAAGGGGTTGAGTTGGTAGGCATAAGAGCAGGATGGTTCCCTGCAGGCACACTGGAGGTGGTTCCCTGGGTCCCCTCACGCTGGGCAAGGTCAGTGGGTGGAAGGTGTTCCTCAGCTATCTTAGCACAGCAGTGCCTCAGCCCAGTCAGTACCAGTAGTGTAGGCCTCCCCCCTAGGCCCAACAGCCTATACTCCGACGGAGGTTCCCCCAGGTCCAGTGGTGCCCCAACTGACTAAAAGGTTTCCCTCCAAGCCTCTTATACCCCTAGGTCAGGTGACCCTCCTAAAGGCGGCAAAACATAACTCCTCCCCACGCTGGAAGGTTCTAGAAGCTTCCCTCATGTCTGGCCATGAGGACCAGGGGCGGGGACGGCATGGATACTGTATCATTATGTCCCCACCTGATCCTGACTACTAGTATGTGTATGCAAAGGCCACTCCGCAGTAGCAGGGGCCTGTGGCAGCCATCTTAAAAGGAGGGAGCACCTGCACCTCAGCACTGTCTGGCAGTGGTAAGGCACCCAGAGACGTAGGTCCAACAAAAAGGGTAGTGGCAAAAATGAGGCGCGAAGAGAAAAAAACGGGGTAAGACCACCCTAGGGCTGACAGGTCTAACACGCATCCCCCCCAGCCGAAAGTGGGGAGAGCTTCCCAACCTCTAGGGAGTTCTCATCGCTAAGGCGGAAAAACCGGGAGAGACCGTCAGCGTTGGCGTGGTCTACACCGGGTCGATGTTCCACCCGAAAGTCCATCCCCTGGAGGGAAATGGACCACCTCAAAAATTTGGGGTTTTCGCCTCTCATCTGCATGAGCCAGCGAAGGGGTCGGTGCTCGGTCTGAATAAGGAAGTGAGAGCCAAAGAGGTATGGCCTCAGCAAAGCCCAAACCACAGCAAAGGCTTCTCGCTCTATCGTACTCCACCGCTGTTCCCGGGGGAGTAGCCTTCGAGAAATAAAGGCCACTGGCTGGTCCTGGCCATCATTGTTAAGTTGAGAGAGCACAGCTCCAATACCATGCTCGGAGGCGTCTGTCTGCACAATGAATTCTCTTCCAAAGTCTGGAGTCCTAAGCACCGGAGCGGTGCACATCGCGTGCTTCAGAGTGTCAAACGCTTCTTGACAGGCAGCCGTCCAGATGACTCTGCATGGCTGCTTCTTTGAGGTTAATTCTGTCAGGGGGGCTACGATGGTCCCATAGCCCTTGACAAACTGGCGGTAGTAACCCGTGAGGCCAAGGAAGGCCCGGACCTCCGTTTGGGTTTTGGGGGGCTCCCAGGCCAAGATGGTCTCGATTTTGGCCTGGAGGGGTTGCACCTTACCCCCGCCCACCAGGTGTCCCAGGTAGACGACAGATCCCTGTCCAATCTGGCACTTGCTAGCCTTGATGGTTAGGCCAGCCCGCTGTAGAGCCTTTAGCACCTCCTGGAGATGCTCCAGATGGTCCTCCCAGCTGCTGCTGAAGACAGCTATGTCATCCAGGTAGGCAGCAGAGAAGGCCTCTAGGCCAGACAGTACCTGGTTAACCAACCGCTGGAAAGTGGCCGGAGCATTTTTCAGCCCGAAGGGCATCACCCGAAATTGAAAGTGGCCCTCGGGGGTGGAGAACGAAGTCTTCTCCTTGGCTCCGTCCGTCATGGCAATCTGTCAATATCCTGACGTCAGGTCGATGGTACTCAGATACCGAGCTGCTCCCAGTCGGTCAATGAGCTCACCCGCCCGAGGGATCGGGTGAGCATCGGTCTTGGTCACTGAGTTCAGACCACGGTAATCCACGCAGAACCGAAGTTCTGGTGTGGTGCCCGGTGGGGCCGCTTTCGGCACCAACACCACCGGACTAGCCCAAGGGCTGCTGGAAGGCTCAATCACTCCCAGCTCCAACATTTTGGTCACCTCACTCTGGATGCTGGTTCTGACTTTGTCGGACAGCCGGTAAGACTTGGTTTTTACTGGCGGGCTGTCCCCTGTGTCCACATCATGGGTACACAGGTGCGTGATTCCAGGCGTAAGGGAGAACAACGAGGCATACTGCTCCAATACCTGGCAGCAGTTCCTCTGTTGCTCCAAGGTCAAGGATGGGGAGAAGACCACTCCCTCCACTGATCCATCGTTCTCTTTGGCCGCCAGAAGGTCCGGAAGAGGCTCGCTCTCCTCCTCTTCACTCCCATCCGTCACCATCAGGAGAGTAAGTTCTGACCGCTCCTGGTGTGGCTTAAGGCGGTTGATGTGGAACACCCTGTGGGGTTGTCGGGGGTCTTGAGGTCTACTACATAAGTGGTCTGGCCTCTTCTCTCCAAAATTTCGTACGGTCCAGCCCACCGGTCCTGGAGGGCACTAAGCTCTCCGGGCTCCATGACCCACACCTTCTGTCCAGCATCCAACTCCACCGTCCGAGCATTCCGGTCGTACCACTCTTTCATGATGACTTGACTAGCCTCAAGATTGTCTGAGGCCTCCTTCCACAGCTTGGCCATCTGGCTGCGGAACGCCAGCATGTAGCTGACCACATCACAAGGGAGCTTCTTAGAAGACTTCTCCCACCCCTCCTTCACGAGACTGAGGGGCCCCCTAACGGGGTGGCCATAGAGCAGCTCAAAGGGGCTGAAACCGACCCCCTTCTGCGGCACCTCTCGGTAGGAGAAGAGCAGACAGGGTAAGAGGACGTCCCACTTCCGTCTCAATTCCTCGGGTAAGCTTCGGATCATCCCCTTCAGGGTCTTATTGAAATGCTCCACGAGCCCGTTAGTCTGGGGGTGGTAAGGAGTGGAGAACCTGTAGGTCACTCCGCACTCCTTCCACATGGCCTGCATGTAGGCCGACATGAAATTCGTGCCCCTATCGGACACCACGACCTTGGGGAATCCCACTCGGGTAAAAATCCCCATCAAGGCCCGCGCCACCACAGGTGCAGTGATGGTCCTCAGAGGGATTGCCTCCGGGTACCGGGTGGCGTGGTCCAACAACACCAAGATGAACCTATGTCCCGAAGAAGTCGGCGGGTCCATTGGCCCGACAATGTCAATTCCTACCCGCTCAAAAGGGGTACCGACAACCGGGAGCGGTTCCAGAGGGACCTTCAACTTAGTCCCAGTCTTGCCACTCGCCTGACAAGTCACACAGGTCTTACAGAAGGTGTCAGAGTTAACTCTCATCCTGGGCCAATAAAAATGTGGGACCAAGCGGGCAAACGTCTTGTCCTGGCCCAGGTGTCCTGCCAGGGGTATCTCATGGGCCAATTCCAGCAGGAAGGCTCGGTAGCATTGAGGGACCACTAAGGCCCTAGATGACCCATGCACCGGAGCCTTAGGCTCACTGTAGAGGAGACCATCCTCCCAGTAGACATGGTAATTACTGGTCTCTTTACCAGTTGCTTGGGCTTCGGCCTGCTGCCGCATGCCTTCAAGCGTTGGGCACTCTCCTTGCGCCCGACAGAATTCCTCCCGGGTAGGCCCTCCTTCCACCTGCCACTCTGCAGGGGTCGGCAAGTCCCCCACGGGAACGATATCCACCTCAGCGGACTCCGGGGTCACCTCCGCGGGCTCCCCATCCACCTCGCCGGGTGCATCCTCAGGGATGTCCTCTTGTCCAGCAGTGGGCTGGGCCATTGTTTCAGGCTCCAACCCGGGTTGAGTTCCTTGCCGGGCAGCCATGGACCGCGTGACCACGCAAGTCCATCCTGGTAATCCCAGCATCTCAGCGTGGGCGTTGAACTCCACCTCCTTCCAGGCGGTATGTTCCAAGTCGTTCCCGAGCAGACAGTCAACTGGCATAGCAGGGCTCACCGCAACTCTCAACAGGCCTGGGACTCCTCCCCACTCAAAGGGAACTTGGGCCACGGGGTAATGACCCAGGCTATTATCAGCCATGACAACCGGGTGGAATACTTCAGGAATCACCTGCTCTGGGGACACCAGCTGACGTCTTACCATCGTCATGCTGGCACCCGTGTCCCTCAGAGCCTCCACCTCTTCCCCGTTCACCAGGACCCTCTGCCGGTACTTGGCAGTGTTCGAGGGTACCTGAACCCGTGGGATCATCTCTCTATCCCCCAGGGAAACTAAGGTCAAGCCTGTCCACTCACCTCCCCTACCTAGGGACAACTCCTCCCCAAGCGCTACACTGGCCACCCCGGGGCTCTTACCTCCTGTGGGGGCTGGGGTCCTCTTGCGACACTGGGGATCCCCCTTGTAGTGTCCAACCTCCCCGCACTCATAGCACCGGACAGTTCTGGGCTGCTGACTCCTGTCAGGGTAAGTGGGTTTCTGGAATCCAGATTGGGATGGGGAACCTACCCCTCTCCCAGGCGGTCTATTTTGGGGGCCTTTAAAGAACTCCTTCTTTTTATCTCCCCCCTCTCTCTTCTGGGGAAAACTCTGTCCACCTTTCGGGGGGGTCTCCCCCGGATCCCTTGTGGGACACCCGAGTGCTAACCCAGGTATCCGCCTCCTCCGCAAGTTCCCGAGGATCGGTCAGCTTGCGGTCCACCAGGTGTTGGTGCAGCTCTGGAAAACTTTTATCTAGAAGGTGCTCCCTTAAAAATAGATGGTACAGCCCCTCATAGTCACTCACTTTGCTGCCACGCACCCAACCCTCCAATGCCTTACGGGCATAATCAAAAAAATCCACCCAGTTCTGTGTGGGAAGCTTGTGGCTGTTGCAGAACTTTTGGCGATACTTTTCTGGGGTGAGGCCAAACTTTTTAAGCAGGGCCTCCTTCATGACAGGGTAATTTGTCTGATCACCTTTGTCTAAAGTCAAGAGTGTGTCCCTTGCCAACGGAGGTATGTACTTGTACAGGCCTCCCCCCCAGTACTTCTCAGGCACCCCATGGGCCACCAAAGACACCTCATATGCCGCCAACCACTTATCAATGTCATCCCCTACACTGAAACTGGCCATCACCTCCTTGGGTAGGTAAAACTTAGGCTCTCGTGGAACCTCAGCGGGTATGCTGCCACCATTCAAATTGCCCTGCGTCTCCATCTGCAAGGCTCGGAGCTCTAATTCTTTCAGGCTAAGCTCATGCGCAAGCTTCCTTTCTTCCATGGCTAGCCTCGCCTGTTCTCGCTCCTTCTCCATCCTAGCAAGCTGTAGCTTCAATTGCCTCTCCTCCCTCCTGTCCTCAAATTCCTCTGCAGACAAACTCCCCCCTGACGCACTACTGCCTGCCCTGGAATGCCTTCCTGGCAACACATTCTCGCTAACGTCAATGCGCAGTAGGTCCAGTTCTCCTGGGTCGTCTGTCTCCCCCTGCTCCTCATCCCCTCTTCCCCCCAGGTGGGCCATTACCCATGCCCTCAAAGCTTTCTGAAGCTCCTCTTTCCTGGCGCCTCGCTTGACGGACACCCCCCTCTCTAGACAGAACTCCTTGAGCTGCGCCACCGTATACCTTTCTAGGTTGGCCAACTCAAACTCCATCCTGCTAGGTGGGGCCCCAGATAATTTAGAAAAAGGGTTCTAGACTGTAGGTAGCAGGTCTAATGCAGGAATGTACACAATCAGGCAATCACAAAAGAATTCTTAGCACTTGCATTTAAACAGGTGTCCAATTGCGGCGCACACTGAGTCCCTGTATGGTGCTGCACAAGCACAAGTCCCGATCCCACCGCTGAACACCAATTTTAGAACCGGGGTCACCGATTCCGACGCGGTAGCTTGGCGCGAGGCAGGAAGGCACCCGAAGGCAATGTGTTAAGCACTTGTGCAGCACACACTCACACTGACTCAATAATGCGCCACAATAAAGGGGGACACCACACCAGGTTTTGATGTAAAAACAAGATCCTTTATCTCATTTAAATTAGCAGTTGATAAGGCAGATAATCTTAGGCAACATTTCATTTCATTATAGCTTCATAAACTAGTGCGTACATTTCATTCAAGCACATTAAAACAGTAGAACGTTACGCCATTAAAAAGGCAGTATCAATAACCTCCTAGAAAAGCAGGTAACACTGTAGGTCATAGACTGTAGGTCAACACCTAGACTTCAACACAGTTGGCGACATGCAATTAGCTAGACATTAGATGCACATTACACTGTAGATGATGAAGAACCTGTATCAACCTAGGCGCAACCACATTCAGTACAGTGGGCGTCGCAAAGCAGGTAGGCCTACAACATAAGAACACTTTAACTCTTGGCAGGCGAACACAGGCTCAATTCAGGTAAGCACCTTTCCACTAGGTAACACATTTCATTACTGAGGATATAAATCAGGCCTAACCATTAATTAAAGCAGGCATAATAATCAAGCTGGTAATTACCTTAGGGAACCCCTCCACATGTCCCTCTCTCTGGGGCCTCCCTGTTGATTTGGGCTTCTGTGGCTCTCAAGGGCTACTTAGGGGTTAATTCAGCCCAGGCCCATTCCTCTCCGGGTCTCGCCTCTTCTCGTGGACAAAGTTAATCCTGGTTTCCCCCTTGTGCGGCAATGAGGAGGTGGCCCCCAGCCCCCAGTGGCGACTCTACCTGCCCTAGGGGCCTCCCGGGCTCACCTGCGGTGATTTCGGTGGTCGCTCGCTTGAGCGGCTGGTTTCTCCCCGGGCCGGCCCGTGTTCTGTCGGGCGGGGCCTGGACTGGGGCCGATAGGCCTTCTGGCTGTGATCGCGGGTCGTCGGGGGCCGGTAGAGCTCTTCTCCGGTCCCCGTAGCCAGCGTTATTATGCGGGGAAGGGAGCGGGAGCAGGCAGTCCTCTCCGGCCGGCTTCCCGCCTCCCTCTGCTCACCGGGACTCCTCTCCGGCTCCCGTAGGCGCTGGGGGCTCAGCGGGAGTCGGCAGCCAATCACTGCGCGGCCTTCCCGGGGGCGCGGCCGATGACGCGGTCGGCGTCCCCGGTCACTCAGCAACGGCGTCGGTGGGGCCGGAGGCCTCTCTCCCTCACCTGGGCCGCGGCGGTGATCTCCAGGCCGCAACTTCTGCCTCAGAGGGCTCCCGGGCCCGGCGGTGATCGCATGGGCACCTCGGGATCTTCGGTGAGGGCGCGGACGGCGTGCCTCACCACCAAGGCCTCGGGGAGGCCACGCCCACCTCCACAGCTCTTCACACGCGGCGACGGCCGCAATGGCAGTTCTCCAGCCCGAGGTCAGTGGCTCGATGGGGCGATTCCTCCCACGTGGAGGCACAGCGCGGGAGCGCGCTCGACACAGGCTAGCAGGGGGGATAATTATAACAGTGCTTTGGGCAGCCCAGCAGCAGGGCAGCACTGCGACAGCTAGGAGTGGATTGGGGTGAAGGTCTAGCGCTTCAGGACACAGCGCTTTACCTGGTGATCCCCAGTTTGGCAGTTCAGGTTTCTGACCTTGTTGGTTTGTCAGGCTTGCAGTTTCAGGTTGCTTGCGGTAGTTCTTGGATTGTTGCAGTTACTTCTGTGGTGGTTGCAGTTACTTGAGGGGAAAGGGGTTGAGTTGGTAGGCATAAGAGCAGGATGGTTCCCTGCAGGCACACTGGAGGTGGTTCCCTGGGTCCCCTCACGCTGGGCAAGGTCAGTGGGTGGAAGGTGTTCCTCAGCTAAATTAGCACAGCAGTGCCTCCGCACAGTCAGTACCAGTAGTGTAGGCCTCCCCCCTAGGCCCGACAGCCTATACTCCGACGGAGGTTCCCCCAGGTCCAGTGGTGCCCCAACTGACTAAAAGGTTTCCCTCCAAGCCTCTTATACCCCTAGGTCAGGTGACCCTCCTAAAGGCGGCAAAACATAACTCCTCCCCACGCTGGAAGGTTCTAGAAGCTTCCCTCATGTCTTGCCATGAGGCCCAGGGGCGGGGACGGCATGGATACTGTATCATTATGTCCCCGCCTGATCCTGACTACTAGTATGTGAATGCAAAGGCCACTCCGCAGTAGCAGGGGCCTGTGGCAGCCATCTTAAAAGGAGAGAGCACCTGCACCTCAGCACTGTCTGGCAGTGGTAAGGCGCCCAGAGACCTAGGTCCAACAAAAAGGGTAGTGGCAAAAATGAGGCGCGAAGAGAAAAAAACGGGGTAAGACCACCCTAGGGCTGACAGGTCTAACAGTGTTCTGCCATACTTACTGGAAATTCCCCCAAGGAGGTTCAAGTCCTCAAGGGTGGGTGCATCTTTATTTCAGTAAACCATCTAGGAAAGGGGGTGAGTGTCAAGCACCCTTCTCATTTCGATTTCTGCCCCTGGTGGCCCCAGTCTTCTCTGAATAGACGTTGGCCTTCTCTGCTTCTCTATGCTGAGAAAGTTAAATTCTAAAATGGGGTATTTAGTTCCCAGTAATAAGACAATGTTGGAGTTATTGCTTGTGAAGGTCTCACATCCTTCTCAACTAACATTCCAATTTCTTACATATGACAAATCCACTTGCCATACATACACTGGATGCTAACACCATTTAAGCCCAAAAATAAAATGTAGGGCTTTGATGCAACATATTGGAGTGCTCTGCCACTGATGGCTTAAAAATGCTGCCTGTGCAAACTAGCCAGCAACAAACAAAATGTTGACCATGAGCATGTGTACTTCCAATGATTACCTCCCCGACCCTCCCCCACCCCGCCAAAAATATCATGTTATCAAATTACTCCACATCATTATCTACATAAATGCTGGAAACATTGGCTTTCAATTGGATGGCACAAATTCGACGCTGGTCCAAGATGGAATTGAGCTCCATTGCCCTGGCTTCCGTGGAAGATGATGTCCAAAACAGAAATGGGGCTCATGAAGGAGAACCAGAAGAGGAAGTCCAGTAGTGACTAAATTCAGAGCCTACCAATCTCATCATTTAGAACTGTAAATAAAATGGTAGTCGGTGGTGAAAAATACCCACAAAATATCCACAAACCATATTCTGTGAGAGCAGATGGTCCTTGACTAATAATCCACTATACTCATTTGTAGGATTTTACACATCGTCTAGTACTGGAAAAAATGTATGCGCACCTTATCTAAAAAAAAGCTTCAATGTCACAGACTATGCGCTAGTACAAAATATCTATGTGTTACTTGAAGATTACAAGCTCAGATTATACAGAGATGCATTTTTCACAGGTGGATTACCAACTAGCCTAATAATCGCTAAGCCTATTCGGCTCATCATAATATACTTCAGTTTAATGGGCCCAATTCACAAAACCTTTGCTGTGACTTCATCTTGCAATACTCCTGGTTTACTGCTGAATTCCAGGAGTAAGCCAGGAGCAAATCAGGAGTATTTCTGATTTACTACTGGAATTCAAGAGTATGCAGGGGTATGTTGCGTCTTCCCCAGCCCTGGAGCATGCAAATAAAAAACACGCCACGCGGGAGCTGTAGTTAACTTCTTTATTCCTCAGCATATTTCACACACTGTGTATTCTCTTATACTCAATATTAACCACACCTTAACACCTTCCCACATATGACGTACTTCCTGTATAAAGTACGCCCAAGAACCACGAGGGACCCAGTGTGTGTAACATCATTATGCTACAGGGTATAAAACAGTAAATAATAACTTCTTGTTGCAACAGTGTGTACGAATAGATTGTTGTCATTACTTACATGCCAATAGACGCGAGTCAGACGGGAGACTCCAAGTTTTTGAAGCTAACAATGGCTTTATCTTGACTGAGTCCCGCCCGGAATTGCCTTTCCTTCAATGGAAGTAAATGGGGGAAATACATTCTCCCGCTCAAGTTTTTTAAAATCTACCACTTCCTTCTTCTAAAATGTTGGCATGTTTGTCATTATTATTAACGGGAAGGAGATTCAGTAAATCGTTTAACAGTGAATAGTTCATTGATTCAATTAAACAAATGGCAAATCATTTTGCCACATTTTCTTTAAATCAAGCCCATAACGTAATGATGCAAGACTTTTGTCTGCGAAAGGAAAGGAAGGCAATATTCCAGTGACCTAAAATGTGCACAGCAATCTGGCAAAATGTCAGCAGATGGCGCTCCCTACCTAATTGTGTGATCTGAAGCAGCAGCTTCTAAAACACATTTCCGAACTGATTTCATTATACCATCCCTTTCAGACGACTGTAAAGCCAGCACCAGTAGCTGATAGCACACTCATTTTCCATTTTGATTTAAGTTTAGTACATTGTTTTGCATTTTAGAACTGTCAATACAGCTTCGCTAGTGGCAAGTCTGTTAAGCCATTTATGGTTTAATTTTCCAGAGCTTAGTCAAATTGTTACTTATTGTCACTTTGTAAGGCTTTGATACGAGTAAGTGCCATGGCTCCCATATTTAGCACGAAAGTGCTATGAAGCAATGTTTAGACTCAACTCAATTCAAATCTCTTTATTCGATTCAAAGAATCATTAAAGCATTTCAAACACATCTTTAAAAAACATTGTAATAAAATCCCATCAAGTACAAGCATTAAAAACAATTTTCACTAGGGACTAAAGTGCAAGAAATGTAAACAGTTTAAGATTCCCATTTTGACATGGTACTAAGGATCGTAATTCAGCTAAAAATATTGGAAGTATAGAATGCAAATACCTGCTCAATTAGCCAATGACAACACTGAAGTTATTTAAAATTATGCTTAAATAGTTGAACCCTTCCCTAATTAACAATAAAAGCATTCATACTATTTTTCCTTTATCCCAACATATGCTGTACCATTAATTCAAGATATATGTTAAAAAAAATCAATGCGACAATATGTATAATATATGTACATTAAAATTTTTGCCCTTTCTTTTTCCTTATGTAGCTGACAGCCATTAAAAATTTACTAACGCCAAATACAATAAGTTGGGAGCTATCTGATTTTAGTATTCTAAGCATCTCTAGGTAGCTCCTGATATTCAACCTTTTACATAGCGGCTTAATCCATTTACTTCTGGGGGTTACATATGCTGTACAAAAAAATAAAACATTTGCGATGTCTTCGTTTGCACCTAGTGGACATAATGTGCATTTAGGGTCCCTTACCTTCAATTGAGACTTTGCCCATTTAGCTGTAAAGGCGTTTAGCTGGAGTATCTCATATCTAAATTTCAGATCTGGGGGCATATTACCAAGGGCCGGCGATACAATTATCGCCGCTTTAGCGTCTGTTTTTCTGGCGCAAAGCGGCGATAATTATATCGCATTATTTACAAGGACACGCTAGCGCATGTTTCCTTGACTTAGCTCCCGTTTTTCACACGCCTCGCCTCGCATCGATAATGAGATGCAAAGTAGGCGTGGCTGTGAAAACAACATGGGAAAATATCGCGAAGGCAGCTTCGCGATATTAACAACGAGGCGTAGCGATAATTGAAATCGCGCTAACTCTGCCTTAACTCAGGAATTTAACGTCTGTTAAATTCCTGACTAAGGCATACCTAACATGGGAGGTGGATTCTGGGGCTAAGGCCACAGTGCCTATCATCAAGCTTATCGCTGTTTTCCATGGAACATCGCTGGAAAACCAGCGATGTTCCATGGAAAACCCCGCTATCGCTGGAATATTTATCGCCATAGCGCTAAGCGTTGATAATACAGCGCTAGCTTGGCGATATATTCCAGTGATAGCCGGCGATAATTAAAAGCGCGCTAAGCGCGCTCAGCGATAATTATCGCTGGGGCTTGATAATATGCCCCAGAGTGTCTTTGCTAGTTGCGGTTCAATTTCATCTAAAAATGGCTCAAAGCTCGGGTTCATTAGACTCAACTCTAATTAAATGACAGCAAATAAACAAATGCACATTCGCCATCGTTTTAAGTTGAGAATGATCCATTACATTCCTTGTGATGTTTTGCGTTTCGTTATACTGCTTTACTTTTCAGTTTTACGTTTAGTTAGTAAAATTGTAAATTTGTCTGATCTACATGACATATATGATACTATATCTACATGAATCTATCTTCTCTGTTAAATAAAAACGCCAATCTTAATAGTCTTTCAGAAATGCTTATAATATCTTTAGTTTAACTTACGCAGAATAAAACATATTACAGTGTTAAAACAAAAAATTATGGGGCATATTAGCAAGAACCTCGTTAAAATTATCGCCGTTTTAGCGGCAGGAAACTGCCGCTAAAGCGGCGATATGAGCTAGCTAATATGCGTTATACAATTCAATAGAAGCCCAGGTTAGATGTCATGCACATCTAACCTGGGCTTCTATTGGAATTCCATAACGCATATTAGCAAGTCCATTATCGCCGTTTTAGCGGCAGTTTCCTGCCGCTAAAACGGCGATAATTTTAACGAGGTTCTTGTTAATATGCCCCTATGTTCTACAGAGTCTAAAGAGTAAACTATCAGGGCAATACAAACACACACATACACTCACACACAAACACCCCCCTACGTGCACATTCTCACAAACAGACACACAGACAGACACACAGACAGGCACACACATACACACACACGCACACACTTATGTCACCAAAGTATATTGAATTGTGTTAAACTTTCAGAAATTATGTAATGCAAACAGTCAAAACTTAAGGTCCCGGTGTCTGCCAGTCAAATAGTACCAAAAGAAAGCTTGAACAAGTTTTGGTGATGCCATTTCGTTCTGAACCTTGATCTACATTTTTAGGTCAAGCATTCGAGACCCATTGTAACTTCTCTTTCGAGGTTAAAGCCACCCCCCTGCTGGCCACTTGTTTGTTTCAGTGTCCTTTAAAAATCATCTCTTACTAGTGGTCAATCCTTCTCTTTGTCCCTCCTGTTTGTGTTTCTGTTCCTCCCACACAGCAGGGACTAGTACTGTATTATTACGCTTTAGTTGTTTATTTGTAGTTTGGGGACTTTTATTTCTCCTTTCCTGCTCGTGTTAGTGTTTGCCTGTGTTCAGCTCGGCGCCCGTAACTGCTAGCACTTTAATGGAGCTTTCCTCCCTCTCATGTGGCTGCATGCCCGTGCCACTCCCCCTTGTCTGTTTCAGAGTTAGTTTGCTTGTTTATCCTTTCTGTGCATGCTGCGTTAGTCCTTCTTCTAAGCCCTTCGTGCTGTTGCTCACCCTCTTTCCCTTTGCTTGTGTTTGGTCCCTCAGCTCTAATCCATGAAGCCCCGGTTTAGTCCTTCCTCCCAGTTTATACGGCTTCTTCTCCGCCACGTTGTGAGTTACGCATGCGCATGCCCATGGCCGTCTCGGAGGCTCGCCCATGTGCCAGAGGCGTTGAGAGCAGGAACGGCAGAGGAGGTAGCGAGCTGCACCCCGTGCGGGATTAGGAGCCTATGCCCCGGCCAACACCCGTCTCGCACCAGTGTCCCGTACTGGGACCAGCTCAACCGGCATCGGGCGGACTACAAGCGAAGCATCGGGTGAGTTCAGCCAGTGAGGAACAGTGCCTAGGAGGACAGGTAGGCTCTCCTGTTGAGGGGGCTGGGGTGGAGCAGAGTGTGCAAACACGTACTGGGGACCGCTCTGGGTTTTTGGGTTGGCTCAACTGATTTGATGGGTTGTTTTGCTGGTGGACTGTGTGTCCTGGGGTTCAGAAGGCAGCTGGAGTGTATGTTGGGGTGTTTTGTTTCAGTGCTGGTGGGTAAGCACATGTGGTAATCGCATATTTGGGGGGGTGGTAGTACTGGGGCTGGTGGTTGTGCATTGGGGAGGGATTGCTGGTTGTCTGTTTGTGTGATTTTGGCTGTAGCTTGGTTGTTGGTGCATCAAGGTACTTTGAAGTAAAATGCTTACTTTTTAATATTGCGATTTAGTACTGCAGCATACCCTGTTGCCTGTTTGGCAGTACTTTCTATTTTGGCAGTGAAGGAAATTCACGCAAAGAAATGTTACATTTGCTCAGAATCAAAAGTGTTATCAGTCCAACAAGTGTGTTTATGGCAAGAGATGTGGATTGATGTTGGTTTAGGGGTAACGGGCGAGTTGTGGTTGCATATGTGGCAGTTTGGAAACTTGTATTATAAATGTGTGGTGTATACGAGATCATATTTGTGCTTTTCAGGAGTTTTATAGATTGTTGGTTGTTTGGGCGGGTTTGTCGTGATTGGACTGATGGTTATTCATGTAGCTAAAGGGACTTCAGTCTTGAGATAGTACATTCTGTGGAAAATAGAGTTTGCAAGAGGTTTCGCGCGTGTGGTGTTATGTTTAAAAGACAAAACATTGTATTTTGATTGAAGTAATTTAATTGCAGATGGGCGAAGGCTGTGTTTTAGTGTGTCCTGCATGACAGTGAGCAATCGAGGTATTGAAAAAATCTGGTAGGTTGAGGAAATGTGCTTGCAGTTAGACACCATGCTGTCTTATCTGTGGCGACTGAATGTTCCAACAAAAATACAAGCCGGGACTGTAAAGTAACTCAGACAATTAATAGACGATATTCTATTGTATACGTTGGTTGTTAACAACCTGCAACATAATATCACATTAGAGCAATGCGATTCCGCCTCTCATCTGAAATGTAAACAAATGTAACACGTGGCAATCTTGCATTCTAGTTTATGGCCACAAACGTTACTTGCAGTGGGTGCGCCTAAGCATCCCAGAGCGTGAGTCTCGCACACAAATCTCTGCCAGAAATGCATGACATTGTGACACTTTTGCATAGCACACCGAGCTGATGCTTCCATCTGGACTGATCTCAGTGTTTGACATTCCTTTGCCAAAAGCATGCATACCTAGCGCAGTTCATTTCTGTGTTTTGAGGACAAAAGGTTGGCATGTTAAACCATTTACCTGCACGCCCAGATTCCCTTCAAAGGCCTTCCTGGTGAAGGGAAATTGACCGTTATGTGAACAATGCTTTCGGTTACAGCTGTGTGCGCAGAAATGTGGACAGTACAGATATGTCTTAGCAACACTTCAGCATACATAATGAAGCACGTAACGTTGCATTAATCTTATACGTCGTCGTTTGGAGGAATGCAGATTCTGTGTTGCTCTGCCCCCCTACTCTTAACGTTTGACTTTTAAAATTCCAAGTTTGCCCAATATCATACCGTTGTTATTTGCTTTGTGATCTAGATGCATACTTTTTTTATTAGTCCTGTTTAATGTACTGTAGATGTGAGTTTTTACTTAGTTTTTTTTTTTTTTTAAGAAGATGGCAGAGTTTTGCCCAAAGGAAGACCTTTTGGTCTCAAACAGCTTCTCACGCTCATTAACGTTTTTTTTTTCCTCAACCATGTCACTATTTTACTATTTTGGGAAAAAAGAGTTTCGGTCAAAGTGTAACTTTATTGGTTTGTTACACGCCCCGGACTAGTCATGTGAATTTTGGTTCGCTGATATTGGTGCCAGGAGGGAACTGGAAATCAGATGGATTGTGCTGCACAGAGGAGACGTGTCAGAACTTCGGTGGTTGCATTCATATATTTTTAGGTCAAGCCTGGGCAGCGAATGTGCTGCTCTGCGAGGCATGCTGTATTCAGGTACGGACTTGAAGCTCCACCCATTTTCCGCCCATGTTTTCAATTGGCTCCTGTTACTGTCCTTTCTAAATCGTTGCTTTTGATTCATGAATAGGCTTTGTAGTCCCTCCTTAGTACCGCCTTGCCTGCATTTCTAACCTCCCATGAGGACTGGACTATTTACTTGCGTTGTTACATGGTCTGCTTTATTTACAGTCTGTGAGCACTATTTTCTTTAAAGATTTTCTCCTATTCCACCCCCGACGTGCTTTCCTACAACGCAGCATGCCGCCCGCTTTTATATTTTTATTAGTAATGGTGGCCGGTCCGCTTTAACTATAGCGGACGGTCCGCTTTAACTATAGCGGCCCGCTTCTTTTTTTATTTTATTTGCCAGCGTGGTCCGCTTTACCTATAGCGGCCGCACTTCTTTATTTATTTTATTTGCCAGCTCTGTCCGCTTTAACTATAGTGGCCGCGTTCAGGAACCTTTGTTTTATTTTTGGTGAAAGCGCCCCATAGCGTGCTTTTACTTTAATGGTGGCTGCGCCACTTTCTGTAGACACTGCTTGGTGTATTCAGCCTACAGCGAGCCGAGTCTAAAGAAAGGGGTGCTGTAGACGCTGCGCGCTGTAAGTTGAATATGGCAAGCAGCGTCTAAAGAAAGTGGCACGGCCACCATTAAAGTGGTCTCGCTTTTGAGATAGTTTGAGCTATTGCCAATATAAATTACAATGCCTTTTATTTATGTGTTGGTTTTTCAAAACACATAAATAAAAGGCATGGTCATTTACATTGGCAATAGCTTAAACTCTTGCAAATGCAAGACCTATTGCATTGCAAATGCTTTTTTGTCTTACAGCAGCAATATTTCATATTGGATTTGGTCTCCAACCAGCGTGTTCTTCCCTTTGTTGGAACGTGCCATACAAGGGACTTGGTGGTTGTTTAGTGAATTAGTAAATAATATTAAAATAAGACATATGCATATAATGGCACTTTTAAGTGTGGATATTTAAATCACCAATGAATCCCCTTCACAGTTGGTATTCTCACTTCAACACTGAAAATCAAAGTACTGTTCTAAGATTTTCTCCATTCCATAAGGTGAAATATGGTAATGTTCTCCTTAATTCTATTCCCCTTCTTTCTCCCTCCTCTTTCTATGTGTACAATTCTCTGGCTAGAGAGTGACCTCTGACTGTGCTAAGAGAAATGGTAGGGGATGGGAGGCAAATGAAATAGAATGGTGTAGCAAGAGAGGTGAACTACAGGGAGAAAGGAAGCAGAGATTGATATGTGATCGAGAGATAGGTGAGGTGAAGGTAAAGAGTAAAAGATGAAGTAGCAAGAAAGACGGAGATAGAAAGAGGGAGAGGTAGGTAGAGAAAGAGCCATAGAGAGATGGAAACTGTTTTAGAGTGAGGTAGAGAGGGATAGAGACAGTGGCCCTGATTACGAGTGACCAGTAATTTCCGATCAGTGCGTCAACCTCTGTTTACGCACGGGTTGGAATTACAAGTTTACCTATATTTACCACATCTGATAATTATAGGATGTGTTAAATACCTCAACTGTTGTTAAATTTCGTCAGTAAACATGTCAAAATTTAACAAGGGAAATTGTATGGTATTTAGAGTATCATGCGGATTTTGGTTAATTAAACACCAAAATCTGCATGTTATTGCCCAAAACTGGTGATAGGTATTATTTATTGCACACAAAAAATAACGTATGCCGTGGTGTCGATATTTAGCATGTGTGATAAATACCACCTAAACTCGTAATCAGGGCCAGTGCTTAATTTGAGTCGGTGGTTGCTGGTGGGGCACACTAGCATTCATTTTTGGGGACTGTTAGAAATGGGGGTCTGTAGTTGGCAGGTTGTTACCCTGTCCTAGTAGGGACCCTTCTTCCTAGTCAGGATAAGAAAGTTACACTTTTAAAATAACGCCTGCTCACCCACTTGGTAGCTTGGCAGGAGCAGTCAGGCTTATCTCAGAGGCAGTGGGTGAAGCATTTGCACATAACCAACAATAATACAGTGAAAACACTGCAAAAGGACACCACACCAGTTTTAGAAAAATAACCAATATTTTATTCGTGCAAACATGACCAAAAACAATCAAAATCCACCATACAGTTCTCAGAAATATCAATACTCAAAATTAGACTTAAATTACAGTTCCTTGAAGTTGATAGGTCTGTCCAGGGCTATCACGGCATTGTGAACAACAAATCCAAACAGTTCTGGCTGACAGCAGCTTTGCGGGCCTGCTACGGTGTCAGAAAGACCCGCAAAACAGTACCTTTAGAAATGCAGGGTGTTGGCGACCTCTCGTTGAGCTCTGAAGAGCCGGCGTCGGCAGGCGTCAGTTCCGGAATTCCGTGCAAGAGTCGTCGGGCCCTTGAAGTCACACGTATTGCAGATCGAACTCCTCGCAGTTGAAGTCAGGGCACCGGCGTCGGCAGGCGTCAGGGCTGCGGTGCAATGCAGCGGTGTGGCATGTGGTGCCCTCAGGTAGCGGTGTAGACAGCGGCTCGGTGACGGTCATCCAGTGGCGTTGGTGAGACCTAGGCTGAGATGCGAAGTGATGCAGGGCTCGTCGCTGTGCTGGCAGGTCACGGTGCAAGCAGCGGCGTCATTGTTGCGGAAGTGCTGTCGTCGGCTGACGAACAGGAGTCGATGGCGTCGGTAGGCCAAGGCTGTGGTGCGGGAGGAGGGCAGTGAATTGTGCAACTTACGAGCAGTGTCTTCAAACCACGGTGCAAGCAGTGGTGTCAATATCAGAGTGGGGCGTCTTCGTTGGTGATACCAGGGCTGCAGCGTGAAGAGCGACAGTGCGGAATGCGGTGCCCACAGGTCACGGTGCAAGCAGCGGCTCGGTGGCGGCGGCGCATGGCATTGTCAGTGAGACTAGGGTTTTGGTGCGAAGTGCAGCAGTGCCCTTTGTGGTATCTGCAGGACACTGAGCCTGCAGCAGCATCGTTGACGGCATCGGGTTGCTTTTTCTTCTGTTGCAGCACAAAATACACAGTTCCCAGTGCTGAGAGTAGTAGAAGTTGAAGTCTTTGCTGTACCTGAGACTTCTGGAACAGGAGGCAAGCTCCACCTCAAGCCCTTAGAGAAACTCACACAAAGAAGTTGAAGAAAGTTCAGTCTAGTCCTTTCACTGCCCAAGACAGAAGCAGCCACTGCAGTCCAACACAGCAAAGCACACAGCAAAGTGGTAGTTCCTCCTCACAGCTTCTCCAGCTCTTCTTCTTGGCAGTCTTCTTGGTCCCAAAAGAGTTCTAAAGTGTAGGGGTCTGGGCCCCAACATTTATACTGAATGTTCTCTTGGGCAGAGAGTGTTTGTGCTTAGCCCAAACCAGTTTGGTCCTCTCTGGCCCAGCTTCCCAGCAGAAGGTGGAGACGGCATTGTGCAAGGCAGACCAGGCCCATTAAGGTGCAAGGAAATCTCATCCCACTACTCTAAATGCATCCCAGCCTGACTCATCCAGGAAAGGCAGGACACACCTCGACCCCCCCCCCAGTGGCTGTTTGAAGAGAATGCACATCCCCAGCCCCTGTCACCCCAAAGCCAGACAGTCAATCCACAACCCAGCATAGGCACATCAGATGGCTAAGCAAGAAAATACCCACTTTCTAAAAGTGGTATTTTCAAACGCACAATATATAAATCATCTTTACTAAAAGATTAATCTTTATGTTCTGAGTTCAGGCATACTAAACTCCATCTTCCTATCTTGTCCCCATGGGAAGCTATACTTATAAGATGTTAGAAGTAAACCTATGTCCTACGGGACAGATAGCCTTTCAATAGTGAAAAACTAAATACCCTGCATTTCACTATCAGGACATGTCACACCCACCAGTACTTGTCCAAACTTTCACATACACTGCACCCTGTCCACAGGGGTACTTTGGGCCTACCTTAGGGGTGACATACATGCAAAAAAAAGGGAAGGTTGGGGCTTGGCAAGTGGGTGCACTTGCCAAGTCGACATGGCAGTAAAAACTGCAAGCAGACACTGCAGTGGCAGGTCTGAGACCCCTTTGAAAGGCTGCTTGTGTGGGTGGCACAATCAGTGTTGCAAGCCCACTAGCATCATTTGATTTAAAGGCCCTGGCACTCTCAGTGGAGTTTACTAGTGACTTACCAGTAAATCAAATATGCCAATCATGGAAACACCAATCCATAATCCAATTTACAATAGGAGCACTTGCACTTTAACACTGAACAGCAGTGAGAAAGTGCGCAGAGACACTATACCAGTGAAAACAGAGTCAAAACCAGGAGGTCAGAAAGCAAAAAGACAGGGGAAACATGCAAGAAGATACTAACAGGGACCAGCACTTATTTGTCTGTATTATACATTTACCGAAAGCAAGAGAGGAAATAACACAAAATGGGAATGCCGAAGGAAGAGAAAGATGGAAAAAATGGCATAAAGGGAGAAAGTAGCAGCCTGCAAGAGTGAGATAAAGGGGCAGGGAGATCTGGTAGTGGATTAATGAGGCATGAAATGGATTTAAGACTATGAAGCCCCGATAATCTGTGTGCTGACATTTAATTGCACTGGCTGCAGGCTTCTGAGGAGAGCTTTAGACACCAGCACTCTTTCTTTTACAAATGAAACGCTGAATAGAGATTTGAGTAAGAAATGTAGAGAGATCGAGGGGGGAGGGTACACCAAGTGGAGAGGTAAAGAAAGGTAAGTGAAAAAAGAGAAGTGAATTAGGGAGTCGTAGAGGTAAACACCAAGAGTGGTGTGGTTATGAGAGGTGGGAAATATGAGCTAAAGATAGATGTGAAATAGAGGAAGAGAAAGAAATGCAGCAAGAAAGTACAGATGGGAAATAGAAAAGTAGCAAATAAATTGGGTGGGGAATTGAGACGTTAGGTAGTGTGCGAGACATCTTGAATTGAGAGGGATGTAACAGTGAGAGAGAAAAGTGGAAGAAAGAGAAATGAGGTACACGGAGAGGCGAGGTAGATAGAGATTGAGAGAAAGTTAAAGAGAGATAAGGAAATAGAAGCGAGTTGAGGAGAGAGGCAAGAGGTAGTCAGTGGTGCAGCCAAAGGTATGGGGCCCCCTGCAAGTTATGCTGAGTGGGCTCCAGGCAATAACCCTTCTCACCAGTTTGTTGCAATAACTTAATTCTGCCACGGGCCCCACAATATCAGGAGGAGTCTAAGCTGTAGAGTTAGCATCCAAGGAAAAACAGATAAGCATTTGACGTAAACATGTTCTGCAGTCAGAAACAGTATGGCACAATGAAAATCGATTTCGGTGTTACTGACTAACATAATAGGGTTTTAAGGCCTAATTGTTTGTTTGCCTCCAATGAAAAAAACTAAAATCAATTCAGCCCTGAAGAAAAGGACCTTTAGGATGCACACCCTACAACATGAGGGAGAAAAGTGAGCCAAATGTTTGTTTTGCTACAAAATTTCCAAAAGAAACTTGTTATTGCAAGAGTTTACATACAGTTCTAAAAGGGTACTCCCAGAGCAGTCCAGTACTTTAGAGCCTGCCTTAGTACCCAGAAATATAATTTCTTTGCAGTCACAAATCATGAATGTGCCAATCAGCAATAGTAGATTGAATAAAAGCCAAATATCTGTTCTACAACAGAATCAGTGGTTGATACCGTTGCCCCTTTTAATTGTTTGCCAGTTATCGGTCAATCAAAATACTTATGCCACAAAATTAAATAGAAGCAAATTGCTTATATTAAAGTATCTATCTAGTGTTATTTTCTGGAAGGCAGAATGATATGTAAGGTTGCTGCCATCTTGTATTGGAGTACTTTCGATATACTTGTGAGATGCATGAATACTCACGACTGCTGCTCAAAAAGCCTGGGATGCTGGATTAAGACAATGTTCAATGTGTTCCCCAGCTGAGAACTTGATGTCCACTGTATGAGCAGTGATGTTCAAATATGCATGGGCTGCTTATTGCCTGGGCTGTTTATTTTACCTGCGCTGTTAAGGATACCATTACTAGTGACTGCCATACATCAATCTTGTTTTAGAGATCTTACAAAGTTAAGCATCAACGTTATCCCTTGGGTTACATGCAGAAGTATGAAGCTGATATGCACAACTCAATAAAACACATATTGCAAGTGGGCTCCCACATTGCTAAAATGCAGATCATGCACTTGACTTGGCTTTAATGCAATGACAGAACAACTCACTAGAATATCTTATGCACAAGGACAGAACAGATATATGGGATTTCAACCAGATTATTTACACCTCACAGTGGTTTAATTGTACAATTTAAAACTAACTCAACATATCTCTTCAGAGAGGTGAGACAATCACCTTGCCTAAAACTAGTGTACCGTTTTCCAAGATTCTAGTAGGAGCTCTCAATGTCAAACTGAATTTTGTTTGTTATTTCGACAGGACAACCGTCAAATCACAATATTCTAGTCAACATGAAATACATATACCTTCACAGAGGAGAAATCTCTGGTAATGGGTTGGGGAGCCCAAGAACAGAAATAGAAAAAGCTATTTGCACCTAAAAGGTATTATTGTGCAATAGTGCTGCCTATGTGCAAACTGCATTTTCAGAGCACTAATACATTTTGTATGATGTTCTATTGCTCCCATTTCTTGCATCCACCCCACTCAGTGTTTCTCTCATATCTATTTCTGCCTCTCATTGTTTCAACACTTTTTCCTCTCATTCATTTCTCATTCTTTCACTGTCTATACCACTGACCTTTTCACCAACAACTCCGCCTCATTCTCTCATCTTCACTACTGTCTTCTCATCACCTTTTTTCCCCAGTTGTTGCACTCATCTCCACATTACATTTACCTTTGCCAGTTTTCCTTTCTCGCCCTGTCTTGCTCTCCATTTTCTCTTGCCTCCACGTCTGTCTTCTGTTAAATCTATTTCTTCCTGTTTTCTGTTCATCTTCAAATGTACTACCTGTGCATTCTTTGATCTCTGATGCTGCCAGTTTTGCTCTTTCTTTTGCCTCTTCCGTTTTTGTCTGCACATCTACATCTTTCATTGTTTTACCTCTGAAAGTCTGCCTCTAACCACCAATACTACCACTTTTGTTTTTCCACAACTCTATGTCACCCACTTCTATCTCTCCCAGTTTCCCATCCACCTCAAATACCGTATTCTCACCCGGCTTCCTGTAACCTTAAACCTTAAACTTTTAGCTCTTTCCCATGATGTCTTTAACCTTCAGCTGCACCTATGACATGATCTAGATATCTTTAGTTTTCTTCTGCCCTCCAGCTTTATTCTTCTCATTTGCTAGCTTTCATAGTTAAGTGTCATTCTAACCTCCACCTACAACACTCTATTCTTTTCACCTTCTTTTCTCTTCCCAGCTTTCCCAGTTTACCACATACTTCCATGTTTTTGTCTCATGTTGTCTGAACACTCTCTCTTCCTAGTTCTCTTCCACCTACTTCACTCTTTCATGTTCCAGTTTCTGCCTTTCTCTATCAATGGACACTTTAATATTTCAACATTGAGGCTTTCTATATCTTAACAGTTCTCATGAGTCATGTTATTCATTCATTCTTGTCTCGTTTTTTAATGCTTCACACCTGCACATAATTTTGCCACATACCTTTCCCATTCCATCTCTTCATTTATCCTGTTAGGTCTCTGCTCACCATTCTCTTTGCTTTGTGCACCTGCCACAGAATAGTTGCACTCCGCTCCCCCCGTCACTGTCTGCCTCCCTGCCTCTCTCTTGGCTTTCCTCTCTCTCTGTCTCCCTCTCATGGCTATTTCTCCTGTTCTGCTACCTCTTTCCGTCCTTTCTGTCCCTTTCAATGTCCTCCGCAACATTCATTGTCTCTATTTCCTAGTGTTTATTTATGTCTTTCCTTTTTCTTTCCCTTTTCCTTTTTTCTACTCATTTTCCATTCTTGAATTTCCCCTTCTCATGTCTTTCTATATATCTATTTCACAATTTTATCTCTCTGTTTCTTTCTTTCGCTATCAGTTATTTTTCTAGCCTCTTAATTATTTTCTTTTTACCCGCAGTCTCATTTGTTGTGCCAACCTCTGCTTTATTTTTTTCTCCTTCAAGTCCTTCTTATCCTATATATTTGTTCCTTTTAAGTTTTTATCTTTCTCTGCTACTTCTCTTTTGTTCACATTATTTCGCATCTTTTTTTCGTCTTAGGTTTGTTCTTTTTCTCCACTGTTTTGCTCATCTCTGTGCCTCTCTCTTATTCTGCTTTTCTCCTTTTCATTATATATCTTTCTCTGTACCATGCTCAGTCCGCTTTGCCCCTACTGATAAATAATAAGGGCCTTGGCAAACAGCTCCCTCCGGATTAGTCCCCATATACTTGGCAAGAGATGCTAAAGGGAGGAAAATGATCTGTAAAAGGATGTCTGTCATGCCATGCTACGTCGATAAAACAGACGTGTCAAATTGGAGGAGGTCTATCGTCATAAATAAGAAACTAATGCCTGCCATATGCAGAGAGGTTTTTACCAGTGTGTGAGGGACCTTTCAAGAGCCTTTCTTTCAGAAGGGAGTGTTATGTGTCTTGTTGGACTTGGCCCTTTTTGCAGGGTCATCCCTAAACTTTTTGCCTTTCTCCTAGCCTTTTTTCTGACATGATGTTGGTGGTTTTAGGACTGTGGGCACTTTAGCACTGCTATCCAGTGTAAAATGCGGGTGCTCTCGGTGATAAATATGGTAAGATTGGTCTACACCTGTTTGGCCTATTTAATTTACCTGTCAGTCCCTTGTAAAGTGGTATCTCATACCCAGGGCTGGTAAATTAAATGCTACTGGTGGGCTTGCAGCGCTGATTGCGCCACCCACCAAAGTAGCCTTTCAAACCTATCTCAGGCCTCTGCCATTGCAGGGCCTGTGCCCGCAGTGTCACTGCCGCTGTGACGTGGTACCTAAAGTGTGTGCCATGTCCGTGAGCCCCCTTTTACCACATATCAGTCAACCCTAAGGTAGGCCCTAGCTAGCCCTATGGGCAGGGTGCATTGTAGGTAAACGATAGGACATGTACCTTAAGTGTGTGACATATCCTGGTAATGACAAACAGCCATTTTGGTTTCTCACTACTGTGGGGCTGCCCTCCCATAGGAATGCATTGGGGATTCCCTGATAAGTGTTTCAGTGGTAATTCCTGATATGAGAGGAGCAGCGTGGTCAAGTTTGGTATGTTTGAAATAGTAATAAATGCTACGCAATGGTGTGCGCAGATTTATTATGATTATTTTAGAAATGCCACTTTTAGAAGTTGGCATTTCTGTGTGCTACGTGTCTGCCTGCCTGATGTGGATTGCATGTCTGGCTGTTGAGTGACAGGGGCTTGTGAGGTGTGTGTGGCTCCAGGAGGAGCAGGGTGAGTCAGCACTAGGCTGAATGGGACATCTGCATTTGGAGTAGTGGGAGGAGAAGTCCCTGGTCCCTGAATAGGATTGTGTCTGCCCTAGTGAATGCTGGCTCTGCCCCCCTGTGGTGTGTCTGATGACGAGCTCCCACCTAACAATGGAGAAGAGGAGCCCTGTCAACAGAGTGCTCCAAATCCCCCCTGAACCAGTTGCATCTGGTTCCCCCAAAGCCCTGTCCTGCAGACAAAGAGAATCTGTGTATAAATGTAGGGGCTGTGACCCCATGTTTTTTTGGTGCTATTCCTGTGCTACTGGGGCATGCTACTGCCGGGGGCCCAGGAGGAACCGCCATGGGGGCTTGCCTCCCTGCTGGAGGACCCTGTGTGCTGGCCTCCCTGGGCCCAGCTGTGCCCCTTGGACTTGTTCCCTAAACCTTGAGGACTCTATAGCGCCTGGAGAGCGCCTACTCTTTGTTTACCAGAGAGAGGAGCAGGGTCGCCTGCATCTGCAGTGCTAGGCTGCGATCAGTTCCGAGGGAATCCCGACGTGGGGATTCCCCCGCAGTGCACGGGAAGCGGGAGCCCACCCCGCTGTTTTTGTGCCTCTGAAAGAGCGGGTGCCCACCCCGCGTTTGTGCGTGTCTGGAGGCGGGAGCCCACCCCGCCTTTATGCTGTTGTGTATTGCGGGAGCCTACCCCGCTGATTTATGCCGTTATGTTAAGGCCGGTGCCCACCCCGCATGAGCATTTTATTTCTTCGGCGGGTGCCCACCCCGCCTAGGGGCTTATTTTAATAGCGGGAGCCCACCCCTCATATGGCCGGTAAAAGCGGGTGCCCACCCCACATTGCTGGATCGAGGAGAAAAGAATCACTGCCGCGATCCCCGAGCCGGAAACCAGGCAAGAGCCACCTGACTGTGGGCGGAGCCGAGGGAAGCCCAGGAAGTGTCCCAGCGACGCCAGAAGAGGTAGCGTCGTGACCAGGAAGCCGGCAAACCTGTGCCAGTCTGCGCGGGGCTCCCGTGAGGAAAGGGAGAGCCCCGAAGAAGAGGTCCCGTGATCGTGGCCTGCCCGGGATGTGTGCTGGCCGCCTTCAGCCGAGATGAGGAGAGAGCCCCCGAGGAGTGGGGGCTCTCCTGATGCACGCCGCAGGCAGAGGAGAAGAGGAGCCCGATCCAAGCCCCGGTGAGTGGGGCTGAGGCCGTTCCTTTTGCTGTAAGGGCTCACGAGGCACCAGGGCAGTGTCTGTATTTCCTGAGCGGACCCGCAGGAGAGTGGGCCACTCCAACGATGGGGTACATTATTTTCAGGGCCCCGGTGGGGGCCCAGGGGAATCAGTGGTGCCTGTGCCTTCTGTTTGGCAATTATCACAGCTGCCTCGCCTGATAGAGGGCAGCTGCAATGATTGGCGCAATTGTTGGTGAAGCCCCAGTGGGGTTCACGAGGCACAGTGAGTGCCAGTGCCTACAATCATTTTTACAGCTGCACCGCAGTTAGCGGCAGCTGCACCGTTTAGGCCATTTGCTGACACAGTCCCAGTGGGGGACCCAGGAGGCACCATAGTGCCAGCGCCACTATGTCTTTGAGGGCATTTTTGTTCCTTGTGATGAGAGAGGAGTTAGGAACACTCCTGCCCTAGTGCAATTGCGCAATTTTGGGATTCTGCTGCATTGGCAGCCAGCCCTGACATTTTGGGACAGAGAGCATTTGAGCCCCAGTGTAAGGCCAGTTGGCCTGGGGTCATTGGCATGGGTGGTACCTGTGTGTACTGGAAGGGCGCCAGGCCCTAAGGAGTGCATAATGTGGTCATGCTTATGAGGTCGGCGCATAATGTATTTTATGCCTAATGTGAGGTATATGCCAAATGTGATTTATGCGCCCTGAGTTATGCCTAATGTGATTTATGCTTGTGATGCCTATGACATAATGTGTTTATGTTTAGGATGTTTATGCATAATGTGTTTATGCTGGTGAGGCCTAATGCGTAATGTGTTTATGCTAATGAGGTGTGGGCCTAATGTGATTTATTGCCTAATGTCATGCTATGATATCTTAGGATGGTGTCTAATGCTAATGTGATAATGCTTAGGTCATTATGGTACCAGTAGTTACTGGTTGTTTCATTACTTGTATTTTCTGATGGTTCCGACGGTGGCACGATTGGTCTGGTCCTGTATATAATCCCCTGTGAATATTGCCTAGTGCCAGTTGGCACAGTGTAAATGTGTGATTATGTTTCTAATGTGTTTATGATAATACAAAGGCTATTTTTTATATAACCTTGTGTGGAGTTTCTTTTGTGGTGTGCCTAGTGTGTTGCTGCTGTGTGTGTGTGTTGCGCAAACGCTTTACACATTGCCTCTGGGATAAGCCTGACTGCTCGTGCCAAGCTACCAAGGGGGTGAGCCGGGGTTATCATCAGTGTGTAACTCCCTTGCCCTGACTAGAGTGGTGGTTTCTGCCTGGCTTTGGCGCAAGCCTAAGCCAACCAGAAATCCCATTTCTAACATGTCTTTAATGTAATCTCGGAATACGGCGGCTGTGTTCCACTTCCAGAAGCTAGAGTTGTCAGATTCAAGGAAGCTGGGACGCAGTGCAGTCGTGGACTTTGACAACCGGGGGCTGTATGCTTATTCCAATAAAGGCAGTAGCGGCTCGTAGTGGGAGTGTTGTGGGGCGGCGGGGGAGGGGCAGGGTAGGGGGTAGTAAACTCCGGCATACGGCCGACCGGAGGTAAGTACATAAATAAATAAAGAAAACAAATTACATTGCGCACGCTGCAACGCAAATGGCGTTGCAGCGCGCGCAATGTAATTCGTTTTCTTTATTTATTTATGTACTTACCTCCGGTCGGCCGTATGCCGGAGTTTACTACCCCCCACCCTGCCCCTCCCCCGCCCCGCCCCACCGCCCCGCAGCACTCCCACTACGAGCTGCTACTGCAACGGTGAGCTGCGTTGTACTCGCGGTGAGCGCGGCGAGCGATACATTAGTAATGCTGTTTGTGGTGTCAGCAATATTTTACCTATTTTGGCAACAGCGTTACGGCCGGCATGCGCGAGCTGTAACGGTCATTGTGAGCGCGCACTTGGAGGCATTACGAGCCTCACGCAACGCTGCATGCCTGCTATCGATCATTGTGTCTGTGCATTCGGAGGCATTATCGAGCCTCACGTGAAGCAGCACGTGTGTTCTATCGCAGCCAGACAATAGCGCGTACCTCTTAAGTGCAGCTTAGTTCTTCTTGCCAGAGCAACAGCATGTCTCTCCTTCACGCCTCCTGCACGTCTCATTTTCATCACAGCGTCTGCAACGCATCACATGATCTCTTCGGTGACAGGCTCACCTCTTATTGGATGTTTCATGCATACAACCTGTCATCACGGTGGCAGGCACACCTCATGTATTCTATTAAAGAGTGTTAAATCTGCAACACTCATCGGGCACATATTTTCTGCCTTATATATTTAATACATGATGACAAGTACATTGTGCACTAAAGAGGTGTTTTGATCTGCACAGTGTGGTAAGAACTTGCACAGCATACATGGACATTATGTGGTGGTACTATTAGCGTTCATATCTATGTAAGTGGTTAAAGTACTATATTTCAGTATTTTTAGTTACTGAAAAGAATACCGTGATGTCTTCGCAGGGCATACCACCTCCTCCTGTTTTTTTAGACAGTCCTGGTCAACCATGCATGGGGTGGGAGGATTGGAAGGATGCTTCCATGACCTACCTTGAATCAATTGGTGGGGATGTGTTTGTTGCGAAAAGGAAATTAGCCATCCTAAAGCATAATTTAGGCACAGAAGGCAGAAAAGTACTAAAATCTTCACCCATGGATGAAGGATCTGACTCCAATGAGGATGTCTATGATATAGCTTTAAAAGCTCTAGAAGAGAACTATGGAAAACAATAAGTGTGGTGGTAGAGAGACATAAATTCTTTTCTCATTGCCAAACACAAGGTAAATTGGTGGACCAATACGTTGCAGCTTTACGCAGATTGGCTGTCACTTGCAAGTTTAGAGAGCTTAGAAACGAAATTATAAGAGATCAAATGAATAATAGAACTTGTTATATATTAAAATTCAAGAAAAGCTGTTGAGTATGAAGGATCCTACATTGGATGGGGCCATTGAAGTAGCAAAACGTATTGAGACCACATCTTTGTATGTGAAAGAATTGGGAGTGGCAAATGTTAAAGTAAACAATGACTCTGATAAATCATGCAAGGTTTGTGCCATTAAAAAACCCATGCTAAAAAACAAGCTGGAGGGTACCACTAGTCAAAAGGTGCACGAGGGCGCAAAAATTAGATCATGTTTCAGGTGTGGGAGTGTAAGACACAATGCAGAATCTAGTAATTGTCCAGCTACTCATAGTACTTGTTTCAAATGTAAAAAGACAGGTCATTTCTCTAGAGTATGCAAGATGGCCCAGAGATCTCAGTTAAAAAAAAATGTAAATTGCATGGTTAAAGGCAGAATGCCAGATGGGGAGGACAATTCTAACTTAACCGATGATGAAGAACTTGAAGTAATGGTAGTGGAGGATACATGTTCTGTCAACATGTGCACGTACTGTCCACCCAAGTGTGTGGTTAAGTTGAATGGAAAGGAAGTACATGTATGGGCTGATTCTTGTTCGCCATTTACCTTAATAGATGTACACACATGGAAGGGTATACATACTGATGAATTAATTCCTGCTGACATTGAACTGGAGGGGTATGATGGACAGAAGTTACCTGTGTTGGGATACTTTAAATCTAAGTTGGAGTTTCAAGATAGAGAAGCTAGTGGGAAGGTATATGTGGTTGAAAAGGGGCCACCCTTATAGGGATGGAAGGAGCAGCGGGAATTGGGAATAGTGCTTGACCCCAATCATCCTAATCAAGTTTTGTTGACACAGGCACCATCAGTGACTAACTGCATTAACATGTTTCCAAAATTGTTCAGGAAGGATTTGGGATGTTTGTCCAAGTTTGAACATTGCATCGTTTTGAAGAAAGGAGCTATACCCAAAGTGCACAAACTGCGAAATGTGCCCATGGCATTGAGAGCACCACGGAAGGAAGAGTTGGAGAGGCTGTGTAAGGAGAGTGTGATCGAACCGATTGAGGCTTCGGAATGGTTGAGTCCGATTGTAATTGCTAGGAAGCCCGATGGGAAAATCCGCATGTGTGTTGACCTCAGAGACTTGAATAGTTCCATTTGGGTGGATTGTCATCCTCTTCCAAGAATTAACGAGATGCTGGCTAGCGTTAAAGGGGGTAAATATTTCACCACCTTACATTTATCCAGTGCTTACCATCAGGTACTATTGGAGAAGGAGTCCAGGCACATAACGTCTTTTATAACACCTGAAGGCAGGTATAGGTTTATTCGCATGCCTTATGGATTAGCCTCAGCCTCCTCTGTCTTTCAAAGGGTGATGCAAGGTGTATTAAAGAATTTGTCCAATGTATTAGTATTTCAAGATGATGTGTTTGTGTGGATTGAGGACAAGGAACGACATAACGTACTCTTGAAAGAGGCTTTGCACAGAATGGAAGTGGCTGGGCTCACCATTGGTTTAAAAAAGTGCAAGTTTTGCACCAAGGAAGTGGAATATCTTGGTCATACCTTGTCACAAGATGGAGTAAAACCCAAACTCAACCTAGTTAAGGCCATTGAGAAAGCTCCTGCTCCCCGGGATAAAGATCAGTTGAGGTATTTTTTAGGGCTAGCTGAGTATTACGCTAAGTTCGTGCACCATTTTGCCGATAAAGTGCACACATTAAGAGCCATCGTGAAGAAGGGTGTCAGTTTTCAATGGTCAGAGGAGTGTCAACTCTCGTTCGATAACCTTAAAAAGGCAATTGTGGGAGCGGTGGCACTTAAGTCTTTTGATCCCAAGGATAGGACCATTATTGTAACTGATGCTAGCAATCATGGTCTTGGGGCTGCTTTGATGCAAGTTCAGGACAAAAAGGAGAGAGTGGTAGCTTTTGCATCACGTACATTGAAGGGTGCAGAAAGTTCTTATTCTACAGTGGAGAAAGAGGCCCTTGCCTGTTGATGAGGTGTGCAGCATTTTCAAACATTTGTGTAGGGGTTAGAGTTTGAGCTGCGTACTGATCACAAACCCCTTGTGGATCTATTCACAACAAAAGGTGCAGAGAAGGCTACGCCTCGCATTTCCAAGTGGCTATATAGGTTACAGGAATATTTATTCACTGTAAAGTATGTCCCTGGTACAAACAATGTTAATGCGGACTGTCTATCCAGATTGCCGTTGTCCTGTGAAGAGGAGATTGAGGTGAATGAATGGATGGTGGCCGTGGTGTCTAATTTTGGGAGCGCCATTAAGGAGGAGGAGTGGATGAAATTTGTGTCAGAGGATGTTGTCTTAACAAAACTAATTGATGCATTACCTTTTGAACGGGATTGGAGGAGTGGATGAAATTTGTGTCAGAGGATGTTGTCTTAACAAAACTAATTGATGCATTACCTTTTGAACGGGATTGGAAGAAACATGTGGAGTTGGAGCCCTATAAGAATGTGTGGGGGGAATTATCTGCAGATGGTGGCATTGTCAGAAGAGATGTGCATTTAGTTGTGCCTGAGGGACTTAGAGTGAAAGTGATAAATTTGTTACACAAGGCCCATGGAGGTATGTCCACTTTGAAAAGAAGAGCTAGGTTAGATTTTTGGTGGCCTGGGAAGGACAAACACCTGGAGAGACATGTACGAAACTGCATTCCGTGTGCTTGCAGTGATAAATCTCATGTCGTACAGGAAACTAAGATTAATCCGGTAACCCCGCCCACGCAACCTTGGCATAGGTTTGCCATGGATATTTGTGGCCCGTTCGAAGGTTTGGGTGTCTGTGATAAGTATGCCATTGTTATGATGGACTATTTTTCTAAATGGCTGAAGTAGGATTTGTAAAAGAGGTGAAAGCTAGTAATATCATAGCATTCTGTGAAGATATTTTTCGGCGGGAAGGTTGTCCAGCTGAAATTATGACGGACTACGGCCCGCAGTTCACATCTGCAGAATTTGGTGAGTTCCTTAAGGAGTGGGGGATCGAGCACTGCAAAACTCCTGTATATCATCCAAGAGGTAATGGCTTAATTGAGCGTTTCAACCGCGTTTTGGGGGAGAGCATTCAGTTGGCCTTGGCAAGCAACCTTTGTTGGAGGAGACAAGTGAAGGAGATGTTATGGAATAATCGGGTCACTCCGCATACTGTAACAGGGGAGACTCCATTTTACCTTCTTAAGCGGAGGGTGCCTTGTACTGTGGCAGTTCCAGCCTGGATGGCTAGATCTGGGCCACGTTGTGTGGATTTTGCCAAATTACGTACTAAAGTTGACGAGTATGAAACAAAGTATAAAGATCGTCACAATGAGAGAGTCAAGGAGGACATGAAGTTTGCATGTGGCAACTGGGTCAGGGCAAAAGTTGACAACCTCAAAAGGAAGGGTGTTCTAAGTTTTCCGCACCAAGGAGGGTTGTGGCGGTCGTGGGAAACAATGTCAAGTTATCCGATGGCTAATGTTGGAACTCCCGGAAACTGGCTAAGTGCTGTGGAGTGGAAAAAAATGAATGGATGAGAAGGGAGGGGGTCAAGGACCAGAGTTGTGATTTGTGCAGGATAGAACACAGTACACGCATCAGAGCCAGACCACAGGGTTTGTCTGATTATGTGTGTAATTAAATTGCTTACAATGTGTTATTAATTTTCTGAATGTATAGGATTAATTGTTTCTTACTGTGGTTATCCCAGTTTTGTTTTAATTGCATGTGGTCGTTAAATTGTAAAGAAGGGAGATGTGTTATGTTTCTTTAATGTAATCTCGGAATATGGCGGCTGTGTTCCACTTCCAGAATCTAGAGTTGTTAGATTCAAGGAAGCTGGGACGCAGTGCAGTCGTGGACCTTGACAACCGGGGGCCGTATGCTTATTCCAATAAAGGAACTTATAAATCAACACGGATATTGGACTTCTTAATAGGGAGCACATGAAACATCCGCCAATTTCCACCTGAGTGCTGCTGAGATGAAACTGAAAGAGGGACCGTAGTGATCACTTCTACACTTGCATGAGGCTGCCACAGGAAAAGCAGCACCAGAGCAGGTTTCTCCTCCAAGAAACATAGGGGCATATTATCAAGGGCTCTATCGCCGCTTTAGCGGGACTTTTTCCCGCTAAAGCAGCGATAATTCAAACGCCCTATTAGCAAGCTGTCGCTAACTGCTGTTAGCGACAGCTTCTAGGGGATAGCGACCGGGTTGGGTGCCGCTTTGCATGCCAGCGATATTTATCGCTAATGGCATGCAAAGTAGGCGTTCCCAACCTAAAAGCGACTGGAAACAGTCGCTAAGGTCGCTATCGCCTATTAGCGAGGCAGGGGAGGTGATTAACGAACCAGCGCTAAACACGTTTAGCGCTCGTTTGTTAACGCCTGGTCTCACCCTGACTTAGCCATGTAATCCAATGGGAGGTGGATTACATGGCTAAATCCCCCTCGCCCTATCGCCAATCTAACACTGGTCACAGTGCGAATATCGCTTGTTTTCAAGCAATATTCACACTGTTCTCCAGGGTTTCTATCGCTTTGGAGATAAGCGTTGCTGATAGCACGCTATCTCCGCGATAGAAACCTGCGATAGCCGGCGATAATTATCCTAGCGCTAACTGCGCTTAGCGATAAATATCGCCGGTTATTGCTAATAGGCCCCATAGGGGCATATTAGCAAGACCGGCGATAAAATTATCGCCGTTTTAGCGGCAGGAAACTACCGCTAAAACGGCGATAATTGGCTTGCTAATATGCGTTATAGAATTCCAATAGAAGCCCAGGTTAGATGTGCAGGACATCTAACCTGGGCTTCTATTGAATTCCATAACGCATATTAGCAAGCCCATTATCGCCGTTTTAGCGGTAGTTTCCTGCCGCTAAAACGGCGATAATTTTATCGCCGGTCTTGCTAATATGCCCCAGATAGACCAAAGGCAGAAACAGAGCAAGCTTTGTTTACGCATACACCAGGTCCTGTACAAGTAGGGCCAGAAGGACCATCATGCCCACAAGAAACTACAGCACTGACAGGAGGGAAAGATTCTCTCACTTTGGAAAGGGTCAGGTTCAGTTTTACACAACAGAGAGGGTACGTGAAGAAGCTGCACAAGCTTCTTCGACACAAAACAAGCACCACATACAAAACAGGAATGCAAAGTTTCAACACACAGAAAAGGCAGAGGAAGAGAAGCAACTGTGAAAAACAAATTTACACAAAAAAAGATATAGCACGAAAGTAGCAGTGCAGCTGCCCCTCTCAAAGCAGGTACTGCAAGGAAAGCAGTGTGCAGGCCTCTGTCTCACAAAACATGTCCAGTATGCAAAGAAGTAGTGTAAACCTTCCTGCCACACGAACACGTAGAGCACTGAAAGTTACTATGCAGGCTTCATTGCACAAAACAGAGACAGACTGAGAAGTAGCAGTGCGTGCCTTATTCACAAAGAAGTGCACGACGGCCTGAAAAACATGGAAAAAGTAAACCTCTGTCACCCAAAACCAGATACAGTTCAAGTAACATCAAGCCAAACCTTGGGCGTAAAAGAGGTAGACCGTGCTACATATCCTTGGTTAGAGGCAAAACAAAACATGAAGGGGCAGATTTACAAGCCCCCTGCGCCACCAGTACGTCACTTTTCGTGACGTACTGGTGGCGCAGGGGCTCTCGATATTTACAAGGAGAGGAAAAGCCACCATGCGTGACTTTTCCTCTCCTTGTAAATACCGTCCCTTCACACGCAGCACTTTGCGTTGAAGGGGCGTTCCATGGGTGTTGCTGTGGGTGTTCCCACGCAACACCCATGGAACAAGACACATCTCCAGATTTACGAGAAATCGTAAATCTGGAGATGCGTCTGAAAGCTACGCCACCCTAGAGGTGGCGTAGCGAGAGCGCACCGAGGAGAAATGTTTTCATTTCTCCTCGTTTTTCCTCTTTCAATGCGTGCTGCATTCTACAGCACGCATTGAAAGAGGAAAAAGCCTGTACTGATTGTTTTTGTGCAGAAAGGTGCCCCTTCCTGCACAAAAACAATCTCCCCATGGCGCAGGCATCCTTGCACCATGGTGCAAGGGTGCCTGCGCCGGCGCTTGGCAGCTGTTTGTGCGCCAGCGCAGGGGAGAGCACAGGAATGCGACATATTCTTGTAAATATGTCGCATTCCTGTGCTCTGAAAGTGCCGCAGCGTGGCGCAGGCAAAGGGCTTGCAGCGCCACGCTGCGGCACTTTCTTGTAGATCTGCCCCGAAGTGATGAATGTGCAGAGATAAGTGGCCAATGCCATATTATGCCATGAGCCTTGGTTTTTAAGGTAAAACATTTTTAAGCTCAGATCTTTAACCCCATGCTCGCACTGGCAAAACATGAACTATGACTCCCCGAATACAGAGGACTGTTGGCTAAAAAACGCTAGTAATGGTTGAAGGTGTCACGTATGGTGAGGTCATTTGGCACATTGCAGTTAATAACTGCTTAAAAAGGTCCTGGCATAGATAGTTAAATGTGACAAACTGCAAAACCAAGAACAACTACTTTCAAAGTAACATTGAGCACTTTACTTTCGGATTTTAATTTTGAAAGTGCATGTTTTAATCCCAGGCACCAATATTGTATACATACATGCAATCTCCAGGATTAAATAATACAAGGTTTACACATCATTTTGCAAACTACATCGTTATAAGAGCTGCTGTGCTGTGAACCAGGGAAGATCTGTAGGTCATTGGTCTGTAGGTCATTGGTGTTTAGGCCAGAACCATAACTCCGTTTCTGTGTTTTATTCTTGTGATTTTTTTTTACAATGCACTTTATTCTCCTGCTGCATGTGGTTGGATGCAGGGCCTAGCCGTTGACCAAGCCCAGCTACCTGCCCACTGTGGGCTGCTAATCCCTGCTGCACATTGCAAATGGCCATGCGTGAGCAGATACTTCTCGCTGCACAGGACCTTTGGAATCTCTCAGCAGGGGCATTTTTTCCAAACTTTTTTTGGTGGGAAAAATGTTTCCCTTGCTTTTCGTTTTTAGCGAAAAAGTGCAATTTTGATGAACACAGTGATTTTATCACTGCAAACCCAAGTTCTGTAGGGGATTTTTTTGCATTTTCTGTGCCCCTCCTGCAAAGTATTTATTAACCTGGGACTAATGAATGATGTTCAACTCAATCAAGTATTTGCTCAGATTAAGTCAATGATGTATGAGCACCCTAAATGGTAGACAGTAATTGTTAGTGATTTTAACACCGGCATTATGAATAAGGGCTACAAAAAAATCACAGTTATTAGAAACAAAGGGGCATATTAGCAAGACCGGCGATAAAATTATCGCCGTTTTAGCGGCAGGAAACTGCCGCTAAAACGGCGATAATGGGCTTGCTAATATGCGTTATAGAATTCCAATAGAAGCCCAGGTTAGATGTCCTGCACATCTAACCTGGGCTTCTATTGAATTCTATAACGCATATTAGCAAGCCCATTATCGCCGTTTTAGCGGCAGTTTCCTGCCGCTAAAACGGCGATAATTTTATCGCCGGTCTTGCTAATATGCCCCAAAATTGTTTTGCTGCACTATTAATCATAAAATAGAAGGCTGACAGATACGATTTTTAAAATTCAACTTGGCTATCCATCCAATCAATAGCAAATAGTTAAAACTTAAAGGGTGGTGGTAATCGTCCAAGCACCAGCAAAAGGGCCATTTCTTCCACTATGCACTTTAGATTCTTGGGGGCAGATTTACAAGCCCTTGCGCCACTTTTGCGTCACTTTTCCCATGTTAAAAGTGACGCAAAGTGGCGCAAGGGGCTTGTAAATCTGCCCCTGGATTATACACTGGAACTTAATAAAATGTATATCCCAGTGCAATGAAATGTGATTAAACCTATTAAGGGACACATTTGATTTTTCCATGGCAGCTTTGGTAAAACGTGCAGGAAAGGCCCGGCCCTATTAACATGGTAAAACCTGTGGTCCTTGCAGGAGTTTAATAAAATGTTCAATCACATAACGATGATTGCATCATCAAGCTGAAGTAGAGTAAGGCTGACCACTATTCAAGAATCAAGTTGAAATTAACAAAGTGGCGAATTCCATTAAAAGAAAAAAAAATTGAAATCATTACAGGTCTGTTTGTGGAATTGTGACAGAATTATCAGGGAGCGTTGACCTGTAAAAGGATTCCCCTTAGTGTGAAAAATAAAACTGTTCCTCAGGTGAAGGAGGAGGCGAGTTCGCTGCATATAATTGTGTAGAAAATGATGATTTTATTGTGGATGATTCGCTGTAAAAAAATTGATTATTTCTCTAAAATCTTCCCAAGCACAAACGCCAGATGGCGTCCTTGCTCTACCTTGTTTCAGATAAATAAGTCCATGGTAAAGCTGTTGAGACAACTGTTTGAGTATTTGCTTGGAAATTCTGTCATCACTCTCTCTCATGGCAAGGTAACTTTCTAATATCAGTGTATGAAAAGGAACCAATCATTCACCCCAGCAGATACAAACTGTGTTGTATCATTGGACAGTGTAGAAACCATTTGCACTAGTATTTGCTTTTACAACTGCAGGCATTGGTTGTGAGTTCCATCAGTATTCCAGTGCTGCAATCAGGGTTTATGAAAGTCTCTTCCACAGCAGCCCATTGTTTTGGCACTGTCACCAATAGAGGATAAGTATGTAACCCTTAAGTTCCATAAGCACATGCGTCATTTATTCAATTAAGCAGTGCATTTGATAAAGTTGACATGGCATGGTTATGACGACATCTTAAGGATTTAGGGGTATCCGACTATTTGTCAAGCATGTGACTGTTCTCCATAAAAAGAGTTACTAAATATCTCTAAAACGTATTTAGCTCAGTGTCGAGAATATTTGTAATTATTTATTTATGTACTTTTCTATTTTTCTGAAGGCATTCGAGAGCTTTCTAGAAAACTGTGGGCATATTAGCAAGGAGTTGCGATACTTATCGCAAAACGCGCTTAGCGCGTTTTTTGTTAACGCCGCCTATCGCTGGAAATTATCGCTGAGATAACACCCTATTAGTAAGGTTTATCTCCATAGCGATAATATTTCCAGCGATAGCGGCAAAATGTGAGAATATCGCTGGAAAAGCAGCGATATTCTCGCATTATCGCTAAGGTGGATTCAGCATTAGAATCCACCTCCTATACTTTAAACAGGTAAGTCATCCTCACTAGCAGGTGATAAAATATAGCGATAAACGCGCTTAGCGCGAATTATTTTATCGCTTCGCCTGCCTTGCTAATAGGGGGTAGTGGGGTTAGCGACTGTTTTCAGTCGCTTTAGTAGGGAACGCCTTCCTTGCATGTCATTAGCGATAATTATCGCTGACATGCAAGGCGATGGAAAACGCGGCCTCTAACGCCTGAAAGCTGTCGCTAACGCCTGTTAGCGACAGCTTGCTAATAGGGCGATAAAATTATCGCCGCTTTAAGCGGCAAAAGTGCCGCTAAAGCGGCGATAAAGCCCTTGATAATATGCCCCCCTATTTACTTACGCAGGATATGACTAGACAGAACAAGTTACATTTGGCAAACACAAGTGGGGTGAAAAGGGGAAGTGAATGATGAAAGACAAGTGACTCAGAAAGAAGGATCAACATTAAAGGGAGTTGGGACTAAGAAAGGTAGAGATGCATAGAGAGGGTAGGAAGAACCAGTGATTATAAATTAGAAGGAGCAATCAGTGACATGAGGTGAGCCAATGGTTAATCAGTAAATGACTAAAAACGTTAAAGTTAGACATAATTGAGAGTAGGAATATCTGAACAGGAAGGTCTTAGGCACCTTCCGGAAAGTAACCAAAAAATGGGTTGATTTGAGACTAGAGAACACGGCAGGAGATGTTTAGCTCTCCTGCACAAGTGGTCTACTGTGCTCAGGTGGCATTCAGCCTGCTTTTGTAAGGGAGACAGAGATACCTCTGCAGCCATCTGATGCGTAATGTCTTGGCGGCCCATGGAACGCCCTTTCCCCAAATGTAGGGGTCGACATCAGGGTGCGCCTCCTAATGATCTCTGTGCTTCTGTACCTGCTTCCATAATATGGCAGTTATTCCGTCATTAAGATGGTGGCGCTATATGTGTACTGTGTGCTGTATTACAGAAAGGCAAAATGCAAAACACACAAGATGATGGACGGAATGTTGCACATTGGCAAACATTCACCCCCAGTCACAGATCTGGGTTTAATCCATCGTTATTTTGCTTCACCACGCCACCCCAGTTCAGACATAGCCATATGCAAATCAGTCTTGACCCTGTGCCTCATGGGAACAGTCCAGACCGAACTGCCAAGCCATGTCTTCCCTGGACCGGAATCAAGCATCCTAGGACCGGTTTTGGGCTTTCAGCCCTCATCAGCCAGGATAGCTTGACTCCAGTGGCGTAGTGAGCATGGGACCCACGTCTGGGCATACCCTTCCCACTTAGGGCAAAATGCAAAACACACAAGATGATGGACGGAATGTTGCACATTGGCAAACATTCACCCCCAGTCACAGATCTGGGTTTAATCCATCGTTATTTTGCTTCACCACGCCACCCCAGTTCAGACATAGCCATATGCAAATCAGTCTTGACCCTGTGCCTCATGGGAACAGTCCAGACCGAACTGCCAAGCCATGTCTTCCCTGGACCGGAATCAAGCATCCTAGGACCGGTTTCGGGCTTTCAGCCCTCATCAGCCAGGATAGCTTGACTCCAGTGGCGTAGTGAGCACGGGACCCACGTCTGGGCATACCCTTCCCACTTAGGGCAAAATGCAAAACACACAAGATGATGGACGGAATATTGCACATTGGCAAACATTCACCCCCAGTCACAGATCTGGGTTTAATCCATCGTTATTTTGCTTCACCACGCCACCCCAGTTCAGACATAGCCATATGCAAATCAGTCTTGACCCTGTGCCTCATGGGAACAGTCCAGACCGAACTGCCAAGCCATGTCTTCCCTGGACCGGAATCAAGCATCCTAGGACCGGTTTCGGGCTTTCAGCCCTCATCAGCCAGGATAGCTTGACTCCAGTGGCGTAGTGAGCACGGGACCCACGTCTGGGCATACCCTTCCCACTTAGGGCAAAATGCAAAACACACAAGATGATGGACGGAATGTTGCACATTGGCAAACATTCACCCCCAGTCACAGATCTGGGTTTAATCCATCGTTATTTTGCTTCACCACGCCACCCCAGTTCAGACATAGCCATATGCAAATCAGTCTTGACCCTGTGCCTCATGGGAACAGTCCAGACCGAACTGCCAAGCCATGTCTTCCCTGGACCGGAATCAAGCATCCTAGGACCCGTTTCGGGCTTTCAGCCCTCATCAGCCAGGATAGCTTGACTCCAGTTGCGTAGTGAGCACGGGACCCACGTCTGGGCATACCCTTCCCACTTAGGGCAAAATGCAAAACACACAAGATGATGGACGGAATGTTGCACATTGGCAAACATTCACCCCCAGTCACAGATCTGGGTTTAATCCATCGTTATTTTGCTTCACCACGCCACCCCAGTTCAGACATAGCCATATGCAAATAAGTCTTGACCCTGTGCCTCATGGGAACAGTCCAGACCGAACTGCCAAGCCAAGTCTTCCCTGGACCGGAATCAAGCATCCTAGGACCGGTTTCGAGCTTTCAGCCCTCATCAGCCAGGATAGCTTGACTCCAGTGGCGTAGTGAGCACGGGACCCACGTCTGGGCATACCCTTCCCACTTAGGGCAAAATGCAAAACACACAAGATGATGGACGGAATGTTGCACATTGGCAAACATTCACCCCCAGTCACAGATCTGGGTTTAATCCATCGTTATTTTGCTTCACCACGCCACCCCAGTTCAGACATAGCCATATGCAAATCAGTCTTGACCCTGTGCCTCATGGGAACAGTCCAGACCGAACTGCCAAGCCATGTCTTCCCTGGACCGGAATCAAGCATCCTAGGACCGGTTTCGGGCTTTCAGCCCTCATCAGCCAGGATAGCTTGACTCCAGTGGCGTAGTGAGCACGGGACCCACGTCTGGGCATACCCTTCCCACTTAGGGCAAAATGCAAAACACACAAGATGATGGACGGGATGTTGCACATTGGCAAACATTCACCCCCAGTCACAGATCTGGGTTTAATCCATCGTTATTTTGCTTCACCACGCCACCCCAGTTCAGACATAGCCATATGCAAATCAGTCTTGACCCTGTGCCTCATGGGAACAGTCCAGACCGAACTGCCAAGCCATGTCTTCCCTGGACCGGAATCAAGCATCCTAGGACCGGTTTCGGGCTTTCAGCCCTCATCAGCCAGGATAGCTTGACTCCAGTGGCGTAGTGAGCACGGGACCCACGTCTGGGCATACCCTTCCCACTTAGGGCAAAATGCAAAACACACAAGATGATGGACGGAATGTTGCACATTGGCAAACATTCACCCCCAGTCACAGATCTAGGTTTAATCCATCTTTATTTTGCTTCACCACGCCACCCCAGTTCAGACATAGCCATATGCAAATCAGTCTTGACCCTGTGCCTCATGGGAACAGTCCAGACCGAACTGCCAAGCCATGTCTTCCCTGGACCGGAATCAAGCATCCTAGGACCGGTTTCGGGCTTTCAGCCCTCATCAGCCAGGATAGCTTGACTCCAGTGGCGTAGTGAGCACGGGACCCACGTCTGGGCATACCCTTCCCACTTAGGGCAAAATGCAAAACACACAAGATGATGGACGGGATGTTGCACATTGGCAAACATTCACCCCCAGTCACAGATCTGGGTTTAATCCATCGTTATTTTGCTTCACCACGCCACCCCAGTTCAGACATAGCCATATGCAAATCAGTCTTGACCCTGTGCCTCATGGGAACAGTCCAGACCGAACTGCCAAGCCATGTCTTCCCTGGACCGGAATCAAGCATCCTAGGACCGGTTTCGGGCTTTCAGCCCTCATCAGCCAGGATAGCTTGACTCCAGTGGCGTAGTGAGCACGGGACCCACGTCTGGGCATACCCTTCCCACTTAGGGCAAAATGCAAAACACACAAGATGATGGACGGAATGTTGCACATTGGCAAACATTCACCCTCAGTCACAGATCTGGGTTTAATCCATCGTTATTTTGCTTCACCACGCCACCCCAGGTCAGACATAGCCATATGCAAATCAGTCTTGACCCTGTGCCTCATGGGAACAGTCCAGACTGAACTGCCAAGCCATGTCTTCCCTGGACCGGAATCAAGCATCCTAGGACCGGTTTCGGGCTTTCAGCCCTCATCAGCCAGGATAGCTTGACTCCAGTGGCGTAGTGAGCACGGGACCCACGTCTGGGCATACCCTTCCCACTTAGGGCAAAATGCAAAACACATAAGATGATGGACGGAATGTTGCACATTGGCAAACATTCACCCCCAGTCACAGATCTGGGTTTAATCCATCGTTATTTTGCTTCACCACGCCACCCCAGTTCAGACATAGCCATATGCAAATCAGTCTTGACCCTGTGCCTCATGGGAACAGTCCAGACCGAACTGCCAAGCCATGTCTTCCCTGGACCGGAATCAAGCATCCTAGGACCGGTTTCGGGCTTTCAGCCCTCATCAGCCAGGATAGCTTGACTCCAGTGGCGTAGTGAGCACGGGAACACGTCCCAGTATGCTTGTTTCCGGTCCAGGGAAGACATGGCTTGGCAGTTCGGACTGGACTGTTCCCATGAGGCACAGGGTCAGACTGATTTGCATATGGCCATGTCTGATCTGGGGTGGTGGAGTGAGCTAAAGAATGATGATGGATTAAACCCAGATCAGTTGACTGGGGGTGAGTGTTTGATTTGCTCTAACGCTCCGTCCATCATCCCCTTTGGTATCGCTGTATTACAGAAAGGGCCACACAAGCTTCTGCCTGACCATTTTGTAATATCAATGCACCCCCTGGATGCAGAAGTCAGACACATGTGCGTGCATGTTGCTCCCAAGGCACTTTGTGTAATAAAGCCCCAAGTTGGAAACCATACCAACCAAAAAAAAAAATTCACAAAGAATAGTTAGAACAAGCAGTGGCGGTGCATCCATTAGGGCGCTGGGGCGTTACCCCACAAGCCACCCGCGCCCGCAGCCGGCAGCTCCGAGACGAGCCCCGACATTCAGATAAAATGCATGTGATGTCAGTCAGCCTGAGTCAGGTGAGTCAGCATGACGCTGGACCACCCACCCCCTTCAGAGTCTGAAGGGGGTGGGCGGTCCGGCGTCATGCTGACTCACCTGACTGACAAGCGCACAGCAGGCACAGGCAGCAGCACAAGTGCGCATGCTGGGCTTAGGTCGGAGAATTTTTCCCCCGTGCCCAGTCATGCGCACTAGTGTTGTGTCTGGCTGGCGGCTGCGCATTAGGAGAGCGAGGTTGAGCAACGCCGCAGCACTCGGTCTCCTAATGGGCAGGCGGGCGGCGAGTACCCCGCCCGAGCCAATCCTGGCGCTGCTGGAGCAGCATCAGTATTGACTGAGAGGGGTTGCCACTCGAGTCAGTGACGCGGTAACCTTGAGGCGCCAACGCGGGAGTCGGACCCCATCCCAGGAACAGAGGTGGCGCGGACCCGGTAAGTTTTTTACTTTATTTTAATCTTCCTCCCCGCGCGACCCTCCCCTCCCCCCCCACTTCCCCCCGCGAGTATTGCGAGCGAATAATAGTGGTTCTGGTGATCATCGTTGCCTTCGTGAAAGCGCTGGAACAGCTGGGTCTCTTAGACGTGGAGGAATGAGAAGCGTGGCGAGAGACCCCATTTCACCCGTGTTTAACATCTGTGCTGGGCTTGCCTGCGGTGCGCTAGTTAAAACGTGAGGGGTAAATGCCGCAGTTTTGATTTACTCTTCACACAAGGTGGCAAAAGTACCACCATTTATGTATTCACTCGTATGGCGGTGATACTGGAACTTATTTAAGGTTTTCAGTGATAAATTTACTGAAATAAAAGCGTGATTTTATCATGTGTGCTGCTCAGTCAGAACCAATATCTTTTTTTGAGTGAATAACTTCACATTTGCCCGTTATTGTAAGTATTGGCGTGGATTAATTTTTGGATTCTTCACCTAATATTTGACTGTCTCTGTATTTTAAATATTCAGAAATATGCTTGGACTGCCACTTCCAAAACTACTCAAAGCAGTGAAATCCCACAGTATAGCCCAATTAATTGTAAATGGCATTTTATTATGTTGAAATGCTATCTGGCGTGTGTATTGCATCCTGGATTGTTTTGATTTAGATATGTGCTAACTTTTGCCACGTGACTTTTCATAGTATGCTGTGCACTACTTTTCGCTAACTGCACCAGGATCAAATATACACCATTCGATAGTCGATTATAGGGAGACAAACGTGTTTGGCGTTTTGATCAGGTGATCGCCTGTACGTCCAGTGTTTATATAGGTATTGCATTTGAGATTCATACCGAGATTTGGTATGTGAAGTGTGCTTTTCATTGTAAATTTGCAATTACTACGTCACAGTAAATTATGCAGATTAGCGAGAACGATGTTTGTCCAGAGTTAAATTGGTGATCAGTCTCTGTATGCTTGTTAGGAGCATTACATTTAACTGTGTGTTGGAACAACTTTAAAGTTTCAGAAGTACCCACATTATATGAAATGCTTGCGCACATTTGAAAGGTTTAGTCGACATCATACATCATACATTTTGGTCGACTAAACCATCATACATTTTTCTGTGCTGCTTTATTTTCCCAATGACATTTGAGGTTCCAGCTCATTTTTATGGCAAGGGACAGTCGTTGAAACTTCCTTGTGGGGAGTAAACCTTAACCTATTCAAAGCTGCCTATCTCACGCATCACATTTTGTCTGCACGTCTCGCATCCCTCACACTTCTCCTGCGTGCCTGCTCCTCTTCAAGCGTCCTATTGTCTGCCTGCTCCTGTCTTTGTTGAAGAGGCGTTGAATAGTTTCTCTGGCGAGGTGAGGATGGGTATAGGGGAGAAAGTGTGTGGGGGTTAAGGTGGCTGATGCAATGGTCCTCCACGGAAGGCAGGGGGGAGAGGGGGGTCAGGGTCATGTGTCTTTCATGGTGGAAGAGTGCGGAGCTGACAAGTTTCACACTTCTAAGCGCACACACAGTCTAAATTTAGTCTTTTCATTCTGGGACTTGTAGTCCCGGTTAATTAGAGATACAGGACTACCAGTCCCAGAATACATAGAAAAAAACGTGAATTTGATGAGCTGCCCACGTGTGGACCTGGGCACTTGAGTTCTGTGGTGACGGGGATTTATAATAATAATCCATATTTGTAATCCACATCCATATAATAGTGACCAGTGCAGTGTCTCTGCGTGTAGTGTGGGGGAGTAGTGGCTTTATGGTGGTTTGTGCGCTTTGCCTTAAGGAGGAGGCAGCACGTGGGGTTACTGCGCTTAAGACGTGCGTTTGTGAGAAAGTAATATGTGAGTTGATGGCGCCCGGTAGCATGGTATGGCGCCTCTGAGGCTCTGGCGCAGTGGACTGTGGGTGAGTAACCGCTTGTGTGGGACGGGCACAGAGGTAAGAGTTACATTTGGAGAGGGGAAAAGTGACACAGGGGTGAGCAGGAAGGGACAACATGGACGGAGGAGAATAAAGACTAGACGGGGGTCAAATGGAAAAGGGAAAGACAAAGAGGAGGGCGGACAGGGGAAGAGAAGGAGGGAAGAAACTAAACAGTAGCTTGAAACGGAGAACGCCATGGAGCATTGAGAGGAAAGGTTAAAAGTGAGTCAGGAATGGCATAAAGCGATGGACGGGTGAGAGGGGGTGAATGAGAAGAGTGAAGGGTGGGAGAAGGGCGTTGAGGGAGGGAGATGAGAGGACGAGAGGGTCGGGGGAGGCTAGAGAGGCACAATGACAAAGAGGCGCGTGGCAACATAGCGGGAGGGAAGGAAGCAGAGGAGAGATGGGTAAGTGATGGATAGGAAGAGATAAGGTAGCGTATTGTGTCACTCACATAGCGCTTCATATCCCGTTGCAGTGCGCGGTAGCGCATTTTCAGGCGGGTAGCATGCTGCACAGTGGGGGATGAGTGGTAGGCAGGGTGTATTGTTGGGATCTTGTGTGGGGGAGTGTTTTTTGTCGTTTGTGACAGATCAGAGGGGTCTGAGGACGCGTCGCAGGACGTAGATTGCGATGAAGGAGGTGGTTGAAGATAGAGTGCTGTGGGATATAGGTGCATTTTTGGCAGGTAGATACGGTTAGCCCTGCAGGCCCCTTAGTATGATGGTTTTATTTAAGTTTTCTGGAGAGGTGCATGAGTGCACAGGGAGAGGACGGAGACGAACAGATTATTATAAGGTCCCAAGTAGAGCAAGGGACAGAGCAATGGATACGAGATAAAGTTAAAGGCAAAAGTGAAACAGATAGGAGAGGGAAAGACACAGCGACTGATGCAGAAGGGGCACAGAGAGCAAAGGATCTAGGAGTGGTGGATAAAGGCAAAGGGGGTTGGGAGGGATGGGCACAGGGAAAGAAAATGTACAGAGGAGTGATCTGTAAGGGCACGTGGAGAGGCAAAGACACAGAGGTGTGATGTATAAGGGCAAAGGGAGAGCAAAGACACCGAAGAGTGATATGTAAGAGCACAGGGAGAGCAAAGACACCGAGGAGTGATATGTAAGGGGTCTGGGAGAGCAGAGACAGACAGGAGTGATATGCAAGGGCACAAGAAGAGGAAAACAAACAGAGGAGTGATATGTAATGACACGGGGAGAGCAAAAACACACAGTAGTGATATGTAAGGGCACATGGAGAGGCAAAGGCACAGATGAGAGATATGTAAGGACACGGGCAAAGGAAAGACACACAGGAGTGATATGTAAGGGCACAGGGGGAGCAAAGATACAGATGAGTGATATGTAAGGGCACTGGGAGAGCAAAGACACAGAGGAGTGATATGTAAGGGCACAGGGAGAGCAAAGACACATATACTGAATAAGCAGCTACCTATGTTATATGACATCTCTTTATTAATGTAATAACTGCACTTTCACAATTGCTTTATTAACCTTCCTGCTTTCTCAAATTTGCTTGAAAATGCACCATTTGTCCACTCTTTTTCAAAATTTTCTCGGGGGGAGAACCCCCCCGAACCCTCCGTAGGTTGTTCCGGCTCGCCCGCTGCGCGCGCTCGCAGCGGTGCATTAGGACAATAATTTTACGCCGCACCACTTTCAAATGTCACCAGCCGCCACTGAGAACAAGCAGTTCTAATTTTCAGTGGGGTGCCTCCGTAAATGAACAATCACTATGTAATCTTTTTCAATGATTACTTCTGAGAAATTGGGTTACTGAGTGAGAGGGGTGTAGCCGTACTCATGCAGCAACCATTATCCTTGTCAGGGGAGACACAAGCAAACCCCAAATTAACCTGTGCTCAACCCTCTAGTAGCTTGGCACAGAGCAGTCAGGCTTAACTTAGAGGCAATGTGTAAAGTATTTATTCAGCATTTCAAACAGTAATAAAGTAAAAACACAAGGAAAATCCCAAAAAAAACACATTTTTATAAATAAAACAAGACCTAAATGACAGCTATCTAATCAGTAAAACTGGAGATATGCAATTTTAAAGATTTAAGTGAAAATAGTGGCAAAAAGCACAAAGCGCCAAATGTGGGTATTTGGGATATCTGGTTGCGCTGGACCAGGACAAAGTCATACGTAAAGACTAACTGTGATGGAGCACGGGTCGGCTACAGGGACCCAGTTAGGGCCACTGAACAAAATACCTTAAATCCTAGTGAACGGTCTGCATGGCATTGCTTTGCAAGACTTTGCGTCATTTGGTGTTGGTTCCAATGAAGATATGCAGCGAGACTTTGCAGGGCTTTGCATTCCTTTGCATTGCTTCCGGTGTAATTATATGGGAGGGGTAGGCCTTGCAGTAGTGAAAAACTAATTTAAGAGTTTTTCACTACCAGGACATGTAAAACGTAAAAGTACACATCTTACTTTTTTAATATATTGCACCCTGTCCTTTGGGCTGTCCAGGGCCTGCCCTTTGGGTGACTTATATGTAATAAAAAGGAAGGTTTGGGCCTGGAAAAAGGTTTATTTTGCCAGGTCAACATGGCAGTTTAAAAACTGCAAACATGCTGCAATGGCAGGCCTGAGACATGTTTGAAGGGCTACTTAAGTGGTGACACAATCAGTGCTGCAGGCACACTAGTAACATTTAATTTACCGGCCCTGGGACAAGTATTGCCACTTTATTAGGGACTTACAAGTAAATTAACTATGCCAGATTGGTATAAGCCAATTCCATCATGTTTTAAGGAGAGCACAGCACTTTATCAGTGGTTAGCAGCGATAAAGTGCACAGAGTGCCAAGTCCAGCAAAAACAAAGTCAGCAAAACAGGAGGATGGAAGGCAAAAGTTTTAGGGAGAACCACAGCAGGGATGCCAGGTCTAACATTACTTTTATAAGGGAAATGAGTTACATGACTTTATTATATCTTACTTTACATTTTGTAAATAATTTCTTGCAAAAACCTTACAAGTACAAAATATACGCATCAAAAAGACTTAAACTGTCGCATTGAATTTCAATTAATTTGTCACCATAAATGATGTAGGCATTCGCTATATTATCAAATATTATTGAAAAAGTAAAGATATGGTTCCATTTTAAACAGACAACAGCTTTCCTGAAAACGGCCAACATATGTTTTACGAGTATCACACTCCACTTCTTTAGGGCTTTATGTTAAAGCAAGGATTAAACTCTGCCACAATATGAACTAACAGTCCTCAATTGTGAGTTTATACAAGCCACTTTCTTTCATTCATTCTGAATAGATTTCCAAGTTGTTGCTCAGTTCAGTAATATGAGCTAAAGAGAACAGGAAGTCACTCAGGAGCGTATGCCGTCACCCCTGGGTATTATCAAGGGGTTAGCACTTAAACAAGGAGACTGTTACAGGGCTCAACTGAATCAGATTTTAGAAGATCAATGGTGCAATGCTCTGGCTATGTGGAATTCTGCACAGTCAACTGTGCAGAATGGATGAATGGATGCAGAAAAGAATGTTTTATTAGATCTGAGGCAAATAGGTCTGTAAACAAAAATTGCATGCCTTGTTCCAGATATGTTTCCACTCTGAAGTTTGGATCAACATGAATACGAGCAAAATGAAAGGTTTTTTTTCAAGAAAAAATTAACACAAGAGGGCTCATTTATGAAGAAGTCACGAAGTGCAGCGCAGCAAGTCATCTTGCTGCGATGCACTGCTTAACAGGGCAAGGGAAGGAATGCACCGTATTTAAGACATTATGGCGCATTTGTGTCCTTTCCCATGTGCTGTGCACAATGGGCTGCCTAGCGCCACCGCAGGAACCCTTGCAGAATGGTGCAAGGCCACCTGCTTTGCATGCAGGATTGTTTTTGTGCATGAAGGGGCACCTCCTCATACAAAAACAAAAACAGCACACATAGAGGAAGAAACAAGGAGAAATAGAGATATTTCTCCTCATTACGCCTTCCTGGGAAGGCGTAACTTTTTGGTACATTCGCAGGTTTACCACTTATGGTAAATCTGGGAATGCGTCAAAATCCATGTGTCTTGAGTGGGAGCACCCACACACCACCCACGGAACACCTCCCTAGCGCAGAGTAAAGCAATGCAGCGATATGCACTGCATTGCGTTACTTTGAATTTATTAAGCCACTCAGGGCCAAGCAAGGTGGCCTTGCGTGGCTTGATAAATCACATCTCAACGGTTGCATCATCTTTGCACCCGATTGCGTGGTGCAAAAGCAACACAACCCTTGATAAATATGGCCCCATATGTCCATACCACAAATTAAACGTGGCTCTGTTGTCATTGCATATGCTTTAGCATCAATAGGTTTATTCTGTTGTTTAACACAAATAAGTATTATATTTTCTTTATTTACTCATACTCATAGTTTTTCATGGCCCTTGTTGAATTGAAAATCATCTAATTTCAGAGTCGTTACACAAACTGATCGTCCGTTCTCTTTTTATGTCTTTATCCTTACTCGCCCTATAAATATTTTCTTTCGCTACAGACACTAATCTTTTTGGGAATTTAACAAAGTAGCATAAAACGCTGGGGCACGTGTCAATTGAAATGAAACATACATTTGCGGAAAGATTCCTGCATGTCTATCGGTCGGAAACGGTTCTACTCATTGTTATAATAACTGCTCAAAAATTTCAACTGAGTTCTCAGCTGAGCTCGCCATGTTAGGCTTGTGGGCCTAAGGGCAAATTGTCATTATACTTTGAAATAGATGTAACGCTCAAATATGTTAAAAATAGTTTTGTAGGGGTAGGGCGTGGTGATTTATTTTATAAACCTGAATCTATAGTTAAGAAGGATGTAGATTTATTCAGGATAGCCTTCTTGACGGCAAGGAAAATGGACAGGGAGGTGCAGGAGCTGTCGAAACCTAGTGTCCGCATGTATTTATCCTTAAAAACAACCCCGTTAGCAGAACCGTATCTTATGGGGCTCTTTTCACCACATGAGAAGTTTTTATTAACTAGGTTTCGGATGAACCTGTTCCATTTCCTCCTAGCTAGGCCTAAAGGATACACGAGAGGTCAAGTGCTAACACCCTGCGGCTGCGACGGCCAGTCTCCGCAGGACTTGTTGCATTTTATGTTTTTATGTAAGCTATATGAATTTCCTCGAAGGCACTTCCTGATTCCAATTTTAAAAAGGATGAATTTTAAACAGGCCCGCCCTGCCCTTATGTATCTACAACTGTTGACAGAGGATTGCATCCTTTTTATAGTAGGGTTCCTAAAAGCTTGTGTGAAATCACGTACCTGTATGGATATCTAGTCATTTATTAACTAAGTTGTATCTCCAGGACTGAGTGTTTAGGCCTTTAGGAACAAAAAGAAGGGTCATCATGAATCTACTTATTCGTGCACAAAGCACTTTATGATTTATATAATCGTGATTGGGGTGAATGCGTGGTTTATTTATAAATTTTATCATTAGGAGCCAGACTGTTTGATCGTTTGATCTGATTTTTAAATGATTTATCTGATGTCTTTGGAATAAAAAGAAGGGTCATCATGAATCTATGTATTCGCGCACAATGCACTTTTTGATTCATATAATCGTGAATGGGGTGAATGTGGTTTATTTATATATTTTATTACTAGGAGGCCTTGACTGTTTAACTGTTTGATCTGGTTTTAAATGATCTATTTGATGTCATGTTTTGTATCTGTGTAACTTTTATGGTTTCTTTGTAAAACCGAATAAAGTTTATTGATGATGATGATGTAACGCAACTGAACTGTAAAGGCCAGCATTTACATGCTCAACATTTTATGGCACTTTTGAAATACTTTATCAAGCTAATTACATTAAATCCGTTCCCTTCATGCCCTCCAGATTCCATGGAGAATGCCTATTTTTATTGCACATGTTTTCCCCAGCTGTTCCATGAAGTATGAGCCCAAAGGTCTATGTCACAGGCAACTTTCTAAAGGGGGACTCCAGTGCACAAGGAGAGGGCACGTCTATGCATTCAAAGGATTACATAGGTCAACTTTTTCTCTTTGACCAGGATTCTCTACAGTGTGAACCAGAACGGCACCTGCTGTGTCACGTAGCTCATTTCACAAGGACACTCAAGGGCCCAGCTTGGGAAACGTAGTGTACAGTAAACTAGATTAATAAACACAAGACATATTTTCTATGTAACAATACTGAGGTTGAACTACGAGTTATTAAAAAGGATGATGCGTTGTAAGATCTTTTACGAAGAATAATTAAAGCTTTTGGAGTCATTGGGAAGAAGGAGTAAGTTGTTCAAATGTAGGATAGCGAAACCGACCTCAGCACACACTTAATTAACAAGCGTTGGTAAATGCATTAGGTTTCGCCTATGTGATCAATAATAATTTTTGTTGTTGTAATTTGTAGTTTTGTGAGTAGTTGTGCAATATAAGTTACTGAAACTCTGTTAAAGTGTTATGTCTTGTTATGCGGTTGTTAAGCAGCGCGTGAGGGGCTATTTTTAATCTATTTTAGCGTGCTCTTGGCTGAATTGAAGACTGTTTTAACTTTAAATATTGTTATACTTGCTATACCTGCACAGCATACTTTGCACTTTCGCCGGTCCTCGTTCCAACGCGGCTGTCTAGTCGTTTGTTCGGAGGGACGCGGCTCCTCCCCCTAGACCTGCCTCATTTCCGGTGACAAGCACACTTAAGGCCAATGTGTGCACGGACGCGCAGCGGTTGTTAAGCAGCGCATGAGGGGCTATTTTTAATCTTTTTTAGCATGCTCTTGGCTGAATTGAAGACTGTTTTAACTTTAAATATTGTTATACTTGCTATACCTGCACAGAGCACTTTGCACTTTCGCCGGTCCTCGTTCCGACACGGCTGTCTAGTCGTTTGTTCGGAGGGACGCGGCTCCTCCCCCTAGATCTGCCTCATTTCCGGTGACAAGCACACTTAAGGCCAATGTGTGCACGGACGCGCAGCGGTTGTTAAGCAGCGCGTGAGGGGCTATTTTTAATCTATTTTAGCGTGCTCTTGGCTGAATTGAAGACTGTTTTAACTTTAAATATTGTTATACTTGCTATACCTGCACGGCACACTTTACCGGTCCTCGTTCCGACGCAGCTGTCTAGTCGTTTGTTCGGAGGGACGCGGCTCCTCCCCCTAGACCTGCCTCAATTCTGGTGACAAGCACACTTAAGGCCAATGTGTGCACGGACACGCAGCGGTTGTTAAGCAGCGCGTGAGGGGCTATTTTTAATCTATGTTAGCGTGCTCTTGGCTGAATTGAAGACTGTTTTAACTTTAAATATTGTTATACTTGCTATACCTGCACAGCGCACTTTGCATTTCGCCGGTCCTCATTCCGACGCGGCTGTCTAGTCGTTTGTTCGGAGGGACGCGGCTCCTCCCCCTAGACCTGCCTCATTTCCGGTGACAAGCACACTTAAGGCCAATGTGTGCACGGACGCGTAGTGGTTGTTAAACAGCGCGTGAGGGGCTATTTTTAATCTATTTTAGCATGCTCTTGGCTGAATTGAAGACTGTTTTAACTTTAAATATTGTTATACTTGCTATACCTGCACAGCGCACTTTGCACTTCGCCGGTCCTCGTTCCGACGCAGCTGTCTAGTTGTTTGTTCGGAGGGACGCGGCTCCTCCCCCTAGACCTGCCTCATTTCCGGTGACAAGCACACTTAAGGCCAATGTGTGTACGGGCGCGCAGCGGGCGCGCTGCTGGCACACCGAAGGCATGCCAAAGGCAAGCCCGTCTGCGCCCGTCCGCGTCCGGACCGCGGCCAGCGCCAGCCGCGCTGCCCTCCACAATACCGGTAATACCTTCTCCCAGACACGTGAATCCCTATTGAAGTTGAGGAAGGAGGCGTGCCCAGCTGGCCATGCCATTGATTTTTCGAATGCAGCACCCCCATACATCTGCACAAATTGTAATATGGCCATAGGGTACTCAGAGGGAAACACTAGAGATACTCTCCCTAACTCAGTGTCAATGAAATCAGAAGTTAGATTAAGAGCCTGCCTTATTAATTGCAGATCTCTGATCAAGCATGCAGAGGATGTTTGGCTGTCTCTGTCAAATAATGACTGGAACATGATGTTCCTAACCGAAACCTGGTTAAAAGAGGAGTCTAAACCGGTTTTAACATTAGCCATCCCGCCAGGCTTCAAAGTCTGTTGCGCAAACAGATCAGGAAACAAAAGAGGGGGTGGGGTAGCCATCATAGTGAGAGACTCCTGTGAGATCGCTGCTACTGAATTACTGAATCTGGGCATGATTGAAGGACTAAATTTCTGTATAATGACTGGACCTACGTCCTCCCTCACTGGAGTATTAATCTATAGACCCCCCAGCTGCCCTCCCAACCTTACTTTAGATCTCTGTAATTTTATGGCGCAGGAGTCATTACAAAACACAAACTATATGGCCCTTGGAGATTTTAACCTACACATTTCAGACCCGAATTGTACTGAGGCATCTCAGCTGATGATGTCACTCGAGGGGGCAAATCTCACGCAGCATGTAAGATCCCCTACCCACTGTGCTGGCAATATTCTAGACCTGGTGTTTTCAAACATTCCATCCTTGGTTGTTGAGTCCCCACAACAACTGGTCTGGACAGACCATTTCTTGGTCCCATTTTCAAGTAGTAGAATAATACCACAATGGAGTGGAAAAACATTAAATACACCCAAAAGGAATTTGGAGAAATTGACTCCGAACTCCTTAGGCCCAGTATTGCTGGATAGCCAACCCCAATTGACCTATGACCCTAACACTGAGACTATTGCCCTGGCCGGGTGGATCTCCGCTGCCTTGGACAAACTAGCCCCAGTTAGACTAGGTAGATCCCCCAGAAATGCCCCGTCGGCCCCTTGGTTCACGGAGGAACTTAGAGTGATGAAGAGTAAATGCAAACAAAAAGAACGCCTCTGCAGGAAAATTTACTGTCCCCAGGCAAAAAGGTCTTACAAGGAAGCTCTAAAAGAACTCCACAAAGCTATGAGAGTCGCTAGAAGTGACTACTTTGTGAAGCGAATCAACACTGCGGAAAACTCCTCCAAAGAAATTTTTAAGATAGTTAGCTCCTTCACTAAGCCAGCAGCGCTAGAAAGTAAGATACCATCGTCACCTTCATTGTGTGCAAAACTGTCGGACTTCTTCGAGGAAAAAATTCATAAAGTATAGGATGCCTTCACGACGAGAATGGATACTATTGAATCAGAAGATGAGGATAGCCATGATGGGGAGGTTTCCTTGTCTGAATTTCACCCCATTTCGCTTAGGAATCCTTGGCAGAAATTCTGAAATGCAAATCAGGGTCCCCAGAAGATCCCTGCCCCCCCAAACTGTGGGAAGCACTCGCCCATATTCTTAATCCTACCCTGAACCTTATATGGAACAGCTCACTTACTACCGGCATCTTTCCAGAGGCATGGAAACATGCTATGCTCCTACCCCTTTTGAAGAAGCCCAATGCTGATCCAGGTGATCTTAAAAACTATCGCCCGAGCTCTCTTCTCCCTGCACCGGCTAAGATGCTTGAAAAATTGGTCCAACGTAAACTTACCAATTTTATTGCCAGCCGCGACATTTTGCATGAAACGCAGTCCGGTTTTCGAGCGGGTTTCAGCACTGAGACAGCTCTGCTAGAGGTGGCAGAGTCTATAAGAATGGAGGTGGACTGTGGAGCCTCAGCCATGTTAGTGTTGTTGGACTTGTCCGCCGCCTTCGACACTGTGGACCACCCAATCCTACTGGCTAGGCTTAAGAGGGCGGGAGTGGAGGGGATGGTGCTCGCCTGGATAAAGTCTTCTTAGCGACCGCACGCAAAGGGTCACTCTTCACCCATTTAAATCGGAAGCCAAACCCCTATGGTGCGGGGTACCACAGGGGTCGGCACTGAGTCCTTTACTTTTTAATATCTATCTGGCCCCACTCTTTTTGCTCATTGCGAAATGGGGAATAAAATCTATCTCCTATGCGGACGACACCCAGCTGGTGTTCTCCTTCAAGGACCAATCGGCAAATTCCTTTGCGAGGTTAAGGGGATGCCTGAGGGATATATCCAGCTGGATGAACAATAATAAGCTAAAGCTGAATGCAGAGAAAACCGAGGTCCTGTTTTTTGGCAAAGATCCCCCACCAATGGCTGGACTGTGGTGGCCGGAGGAAATGGGACTACCCCCTGCCCCTCAACCATGGCGAAAAATCTGGGTGTAAAATGGGAATCTGACCTGACATTCTCAACCCAAATACGCTTTATTGCATCCTCCTGCTTCGGCATATTGAGAGGTTTGAGGAAGTTTTTACACTTACTGCCTGAGAGCTGTCGAAGATCGGTTGTCCATGCTACAGTGACCTCAAGGCTGGACTACGCAAATAGTCTTTACCTGGGGCTGCCTGCATAGCTGATTAAGAGATTGCAGATGGTGCAGAATGCGGCTGCGAGGTTAATCAAAAGAGTACCTTTTAGACAACACATCTCTCTGCATATCAAACAGCTCCATTGGTTGCCGGTTGCTAAATGGATAGAATTCAAGGCCCTGACGATAGCCTTCAGGGCCCAGAGAGGTATCTGTCCCAGCTACATTAGGAAACGTATTCGCCCCTATCAACAAAAATGTTCTTTAAGATCGAATTCCCAGAATCTGTTGTGCGTACCCCAATTCGCGAAGTCCCGCAAGGGGGGCAGAACTTTTACGGTGGTAACAACCAGATTATGGAACTCCCTCCCAGATAGACTTCGATTAATCCAATCTGAATTTGAGTTCAGGAAAGCACTAAAGACATGGCTATCAGCCAATGCTAGTCCCCTCACATTCTATTGCCCTGCTTGACTGCGTTAGCGCCGGGACACCTCTGTTGAGGTAGCTGTTGCGCTTTATAAAATGTATTATTATTATTATTATTGAGAAAGGCAATACATTGTGCTGTTCTCAAGGCAAGCCTCAAACTCGCCACTGGGCTCAAGATCACACATTTTGTCAACTTAATTATTAGATTTTGTTGTTGGTGGCCTGGCACATGAAAGGCTGTGGATGTGTAGGGCAATAAGATCAATGTAAGAGTTACACTTAATTATCTTGTATTGTATTCAGAAGATCTATGCCAGTGAGATCAAACCACAGACCTACAAATACCCACCTCAGACTAGAGATTAGACCAGAGCACATATTTTTCATGCAGTCCAGGAAAAGCTCATTATATCTGCCAGATAGAAGACCTGTGCCATCACCATGAAAATATAACAACAGCTAGGCATCCCTCTTAAACCTAGATGCTCACGAAAGGATTCTGTATGCCTTGCCTGGTTCCAACATCCTTTCTTTCTGGATCACTGAATTTACTATGTGTCGTATCGTGGAAAAGACCAGGTCCATTACATTTAAACTAACCAAGCTGTTTAAATATAAAAGAAGATGCTCTTGACCATAATTGTGTCCACCCTGGTGCAGAATTTGATCCTTCCATAACCACAAAACTGCAGCGCCCTGGCAACACTGAGGAATCATGATTTGCGCGAGATTGTAATATTTACACATTCCCAAACTGATGTATAAAACCCTTGTTAATTTATTTCTGGCTTACTGTTGGAAGGACTTTAAATTTTAAGTAAGGTGTTATCTGGCCCCACTCCCACGCTTACGTCTCAATGTAAATTGTTGTTGCGAAACATCGATGTATGTGGGGTCCTATATTATACATCATGTAAGCAAAGGTTGTCCTCTGCAGTGAAGGTTTAAAGGTCCTTTTTTAGGTCTCGCCTAGCGTCGCAGCGCATGCGCTGCTCGCTCTGCGAGATCTATTGTCGTCGGGTTTGTTTCGAAAGCGGGGTGGAAGCTCCGCCTCCGCTTTTCATTTGCGCGCGTCATACTTTATGTAAAACGCTCGCATTTCATTTGTAGAGAGGCTTTTTGGTCCCCTCCCTGTCTCCTTTCCGGCTCGCCCAGCCGGTCTGGATATTTAGGTCGCGCACGGCGTCTCTTGTGCTCGCGCACGGCGTCTCTTCCGCCTTGTTACTACTAGCGCTTTGATGAAATGTGGTGATTTGAACTGGATAAAATGCTGAGGGGGAGGCGTGCTCTACTGTTTAAGCCTCTGAGATGAGAACTCGAGACATTAATCTTGGATTCCGCCCTTCACCAAACTCTCTGATCTTGAACAGGTTGTAACTCCCTCTGTGAGTGAGTCCGCTCTTTTAGCTGTAAACATTGGGGCAGTTTGGAACGCGCCTATCAGTTTGAGGCCCAGTGTACTTATAAAAAAATTGTGTGTTTATATTTTCGACGATTGATTTTGTGATACTACATAACAGTTGGCTCGAAAAGAGCCTCTCTCTTCTGCACAGTGCTTACAGCGATGCAGCTCAGTGAGTTGAGCATCTGCTGCGGGGCAGTGTGTGTGTGACATCCAGCTCAAAGGTTCCGATAACACGAGGCCAGCGCAGCCTTTCATCCTTCTCAGAGCTTTAAAATGAATGCCATTGAGTGGGTGATAAATACACGTATTAAAAATCGGCAACAGAAAATGTAGTTTGTGGCGAGCACTACATGAATGGTCATGCTAATCGCACACATGCCCAGCACAGTAGCATGTATGCATTGCCTACTGCACACCACATGCATAACCTCAAGGGCACGCATCAGGCACAGCACTGCACACACGTCCAATACAGCACAGACAGGCCACATACTTGGGAAGGAGGACAGTGCTGATAACAGCCATGCCCACGAAAACATGCACAGCGCGTTACAAGAGCACACAGCAGGACAGAACCCCGAACACCTCCTCGACCTGTGATGAAACTCGAGAGCCCTCGCTGGCACCAGCTACTCGTCACGCAGGCAGCTGGCAAGCAAGGGGCACCAGTGCCTGCCGAGGGGATGCATAATGTGGTGCAAGCAGCCCTCCGGCCACACCCACCTCACGCAACGCCGCATCACTGCCACAAACATGTCTACCAGTGCTGTGTGGGACGGGAGCGGCACACCCCGGGCTACAAAAACCCGACAGCCTGGCCCAGCCACAAACAGCAAAGCCATCGCCAACCCAGTGCACGTCACATGGAGCAGGAGTAAGCTCGTTTCACACTAACGACACAAAAATGACTAACCTAGACATTTTACAAAGCATACACAACCCGACTGGCATATACAGCCAAGTGAAGGAAATCTCAAAAGCGTATCAAAATGTTAGCCAGACGAAAAAGCGCTTCAGTGCCATAACATAATTGTAGAAGGCGCTATAGAATTGGTTATAACATAGCAAAGGTCACGGGGTGAACACGCACTGTAGAGTCGTGGAAAATGACTGAGGGACACAGCGACACGGTACAACTACAGAGACACAGCCTGTGTGACCCGGGCACTGGAGCAGAGGTCTGTTGAGTCACAAACTCTGGGAAAGAGGCACGCACAACAGTCATGCTCCACTAACAATGTGTTCCCCTTTGCTTTTCTCACATTAGTTTCCACCCGTGGACATTACTGTCACCTTCAGCAGCCCCCACCGCCACTCCCTCTTACAAGCTTCCACTTTCTCATTTGAACTGTCCCCCTAGCCCCCAGAGAACCACCATTATTGGCACCATTGTGAGAAAAGTCGGGGCACCTGCTGATGGTCAAAGCTGAGAGGTCAATAACGGAATGGGCATGGAATCTTAGCTCTCCAATCAGCCTCCTGACCCTACCCGAGCACCTCAGTGGCCAGCATGGAAAGACCCCACAGCTCCTATTCTGACACCAAACCTTACCCTGAATGCTCCTAAGCGCCTAAAAGCCCTTCAGTTTGGGTGTAAACGTCGCCAGCCCCTTGCTGCAGATGCAAACTTGGCGGCGTTTGGATAATAACGTTATATGTGTGTGTAGGCAGCTTTTTGGGGGATGGTATCACTTCATTGGTTTGTCAGTTTTACACATGATGTTTCACCTCATTATTATCAGTATGGCACCCAAATACAGCACTAAGCAATAGAATGCTGGTGGTCAGCCTTTGCGAACGGCCTTCCGCTGCGCAACACCGGTCACTGCGTTTTTAGCAACTTTCCATCTACTTCAGGTAAAAACAATTTTTTTATTAAAATCTGCTGATTATGCTGTAGATGATGGATTTTGGTGCAAATGCGGCACATCCATAATTATGTGGGAAACACCAAAACCGCAGATTTGCACAATTCCAGTGGTTCTGATGATAGTCCCTCTGTCCACAGCTCTTCCTGCTCTCCCTGACCTTTATCATCCCACTCTTCTCCGCCTTCTCAGCTCTCCCTCGCTGCTATGGTCCCACTCTACAGGTGTTCCTGCTCGGCATCTCCTCCTTTGTTCCTCTTTCCACAGCTCTTCCTTTTTCCACTCTACTCTCACCCGTCTCTCCACAGCTCCCCCTGCTTCCACTCTCCTCTCGCCCCTCTCTCCACAGCTCTCCCTGCTTCCACTCTCCTCTTGCCCATCTCCACAGCTCTGCCTGCTTCCACTCTCCTCTCGCCCATCTCCACAGCTCTGCCTGCTTCCAATCTCCTCTCGCCCCTCTCTCCACAGCTCTCCCTGCTTCCACTCTCCTCTCGCCCATCTCCACAGCTCTGCCTGCTTCCACTCTCCTCTCGCCCATCTCCACAGCTCTGCCTGCTTCCACTCTCCTCTCGCCCCTCTCTCCACAGCTCTCCCTGCTTCCACTCTCCTCTCGCCCCTCTCTCCACAGCTCTGCCTGCTTCCACTCTCCTCTTGCCCCTCTCTCCACAGCTCTCCCTGCTTCCGATCTGCTCTCGCCCCTCTCTCCACAGCTTTCCCTGCTTCCGCTCTCCCCTCGTCCCTCTCTCCACAGCTCTCCCTGCTTCCGCTCTCCTCTCGCCCCTCTCTCCACAGCTCTCCCTGCTTCCGCTCTCCTCTCGCCCCTCCCTCCACAGCTTTCCTTGCTTCCACTCTACCCTCGTCCCTCTCTCCACAGCTCTTCTTGCTTGCCTCCTCTACCGTCGCTCTGCCCACATTTCTTACTGCTCCCCCTGTGCTCCCTGGCCCACCTCTCCACGACTCTTTCTGACTCCCTTTCCTCTTTCGTCCCTTGGAGAGGAGAAAACACGAACTTGAAGGAGGGCAGAAGACCGCTCCCTGCCTGGATGGACTATCCCAGTCATCCCTCATGTGGCCCGAGTGCCTGGATTGTTACAGAACAATACTGCAGTCGTGACCTCCAAGGATGGACTACACAAGTCCTCAGGGCTGCCGGCCGCACCCGGCACATTTCTTCCGTCATAGTTAGGACGTAGTTTTAAAGTTAAGGGTCATAGAGCACGATTACCCGGGTGAGCAGTGGTTATTCTGAGGCATTCACCTGTCACCTCAGTGCCCACTCCGGTCCTAGTTCAAGGCGTCAGTGGGTGCACTGGCCAAGCACGCCCATGTCTGATACCCCTCTCTTGTTATTTCTAACTGCCTCTCACTATCCCCTTCCTGCAAGTGAGGTTTGTGGCTTTTTAGGTATTGGTTTTGACAGTGCAGCTATATATTGTAAGATTCCAATACACACATGGTGGGCCTTAGGTCCGCCTCGTTCAACCTTTGCTTCCCTCACACATCGTTCATGTTTATTACAGTTAATTAAAACCATTTCTTCTAATACCATAAAATAATTACAAAAAATTCATTAATTTTCGGGGCAAAATAGTGCCAGTTAATGCATTTAAGTGCAAACAAATATAAAATAATCTACATATGAAGCGCCTTAAAATTATTTAAACAAAGTGCGCTAGAAAAAAAAAAAAAAAGGCAAGCAATGAAGTCTATTAAAATAAGGACTGTTACGTAAAATGCATGTGATCATTGCCGGGCCGCACTGTAAATATCACATTGTTTGTATGGCCCATAGAAAAAAAGCATTTGCACTGCAATAGGTCTCGCATGTGCGAGAGTTTAAGCTATTGGCATTGCAAATAACAATGCCTTTTATTTATGTTTTAAAAACTAACACATGAATAGAAGGCATTGTCATTTACAATGCCAATAGATAAAACTCTCGCAAATGCGAGACCTATTGCATTGCAAATGCGTGTACTATAAAAGGGTGTGCTTGCATGGTATATTGATATAACCGTAGTATGTCGGACAGGAATTCTTTTGTGTTACTGGACACTGATTTGCCAGGAATACCGAAGAGTGCTTGCGATAAGTATGGCATCTCGTCTTAACGAAAAAGAAGTTTTCACGAATCTCCCAATGCATCAAATTAAAGTGGACGAAACAGCAAGCATGTCCAGGCCCTGAAAAATTCTTGGCCTCAATGGCTTTGGTCAGTTTTCAATGGCGGCCACAGGGTGGCACTATTCTACGGGAAACATCCTTTACCACGTAACCATTACAACGCGGTATGGTTACATCGTGGTTTTCACAACGCAAGTCGTTACATCGACTTGCACTGGAGGGCGCTCTAGACTAAGGAATAGTGTGAATTACTATTCCAACACCTTCCCTACTGTACGTAGACTGGAGTTGGAATAGTAATTCACACTATTCCTAAATCCAGCGCCCTCCAGCGCAAGTCGATGTAACAACTTGTGTTGTCAAGACCGCGATGTAACATACCGCGTTGTGATGGTGCACGTTGTATCATCATACAATCCTATTCTACATATTGTGAATATTGGAAATTAAAGTAATTTGGTCACTGAAGTGAATGTAGGATTGCTAATAAAGCGCGTTGACGCACGTTAGGGGCATTACAACATAAGAAGTACGTGAAACTCACTCTGGCATACATAACGAATGAATCAAAATACAAACTCACCTAAAATGATTACTCAATATGTATAATCATAATAAGCAAACTTAGAATGCAAACATTGGCATTGAAAGCTTTTCTCACGCACACACAGTGTGCAGCACAGGAAGCAAGCCAACCCTGCATGCCAATGTATGCAATCACAGAAGGAACGTACAAAAGTGTAGCAGGTGAAGTCCCCGGCCCGCATATAAAAATTCCTTCCTGGACTTGCACAGCAGACAGCAGTGCAAGCTTCCTACAGCACGTGCATCCCAATCTAGAGTGGGTGCCTGCTTCGGCCCTAGGCAGACTGGTAGTGTGCATTGCCTCGGGGGGACTGGTTAGTGCCGTTGCGATCAGAGCTTGGCTTCCCAGCATGCAGAACTGGGATCACGAGGTCCATGTCACTCGGGTAGCGCCGTAACTTTAAAGCAAGGGCTCTTGTTTAGGTCGAGCCTAGAGTCAGTGCGCATGCGCTGCTCTGCAAGACTTGTACTGGAGTATGGAATAGAAGCCTTGCACACTCTCCGCCCATATTTGTCATTGGCTTGTGTCATTGTCCTTCGTAAATGCAGGCTTCTGATTCGTAGGCTTGTTAGTGCCTCTTTAGTACCGCCTTGTCTTCATTTGTAACCTCCCATGGTGACTGGCCCTTTTGCTTCGGTTACACAGTACGTGTTATTTAGTCTGTAAGCACTATTTTTTTTAATTGAGTTTCTCTTACTGCAGGCACGACGTGCTTTGCTTACATTCAGCGCGCCATGCGCTTTCTCTTTTCAAGCAGCCAGAACAATGGCGGCCACTTCTTTCCAATGTCATAGGTCTCGCATTTAAATGCGACACCTATTGCATTGCAGATATTTTTTTGTTTTATACAGCGTGGCACGCCTTGCAGCTGCGTGCCTTTCTTTAACAAACCTGCTTCAAGGCAGATTTCATTGCCACTGTAACAGAGGGAGAACGACGACTGGCCGTGGATCTTCGCTAATTCTTCAAGCTTTGCTCTGAATTACTGTCCCGTCTTGCCTCTTTGTAACTCTCAGGGAGCAGGTTCTGTGTCTGATTTGCACATACCGGTGCGAGGAAGGATTTGGCCCTTGTACGCCCAAGGTGTGTCCAAGACCCTAAGGTGATTCCACCCCACGCGCCTTTAGAGGCACGCCGTCTTCGGAGTATATTGGGTGGCTCCGAGGTGTGCCCTGCTGCGATCTGAGCCACACTCAAACCAGCAACTTTTACTTGCTGCTCACATGTTTTTCAGGAATCGCTTATGATTTCAGTTTTCATATTTATAAAAGACTGCTGGTTATAGACAATAAGATTACGCAATGGAGGGTTTTACGAAAAAGGATGGGAAGTTTGCAAAGAGCCGACAGAAAGACCCGGTTTGGCAAGTCAAGTGGTTCTCTACTGATTGTCTAGAAAAGAAGAGGGAGATAAGGAGAGAAGCACGTCGACTTAGAGTTAAATATGAACAGGATAGGGTCGATAAGCTAGATAAACTGAAAAAGGGATATAAAATGTTAATCTGTAGTGCGAAAAGGAATTATAAAGAAAGTTGCTGGGGAAGATTGCTGGAAACAATAGAAACAAAGAATATGCGCCAGTTCTGGAAGCTGATACAATTCGCTGCAGAATCCCCGGTGGGCGCAATGAATTGCGTAGTGGAAGAGGCTTCTTGGGAGGAATATCTGCTGGAACTGTATAGCTCAGCTAGGGGGACACAAGAGGGAGAGCAACAGAACTGGAGTGGGCTAGTAGAAGAATTAAAACCAGACTTCTCTGCCTTGAAAGTGAAAAACACGATAAAAAATTTGAAGTTAACTAGAGCAGCCGGACCAGATAATCTCCCAGCTCTGATAATAAAGTCACAATTGAACTGGTGGGCAGAATTCTTCTCACTTATGTTTCTAGTTATCTTGGAAACTGGAACAATTCCCAAAAACTGGAAGGGGGCAGTAGTAAGGCCGGTGCATAAGAAAGGTGATATCCACGCCCCAAAGACCTATAGATTAATTAATTTGTTGGATATCGGGGAAAAGATCTTTGCTAAAATAATACTAGGAAGGCTAAAAGATTGGGTGGAGCGGGGTTCAATTGTCCCAGTAGAACAGGGTGGATTTAAGGAAGGTCATTCCACCACTGACCACTGCTTCGCCCTTTGGGCTTTGGCCCGGAAGTCGATAGAGCAAAAGGGAAAGTTGTATGGTTGCTTTGTTGACTTCCGGGCAGCCTTTGACTCAGTGGACCGTAAATGTCTATGGGAATCTTTGATAAAGTACGGTATACCAGAGGGTATACTGGCTATCCTAAAAGAATTACGTAGCGGAAATTGGGCGCAGGTCATTAGAGATACAAAAGGGTCCCTGACACAGAAAATAGTCATTGGGAATGGACTTAGACAGGGGTGCGTTCTGGCCCCTCTGCTCTTTGCCATATTCCTAGCTGATCTACCCGCTACTCTAGAAGTGGAAAGAAGTGCTAGCCCCAGAATGAGTGGAAACAAAGTGTCATGCCTCCTGTATGCAGATGATCTAGTGATACTTGATCAAACGGAGATAGGGCTCCAAAGGAAACTAAATGTTTTTAGGGAATACTGTGAGGCCAAGTTTTTAGTTGTAAATATGGAAAAAACAAAGATTTTATGTTTTGGGAAAAGAGATATGAAATTTAATTGGTTTTTAGGACAAAAGAAACTGGAGATTGTAAATGAGTATAGATACCTAGGAGTTTGGTTTGATAGTGCTTTAAAGTGGCATATGCATTTAGATGCACAAAAAGCAAAAGCTTTTACATCAATCTGTGGGCTGAAAAAATTTAACAGAGAATACGGGGATATGTCCCATAGACCTTTATTAAAAGCATACGAAGCAATGATACCCCCACAAGTTTTGTATGGAGCAGAAGTCCTTTACCTAAGTGGTAAATGCGGGTGGGACCTTGAAGAAGGGAAGATTTTAAAAATGTTACTGTCTTTACCGAGCTCCACAATGATCCAAGCTATTAGAATGGAATTAGGAATAATAGCATGGAGTATACAGATTCAAATGTCCCTTATAAGATTCTGGAAACGTCAGGATCCAGGTGGAGTGCAGAATGTCTCACAATGGTGCAGAGAGGAGATTCGATTAAGTAACCTAAAATGGGCTAAGGAATCTAGGAAAAAACTCCTGTCTGTAGGAGAAAGTTTAAAAGTGAGACTATTGCAGCATTCACTAGAAGTAGAATTTACAAAAAGTACTCTCAGGCTTCAGGGACAGGAATTGTCAAAGAATTTAGACCTGGAATACCTGAGAATGAAAAAATCTGTACAATGCATAAGAAATTCATGGGTGAATGAAGCCTGGTATCCGTATTTGGATACTTTGTCCAATTACGGGCTTAAATGTGAGATCTTAAGAGTAAGAATTGGCATCAATCCCTGGCTTATGGAGGAAAAGATAAAAGTAGAAATGATACAGCCAGATGGAAATTGTAAATGTGGGTTGGGAACAAAAAATGATATTTTGCACATATTGGTCGACTGTTTTTCACTTTTAGCATTGCGGAAACTGTATTTATGTCCAATGTTTTTAAAATATGAAATAAAGTCACGAGCCCAAGCAATAGCCATACTCACGGAGATGCCAAATCTTGATATTGCCATTGCTCTGGGAAACTATATGAAAGCGATAAAAAGTTTCGTAAGAGAAAAAATGAAGGAGTGTTAGTGATTTTAGTCTGTTTTTAAAAGTTTTAGGCGCTTTTCCCTTTTATATAAAGTCTTCTTCTAAATAATTCATAAATTTTATAAGAATGAATTGATTTGTGATTACATGATCGTGTCATTAGGAATATGATAAGTGTGCTGAATTTTTATTATATGTTTTATTGGTAATATAATTGTTAATGAATTTACACATTAACAATATTTTGTATTTCTATTGTGTTTAAAGACTATGGTCTAAATAAACAGAGGGGCATATTAGCAAGACCGGCGATAAAATTATCGCCGTTTTAGCGGCAGGAAACTGCCGCTAAAGCGGCGATAATGGGCTTGCTAATATGCGTTACAGAATTCCAATAGAAGCCCAGGTTAGATGTGCAGGACATCTACCCTGGGCTTCTATTGGAATTCCATAACGCATATTAGCAAGCCCATTATCGCCGTTTTAGCTACAGTTTCCTGTCGCTAAAACGGCGATAATGTTATCGCCGGTCTTGCTAATATGCCCCAGAATTCTTACTACTACTAGTCTGTAAGCACTATTTTTTTTTATTGAGTTTCTCTTACTGCAGGCACGACATGCTTTGCTTACATTCAGCGCGCCATGCGGCTTTCTCTTTTCAAGCAGCCAGAACAATGGCGGCCACTTCTTTCCAATGCCATAGGTCTCGCATTTAAATGCGACACCTATTGCATTGCAGATATTTTTTTGTTTTATACAGCGTGGTACGCCTTGGAGCTGCGTGCCTTTCTTTTAACAAACCTGCTTCAAGGCAGATTTCATTGCCACTGTAACAGAGGGAGAACGACGACTGGCCGTGGATCTTCGCTAATTCTTCAAGCTTTGCTCTGAATTACTGTCCCGTCTTGCCTCTTTGTAACTCTCAGGGAGCAGGTTCTGTGTCTGATTTGCACATACCAGTGCAAGGAAGGATTTGGCCCTTGTACGCCCAAGGTGTGTCCAAGGCCCTGAGGTGATTCCACCCCACGCGCCTTTAGAGGCACGCCGCCTTCAGAGTATATTGGGTGACTCCGAGGTGTGCCCTGCAGCGATCTGAGCCACACTCAAACCAGCAACTTTTACTTGCTGCTCACATGTTTTTCAGGAATCGCTTATGATTTCAGTTTTCATATTTATAAAAGACTGCTGGTTATAGACAATAAGATTACGCAATGGAGGGTTTTACGGAAGTACTAGCAGTCAGGCGATGGTCCATTTGAAAGGATATCGCGGAAGGGGCTGGGAGGGATTTCCTGTTAGAGACTCTGAGCATGAAGGAATCTCCATTAAATAATCTGCATTTGGAGATCCCTTTGAATTCAAAAGCCCCACACGACTGACTTCTAGAGAGAAACTGCAAATTGGGATTTCTTTAAATGGGAGCTTTTAAAATCCCAGCCAGTGAAAGAATTTAAGTGCAGCGCTTTGCTTGAAATGAGCAGTCTTCGCAGCAGTTCTTAAAAGTAGCACAATGCAGTCAGTTGTTGGGAGGCGAATGCTAAACAGCTACCTCTGAATGGAAGCGAGTGTGTGCTGTGCGTAATAAACTTCTACAGAGGGCAAAGCTTTGAGGGGGGCATTTTCAAGTTAACATGCGTTCGCTGCATTTCCAAATCAACATAAATGCACAGGCAAGAGTAGCTACATGGGGGAGCATTAACAGTCAACCTGGGCAGCAGTCAGGAGGGGCTGCATGGTGGGGGGCTATTATAAGTCAACCTGGATGTGCAGGCAGGAATCACTGTACGGGGGTGCATTTACAAGTCAACATGCGTGCGCAGGCAGGAGTAGATACAGGTGTGTGAGGGGGGGCATTCCCAAGTCAACATGCGTGCACAGGCAGGAGTAGCTGCACTTGGGGCAACAATTGTGTGCTGCAGGAATGCATGCATGAATCAGTTGAATTTTTATAAAGTGCACAATACTCAAAGAAGTGGCAGCACGAGTGCATTTCCAAGTCAAATTGAGTACACAGGCAGGAGTAGCTGCATGGAGGGCATTTCCAAGTCATCCTGGGCGAGCAGGCAGGAGTAGCAGGGGGTTGGGGGGGCACTTCCAAGTCAACATGCATGCGCAGACAGGAGTAGCTGAAAGGGGCATTACCAAGCTAACATGCGTGTGCTGTAGGAGTGGCTAGATGCACCCCCCCCCCCCATGTCAAGGAGGTAACAGAGAAGGGAAGCATGCATGGAAACATCTGCCAGTTACTTCTGCTCAGGTAATGCTGCTACCTCTTAGTGTATTTACTATTTTACACTGCATATGACTGAAGCAAGACAAAACTTTGTTATGGATTTAAGTACTTATGAGTTACTTAATCACCCCCGCTGTACCCAAAATAGAAATGTATGTAAAAATGCGAAAAACATGTTTTTATATTTGTGCTTTGTTGACATTTCGTCAGTATCAAAATTACGTGAAGTAAAGGTCAACTCGTGTCTATACATTGGAAGGGCATTTTACTAATTCCTTAAGAAAGTATACAAAAGTGTTCCTAGATCTGGATTCCGTGACACTAAATGTCTTTTCTGGGTTTAGGAAGCGATTATACTCTAACCAGCATCGCCCCAAACACACAATCCCAACTAAGGTAGCAATGACCAGGTAAGGCTATCTTCTCTCTCCATGTCCTAAGGTGGCGTAACTACCTGACTCAAGATAATTATGGATACTGTTTCCAGTCCTGAAATCCTCACATATAAATCCCTGATTTCAGGTGTGGCAATCTAATTGGCTCAATGCAAGCAAGAGTACAACACTGATAATTCATTAGCCTGTCACACAAAAGTACAGAACTGGAAACTTAATTAGTAGAATGACAACCTGACACCAGGTCATCACGTCACTATTCAAAGCCATGGTGATTATCTTTGGTATGTATTTAGTTACGCTGGAAAGTGACTGTGAATCTTGTTGCTTTAAGCATTCCACAAAGTGCTCATGTTTTCGTTTGCATTCTCTCTGTCTTCCGTCACCTCTCCCCCTCCCCATCACCCCCCCAGTCACATCTCCCTCATATACAAACATGCTTTATTTAATCACTCTACAGAGTGCATCTTTTCGCTCTCTCACTTCAAATACCTGCAAGCACTTCTCTTTTCATTCCATTTTATTTTTTACATTTTTATATAGCGCAAATAAAGTTATCAAAGTGATTTAACCAATCGGTTTGGCACTTTCAAGTTTCGTGACCAATGTTGGATCAGCACTCTACACACTCCTTCTTCGTTGGAGGAACTGCTTATAATATGTACACTGCAAAGTGTAATGTCCCAAAAATGAGGCAGTGAAGCACTCTGTTTATTATTACCTCAAATTCTCCAAATAAGCAGCGTGTTTTGTTTGGATCCTTTACTTCTAAAGGGCACAGTGGGTCTCGCGCTTGAGGCATTTTGCTTTTATATCAAATGTAAAGGTACTTAATTTGTTAAAAAAAAAAAAGTCCTGCATGCCTAAATACTTCTAGCGCATAGGTATACTTATAGCTGCTTCTCTGGTCTCATCAGTAATTTCTCATTCTAAGTCCTCTAGGCAGTGCTGCTAGCTGCTTCTCCGGTCCTATCGGTAATTCCTCATTCTAAGTCCTCTGCACAGTGTTGCTACCTGCCTCTCTGGTTTCATCTGTAATTCCTCATTCTAAGACCTCTAGGCAGTGCTGCAGCTGCTTCTCTGGTCCTGTCGGTAATTCCTCATTCTAAGTCCTCTAGACAGGGCTGCTAGCTGGTTCTCTGGTCCCGTCGGTAATTCCTCATTCTAAGTCCTCTAGGCAGGGCTGCTAGCTGCTTCTCTGGTCCCGTCGGTAATTCCTCATTCTAAGTCCTCTAGGCAGGGCTGCTAGCTGCTTCTCTGGTCCCGTCGGTAATTCCTCATTCTAAGTCCCCTAAATAGTGCTACAAGCTACTTCTCTGGTTCTGTTGGTAACTCCTCTATTCTAAGTCCTCTAGGCAGTGCTGCAGCTGCTTCTCTGGTCCCAGTGGTAATTCCTCGTTCTAAGTCCTCTAGACAGTGCTGCAGCTGCTTTTCTGGTCCCAGTGGTAATGTATCATTGTAAGTACTCTAGGCAGTGCTGCAGCTGTGTCTCTGTTCATGCATCAACTACACTCCAAACCAAAACACATAGGTAAAAGAGATTGTCATTTACAACACCTAAAGCTCAAACTCAAAAAAATGCGAGACCATTTGCATTGAAAATGCTTGTTGTATTCTGTTTTCCCATTCGTTGCTTGAGATGCTTAAAAGAAGTTCCACCAAAGTGGAGGAACACAGTACTTTGGCCATCTGAAACTGATAAGAGAAATACAGGGAAGAACATGAAATAGAAAGCCAACAACCAATAGAAACAAGGAAAAGTAAAGTGACACACACAAGGACAAATAAGAAGTGAAGGCCCTTTAAACATATATTCAATACAATAGATTTCACAAGCACAGCGTAAGGGCTGTGCAGGCGAAACCTAAAAAGGCATTCTGTGCAATAATTAGAAATGTTACAAACAGGATATGAATAAAACAGGTTGACACAGTGCAAAATAATTGTCTTTGCATACCACTCAGGACTCGATTCTTCGAAAATGGTTTATAAAAAGGACAAAACACTCCTGTTTGTTAATGTAGCTATATTATGCATAGTAATTACACTTAAAATAATAAGCACGGATGGTCCTAGAGCTGAACACCCTCAATGCAAATATATGTAAATCTCAGAGGTGCTGCAGAAGGACGAGTTTCTAATTTCGTTAACAATGAGCATGTTTTTGTCAGACTTTGTCAAACATTGCGGTTCAGCGCTCTAGTTCCTCTGATATAGGTGTCTTCCACGTCGTGTCAAGACTGTCTTGAGAGCGTTACCACTGATAAAGTGACTTCTGTGGATTTCGTCATTTTCAAGGGCCCTTAGCAGCCATGTCAGCTTTCTCTCTTCTAATTGGTACAGTTCTCGAGGACTAGGACATTGCTTATTGAGACGCTAAAGAAATTAAAGCCATGCCAATAACTCCAAATTATCCCTTTATGTGACTAGCCAGATATTTGTATCTGCTCCGGATCCCTTGTTGCATTCTTTTGTTAATCTATAGACATGCACAGCATTTTCCTAATAATTAACCTTCCAGGCGAGACTATGATCGCAGAACATCAGTTATTAAGCAATACAGGAATTATAACTTTTTGAAGTAGATTGTCTGTTTAATACGCGAGGAGACGTTATGGTGACTGAAGCCATCATTTTAAACCTCTGAATATTCCTTGTTAGGAAAAGATAACTTTGAAATTTGCAAGTTGTGGCTGTGCTATTTTGCTAGTTAACATAGTTCTCTGAAACTAGAAGGTGCCGATCTCTCACGCTTCACAATTCCTTGCTTCATTAACTTATCGATACTAGTGTTTGATCAGTTTCATGGTATTCTGTTTTTGTTTTTTTACTAAGATTTCCTGACATTGAAATGAAGAACAAGAGCAATATTTTCATTATGGATCCTCTGTACATGAATTTGAAAAGTAATATAAAGAGATAGAAGAACTGGGTTTTGGGGGAAATCATCCTTTTGGATCAGATGTTAGCAGAGGATAGATCATCTTAGTTAGACAGCTGGGTAGACACATTTAATCTTCCAGCAAGTGAGTGCTGGAGGTTTTTAGCATTACTCAGTAAAAGGTAAATTCGTCACTCGAAAAGTATCACCAGAGCCTTAAATCTGATAAAGTCACAGGAGACGTTAGAGGATAAATCATTTATATAATGTGATTCGCTCAATTACAGAGATGTAAATGTTTTTCAAAATACTACATGTGTACTACAGTTGTTTAGACATAGGGCATTTGATCTGTGTCTGAAATTGCGTTATTAATTTGGGAGGTGTGAACCCCTACTGACTTAAAAAACATAATCTGGTTTGTCCAAAATACAGTTATTACAGAATGGCAGCTCCAGACTGTAGCAATGGTACAAGAAGTAGGCAATTCCCTGGAGAAAAGCATTTTACGTTGAAGCAGTAAAAACAATTTGAAAATAAAGAACACAGCACAATAAAATTCCCAACCCAATTTAAAAAATAGAGAACAATATAATGAGCAAAAAGACAGCAAAATCATTCAAATTTTATACGGGGAACCAGAGATATGATTTTTTTAAGTTTTACCTACTGACTTGCTGATTAAGCAAACAGCATTTCTCTGAGGGTATCACACCAATTTTTGTCTTTGTTAAAGATGCACCTCTTCTATTGCACGCAACAGGGAAGATGCACCGGTTTCAATCCGAATGCGTGGGTTGGCTGATGAAGCACCTTAGGCCTCACTTACAAGGGTCCAGGACTGGGGTGGCACCACTTGGCAGGGCAGATTTACAGATGGCAGGGTCCAGTTGCAGATGCAGGTAAGTTGGAAGTCTTTTATGTCCCTGAGACTTCAGTCAGGAGGCAAGCCAGTTAGCCCTTGGAGTCACTCTGGGTTCAAGTGATCCAGGTCCAGTACTTCTCAATCAGGCCAGAGGAACAGCAGGCAGCAGAACAGCACAGCAAGGCAGGAGTCCAGAAAAGCAGGAGTCCAGCAGAGTGGCAGTCCTTCAGCAGCACAGCAGTTCTTCTTCCTGGCAGAATCTTCATGGGTCCAGGAGTGTACTGAAGTGGTGGTGTCTGAGGTCCAGTACTTATACCTAGTTGTGCCTTTGAAGTGGGAGAGACTTCAAAGAGATGTCTTTGAAGTGCACAGAGTCCCTGCCTTCCTACCCTGTCCCCTGACTCACTACAGCGGAGTATGACACACTTTGTGTGGGGACAGTACACAGACTATTCAGGTGTAAGTGTGAGGCTGTGTCCAGCTCCTCCCTCCTATCCGCTTCCTCAGACAGCCTGACGGAGTATAGAACATCAGTGGAAAGGCATTAGACTTCCCAATCTATTGAAAATGGATGGTGTAATATCCATTTTTTAATGTCAGCCACCGCCAAGAAAAACCTGGAGGTGAGAGATAAAAAATAACAAATAATGGCCCCCACAATCTGGGAGAAGATTTCTAGGGCTTGTGGGGAAGAGGGAGGCATTCGTTTTTGTTTTTTCAGAAACCAAATTTTTACTTCAGAATTTGTTTCTGAAAAGCTTAAACAGTTTAAAAGTTTGGTGAATGGTCTTGAAAATTGATGGCAGAAGCCCATCAAACTTTTTGCACCATGAAGGGAACTGCCATGACAGTGGTTTTTTTGAAGGTACAGAGATGACCGTTGGGCTGACGATCATCTCTACATCTGATGTTTGAGTACCATTGGGAAGGTGGAGGTGATGTCCTTTGCCATTCTGACGGACACTACTCCATCCATCAAGGAAATAATCAGGCTCTTAGAATCTTAAACAAAGGCCAAAATCCTTCAGGGGGCAATATCCAAGGCTGAGGCTGGTGAGGGCCCCTCAAAGTCTGAATATGTCTTCATCAAGCTCCTACTAAAGTCACTGGTTTTGACAGCAAATGTTTTGAGCAGGGCAAATGTGGATTTCATAGCCTCAGACGACGCTTCGCGGATCAAATAGATTTGCTGCCCCACCTTGGTCAAAGAGTTTACATTCGGACTTCCTCACTTTTTAGTTTCTCTAGACCTAGCAGTGCATGGCTGGAATCTGTAGCAAGGCAAGGTCTACAAGGCCGGATTCCTTAGCCACAAAGTTCTGCTGAACTCATTTTCAGCATGTCAAAAAGCTCTGAGCAGAACAAATCTGGTTTTCTTGCCCACGGTGGGTGCACCTTCCCTGGGAAAGCCTCAGGACCATGTCTCAGTCCTCTAGAGGTGGAATAAATTATGACCTCTCCTCCCTCGCCAACAGGGTTCAATCTGGCTCTCTCTCCTCAACTGTGTCTGGAGCCACGCTGTCTAGGAGGGTACAGGGGACGAATAGGAAAATCCTTTCCTGCATCTCCTGATCAAAAGAAGTACACCTAAGGGTGTCCTTTGTTCTGCCAGCTGTTCCTGTCCCCCTCCCAGATGGGTAATCCCTTATAATTAGCCATTAGCTAAACCACCCAGTACTTTCTGAACTCAAATGTAAGCCATCGCCTTCTGAGCCAGAGCCATTAGCTCTCCCAGCCAATATTGTGCAAAGGCTCCCAGAGGTGAGATGAGTGGTCAAACTGGTTATAAGCCAGTTGTGGCTCAGGTAGCAGAAAATACATTTCGACAAAGTTATTTTTCCACTAAAGTTATCAAAAATATGACTTTTTTATTAAATCAGGTTTTAAAAATTGTGGTAACGTATGAGATTTGGAGAAAACTTTATAGCCCATATTTAAGCTTTATATTCTAAGCCAGTAGCCCAAATAATTTGAATGGGACTTTACCAGAAGCAGTAATAATGACCGAGGGAACATGTCAAGGGTGCCCTGTTTCACCACTATTGTTTGCTTTATATTGAGAACCATACCTACCCCAACTGATAGCGGCTGAACCTGTCGAGATGTCCCCAATTAATTGCTGAATGCTAAAAGTGTCAGCTTATGCTGATGACGTTGCCATCTTTACTGCAAATGTTGATACGGCCGTTGCCACTACAGAAGAGTAAGCTAATACAGTTGGAATCATATTAAAAAATCAGGTAAATGTCAGCAAAACTCCAATTATGTGTAATAACCAAATGGTTAGAGCAAACTCTAGGGTCTAGGGACATTTATCAATGCAAATAGACATCAAATTCACTCCAGACATTTGTGACATTGTTGAAGCCAATTATATGCCACTGCTGCAGTGGTCTATTAACAAAATAAGAAACTGACATAGGCTTCTATAATGTTGATGGTTGTGTAATATTGTTAAACTTGAGATGTTGCCAAAGTTTTAACCTCATCTGATCTATTCCTGATTAATTTCCAACATCTTTTTGAGAAAAGCTGATTCAGCCGATAGTAGGTCTATTTGAGGGTATATAAAACCTTGTAGAGCATTAAGGGGCATATTTACAACAGAATGGAGAAGCGTGGTGTTAAGCAAACATTGCTAACGCCACGCTTCTCCATCCACATAGTGCAAGGGTATCTGCGTTGGGGGAATGATTGTTTATGTGCAGGAAGTTCTCCCTTCCTGCACATGAACAATCATTCATGGCGTTTGAAACTTCTATGTGTGCTGCTTAATGCAGCACACATAGAAGTTGCAAAACGACATTTTTTTTTATTGTTTATGTGCAGGAAGGGGCACCTTCCTGCACATAAACAACAATGGCAATTTGCTGTTTCTATGTGTGCTGCACAAGGCAGCACACATGGAAACACCAAAAACGAGAAGAAATAAAACATTTCTCCTCGTTTTGCCTGTTTAAGACCAGGTTTTCCCTGGTCTTAATTTGACGCTGCCTCCTATTTACGCCACCCTTGTAAATAGGGTGCAGCGTCAAAATCAATGGGTGATGTGGCGAAATACCCACAGCAACACCCATTGCCCTCCCCTTTCACGTTAAGTACAGCTTGAAAGGGTGCCTTATTTACAAGGCAGCGTTCAGTCACGTTAAGTGGCTTAACGCTGCCTTGTAAATAAGGCGAAGCCCCTATCGCCAACACAACGTCACTAAAAGTGACGTTGTGGTGGCGATAGGGGCTTGAAAATATGCCCCTAAGACTTTTAAAACTGAAGAGGGAAAATGGAGGCTAAATCTTAAGACGTATTTTAAGGCATCCATAGGGCCATGGATGTCTAATTGCTTAACCATTACATAACTGATATAGATGGTGGTACTAAACCTTCAATTTATGAACTGCCAATGGCGGTAATGCTCGTAGCCTTTTTTATACTTCTGTGAACCAAGATATTACAGAAAGGTTAGGTTTAAGTTGATGGAGCCGGCTTACAATATTTGACATCAATGACAGCGATTCTTTTACATTAAAAAATACAATGCATACACAACCCAGTGGAATTGTTCCAAGACATATTTCAGGATGCAGACTGCAAAGTGTGAAGAAATATATAAAATAGATTTTCCTACACCGCAAAAGCACTTTTCCTTGTCATTTTTATTGCAGTGTCTTTAAATTGAAGCCCAGTCAAAGAAAAATGCTGCTCTTGGCACCCATATATTTTTGTCATATATGCGGGTGATGTAAATACAAGTTGCAGCCGCCCACACATGACATTTAACACCCATGTCATCAATGCATTTTCTGTACCATCTACTATTTTCAAGTACACTGAATGGGAATTAGATTTTTTTGTCTGTTTTTGTCAAGTAAAATCATTATAGCAAAAACAGTGCTCATATGGTTTGTGATCATCAGCAATAGCAGAAGTAAAATATACATGAAGTGACCTCATTTGTCACAAGTCGCCAGACTCCAATACCATCACCTCGAGTGAAGCTACTGCTGTCAAAAAACGAAACTATGCTCTGCCCAGCAAGGACCTGGGTAAAGTGGTCACGGGATATCCCCCCATGTTGAAGAAACCAATTAAACATCTCCTCAGTCTAGGCCACAACTAGAATGTCCATGAGGAAGACTACATTTCCAGTTCAGGGAGGGGGAAGCAAGAATGCAAAAGCGTGCCATCTGTGCCAAAAATAGGGAAATAACAGCATACATGAATTGTTGCATGTTTAGTCAAGGGCAGGGACGTTCCTCCATACTACCAGGTTCTTCTGGTAATAGATTTAGGTCACGTGCTCAGGGCTTTTCAGGGCGAGTTTGCATTCCTAGAAGACTTTTGAGATAAGAAGCTACCCTGAGGGGACTATAAAGAAGTCAGTTGGGGGTCTAAGAAGCTTTATTCCACTGTTGTCCTGCTAGTGAGTGCTGTCATAGGCATTTCTAGAAACTGGATAACTGAAGCGTGAAAGACTAGAAATGCCTGGGGTACCTAGGAAGAGACCATGTGCTGTAGGAAGCTACTCTGGTTAGCACTGGGAGTATGAAATAGTCTGACTGTTCTTGATCTGTGCATATAATTATCCACTCTATTGCTATTATTTTCTACAATGCACTGCACTTAGCTGGAGCGCAGGTTGCAATTTTATTTTTTGTATTGTTTTGGAGGTGTTTACGTTTGTCAGAGTTGTAGCTTAACTTCCATTTTCATTAATAATGGTTGGTTTTGAATGTTATACAAAGTGTATTCATTATTCATATTTCTGACATCAAATATAGTGCTGGTATATAGGGATAGTGCATAGAAGTGCTTAGGAGTGTCTAGAAGCAGACTAGATTAATTTTCTAAAACAGTTAACAGCTATTTGTAAGAAGCTGTGTGCACGAGCCTAGAACAGAGCAGAACATTAGAGCTGAAAATGGAAAAGGCTTTGACCTATTGTGAACTTGAATAACCTTATATGTTCCTCAGCATCATGCTGCTTCCTCCTAGAGCATGTTTTTTATAAACAGCAAAGGCTAGGGCAATAAGAGCTTCATAATCAAAATATATAGAATCATGTATAGAGAATGCTGGCTGATTATTTTCCGCCCTTCTGACTTTTGAGAGAAGGCACATTTCAAAATTGCTTGCGCAATGGCCAGAATACATGCAACACAGGGTGATCATTTTGGGAAAAGTACAGCCAGAGAAAAGAAAGTTCTCAAAGGAACGAATGCCAGCTTTTTAGATATTTAAGGCTATATTTCTGGTATTTAGTTGAAATTTGCATATGAGTGTGGGCTCCAATAAATCTGGTATTTGTAAAGCACGTACTACTCACCCCCAAGGGTCTCAAGGTGCTGGGGGCCATCGGGGAGATTTGGGGGCATATTAACAAGGGCCATATCTCCGCTTTTTTGGCTTTAAAAGCCAAAAAAGCGGAGATAATAATATCGCCCTATTACCAATGCGGCGCTAACATGCATTAGCGCATGTTAGCAGCCGTATTCCACACGCCTTGCATTGCATCTCTAATGAGATGCAAAGTAGGCGTTCCCTGCCAAAACTAGAAGGAAAATATCCCTAACTGTCCTTCGCCGTATTTACAAGATGGCCCAGGACATACGTAGCGTTACAAAAGGCCGCGCTAACCGCGGTTATCGCCAGGAATTAACGTCTACGAAAATCCTGACTTGTCTATATGTTACATGGGAGGTGGATTGTACGGTTCAATCCACATCTCCCTATTAACAAGGATTCCCCTTACGCTGCCGGTGTATCGCTGGATTCCCAGCGATAAACCCAGTAGCTTCGCCGCTATCGCCGGATTTTTGATCGCCATGGAGATATGCGTTGATAATAACGGGATATCTCGGCGATTGAATCCAGCGATAGCCGGCGTTGTGCAAAGTCGCGCTAAGCAGGAAATGCGATAATTATCGCATTTCCTTGATAATATGCCCCTAAGTGAGCTAATACCCAGAGTCACATGGTGCTGAGCTGCCACCGGTGATCGAACCGTGAGCAGTGCGTTCCAGAGTCAGCCACCCTGGCCCCTGCGCCATATCTCTCCCTCACCAGCCATTGATTGTAGGGCTGGCACAGGAATAGTCAGGACAGTTAATTGATGTTTTCCTAATGCTTTTGGTCCAGTGTACAGAGCCATTGTGATCTAAACATAGAGAAATGTTGAGGGAAAAGTGATACATACCCTTGACCTCCCTTATCATTATCCAGTTGCCCACATTACTCATGACTTTTAGCCTCTTTGCCTGCCCCAGATTTGCATTAGACATTTTAAGGTCATATCATGATCAGGGCCTGTGACTGTGTACAGGCACAAAATGGTGCAATGAGGCAGTTTTTGAGGACCTTGTGCTGACTGCAAGGCATGATTAATTTGAAAATTCATAGTTAGTGGAGGTACTGCAGACAACACAGCTCAGAAATTTTGAAGCAGAATTCTCGGTGTTTCTGTGCATTGCAAGTTACCATAGGAGGGGGCACACAGTAGAGAGAACAATTTAGTGCATGCTCTGCGGAAAGCACAAGATCTTCAGGAACTTGACTTCACGGGATAATAAGACAACGTCTGATGTTTCCATGGCCTTGTTGCAGTTCTTCTAAACTTTCAGTGCTCTTTCGGCTATTTCCAGATGCACACGCTTTTCCTAAGGAAGTGGAAGGAGTCCTGTTGGACCTGGCACTTTTGACAGGGTCACCCCCCAGATGTGTGCCTTCTGTTGCTGAACCCACTTTTGTTGGTATTAGGACTCTGTGCACTTTTTCACTACTAACCAGTGGCAAAGGGCTTGTGCCCTCTCCTTGAAACAAGGTGAAATTGGCTTATGCCTAATTTGCACATTCAATTTACTTGTAAGTCCCTAGTATATGGTACTACAGGTACCCAGAGCCTGTAAATTAACTGTTACTAGTGGGCGTGTAGCACTGATTGTGCCACCCATTAAAGTTGATTTTTAAAACATGTCTTAGGTCTGTCACTGCAGCCTGAAGTGTAGTTTTAAACTGCAATTTCTACCTAGCAAAATAAACCTTTTCCAGGTCTAAACCTTCCTTTTAATATTTATTATTCACCCCTAAGGTGAGCACTAAAGGTTCATAGGGCAGGGTGCACTGTATTTAAAAAGTAGGACATGTGTATTTAAGTTTTTCATCTCCTAATGTCATTTTTTCGCTGTTGTAAAGCCTATCTCTCCCATTGACTAACACTGGGTTACCTTATAACATTAAATAAGAGCAGATAGAGATATGCTGTTTACACTCATATGGATTGTAATTTAAAATCCTCTTTAATGGAAAAGTCAGATTCTAAGTTGGAAATCTGAAAATGCCACTTTTAAAAAGTTGGCATTTTCTTGGCACAACCATTTTTGCCTTATGCCAGTGTCCTGGGTCTCATGACTGTGAATGGCTCTGTTGTTGGGGTTTTCATATTGCTTCCAGACAGTAAAACAAAAGCGGCTTAGGTATTGACAGGATAGGCCATCCTGGCAGGATGACTGGAAGGGGCTGTACCCAGCCCCACTTACACTTCAAAGGATTTTGCTTCCTGCATTCATAAAGGAATTTGACACCAGGCATGCACTGACATTTTTCACCCCCAGACAGCATTAGGCCTTGAAAAGGAAAGAGGAAGAACTTTCCAGAACTAGATGTGGGGGGTAGGACAGGGTGTTCCCCACACAAAAGCTGGCATCAGGTATAAATATTGCAACTTTAGAGTCACGCATCAGAACCCCTTAGGATCTGTGGAAGTTACAGAAGAAGTACTTTCCTGCTGCCAGAAGTCTGCCCTGCTGCTTAAAGGACTGTCTTGCTGTCTAAGAAGGAAGATTAGACCTGCTTGTCTTCATCCCGGGCTAACCAGAGTGACTCCAAGGGTCAGGTGACTCACCTCCTGTGTGAGCTACCGGGACACAAGAGCTTCAGAGGACTGCCTGCAACTGCCCAGCTGACCTGCTGTAAATGGACCTGCAGCTGAACGTGCCTGAGCCCTGCTAGCCTCTGCTGGACTGATTCCCTGATCTCCAAGAGGTGCCTCCCCATGTCCTGGACCCTTAGCTGGCATCAGAGTGTACTCCTCCTGAAAGACAGGTGAAAATCCGGACGTTTTTCTCCTCATGACCGCGAACGGGCCCGATCGTACCAAATCTCTGCCACCTGTGATGACCGCCAAAGCAAAGTTCCAGTGAGACCTCCTGTTCACGCCAACAGTGAACGTCAGTGAAGACTGGCAAAGCAAGACCTGTACTTTGCGCTACAGCAATGACAGCCCATGATAACCACTAACGCGAAGCTGCAGCCATGACCATCCATGATGCTTGATCGGCTCTTTGTGCTACAGCAAGGACCGACGCTCAGCCTCCTCCTTGTGGCCTCCTCCATCTCGAACAGAACTCTTTGTGCTTTATTACTGTTTGTTTGCAGCATAAATACTTTACACATTGCCTCTCAGTCAAGTGTGTCTGCTTTTGTGCCAAGCTACCAGAGGGTTAAGCACAGGTTAATTTAGTGACTTTGTGGTTCACCCTCACAAGGATTGTTGTTGTTGCCTGAGCTGGGCTTCCACCACCCCTCAACCAACAACCCAATTTCTTACAGGCCCAGTCTGTCTCCAGTCTTACAGCTGTTGCTGGTGTGGGACAGGCATTGCTAATGGGCATGTTGAGAAAGATGTGCAGTGGCCTGGGTCTGAGTAGGAGGCTTTATGTCTGTGATGAGTGCAGAAAACAATACATTGTGAGCCTCTTGTGTGATGTTTACAGGGACGGAGAGCGCCAAGTAGCCCTGTTTTTGATCCTATGTGTGTTTCAAATATAGCAAGACTAAAAATACCAGAGTTGGCTGGATGACTCAAGGAATACCATGCATAGCAAAGGCAAAACCTAGAAGAATGCAGTATTGAGAGACTAAAGATTAGATAATGTTGTGGTCCGTGACTGACTGAATGCTATCCAGAGTCACAAGTTGGATAGAAAAACCTGATAGTTTATTGTGAAAAAACAAACATGACGTTCACAGTTGTATCAAGGAGGGTACACCAGTGTGGGAGCTTGCCAGTTATGGTACAGATGCCATTGTTGTATTGTGCATTTTTGCGCTATATATTAAACAGCAAGAGAGACAAATGAAAGCAAAATTGGAATTCAAAAACAAATTTCAAATATATATGAGACGTTAACATGATTAAACAGTGATAACAAACGGTTAGAGAAACATTTAGTTGACAAGCATGCACTGTGAATCCTGGCGTGGGTAAATTAGAATTTAAGGCAAAGACAATCCGGTTCGGGCATTTTTCTTTTTCATTTGGAGACTACGAGGTTTGTTTATCCAACTATAAAATTAGAAATTTAAAAACCATAGTGCAATTATAGGACATGATTATTGTTGTAAAAAATGAAACCATTATTTATAGCACTTTAAACAAGAACAATTGCACTTCTGGGTGGAGAACTCAGCTTTGTCAACAGAGAACATCAATGTAGATAACGTAGTAGAGAAAGTGGAGTACTCTATAGATTTGGTGTAGTTTGAACCAGTACTACTTGACCACTGTGGATGTGATAGCCTACTGTAAGGTTCACGTGCCAGAGGACCAACACATTGTTTACTGTTTTTGAGTACATAGAGGCATATCTAATACGCTGGGTGAAAGAGGACTATGAGTAGGAGGTGACCATAAGTGCTTAAGAGCATCACCTCTGTTTTCCCTTTGTTCAATTTGAGCCCAACTTGAATCCGGTAACAGAAGGATCAACTGTGACTAATAATGAGAGATAGGGCATAGACCCCTGAGGAATACCACAATCAACATTTTGTGGTGGTGAAAGAAAAGTTCCAAACTTTACAAGCTGCAACCCTCAAGAAACAAGCAAGCCACCATAGTATCAAATCCTAGGCTCTCACCACTGTCCAAAACTACTCTAGCAGATAGTTCTTGACAGTGTCAAAGGCTATCAGCAGATCAAGCTTGAACAGCAGCAACAGTCTCCCCTGGTCTGCATTAGCTTGCAGCTTATCACAATCTTCCATAAAGGCTGCCTTGGTTCCCTCCCTTGGATAAAAGCATGACTGCTTTCAGTTATGAGCTGATCTTGAGGAAACAGTACCTCCTGAATCCATACCAGACAGCTTGCTCCAGAGTTTGCTCAAGGAAGCACCACAAAGCAAAGTGCCAAAAGTCCATGTGCAAGGTTGGATCTAGGGAGGACTTTTCAGCAGTCAAGTTAATAAAGCTTTTTTAAAAGATCCTGGAATTGTACAGCAGGACAAGGAACAATTTAGAGTCCTAGCCACTATTATGCCAGGGTTTCCATGTACATTTTGGGCACTAATGCTAGAAGGGACTCTTCCTGCCTGCAAGTTGGTTGCAGGGATTTCAAAAAGTCCTTGATTTGAAGCCAACTTCTTTTGGTAAACTTACGACTCCTTCTGACATAAATAAGAAATTGATCTAGATTAAGGTCGGAATAAAGGGCAACCAAACAAAGGATGTTAAACAGACAGCCATAGTGGTGAGTAGGATGAAAAGACATGGATTCTCTCTTCTGTGGTTTGATTTCATTTCTCAGTCACTCAACCATTTATCTAAGCACTTTAAGCACTCATTACCAATACATCCATTAAACCGTTCACAACACCATGAACTCACTGCTTCATCTACTTATAAATGCACCTATTCAACCAATTTTGCCCTCACTGCGATTCGTCAATCCATGCACCTAGTCTCATAATAATTTGGCTGTCCTTGTAATCATTCATAAATCCACCTACCGAATTATTCTTACATTTATCCACCCATCCAAACACATTGTGCATTGCTACCCATCACTGGTGAATTTCAGTAGTTTGACAAGTTTGAACCCGAAAAATATCTCACTTTTTAACTGTATTTTTTTTCAGTGAATTTCAAAACTTTATTTTACGATTTACTTATTTTTCAACCCTGCTGTGCATTACCTTTGGCCATGTGCAGCAGTGTATGTGGCCAAGCACTGCTCCCAACCTGCCAAGGTTGCCCAATGCACGCTGTGCACGACCTTGGCTAAGAAACAGCATTTGAGCCTTTTATGGTAAGGTACATCCACTAACTGCTTATGTCTCTATGACTCGTGGGGGGATATTCTCAAGAACGTGTGATAATTATCGCACAATTAGCTTAACGCAACTTTGCACATCGCAGTCTATCACGGGAAAATAACGGCGTGTTAACGCTGTATTCTCAACACGGCGGTACCATGCGATAGTCTCACGCCAACGCGTCAAATGACCGTGATAAAATTACCGTGATGGCCAAAAAACGTGAAACACGAACGCGAAAAAAGTTGCGATGTGGCCAACCGCGATAAAAAAATCTTCGATAACCAGCGTCAGACCTGCAATTCCCACGCGTAATGCGGGAAAATGCACTATAAAAGCACCGAAAAACACAAACAAAATAATTCAAACTGCGTAGTACCATGGAGGAAGCCGGAGCAAGTACAGAGGATGACCAGAACCCCACAAGCCGCCAGGAGGAACAGCCTGGGACCTCGGGGTCACGGAAGGGCAAGGAGAAGAAGACGAGGAAGACGAGGTTCAGTCCGCAGGAAAACAGGATCATCATCACGGAGGTGATAGAACACCACCAACAACTGTTCGTCACCTCCAACGTGTCATTGGCAAATAAAAATGCAACATGGCAATCCATCCTGGACAAGGTGAATGCAGTCGGAGTGAGGTGGACAATTGGAGAGGTCAAGAGGCGCTGGAATGATGCGAAGCGCAAAACCAAGAAGAAACTCGCTGACAACCATCAGGCAGCAATGCAGACTGGAGGTGGCAGTCCAGCGGAACACCAGGAGCTGGATGAGATGGAGGAAATGGTGGCCACAGTCATCAGTGGGGAGATGGTGGCAGGAGTTGGGAGTCCGGACACTGCTCGACATGACCTGACACAACAGCACCAGGGTGAGTACCGAACAGGGACTGGGGAGACGGGGGGAGATGGGCACAATGGCACACATGTACAATTAAGTACAGCACACTGCACACCCACAATGACTCTGGATCATGTCCCTGATCCCCTTGGCACACTGCAGCACACATACAAACAGCAAGTAGGTCCCCATCCACTATGGGCACTAAGGGCTCCCTCCCCACACAGCACCAATCTCACAACCAACCCATGCACACGTGTTAAAACCAGCAAAGCTGCATGTCTGTGAGCCACACTGACAATGCAAGTGACACTGCATGACGAACAGCATGGCTGCAGTCCAATTATCATGACATGGTGCACACCACGACACTGAGGTGGCTGAGTGTGGAACACATCCGGAAAGGAGCAGGTCACACTCTGACACATCCACGTGCACAAACAACCCCTGACGTCAACAACACATCTGCGGATAAACCATGCCCAAGAGTCCAAAATCCGAACTAGAGCCAAAATTAGCCAAGTCTGCAACATCTCAGCACTGTAGAAGCACAGAAGTCAAAGGCACACCACCTCAAAGGGATAAGAGGCAGCAAAATCACAGCTGCAGGGGCGACTCTCCCACAATGCAGCACACACACATAGCAATAACAGCACAACATCATTGACGACAATGTGGTACAAAGTGCAACACTCTCACTACAGAACAGAGGACACAACTGGTTCCGCTTGTGCGTAGAAACTGGCCAATCACATCTGGCATAGCAGGAAACTGTGAGATGATAATGTACGTGTACAACCTCACATCCGTGATGTAGTTAAAATGTCCACTGTCCCGCATCAAATAGTCAGCTCCTCCCAAACAGTCACAATGTACATTGTCATGCAGTCTGTATGTAAACTTGAACAATGCGTCAACATACGTCAACACAATGTTAAAATGCATCTCCCCTTCACATTGCAGAGGGACAATCAACACCTCCTGCAGAGCAGACCAGACAACTCATCAGTGATGATGAAGAGGACCTCCACACCTTCGACACCGACGCCCTACAACAGCTCATGGACAGCTACGGCAACCCACCTCCAGGAGCAGGGCAGCCCAGCTGCATCGAGGAGACCCCACCCCCTGCACAGACCACACAGCAGGAAGCACCCACCACCATGGCTGGCTTCCAGCACCTCACCGAAGAACACATCGCATTCCAAGGTCAGGTGTTAGACTGCCAGAAGGAGGTGGTTAAACAGGTGCGGGTGGGGTTTGACCTCATGGCAGCCAAACTAGATGACATACGTGGGTGTCTAAGTCCCATCAGGGACTTCTTACACTCCCTAACGGACACCCACAGTTCGCTCCATGATGTCCAACAATCCATGCCCGACATCGCTGGAGTCATGACTCTGAGAGGAGAACAACTGTCTAGTCAGAGTGGCCTCAGCGATGTCAGCCGAGAGTTGGCACAGATGCTGAGGATAATGGAGAACATGAAGCGGATGCATGCGGAAAGAATGGCTGCCACGGATGCACACCAGCGAAAAGTTGTTGGGATCTTCCATGCCCTGCAGATCCTCATCATCGCATTGCTGCCACTAAGGCAGTTGCTGATGAATGCTGCTGGTACTTCTACACACACATCTCCGGCCCCTGATGTGTCAGTGGCACACAGTGCTGCAGACCAAACATCAGCACCCACATGTCAGACAGATGACATAGAGGACGAAGATGCGGGTGAGTCAACCTTTGTAGTAAGAAGGAGCCAGTAGCATTCTTCTCCGCCATATGCCCTGTTTCAGCTTGGTTCTGCCCTCTGCATCATGCCCTGTAACAACACCTCCCACTGTCCCCCGAAATACTCTGCGACACTCACCTTGGACCTCGACATGGACTGCCTTATTTTGTTTGCTTACCAATGACACAGAAATCAGACTGCGGACTGTACTCTTCCTCTTCCGATGTACTTGTCAATCCCTAAATGACTCTGGCTGGCCCTCAACTGGGCTACAATGTAATGTGGGGTTTGCATGGCCATGTACTGCTCCAGCTCTGACACTCCACCGAATGTGTATAAATCATTCAAATTCACACAGATGTGTCATGTCCATAATCGATCAAGTATGAAAGTATGGATGAATGTAAGGACATTGATTGCCCAAAAAGGTACACCCTGGGAAATGAAAGCAATGCGCATGTTTGACCGTGACACACATGGGAAGTGGGATGACTGGGAATGTGTGCACTAGCTGTGGCCTCATTGCTCTGAAACAACAATCGCGCAATTCCTCAACTTTGCCCCACAGAATGTTAGAAATAGGTCTGGGTATGAAATGTCAAAGTCGTTGGCAGGCCTAAAGTAGTGTCCCCCATCACATCTGACAACAGAACATCTCTTCGCATACCTACTCACACTCAACTGGGTGGACACAGCCTGTAGTGATGGATCACATTGATCCACATGGCAGGAATATGGACACCATACTCACATTGCTGAAGACACGTAAGAGCACAGGTCTATCAGCAACTATCCCAACCACTATGTCTGGCTCACAGAGGTGGAGCTGGCAATAGGGACTCACCCCTAAGTGAAATGCGTCAGTCAGGCCCTCCCTGTGTACAGACAATGCTCATTAAGGCACACGATTTGTCATTCTAATCAACACTCATCACAGTTGAACACTAGTGAAGTTGCGTGGACTTTATTGCCATGTGCGTGTCAGTACGGGCAAGACAAGGGCCACAACATGCAGACCAATGCATCAGCACTAACAGGCAGCATTCGGTCACGGTACAGTTCCACGTGACAGGCGTTGTGCATGCGCCCGGGATGTTCTGCCATTGCGTTGGTGGCTCTCGTAGAACCGGCACTCGTCTGACCTGCGGCAGTTATGTGGATGATATGCCACAGCTCGGAGCAATGAGTCGTATGTGTGTGCAACGTTTGGACGTATGGGTTGTTGTGTACGTAAGTGTCAAGGGCATTCCATGCAAGAGTACCTCGAGCAAGAACTTCTGTATGTGGGGTGTGGATACGTTGGTCCTTCATTAGCGCTGTGCGTAGTGTGGGAGTCGTCATCATCTGCAATGGTAACTCTCTCAGGGGGTGCCTGCCGCATGCAAGACCAAGGTCGGAGGTGCAGGTGTCCTTCCGCCTCATGTATTGAGACAAAGGAGCTTTCATCCCTAATGTTAGTCTGACTACTGCTTGCATTCTGGAAATGTGATGTGGCTTTCGTGCTGCAATTGAGGCTAGGCCTTAGGCTTATGGTGCACCAATAGCGATACACACACAACAGTTGGCATGCATGAGCCAAGAGCCCGAGCGGCCTTGCGCTCCTTGTACAATCCCTTTGTGCGCGGCCACCCTCCGGGTGCATGCAACATTGCAACATTGTCGATTGTGGGCCGTGTGGCGCAGACACTGCAACAGAGACACACGCATCAGTTGGTTTCCTGTCCAGCCCAGAAATGAACCATGCCCAGAGCCCAGGGATAATTATTCACACCCCTACGCTGGCCTGGCGTACGCCGAGCCAGCCCACTCGGCTTACGTATAAAGGGGGGGGACGACGCTACGTGTCCCAGTTCTTCCCCACTGCCGGAGGTGACAGGGCTGCGTCTGCCTGGCATATCACGAGACTCAATCAGAAAGGGTCCATGGCTTACGTTGCACAGAGTTGGTGGCACCAGAAACACTGCGGCCGGCACGGGCCTACCGCCATGGGACGGTGACTTTCGGTGCACTGAGGTAGGGGCACCTTAGGTGCTGAGCGGGTGTGCAGCCTGCGATGATGCGCCGTCCTGGTGGTCCGGACTGGTAAGGATTTGTGTGAGCCCTGCTGGACCGCAGTGTAGGCCTGAGCCAGCGGGCAGTGCGGGCCTACCACCACGTGGCGTTGCCTCGCGGTTCACAGAGTTAGTGGCACCTATAGAGCTAAGTGGGTGTGCAGCCTGCGATGATGCCGTGTGCACTGATATGATCTCTGCCATTGCGAAATCAAGACCCAGGATCACGTGTGTGACCTAGTGGCCCGCGGGGCGGGGCTGCATGATGTGGAGGCTGCCAAGGTCGCGGACCCCGGTCTTGGAGCTTGCACCGGCACGTGGTGGGCCCTCTTGGAGACACGCTGGTGGCGGAAGGTGAGCAGTGAGGTGCGCAGGGGCGGGCAAACACCGCTGGGTGGTGGGAGGGGCTGGGGTGCAGCAGCCTGTGTGAGCAGGGGCGGCCGAGCAATGATGGCGTGTGCAATGATATGTACTCTGCCATTCATAAATCTGGACTCTGTTTCAGATAAGGGACCTGGTGGACTGCAGTGTATACCGGCACGTGGTTGGAGACACACCGGTGGCAGCAGGTGAGCAGTGAGGCCTGGGTCTGCAGTGTCGGCACTCAATATCCCTCTCTTCCTTTCACTGTCTCTCTCTCTTCCTCTGTTACTCTCTCTCTCCTTCTCCCTCTCTTCCTTTCACTGTCTCTCTCTCTTCCTCTGTTACTCTCTCTCTCCTTCTCTCTCTCTTCCTTTCACTGTCTCTCTCTCTTCCTCTGTTTCTCTCCCTCTCTCCTTCTCCCTCTCTCCCCCTTTCTCTCTATCCCTATCTTTCACTCTCTCTCTCTCTCCCTTTCTTTCTCTCTCTCTCTCTGTCCTTTGATGAGCGCATGACACACCTTCTTAGCTTGTATTTTGTCTTGCAGGCTGTGTCTTACAGATTGTCCAGAGAAGACCCGCCATGACTCTTCCGAATAGTTGTCTTGAGTTAAATTTGAATAAAATAATTTGTTTGGAAATTCCAAGATGAATGAATGATTCTCCTTTTTCTGACCACACATGAATGTTAATTGTTGTACTTGTGCGACATCAGGCGAATTGTTTTGTTCATGATTTCGTAAAGTTGATGTAAAATATCTTTGTCCGGGGTAGAGCCCCGGGGGGGGGGGGTCCTGGGGGGGGTGGCGGTGGGTGTTGTGGCCCTTTTGGGTGTCGGGCTGCATGATCAGTAGCTCCATGGCATCTGTTGTTCTTCTGGTGTGGCTGTGGGCTGGGCTCCCATTTCTGGTGCAGGTTATCGTCCGACTTAATACCAGGTAAGAGCAGGTGTTAATTCCCTGCTGCTAACGCGCCTTATCGCATGTTTTGTGATCTTATCGCCGATCTGGCTGGTCGTTGAGAATGTTGCGAAGTGGTGTTGTCGCGGGTTTTTGCACGGGAACGCCTACTCTGCATCTCATTAGCGTTAGTTGCCGGTGTCATCCGTGGCGATGTTTTTGCGGCTGCTATCACGGGAAAACTGGCGATGTCGGCTGTTAGCACCAGTTTGTGAATAGGGCGATAAATCTATCGCCACTTTGACTGCGATAAAGTGCTGCTAACTCAGCGATAAGTCCTTGAGAATATGCCCCGTGGTTTCTATGCCTCATAGATCTTGCAAGATTCCTGAATCAATGATGGCAGACACAGTGTGCTCAGACTGTTTGAGGGTCCAACCCCGAGGGTTCCATATTTAAAAATTCATATATTTAAGTTTTTTTGTCAGCACTGAGCATCCTCTTGAGATAACTTTTTTTTCCTTTCTATCATGGTTTAATACCCAGTGCCCCAAAGTGTAAACAGTAAATAGATGTCGACCATCAATCTGATCTCTTTGAAACACTAAGTGAAAAAGACCACTGAAAAATTCTTTTTGAGGAGTTTCCCACATCAGAGGCTTTATTTCTGCCTTGAGTTTGCGATCCACTTCATTTGAAAGTTTATGGCCTTGCACTCCCAGGCAGCAGGTTTCATTGCGTATCAGAAACTGAATGGTCTTAGAGGGATCAGGCTTAAGGATGCTGAACAAAGATTCCTGGCTGGGACGTGATGAAGGATAGCTACTTTTAGGTACAGTGGGCCTTTGTATCGTCCATAAATCCTACCGTAACAGAACATCTTGAATTTGATCATGACTTCTAATGGGGCCAAAGAAGTGTGTTCTGTGCTTGTATAAGGTGGCCATAACCCAATATGCTCACGAACCCTGTAGGGTTAGAGTACTCTGCTCATTGTAACCCCATGTTATGTTCTCTAATGTGGCACATGAAATCATGTTATGTCTTTTCATTAACATCCTTTGTGCATTTGGTAATGTCCTTTTAGCTGCATTAATCTTTCAGAATATTGTGGTGCAATGTCTGGCTTTATCCACAATTATCTTGTTTAAGGGTTGTATTTTCAGGCCTTGGTACATGGTCTGCATCTTATCGGAGTAGCATATTTGCTAGACAGTTGTGTTTTGCTCAAACCAATGCATTCTTGTGTCATGTGTTTTTTACATGGCCCATTGTTGTTTTCCCTATGTTAGCCTAATCATGCATGTGGTAGGCCGCTTTGGATTTGCACACATTACTAAATATCATGCTTTTCTTTGTGCTACATTGTATTTTCACACGGAATCAGCACGTTTTTGTATGTTATTCTTTTACCTGGGATTTAGTCTGAACAGCTTAGGCAAGGTCCAAAAACAATGCCACTTGTTATTCTCTCTGGTCAGACACTAGCACCTAGACATAAGAAAGGAATGCAGCTGCTGTTTTTGAATACACATATCTTGTCACATAACTGAGGACAGGGGTTCTATAAAATACACACACAGAGCGAAGGTCCTGAGATGAACTTATGGCATCAGCTAGGATGTAGAACATCCACCTATGTATGCTAAGGTATGGGTACCGCCACTAAACCCAGAGATCTGTACTATATAACCAATTTGCTTCAGTAGTACGGGAGGGGTAAGGCAAATCTGTCAGATAACATGACAGGGCTTTTCATGGTATAGGGTTTATTAACCATGCTGATGATATTATTGATATATATTTGTTTTCTAATTATTGCTTTTTAGAGCATGATAGTTTAAATAAACATTGCAAACTTCCTTCGTGTCTCTTTCTTATCTTATTGTGGACCCGTATGAGTGAGAGAGCGAAAGGGTGTGTCCTGTTACCGCGATCCCTGAGAGGGTCGAGAGTGCTGTGTTCTGGGGTGCCAAGTCAATTGTCTCTCTGGAAAGAGAAGGGCAAGTGAGGCACTGTAGCAAGTCAGACTCGGGCTCATACATACTGAGTTGGTATGGAGGCTCAGTCCCTACATGCTGTTGTTCTATGGTCCCAAGCATTGTTCTGTTTCTTAGGAGAATCCCTGCAACACTTGTGGCTGTGTAAGAAAACTGTAGATGGCAGAAAAATGATGGATAGAATTGCTTAAATTTGTCACAATCTCTGTCAAACCAATTATTGACTGGGATAATTATATGCATATCAGTCTTGGCCTCATTCCATGCAGAACAGTCTAGGGATAACAGGGATTAAAGGACCAAAAACAACCCCAGATGCATTTCAGCATTATTGGTTCTTATGGTTGTGTTAAGGCCTGAGTCCCATTCACACAGTGTTTCAGCCTGGGCCTGATCAATGAAATGCAAATCCACCCTTACTGCATAGCAGCCTCAGGGAACACTTTGGCCACCAATAAGCCCTTATACCCTGTAGGAAAATGCTGATTTTTGCATGGTCACCCCCATTTGTTTACTTGAATTTGTTGCTTTTGTTAACTCTGCACACTGGGGCACTGCTGAATAGTGCCCAGTATATGTGCCCTGATCCTTAAAACGTGTTGGAATTGTCTATACTCAAAATTGCCATATTTCACTTACCTGTAAGTCCCTAGTATATGGTGGAAAACGTACCCACTGCTCGTAAGTTAAATGTCACCAGTTGAATGCATTACATGTTGTGCCAACACTAAAGTGATAATGCAAAAAGTTGACAGCATGCCTGCCACCGGTCGCCTGGCTGTGCAGTCTTAAACTGCAAATTCAACCCCCTTATGACAGACCTAAACCCTCACTTTAAATATTAATATTTCGCCCCTAAGTTGGCAGTAAGTGCCCATAAGGCAGGGTGCATGGTATTTAAGAGTAGGGCATGTAAAATGTTATAGTAAATCATGTCCTTACAGTGAAAAGGCTTAAAAGCTATTTTCACTGTAGCAGGGTTAGCTGTTCCATGGGATAACAATGCTACCGCCCCCTAGGTATCAGATAAAAAGTTAGTAATTGGACTTTTTAAAATCTTTATTACAAATCCAATTCATTGGTAAAGTCAGATTTGTGAAAATTATTTTACGAAAGGTACTTTTTAAAAGTTACCTTTGCCTGCCTAAAGTCTCTAGAAACCCATTTACCTGAGTTTCCAAGTGTCACCCAGGAGATGAATAGCTCCTTGATTAGGTGGGAAGTGTCTCCCAGACCTGAGACAAAGCGCTTGGGTGTGTGAAGGTGTCCTTTTACTCTGAAGGGATGACCATCTGGGCAGTGTCAAGGAACTTAACTGTCTTCAAAGGGGCCTGCCCTGTCACAGGCACACGTAGCTCACACCTTTGCCTGCCCTGTCTAGTGTCCTTCTAGCCAGCCAGGCACCAATCCCAGTGGGAGATGAGCTGCCTCCAGGGCAGGTTTTGAATGACCACAGGGAAGGGTTTGCTCATTTCCCTGGCCACACATCTAGGGCATGTACAGGAGCTCTACACAGGGGGAAAAGGGTTTTGCCATCTTGGCTTCAGAAAAAGAGGGGCACTCTGGGATTGTTTGCAGTAAGGCACACAGGATTACCCTTGACAACTTTTTCCCTATTGATCAGGGAGGAGCCAGGAGTCACCCCCACCCACAGGCTAGTGCCAGGCATAAATGTAGCACAACTGGGCACATTCTTCTGAACACTGCTGGACCAGTGGAAGACAGAAGAACTCCACCTTCTGTGGAGACCTGTGAGGAAAACCCTAAGGGCAGGAGCTGCTCCCACTTGTACCCAGGACAAAGACGTGGACGTCAAGGGTCAGTTGGCTCATCTCTTGATAAGCTACTGGGATACAAATGCTGCAAGAAGCCCACTTTTCTGAAAGATCCCAGCTGACCAGTTTCTACTGGACTTGCCCTGGACCCTGCTGGTGGCTTTTGTTGCAGTGACTCCTGACCCCAAGTGCTCTTCCTGAGGTCCAGGAGCCCTTGTCTGGTGTACAGAGTGTATTTCTCCTGCCCAAATGTAAAAGCTGGGATTTAGAAACTTTTTGCCAAGTTTCTGCATGGAGAACCAACGAAGAATGGGCTTGCCTTCAAAGCCACAGTAATCGACATTGAATCACTGGCCAGCCTCAGCCTGCTGGCTTGTCCCACTGAAGAAAATACAACTTCCTGAAAAGTTTCAAACATAGAGGACTTCACCAGGATCTCTTACTTTAAAAAAAAGTTTTTTTGTCCTCATTTACCATAAGGTACCTCATACATTTACTGCTCAAGACATGTTAATTTCTTGCCTTGTCCAATGGTGGTATGTCCTGTCTTGGATCTCCAGAGGCCATGACTCCAGAGGCCATGACTCACATAAATGGTCTGAGAGTACACTGTGGTATAATCATCGGACTTGTTCCTGGTTCTGCCATTGATCCATTTGTAGCCTTATTATCGTTCTATTGCTATCCTTACATTTCTTATCAAAGTCAGAGATATATCAAACTTTAGTTAACTATTCTTGCATGGTTGGGGCCGGTGGTAAGATCCAATTCTTACAAATTATCAGTCTGGCAATAAGTATCAAGTAAAGCAATGATCTTTTTTCACTCCTTCTTAAAAAAATAACTCAGCCTCATCAGTAATACCAAGAATAATTAGTGTTGAGATTACCTCAATATTTATATTCCAAAGATAGCAGTCAGGCTCTTACCTATTTCTTTTCAGCATTCTTTTAATTCAGGGTAACTCACAAGCATATGAATACAATCAGTTTGTACTTGAATACATTTCTCAGTGATTTTTGGGGGGTCCAGTAAATTCTGTGAAGGGTGAACAAATGGTTTCTCCTGAGTGACACAGATTTGACAGTTTTGTAAAGTGTGTATGAAGATACATGATTCCCTTCACAGGCAAATCTCCATCCCATATTCTATATGGCACCATCCTTTTGTTGTCATCTTCCTCCAGTAGGCCTGCAAACAGAAATCCAACTTCCTTTCTTCTAGGTGGGGGATTTTGGAGTTTCTCTTCCATTTCCAGTAGGAAACTTGTGTTCCTTTTTGTTGAGAGCAACATGAAGCTAACAGTAGACATTCTATCATAGTTGAAGACCTCTTAGTCCCTTCGTGAGCACACTCCCATCCTCTATGAGTTGACCTTATTTTCCAATTCCACCCTTCCCTAGGGTGGATCTTAAATAGGGGTTCATATGTGCTGGGATTCCTTGGGAGTCCCAAATTGGTTCAAGTTGGCCATAGTATGGAGTTCTCAATATTTTCTTAATCACATACTAGAGTCTTGCTGCTGAGTGTAACACCTTGAATCTTACTTTTTATTTTGATTCAATGCGCCAAATTTATATGAGAAATTGGATCCACATAGCCTTGCTAATGTTTATTGGGATATTTGTTCCACTTTTGAGTCATCTGGACAGGTGATTAGTGGCCTAAAAGTCTTTAAATGAAAGGCCCAACAATATAGGTGAAGTTCTGGAAGACTAAACCCTCCCTTTGTAAGTTTCCTTCTTAGGTTTTTCCAAATATAACTTTGCCCCTTTGGAGAGCCATATAAAGCTATTTATTTCACTTTGCAGCTTATCTATTTCTTTTTATCGAAACATGAAGGGTTCAGTTAAATAGATATGCTATCTTTGATAGAATGTGCATTTTTACTAAAATTATCCTCCCATATATTGTCAAGGGGATGTTTTCCCATCATTTAAGACATTTACCCCTCTCTTTTGCCGCTTCATCACAATTCTTGTTTGAGATTCTAGTCAGAGATTCTAGTCACTTCCTGGGATAAAGTGATGCCTAGATACATTATTTCTTGTTATATTCAGCAGCTGTCACTGTCCAGATTCCATTTAATAATTTTAGACCATTCATTATTTACCTTATACACAGAGATCTCTCCAAACATCTTAGTTATCTCATTGACTATAGTTAATGAACTCTCTCTGTCAGTAATATAGACTACTAGGTCATCTGCAGAAAAAAATACTTTATTACTGAATTTCTCACATCTAAATTGGGATATATTCTCATGGAGACTTATTGTGTGAGCGAGGGGCTCAATATGTAAGTTAAAAAGAAGTGGTAACAGAAGGCATCTTTGTGCGTTCCCATCCTGACATTGATGTTCTGCAAGTGATTTCCATTGATTACAATACTTGCTGCAGGGACTTTGTATAGAGTCTAAATTTGTTCTAGCAAAGCCTTTTTCAATGGCAAATGATTTAGGGTTGCCCATAATTATGGCCAGTTCACTCTGTCGAAGGCTTTGGCTGCATCAAGTGTGATTATTGCTAGTGGTGTCTGTGTTTGTTCTTAAAGGTCAATGGATCCTATTAGTGTCTGGGTCAGTTCCTGAATATGTTTCCCTGGGATAAATCCCTTTTGATCCTCATGGATTAAGTGCCCTACTATTCTGTGTAATCTTTTATCAAGGATATTAATAAATATCTGGTAATCACTATTGAGTAGTGAGATAGGTTTGTAGGATTTACATCTCTTTGGGTCTTTGTTTGGATTAAGAATAGGAACCATTGCTGCCTCATTCCAGAATGTTGATAAGTGGTTTCCTTTTAAAAGGATCAAGCTAAAAATCATCCTCAAGACTGGACCTATACCAATGTTATGCAGAATTGTAGAGCACACTATAACTCGGGAGGGTATTTGGCACTGAGCAGGTATGAGTTTAGGCACACCTAGAGTCTAGTGGGACTACTCGAAAAGCCAGGTCTTTAACTTCTTGTAGAATTCAAGAAGTGAGGAGGAGACTCTTATGTGTAGCAATAGGTCATTCACACTTTAGTAGTGATGTAGGCTCAACCGCCGGATATGGTTTTTCGTATGCGTGGAATTTGTGCAAGTAGGAGTCTGGACGAGCTGAGATATCTGGAAGGTTTATGAAAACATATGCGATTGTTGAGGGATGCTGGTAGTACATTCAAAGTGTGGGTGAGGAGTTTGAATTGTGCTTGTTTGTGAATGGGCAGTCAGTGGAGCTCCTTCAGGTGTGGTCTGATGGGAGGTTCAGAGTTATTCTGGTTATCGAGTTCTGAATAGTCTTCAACCTTCTGGTAAGTTTTTTGTTGATCCCGGTATACAGGTTGTTCCCGTAGTACAGCTTGCTAGTGACCAGGGCGTGTGTGACTGGTTTTCCTGGTGTTGATTGGGTGCCATTTGAAAACCTTCCTCAGCATCTTCAGGGTATGGAAGTATGAAGCAGTGACAGCATTGACTTGGACAGCCCAATAGATAGTCATTTACAGCGCCCCCTAGGAATACCGTCTGGTCCTGCTGATTTGAATTTTTTTTAGTTTTCCCAGAGACTGCATTACTTCCTCATCAGCTATAGGATGATACAACTCGTCCATTTGGTCTTTAGTTAGCTCTGTCAGTCTTAGATCTTTAAAACTGTTCTGAAGTACTATTGATTTTGTAATGAAGTCTTGCTGATACATACTCTGGTAGTATTTTCTAAATATTTTCTCTAAAGCTTGAGGACTGCAGTCACCTTTCTTGGTCTGGAGATTGATGATTTCATCTGAATTATTTCTGCTAATATCAGCTCTAGCTTTCCAAGCCAAAAAGGTGCCACTTTTCTCCCAATACTGAAAGTGTCTCATATTACTGCCCGCCTTCTTCTTACAAATGTTACTTTCAGTGTGATCCTATATTCAAGTTGGAGATTAGTCAGATTCCTTTTTTTCCCTCACTTCTGCCTGGGTTCTCACAATTCTATGTTGTCCCTGGAAGGCTTTGGTCGTATTCTCTATGTTGCTTGGCTTCCCTGTCAGCTCTAGCCATCTTTTTAGAGAACATTGTAATTCACCCTCTAAGTAAAGCTTTATACTCGTTCCTGACTGTCTCAAAGACAATTGAGCCGAGATCGAAAAACTCTTCAGTATTTTGCCCTATCCTTTCAGTGATGTTCGCATCATGTATTAGTTTCTCATCCCTTATCCATCCTCTAACTTTGTGTGAGGGAGTTTTAGTTGTGAGTTTAACCACGGCATGGTCAGAGATATATGTTGGGTTATTTATAATCCCAGCTATGTGTTTATTAGGAGTTTATCCACAAAGAAATAACATAATCTTGATAAATGTCGATATTTTTTTAATGGTCTCGTTTAGCTCCAGCGCGTTACCTCCACACACCACATATCCCATGGGTCAGGATTATGTTGTGTATATATCTTCAGGGTGTTAATGCCTAAAAGTTGATCTAACTTAACTAGTGTTTAGTAAAATATCAAAATCTTCCCCTATTATTATTGGCCCAGAAAATCGCAACTGATGCATGACTACATTGTCTATAAGACCACTGTCATCCAGACATGGACCATAATAACTAATAATGACAAATAATTCCCTATTATGTTTAACTTTGGCAATAACCATTGTCCTGATGGATCAGTTTCAGATTGCAATATTTCAGTTTTTGGTGAATGCCTTAGGAGGATAGCGGTTTCTTTTGAAATGCAAGCTCAATCTGTACACACAAACTGCTTGATCCATTTCTCCTTTGGTAGACCTGGCATCCTCGGCGTGGTTCCCCCTGTCTTTTTTCTTCTTCCTCCTGTATTTTTGACTTCATTTTGGCTGGTTTATGAACTCTGGGCACTTTACCACTGCTGTTCAGTGTTAAAGTGCAATTGCTGCCTATGTAAGTTGTGATTTTACTTGGTTATCCATGATTGGCATATTTGATTTAATGGTAAGTCCCTAGTAAAGTGCACAGTGTAGGCCCAGGGCCTTTAATTCAAATGCTACTAGTAGGCCTGCAGTACTGATTGTGCCACCCACATGAGTAGCCCTGTAACCATGTCTCTGACCTGACATTGCAGTGTCTGTGAGGGCAGTTTTCAACTGCCATGTCGACCTGGCAAGTGCACCCACTTGCCAGGCCCAAACCTTCCCTTTTAATACATGCAAGGCACCCTTAAGGTAGGCCCAAGGTAGCCCCATGGGCAGGGCACAGTTTATGTAAAAGGTAGGACTTGTGCTGGTGTGTTTTACATGTCCTGATAGTGAAATACTGCCAAATTTGTTCTTCACTATTGCAAGGACTGTCTCTCCCATAGGGTATCATTGGAGCTGCCTTGTAACACCTTAAAAGTGTGACTTTCAATTGGAAAGAGATAGAGATTTGGAGTTTGGGTTCCCTGAATTCAGAATTTAAAAATGTATCTTTCTGTGAAGGTGGTTATTAAATTGTGTGTTTGAAAATGCCACTTTCAGAAAGTGAGCATTATCTTGCTTTACCATCCTGTGCCTCTGCCTGCTGTGAAATCCACGTCCGGTTTATGCTGACAGTTGGGCTGTTTGTGCATTCACTCTAGACAGTCACACAGAGGGAGCTGAGGAGTGCCCTGCATATCCTGATGGCCCATCACCAGGCTAGTGGGTCTTCCTGAGCTACAGTGGTGGGAGGAGTTGTCACTGAAACCTGAATAAGGCTGTGCCTGTCCTCACATAAAGCTGTCTCCACCCCCCTGTAGTGTGTCTGGAACCAGATCAGGGCAAGGCAGGATCTGAGCACTACAAAGACTATCCTCTGAAGTATGCCTACTTCAAAGACAAAAAGGGGTATAAGTATTGGACCTATGACCCCTCCCCCCCTATTTTTAGTACACTTCTGAGTCAAGAGGAGATTCTGCCAAGAAGAAGAGCCGGAGAAGCTGTAGGAGGGGAAGTGCCACTCTCCTTGTTGATGTGTTGTGCTGGCCTAATGATTGCTGCTTCTGTCTTGGGCAGTGGAGGGACTGAACTTTACTTTCTTATCCTGCTTGTCAAGGTTCTCCAAGGGCTTGTGTGTGCTTGTCTACTGTTGGAAGTCTCAGGACCATCAAAGACTTCACCTGCAGCACTTGTACTTCCTGGCTGGGAGTCCTTATTGCCAAGTGGTGCCAATTCCAGTTACTGAGCCATAGGAATCTGGTACCTGCTGCTGCAACACAAGAAAAGCTACATCGACACTGTCAGCGACGCCGCTGCCTGCACTGGAGCCAAGGGCATTGCTCGTGGAGTGCACGACGCACCGCCCCGACTCACACTGCAGCCCTGGCGTTGCTGACGCCATCAACCTTATCGACTCTGACGTCGTTATTGAGGCCGCTGCCTGCACCGGAGACTAGGGCACCATTCTTGGAGTGTATGACGCACCACCCCGATTAGCACTACAGCCCCGAACTCTTCGACTCCAGCGCTTGGCACTGACATGTGTCGACACCAGCATCTCCATCACATTATCGCTAAGCTGATAACTGATGTGGGTGACTTCCCAAACTCATCGACACAGCACCGTCCTACGGAACTGACGCCTCACCACAGCCGACGCCTCACCTCCCCTGCACAGCAAGGACTCAACGCCTTGCCTCCTCTGTGGCAGTAAGAAACCAACGCCGCTAAAATACATTGACGCATAACCTCCATGACACCATGCAACATCTTTTGACTTCATTTTCTAAGGTACCGTTACTTAGGGGTGTAGGAAGCTGGCTCTGTATATACTATACTAAAGTGAGGTATAGTGTGCACAGAGTCCAGTGGGATCCAAAAGGTAGGCAGAGGTAAAGTAGATAGCACCTCACTCTCTATTTATGGTAGTGTGTTCGAGCAGTAAGGCTTTATCAGAGGAAAGTGTTAAGCATTTGTTGTACACACTGAGTCAGCAAATGAATTCACACACTCAAAGACTGAACTTCAGACTAATTGTTTTTGTATAAAAATATTCTTTTAGTTATTTTATTTTCAGAACCAAGCAAGCCTGTCACAGGTAAGCAATAAATACTTTTCAATAGTAATACAGTTTGTAAACAGTTTGAATTGCAATTGTAAATGTACTTTGATTTGATTACAATAGTGTTACTGATAATGCAATGCTTTCAGAATACAGTACATATACTTTGTATAGGATTTTTGGTAGAATATCAGGTAAGTTACTTTTTAGATTACTTTTGTTACATAGTGCAGTATACCTGGATACTGCACTGGGACATTTCCTGTAAACAGGTAAGTAAAAGCGTTTTGTTTATTAAGTTACAGTTTTAAAGGATTTCTTAGATTTTCCAACTCCACACTTAGAAACTTTTTATAGAAAACCAGTCAATGTTATCCTATGGAGGGAATTAGTGTTATCGGTTCAAAGGTAAGTACTTTGTTGTGGGAGTTGGTATTCTATTCTGGGGTTAGACTCAGGGGTCCCCCAGGGTGAAGGATGCACTCTTGTTACACCCTCAGCGGCACTAGGGCGGCCGGGTGCAGAGTGCTGAGGCCCAATGTTATCCAATGGGGGATAGGGGGCCTCCGGTTGGTGGCTGCTGACGAGCAGGCAACTGGGTAGTGGGAGCAAAACTCCTGGACTTAAGCTCAGGGAAAATGGGGGTTTAGGCCAGCACAAAAGATGCACCCTCAGCGGCATTGGTGCGGCCAGATGCAGAGTGCTGTTTTGGCTTCGGAAGCCCTGTAGCTATCAATGGGGAGTCTCCGGTTTGCAAAAGCACCGCAGGCTCGGGGACGAAGGTCTTCTGGGTGCGACCACCATTTGGAGAGGTAAGTTGGGATCTTGGGGGTTGGTTAGGCACCATCGGTTGGGCCACCCAAGGCCATGGGGCGTCGGGTGCAGGGGTACCTTTTAGGGTCGGATCTTCTTACCAGCTCCTTGTCGCGGTTGGAGGGACCTTCCGGATTGAGGTTGCAGGCGTCGGCTGGAGGCTTGAGGCAGGTCAGGGGTTGCCGGATCTCAGGTCAGGATTGCCGGAGAGACCTCCTCTTGGTGTTGGGCCACTCGAACTCGGGCCGTGGTCCTCAGGTGCAGAGTGATGCAAACTCGCTGATCCTTGCGGAGCTGGAGTCTGTTGTTTGAACAAACCCGGTGTTCACGGGAGACAGAGTCTTTGGAATTGAAGGCAGGCAGGTCCTCCAGGTTTCTTGAGGTTGCTGGCTGCAGGACACACCGGGATTTTGCTGGAGCAGGTTCGAGGTGGGGACAGGCCGGTAGGGCTAGGGCCAAGTCAGTGGGCGTCCTCCACTTTTTAGCTTAGGCACGGCTGTTCGGTCCTTCTTCTTCTTGTAGTTTCTAGTCTGAGGAAGCAAGGTTCAGGGGTGCCCCTAAATACTAGATTTAGGGGCGTTACAGGTAGGTAAAAAGGTTGGGACCAATGGGTCCCTTCCCTGGGGTGGGTACACCCCCCATTATGCCACCCTCCAGTGAGAGGGGTCAATAAGCCTTTTCCTGGTTGGCTGGGTCCCCCATCTGCAAGATGGTGGGGACTGAGAGTTGTGCTTCATCTCGCCTCCCCCACCTGAGGGGTGGAATTGGCAGAGGTGGGCACACCTCTCTTCCTCACTTGTTTTTCCCGCCGGTTCTCCTGCCCAAAGTGGGGGTCAGAACCAGTGGGGACCAGTTGCTAAAAGCAGCAAGTGGCCTGGGGAAGCTCACAAAGGTGGCAAGCCTTTGAAGCTTCCCCTTCGTGGACCCTGCCCATCCTGGGGGAGGAGGCTTGGCTCCTCATCCCACGATGTGCATTGTTTCAGGCCCCCGAGAGCAGCAGGCTCTCGACCCATGGGTCCAGAAACATGTCTGGGGGTGGCAGCTGAAAGCAGCCACTCAGCCTGGACACTAGGGTAGGTCGTTTTTCAGGGGGCATCTCTAAGATGCCCTCTGTGTGCATTTTTCATTAAATCTCCCACTGGCATCAGTGTGGGTTTAATGTGCTGAGAAGTTTGATACCAAACTTCTCAGTTTTCAGTGTAGCCATTATGGCGCTGTGGAGTTCTTAATGACAAACTCCCAGCACCATAAACTCTTAATGGCAGCACTGCACTTACAATGTCTAAGAATGGACTTAGACTCTGTAGGGGTACAGAGCTCATGCACCTGTACCCTCACCACTGGTATAGTGCACCCAGCTAGAGGGGTGACTGATCTATGCCAGGGCAGTGGGTTGTATGCATGGCACACAGGGATGTGTGCCATGTCGACTCTTTACTTTTTTCTGCACCAAAACACGCAGCCTGCAAAGGCAGTGTGTTAGTGTAATGGTACAGGGCCTCTAAGGGTGGCACAATAAGTGCTGCAGCCCTTAGAGGTCTTCCCTGGTCACAGTGCCCCGGGTACCTGTGGCATCATTAACCAGGGGCTGACCTGTGGCCAGAGATGCCAATTGGGTTTTGTTTTTAATGCAGGTTTTAGGGAAAGAACATAGGCCCTGGGCACCTGATTGGCAGGAGCCCAGGGCACACTCAGTCAAAGCACATCAGCAATACAGCAAAAAGTGGGGGCAACCATGCAGAAATAGGGCACTTTCTCACACAACCCCCCCCCCAAAACGAAAGAGGATGAGACTAACCTTTCCCTAGAGAGTCTTCATTTTCTAAGTGGAAGAACCTGGAAAGTCCATCTGCATTGGCATGGGCAGTCCCAGGTCTGGGTCTGTGATCCACTACAAAGTCCATTACCAGTAGGGAGATGGACCATCTCAACAGTTTAGGATTTTCACCTTTCATCTGCATTAGCCATCTGAGAGGTCTGTGATCAGTTTGTACTAGGAAGTGAGTACCAAATAAGTATGGTCTCAGCTTCTTCAGGGACCAAACCACAGCAAAGGCCTCCCTCTCAATGGCACTCCAACGCTGCTCCCTGGGGAGAAGCCTTCTGCTTATAAAAGCAACAGGTTGGTCTTGGCCTTCATCATTGGTCTGGGATAGGACCACTCCTATTCCTAGCTCAGAGGCATCAGTCTGCACAATGAACTGCTTGGCATAGTCTGGAGCTTTGAGATATGGTGCTGAGCACATTGCCTCTTTCAGGGTGTCAAAAGCCTTTTGACAGCTAACTGTCCAGTTTACCTTTTTGGGCATCTTCTTGGAGGTGAGTTCTGTGAGGGGAGCCACAATGGACCCATATCCCTTCACAAACCTCCTGTAGTACCCAGTCAAGCCAAGGAATGCCCTGACTTGGGTCTGCGTTGTTGGAGCTGCCCAGTCCAGGATAGCCTGGATTTTGGGCTGTAAGGGTTGTACTTGGCCTCCACCAACAGGGTGACCCAAGCACACCAAAGTTCCCTGCCCTATCTGGCATTTGGATGCCTTGATAGTTAGGCCTGCAGCTTGCAGGGCATTTAAAACCTTCCCAAGGTGGATCAGGTGATCCTGCCAGGTGGAACTAAAGACAGCAATATAATCTAGATAAGCTGCACTAAAGGATTCCAATCCAGCAAGGACTTGATTCACCAACCTTTGGAAGGTGGCAGGGGCATTCTTTAAACCAAAGGGCATAACAGTAAAGTGATAATGCCCATCAGTTGTGGAGAATGCTCTTTTCTTTTGCTCCTGGGGCCATGCCAATTTGCCAGTACCCTGCAGTCAAGTCAAAGGTACTTAGACATTTGGCTGCACCCAATTTGTCTATCAACTCATCTGCTTTTGGGATAGGGTGAGCATCTGTCTTGGTGACAGAGTTGAGCCCTCCATAGTCCACACAGAACCTCATTTCTCTCTTTCCACCCTTGGGATGAGGTTTGGGGACTAGAACCACTGGGCTGGCCCAGGGGCTCCCAGAGGGTTCAATAGCCCCTAACTCCAGCATCTTGCTGACTTCAGCTCTGATGCTTTCCTTGACTTGATCAGACTGTTGATAGATTTTGTTTTTGACAGGTGAACTGTCACCAGTGTCCACATCATGGGTACACCAGTTTGTCTGACCAGGGGTCAAGGAAAAGAGCTTTGCATACTGCTGCAAGACTTCCGTGCAATCAGTTTGCTGTTGGGCAGAGAGTGTGTCTGAAAAGACAACTCCATCCACTGACCCATCTTTTGGGCTGTTTGAGAGGAGGTAAGGGAGAGGTTCACTCTCTATCTCCTGATCCTCATCAGTCACCATCAGCATGGTGATGTCAGCCCTATCATGGAAAAGCTTAAGGCGGTTCACATGGATCACCCTTTTGGGTGTCCTGCTTGTGCCCAGGTCAACCAAGTAGGTGACCTCACTTTTCTTTTCTAAGATGGGGTAAGGGCCACTCCATCTGTCCTGGAGAGCCCTTGGTGCCACTGGCTCCAAAACCCACACCTTTTGCCCTGGTTGAAATTCTAGCAGTGCAGCCTTTTGGTCATACCAGTGCTTCTGAAGCTCCTGGCTGGCCTCAAGATTCTTGGATGCTTTTTCCATGTACTCAGCCATTCTGGACCTTAGGCCAAGCACATAGTCCACAATATCTTGTTTGGGTTCTTGGAGAGGCTTCTCCCAACCCTCTTTTACAAGACAGAGTGGTCCCCTCACAGGATGGCCAAACAAAAGTCCAAAGGTGGAAAACCCTACTCCCTTCTGTGGCACCTCTCTGTAAGCGAAGAGCAAACATGGTAAGAGGACATCCCATCTCCTTTTGAGTTTTTCAGGGAGCCCCATAATCATGCCTTTCAATGTCTTGTTGAATCTCTCAACAAGGCCATTGGTTTGTGGGTGATAGGGTGTAGTAAACTTGTACTGCACTCTATACTCTTTCCACATGTGTTTGAGGTAAGCAGACATGAAGTTGGAACCTCTGTCTGAAACCACCACCTTAGGAAACCCTACCCTGGTGAAGACACCAATGAGGGCCTTGGCTACTGCAGGAGCTGTAGTAGTCCTAAGGGGAATTGCCTCAAGATACCTAGTGGCATGATCCACTATGACTAGTATGAATTTATCTCCTGATGCTGTGGGAGGTTCAAGTGGACCCACTATGTCCACACCTACCCTTTCAAAGGGAACCCCAACCCCTGGTAGTGGTATCAAGGGGGCCTTTGGGTGTCCACCTGTTTTGCCACTGGCTTGACAGGTGACACAGGAGCTGACAAACTCCTTTACTTTCTGAGACATCTGGGGCCAGTAAAAGTGGCTAACTAGCCTTTCCCAGGTTTTGGTTTGGCCCAGATGCCCAGCTAGAGGGATGTCATGAACTAAAGTTAGGAGGAACTCCCTGTACTTCTGAGGCACTACCACTCTCCTAGTGGCTCCAGGATTGGGGTCTCTGGCCTCAGTGTACAGTAGCCCCTCTTCCCGATAGACTCTGTGGGCACCACTGACATCTCACTTTTCCTGTGCAGCAGCTTGCTGCCTCAGGCTTTCAAGAGTTGGACAGTCCTGCTGTCCAAGGCACATCACTTCCCTAGAGGGTCCCCCTGGGCCCAAGAGTTCAACCTGGTAAGGGTAAAGCTCCATGGGCTCAGTTCCCTCTGGGGTGTCCAAGTCCTCTCCCTGAGGAGAGGGGTCCTGATCCTTTTGCTGTACAGAAACTGGTTTCCCAGTCTTCTTACCTTTTCTCTTGGAAGGTTGGGCCATACTTTCAGGCTCCAACACTTCTTTTTCACCCTGTTTTCTGCTCTGTGCTCTTGTTTTTACACACACCATCTCAGGGATATCCAGCATTGCTGCATGGGTTTTCAATTCAACCTCAGCCCATTCTGAGGTTTCCAGGTCATTGCCAAGCAGACATGCAGCTGGATGCTTCGGAGAGACCACTACCTGTTTCAGGCCAGTAACCCCTCCCCCCCAGTCTAATGTCACCATAGCCATTGTATGGTAAGTGGTAACACTATCAGCATTGGTGACTGGGTAAGTACACCCAATCAAGTATTGCTCAGGGGAAACCAGTGTATCTCTCACCTTAGTGACACTGGCACCTGTATCCCTCAGAGCTTCTATCCTAGTTCCATTAATCCAAGGGTACTGCAAATACTTCTTTAAGTTAGGTGGCCACACAGCTAAAGTGGCAAACTCAACTTCCCCTTCTGAAACTAGAACTGCTTCAGTGTGCAACCCGATTTGCTCTTGGCACACTGGTGATCCCATCTAGAGACTTGCTACACCAGGAGTAGCTGTAATAGGACTAGAGGGCTTCTTGTTAGGACAAGTAGCATCTCCAGTTAAGTGTCCCAACTTTCTACAGTTGTTACGCCAGGCCATTAAAGGATCAAAGTTCAATCCCCTATACTTGTTAGTAGATTGGGAAGAGTTTTGGGACCCACCCCCCAGTGCAGGTTTTTGGGGCCCTTTTGAAGACTCAGACTTTTTATCTTGGGGATTCTTACCACCTTTCCCCTGGGGAGGTTTTGTAACCCCTTTCTTTTGTTCACCCCCAGTGGTTGTTTTTGTCACCCTTGTCTTGACCTAATGGTCTGCCTTCTTTCCCAATTCTTGGGGAGAAATTAGGCCTATGTCTACCAAATGCTGATGTAACTTTTCATTAGTGCAATTACTTAAAATATGTTCTTTCATAAACAAATTGTAAAGTCCATTGAAATCATGCACATTGTGTCCAGTTAACCAACCATCTAGTGTTTAAACTGAGTAGTCTATGAAGTCAATCCAGGATTGGTTTTGGGTTTTGTGAGCCCCCCTGAATCTAATTCTATATTCATCAGTTGTGAGTCCAAATCCCTCAATCAGAGTTCTCTTCATGAGGTCATTAGACCCAGCATCTGCCCCAGAAAGGGTCAGGAGTCTGTCTCTGAAGTTACCAGAGAACAGTTCCCGAAGGAGTGCCCCCCAGTGTGACTTCTTCACTTTTCTCATTTCCCAAGCCCCTCTCAAAGGCTGTGAACCATTTTGTGATATCTTCACTCTCTTCATATTTAGTGACAATCCCTTTGGGGATTTTAGGATCATAAGATTGCTCTTTATCCTTATTAAGTAAATTGCTGCCACCATTGATGGGTGCTAGGCCCATCTCTGCTCTCTCTCTCTCTTTAGAGCCAGCAACCTGGTCTCTAGATCCAGTCTTTTGGTCAACTTTGTTAAAAGGCTATCCTCCTCATTGAGGCTGTCTTCAATTTCCTCAGTAGTGCCTGATCCACCTGTGTGGCTTCTAGGTACTAAGAGGTTTACTCTTGGAGTAAGGGGCACTTGGGCCCTTTTCTTCCTAAGAAATGGGGGCGGGTTGGTCTACCTGCTCATCCCCTCCCTCTTCTTCCTCATCTGATTGGTCTTCACCATTTTCAGATGGGTGGTCCTTAGCATACCCAGCCAACAGCTCCTGGAGCTTTTGTTTGGTGGGATGGGACCCCATAGTGATGTTTGAAAGACAAGTGAAGGTAAGGGGGGCGGTCAAGCTCCTCAACCTGGTCCTCTATGTCATTGTGGTTAATATTTTCACTAACAGCTGGGTTCTTGTTTTGAGACATTGTTGAAAAAAGATTTCTGACCCCTCTAACCCTAGTTAAAGTGACTTTTTATTTTTCTAAAATTCTAAAGGGACTTGACCAAGGCCCTACCAAGACTTTTAGTAATTTTGCAAAAATGCAAATTTGAAAAAGTCAGAATTCTAAAGGCAATTTAAGAGTTCTGTTGTGTGATCAAGTGGTAACCAAGTAGTCCAACAAATGCAAAGTTGTATATCCCACCGCTGATCCACCAATGTAGGAAGCTTGCTCTGAATATACTATACCAAAGTGAGGTATAGTGTGCACAGAGTCCAGTGGAACCCAAAAGGTAGGCAGTAGATAGCACCTCACCCTCTATTTGTGGTAGTGTGGTCGAGCAGTAAGGCTTTATCAGAGGACAGTGTTAAGCATTTGTTGTACACACTCAGTCAGCAAATGAATTCACACACTCAAAGACTGAACTTCAGACCAATTGTTTTTGTATAAAAATATTCTTTTAGTTATTTTACTTTCTAGAACCAAGCAAGCCTGGCACAGGTAAGCAATAAATACTTTTCAATAGTAATGCAGTTTGTAAACAGTTTGAATTGCAATTGTAAATGTACTTTGATTTGATTACAATAGTGTTACTCATAATGCAATGCTTTTCAGAATACAGTACATATACTTTGTATAGGATTTCTGGTAGAATATAAGGTAAGTTACTTTTTAGATTACTTTTGTTACACAGTGCAGTATATACCTGGATACTGCACTGGGACATTTCCTGTAAACAAGTAAGTAAAAGCTTTTTGGTTATTTAGTTACAGTTTTAAAGGATTTCTTAGATTTTCCAACTCCACACATGGAAACTTTTCATAGAAAAACAGTCAATGTTATGCTATGGAGGAAAATAGTGTTATCCGTTCAAAGGTAAGAACTTTCTTGTGGGAGTTGGTATTCTGGGGTTAGACTCAGGGGTCCCCCGGGGTCAAGGATGCACTCTTATTACACCCTCAGCGGCACTAGGATGGCCGGGTGCAGAGTGCTGAGGCCCAATGTTATCCAATGGGGAATAGGGGGCCTCCGGTTGGTGGCTGCTGACGAGCAGGCCACTGGGTTGTAGGAGCAAAGCTGCTGGACTTAAGCTCAGGGCAAATGGGGGTTTAGGCCAGCACAAAAGATGCACCCTCAGCGGCACTGGGGCGGCCAGATGCAGAGTGCTGTTTTGGCTTCGGAAGCCCCGTAGCTATCAATGGGGAGTCTCCGGTTTGCAAAAGCACTGCAGGCTCGGGGACGAAGGTCTTCTGGGTGCGACCACCACTTGGTTAGGAACTTGGGGGTTGGTTAGGCACCATCGGTTGGGCAACCCAAGGCCGTGGGGCGTCGGGTGCAGGGGTGCCATTTAGGGTCGGATCTTCTTACCAGCTCCTGGTCGGGGTTGGGGGACCTTTCGGTTTGAGGCTGCAGGCGTCGGCTGGAGGCTTGAGGCAAGTCAGGGGTCGCCGGATCTCTAGTCAGGATCACCAGGGAGACCTCCTCTTGGTGTTGGGCCACTCGAACTCGGGCCGTGGGCGTTGGGTGCAGAGTGGTGCAAACTCGAAGATCCTTGCGGAGCTGGAGTCTGTTGTTTGAATAAATCCGGTGTTCAAGGGAGACAGAGTCTTTGGAATTGAAGGCGGGCAGGTCCTCCGGGTTACTTGAGGTTGCTGGCTGCAGGACACACCGTTATTTCGCTAGAGCAGGTTCGAGGTGAGGACAGGCCGGAAGGGCTGGGGCCAAGTCAGTGGGCGTCCTCCTCTTGTTAGCTTCGGCACGGCTGTTTGGTCCTTCTTCTTCTTTTCTTCTTATAGTTTCTAGTCTGGGGAAGCAAGGTTCAGGGGTGCCCCTAAATACTAGATTTAGGGGCGTTACAGGTAGGTAAAAAGGTTGGGACCAATAGGTCCCTTCCCTGGGTGTGTATACCCCCTATTATGCCACCCTTCAGTGGGAAGGGGGGCATAAGCCTTTCACTGGTTGGCTGGGCCCCCCCATCTGCAAGATGGTGGGGACTGAGAGTTGTGCTTCACCTCCCCTCCCCCACCTGAGGGGTGGAGTTGGCAGAGGTGGGAACACCTCTCTTCCTCGCTTGTTTTTCCCGCCGGTTCTCCCACCCAAAGTGGGGGTCAGAACCAGTGGGGACCAGTTGCTGAAAGCAGCAAGTGTCCTGGGGAAGCTCACAAAGGCGGCAAGCCTTTGAAGCTTCCCCTTTGTGGACCCTGCCCATTCTGGGGGAGGAGGCGTGGCACCTCGTCCCAGGATGTGCATTGTTTCAGGCCCCCAAGAGCAGCAGGCTTTCAACCCAGGGGTCCAGAAACATGTCTGGTGGTGGCAGCTGAAAGCAGTCACTCAGCCTGGACACTAGTGGTAGGTCGTTTTTCAGGGGTCATCTCTAAGATGCCCTCTGTGTGCATTTTTTAATAAATCCCTCACTGGCATCAGTGTGGGTTTAATGTGCTGAGAAGTTTGATACCAAACTTCTCAGTTTTCAGTGTAGCCATTATGGTGCTGTGGAGTTCGTAATGACAAACTCCCAGCACCATATACTCTTAATGGCAGCACTGCACTTACAATGTCTAAGAATGGACTTAGACACTGTAGGGGTACAGGGCTCATGCACCTGTACCCTCACCACTGGTATAGAGCACCCAGCTAGAGGGGTGACTGATCTATGCCAGGGCAGTGATTGTACGCATGGCACACAATGTGCCATGTCGACTCTTCACTTTGTTCAGCACCAAAACACGCAGCCTGCAAAGGCAGTGTGTGAGTGTATTGGTACAGGGCCTCTAATGGTGGCACAATAAGTGCTGCAGCCCTTAGAGGTCTTCCCTGGTCACACTGCCCTGGGTACCTGTGGTACCATTTACCAGGGGCTGACCTTTGGCAGGAGATGACAATTGGGTTTTGTTTTTAATGCAGGTTTTAGGGAAAGAACATAGGCCCTGGGCAGATGATTGGCAGGAGCCCAGGGCACACTCAGTCAAAGCACATCAGCAATTCAGCAAAAAGTGGGGGCAACCATGCAGAAAGAGGGCACTTTCTCACAGGGGGTCCATGTGATTCTGTAGCTGGCCTGTGCTTCTTGCGGTTGCTGCTGCACTGTCGATAAGTACCTGTCATGATGTTGAGATAGCCCTGGTTGGAGCTATTGTCTTCTAAGAGCTATATTTTTTACAGTAAATCTTCCTAAAAGTGATATCTTGATTTGTGTATGTTGTATGTTTGTAGTTTTGGTATTGTTTGGTTTAGATAAAGATAGGTTATTTTTCTAAACTGGTGTGGTGTCCATTTTAGTGTTTTCATTGTGTTACTGTGTGTGTTTTGTACAAATGCTTTTCACATTGCCTCTGAGATAAGCCTGACTGCTCATGCCAAGCTACCAAGGGGGTGAGCAGGGGTTATCTTGGGTGTGTAACTCCCTTACCCGTACTAGAATAAGGGTTCCTACTTGGACAGGGTGTAGACCACTACCAACTGGAGACCCCCATTTATAGCATCTTTCCTTAGGAGAGCAAAGTTTCAAAGTTATTTATGTTACTACCTTCTAGACCCTCTGGTACCTTGCGAAGTCTCAAGTTGTTTCTCCTACAGAGATATGCAATTCTTTTCAGATTTTCCAATATATATTTCTCTTGTGCCTTCAGCTGTGCAATTACTTTCATGTTCCTCTCTATTTTTGCTGCATAGTTTCGCACAAAATGGCCGGTCTTCTTCCTATCGTGTCAGTTTTTAAAAAAATGTTGTGCATTATTCGCGATTCCAGCCAGCAAGCAAGTTTGCAAGCATAGAATCTTCTGTCTCAGATGTGGAGGGGGCTGAGGCTTTTCATGCCTAATCTCTGTAACAGAGTGGCTTGTGTGAGGGTGTTCACCGACCATACTGAGAGTACCATCTTACCTCTGTTAATATGGGCGGTGCTTTCAGGGACAGTGATAGTGTGAGCTGGGGTGTCTCTAGGGTCCACTACAGGTGTTTCCTCCATTGGGCATTCTTATTATCTCCCACGGCTCCCCTGAAGCAACAGGAAGTAAAGGGCAAGCACATGGGAACTCATACTTTTTCCCCACCATTCCTGACAGAGAGGGGTCATGTTATTTATGTCCTCTGTGTGAGACCCTCAACACCTGCTGAATTAAATTACTACCCATCAAGGCAGGCAGTAGGCTTTACATAAATATGGTATGGGTATTTTAGCTGAGCACGATAATACATAGTAGGGTCTCCTTGAAAAACAGGGCCCATTCTGCCAGGGCATTCTGACAGTCACAGCAATTCATCGCTCTTGCTGTGTTCATATGAGAGAGGCTGGTTCGGCAGATTTGCAATTACATTGTGGTGAAACCCATTTTAAGAGTATTAGGTTTTCCGATCTCCTCTAATCTCATCTCCTAAAAAAGGAGGAGCAGTAATACATAATTTGCTTGAAAACATATTTCCCTCCATTAACGTACATTACTATGACCTTCACTAAAATCTATTACTATAATTACACAATTGTGGTCTCTCAAAGTTGAAAGCAAACACGCTTGGACATGTCTTGCAGTTGTTTGTCCCTCGCCTAAGCTAACATTTCTTTAATCTTGCATGTTTAGCTGCTGCAAATCAATCCAAACTCCTTTCTTTATATTGTATTTTGAAAGTCTAGATGCCAATTCATTGAAAGTTCCTGCACTTTTTTAACTTAATTACAGGAAGGCTCTACGGCAGTCTGTTTTTTATTGGAGCAGGTTGATGTATAACCTGCTGCGGAAAACACTTTTTGTATTGTCCTCATGTGCTCCTTGCCATATAGTCATAAAATGATCCATGGTGTAATTGTTTGTTTTGTAACTCTTTTTTTTCTTTTTATTACAGTCAGATTTTCACTCTTGGCTCTTGTCTTTTTGTGAAAGGTCTGTAATGAAAAACTGAAAACCGAATCTCTCCCCTAGGCAGGATCTTTGACAATGCAGGCATCCGTGTTCACTTTAAGCTTGGCGCCTGTGTGACTTGGTTTACTTCCAGGCTGCCAGCTTCTCTGTGTTTTATTTCAGCAGGAGGCGTAGAAGGAACGCGTTAAACGTGATTAGAAAGCATTGAAACGTTAAAGAGATTACTAACACCTTTCGCCGCCTAAAATCTCATCAGGAGTGTCCAGTAATTCCTGATGCTGAAGGTTACCTCTTGTAATTCCCAATGCTGCCGGTGAGAAGTTGTATGGCAATACAGCACGCCCAATATTCTCCTTGTGCGCATTTAACTGTCAAATTATGATTGGGGAAAATTGACAGAAATGTGAAGAAAACATGCAGGAAGGAATTGGTGCGGAAACAGCCAATCCTGTGGTTAGCCACCATTTTAGGCACTGACACTTGTAATTTGAAGGAATTTCCACACCGTGAGATTAACAATCCTGGCATTATCTGTAATTTCTAGGTGCAGAGTTTTTAGCCTGTTTACCAGGCCACTCCTACTCAGGCCTTAAGAATGCTGTTGCTTCGCAGATAGCATGTCTAACTGAGGGAACAAGTTCTAAAGGACTAGTACTTCAATTTAGGAAGGGCAGTCATAGCTTTCTCACAGCCTTCTTTGCAGTCACAGCTGAGGTACAAACTTTGCAATGTGTGTAACATATACCTTTAAATATATGATTTGCAATATATGGTTTCATTTGTAAACAAAATGATCTCAAATATCTGACATCCCGGCATTTTCTTTATTTTCTTTCTTTCTTTATTTAGGGGTATATTCACAAGAACGTGTGATAACTACCGCAAGAGTAGCGTAACGCAACTTTCAATATCGCAGCCCATCACGGGAAAATAACCCTGTGTCAACGTAGAATTCACAACACGGCGGTACCATGCGATAGTCTGCCGAAACCGCGGACAATGTCCGTGATACAACCACCACGATGGAGATAAAAACACAAACCACAACACCAAAAAAGCCGCGATGGGACAAAGCGCGATGAGGAAACAGCGACAAGCAGACCCAGGCCTGCAACACACACCTGGCAGGCATCAAAAATCTCCATAAAAGTAGAAAAAACACCCACACACAAACTGACCAACACACAAGCACCATGGAGGCAGCCGGAGCAGGCGCAGAGGACGAGCGCAACCCCACAAGCACCCCGCACGACCAGCCTGGGACCTCGGGGACAGGGAAGGGCAAGGACAAGAAGACGAAGAAGACCAAGTTCAGTCCGCAGGCGAACAGGATCATAGTCACGGAGGTGATGGAACACCATCAACAACTCTTCGTCACCTCCAACGTGTCATTGGGCACCAAAACTGGAATATGGCGGGACATCGTCGACACGGTGAATGCCGTCGGAGAGCACAAGCGAACAATGGACGAGGTCAAGAGGCGATGGAATGACATCAAGCGGAAGACCAAGGAGAAACTCTCCGCCAACCTGAAGGCAGCAACGCAGACCAGAGGTGGGGGCCCAGCGCCACAGCTGGAGCTGGATGACATGGAGGAGCTGGTGTCGACAGTCATCAGTGTGGAGACTGTGGCCGGAGTAGGGGGACCGGACACTGCTCGACAGGACACAACACAACCGCAACAGGGTGAGTGACCACCAGGAACTGGGGGGATGGGGGGAGATGGCCACAATGGCACACATGCACAAGCAAGCAGGGCACAGTGCACACCCACAATCACTCTGGGTCCTCACCCAGACCCACAGTCTGTCACAATATACAATGCCATACTGTCTGAATGTCAACCTGTACCATGCGGCTACATACATATGGATACATTGTAATACACCATCTCCCCTTCACATCGCAGGGGCATCGTCAACACCTCCTGCAGAGCAATCACAGCCACTCTTCACTGATGACGAGGAGGAGGACAACACCAGCATCGACACCCAAACCATCCAAGACCTCATTGACCTCATCCGCAACTCACCTCCAGGATCAGGGCAGCCCAGCTACATCCATGAGACCCCACCCACCACCCAAACCACCCAGCAGGAGGCACCCACAGCTCCGGCACCCTCCCAAGTCCCCCAGGAACAACAAATGGCCTTCCAACGCCTTGTGCTGGAGGGCCAGAGGGAGATGGCCGAGCAGGTGCGGGTGGGGTTCGAGCTCATGGATACCAAACTGGACGCCATCCTTGGGTGTCTATGTCTGCCCCATGGACTCCAGCGAGCCCTGACTGAAATCTCTGGAGTCATGACGCGGAGGGAAGAATACCTGTCCGCTCAGAGTGGCCCCAGCGATGCCAGCTGTGAGCTGGCACACATGCGGAGGCTCATGGAGGATGATCCAGCGCTAACAATAAAAATAATTCTCCTATTATGTTTTGGTCATCTAGGTGCAACTATTCCTCTAACACACACACACTATATACATATGACGGTGGGGCCCATAACACCGCATATACATTCACTTACTCCTTTATTCCCTGGATTTCCTCCGTCATTAACCTAGGAGAAAAACGATTCGCTGGAAGGGGACGGGATACCTCTTTTATCATGTCATAATATTTCTCATTTGCTTTTAAGGTATTCCGCTCATTGGTCGATGGACCAACTAGTAGGAATCAGTTGATGGTGATTAAGACCAGCTCAATCACAATAAACTCTTTAACATTTCATTTTAATTATTGAGCTAAAGAATCACTGAGTCATTTGTTTAAAGAATAATAAAGTTTATATAAAGTTTTGAATGCAGGAAATGAGGTTAAGCTTATTATTCAGATCATTACATTTATCATCAATATAAGAATAATTTGAAATTGCAATGCATATTTATTAGACGGAAAAATAAGGTTATCATAATAAGAACTCTATAGATCAATCTATCTATCTATCTGGGGAAAGTCTAATAATTCTAATAAAAATCTATCAGGAAAAGTTCTCCTAAAGCAGCATCTTTATACTCAACTGGAAAAGAAAAATAGCAGCAGCAGCATCAGCTCGTCAGCATTAGCAACCGCAACTTCACCCATCTACAGCATCTAACTCCCGCAGCATCTCCCGCAGCATTCTAACAGCATTCTAACCCCTCCCACCAAGAGTAGGTCTTCTTATACCCTAATTCTAGCTTACAGCATAAAATGTTTCTTCTTCATGGCGTGATTCTTTCTCATTGGTCAAAACTCAGGCCCATATACATTTTAATCAAACTTCCTGGTCTTAACCAGTTCCGTGTGGAATGTCCATGCAAGCATCGTTTCCCACAGTTCATGCAATTGCTCATCCGTTTCGATCAGTCCAAATTGTATCTTTTTCTGTTACATTTTGTGTTAAACAGTTCCGTCTATTGATTCAGTCGGACTTCTCACGCTTCTTGCTGATCATCTTGGCACACATCTGCTCAGAAAGGTCACAACAGCCTTGACCATACTTCCATCTTAGCCTCTCAGCATCAGCACGTGATCATCCCTTTTCCACAGCCTCTCTCCTCTATCACATGGTCCGCCGCTCATGCGTACTCTAGCAACTGGCGGCCATTTTATATTGCTGCTCGACAGGCCTAAGCGCACTATTTTCAAAGATAAACAAAATATTGTTAAAACAAAGAAATATAAACCCTTTCGTTTCCCTCCCGTCTTTCTACATACCCCAATTAGGTATTACCTAGCAAAAAGCAACATATAAAGCTGTCCCTTACTTACCATCGCTTTATTTTGCAACCACACGTTTTATTTAAAAGCACAGATCATGCGTTTATTATTGAATTAGTACGCAAATATTATGTTATGTTAGACACGTAAACAATTATAAGTTGATTAATTTGCACACGGAATAGCGTGTTACCTTTAACCCTTAACATGTAACATACATTGTTGGTTATTTTCTTAAACGAACATGTTTATTAATTATTTTACGAAAATATTAGGAGGTTTAAAAAATTTTCATTTACCCTGCTCCATCAACTCCCCCTTTGGTGATTTTTAATATCACCACAAAACCCAAGTTATACAATTTTCTCAGACAGCATATATCTTTTATCCATTTGCTTTTGTTAGTTTACACAACTGTATCCCTTTCAACTTGTCTCTTTGTTTTCTTGTACATGTTCTCTTTTATTTCTTCTAACTCTATTTCACCCATTTCTCTCTCTCTCTCCTTGTTTATCATGTTTTCTTTTTCTATTTTATTTTGCCTTCTTCTTCTCTTTATACATGTTATTGCAAGCTTCAGTACTAATATTATTATTATTATCACGGTTGTTATTATTATAACTTTCCCTATTATTAATCCACTCATTCTTGTTAACCAATTTATTACTGAAGAAAACCCTTTACCAAGTTTTCCCCAGGCACTTTCAACCTCCAGTGGAACAAGTTCTTTGTGCAAATTTGTAATATTTGTTATATACTTCTGTATATTTTCGCTTTTATCTGGAATGTAAGTGCAACAATGTTGGACTTTCAGCATTCCACAGACTCCGCCCTCTTTTGCCAAAAGAATGTCAAGGGCAAGTCGATTTTGCATCACCATAGCTCTCATGGCAACCATCTCGGTATTTACCATCAAGAACCCTCCAGCAGTATCTGTAGATAAACGATCTACCACTGTGGATAATTTCCGAATTCTAAATGCATTCAAAGATATTCCCACTGCTGGTATCAATGCTCCAAAAATATCACCTACTATTTCTGAAAAACTTTCCCTTTTTCTACGTGTAAAGGTATTTATCATTTTGTGTGTTCCTTTTTCTTTTCTATCCATATGAAAAATCTTTGGAAAGACCAGGCCTAAGTAACATGACCCATACCAATGGTCCATTGCGTTTAACACCATACCAATGGTCCGGCAACTTATAATAAGCCTTATTTCCGCAAACATAATAAATCCCTGGAAATATTGGATCTTTTCCCCCTTTGAATCCCCATCCGCCTAAAATTTGATAATTGTCATGGCAAATACTGGAACCCACAAAATAATTGTCATATGTTGTCTTATTTCTTCTAATGCACAACCTTCCCTGTTGGGGCCAATCCAGAGTCATAGCTGCATTTGTCTTTTTCTTGTCATGATTGTCTTCCTCAAACGCCCAAAGAGGTGTTTTTGTCTCTTCTATCACTTTTCTTTGAAATTTCACTCTTCTCTCTTCAACCATCTCTAAAAATACTTTTTCTTCCTTCTTTAACTCACAGGTAAGGTTGTATCTATTTATACTATCTAATGTTAAAATCTTATCTTCTAAAAAATATTCACCAAACGTTTTTCCCTCTTTTATTTTGTTTAGCTCGGGAACTACAGAAACTTTCGCAAAAATCTTATTTATGTCAGTGTAATAATATTCTAATCTACCTGTTTTATAAAATAGACTTGCTAAAACGCTACATGTTATTCCATACGTCAAAGGGAGGTGATGATAAGTCACACCCTCTGCTACAGATGCAGGCAACTGCATACAAACATAGCAATCTCTTACATCCATCGTTTCTACATATTCATATAATAATTTAGTAAAAACATTTTTTGAAAAATCTGTTATTGATTTGTCCTTGTGTAATTCTGCACTACTCTTTAAAATAACTGGTTCTTGAGTGTTAGCTCCTCTTTCTTTCTCAGTGTTATTATACTTTTCTACTACAGCTAAACTAATTGGAATAGTGATTGCTAAAACCACCCATACTGTCATTAATAATCCTGTACAAAAACAGCACATCTTGCACCATCTACTTAAAAACTCACATTTACATTTTCTATCTCTAGTATTCTCCATTTTGTTTTATAACCTTATTTATTTGTTTTCCAGAAAATTGTGTCACTACACCTCAGAAATGACTTGTTTGCCACTCTGTACTCCAATGTTTTGTCTTTGCTTGGTACTTTCTTTTAATTCTTTCTCAGAATTCTTTCTTTGTCACATCCGGTAAATTCGTCAGATCCAGTGTTTTGTCAAATCCGGTAGAAACTATTTAAACTTCTTCAGGTCTGTTGCACTTCACTTTCTCCCATCAGGTTTCTCTGTTCTGGGTTCTCGTGAGTGTTCTTTTCTTCTTTGTGACTAGTCAAAGCAAGATACAACCATTCAGGCGATCTATACTTCGGATTTACCTTCTTTATTCTTTTTGTTTTCTGCAAGTGTTTTCCACCTTGTTTTTCTAGCTCTCTTTGACTTGTTATTTCATTCACTTGTTCAGCACTTTTTCCATCCAACCTTATGATTCTGTATCTTAATTTTCTTACTTCGTTGGGCCAATTGTCTCCTTTTCTTGGCCTTTTTGCCTCTCTTCCTTTTTCCTCTCTTTCTGTTTTCCAATTTCTTTTTCTTGACTCTAGTTTTTGATTTCTTTCTTCTCCACTTTCTTCAGACTCTGTTTCAATTCTTTCGTCATTACCTCTTATTTTGAAACTTATAATTTCATTTTCTTCTACTTGTGGTTCTTTTCTTATCTTCCTTCGTTCACCTATTTCTGTCCCTCCTCGAGGTTCTTCCGAATTTGTGTCAGTTTTCCTTTCTGCTTCTAAATTTCCCTGTTCTCGTGTTTGACTATTTGTCCCTATTGCTCCTCGGGGATCTTCCGAATTTTCTAGCTTTTTGTTTGAAACTCTCCCTTCTTCATCTATCAATATTATCTCCGAAGGATTTTTACCACAACTTGTACTTGGTTGCTCACTGTCACTCTCTTCTGGCTCAGTTTCTTCTCTTATGCTCTCAAAATTCCAATTTCTTTTAGAATTTCTTCACAATCCGAATGCTCTGTATCAGATTCTGAACTGGTATCTGATATTTCCAGATGTCGACTTACAGGTCGATCTTCAAGATCTGGAACTTCAGCTATTTCTTCTATTTCTTCTACTTCTTCTGTCGTTGCACTTGTAGTTGGGTCTTCCAGATGTCGACTTACAGGTCGATCTTCAGGTTCTGGCACCCTGTTTGTTTCTCCTTCTGTTTCTGATGCTGAACTGTTATCCAATATTTCCAGATGTCGACTCACATGTTGATCTTCAGGTTCTGGAACTCTGATGGTGTGACTGGCATGTACCCAGTGTTTCACTCCTGCACACTTGACTGCAGTGGTCGTCACCAGGATCACTTGTCGTGGTTCGTCCCAGCGAGGAACCAAACAGTTTCTTCTCCGGTGGACTTTTATACGGACCCAATCTCCTGGATTCAAGTCGTGAGCTGGTTTTCTTTCAAGAGTGGTCGCATCCGGTCCAACCTGACACAGAACCTGACACAGAACGCACCACATCAGCCAATCCTTTGCAATAATCCAGCACTAGATCATCAGTTATAGTCAGTAGTTTGTTGACAGGTACTTGTGCTTGTCTCATGGCTCGTCCCATAATTATTTCATGGGGACTGAGTCCAGTTTTCCTTTCCGGAATACTTCTGATTGTCATTAGGACTAATGGCAATGCATCTGGCCATTTGAGTCCTGTAGCTTGACACATTTTTCCTAACCTGTTCTTGATTGTTCCATTTACTTGTTCTACGATTCCAGAAGCCTCTGGTCTGTATGCACAATGCAGTTTCTGTTTAATACTAAGTGCTTCACAAATCAGTTTAACTAATTCATTTTGGAAGTGCGTTCCTCTATCTGTTTCAATCGTGACTGGAAAACCATACCTCGGAATGAATTCTCGCAGCATAAGTTTTGCTACTGTAATACCATCATTCCTTCTTGTTGGGTATGCCTCCACCCAACGGGAAAACAAACAGACGACCACTAGGACATACCTTAATCTGTTGCAAGGTGGCATTTCAATAAAATCCATTTGCATTCTAGTGAAAGGACCTCCTTCTCGTCCTATTGTTCCTAGACTCACTACTGTCTTCCTTCCTGGATTTAACTGTTGACAAATAAGACATCTCTGACAAAGACTCTCAGCTATGGCTCTGAATTTTGGATTATACCATGTTTGTCTAAAAAGTCTGATCATTGAATCTCTCCCAATATGGGCTTGTCCATGGTACATCCGTGCCATGTCAGAAATCATGCTATCAGGCATAACTGGTCTCTCATCTCTGTAAACCCAAACATCATTTTCTTCATGTTTTCTACATCCTGCTTTTATCCATGTATCTTTTTCCTCATCCTCTGCAGCTTCTTGTAACTGTCTCACCTCATCCCATGTCTCAATAGAGTTAGTAAAAAGCAAAGGACAAGAAATATGCTCTCTTTCCCGACATTTGTTTAAAGAAACCACATTCTTTGCACAGTACTGTGCCATTTCGTCAGCATATTTATTACCAACAGTTATGTAGTCTTCCCCATTTTTATGGGCATTGCACTTCACAACAGCAATCTGTTTAGGCAGCTGTATCGCCTCAAGCAGCTTTTTCACAAAATCTCCATTTCTAATGGGCGTTCCTGCAGACGTCAAGAAACCCCTTTGTGACCAAATCTGACCAAAGTCATGCACAACCCCAAAGCCGTACTGGCTATCTGTCACAATCGTAACCCGTACATTTCTTCCCAACTTGCATGCTTGAATCAGAGCTACTAATTCTGCGACTTGGGCAGACCGTACACCTTTCAGACAAGATGCTTCCATTACAGTTGCTACTGTGCAAACTGCATATGCTGCACTTAGAACTCCATCACTCGTTCTCAAACATGAGCCATCCACAAACAGAATATAATCTGATTCTTTCAAAGGCTCATCTCGTATGTCAGACCTTGGTTTTGTACAGTATTCAAGCACATTCAGACAATCGTGATCTACTTCATCCATTTCAATCACACTCTCTTCATCTGGCAATGATGTCGAAGGATTCACATTCATACATCTGTCAATGGTCACATTATCTGCACTCAAAATTACCTTTTCATACCTAGTCAGCCGACTATGTGTCATGTATTGGGTTTTTGTTCTTGTCAAGAGAATTTCCACAGAATGGGGAACATATACTCTCAGTGGATACCCCATCACTATGCCTTCACTCTGTTCCAGACTCACACAAGTAGCAGCAACTGCTTTCAAACATCCAGGCAACGCTTTCGCTACAGGGTCTAAAACAGCTGAAAAATATGCAATTGGTCTTTTCATAGTTCCATGTCTCTGTACCAAAACTGAAAATGCACATCCATCTCTTTCACTGCAATACAGCTCAAAATCTTTCTCATAGTCAGGCATTCCTAATGCTGGAGCCTCACACAATTTCTTTTTCAACTCTCTGAATGCTTTCATTTCTTCATCATTCATTTCAAAAGGATCTTTAACATCCTTCTTTGTCAGTTTCTGCAATGGTTTAGCAATCAGTGAAAAACCGCTTATCCATTGTCGACAATATCCAACCATTCCCAAAAACATTCTTACCTCTCTTTGTGTCATTGGAGCTCTCATTCCTTGAATCATTTTTATTCTTTCAGTCGTTACCTTTCGCACTCCTTTCTCAATTTTATGCCCTAAATACTGGACTTCTTGTTGACAAAACTGCAATTTTGAAGGGGACACTTTATGTCCTCTTTTTGCTAAATGATTCAGCAAAGCAATTGTATCATTGACACATGCTTCTTTCGTTTTTGATGCCACCAGTAGGTCATCAATATACTGAACCATTACTGACTTTTCTGGCATGCTTAAATCTTCCAATGATTTCTTTAGGATCTGATTAAAGATTGAGGGACTTTCTGTGTACCCTTGAGGAATTCGGCACCATGCCAAAATACGCTCTCCAAACCTAAACGCAAATAATGGCTGGCTATCTGGATGCAGTGGAATAGAGAAAAATGCATGACATAAATCAATTACTGTGTACCATTCTGCTTCACGTGGAATCTGGTATAGAATCACAGCAGGGTTCGGTACTATCGGGCAACAAGGCACAACAATTTTGTTTACCTTTCTCAAATCCTGTACAATTCTATATGTTCCGTTTGGCTTTTTCAGTCCCATTATTGGCGAATTACATGGACTGCTCATGATTTCTTTTAAAATCCCTTGTTCAATCATTTTATTTATTACTGGCGTTATTCCTTCAATTATTTCTGGAGTCAATTTATACTGGGGCGTATTTGGGTAACTCGTTCCCTCTTTCACTGTTATTTTAACGGGATCTACTCCTTTCATTAATCCTACATCTTCTCCTGTAAAGTCCCACACTTCTTCTTTCACTGTCTTTTTCAATTCAATTGGGATTTTCTCTGCATCAAATACAGGAAACAAACCATTTACTTCTGGTTCTAAATTCACCATTGTCATTTTATACATCACATCCTCATCTGGAGTCTGAAAAGCAATTCTGTCTGGGGTACAATAGATAGTGCAGTTCATCTTGCACAATAAATCGCGTCCTAATAGGTTCACGGGGCTACAATCGCATACCACAAATCGGTGCATTTCGCTAAATGGACCAATTCTTACCTTTACTAATTTAGTAAGAGGCGTTTTGATTTTCTGATTCGAAACTCCAACTACTTGGATATGTTCACCTGAGAGAGGAAGGTTTGGAATTTCCACTGACCTAACAGTAGAACGGGTAGCTCCAGTGTCAACAAGGAATGTTACATTTGCACCATTCACTTCTCCATCCACAAATGGACCAGACTGATCTACCTCTAGAGTTGCGCCAAGCACGCACTCTTCCCCTCTCCTAGGCACCGTCAGGAACTTTCATCCGTGTCATCCTCATCCTGTCGTAACCAATATTGAGAAATTGCAGCTGCACGCGGCAACTGTGTTACCTGTTCTCCTCCGTAGAATCCTGTTTCTGCACTGTATTTCTGTTGGTTAACACTCTTGGGAAGTGGTGGTTGTGGCACCTGACCTTGTTGAGTAACTACCTCACTCTGCACCTGTGAATTTAATGATTGATTTTCCACATTAGGTTTTGGAGGAAATTTACACTCGTTTCTCCAATGTCCTAGCTTTCCGCAGTTGTGGCATGGCCACTTTTTCTTTGCCTCATCTATACTCATTTGTCCTTTTCCTTTACCTATATTAGGTCGGGATTTAACCTGTCCTGTTTCACTACCAGTATTACTCAATTGAGCTTCTTGCTTCTCTGCAACTTTCACCTGTGCCCACATGGCCTTTTCTTTCAATTTACGCTGTTTACTCTCAATTTCATCACTGCAATACTTAGCATATCTCAAAACCTCATCCACTGTGCTATTTTGCCAACCAATCAAGTGCTGCTTAATCATTTCACTTATCTCTGGTTTCAATCCATACACAAACCTACATACAAAATGACTCATATCCTTCTCATTCAGTGTCTCATAACCACTATACTGTTTGAAAACCAACAACAATCTCTCGTAGTACGCATGCACTGATTCTTTACTTTCCTGCGTTGTTCTGTCTATTTTTTCCCAATCTTTCTTTTGGTGGAATTTTATTCTTCAAAAAGGTAACTACTTGGTCGTACTTCCTCATCACTTCTGGACCTGGCGCTCCTGTTTTAGCGTCCCTTGGATATTCTACAGTTGGCCAATCAATAGTAATCTTACATTCTGTCCACAAATCAGCTGGCACTACTATATCAAACAATCCATCCAGATCTATCCACAGCACTTTTGACACCTTAACAAATCTTTCCACTTGTCTGTACCATTCTACTGGTTTCTCTCTCAATTTTGGGAAGTCATTTGTAAATGACAGTATATCCTGTCTGGTCCATGGAACATGCACATAACTACCACCTGGAGTTTCTCTCATCGGGTACTCCCTAACAACTGGTTCCCTATCTGTCACTGCAAAAGCCAAAGATGCTTTATCTGTTGTTTTCTCATTCCTTTTTGACCATCTATTTCTCCATCTATCCACATCACCCCATTTTCTCAATAAAACAATTAACTCTTTTATTTGGGTGAGTCTTCCTGATGTGTTCAAATTCTCTATGTCTTTCTCACAAAAATCTACTCTGTATGGTTTCTGCAACGTTCTCACTTTTACAAATTCCACTCCTAGTTCACTTGCTGTCTCTTCCAATTTGTCATGTAAATTTCTAGCTCTCCAAGTAAGACTTTTGCACAAAAACATAATCTCATCATCCTGATAATTTTTTAATTTTTCTGTACCAATGGTTCCCAAAATCAATTCTTCCATGTCTATTTTCAACCTAATTACATCTAATGGTTTTTCTTCTGGTTCTTTTGTTTTTAGCGCTTTCATCCATTCATTTAACTCATCTGGAGTTGGACCTACAGGCGTACTATTTAATTCTATCCAATTGCTACTTCTTTCTGGTGTTCCTGATGCGGACTCCGTCACCATAGGCATTCTCCTAATCTCATTCTCATTTATCGTCAAATTTGTAGGTGGGCTTGGTCTATAGGTACTAGCCAAATTGTGTGCACCTTCATTATTCAGCTCCATTCCTTCTCTTTTTCTTTGCAAATGTGAATTCATGGGAATCACTAAAGAATGTTCATTCATTTTCTGATTCTCAAAAATTGGCATTACTGGACCTATCGTTACTGGTACAGTTACAGCTTCCATATTCTTTGTCAGTTCTCTTATTTTCTCAGTCAATTCTTTTGTCGTTTTTGCTAATTCAGTTGCATTGTCACTTTCTATCTCTTCATTTTGTGAAGTTTTTAATTGATCTTGTGACCTATTTGTCTCATCTCTTCGTTCAGGTTTTTTATTCCTCCCAGTTTCTATTGGCGGTGCATTAGGTGTCACCACCGCAGAAGTCTGTTGGTATGGAGGTGGGTTTCTGTTTAAAATATCTTCCAGCAATTCGTCATCTGTTTCACTACCACCATACACATACTTTTCTACCACTACATGTTTCTTTTTCTCGGTACACTTTCTCTTTGCTTCTTCCTCAACTGTAAAAGCTGGAAACAAACCTCCTGTCATGTTAGCATATCTCCAACGCTTTACTCTGTCCTCATGATTTACTCCCCATAACCTTCCAGGCAAAAACTCATGATTCTTTAATCCTCTTGATCTCTCTCGCTCATACATCTCATCTTCCCATTCCGTTAAAGCTTCAAACTGGGTCGGTCTAGGTCTAGGTTCTAACATTACCATCTTTTCTCTCAAGTTCCGTAGTACAGCTACATTAAATGAACCATTCTCAGGGAAAGCCAATGCTCCATCATTCTTGGTGTATTTTGTCCAATTTTCTAACCATATGCATGTATGATATCCATATTTCAGCATCATATGTGAAGCTGGTGATTTCGGCGGAGGAATTATTTGTCCCTCTCTAGTCACTACCTTTTTGTCTTTCTTAAAGAAGTTCTTAACTTTCGACATCCATGATGTTTTCTCTCTACCATACTCCTAGTACGACATGATTCACAACCTTTTTCTCCTTAAAAGATCCGCAATTCAACACTGTTCTCTATGCGTTATTTCAACCAATACTAGCGCGACTCACACTAACACTCCAATCGCAAACTTCCACGTCACTAGGTTATTCGACCAATCCTAGCGCGACTCACACCAAAGCTCCAATTAGAGCGATTTCTGTCTACGGCGTACTGTCCAATCCCAGCGCGACTCTTGTCTACGTCACGTCTGCTCTTGACCCCTCCTTTACAAAATTTATCGGCAATTTCTTTTTCAACAATTCTTTATTAGTTACAACATTTAAAACACATTTCCATTGTCTGATTCGCTAAACCGAAAAGATAGCTTTGACCATTTACACAAGAATTCTGTATTTTCCAGTAGGCAGCGCTTACCTCTACCCTACCACAGACTTTTCAGTTTCGCCGATAAAGTAGCACTTCCTTCTACCTTACCCTTCTTTCAAGCAATCAGTAAACCCGTTTCTCTGGGGATAAAGCACATGTGGAGACTATACTGCTCCTGAGAATTAAGGCCAGAGTTTCACAAGAAAACCGATCACTATTTCACTTACACACCTTTTATTCACAAAATGTCCCTATTATAACACAACCTGTGTTATTACCAAAGATGAACTCAGACAGTGTACAATTCCATGTGACTTCTCTTGCCACACGTGTTCCACTTCCTACTTCCCAGAAGCGTGAAAACTTACATATAACATAACGCGACTCAACAAAAAGTGTTAGACATGAACTTATCAATAATCAATAATCACCAAACTAATCTATAGTAACCATAACTCTGCTACCAAGAAATCTGATCCAGCGCTAACAATAAAAATAAGTCTCCTATTATGTTTTGGTCATCCAGGTGCAACTATTCCTCTAACACACACACACTATATCCATATGACGGTGGGGCCCATAACACCGCATATACATTCACTTACTCATTTATTCCCTGGATTTCCTCCGTCATTAACCTAGGAGAAAAACGATTCGCTGGAAGGGGACGGGATACCTCTTTTATCATGTCATAATATTTCTCATTTGCTTTTAAGGTATTCCGCTCATTGGTCGATGGACCAACTAGTAGGAATCAGTTGATGGTGATTAAGACCAGCTCAATCACAATAAACTCTTTAACATTTCATTTTAATTATTGAGCTAAAGAATCACTGAGTCATTTGTTTAAAGAATAATAAAGTTTATATAAAGTTTTGAATGCAGGAAATGAGGTTAAGCTTATTATTCAGATCATTACATTTATCATCAATATAAGAATAATTTGAAATTGCAATGCATATTTATTAGACGGAAAAATAAGGTTTTCATAATAAGAACTCTATAGATCAATCTATCTATCTGGGGAAAGTCTAATAATTCTAATAAAAATCTATCAGGAAAAGTTCTCCTAAAGCAGCATCTTTATACTCAACTGGAAAAGAAAAATAGCAGCAGCAGCATCAGCTCGTCAGCATCAGCAACTGCAACTTCACCCATCTACAGCATCTAACTCCCGCAGCATCTCCCGCAGCATTCTAACAGCATTCTAACCCCTCCCACCAAGAGTAGGTCTTCTCATACCCTAATTCTAGCTTACAGCATAAAATGTTTCTTCTTCATGGCGTGATTCTTTCTCATTGGTCAAAACACAGGGCCATATACATTTTAATCAAACTTCCTGGTCTTAACCAGTTCCGTGTGGAATGTCCATGCAAGCATCGTTTCCCACAGTTCATGCAATTGCTCATCCATTTCGATCAGTCCAAATTGTATCTTTTTCTGTTACATTTTGTGTTAAACAGTTCCGTCTATTGATTCAGTCGGACTTCTCACGCTTCTTGCTGATCATCTTGGCACACATCTGCTCAGAAAGGTCACAACAGCCTCGACCATACTTCCATCTTAGCCTCTCAGCATCAGCACGTGATCATCCCTTTTCCACAGCCTCTCTCCTCTATCACATGGTCCCCCGCTCATGCGTACTCTAGCAACTGGCGGCCATTTTATATTGCTGCTCGACAGGCCTAAGCGCACTATTTTCAAAGATAAACAAAATATTGTTAAAACAAAGAAATATAAACCCTTTTGTTTCCCTCCCGTCTTTCTACATACCCCAATTAGGTATTACCTAGCAAAAAGCAACATATAAAGCTGTCCCTTACTTACCATTGCTTGATTTTGCAACCACACGTTTTATTTAAAAGCACAGATCATGCGTTTATTATTGAATTAGTACGCAAATATTATGTTATGTTAGACACGTAAACAATTATAAGTTGATTAATTTGCACACGGAATAGCGTGTTACCTTTAACCCTTAACATGTAACATACATTGTTGGTTATTTTCTTAAACAAACATGTTTATTAATTATTTTACGAAAATATTAGGAGGTTTAAAAAATGTTCATTTACCCTGCTCCATCAAGGACATGGTGCGGATGGAGGCGGAAAGGATGGCAGCCGCCGCTGCACATCAGCGAAATGTAGCTGGGATCTACCGTGCCCTGCATGTCCTCATCATGGCATTGCTGCCACAAGGCGTGGCGATGATGAATGCTGCTGCCCCCACACCATCCACATCTCCGCCCCCTGGTGTGTCAGTGCCTCCCAGTGCGGCAGGCGTATCCACTCCGGCACCTGATGTGTCACTGCCACACAGTGCGGCCGACAATCCTCCTCTGGCCCTTGATGTGTCAGTGGCACACAGTGCCGCAGCCGGTACTGCAACACCCGGGGACGAGGACGTGGATGGGACTGCGGTCAGGAGGGCCAGGCACTAGCATCCATTTCCGCCACCTTGTCTGTTTCTGCTTGGTGCCGCACATGGCCTCAAGACCTACCACTGACCCCCGATACACTCCGATGCACTCACCTTGGACAGCGACATGGACTGCCACATCCTGTTTGACGACCAATGACACGGCGGACAGACTGCGGACTGTACCCTTCCTCTTCCGCAGTACAGGTCATCCCCGGATGGACACTGGCTGGCCCTCCACAGGCCCATATTGTGTAGTGTGCTCGGCATTGCCCTGTACCGCTCCAGCTGCATGACTGCACTGGATGTGCAAATAAACATCCAGTGACGCACTGCTGTGTAATGTCTTACGTCATTCCTGTATGGATGTGTGGATGAATGTGGGGACAGTGCCTTCCCTTGCGTCAATGATGTTCATCCTGTGGGATGCCAGTTAGAGGGTGCAACATTGCATTTTGTGTACCGGGTTCCGTGAACACCTCAACAGGGACACACGCATCAGTCACTTCCTTGTCCGGGCATGGACTGGACCACGCCCAGATCCCACGAGTCATTGTTGCAAGCCCTGCGCTGGTCGGGCGTACGGCAGGCCAGACCACTCCGCTAACGCCCCGAGGGGGGCCCTCATTGCTACCCGTCGCAGCCGTACTCACTGGTGGTGTGCAGGTCACTGGTCTAGTTGTCAGCATGTCACAGCCACTCCCTGAGGGCAGGTTTTCACACACACCACACCCAACCGGCACAGGCGTCACAGGCCATGTGACTCCGCCAACATAAGGGGCAGACGACGTCACATTCCCCTCTTCCGGTGGTGACTGGATGATGGCCGCTCCACGGTTCTCACTCATGTAGGGCCCATGAGTTGTTGCGCACAGGTTAGTGGCATCCGAGGCCTTGCGGACGGCACGGGCCTACCACCATGTGGCGCAGACTGGGGTTGCACAGGGTTAGTGGCATCCGAGGCCTTGCGGAGGGCACGGGCCTACCACCACGTGGTGCAGACTGGGGTGGCACAGGGTTAGTGGCACCCGGGGCCTTGCGGAGGGTACGGGCCTACCACCACGTGGCACAGACTGGGGTTGCACAGGGTTAGTGGCACCTGGGGCCTTGCGGACGGCACAGGCACCCCGCCACGGGACGGTGACTTTGGGTGCACTGTGTCAGTGGCACCTTGAGCTGCTGAGCGGGTGTGCAGCCTGCGATGATGCCCCGTCCCGGCGGTCCGGACAGCTCAGGTTTTGTGTGCCCTGCTGGACCGCAGTGTAGGCCAGAGCCAGCGGGCAGCGCGGGCCTACCGCCATGTGGTGACGCTTCCGGGATCCCAGAGTTGGTGGCACCCATTGGGCTGAGCGGGTGTGCAGCCTGCGTTGGTGCCGGGTGCACTGGTATGTCCTCTGCCATGGAGTAATCAAGAGCCAGCACAAAACGTGAGACCTGGTGGCCTGCGGAGAGGGGCTGCATGATGTGGAGGGTGCCATGTCCGCGGGCCCCGAGCTTGTGGCTTGCAGCGGCACGTGGTGGGACGTCCTGTCTACGTGCCGGTGGTGGAAGGTGAGCATTGAGGCCTGGGTGAGCATGGGCGGGCATGCTCCGATGGGCGGCGGGTGAGGTTGGGGTGCCTCTGCCTGGGTGTGCATGGGCGGGCAGGCGATGTTATCTTGTGCAAGTGTGTGTACTGTGCCAGTCATGTATCTGGGCTCTGTTTCAGCTGACGGCTCTGAATGAGATGTGTGACCTGGTGAACTGCACTACATACCGGCACATGGTTGGAGACACACCGGTGGGAGCAGGTGAGCAGTGTGGCCTGGGTGCGCAGGGGCGGCACTGACTCTCTCTGTCCCTCTCTTCCTCTCTCTCTCCCTCTCTTCCTCTCTCTCTCTCCTCTTCTCTCTCTCTTTCTCTCTCCCTCTCTTCCTCTCTCTCTCCTCTTCTCTATCTCTCTCTCTCCTCTTCTCTATCTCTCTCTCTCCCTCTCTTCCTCTCTCTCTCCCTCCCACTCTTCCTCTCTCTCTTCCTCTCTCTCTCCTCTTCTCTCTCTCTCTCTCTCTTCCTCTCTCTCTCCCTCCCACTCTTCCTCTCTCTCTTCCTCTCTCTCTCCTCCTCTCTCTCTCTCTCTCCCTCTCTTCCTCTCTCTCTCCCTCCCTCTCTTCCTCTCTCTCTCCTTCGCTCTCTCTCTGTCCTCTGTTGTGCGCAGGACACACCTTCTCATCATGTTTTTTGTCTTACAGGCTGTGACCTACGTATTGTCCGGAGGGGAGCGGCCATGTGTCTTCATTTCATTTCATTGTTCTATTTTAATAAAGTTTCATTTGTTGCTTCGAAAGTGAATGTGTGCTGGTCATTTCTGTGACGACACATCCATGTCACCAGTTGTGATTGTGCGGCATCAAGCGGAATATTTTGTACATGTTTAGGTGTGGCTGATGTGGCATGTCTTTGGTCGGGGGGGTGCCAGGGAGGGGTGGTCCTAGGGGTGGTGGCTGTGGGTGTTGTGGCCCTCTTGGGTTTCCGGGCCGCATGATGGGTGGCTCCATGGCATCTGTTGCCCTTCCGATGTAGCCCTGGGCTGTGCTCCCTTTTGGTTTGCAGGCTGCCGTCGGACTTTACACCAGGTCAGAGCAGGTGTAGATTTCCTGGTGCTAACGCGCCTTATCGCCTGTTTTGTGTTTTTATCGCGGATGTGGCTGGTCGTTGTGAATGTTGAGGTGTGCTGTTGTCTCGACTTTTGTCACGGGAACGCCTACTCTGCATCTCATTAGCAATATTTGCGGGGGTCCTCTGTGGCGATGTTTTTTGCGGCTGCTATTGCGGGTAAACTGGTGCTTTGGGCTGGTAACACCGGCTTGTGAATGGGGAGGTAAATTTATCATGACTTTGGCTGCGATAAAGTGCCTTTAATTCGGCGATGGCTCCTTGTGAATATGCCCCTTAGAGTTTTATTTAGCGCATACATGAACCAAGAGGATATCAGAGCGCTTTACACATGAAATAGGGCGAGAGAAAACAAGCAAAGCAGACAATAATAATAGTCAAAATAACAGTACAGGAAGATGTGGTACGAAGGCGGGGTGAAGAACTACCTTTAGTCCCACAGAAAGAAACATAACAGCTATAGCGCCAAGCGACAGATCGCAAGTGCAGCCAGTGTGAATTGTCCATGCCGAGGAGAAGAGGTTTCTGTGAGCTAGAGTAGGTATTTGTTCATCAATAACAATTTCACTTGTTTTTTGAAAGACGCCAGTGATGTTTTTGTTAGTGCCCTGAAGATAACTATGTGAGCACTACACAAAAACAATAACAAACTATAAAATTAACCCAAATGGTATTGTGAAAAGTGCATTTAAGTTAGTTTACCCATTGTAGATCGCAAGCATATTTCCGATCTATTAAGGCTGAATTCATAAATGACTCAAAATTACAACATTTTAAAACAAAAGGAAAGTAAGCTTGCTTGATCCATTTAAAAATACGGATCACTGACAGAATATCGGAAACACAAATATCGTGTGGACAGAATATCGTGACAAAAATATTGAGGACTAAAATATCAAGAAGGTAAGTGCAAATAGGTAAGTATAGATTTATTATTCTTAACTCCACAACTACTTACTTTGAAGATATATATATCGTCAAGGTACATATATGTGGAGTTACATATAGTAAAACTTTGCTTAACTATAGACACTTACCTTCACAATAGTTTTGCCCTTGATATTCTTGCCACAATATTTTGTCCACACAGCATTTATTTTCTGCTTTTTGTCTGCATGCCAAAAATACGTTTTCAACAAGTACAAAAAATATTCTGCTTTGAATGTTATAGTGTTATAGTGCTTGACTGCCAATGGTCTAACAAGCGAGAAAAATTACTTGACATTGATGCCTTGTGTGTGTCTTTGAACTCTGGCTGTCCCATTTCGATATTCCGATCACTCTTTGACACCTTGACTCACTGAAAGCAGGAACTTGGCAATATATTGGCTCTTAGAAAGGCCCGGCCATAAAACAATGTCAAAGGTTCTGGTCTAACCCTTAGGCTCTTTAAATAAAGTATTGTGGGTCCAATGTTCCAAGAGCCCTTATAACCTGGTGCCAACACTAACAGCCCTAGAATATTTGGGTTCATTGCTTGTCACAGGCGTGATGCAAATACACTGGGCATATAGTCAAACCAACCACTTCAAAACCACAAAGGCGGACCATAGGTGCTGCACCTCACTTTCTGTTTCCTCTAGGTCAACTTGTCCGTGCACAACAATTCCTGTACCTGCCGCTGTTTGGTACAACTGCTCCGCAGAATAGAAAATTGTGCTTGATATGGAATGGTGCACCGGTAATCTTCTTATCCCAAATGACAAAACAAGCAATTGTAGTGATAGGTGTTCCTTTTTATTTTATTTTATGGTCTTTTTTCCATATAAAACATCCAGCCAACGCGTTTCGTTCAAGTTAAATTACTTGAACTTCATCAGGGCTTCCAAACCCTGATGTAGCTGTATTGTTGTTATACTGCCCAGCGCTAGTTGTATGACGCTTGCTGCATGTACCGCATGTACTTTTAAACTATTAATATCTTGTGCACTCATCTTTTTTAAAATAATAACATTTTAAAAATTTACGAGGGAATACCTGATGTTGTGAGGTTCCCTTCCAAAGCCACACTTCAGGTTCACTCCCCCGGTCCACCGCGGGTCTCAATCCCGATTGTGTGGAGGGAAGTCATTTCCGGCCAGTCGAGGGTTGGTGGTCTAGTCCCCACCCTCATTTGCACATAAAGGGGCATGCAGAGCGAAGCGCGCAGCGGACGCGCGTGAGGTAGCTGTATTGTTGTTATACTGCCCAGCGCTATTTGTATGATGCTTGCTGCATGTACCGCATGTACTTTTAAACTATTAATATCTTGTGCACTCATCTTTTTTAAAATAATAACATTTTAAAATTTTACGAGGGAATACCTGATGTTGTGAGGTTCCCTTCCAAAGCCACACTTCCGGTTCACTCCCCCGGTCCACCGCGGGTCTCAATCCCGATTGTGTGGAGGGAAGTCATTTCCGGCCAGTCGAGGGTTGGTGGTCTAGTCCCCACCCTCATTTGCACATAAAGGGGCATGCAGAGCGAAGCGCGCAGCGGACGCGCGCAGCGGGCGCGCCGGCGGCGCACCAAAGGCAAGCCCGTCCGCGCCAGGACGTCGCTAGGAGCAGGAGACCCTGGTCAAGTTCATGTCAACCACGGTCCCCCTATGCAAATACACTATACCAGACAAGAGCTAATTAATCTACAGACCAATGTAACCCCTACTTGTCGGGCAGAAATCTGGCCTCATCCAGAAGGTCCGTTCTCTTGCCGAGTATGCCGATTTCAGGCAAATCATATTTCTCCTGGTCTGGCTACTAATACTTCCATGGATAATTCACGGAAGGGGTGGAAAAATTTGTTATGCAATGTTCGATCGCTGCCCAAACACTCTGCTGAGGTATGGGACCTAGTGTCCTCGGTTCAACCTGAACTAGGCTCTCTAACCGAGACCTGGCTCAAACCCCACTCTGTGCCCGCTATAGCGTTAGGCATTCCGGAGGGGTATAAAATGGTTAGACTGGACAGATCTATGAAGGTGGGGGGTGGAATCGCCATTGTGCATAAAGATGGAATCAATGTCTCCGTATTAGACCAACGTGGCGATGCCACTATGGAGATGTTAGTCTTTAGAATAGATCCTCCCATGCAGGCTAGCTGGAAAGGGGCGTTAATTTATCGTCCCCCGGGACCTCTAGCTGATTCTTCTCTACAACTGGTTGAATTATTAGCCCCATATGTGAATGCATGTAATAACTTTCTACTCTTAGGAGATTTCAATGTCCATAGTGATTGTCTCTCTAACTCAGATGCACAGACTCTTTTGACTGACCTATCCCTTTTAGGCCTATCCCAGCTTAATGAAGGCCCCACTCATATAGCTGGTCATACTTTGGATATTATATTTTCAAATTCTTCTAAGATTCAGTGCGAGCCCCCCCAACAACTTTCTTGGTCCGATCATTCAGTCATTGCATTTTTTATTCAGGACCCTATAAAACTTAAAATATCTAAACCAGCTACATTTTATTCTCGCAGGCAGTGGCAGAAAGTCTCTGCGGAAAATTTTCAAACAGTATTTTTGAGGCCTCAAAATTCTGCATCGGACAACATTGAGGAAGCACTGTCCAAATATAACTCGGCTGTTTTAACAGCCATTGACCATATTGCACCTCTGAAATCTTCCTTGAGCCACTCTAACCGCCCACGGGCAGTCTGGTTCTCGACTCAACTCCGAGATCAAAAACAACTTTGCAGGAAGCTGGAGAGAATCTGGCGTGCTTCTCATAATGAGGCGGACAGAGGTCGGTTTTATTCCACTCTATCCAGCTATCATAAAAATATAAAGATAGCACGGAAAACTCATATAACAGCTCAGTTAGCCGAGGCTGGCAACTCTTCTAAAACCCTACACCAGATTCTTCAGTCTTTCATTAACCCTAAGGCTTGTGAAAGCTCAGAGGCCCCCTCCCAACTGCTGTGTAATGATATTGCTCTTTATTTTGTACAAAAGATAGAGCTTATTTATGGTAAAATTACCGCAATAGGAGGCCTGCAGCAGATTCCTACGGGCTTGGACCATTTGAATCTAACAAATTCTCAGCTGTTAGAGAATTTTCCCGCAATTACATTGGTAGAGGTTGAATCACTGATCCACAAGATAAAGTCTGGGTCCCCTTCTGACCAGATTCCAGCTAAAGTAATTCCGTCTTTGGCTAAACACCTGTCTCCCTCGGTACAATCTCTTATTAATCTCTCTCTAACGGAGGGCCATGTACCGCTGGAGTGGAAGGTTGCTCAGGTTAGACCTATTCGTAAGAATACTAAAACATCATGGACGGATCTCTCTAACCTCCGTCCTATTTCACTCCTCCCGTTCCTGAGCAAACTAATGGAAAAACACGTCAATACCCATCTTTCCAACTATGTCGAACTGACAGAATGTTTAGACCCCTCCCAGTCTGGTTTTAGGCCCAAATACAGCACCGAATCAGCATTACTAGCGGTCACAGATAACATCAGGATGACCCTAGATAAAGGCCACTCTATGATTCTGGTGCTGTTGGACCTATCCGCAGCGTTCGACACAGTTTCCCATAGTATTCTGATCAAAAGGTTGGAAGAAGTTGGGCTAAGAAAATCAGCCTTACAATGGATGAGGAGCTTTCTGTCTGATCGCTCCCAGATTGTCAACCTAGGCCCGTATCGTTCGGCTCCTATAGATTTGACCAAGGGAGTACCCCAGGGCTCTTGTTTGAGCCCTACATTATTCAACATCTATATTGCTCCCTTGGCCAACCTTTTGAGAACACATGGGTTCATCCCCATATCATATGCCGACGATACCCAGCTACTCTTTCCATTTGATAAATTCACCTCAGCGGTCCGACTGGCCTTCTCTAATGGGATGAGAGCCATATCACACTGGATGAAGAATAATTTCCTCCAGTGTAATGTGGGAAAAACAGAGATAATGCTCTTTGGAGAGGCCCCCTCCTATGGACCCCAGATTGGTGGCCGATCGACTTGGGTCCCCATCCTGCCCCCAGGTCTACTGTCAAAAATCTGGGTGTCCGTTTGGATCAAGCTCTCAGTCTGAAGGAGCATGCCGCTCAGACAGCTGGTTCCTGTTTTCATGTAATTGGCCTGCTCCGCCGAGTTTTCCCCTTGCTGCCTGATTCTACCCGGAAAACCCTGGTCCAGGCGTTGGTATTGAGTCGTCTGGACTATTGTAACGGCCTGCTGGTCTCTGCTAATGATGCTTCACTCAGTAGACTGCAGGTAGTTCAGAACACGGCGGCGTGGTTGGTCCTTAATGTCCCTTCCAGGACCCCTTCCCGCCCTCTTCTCTTGAAGTTGCATTGGCTCCCCATCCGCCAACGGGTTAAATTTAAAATCTGCTGCACCATTCATAAGTCACTGCTTAACTTGGGCCCTTCCTACCTTTCCGAGAAATTTACGCCCTATATACCATCAAGATCCCTCCGCTCGAGTGCTAAACACCTTCTGGTGGTGCCTCGAGTAAGCAAGGCAAGATCAGGAGGAAAAGCTCTCTCCCATCTTGGTCCTCGTTATTGGAATGAGCTCCCCTTGCCCTTAAGGCAGTGTCTGGATCACTTGCAATTCAGGAAGTTGCTCAAGACCAATCTTTTTCGCACTTGCTAAATTCTGCTGGAGTTGCTTTACACCCTCACAGTCTGCCCTAAGCGCAGAGATACCCCTACGGGGGTCGATTCTAGCGCTATATAAACAAATAAATAAATAAATAAGTATAAATAAATTGTTGGAGTATTCCCACTAATTCATGCACGTGAATGGTGTGAGGATTCGATTCCTCCTCTTTGTATTAGAGTATATATCATCAATAAATCCTTGCTTTATAATTAATCCATACATATGGCCAAAGGTTAGATATACCCGTCAATGATACCTGCACAGGCCACCGATGACCTCCTTCTCCGTCTTCCTGAAGTGCTGCAGCGAGGACACCTTTTGGGTCGGCACCATGAAGTACTCTATGCCTGGGAAGGCAGAATGCTGGCACCCCGGGGGGTCGGAGGGATGGAGCGGGCACGTGCTGGCCTTGCAGGGGTCAGCTACCAGGCTCTATCCATCTCTCTCTTTCCCTGTGGACCAAACAACGGCAGGTACAGGAATTGTTGTGCATGGACAAGTTGACCAAGAGGAAACAGAAAGTGAGGTGCAGCACCTATGGTCTGCCGTTGTGGTTTTGAAGTGGTTGGTTTGAACAAATCTTTGGACTTGTTTGCACTCACTATCTTTCGTGACATTAAATAATAGAAATGCCGAAACTAATTGACAGAAGGGAGGAACTGGCACAAGATCTCTTTGGGAAGGGGTTCAGTGCATCATCAGTTCCAAGGGATCAACAGAATACTGGACTGCGATCATGTTTTTTAAAATTGGAACGTGTGAAAAAACAAGAACTAGCACGGTGGGGGGACGGGGTTACCTTACAGCAATACATAGATAATAAAAAGATCCCTAGGGGTCTGCGTATTCTTATATTCCCTACGTTTGAGAATCTTAGTGAAGAGTTGCTCAGTGAGTGGAAAAATAATTTGGAGGGGGCATCGTACACTATGATGAAAATTCTCATTAAGCATGCGAGTGAAAAGGGGATGAAACTCCAAGCTGAAATAGAGAATTTAAAAAGGAGATTGAGGCAATGGACTGCCAGGAGTTAGTAGAAAAGAACTATGCCATTCTTAATAAGGTGATTGAAGATCACCAGCAATATCTATGGGGCAAACAAATGCGTAAGATCAAACGTGATGACCGTGATTATAGGGATGGTCGCATTTACACGTTTGCGAAAAAATATGACAACCTTAATACACTGGAAGACAGAAAGAGGGGCAGGGAGGAGAGTCGAGAAACTAAATCAGCCAGTAGCAGCTCCCTGGCTTCGAGTGAGAGCACAACCTCTCGCAGAGCATAGTCAGATAACCCTTTAGGGGAAGGAGCCTCCAATTTTCAGAAAGAATTGGAGAGACTTTGTATAGGCGACAGACATCGCAAAAAGGGAGCAAAAAGACAAGGAGAGGTGGAAGGAGAAGGAAAAGGGAAACAAGTAAATCATGGGATGCTAATTCGATCGAAGAGAAACTAGGACAGTTGGCCCCCACAAATCCTATTGGATCACTAAGAGAAGTTAATGAAATGATGGAAACCATGGACACTATTATACATGCGTCTCAACCAGAAGCTATGCAGATGGATCTTCAGATCATTAACTTATCCAGTAGATCTTTAGATGAAAATGACAAACAGTGTATTGAAAAGGGGTCTTGGGTTTTGTCCTACACAATGGGGGGATTTGGTGAATGTTCACATAGATTGGTTTGAATTGTTATGATCTTTAAAATTAAAAGAACATTTTTCACAGCAAGTAAACAAACCTGTTTTTGATATGTGTGAACCATTACCAGTTTTACAAACCATTGGTGACATACGTGATGTACAGCATTTATTATCAATTGAAAATGATGACAACATAGACATGCAGAAACTTTAGATGATTTAAATGTAAGAGAGAGTCTAGATATTGATACTGGACTCAGGCCAAAATCCAGATTCATCCCGTACAGTGGTTATCATTCTAACATCGATGATGATGATGAATTTGGGAACAAGGTAACACAGGAATTACAGCTACTGAATATCCCCAATAAATATGGCCCCCAACCTAAATTCAACCTATCAGGTGGGGAGAGGGAAGCACTATTCGGGCTTCAGAATGATGTAGACATTGTAATCAGGGAGGCAGACAAAGGCGGGAATGTGGTCATCATGGATAGGATGGATTACATGTGTGAGATTTCCCGCCAACTGAGTGACCAGCAGTGTTATGAATTGTTCAAGACAAATCCAAAAACAGAACTAACCACCTTTTATTAATTGCAGATTATGCGAGTGGAGAGATGAATGCTTACTAACGGATGATGAATATCGTTATTTACATGTTGAGAATCCCAGATTCCCTTGCATTTATATTCTACCGAAAGTGCATAAAGGGGGCGGGGTCCTACCTGGAAGACCCACCATCTTCGGGGTGGGCTCACCCACGGAAAAACTATCTGAGTTTGTGGATATAACCCTACAAAAACATGTAACAAATCTACCGTCATATATCAGGGATAGCAAGGCTATTCTTGTAAAATTCAATGATTTACCGTGGTCAGACGAATTGCAATTTGTTACATTTGATGTGGTCAGCTTGTATACTTGCATCCACAAAAACTTTGGTTTGATGGTGGTTCAACATTACCTGGACAAGGATGGGGCTGATCATTGTGCGTACAATGCCATGATATTGGACATGATAGACTTGATTTTATCCAAAAACTACTTTAAGCATGATGAGAGATGGTACCATCGGTTGAAGAGAACTGCTATGCGCTCTCGCTTTGCTCCCTCTTATGCCGGCCTTTTCATGGGCTGGTATGAGAGGGAGCACGCCTGGGGCAAAAGTGCCTCCCCCTTGAGTAAGTACATCATTTTCTGGGGGAGGTACATAGATGACATTATTTGCCTCTGGGCAGGCCCAAATGACTCACTACTTGACTACTTGGTGTATCTCAATGACAATCCCTACAACGTTAAACTTACCATGCACCACCATAGGGATAATATTGGTTTTTTAGACATTCACTTTTACATCAAGGAGGGGTTGGTTCACAGTACCATGTACCATAAGCAAACGGCGTGCAACAGTGTCCTGCATGCGTCAAGTGCGCATGCAAAGTCAGTCATTAAAAACAATCCCTACGGAGAAATGGTTCGAACTAGGCGTATCTGCAGTTGGGACACTCATTTCAGAGATAACATACTTGACATTAAACAACGCTTTCTTCACCGGGGTTATGACTATAAAGCACTGGGTGAGGCAGAAGAAAAAGCTGCTCGTCTGCTAAGGGCAAACACACTTCAGAATAGCACACAGAACAAGAAAAACGAAGGAAATGGCCAGGGACATACCACCAGGAAATTGGCGTTTTACACTAAATACACTTTACATAGTGGGAAAATCTTTAAGACACTTAGGAAACACTGGCATTTGTTGTGGGACATCCCTGCATTACGACCGTTTATTAACAAGAACCCGACAGTTGTGTATAGAAGAGGACGTACACTCAGGGATTCATTGTGTCCCAGCTATGTGACCACAACAACAACAATGAAAAAGACGTGGTTACCATTGAAGCCCATGGGTTTTTACAATTGCAACAATTGTAATGTTTGTCAATTTGGTGAGAACAAGAAAAAAGTGTTCAGTTACAATACCAATCAGGTCCACAAAAAAAGGCATTTTATTAATTGTAACACACAATTTGTGGTATACATCATTGGCTGTGCTTGTAATTTGATTTATGTGGGCAGTACATCGCGCAGCCTTAAGACACGCATCCAGGAACATCGCAGAGCTTTGTACAACATGGACTCTAGATACCCCATGACTGATCATTATAGGGTTGCACATGCAGGTGATCCCTCTTTCTGGTTCTTTGATATTGACCACATTACTGCCAACGCACGAGGTGGAGATAGAGAACTAATCTTGAGACAAACTGAGGCCAAATGGATCTGTAGACTATGGTCGGTCTCACAGGTTCATAACACAGATAATGAGTTCCACTATTTCCTAAGATAAGGTTAGAAGATCTCCCTGACAGTCTGTACTTTGTTGTTTGCTCATCGCTTTCTTATTACTTTTCAGGCCATCTGTAACTGAAGATATCATGGTCCTCTTGAAATTATATGACTCCTTGTTCGTGATTCCTCTGACAGGGGAGTATCAATCTTGCTCATGCAGAATGGCAATATAATTCTGTATTTTGCCAATTTTTCATGTGGGCCTTATGGTTAAAATCTATTGCCAAGACAGATCTAAATTCCAGTTTTTGCTTGGGATACCTCTAATACCTTCAAAATGTCTACACTCTTTGCTCCTTTATGAGGTCTGGAGGATTAGGGATGTTCTGATTTGATCAGTGAGTTTCTACGGGGTCATAATGAGCGGAACGACATCACTTGAATATGCTTGATTTTCATTAAAGAATTTTTTTTTCAAGTATCCAGGATTCTGGGCGAATTCAATTATTCATTCGTTTGGTGATAAAAACAAATGTCTACTGCTGAATGAATATTTTCTTCTTTTTTTATACACAATAATTAGTGATGTTTAACATGCCGGCTATATCTTAAAATAATAGATTGATATTCGTTTATGCCTGCATTGCACTAAGAACGCTCAGCTTGCTATTGGGTTGAATATTATGTTGATCCTTCCAATATGGCCGCCACGTTTCCTGCACTTTTAGTTGTGCCGTGGAACTGTTAGGAACAGCATTGACCAATCAGCTTTGTCGGTGTTTACGGGACGACAAGTGCGTCTTTATAATCTAGGGAGCCGACGTTCAAAACCAGTTAGTGATAGTTGGCGTGCAGACGACATTTTTCATATCGCAGGTAAGGGATAATATGTATACATATCAATGTTTTTCGTCCATTAACAACCGGACTGTCACGTTATTTGTGTGCGCCTCGAATTCTTAAATGTCTTTTTAAAGACTCATGATTAATAATAGCGCAATGTGCCCCATCCATGACTACGCACGCTAGCGTGGGGATTATACTTGCAGACTCACAGTCTATGACGATGTTTTGCATTTTATGTGCTGTGTCAGTATGATTATCAGTTGAGCGTTACTTAAGAGCTGTACCATAATGTCAGTTTCTCGTGCTTTTAATTGACAAGGGTCCCTCCTGAGGATTACGGTTTAACTTTACGCAAGTTGCCTCCTCTCTAGCATGTGCGGAATCTGATTTTTTGGCAGACTATTTGATCTTTATATATTCAATTGCATTGCCCCTATGTACCCCCATTTTTAAGCACAGCACTGGATCGACATATAGAGCAGTTTAAGTGTTGTCGACGCTGTGTTTGGGATATGATGCCCGTTAAGGGAAGTCATTCATGCAACTTTTTGTGCATGCTGTCTTCGCTCTGGGATATGATGCCCATTAATGAAAGTAATTTATGTATCTTTCTATGCATGTTGCTTTTTCTCTGGGCTGTGGTGGACTGGTTGGACCATAGCCGCAATCTCAGGAAATTACTAATATACTCTTCTATAGGCTGATCATTATATACTCGCAATGAGAATTTTGTTAGTTTGAGTTTACATTTTTTAGTCTTAGGCATACTAGTTGTTTGTTTGAGATGCTATAGTTGTAGATTATTTATCTGGACCTACAGGGTTGTTTTTGAACCTTTTGAAAACTTGTGTCTGGAAGTGGCAGTTGCTAACACCAATGGCTATTCTAATAACTATACAATGCCCCTGTAGGGAAATAAGTCGATAATCCAATTTTTCCCATATTGATCTTTTTTGCCTTTTGTTATGAATCTTGTGTGGTCTTTTTCTATTGATTGCTTACTTAATGATGGAATTTATTCATTTAGGTATCATTGACGGGGATATCTAACCCGTGGCCATACATATGTTTTAATTATAAAGCAAGGATATATTGATGATATATCCTCTAACACAAAGAGGAGGCATCCAATCCTCACACAATTCACATGTGTGAATTAGTGGAAATACTCCAACAATTTATTTATACTTGGAAGGTATGTTCAACTATTCTTCATACAACATTTGTGACATCTTTTTACTTATTAGCGTTATGCAATCACTCTAGCTGTGAGTGGTTACATTATGATTTATGATATAGTAAAGAAGATACCCAGTATCAGTTGGAAAAATAGTTTAAGTGTCATGAGGGTGCCCCGGCCCTATGTACAATATCACTGTCATCATGTTTTATCATTACTCTTTGTCTTCTTGGTCTTATTTGTAGTTTTCATAACACTTTTTTGATTTTTATGTATTTTGTGTATCATTGTTGTTCAAAGAAATGGGGAATGGTGATTGCTTATAATTGGGGTAAAGGTAACGGCTAAATGCAAGTTAAATGATTATATTAAGCATATCAGGCCATACATTTATAAATCCAAATCATCAAAACCTATAATGTAATACATTTAGATAGGCATATACATATGACAAAAAACATTTGCGTATTTTATATATAGCAAAATATTTTTTATTTATTTATTTAGGATATTTGATTGATGAAAATACTTTTATTTTATCAAAATTGTTTTTTTAGTATATCAGTTATATAGTTTTATATACATATATTCATATTATCATTTTCAAATCTGTAAGGGTCAGATACATGATTATATGCCTATGACAAAACAAATATGTACAAACATAAACATGACAAAAAAATGTTTTTAAACTGCAATATGCATGGAACTAAAATACACGAAAAAGTGATAGGTTATGGAACAGTTCAAAAGGCTGGCGGTAGATGAGAACTACGCGCGTTTCGGCGTGTGTGCCTTCGTCAGGAAAACCCGGCTCAACTTTTTCTACAAGAAAATTAACAACAAACCACATATAGACATAAGTACATATAACTAGGCCTGAAACATAAGCTTAATGGTAATTAAGAGCAGGTCATGCTTCTAGAATAAATCAACAGTGCCAGCGGTACTGGAGAAATGCATTTAAAGTTTTTCTTCACATATATACATGTGCAGAGGAGTGCAGATTTAACGTGAAATAGAAGTAATAATAAAAACAATCATTGTTCATCAAATGATGAAATCAATGTGTGCTACCTTCACCAGAGCAGTTTGAAGAAAACTTGTGCTCCCCCAGTGATGATCAATAAAGAATGTTAAAAGAATTATAGAAAGACGCTAAACAGGTCAAAACAGCACATGTATGAGTGAGGACTTATAACCATATCTGCCTCTTCTCTTACTTTGACCTGTTTTAATTTCAGGATAAGCTGCATGTGAATGATGGTATCATGCATGTCTTTATCAATAGTAATTTAAAGAAGCTGGAGAGGTATATGTACCTTATATGAATGTAGTCTAGAATAGTCTTTTAGTATGGGAGTAAGAATTCTTGCTCCTTCGAGTCCACGACCCAGAATTAGCGCTTGAATGTACGTGTTGCTGTTAATTAAAGTAAAAGGAGAAAAGGAAGGTGTTATAATGACTAGTTAACAGTGCTTTATCTGTAAGTTATTAATTATAATTAATCATAAGGCTCCCAGGCCTATATACCTGTGTGGTAATTCAGGAACAATAGTATCTATGTTTATGTGGATACTGCTATATCAAGGAATTTCAATCTGTGAAAACAGATGAGACCATATTTTATCTAGGTAATCTTAAAATTAAGTTAGTAAGATATCGGTCATGCCCTACTTGTTAGGGAAATATACTCACATATATTCTGTCGTGGTATATGCTAGCAGGCTTGAGTCCCACTCAAAGGTTTAAGGATTTGTGAAACTGCAAAATCAATATCACAGATGGTTTTAGGAAAAGAGAGGAACATAGTACAGGGCCCCTAATTGTTAAGTAGATTAAGATATATTTACTTACTTAACTGATATTTTCAGAAGATGTATAACTTGTTTAACAAGATGAAGGTTCGGCAAGATTCAAGCTCATGATTCCACAAGGTAATGGAGAACTTCTACCCAGGAGCGTCCTAAAATATTAAAATGTTTTGATATTGTATTCACTATATAGTGCATTCCTTAAAGGAAAATCTTTAATTCATGTTATTCTGTGTAACACGACCTTTGAGTCACTCACGATATGGCTAGATTTAATTATACTACATCCTGTGGGTGATTAAATCTCACTAGTGTCAAGGCCTCACTGGATAACCTAGTGTAATACATGCACATGGATACCGGTTATGGCTCGCTTAAAAGATTTTATATACATTGGGCTCTCACCCCCGAATAGGCAATCATTCTGCCGGCTACCGGTACAATGTTCGATCTCTCACTGTTCTGTTAGTATATGGAGGGGTCCAGTGTGTATTTCAGGATGGCCGATAATATAATCAGTGAGATTGACTAGCATGTTATAATAGAACAGTTACACTACCCCCGCTAGACGTGCTAATAGCACACGTCACAAGTGGTATTTTCAATAGGTCCGGTTGGTATTTTTAATTTAAAAATTCTATCTTGAAGGGATTGAGTGCGTAAATAAGCAATAGACAAATACGGCGCTGGCACTGCTCTTGCTTTCCCTAAATTAGCGAGTAATGTGTCTGATAGCCGAATTAGCTGACAAGGTCTCACTGCTCAGAGGTATAGGCTACTTACTCGTCTCGGCGGCGAAGCAATTCCCTCAGTCATACATTCGATAAGCAAGGAAGAAGGACTTTCATGGAACCGCTTGTTTTATATGTTTTGAAAGTTAATTATTACGCGTCTTACGTCGTTATGATGCGAGAACAACGCGAGATCTGAGGGTACGTTACTATCGTAGATTCATGAAAATAGAAAGGAGATTGGACATGGTGATCCAAAATCGACCGGATTCAATACACATGACTGGATGATATATATGCATCATCCAGTCCATTGTCAGAGCACCTCACTAAATGTGCTTAAGTGTAGCTACACTGGACGTCAAAACATTGTGTCACTACATGACACGGGGGTATACATAGATATAAAAAGCGGACTAAAAGTGCAGGTTCCATCTTGAAGATGGGTCAAATGTTTGAAAGTAATCACGGTACTTCGATAGATAGAAGCTGTATCACAGTTTTGCCAAGTGCTTACTGTTACTAGAGCACACCAAACGAAAATAATGTATATGACCCTTACAGATTTGAAAATGATAATATGAACATATGTATATACAACTATATAACTGATATACTAAAAAAACAATTTTGATAAAATAAAAGTATTTTCATCAATCAAATATCCTAAATAAATAAATAAAAAATATTTTGCTATATATAAAATACACAAATGTTTTTTGTCATATGTATATGCCTATCTAAATGTATTACATTATAGGTTTTAATGATTTGGATTTATAAATGTATGGCCTGATATGCTTAATATAATCATTTAACTTGCATTTAGCCGTTACCTTTACCCCAATTGTAATTTTTCCCTACAGCTAGCAAGTCCTATTGTCTATTGTAGGGGTCCTCTTTCTTACCAAACCGAATGGTGATTGCTTATGCTGAATTTCTATTTATCTCTTCTTTCTGGTTAATATTCACGTCTTGTAACACATGTGTTGTTGTGAAAAAAGAGTCTGTGCCAGTTTTGTGTTTGTACTTGTGTATAGTATGTTTAAAAAAAAAAAAGACAGGGAAAGAGGGAGAGAGCCGGGTAGCCGCCCCCTGCAAGGCCAGCACGCACCCTGCTCCATCCCTCCGCCCCCCCCCCCCCGGGGTGCCAGCTGCTGCCTTCCCAGGCATGGAGTACTTCATGGTGCCGGCTCAAAAGGTGTCCTCGCTGCAGCACTTCAGGAAGACGTGGAAGGAGGTCATCGGCGGCCTGTGCAGGTATCATTGACGGGGATATCTAACCTGTGGCCATACGTATGGATTAATTATAAAGCAAGGATTTATTGATGCTATATCCTCTAATACAAAGAGGAGGAATCCAATCCTCACACCATTCACATGTATGAATTAGTGGGAATACTCCAACAATTTATTTATACTTGGAATCCCTGATGAAGTTCAAGTAATTTAAATTGAACGAAACGCGTTGGCTGGATGTTTTATATGGAAAAAAGTTCAGAAAATAAAATAAAAAGGAACACCTATCACTACAATTGCTTGTTTTGTCATTTGGGATAAAAAGATTACAGGTGCACCATTCCATATCAAGTACACTGGGCATATAGTGCACACATGTACGAAAGTATACAGCATAGAGGAGACAAATGGTGATGACTGATAAAAACAATCAAAGCAACAGACTTTAGATTACTGGGCACTGAGGACCTGAGTTAGAGTTCGGAGGATGGGATACTGCATCACAAATGTGATGGATATCCCACCCGCCATATTACAAATGCAGTATATCTAGGGTCACTGAGCTATGCGGCAGGAGAGGGCCAAATTAGGTGTCAGGAGTGACTAAATTATGCGGCAAGAGAGAGCAAATTATGCAGCATAATGAGGCACATTTTATAATAGCTTGTTTTCACTATTGTAATTTGTAAGCTTATTAACACTGTACAAGCATAGGTTGTACCTCATCAGTTTCAGTTTAACACACAAATATAGCAATAAGCAACAGAAAGGTGACCAGTCTGCCTTTGCAAATGGCCCCCACTGCGCTGCAACATGTGGTGCAGCGTTTTTAGTAACTCTTGAACTATTTGAGGTAAAAACAATTATTTTGTTAAAATCTGCAAATTATGCAGCAGTTGATAGATTATGTTTCCAATGTGGCAAATCCATCATTATGCAACAAAAGCTGCTGCTACACAATTGTGTAATTCCAGTTTCCTCATTATATCCTATGACACTTGTGATACAGTGGCTGGGATTCGGTGGATGGGATATCCGTCATGTTTGTGATGGAGTATCCTATCCTCCGAACTCTAAATCAGGCCCTTAGTTTTAATAAAAAACAACCGAAAATTGAGTTGATTTCCACATGCTATGCTGTATATCTTGTTTGTATGCCTTGCTTGATGATTGCATGTCTTAATTTCCGGATCCGTTCAAGCAAGTCAGAGTTTGGAAGCATGATTTAGTAACACGAGGCACTAAAAATGTGTTTATGCAATCACTGCACTAACAATTTGAGTGACCCTCTGGGCACATTCCATGGTCTTAGAATGGAATTTATTCAGCGACCTACTTAAAAGTCGTTTTCTTTGTTAAGTTGTGTCTTAACCCTGTCTTGGGTTTAATTTACTGATTTGTGTATGATACACTTGTAAAAAACAAAGTAGAAACCTTTGGAAATATGCCCTTAGTCACTATATTAGGGCCACTAATATTGTGCAGCGTGGCGGGATACAGCTTGCTACACTGCTAGAATAAAGTCTCATGGATATTTAATGCTAAGTTTACTCAGAAATTATGTCAAGCTAAACAGACACGTCAAACCCCCCTTTCGTATTTAAGATGAAGCCTGCAAAAGACAAACATGGTCCCTCCAGCCTTCCTTTCAAAATGGCAACACTCGGGTACCACCCTAGCTTGTGCTGTCCTCAGAGAAGTATTTTTGTAGTTACTCTCAAAGTTGACTTTGTACACACCTGCTTTCTTGAGCAGTAAGTTCACACTTACACTAAAATCCCCCCAGAGGCTTCGTTTGGACTATGCATGCAATCTGACTCCAAGAAGCCAAGAGGTCACTTCATGCCTTTTTAGGTCTCGCCTAGCGTTGCAGCGCGAATGCGCTGTCATCGCTTTGCGAGGCATGCAGTATACACTATAGTGTGGAAGCTTTGTGGAAGCTCCGCCCACTCTTCGGCCCATCTTCTTCATTGGCTTAGGTTATAAATGCTGCCTTCCGATTGGTTTTAAGCTTGTTAGTCCCTCCCCATGACAGCCATGTCAGTCATTTGTATCCTTCCATGGCTACTGGCCCCTTTACAGCACAGACTACTTTCTTCCCGTGCCCCCTCCCGCAGTCCGATGCCTTCTCACCGCCCCCCCTCGTGCCTCGCGCCCGCATTGCCATTTGCAATGCAATAGGTCTCGCGTAAATGCGAGCCCTATGCCATTGCCAATGCTTGTTTGACTTTGAATAGCCCACACAGGCATGTCACCGAACTCACTCCACGAATTACAGTCTTATTAGGAGCCTGCCCCCGTCCACTTAAGCTTCACTGCCTCCTGTTGCCATTCACCGCTCGTGTGCGAGGCGGCGCTGGGATCCTCGCAGAATTGTAATCGGGTTCCAAGCTCTGGGGGTTGAAGATGTTCTTTGTGGCAATTTCGCCCACACCGAGGGGGGCCGGTGGCAAGCTGGGCTCGGCAGCCTCCAGCGCTCGTTTCTTGATCCGGTAGACAGCTCCGGCTATCAGGAAACAACTCTGCAAGTAAGCGAGACGAGGGGAGGACAGACGAAGAGGTGCCCCCACCCTAGACACTAGAGGGCGGTGGTGGGAGGGTAGAAGGTGAATGTCAGAGCCCCTCACAGGGATCTGACACCTTCTTACATGGCTCTCACCACAGCTCTGTCTCCAGGCAGTTTCTGTCTCCAGGCCTGAAAGCAAAACAAAGGAGGCTCCTTGTTGGTTATTCACACACACCCGTTACCATGCGATAAGGGCACGGGGGGAGGGGGTGGGTCCTTTGAGACCCATGCAGTCACTGGAGTGACTGTTCACCTTTTAAGTCGAACGCTCGAGCCACCTTCAATCTCAAACATTAAAGCATGCGCGCATTTTCAGCATTGGAGTACATGCCTCTGTTTATTCATCATTTGCAAAAGGCCCGCAAGCAGGCATTGGCAAGCTTCATTCGCCTGCAATATTAATGGTTCACAGTATTAAATACTGAAGACTGTTTCTTCGAAGTCCTAACCCTGCCATAGGGTAGGCTTCACTGTGGGAAGTTGCCAGTGCACAGATAAGTCGAGGCGCAAGAGTGTACGAGGGTTCAACACACAGTGTGAGGTGTCTGAGGGCTTGAACTGTGTCTGCTGTCGGTATATATGCAGTCTCCACAATCGGAGACGTGAGGGGTTTTAAGTTTCACCTCCTTCCACGGACCTGCTTGCCCAGTACACCTCAGCAGTGGAAGGTATTTGATCCTGCTACGTTAAGTAAGATTGCATATGTGATCCGTAGCAGCTTATTTGGGCGTGCTGCGGGGCGGGGGAGGGGCAGGGGCAGGGTGGGGGGTATCAAACACGGACATACGACGGAATGGAGGAACGTAATAATTACTTTCCTCCGTTCTGTCCTATGTCCGTGTTTGCTACCCCCCACCCTGCCCCTCCCCCGCCCGCCCCACCGCCCCTCAGCACGCCCTATACGAGCCGCTACTGTATGTGATGCAAAAAAGACATGTGTTCCTTGTTGATGAATAAAAGAAAAGCTGTCAGAGTTATTTATGTCAAACATTCACAAACGTTGTCCTTTTCCCTACATAATTTCTGGCATGTGACATTTGGTTGCAATTTAACCAAGTATTCATCTAATTAATAATTTGTGCGTATCTGGTAATAGTTTCTTTTTTAGATGTGTCTCTTTTTGCGACAGCTCAGGTTTTTGTTTTGTATTCGAAGTCCTAAAGATAGCCATTGACCCAAAAATATTTCCAAAACCCATAATTGTTTGTCACCATTCCCCCTTCCCCCAAATATACCCCCAAATATAAGGAGCGAATAGTGTGCATTCTGGAATTGGCGGAGGATGTGACCGATAATGATGGTTGAACGGTGTATGGAATAAATTGACACAACACGTATGCAGTCACTTCCCTTTGTTCTGACATCGCTTCCTGTCTCCTCTTGTCCACTCTTCCTTCCTCCCTTAGTGTTTCTCCCTTTATGCTTTCCAGCCAAAAGAGTCGTAGTTTGGGAACAACAGCATTTGTCCAGCCCTGAGCACTCTGGACACCCTTCTGAATGTACGTATATTTTATCAGACCCAAACATCTTTGTATGAGCCTTCGCCCATTTCATAACAATAGTAGAGTCATCTGTGTCTTCAAGGCAGCATGTGGCTACGTAGTGACTTTTTTAAATTATACACCACTCCACTGTCTGGTGTACACATGCCTTTCCTGTTTATATTCTGCAGTGTAAGATGCTCTAGGCAGCCTACCAAAAAGTAGCATCTTACTTTATTTGACTATGATAGTCGTCCGTATTATCACTTGAGTTCAGGGTTTCTGTCATCCTTAAAAAAAAAAAAAAGCTTGTGGTACTTGTACTCATCTGAAACGGGATCAAAGTGCATAGATGGCATTGGTTGGCAAATGAAAGCTAGGGCTTGCAGGGAGATATCCTTTGACATGGAGGCACATGGTTAGTGTGTTATCTTTATTTTTTTTTTTAAGTTTTTATAGATTTTTTTTTGGGGGGGCGTGTCAGGGGAGGCTACCTTCATTAGGTAAGGGGGCTGTGGCTAGTTGCGGTGTAACAAACTAATTATGGCTGCACTTCCAGAAATGTAGCCTGCCCGATTGCTCAGTAATTTTAATATTCAAGTAGATCTGAGAGTTAAGGGTTCTGACCGCCTCAAAGTCAGTTCAGCCTTCTATGCTTACAGGGGTCAGTACATTGAGCGCCATTACAGCTACTAAGATTAACTAACACCAGATATTTAATATGCAGAAAAGGGCAGAAAAGTGCTGCACAGTGTTGTATTAAAAAAGGCACTAGAGTTCCTGTTTTTATTCCTCTCAGATCCCACTTCACCCACAACGTATTGTAATAATCAGTGCTTAATTTGTAAATAAACAAGCATTTGCAATGCAATAGGTCTAGCATTTACGCGAGTTTGAGCTATTGACATTGCAAATGACAATGCCTTTTATTTTTGTTTTTAAAACATAAATAAAATGCATTGTCATTTACAATGCCAATAGCTTAAACTCGCATAAATGCGAGACCTATTGCATTGCAAATGCTTGTTTAGAAGGTGGAGGCAGCAATGTTATGAGTAAGCAGAACTTCAGGGAAAAGCAGTTACCAAAGCACTCACTGTGCAAACTGACGACAATCGACGTGCTTGTAGTCCCATGCTCCCCTCTGCAACTTCCATCTATTGTGCTAACAGAGTTCAGGCGTAAAATCACGGTTTTCTAATAAGATTTATAACACATGCCACGGGCTAGCTTCGCTGTTGATTTTTATTATCGCTACGACAAGCGTTCTCAAAAACAGTAGACAATCGGAACAAAATAGATGAAATATGGAGATAAGAAATGCATGGCCCTGTAAGGTATGGATTGGTGAAGGTGTACATACTCCATCTGATCTGACTGCCGATATTTGCTGAGCAGCAGATATATGTTTATGTCGCACCGTGTCTTATCCCTAAATGTAGGAGTAAATTGCATTGTCATACTTCTTAAATCATATTTACAAACATTGACCTCAGCAATCTTGATTGACATATGCTCGTGAGGGCAAAAATAATTGACCAAAGGGGAAATATCACATTTGTGTGGCATGAGCGTGTTAGAAATATTATTATTATTATTAGTAGTAGTAGTAGTAGTAGTAGTATTAGTGTTAGTGTCATTATGATTATTGTTATTATGACAATATTACTACTACTATAACTAAGAAGAAGAAGAGGAAGAAGAAGAAGAAGAAAAAAGAAGAAGAATAATAGGGCTATTTTTTTAATCGTAATAATACATTTGAAACATTAATATAAAAATTACTGTCATAATATTGTGAATTAGAGATAATATTACTATGATGATCCTGTTACCTATACCGGTGCTTTCCTCATTATTATTATTGCAAACTATGAAACACGATATGTAAATAACCTTTTTCATCTGAGAAGGATATAGACTCGACAATCTGCAAACGGTGTTGAGATGATATTTACTATGGAATTAAGACGCTGTGTATCCAGTAAACTGTATTCTCTCACAACCCGCTCATTTTAGTTGTGTTTTATTACACTTGTAAACATTGCAAGACTTGATCAATTAATTTGAAGCGAAGGATGTGGACCCAGAAAACCACACTGCAAAAAAACACTAGTAGAGTAACTATCGATCTCCACTGTTGAAGACCATAAGCATCAAAACAGATGCATATGAGGGCCCATGTCAACATAATGTACCCATTTGGGGTGTCACCCATTCTCCCACAGTCCCAATTCGAGGTCCCACCTGGGAGGTTGATGATGACCATTATGATTCAGTGGCATAACATTAGACCCGCAGCCCCCGTGGTGAAGGGGGCCCCTGAGCTCCATGGGGACCCCACTGGGCACTGTGCACGGGCGCCTGGCCTCTGACCTGGGAACTCCTGACTGGGTCGGGATGGGCACTCCATGTTCTTTTTAGGGGGACTCCCCTCAAGTTTTGTTACGCCACTGTTAAGATTCCGATTAGGATGGAAGCCTGGACTAGGTGCTACCGAGAGATTGAATAAATAGTCCAACCCCCTCCAGAAAAAACACAGCTCTGGTTCATACCTTGAAAAAACAAACCTAAAATAATGCCTCTGGTTGACCTTCAACAACTGCAAATTGCAATTTTAAAAAGAAAAGCAACCAAGACAGAAACATTAACACACTACACATATGAGAGCATACACAACCAATGGCGGTACCTTTGAATATAACGAAAAACAAATAATTTTCCTAAGCTGAACAGATTTGGACCAAATAACAAAAAACACTCTTTTGAGTAGAGTTCAAACATTTTGCCACATTTGTGTAATTCCATTCAACCATTGGGTCTGTATTGAAGAAAGCACATTTTCCAGTGGGAGTTAACATGGGAAATAAATATTTTTAGACCATTCCCCTTTTACACAGTCCCTGTTTCATGTATCGGTGAAAAACTTCATGATAGAGGCAAAGTGGATAAACTTTTTTGGGAAAGTTCCACGTAGATTCCTCAAACAGCACCAACGTTTTAAGCAAAGCTTAAGGCTAAGTTATAGTTAGGAAAAAGTGTATTAGTTCCCGTGCATTCACCCATGGATTCTGGCACTTTATCATGAGCGGTAGACCTGGAAATGAGTCAAAACGCTACACCTTCCCAGGGGAGGCGAAACAAGGAGAAATATGCTTATTTCTCCTTGTTGTTTCCTCTTTCTAAGTGTGCTGCATTCTACAGCACACATAGAAAGAGGAAAAGGCCTCAGAGTCTTGTTTTTGTGTAGGAAGGTGTCCCTTCCTACACAAAACAATCATGCGTGCAAAGCAGGCACCCTTGCACCATGGCACTGTTGACACTAGGCAGCAGATTGTGCACAGTGGAGGGACATTGCAGGATTGCGCCATATATTGGTAAATATGGTGGATTCCTCTCCTCTTCTTTTCACGCAGCGCAAAAAGTTGTCTTGCTGCGTTGCATAAACTATTGATAAATCTGTCTCTCAGTGTTGTCAACTCGCTAGCCATACTCCATGAACTATAGCTCGCCCCTTCCTCATACACAGCTTCCTCCTTTTCATATTATATCACTTATAGCATGTTAAATGATTGCATTCATAACAAGACTGATGACATCTAAAATAGCATCATCTATAAGAATACTGTGCATGGCAGCAGGTCGAGTTATAGTTGATGTAGTGTGGCTAGTGAGTTGACAACACTGTGTACCGAGGTGCATGAGTTATAGCATGTTTCGACCGGGGCTGAAATTATAAGGTTATGTTATAACTATGACTGGAGAATTTCTAATGTTAATGTAGTTTAAGTTGCTTTTGTATAGAGAAAATGAATAAAGTTTTCCTATCACTTAGCCTAAAACTTTTTTTTAATTACAATGTTTTTTTTTAAATTAAAAATGTGTTTCTAACATAGAGTGAAGTGTTGTTGAGTGGAGTGTCGTCGCGTTGAGTGTCGTCGAGTACATTGTCTTACAGTGCAATAGAGTGGAGTATAGAATTATAGAGTGGAGTGTCGTTGAGTGAAGTGTTGTAGAGTGATGGAGAGTGTCGTACAGTGTAGTCTGGTACAGTGTAGTGTCGAAGAGTGGAGTGTTGGGGAATGTAGTGTCGGAAAGTGGAGTATCGTGCAGTGTCATACAGTGGATCACAGCGGCGTAGAGTTGAGGGGCATAGAGTAGAGTGGAGTAGAGTGTCGTACAGTGGCATAGAGTAGTGTAGAGTGTTGTAGAGTGGAGTCTCATCAAGAGGAGTGGCATAGAGTTGAGTGGAGGAGAGTGTTGCACGGCGTAGTCTTGTACAGTGGAGTGTTGTAGAGTGGAGTCGTAGAATGGAGGGGCATACAGTGGAGGAAAGTGTTCTACAGTGAAGTAGCATAGAGTGGAGTGGCATGTCATACAGTACAGCAGAGTGGCATAGAGTGGAGTGTTGTATAGTGGAGTGTTGCTGAGTGGAGTAGAGTGGAGTGGTATACAGTAGAGTGGAGCAGAGTTGAGTAGAGTGGTGTAGAGTGGTGTAGAGTGTTGTAGTGTGAAGTGTTGTGAAGTGTAGTGTCTTAGAGTAGAGTAGCGGACAGTGTCGTGGAGTGTACTGTCATACAGTGGCATGCTGTAGAGTGGAGTGTTACAGAGTGCGGTAGAGTGGAAGACAGTGGAGTGGCATACAGTGAAGTAAACTGTTGTAGAGTGTAGGTCCGTACAGTGTCGTACAGTGTGGAAGAGTGTGGTAGAATAGACTGGCATTGAGTGGCATTGAGTATTGTGGCGTAAAGTGGAATAGTGTAGAGTGGAGTGGCGTATAGTGGAGTAGCCTGCAGTAGAATGGCATAGAGTGGAGTGAGGTACAATGTAGTGGTGTACAGTGGAATAGCATAAACTGGAGTGGCATAGAGTGGAGTGGCATACAGTGTAGTGGAACAGAGTGGAGTGTTGTAGAGTGGAACACAATAGAGTGAAGTGTTGTAGAGTCGAGTGGGATAGAATGTATTGGGGAGACCGTAGTGGCGTACAGTGTAATAGTGTACTGTAGAGTGGAGTGTTGTAGAGTGGAGTGGCGTAAAATGGAATAGCATAGAGTGTAGTGTAGTGCAGTGGAGTAGATTGGAGTGGCATACAGTGGAGTAGTGTACAGAGGAGTGGTGTAGAGTGCAATAACGTTGAGTGTTAGTGGTGTGCAATGCAGAGACGTAGAGTGGACTGGCAAATAGTGGAATAGTGTACAGTAGAGTGGTGTAGATTTGAGTGTCGTACAGTGGAATAGGGTACAGTGTAATAGGGTAGAGTGGATTGGCTTAGATTGGAATGGCTTTGAGTGGAGTGGCATAGAGTGGAGTGGCACAGAATGGAGTGATGCACAGCATAATAGCGTACAGTGGATTGTTGTAGAGTGGAGTGGTGTATAGTGGAGTGGTGTACAGCACACTGTTGTAGACTGGAGTAGCATTGAGTGGAGTGGCATAGAGTGTCAGAGTGGAATGGAGTAGAGTGGAGTACAGTAGAGTGGCATACAGTGTAATAGTGTACTGGGGAGTGGAGTAGAGTGGAGTGTTGTTGAGTGGAGTGGCGCACAGTGGAATAGCATAGAGTGTAGTGGCATAGAGTGGAGTGGCATAGAGTGGAGTATCATAGAGTGGAGTGGCATACAGTGGAGCAGCATACAGTGAAGTGGTGTAGAGTGCAATAACGTTGAGTGTTATTGGTGTACTATGTACTGACGTAGAGTGGAGTGGCATACAGTGGAATAGTGTACAGTAGAGTGGTGTAGATTTAACTGTCACACAGTGGAATAGGGTAGTGTGGAGATGTCATGGAATGTGCTGACATTCTACTGTGGGGATTCTCTTATGAGGATTCCAGTAAGATCAGTTGGAGAGCACTAAGAGAAGATGTATGTTGCTCTATGCTGGAGATGTCATAAGTAATAAACTACAACTTCAAGAAACCTCAAAAGGCTCTTCTTTTCATGGCGACGAGTTTCCTGTGCAGGGGGCAGGTACCGGCATCTTCACCCTTGGAATATTCATGATGATTTTATTCGTGGACTCTCAACCGGAGTTCTTGTGAGTAAGGCCTTTATATTTCCCACTAAAGGATTATTCCTCATCTTCTCTGCGATCTAAGTATTTGCGCTTGATTAGGCGAAAAGAAGAAGGAATTAAACTGTTTTATCCATTTAACGCTGTTAGATAAACATAACGCGTTTTGCTCGTGCCGGCTGCGTTGCCTAGCAACCTTAACTCTCGAGCCCCTGCGCGCGTCAATTTTCGCTTTTGCTCGTGCCGCTCATGCTCAGCTGCGTTGCCCAGCAACTGGAATCCTCAAGCTCTTGCACCTGTCAATTACTGCCTCTGCTCGTGCCACTCCTGCTCAGCTGCGTTGCCTGGCAACTGGATTCCTCGAACTCCTGTATACGCGTCAGTTTCCTTTCGCTGTCATCAAGGGGATCTGTGCGCCTCTGATTTATCCTGGGAACTGGATTCTGCAGGCACTTCTGCACGCGTCAATTTCCTTTTTGCTACAATCAAGGGAATCTGTGCACGTCTGTTATTTCCTAGAAACTGGATTTCTCAAGTGCTTTGAGCGCTTCTGCAGGCGTCAATTTCCCTCTTGTTTCCATCAAGTTCTGCACGTCGACCACATTTCTCTGACTACGTGTGGATAACTGGGAATTTTTAAACAACAAGCCTCAAGTTCAACAAAGGATATTAAAATAACGAACAAGGAGAAAATATAATACGACTTCATACTAATCGGACAAGGTAAGAAATACACAAGAAGATTTATTATTTTTATTTTTTATTTTAGATTGTTACTTTAAATTGTTATTTTAAATTGTTACTTTGTGTATTCTTTTACAGGTACTGACCCAAACAAGTCTTCCCCACCTCCTTTCTTAGCAACACCTGGTGACCCTACTATACCGCGGAAGCAATGGAAAAAAATATTTATTAGCTACAGGGGGAGACAAGTATGGCCCTTTAAGACGACAAGCGATACTTCTCCATCATCTTGGTGTTGAAGGTAGAAGGGCATATGAAGAGCTACCAGAAATTTCTTGAGGGATGTGTGATGGTGAGCCCAATAATATATATGATATGTCCATCCAAATGCTAGAACTACATTTTACACCAAAAACTAATGTGGTGTTAGAACGCCATAAGTTTTTTAGTAGAAGTCAAAGAGTAGATGAAGATATTTCCTCATATGTGTCTACCTTACGAGGTTTAGCCTTAACATGCAAGTTTGAACAATTAAATGATTCTTTAATCAGGGATCAGATCGTTAGGTGTTCTAGTAATAAAAAGATAAAAGAGAAGCTGCTGATGAAGGAATATACTTTAGAAGAGGTTGTTCGGATAGCCAAAGGGATGGAGCATACTGTCTTATGGCTCAAGAAAATGGAAAATTCCACCATTACAAAAAATGAGAAAGTCGAAGTTGTTGAGAAAAAAAAAGAGTAGATGTCAGTGTAAGTAACGATTCTAAGGGGTCACAAAATGAAAGAAGAAATTTTCCGGTTAGAGACATTAAGAGTTTCCGCTGTGGGTCCCCAGGACACATCGCGTCAAGTTTGAGATGCATGGCTAGGAGTACACTATGCAGGAATTGTGGGAAGAGAGGGCACTTTGCGAAACTGTGTCGCACTAAGATGCCAGAGAAAAGTAAAGTACAAGAGGTTGATGATATCTGTGAAAATGTGGATGAAATTGTTTCGACAGTTAATGATTTTACAGAAAGCTCTGAAGATGGTGCTGTAGGAATGACAAAAATCGATTATAAGGTAAAAATGGAGAGTCTAGGTAAATTGGAAAAACCTTATTGCAATGTCTCCTTTGAAGGGAAGGATATAAAAGTATTGTCAGATTCCGGAAGTCTGTACACACTTATTTCAAATACATCTTATATGCAAAATTGGCCAGAGGGAGATGGTCCATCTTTGTGTGATTCAGATATTCGAGCTGTAGGCTACGCAGGAAAAAGGATTGAGATCAGAGGGATGTGTTGGATGATCATAAGGTTCAAAGGAGAAGCTGTTAAGGGAAGAGTTTATATCACTGATTTTGGCTCTGATCTTTTGGGGTGGCGGCATTAAAAGGATCTAAATATTATAGTAGATCCTAATGCCAAAGAACCTGTAATGGTAATGGAAAAGGTGAATGTGGGAGAAGTGAGTGATTGTGTTGAATTAATGAATAAATACCCTAAGGTTTTTGACTCTAATTTAGGTTTACTAAAAGGGTACTCACACAAAATAATTTTAAAACAAAATGCGAAGCCTGTAGTGCACAAGACAAGAAATGTTCCAAATTTGATGCTGGAACCACTGCGTCAAGAAATCGAGAACTTGTTGAAACAGGATATTATAGAGCCTATTGACGCATCAGAATGGTTGGCTCCTATTGTGATTGCCCCAAAGGATGGTAGGAAAATGCGCCTTTGCATTGATTTGCGTAACTTAAATAAGAACATTTGGGTGGATAGACAACCTCTTCCCAATATATCCGAGACGCTTTCTACTATGGGAGGAGGAAGTATATTTAGTGTCCACGACATATCAGCCGCATATCATCAAATCAATTTGCACGAAGAATCTAGACACTTGACTTCGTTTGCAACTCCTTTGGGTGCATTTAGATATAAGAGAATGCCTTTCGGACTGGCATCGGCTTCTGCCGTTTTTCAAAAAGTGATGGAAAAAATATTTGGAGATATGAAACAAGTAAGATGCTTCCAAGACGACATTTTGATTGTTGGAAATAATATTTGCGACCATGATAAAATGTTTGAAGAAGTGATGAAAAGGTTAGAAAAACATGGGTTGACAATAAAGAAAGAGAAATGGCATGTGAGAAAAGAACAAGTGGATTATCTAGGTCATGAGGTTAGTGCAAGTGGAATAAGGCCCAAGAAAAGTATTATAAAAGATGTAACCATGGCTCCTGAGCCATCAAACAAAGACGAACTAAGATCGTTTCTAGGATTAGTAGAATATTGTGCTAAATATGTTGAAAGTTTTACTGAACTTGTGGAACCTTTGAGAATGATAATGAAAAAAAATTTGATGTTTGTGTGGAATGATAATGAAAAAAAAGTGTTTGGATCTATCAAGAAGGCTACTTCAAATGCCCCCACTTTAGGACGTTTTGACATTACGGGCAAAACATATTTGACCACAGATGCCAGTGGTGTAGGAATTGGAGCGGTGTTATCACAAGTAGTGAATGGTGAAGAACGCATCATTGGATTTGCATCCAGAAGGTTGCAAGGTGCTGAACGATCATACTCGGTCATCTAGAGGGAAGCTTTAGCTTGTTGCTGGGGCGTTAACCATTTTAAATTTTATGTCTGGGGTTTACCATTTAAAATCCGAACTGATCATAAGCCTTTAACCTATATTTTTAAAGGTGGGAGAGGGTTGAAAGGTAATGTGACACCCTGCATATCGAGGTGGTTGTTGTCTGTTATGGAGTATAATTTTGAAGTTGAATATGTGAAGGGTGAAAAGAATGTGATCGCGGATTACCTATCAAGGATGCCATTAGAAGAAGATTGTGACGAAATTTATAGCGATTTCGTGGAAGTGATTGCCAGTGGTGGAATGGCTTTGTGTTGTGAGGAGTGGGAGAGAGCGAGAGAGTATGATCCTGTCCTACTGAAAGTAGAGGCGAAAATTGTTCAAGGTTGGAACCTTGAAGATGGCAGAGATAATGAACCAAGGGGCATATTCTCAAGAACGTGCCATAATCATCGCCAAAATAGGTTAATGCAATTTCTCATATCGCCGTCTATCGCGGGAAAATAACTCTGTGTCAACGTCGTATTCTCAACACGGCAGTAACATGCAATAGTTTCCAGATAACGCGTCAAATGACCACGATAAAATTACCGGGACGGCGATAAAAATCCAAAGCCGAACGTGAAAAAAGTTGCGATGGGCCCAACCGCGATAAAACAATCAGCGATAAGCTGTGCCAGGCCTGCAATTCACACACGTCAGGCGGGAAAAATCAACATAAAAGCAGGAAAAAAAAACACAAACAAAACCAAAGCAACTGCGTAGCACAATGGAGGTAGCCGGAGCAAGTACAGAGGACAACCAGAACCCCACAAGCCCCACGGAGGACCAGCCTGGTACCTCGGGGTCAGGGAAGGGCAAGGAGAAGAGGAAGACGCGGTTCAGTCCGCAGTAAAACAGGATCCTGTTAACGGAGGTGATAGAACACCATCAACAACTGTTCGTCACCTCCACTGTGTCATTGGCAAAAAAAAATGGAATATGGCAGTCCATCGTGGACAAGGTGAATGCAGTCGGAGTGCTGAGGAGGACAATGAAAGAGCTCAAGAGGTGCTGGAATGATGTGAAGCGCAAAACCAAGCAGAAACTCGGCAACAACCAGAAGGCAGCAATGCAGACTGGAGGTGGGAGTCCAGCGCCACAAGAGGAGCTGGATGAGATGGAGGAAATGGTGTCCACAGTCATCAGTGTGGAGACGGTGGCAGGAGTTGGGGGACCGGACACTGCTCAACATGACCTGACACAACAGCAACAGGGTGAGTAACGACCAGGGACTGGGGGACGGGGGAGATGGGCACAATGTCACACATGCACAATTAAGTATAGCACAGTGCACACCCACAATGACTCTGGATCATGTCCCTGATCCCCTTGGCACACTGCAGCACACCTAGAAACAGCAAGTAGGCCCCCGTCGACTATGTGCCCAGAGGGGGCCCTTCCCACACATCACCAATCTCACAACCAACCCATGCACATGTGCCAAACCCAGCAAAGCGGCGTGTCTGTGAGCCACACTGACAATGCAAGTGACACTGCATGACGAGTAGCATGGCTGCAGTCAATACATCATGACATGTTGCACGCCACGACACTGAGGTGGCTGAGTGTGGACCACATCCGTAAAGGAGCAGGTCACACTCTGACACATCCATGTTCACAAACAACCCCTGACGTCAACAACACATCTGCGGACAAACCATGCCCCAGAGTCCCAACTCCCACCAAGAGCCCAATTTACACAAGTATGCAACATCTCAGCACTGTATAAGCACAGAAGTCAAAGGCACACCGCCTGAAAGGGATAAGGGGCAGCAAAATCAGAGCTGCAGGGGCGACTCTCCCAAAATGCAGCACACACACAACATTCAGAGCACATCAACATTGACAACAATGTGGTACAAACTGCAACGCGTTCACAACAGAGGACACAACTGGTGCCGTTTTTGTGTGTAGAAACTGGCCAATCACATTTGGCATAGCAGGGAAATGTGAGATGAGAATGTACAAGTACAAACACACATCCGTGATGTTGTCGAAATGTCCACTGTCTCGCATCAAACAGGCAGCTCCTCCCAAACAGTCACAATGTACATTGTCATGCAGTCTGTATGTAAACTTGTACAATGCGTCAACATACATGTGAGCACAATGTTAAACTGCATCTCCCCTTCACATTGCAGAGGGAGAATTAACACCTCCTGCAGAGCAGACCGAACACCTCTTCACTGATGACGAAGAGGACCTCCACACCTTCGACACCGACGCCCTCCAAGAGCTCATGGACAGCTTCGGCACCTCACGTCCAGGAGCAGGACAGCCCAGCTGCATCGAGGAGACCTCACCCCCTGCACAGACCACACAGCAGGAAGCACCCACCACCACGGCTGTCTCCCAGGACCCCCACGAACAACACATGGCCTTCCAACGCCGTGTGTTAGAGGGCCAGAAGGAGATGGCTGATCAGGTGCGGGTGGGGTTCGACCTCATGGCAGCCAAACTAGATGCCATACATGGGTGTCTAAGTCCCATCAGGGACCACTTACAGTCCCTAACGGACACCCACAGTCTGCTCCATGCTCTCCAACGATCCATGGCTGACATCGCTGGAGTCCTGACTCTGAGACAAGGACAACTGTCTAGTCAGAGTGGCTCCAGCGATGTCAGCCGGGAGTTGGGACACATGCAGAGGCTCATGGAGAACACGGAGCGGATGCAGGCAGAAAGGATGGCTGCCACGGCTGCACACCAGCGAGATGTAGCTGGGATCTTCCATGCCCTGCAGACCCTCATCATGGCATTGCTGCCAAAAGGCCTGGCGCCGATGAATGCTGCTGCTGCTTCTACATCCACATCTCCGCCCCCTGATGTGTCACTGCCACACAGTGCGGCAGACAATCCACCTCCGGCCACATGTGAGGCACATGAAACATCAGAGGACGAAGATGCGGATGATTCTGCCTTAGTGGTAAGAAGGAAGCAGTAGCATTCCTCTTCGCCATATGGCCTGTTTCTGCTTGGTTCTGCCCTCTGCATCATCACCTTCCACTGTCCCCGATACACTCTGCGACACTCACCTTGGACCTCGACATGGACTGCCATATTCTGTTTGGTTACCAATGACACAGCAATCAGACTGCAGACTGAACTCTTCCTCTTCCGATGAACTTGTCATTCCCTGATGGACTCTGGCTGGCCCTCCACGGTGCAACAGTGTAAAGTGGGGTTTGCATGGCCCTGTACTGCTCCAGCTTCAACACTCCACTGAATGTGATTAAAACATTCAAATTCACACAGATGTGTCATGTCTATGATCATTCAAGTATGAAAGTATGGATGAATGTAGGGTCAGTGATTCCCCCTCATGTCGATGTAGCTCATGTTGTGGGACTTGAGTGACAGGGTGCAACATTGCCGATTGCGGCCCGGGTGGCACCGACACTACAGCAGAGTCACACGCATTAGTTACTTTCTAGTCCAGGCCAGAACTGAACCATGCCCAGAGCCACGGGCTCATCGTTCACACCCCGACGCCGGACTGGCATACGCCAGCCCAGCCCACTCCGCTTACACTTCCAGGGAACGACGACAACGCTACATGTCCCAGTGCTTCCCTGTAGTGATCTGCTGACCACTGGTCTAGTTGTCAGCATGCCACAGCCACTCCCTGAGGGCTGGTTTACACCCACACCACACCCATCCAGCACAGGCGTCACAGGACATGTGACCCTGCCAATAAAAGGGGCCTACCACATCACATTCCCCACTGCCGGAGGTGACATGATGGCGTCCGCACCACGAGACTCAATCATAAAGGGTCCATGACTTGTGGCGCACTGGGTTAGTGGCACACGATGCACTGCGGCCAGCACGGGCCTACCGCCACGGGACGATGACTTGCGGTGCACTGAGTTGGTGGCACCCGATGCACTGCGGCCAGCACGGGCCTACTGCCACAGGACGATGACTTGCGGTGTACTGAGTTGGTGGCACCCGATGCACTGCTGCCGGCACGGGCCTACTGCCACGGGACGATGACTTGCGGTGCACTGAGTTGGTGGCACCCGATGCACTGCGGCCGGCACGGGCCTACCACCACGGGACGATGACTTGCGGTGCACTGAGGTAGGGGCACCTGAGGAGCTGTGCGGGTGTGCAGCCTGCGATCATGCGTAGGCCTCGATACGCCATCCTGCCAATCAAGATTCGATGTGAATTGAGGGCCCTGCTTGACCGAAGTGTACGCCGAGTCAGCACACACATGACTCGGCGGTGGGGTGCAGCAGGGTGCGCTGGGGGCCTGTGGCGTGGAATCCAGCAATCGGCTGAGGAGGTTGCACCGGCACGTGGTGGGCCCTCTTGGAGACACGCTGGTGGCGGCAGGTGAGCATTGAGGCCTGGGTGCACAGGGGCGGCAAGTCATCGCTGTGCGGCGGACCGGTCTGGGGACCAGGGTTGGGGTACAGCAGGTGCACAGGATCGTGGCTGGGTGGGGGGCGCCGCCCTGGCAGACACGACCCTGCATGCGTTGACGAGATGTGCGTGGGTTGGCTTGGGACATAGCCACCTCGTCTCCAGTGTAAATCTGGCCGTTGAAGGTGGTCTGCCACATGTGTGTAGGCCTATGGACAGGATATGGCGGACACAGAGACACACGCGGTAGTTACTTTGGTGACCATCCCGGAACTGATCCACGCCCAGAGCCCCGAGCTATTTATTCACGACATACGCAGGCCAAGGCCACTCTGCTCACGCTTACAGGGGGGGACGATAAAGCTACATGTCCAAGGTCTTCCACACTGCCTGAGGTAGCCTGTTTGCGTCCACTGTCCACAACACTACAAACACCAGCAGTATATGTCCACATGGACACGCCTGTGCTCTGCATACTGAAGTCTGTCCAGCACATCACCGCCACACTTGGCATTGTGTACATTCTTATTGATGGATCACTTGCCTCCTTCACACATACTTGGTTCCTACCTCTCCCCACATTCTGCAATTGTGTGGCAGGGGTGCCATGCCATGGATGGCTTGTCTACATGGCTGGCCACGGTTACCACAGTTACTTGTGTTGTCGTGTCTGGTAGTTGGGCATGTTGATTGGCATGTTGTGTGTGATTTTGTAACGTGTGCATTCCCACAGTTGTGAGTTGTATGATTGTGAAGTTGAGGTGTGTGTTGTGTTCAGTTGGTACTTACTAACGAGCAGTGCATTTCCATAGGTGCCATCCTCAAAGCGCTGGTTGGTGATGGACTTGCGGAAGATGTAGGAATCATGCACACTGCCTGGGAAGTTTGCGACGATATTCGTGAACAGGTCCCGGTGGTCCACTTGTGCATGCACATTGATGGAATGCGTGTGGTTTGTGTTGCGCTTATTGTGTGCAGTGTCGGCAGGGGGCACAAGTAGTACATGTGTGCAGTCAATTGCCCCCAACACGTGCGGGAAGCCAGCTATGGCGTAGTTCCCCTGCTTGGTCTCCAGCTGTTTCTGCGCAGTGTGGGGGATGTGAATGTGCAGAGTTATCAAGCTGATACAAACCGTGATGCTTGCAGGTATGATAAATCCTGCATAATAAGACCGTAACAGGAGTTCGTGTGGTCGTAACCTTCCTTTTCTTTCCTACGAAGGTTACGACCACACAAACTTCTGTTACGGTCTTTTTATGCAGGATTTATCATACCTGTTAGCATTCCAGTTTGTCCAAGTACAATACACTGTACCAGATTACGTTTGTGACTATACGGACGCATGACCATTGTCACCATTTATCCAACAGGTTTCTGAATAGTGACTTTCGGTATATGGAATTGTATTGGGGAGTTCCCGCAGCATATGCAGTTATTGAATCCACGCGTTGCCCTGATGAAGTTCCCCGTTGGGACTGGAACGTGTTGGCTGAGCTTTCAAATTGTTGATTTATGTTTTTGTAATAAAGAACTGTTTTTACACTACTGTTGACTACTGGACTTCATGACCTGGCGCACCCCCATTTCAGTGACTACCATCTTGGATCTGTAGCACAGAGGCGTCATGCAACGGCTGGCGTTGGGGTTGGTTGCGCAGGTACACTACGATTAGGAACTGGCGTGTGGTGCGGATACAGGGGCCCGCCGTTGCTTTTGTGGACATGCATCCAAGACATGTGTGAGGAAGTTTGATATGGTTGGCTGTGAAACTCCTCCAACTCTGGCAGTTGTTGGTTGGAAGGTACCAGAGGCCAACAGGTGCAGCACAGCCAGCAGCTTTGTCTGCAGAGGGATGTTGGTTGTCCGATGTGTTGGTACCGTCAGCCTGTGGGCAATGTGGGTCAGGATGCGGAGTATGGTTGTCCTTTTGAGCCTGTCGTGGGCAATGGCATCCTCTGGCATTGAGTGTCTGAGGCTGGTGCGTTTTAGGAACGTCCGCTGTCTTCTTCTGCGCTGCCTAGGTGTTAGTCCAGGGGGGTGGTCTGGGGAGGGAGGGGGGTCCTGGGGGTGGTGGCGGTGGGTGTTGTGGCCCTCTTGGGTCTCCAAGCTGCATGATCATTGGCTCCATGACATCTGTTGATCTTCGGATGTGGCTCTGGGCTGGGCTCCCTTTCTACTGCAGGTTGTCGTCCTGCATAACACCAGTAGAAGGCAGGTGTTAATTCCCTGCTGCTAACGCGCCTTATCACCTTTTTTTGGATCGCATTGCCGATCTGGCTGGTCGTTGAGAATATTGCGAAGTGGTGTGTTCATGTGTTTTTGCACGGGAACGCCTACTCTGCATATCATTAGTGTTAGTTGTCGTTCTCATCCGTGGCGATGTTTTTTGCGGCAGCTATCGCTGGAAAACTGGCAATATCAGCAGTTTTCACCAGCTTGAGAATAGGGCGTTAAATCCATCACCACTTTTGCGGCGCTAAAGTGCCGATAAATCGGCGATAAGTCCTTGAGAATATGCCCCTAAGTGAGTTCTTTAAGATAAGAGATGAGTTGAGTATATGTGAAGGAAAAGTTAGAAGAAGACACCAGCTAGTACCTCCTAAGGACATGCGAATACGTATTCTGGATATTGTTCATGAGGGGCATCCAGGATGTAATATGTCTAAGCGTATGGTCAGAGAATCATTTTGGTGGCCTGGAATGGATGGTGACGCAGAGGTTGTAGTAAAGGATTTTCATATATGTGCCAATAGTGACAAATCGAAAATTGTGAGGCAACCACCTCTGGTTTGTACTGAGTTTCCAGCAAGACCATGGGAAAGATTGGCCATAGATTTTATCGGGCCTGTAGGGAAGTTAGGATATAAGGATAGGTTTATCCTTGTATTGGTAGATTATCATTCTAAATGGTTTATGGTGGAGACAATGAGTGAAGTCAATACTACTTGTGTGGTAAAATTCTTGGAGAAGGTTTTCCTAGAAGAAGGGATACCCGCATCCTTAGTATCTGATAATGGAGTACAGTTTGTCTCCAGGGAGATGGAGGAGTACTTGAAGAGGATGGGGGTCAAACATGAGAGAGTGGCTCTTTTTAGACCACAGGCTAATGGTTTAGTGGAGAGAGTAAACCGTCTTATAATGGACAACATTCAGCTTTCTCTTGCTAATGGGTTGTCCTGGAGAGAAGAGTTAAGAAAAATGATCTGGACACATAGAGTTAGCCCACATTCGGCGACTGGTGTGTAGAAGAAAAAACCTTTCTAGGGGTTCACTGATGCACCTGGTCCTTAAACCAACAAAGAAGAGATTGGCACGGAAGCTGGAATATCAAAATAACAACTTTATTAACCTCACATGAGGGAAACTGTGTCAATACAGTACCCGCAGGCCACTGTATGAGACAGTCTAAGGAATACAAAGACTCTGGGTCTTTTATGCCCAGTTTACCGCTGAGTTAGCATGTAGACTCAAAAAGAGGCGGTACAAGTGCACACATGAATAGCTAGTTACATATAAGGATACATAAGAATTGGTTAGTCAACAGAGTGGGAGGGCTTACAATATAGCTAATATTAGTTAAAATAGCCTGACAGTTACTCTAAGAGCAGGTGCATTCTACCAGCTAGACCTTTCTGAGCATGTGCAGTGCTCTGGCTCAGTACTGAAGGAGTTAATTATAGTTCCTGACTCAAGTGAAATACAAGAGCAGGCAACAGTGAAGAGGGAGAAAGCACATGGCGAGCACATGGCTAACTAAAATGGCTGCCAAAAACAAAATGGCTTCAGCTGATGCTAACAACCATTGCAGCAAGTTTTCCACAGGTGTACCTCCGTTCGTGTCCTTGAAAGGGAGAGAACCGGGGAAGAAAGAATGTCCTGTGTGGTTGAGCAAGAAAGATCGGGTCTGGGTTGTTTGCAGTAGAGTGAAAGAGAGAGTTGAGAGAGGACAAGAGAAGATGGAAAGAGCATACAATTTGAAGAAGGGTGTGAAGAAGATATGGATTCAGGTAGGTGATTGGGTGGTGGTTCGTAAAAATGAGTGGGTTCGCAAGGGAGAGAGTAAATATTTGGGACCTTTCCAGGTTAAGGATATTAAAAAGTGTTGTGAAATTGGATGATGGTTCTACATGGAGTTTAGGTACAATATGCAAAGTGTGTGTGAACCATTAAATCCTATGTGCTGATAATGTAAATTTCTGTGGAGTATGTGAACCATGAAATATTCATTTACATGTAATACATGTTTTTTTTTTTAGCATCTTGTATTTTCATGTGCAATTTCTGAATGATATATATTTTAATGTAGAAAACTGTGTTGTATCTTGTTTATTACTATTGCTTAGATATTGGTTATATTTTGTTTTCTGTTGTGGTAGAAGGGAGATATGTGGAGATGTCATGGAATGTGCTGACATTCTACTGTGGGGATTCTCTTATGAGGATTCCAGTAAGATCAGTTGGAGAGCACTAAGAGAAGATGTATGTTGCTCTATGCTGGAGATGTCATAAGTAATAAACTACGACTTCAAGAAACCTCAGAAGGCTCTTCTTTTCAGGTAGACTGTAGAAGGGTAGAGTGGATTGACGTAGAGTGAAGTGATGTACAGTGTAGTGGCATAGAATGGAGTGATGTACAGTGTAATAGAGTACAATGGACTGTCATAGAGTGGAGTGGTGTATTTTCTTTTGTGTGATACGTAGAGCGCACAGCTATTCAGAAGAGTGTCCCAGTGCTAACAGGCTTAGCCCAGGTACGCAACCCTGCAGCTGAGAGTTTACTTCCCCCCAGAGAAAAAATAGGATTTAAGTTTTTTTCAGAAAGTGAGCGCAGAAGAGATCCAGCACAGTTCTCAAGGAAGCTTACTCCTCAAGCCTTAGCAGCCAGGAAGGAAAATGCTTTGCCGCCCCTTTGGACACACTCAAAGGGAGGGCTAACCAAAAGTGAAGCACAAGCAGAGCACAACGATCTGAAGGGAATATACTGAGTGGATCTCTCCACCAAATAACCAGGTCTGTAAAGGAACACTGACCTGTGAACAATCACTAAGGCTTTGAACAAAATCTGTTTCTTAATGGGCAGCCAATGCAGGGCCTTGAGTGCAGCTATCATTGAAGAGCATCAAGACAGATGAAGAAGCAGCCTGGCTGCCGCATTTTGGACCACCTGCAGGCGCTTCACCTAAGTTTCCACTGCTCCTAAATACAAGAACTTTGTGTAATCCAGACATGGTATGATCAGGGTATGGCTCACTACTCATATCCCCTCCATAAGCAGATGGGGGATACATTTCTTGATAGTAGGAGCAGTGCAAAGCATTGGCCTACCACCACAGAGATCTGAGCCCTCATAGAGAGGGTATTATCCAACTTCAACCCTAGGTTTTAAACCATTAGGGAAGGAAGTGGCGGTGCTGGCAATGCAGGGGGCCAAAGGTCTTCCCACCAGTTGGACACATGTGACCCGAAAGAAATAATTTCAGCCTTTTCTGCATTGCATTTAAGTTGGCTGCTCTCCATGCAATCAAAGACAGCATGCATGCAGTGGGTTAAAGGAGCTGCGATAGAGGCATGCAGACCCTCAAAGGCAAAAAGCAGCTGAGTGCCATCATTGTATAGTGAAAGTGCAGTTGTGTAGACCGGAGTGGCATAGAGTGGAGTGGCATAGACTGGCATTAAGTGCAATGGAGTAGATCAGAATGGCATAGACTGGCATATAGTGGAATGGAGTAGAGTGGAATGGTGTACAGTGGGATAGCGTATATTAGAGTTGTGTAGAGTCGAGTGGCATAAAGTGGAGTGTCGTACAGTGGAGTTGCATACACTGAAATAGTGTTGAGTGTATTGGTGTAGAGTGTAGTAGCATACAATGGAATGGCGTAGATTGGAGTGTCGTACAGTTGGAGTGTCGTACAGTTGAGTAGCATACAGTGGAACAGATATAGTGGAGTGGTGTACAGAGCAGTGGAGTATGTTAGAGTGGATTGTCATACAGTGGAATGGCATAGAGTAGAGTGTTGCACAGTGGAGTGGCATAGAGTGGAGTGACGTAAAGTGTAGTATTGCAGAGTGGAGTTATATACAGTGTAGTGGCATACATCGGAATAGCATAGAGAGGTGTGGCATAGACTGGAGTGGCATTATGGTGGGATAGTGTACAATGGAGTGGGGTAGAGTGCAGTGGTGCAGAGTGGAGAGGCGTTGAGTGTAATAGCACACAGTGGGGTAGGGTACAGTGGAGTAGCGTAGAGTAGAGTGGCTCAGAGTGGAGTGCGGTACAGTGTAATGGTGTACAGTGGAATAGAATAGACTGTGGTGGTGTACAATGGAGTGGCGTACAGTGGAGTGGCATGGAGTGGAGTATTGTAGAGTGGATACCGTAGAGTGGAGTGGGGTAGACTGTAGTGACGTAAGTGTAATAGCTTACTGTGGAGTGGCGCAGAGTGGAGTGTTGTACAGTGTAGTGGCATAGATTGCATGGCGTAGAGAGGAGTGATATACAATGGAGTATTCTACAGTGGAGAGGTGAAGAATGGAATACAATTTAGTGTTACTACTGTACAGTGTAGTGACATAGAGTGGAGCTGCACATAGTGGAATAGCGTAGAGTAGAGAAGAGTGGAATAGAGTGGAGTGTCGTACAGTGGAATATCGTAGAGTGTAGTAGAGTGGATTGGTGTAGAGTGGATTGGCCTAGAGTGTAATGTTATAGAATGGAATAATGTACAGTGTAGAAGCATTCAGTGATTGTTGTACAGTGGAGAGTCATATAGTGGAGTGGCGTACAGTAGAGTAGCATTAAGCGCAGTGGCGTACCGAGGAATAGTGTACCGTGCAGTGGTGTACACTGAAGTGGCATACAGTGGAGTGGCATAGAGTGTAATAACGCAAAGTGTAGTGTCATAGAGTGGAGTTGCATATAGTGGAATAGCGTTCAGTGGAGTAGCATCAAGTGGAAGGGCGTACAGTGTATTTGCGTACACTGGAGTGTCATAAAATGGTGAGGCGTAGAGTGTAATAGTGTGCAATGTAGTAGTGAAGAGTGGAGTGGAATAGAAAAGAGTGGGTAGAGTGAAGTGGTGTACAGTGGATTAGCGTAGAGTGGAGTGGTGCATAGTGGAGTTTGGTAATTGAATCAGGCATAGCGTGAAAGTGTGTTAACAAATGTAGATGTAATGTGGCAGGAAAATAGATTATTTTGCGTAAATGGTCATTTTTGGTAGTGTGTGTGAATAGTGTAAGAAGTGTTAAAGTTATAATTTTTAAAATACTTAGTTATATATTGGCCTGCAGTATACCGCAGTAATTTTGCAGGAACCATGGTACATGTGCATGGTAAGACAGTATGTGATTGGCTAATGACTGTGTTTACCATACATTTTCAGCACATTTTGTCTGTGTTCTGTGTTTTGCTGCGTTCTGTATTAGGGTCTTACATCTAGATAAGTAATAGGTTTTATAGTTGTTCCCTACCTTTAGCTCTTTATTAAAGTGTTAATAGGTAGAGAAATGTATTTATGATTTTCTATATATTTTACAGCAGTTTAGGGAGAACTGCACATTTTAAAAAACCAAAGTTTAAGTAGATTTAAATAATTTGTAGGTATTACCGCAATACTTTTTAGAATTTTTATTGAAGATTTAAATATGTGAAAAATGGGAAATACACTGTAGTGCACTAGATTTGTAAAATATAGGGTACTACAGTGTATTTTTAATTTTTTAACTTTAAAAAAATATATATATATATTTTTGTTACTGCGGTACTCTGTACATTTCTTTTAAATACATAGAAACTTATAAATATTTTTACCTACCTATTACCACTTTAATAAAGTGATAATAGGTAGGGAAAAATATCAAACCTAACACTTACCTACATCTAAGGGTGAAATGCAGAACACAGGCAAAACATGGCTGCCTTTACCTTTTAGAAAAGGCAGTCATTAGTGAATCATATAATGACTTGTCATCACTATGTACCTCAATACTTTAGTGAAATGCCAAAAATTTTGCGAAAATACAGCGACAACAGATTTCACTATGTCAAAATGCCTTATAATTACATAAATTACCCTACTTAACTGTAGCACTCAAGAGGATCATTTGCACACCGTAATGTCTAATTCTGCTAAATGTCATGTAAATCCATTCAGCCATTTTCACGCTACATTCAACACAAAAGTCTATGGAAAATGAATTGGTGGAAAAATTTGTCTTGGGACCCCCCCTTTTACCTTTGATCAATCACCGCAAAACTTTGCATCTTCTGCCAATGTAGAAGGAAGAATAGATCTGCAAAGTTTTGTGAGGATTTACGAAATGGGTGCAAAGAAAATTCAAGGAATTCCTATCCCTGGTAACCCTAACTATAACTGAGAGCAGCTCACGCCACTCTGTAATATGTATTACCTACTGGCGGTCACCAGTAGGTAGTTATAGTGAGGACCTGATTTCTATTAAAAAGCTGTTTTTGATTTGCCAATAACTTTGGCGCTGTTTGACGAATATTCACGAAAGTTTCAAAACTAATTTGTTGCTCACTTCAGCTCCTGTCTTAAAATTTCAGGGTGATCCGTCAAGCGGGGGCTGAGAAAAAGGGGGGTCCCAAAACGCTTTTTCTCCATGTTAATTTTCATAGGCAACTTTAAACACGGCTACAGCCCGAAATGCTGAACGGAATTCCACCAAATTTGGCATAAAGGTAGCCCTTCATCCAGAAAGCACTCTTTTTGTTAAATGTAAATCTGTTCAGTAGTTCCTAAGAAATGTAAAGATTTCTCAGATAAACAACTGTGGCCGCGATGGATCCGCGAACCCTCCTGATCTTATGCCTGAGATCTGATTGGCTGCCAACACTTCAAACCAGGAAGTGTTGGCAGCCATCTTGTGACTCGGTTGAACTGAGTCACAAGCAAAAACATTGGAAAAAAGAAAAGGGGTAGAAACACCCTAACCCCTTAGGCCCCTCTAGGGCCACACAGCCCCCCACAGCCCCGGGGACCGCCACTTCCCTGGGGCTATATGTAAATAGGATGCGTGGGGGGCTCTGGCCCCCCATGCAGCCCTGGAGACTGCCACCTCCCCGGGGCTATAATAATTTAATTGTGGGTGGCCACAACCCCCCCGCTGCCCTGGGGAACGCCTCTTCCCCGGGGCTTTATTGAAAATGGGAGGGGGGCCGCGTGGCCCCCCTCCTGGAGCTATAATTAAAAATTAAAAGAAAGGTTCAGGCCCCGAGGGATGGGGTCCCCGGGACCCAAAAGGGTCAAGGGAATGGGAGCCCACATCCCCCCTTCCTAAAATGAAAAAAAAAAATCTGAAGCCAGCAACTCCTCGGAGGCTCCTCCTCCTTTCTCCACTACTCTGCAAACGCTCCTCCTAGCGCGCTCTCTAGGTTAGGGGATGAAGTCCCCTTCACTGTTGAGGGTCCTTAGGGGCCAACTAGCCCATCTGTTACCTCCAGTAAGCCCCACACAGTGGTATTGCTAAGAGGTGGTCGCAGGCCACGCCACTTTCTCCACCACTTTGCAAACGCACCTCTCGGCCAACTACCCCTCCTGTTACTTCCAGTAAATCCCACACAGCAGGATTGCTGAGAAGTTGTCAGAAGCCACGCCCCCTTTCTCCACCACTCTGCAAACGTGCCTCCTGGCAAACTACTAGTTGGGGGATGAAGTCCCCTTGGCTCCAGGGGGAACTAGGGGGCCAGGAAGCCCTCCTGGTACCTCCTGTCAGTCCTACACAGCGGATTTCATGAGAGCTGGTTGGAGGCCGAGCCCCCTTTCTCCACCAATCCGCAAACATGACTGCTAGTTAAGAAACCTTAGAAATTCACTAGAAAAAACAAAGGTTACAGGGACGTTATAGTTAGGAATTAGCATTTTAAAAAAACCTTAGAAATTTACTGAAAAAATCAAAGGTTACAAGGACGTTATAGTTAGGAAATAGAATTTGAAAAAAATTTGAAATTCAGTAAAAAACCCAAAGGCTACAGGGATGGTATAGTTAGGTAATGTAAAGTTGAATAGTATAATACGGCAGGCGGTCTGTAGAGGTAAGTGCAGTTTATTCATGTAATGTTACAGGCAGCCTCTAAGGAGCACAGCTGCAACTCCTCCGAGGTCAAGGCACCAACCGGCCTCTCACCCACGAGCATAGAACCCTTGGGTAAAGAGCCACGAGCTGGCTGACCACGAGCCCCCCCGGCCCTGGCTGACAATGATGACACAACACACCTCCCCCTTTACAATACAACAAAAGAATAAATATAATCGCTTTCCCCCCACAAAATGACAAAATGCTAAACACTAGAAAAACAAAAGAACAATAAATATAACACAATGTATAATAACAAAAGGAGAAAAGCATCTAAAACATAGCACTTTAAAAGGAAACAACCGGAACAGGAACAAGGCATATAAAACAGAAACAATGCATTAGAACATTACATAATCCTTGAATCTGTCAGGAACTTTGCACGCCCGCCTATTCAATAGAGAAGATGACAGAAAAGGACAACTGATCACTTTACCATCCACAGATTCCCCGTTCACTGTCTCAAACCCCTTCACTTTGACCACTCTGGCACAATTCCACCACTGGCCATTTTGCAATTTCACAGCACACCCGTCCTTGCTCACTTCTTCCACATGGTGTGCAGGACCCTATCTCAATTTCCCCTTGATCCTCCTAGTCTCCGGTAGTTTCACTCGCACAAAATTGCCCTTTACCAAAAACACACTCTTCGTTCCTTTTTTTTCATCGTAGCTTTGCTTACTCCTGATCTGACTATTTCTGATTCTTCTCCTCACCAACTCAATGTCATGTGCCGTAAATTCCGCAGACTTCACCATGGACAAATTGTTCAACCAGGCAGGCCTCAACAAATCCTGAGAGCCCCTACCCCTCAAGGCAGTAAAAGGAGAAATTCCAGTCACACTATGGGGAGTTTTGCTATAGGACCAAAGCATGGCTCGTACAGCATCACCCACATCAACACCCCCAAGTTCAGCTCCTCTCACACAGTCCGAAATCATTTTGTTAGCTCTCTCCACTTGACCATTCCCCTGGGGATGGTAAAGACTGCATCTTTTATGTTTGATGCCGGCCCCTTTCAAAAACTCTTCCATTTGTGAAGAAACAAATTGTACATCGTTATCAGACAGCAGCTCTGACGGAAATCTTTCCCTTGCAAAAACATCAGTAAGAAAACTAATGACATTCTTAGTATTGGGTTCACCAATAAACTTTACTTCCAGGCATTTAGACAATTGATCAACTAATACTAATGCAAATCTTTGAGCTGATGGAAGGATTTGAAACGGTCCAAGGAAATCAATACTCACCCTCTCCCACACCTTCTGAGGAATCTCGGGGATGCTCATAGATGGCGCGACACATTTCAATCCCTTCTCATTCTCCACACAATTGGTACATTTACCGAGTCTTTCTTCTACATCTTGGTCCATCCTGGGCCACCAGAAAATCTCCCTTAACCTTTTCTTGGTCATAGTCATACCTAGATGACCCTCATGGCTGATGTTGATAAGCCTTTCTCCAACAACAAATGGGGGTACCAATTTGTCCATTCTGAACAGTAATCCGTCTTCCAATGAAAGTTCAGATTGAACCCTACTAAAAGGTTGAAGATCAATAGTCAGACAACCTTCTCTCGGCCAACCACTTTTAGTGTATTCCAGAACCTTCCCCAATATTAAATCTTGATCCAAGGCAGATCTCCACTCTTTTTCACTAACACATTTGATTTGCAAAGAAAACACATTGGCCACTAAACACTCAACATCATCCTGGTCTTCTAGTACTTCTTCCTCTCCAGCAATAGGCAGCCTAGATAAACAGTCTTCCTTCTTATTCTTTCCACCCGGAATGCATTCCACCATGAAATTGTACTCCAACAACTGGACACTTGGCCTAACCAACCTGGCAGTAGCCTTCAAAGAGTGAACATTAGTACCACTTAAAATGGGAATCAATGGTTTATGATCCGATCTTAATTTGAATTTAGTGCCCCAAACATAGGCTTTAATCGCTCAACAGCCGAGACACATGCAAGCATCTCACGCTCAATAACCGAGTAGCGCCTTTCAGTGGGTTTGACAGTGCGAGAAGCAAAAGCCACAGTGCAGGCACAGTCACCCGCACCTTGAGACAGCACAGCTCCAAGGCCCACTGAACTCGCATCCACTGTTATAGTAAGAGTTTCACCAGGACAAAATGGACATTACAAAGGTGCATTGGTCAAACTTCGTTTGATCTTGTTAAAAGCGAAGATCTTTGAATAGTACTCGCACATTCCTAAAAATGCTCTCAACTGTTCCTTATCCACGGGAGCAGGTACTTTCTGAATAGCCTCTAACAATCCTGGCCTGGGACAAATGCCTTTGCCTGAAATCACATGACCCAAGTACTCTACTTCACACACACCAAATACGCACTTATCCTTTCTAAGTTTGAGACCTCTTTCATCCATTGCATCCAATACTCATGAGGTGTTCTGAATCATTCTTACCAAACAGAGGGTTCACCGGTTGTCACCAATAATGTAACATTGAAAAGGATACTACGGCAGGTGGTCTGTAGAGGTAAGTACAGTTTATTCATGTAATGTTACAGGCAGCCGCTAAGGAGCATGGCCGCAGCTCCTCCGAGGTCAAGGCACCAAACGTCCTGTCACCCACGAGCATAGAACCCTTGGGTGAAGAGTCACGAGCTGGCTGACCATGAGCCCCCCCGGCCCTGGCTGACGATGATGACACAACATTAGGGTCAAAAATCATACAAAACCAGAGAAATTCAGCCATCATAGTTACCTGATACACTGCTTATGACCTCACATATTACATCACTCATAACATGGTCAGTGACATCACTGATGGCATCCCAAATTGCAGGATATTTAGCTTCCAAAATGACTAAAGTTGTATACATATTTATATATATTTATATATATCCCCGTAGCTGTTGCCACTGGGCAAATATAGTTCTGCCCAAGTTTCCCCTTCCCAAGCTTTATAGAGGCCCCGGGGTCTTCATCCCCTAGGGCTGCAATACATTTATAAAGGGGATGCTCCCTCCTCCCTGGGGCATTACAAGGGCCAGGTATGCCATCCCCTGAGGCTGAATACCTTGTTTGCTGGGAGGGAGAATGCAGCCCCTCTCTCTGGGCCATTACAAGGCCCCTGGGGACCCTATCCCCAGAGCCGAAGCAATAGTTGCTGAGACTGTCCCAGTGTCCATCGGGATACCCACAGCAATTTCTGGCCATGGGACCTTGGGGCCACAGGAGCAGGCCAATGACCCCCGCTGCTCCTGCTGGCTCTCGAGCATGCACCATTAGCTGTGCATCTGGAACCATATGTAGTGGTCTGCTCCCGCTCAGCAGGAGCAGCTTCTCTCCTGTCAGACAGGAGCAAACCTGTGTTCTCTGTCTGCAAGAGTGTGGGCAGCATGTGTAAGTTCTGTCTGCCCATGCTCTTGCAGGCAGGGAAATGCAGTGTCCTGGGTGTTGGGGTCCCCAGGACACTGCTGCCCTCATCCTCGGGAGAGCAGGGTCCCTGGGGGCCTGTGGATAGCAGGGGTAGGAGTTCACACAAACCCTCCCCACAAAAATGCTTAGGCTCTGAGGGATCCATATGAGGCTTCTGCAAGGGGCCCCATGGTCCCTCCCCCAAAACAAAAACTGTCTTGGGTGATGGGTGTCCCTGGGATCACTGAGAGGCTTGGGGAGGGGGGGTTACATGCACCTCCTCAAAAAAAAAAAAAAAAAACAGCCCCAGGGTATGGAGTACCTAGAGCCCTTAAGTGGTCAGGAAGGGGTCCAATTCTGCCCTCGCCCAAAAAGGAAATTTGGCCTCAGGGAATAGCGTCCCCGGATCCCTTAAGTGGTTCAGGAAGGGTGGCCCTATGCTTCCCTAACTTAAAAAAATATCGTCTCTGGGGGATGGGGTCCTCAGGACTTTTAGACGGCTTAGGAACGGGGGTCCGCATGCCCTCTCCCCATATGAAAAATAAATAAATAAAAACAAAATTGAATATAAATGGAGTGGAGTGCTCATTTGACAGTCACTGCTCCAGCTCGGGAGTGCCCCATAATTTCCTGCAAGGACTTTACAAAAAATATTTTTTAGATCCTGGTGGTTACCCTAAAAGGGACAGAGGCAACAACAAGCCTTTTTAATGTTGTGTAGGGCTACAGGGAGTGCAGCAGTCCCCCAGCAATACTTTAAAAAAACACAGTATGTCTCCTGGGTCATTGAATATATAACCCTAGGAGGGCTTACCATATTTATTTTAAAGCAGTCGTATACTCTTCAGCTGGAGTGAAGGTACCTCTTGTGGTTGGTTTTATGGCTGCACATTGTAGTCTGAAATTTTTTTAACAAAAAGACTCAAAGAAATGTTTATGTTTTTAAAAAAAGGCTTTATTGAAAATATTTTATGACCATCACTTTTATTAAATATTGCTATTTGTCAATTGATAAAATATACATTTGATCATGGTTATTGGTGATTATTTCACATAGACAAGAGGCCAGTTTTATATATGTTGATATGCTAACCCCTTGATAAAGCCTGCTTATCATATTTTAGAAATGGCACGCTTTATATGGTTACATCAAATAGTCGGCCATGCTTTTCCGACACCACAGCTGCTCACGGCCTCAGGATGTGTACAGCAGGGAGTTGGGCACAGGGCCTGGCCACAATCCACCACACAACACACCATGTGCAGCATGGGATTGGGCACCTACAGGGGGTTGGGTGCGGGACCTAGCCACCAACCAGGCCTTGCACCCTTGCGCAGGCTGTACCTGCATCTGTACCCACACCCACGCTGAGGCCGGCGCCAATCCCTGTGCCCCTGCCTGTGGGGATGTTGGACACAGGACCTAGCCACAGGCCAGGACCTGTAACCAACCCACCGCTGCGTATGGCCGAAGGCCGTGCACGGTGGGGGTGTTCGGAGCCAATGGGAGGCTGGGCACCAGGCCAGGCACCTAAACCTATGCCACACATGACAATGAACATCTTACTTTGCATTAAAAAAAAAATACAAATTCACTGACCAGCGCAAAGGTTAAAGTGATATTATAGTTAGGAATTGTAATAATATCTTACTTTACATAAATTGAGATAACTATAACTGGTGAATTTCAGTGCTTTTTTTCATTTAAAATTGTATGTTTTAACTGACATTTTCAACTAACTATAACGTTCTTTTAACCTTTGTTGTTTCCAGTGAATTTCGAAGTTTTTTTTAATGTAAAGTAAGGTATTATTACAATTCCTAACTATAATGTCACTCTAACCTTTGCATTTTTTTAAGTGAATTTCGATTTTTTTTTTTTTACATAAAGTGAGTTGTCCATCGCCATGTGCGGCATGGGTTTGGCCACAGGTGTGGCCCATGGCCAGATGCTGCGCCAAAACCGCCATTGGCACCTAACCCCCAGCTCTGCATGGCTTTTCGATATTCACGGTGTGGTGCTGAGTTAGGGCCTCGCCTGTGGCCAGGCGCTGCTCCCAACCCCCAGATCCCCGCAGAGCACAGTGTGGGTTTCGGCACAGGGCCTGTAAATATAGAATGGTGACATTCTGACATATAATGTTATATGTTTTTAGTCTGGGCTTTGACAGCACTGCTGTCAAAGGACTGACAACTTACACTATAGATAGAGCAGGCTTCGAGTCTGTCCCTTTCTCTCAATGTCTTTCTTTGACCAGCCTCTCTCAGCCACTGGCTGGACACGTTGTCAAATAACGTCATAGCTCTGCCTCGTGGATTGGTGATCTCTCATCTAATGCTATTGGTTGTTTGGAAGTATCTTTCCACCTCCAGTGCTTGAAATAAACTGCATGAGGGGCTTCTTTACAACTATCGAACATTCTCTCTCTCTTCCTGCTGGCTTCCTCTTTTGTGTCTTGCTCTAATGTGCATAATCTGCAGGCGTTAGCACATTAAACCTAGACCTACTGGTTTTGGTTTGTTATTTTTATATATGGTGGCCCAAGCAATAATGCAAATGGCAGTTCATGTATCATTGATTTAAAAAAAAAAAAAACTGCTGTTATTTCTAATGAAAAATGCATCAAATAAGCAGACACATTCTTCTGTTGTGCATCTAGTGTTTCTATCAGACACATATTTTAGCTAGGGGCACTTGATTGTTTTTTGCTCCTGGGTAGCATGGAAGACTCTGAGGTACTAGATCACTTCATTGTTTGGTGTTTTTCAAACTTTTGTTTGTGGGGATAGTCTGTCTGAACCCTTAATGGAAACGTTATAATTACTTGCTGCATTTGCTTACTTTGGGCCAGATGTACTAAAAGACATGCCGGTAAAAGGGGTTGCAAATTGCACACCAGCCTTTTGCAATCTGTCTAATGTGCTAATAGGTCACATTGCATAATCCCTAGTTGCAGGGGCTTGTAGAATGACCCGTCTAATGAATATTATTTGGGCTGTTTGTTATATGCGAACCCATGTAATTGGCTACAAATAGAGGGATTGGTGCCTGCAAGGAGCTATCGACCACAATATCCGTGTTTGCATTTTTGAAACAGGAAACCTTTTGATTTTTAAACAGTACATGTTTCTTCAGGAACCAGTGGTGCGTTAAAAACAACTTCATAGGGAGCAGGTCAATTTGTTGGTTGCAAACACTCTGATTTTGTGAACTACAGGGTTGACAATCACAAAATGGCTTTTTATATCTGCCCCATCTTTTCTAAGACCTCGCTCGCAATCCGTATGATTTTGAAGGAATAATAAAGAAGGCATTCATATTGCAGCTGTTACGATAGGAATCTAATCCTAAAATTTCTAGAATTTGAGACCATTAAGTTTCGCATTTTTAGTTGAGAGGATGTCTGATTTAACAGAAAAGAAAGTTCTCTGCTTTAAATAGAATGAACACTTTTCCTCTGCAACCAAGGGACACACTAAACAAAATTTCCGTTCTACAGTTTTAATGGCTGTTCTAATTTAGCAGACTGTTATCATGGACAGGATGCCCCTTGGCCTAAATTGTACTGCTACATTGCACCTAAAAGTGTGAATTGAAAACACCCAGTAAATAATTGTACCTTCCCATTCTGAGTCCCTGAGGGGGATTATAGGGTAAAACCATGGGCCTGATTCACAAAGGTAACTAACACTTTAGAGAAATTTGTACTTATAAACAAGGTTACTACATTTTGGCTATTCACAAAATCGGATTGCAAATTTACTCCAAAAGTGTAACATATACATTTTCACCAAACTGAGGGCCCGGGGGGGGGGCTGTACACTTGAATAATTTGTGCTTTTGAGTACGTTTATTACTTTTTAGCTATTCTGAAAATCTAAATGTAAATTTACTGCAAAAGTGTAACTTACATCAGATTTTGTGAATTGCCATAAAGTAGTAAACTTATTCAAATTGTATTTTACTCGAACTGTAGAGACCTAGGCACTTCAATTTGGTGATACATGTACATTTTATTTTCTTTCTGCACTGTGCACACTATTATAGAAACTGGGATCTGAAAAGCCGAGTGCATGCCAGCATGTTTTCAAATTCCTCTCTCGCTTGAATAGTACATTGTTTTCCTTCACAGCAGAATTCTTCATGCTTGAATACCACACTGTTCTGCGACAAAGCAACCGCATGCTTCTTGAAACTAACACTCTATTAAATATTTTAGGTACATTTGCATGTAAATTGATACTCTCTGCATCGTTTTCTTCTTTCCTTAAATGCATGCATTCAGGTACCAACTGGTTACTTTTCCAACAGGTTGCTCGGTACAGCCAAATTCGCTTGCAACTGGGATACAAACTTTTTTTTTTTTTTTGCAATTTTCGTTACTAACACCCTTAGGGGCACATGCATCAAAGGTTTTTGCGATCGCAAACGGTGCGATTCGCAAAAATCGGCCGTTTGCGATCGCAAATTGGCCTTTGGAGATGCATGAAAGTGTTTCCTATGCGCAATTTAAGAATTTGCAATTATTTGCGAATTCCTAAATTGCGATTGCATTTAAGGAATCACAATTTGCGATTCCTTAAATGCAATGCTAGAAGCACTTTCAAATAGCGATTTCGCTATTTGGGACCGCAAATTACTGACAAATCAAACTTGTCTGTAATTTGCACAAACTTTGAAAAATGCACTAAAATGCATTTTTTAAAGTTTTAGGTTACACACAAACATGCCCTTGGGGCATGTGTGTGCGCAACATGGGTGCACATCACAATTTCAGGGGTGCAACAGGGTGTCATTTTGACACCCTTGCATCCTTGAAATTGCATGAGCAATTTGCGAGTACCTACTGGTACTCGCAAATTGCGCATGCAATCTCCAATTCATTCCTAGGGGCCTGTAGGCCCCTAGGAATGAATGGGACGGCATTCCTTAATTGCGACTCGCAATTTGCGAGTCGCAATTAAGGAATGTTTAGGAATCGCTATTTTTATAGCGATTCCTACATGCATAGGCTTTTGCGATTCCTTAATTGCGATTCCTTAATAATCGCAATTAAGGAATCGCAAAAGCCTACCTTGATGCATGTGCCAGTTAGTCAATTGCACTTACGAACATGCGCTATCTGCCTCTAACTCTGCGGAAAATTCAGTTCCTTTTGGGTTGGTCAGACAAGAAAGGATAAAAGAGATGCACTGGTTCTGTATAAAGCTGTGTTTTAATAGGTAATTACTTCATTTTAAACTTTGTGACATGAAGATCTCTTTATTTTCCACATGTAAATTAACTATTTTTGATGTGGTGATATCATAGCAGTACTGTGCATTGCTGGTATGGTAGACATTACTAATCAACAGTAGCCATTGTTGCTCAGCAGTATGGGGGATAAGGTACCTACAGTTCGAGGGAGCTAAAAGGTTAAATAACTCAAAGTTGATGTAAAATATTCATATTATCTAGATGCGGGTGCATTATCTAACAACATAGATAAATACATCAGGATATAAAGGTACATGACATGGAATGTATATAACAACCAACAGGTAAAATTAAAGGAGGGTTGTGAGAAAGTGCCTCTTTTGCATGGTTAGCCCCTACTTTTTGCCTGTTTTTTCTATGTGGTTTCCAATGTAGTGCACAGGTTCCATGCCAACCAAGTCCCCTGTGCTAGTGCTCCTTCCCTAAAACAAACCCTTGATTGGTACTTCTGCCCCTTGTAAGTCCCTAGTAAATGGTACCCTGGGTACCTAGGGCCTTGGAGCTGGAGAGGGTCCCTTGGGACCTCCTCACTGGGACCATGTCACTGCCCTTGCAGCCTGCATGCCCCTATGAGGGAGAAAACGACAAAGTCGACAGGGCACCCTGCCTGGGTGCCAAGCCAGCTAAGCACTGCCTGACAGCATAGGCAAGCCACCCCGCTAGCAGGCTTCACAGCCATAAGGCAGTGTGCACTATATTACAGGTGAGGGCATATCTGCATGATCAGCAATGCCCCTACAATATTGGGCACCCTTTCCTAATATTGTAAATGCCAGTGAAGCCATAGAGAGTTTGTTTTGTGAATTGTGCACATAGGATCAAGTACAAGTACTTGAATGTATGATTTTGATGACCTTGACGCATGTTAGACAGCATGCCTCCCAGTGTAACACACAAAAGCCAAAAGGATTAGTATTTAGATATTGGGATTAAAATAAGGAGTGCACTACACAACTTCTCACGTTTATTGTCTCACTGTCTATACAGTGTAGTAGCACCCACAATGTCATTTGATACAATCTCCAATCTCACAGATAATAGGGCAAACACTAAAGCTTATACGGCTGAACAAGCGGCAGAAATCTATTCTCTGATTCAGGAGGTCAGATGATTCAACGTAACGGGCAGTTCCATCGCTCAACAACTAAAACAATTGGAATATCTAACAAGACGAGAGCTCAATCAACCATTACATGCATCTACACTGGTGCAATACCATAAAGCTAAGAGGATCCCGAGAGGATTGAGACTTTCAATTAAACCTACGCTTTTCAGATTTCACCAAAATAGCATATTTATGGACAAATGGTACGCCATTCTTAATAAATGTTCATTGGACCTAATCCTATTGCTGATAGAAGAATTATCTGAAGCAATACATGAATTATCAGAGGAAATCTTAATGGATACACGCATGGAGCCCGAACTTGGAGAATCTCATTGGAGGGGATTAACCAAAAGTTGGATTCGTCCAGCAAAGAATTCCAAGATGGTAAACTACATAAATTCAAATGTGACACCTTAGGTTATAAATTAAGCCAAGTTTACACCTGGTCTGAGGTGTATGCCCAACGACGTTCCAACTATAAAAAGACTACAACTACTTTGTCTGAAGAAAGTGCAGTCTCTGATAGCGAGGCAGATACTAATCAAGCACCAGTTACACAAACAGTGCTGAGCAGTGATCGTTCACAGAGAGACATAGGAAGTGAAGAGTCGATACACCCTTCAGTGTCAAATCCTTTTTTATCTCAGGTTCCAGATACAAGCCAACCACCAGGACCAGACAGCACGAAAACAAGTTCATCCATAGCAAAACCAGGAGAGGAAAGAAAAAAGGCACGCAAAAACCTAAGGAGCCAGAACAAAATTTAGTGGTGAATATATCCTCAACGAGCTTCACACCACAGCATGAGAAGGTTTTGAATAAAGGTCTGGGATTTGTACCAACATACAAAACGAATGAGTTAGAGTGTGCAATATCACTGTATAAATTCATGCAGACTCTCAGATTGCGACTTTTTTTTCCAACATACTTCCAGCAAAAGAGAACGCACAAGAAACACAATTTCTCGAGTTTAAACCCAAAGGCTGCTTTCAATCTTCAGTTTCTCATAAAATGTTGGACACATTCGAGATCCTAGTCAAGAAAGACATACAGAAATTGAACTTAAATGCAAACAAAAGACAACATTTCACCAAGTTTGAAAGAAACATGTTGAGATCAGTATCAAACAACCCTGATATATTCATTCATAATGCTGATAAGGGTGGAGCATTGGTGGTAATGGACACTGCATATTACCAGATGAAAGTCAACCAACATGTCTCGGACACATCAACGTACTTAGTGTTGGAACAAGATCCGACCAACAGATTGACCCAGACATTGGGCAAGATACTAGATAAAGCTCTTGAAATGGGTTGGATTAGCACAACCACAAAATCATGTTTGACAGTCCCCAATCCACGAAGACCACGTCTTTATATGTTGCCAAAAATCCACAAAAGTGTTCAAGATCCTCCCTTTCACCCGATTGTAACAGGGGGTCGCACATTATTTGAACCACTTGGCAAATATCTTGACTTTTTCATACAACTCTTTGTGCAAGGATGGTCATCATACGTGAAAGATACAACAGTCTTTTTACTGAAACTACAGCAGTTGACAGACTTACAAGAAGCGAACTATGTATTATGCACCATTGATGTGAAATCACTATACACCTCAATTCCTCACATGGAGGGAATGGAAGCTGTTGAGTGGGCTTTATTACAACAGCCTAAGATCAAAGTGGGTAAAATATTCCTATTGGAGTAATTACATTTTTGCCTACATCATAGCTATTTTCAGTGGGATGAACACTTTTACCTACAATTTACTGGTACATCAATGTGCTTTGCGGGAGCCCCGGCTTATGTGAATACCTTTATGGCTAAGTTCGAAGAAGACCATGTGTACAGGGATCCAGAGTGGAAAGAAAACCTACAATTATACTGTAGATTCATAGATGACATCTTTCTTATTTGGACTGAATCAAAAGAGAAACTTGAATATAAAATCCAACAGCTGAACACCCATGATTCACGTATTCAATTCACTCATATGATGGAAGATACCACGATTTCTTGTTTAGATGTATCTATCAGCAAAGCAGAATTGGGTCTGCAGACCCAGGTACACAGAAAATCTAAAGACAAGAACAATGCTCTTTTATATACAAGTTTTCATCCAACAAATCTAATACGTAATTTACCATACTCGCAATTTTTAAGGATAAAAAGTATTTGTTCCGAGATGGGAACATTGGAAGAACACATTGCAGTACAAAAACAGAAGTACATAGAAAGGGGGTATCTGACTAAGGTTGTGGATGAAGCAATACAACTAAAGAAGACAGAAACAAACTATTAAAGAAACAATCAAAAACCATGTCACAAAGACAAGTTTTCATTTCAAAATACTCGACCAGCTCAGCTCAGCTCAGCTCAGCTGAGAAGTATAATTAACTCAAGATAGTATCTGCTCCAGAATGAACTGGACTTTAAAGACATCATTAAACAGAAACCGCTACATGCATACCGGAGATCAAAAACTAAAAAGAATGATTTATGACACCGATGCACGAAAATAAATCGACACCGCAAGGGACCAAGAGATGCCAAAACTGTATACTTTGCAATAATGTTATAACTGGAACCAATATCACCCACCCTAGGACTGGTGAAACAATTAAGTTAACACACACAACAGATTGCAATTCAAAGAATTAGAGTTACAGCATTAAATGTCCATGGTGACTATTATATATTAGTAAAACTGAGAGAAAAATAAAAACATGAATATCAGAGCATAAGAGCACTATTTGAACACTAAACAAAACCTTGAGTCTGGCAGTACATTGGTCTACAGAAAGACATTCCATTTCACAGTTATGATTTCAGGTGGTAGAAACCCTAGCACCTATTCCTGGGAAAGGATCTCACCAGATCCCTATTACAAAGGGCAATATATTGGATTAAAAGATTGGACACACAACATCTCAGAGGCTTAAATGAAAAGGTTGACATGAGTTGTTTCCTATAAAACACATTGAAACATTTAAATAGGACAATAGTTGGTTTAAATGTATGTTCATATCTCGTGGGTATTCCCCTTAATACTAACTACTGTGATTCACCCAAAAGTAGGATGTTTCTAAATGTTCCACCTTATAACACTGCATGTACAATAGCTGCATGGACAATTACTAATTATCTATACATACCTCTATCTATAGGGTACAAGTGTTGTTTTCGGACTTAGACGCGAGTTTACGGCTAAATCGGTTCCTGTTGAAAACTAGTGACAATAGCACAGTAAAACGGGCTATAGAACACCCTTTGGAGAAAGGATATTAATGGACTAGATTCGGAATTACTGATTGTTTTTTTCACTCGAGCAATCCCTCCAACATGGCGGCTTAAGTTTTGAGATTTTACCATGGTCATGCGGTAGTCCGTTTTTGGTGTTTACTCGTGAAGGAGTATTGCAAATGAGATGAACAGCGTCCGGTTACGCGACTGATATCGGCGACCGAACTCAGTTGAAATATACAACAAATTGTTTCAGAGGTGAGTGCGGGGTGATTTTCACAAAGAGTCACGAGAAAGCTTAGCATTGAGTTGGTCAGAAAGCGAACTACCCGTGTGAGAAAGAGTATATTGATCAGATATCTGGTTTTGTCCCAAAGAGAAAGATACTGGTTTTACTATCCATTTGAAGATACTGGAGTAGTACAAAAGAGCAGGTTAGTTAACAGTTCGAATTATACATTGTCTGAAACAAGAGCAGGACTTTTTTGTTCTTACGAGTATTGGTTTTCCTTTTGATTTGTAGATAGAATTGAGGACATTATTTATCGGAATTTGGTGTTACAATAGATTGATATCGAGTACGTTTTTTGTGATTGCCATGAACACTATATAACATGGGTGATGAGGCTGTTGAACCTAATACCACACATGGCCTAAGTAACAGTCACAGTTTTAGAAACTGTATGCACACAAGGTGATGTTCGTCGGGATTAAACATTGGCTTATGCATTTGCACACCGAGAGTTGGAATCTAATCCAGGTTACACCATTAATGAGCACCATTACCAGTCTCATAGAGCATGATACTGACCTTGGCCCCTGACGAAGGGACACATGTCCCGAAATGCATTGGGTATGAATGAAAAGAATATGTGCATGTTGAAAGAAAGCATTTAAACATGTTTATTTAGTAATGTGATGAAACATAACATGCAGATGTGCTAACATACATATTGAAGTAAATATTTATGTGATATTCTAATGTTATGTATGAATTAAAGTGAAAAGATAACATCAAATATAACTTATTTTGAAGAAATGTAAAGAATTGTCAACATTTGTTTTGTAAATTGTGCACATTGGATAAAGTACACGTACTTGAATGTATGATTTTGATGACCTCGAAGCATGTTAGACAGCATGCCTCCCAGTGAAGCAGACAAAAGCCAAAAGGATTAGTATTTAGATATTGGGCTTAAAATAAGGAGTGCACTACACAACTTCTCACGTATATTGTTCCACCGCAACACCCATTGATTTTGAAGCTGCCCCGTATTTACAAGGGTGGCGTAAATATGGGGCAGCGCCAAAATTAAGGCCAGGGAAAACCTGGTCTTAACATGGCGAAACTAGGAGAAATGTTTCATTTCTCCTCGTTTTTGCTGTTTCTATGTGTGCTGCATCGTGCAGCACACATAGAAACAGCACATCACCATGAATGATTATTTATGTGCAGGAAGGTCTCCCTTCCTGCACATAAACAATGATAAAAAAATGACGATTTGCAACTTCTATGTGTGCTGCACAATGCCGCACACATAGAAGTTACAAATCACCATTAGTGAAGAAGGTGGGATAAATCGACCACAAACCACCGAAACACATCGTCGACATTTATGTGTGATATATAATCTGATATTTCTGATATTTCGGTATGATATACTTTCTGACATTTCAGTGAATGATCACTGTCTGTAAAGATAAAGTGCGTTTTATTTGTTTAGCAAGATTAGAGAGCAACCAGCATTATTAATGTTTCCTCCTTGCATCAGTGATGAACAAGGATTTGTATAACATATAAAGACTGAGAAACCTGTTCTACCTAGACACAGCTAGATAGGATACCATTTTTAATATATTGTGATGATATGCTAAGTATGTTTAATGTTTTAAAATAATTTTGAAATGAAGTTGTGGATTTTTCTGTATCGTTGTACAAAATATATTTTTGTGAACTGAATTTTTATTGATTTCTGGTAATAAAGGGAGACATTTTTGCATCAATCAGGATTCAGTGTGTAGCTAATGGTATGTTGAGAGTTGTATGAATGTTTCCCCACAATAAGACAAATAGAGTGATGGACTAATAAGAGGGGTCTCACAAAAGGGATCGTTTTTATTGTTGTTGTATTCTGAACCCTGTCGCTTTTTGTTAGAAGGGTATCTCTCTCATAATTGTTGAGTTCTATAAAGTGGAATAGCGCAGAGTGGAATGGCGTAGTGTGGAGTGGCATAGAGTGGAATATCGGACAGTGGAGTAGTATGGAATGAAGTGCAAAACAGTGGAGTGGTGTAGACTGGAGTGGTGAAGAGAGGAGTGGCACAGAGTGCAGTAGCGTAGAGTAGAATAGCATTGACTGGAGTGTGATAGACTGTAGTGAGGTAGAGTGTAGTGGTGTGCAGTGTAATAGTGTGGAGTACAGTGGCATATAGTGGAGGGCCATAGAGTGGAGTGCCATAGAGTGGAATAACGTACAGTTAAGTGGTGTAGAGTGGAGTGGCATACAATGGAGTAGTGTAGAATGGAGTGATGTAGAGTAGAATGGTGTTGACTGTAGTGGTGTACAGTGGAGTGGCATGGCATAGAGTGGAATAGAGTGGAGTGGCTAAGACTTGAGTGCCGTACAGTGGAATAGTGTACAGTGAAGTGGCATAGAGAGAAGTGCCATTGAGTGCCGTAGAGTGTGGTGGCGTACATTGGGAAAGCCTAATGTGGAGTGGCATACACTGGATTGGTGTATATTGGAGTGGCATACAGTGGAAAAGTGTAGAGTTTAGTGGCGTGGAGTGGAGGCCAATACAATAGCGCAGAGTGAAGTTGGATGGAGTGAAGCGTTGTAAACTGGAGTTGCGTACAGTGTTGTAGCGTACACTGGAGTGCCATACAGTGATATAGTATACAGTGAATTGGCGTAGAGTGGAGTGGCATACAGGGGAATAGCGTAAAGTGGAGTGGCATACAGTGGAATAGCATACAGTGGCATAGAGTGGAGGGTAGTAGATTAGAAAAGCTTAGAGCAATATAAACTGGAGTGGTGTAGAGTGTAGCAGTGTACAGTGGAGTTCCATACAGTGATAAAATGTACAGTGGAGTTGTGTAGAGTGGAATGATGTACAGTTGAGTGTGGCAAAGTGTAGTGGCGTACAGTGGAAATGCATACAGTGACGTGGGGTAGAGTGGAGTGATGTAGAGTGGAGTGGAATAGTGCAGAATAGCATGCTATAGAGTGGCTTAGAATCCAATGGCGCACAGTGGAGTGAGGTACAGTGTAATGGTGTAGAGTGTAGTGGCATAGCTGGAGTAAGGTACAAGGTAGTGGTGTACAGTGGAATTGGAGTGGCATACAGTGGAATAGCGTAGAGTGTAGTGTTGTAGAGTGGAGCTGTGTAGAGTAGAGTGACATAGAGTGAAATAGGGTAGAGTGGAGTGGTATAGAGTGGAGTGGCATATAGTGGATGAATGCATAGTGGAGTGGCATAGAGTGTAGTGCCGTAGAGTGTAGTGGCATACACTGGCATAGTGTATAGTGGAGTGGCATGCACTGGAGTTGTGTGAAGTAGAGTGGCATATAATGGAATAGCATAGGGCCCGATTCACAGAACTAACTTAAGACAAAATCCTAAACTTACTACCATTTTGGTATTCACAGAAGGCACTTACTCATTTTGGTATTCACAGAAGGCACTTACTTACTCATTTTGAGTAACTTACTCATTTTGTGTAACTTACTCATTTTGGTATTCACAGAAGGCACTTACTCATCAATGAGTACAGTGCAGTGGGGTGGAGTGGAGTGCTGTGAACTGGAGTAGCGTGCAGTATAGTACCGTACAATGGAGTGCCATATAGTGACATGGCGTACAGCGGATTGGTGTAGAGTGGAGTGGCATACAGTAGAATAGTGTAGAGTAGCTTAAAGTGTAGAGGTGTAGAGTGAAGTGACATGCAGTGGAATAGCATAGAATGGAGTGGCGTAGAGTGTAGCGTAGTAGAGTGGAATAGCATGGAGTGGAGTGGCGCAAACTTGAGTGTTGTGCAGAGTGGTAGTGTATGGAGGAGTGCCATACAGTGAAATAATGTACAGTGGATTTGCGTAGAATGGAGTGGCATACAGGGGAGTAGAGTACAGTGGAGTGGCGTACAGTGTAATGGCACAGAGTGAAGTGGCATAGAGTGGAATAGTTATAGATTTGGCTGCGCACAAGTTTCTTGTTTGTGATTATTTGAGATTTTGTTGCGTGCCACGGAGGTTTCACTCTCTGGACCATGGAGTGTTTCTGAATATACTATAAATGCGTCCTCTAATCTTAGAGGACGACACTCTGGGCGCTGCAAAATTGATCGCATATGCGATAAATACCGTTCAAAGTTTGTTTTCAAAGTAATTTAAAGAGTAGTTGTTTGATAAGTATAAATTTGTATTCAATCCATGAATCTGTCCTTGTATGTATATACAACTTAAATCATCTTCTGATATTTATCAGACTTTTTTTAAACATGTTCCCAATGCATTTCGTGCACACATGGGCACTTCATCAGGGGAAATCTAAATGAAAAAATAAAGATTATCTATATGAGGGTCCACATCCTGAAATTCATATGGTTAATTCTTACATTTCAAATTCAAACAATAACTAATATGCTACAAGGAAAAAAACCTGAACATTATACGCCAGGTACTATGTGATTATCAACTGTCATGCCGAGTGATTGTATTATGATAATTGATAATTGAAAAGGTATATAATAACTGGTTATAAAATGTTGTTTGGGTTGTTAAATAATAACCGCCCAAAACGCTTTATCCAAAAATATAAATCAATGTACAATGAAGAGTGATCAGGGTACTGAGAATCTGTGCATTAAAAGTCTAATAGATGTTCGATAGATTATCATGATCTGTGTATGAGTAAATCTGTGATGGATATCATCGATCTGATGCATTTCAAAAGTGAAAGAAAAACGTGAGTGTGTAGCTTAAAACGAAAAACATCCCAGTGCGTGTTACTAATAATTCCAATTATCCCATACCAATATCTCAACGTGAGAATGCTACGGATGAAGTGATATTAAGGTTCTTAAGATCAAATTCCGGGGTCTTACCTTCCGGTATATAATGCCGCGTTTTGACAATAAATTCCGTGTTTCGTCGGTGTGTTAGTTCATGTGAAAAACGCCATTTTTTTAAACGTGTATCAAGGTTAGTGAAAACGGACTAGCGGTCATGTGACCTGTTGGTTAGTAAATGTGAGCGCCATCTTATCGTGGGTTAATGTGGCCTATTGCCTAATGGTTAGAGAATATAAGCGCCATCTTGTAGTGGGTTAATGATTCTAACTGCAAATTAATCATTTGGTGAGAATATTGATGTGTCGAGTTTCTTTAAAATAAAATGTATATATATCACATTGTCATAGGGTATGTTAATAATCAAACTAACATTGAGGTTAGATACCAAATAGGTTAAGGTTAATCTATGATATTAACAAAATAATGTGTATTATTGCTGTTTTAAGTGATGAAACCTAGGATTTATCCATCTATGATGATCTAATTAAAAAATAGTAATACGAGTTGGAAAGATATATACTGCCAAAGTGGTATAATATGTAAACCAAAAACATAAAAAATAAAACAGGAAAAAATATAACACTGTGAGTGTCAAAGGATGAAATTATCTATGAATAAGCATTCAGTTCATTATGACAATCAATCATTACAGGTAACAAGCAAATTCCAAGCGATCATTCAGTCCCTTCGGTTTCATTGAATCTAGCCTATAGATCCAATCGTTCTCCCTCTGTAAGAGGACTTTGTTGTTGTCTATTCCTTCAATTTTCACCACTACTTCTAAAATGGTGAATTTCAGTTGTGCAATATTGTGTTGTCTCTCATTAAAATGAGTTGCTACTGTTGATTTGATGTTTTTCGTCCTGATATTGCTCTTATGTTCAAGTATTCGAGTTTTTATTTTTCTGTTTGTTTTACCAACATAAACAAACCCACAAGGGCATTTCAAGAGATAAATTACGTTTGCAGTATCACAGCTGGCTGTAACATTTAATTTTATCGGTGTCCCTCTCATTGGGTGCATGACAGTATTGCCTCTGATTATATTGTGACAGTTGCTGCAGTTATAGCAGGGTATTGTTCCTTTGTGTGAGGTTGATATAGATGTATCAGTTGGTTTGAGAAGTTCCTGAATATTTTTACTTCTTGTATAGGCAAACATTGGTTCATTACTGAAAATACCTTTGAAGTCCGGTTCTCCAGTCAATAGTGGCCAATGTGTTCGAATCGCTCGTTTAAATTGATGGCTCATGGTAGAATATCTTAATACTACAACCATTCTGGATTGTTCATTCTTTAACACTGGTTGTAATAATTCTTTACGAGTTTTAAGCGAACATTTTGTCACTGCTTGTTGAAGAATCTCCTTCGGGTATCCACGTTCCTGAAATCGACGAACCATATTATCAGTCTGTATCTGTAACTCTGTATGTTCAGAGACTATTCTTTTTACTCTGAGAAGTTGTGAAAGTGGTAGGTGATTTCTCAATGGAAGTTGATGGAAACTTCTGTAATGAAGAAGATTGTTACGGTCTGTTAGCTTTTTGAATAGGGTAGTTTCAATTTTATTCCCTTTTTTTCAATAAGACGTCTAGATATGCTATGGAAGAGTTATCAATCTGATAAGTGAACTGTATTCGTTCATTGATTGTGTTCAAATGTTCCAAAGCCTTTGTCAAGTCCGAATGTGAACCTCGCCACAAAACAAAAATATCATCAATATAACGTAAGAATAAAAGTGCGTGTTTCTTCCAAGTGTCCAAACTCAAGATGTATCTATTTTCAAAAATACTCATAAAGGTATTAGCATACACAGGAGCTGCACAATTGCCCATTGAAGTGCCCGTTAGTTGCAAATAGTACTCATCTTCCCATCTGAAATAACTCTGATATAGTGTGAAGGTTAAGAGCTCCATAAGGAATACTTGAAAGTCTACGTTCAATTGTGACTGTAAAAGGATCTCTTCAACTGCTTCAATTCCTAGGTTGTGGGGAATAGAGGTGTAGAGGGATTTCACATCGATGGTACATAACCATGTTTCTTCATTGTCAGGCAGATTGATATTTTCTACTTTGTTTAAAAAGTCAGTGGTGTCTTTAACATAGGTATTCATCTTTATCACAAATTCTTGCAGGTGTATGTCCAAAAATTTCCCTATTGGTTCATGTATACTTCCTTTTGTTGTGACGATTGGACGAAAAGGTGGATGTTTAAGATCCTTATGGATTTTTGGAAGCATATATAGGGTTGGTGTTCTTGGATGTGATTGTATAAGGAATTGTTTTGTTTTTGCTGTGATTATTCCTTCTTCATTGGCTTTTGTTAGAATCTGGAGAAGTTGCTCTTGAAAATTTTCAGTTGGATTATGGCCTAATGGAATATATGTTTCCTTATCATTTACATGTGAGTTGACATGTGATTTGTAATAACTAGTATCCATAAGCACTAAGGCTCCTCCTTTATCTGCCCTTTGACAAAAAATATTGGGATTGTTAGAAATTTTCTTCAGTGTGTTTAGTTCTTTTTTGGAAAGGTTCTGCAATTTGGAACGTTTCTTATAATCTAATTTAAGAATGTCTGTTTTAACAAGATTTTCAAATGAATCCAATGTTTTATGACTCACAGGTGCCTGGTAAGAACTTTTAATCCTTAATTTCTTCAATTGTGTGTCTGCTTCTTTTTCTTGAGGTTGCACAATGTTCTCAAAAAAATGACGTAATCTCAAGTTACGCATGAGTTTGAAAAGACTAACATCTAATTCCAACCTTTTGGTATAATGTGTAGGTACAAAAGACGTGCCTTTTTGTAAAGTTTGAATCTCCATCTGATTTAGTTTGTATGTTGAAATATTGATGACTAATTGGTTATTGTTCAGGTTTTCTTCCCCCTGTTGCGTTTTCCCGTTTGTATGATTGTTTTCGGATTCACTGTGACTTGGTCTGTGTCTTTTGCCCCTCCTGGGTCTTCGCTGTCTTTTTGGCCATCCCCTAAAAAAGAGACATTTGTAATAGATTGTGTTGATGCTGAAGTGGATGGTTGTTCAACTGTTCCTTTTTGTATCACAGATCTAGAGTCACCTTCTGAAGAGGACGTTTCAGTTTCTGTATTCGCGTTGTAAGGTTTATTCTGTCGCCTTCTGGCGTATACTTCTGCCCATGTATAAACTTCTCCCATCTTGTAATCGATGGTATCCCTTTTGTATTTGCGAACTTTTCGTTCATTGATTTCCTCTGTATGTTTATCCAATTGTATGTTTATGTCATCAAGAATTTTTTTCCAATCATCTTTTTCTACCATTTCTTGTAGCTCTATTTTTGATTGTGTTATTTCTTTATTTAGCTCCTCTAATACTTTAGAAAGTTCTTCTATAATGAGTAAGATTAAATCTAATGAACACTTGTTGAGAATGGCATACCATCGTTCTACAAATTTAGAATTGTTCTTACATAATAGTGGTTTCAAAGGGACTCTTAATCCTCTCGGGATTCGTTGTGCCCTGTGATATTTGATCAGGGTGCTGGCGTGTAACCGTTGATTGATTTCCCTCTTCGTGAGGTCACTTCATCCGTAGCATTCTCACGTTGAGATATTGGTATGGGATAATTGGAATTATTAGTAACACGCACTGGGATGTTTTTCGTTTTAAGCTACACACTCACGTTTTTCTTTCACTTTTGAAATGCATCAGATCGATGATATCCATCACAGATTTACTCATACACAGATCATGATAATCTATCGAACATCTATTAGACTTTTAATGCACAGATTCTCAGTACCCTGATCACTCTTCATTGTACATTGATTTATATTTTTGGATAAAGCGTTTTGGGCGGTTATTATTTAACAACCCAAACAACATTTTATAACCAGTTATTATATACCTTTTCAATTATCAATTATCATAATACAATCACTCGGCATGACAGTTGATAATCACATAATACCTGGCGTATAATGTTCAGTTTTTTTCCTTGTAGCATATTAGTTATTGTTTGAATTTGAAATGTAAGAATTAACCATATGAATTTCAGGATGTGGACCCTCATATAGATAATCTTTATTTTTTCATTTAGATTTCCCCTGATGAAGTGCCCATGTGTGCACGAAATGCATTGGGAACATGTTTAAAAAAGTCTGATAAATATCAGAAGATGATTTAAGTTGTATATACATACAAGGACAGATTCATGGATTGAATAAAAATTTATACTTATCAAACAACTACTCTTTAAATTACTTTGAAAACAAACTTTGAACGGTATTTATCGCATATGCGATCAATTTTGCAGCGCCCAGAGGGTCGTCCTCTAAGATTAGAGGACGCATTTATAGTATAGAGTGGAATAGCACAGAGTGGAGGGGTGTAGGTAGAGTGTAGTGTAGTAGAGTGGAATAGTGTAGAGTGGAGTAGCATTCAGTGCAGTAGCACTAGTGGAGGGTAGTAGAGCGGAATAGCTTGGTGTAGCGTAAACTAGAGTGGCATGCAGTGTAGTAACATACAGCATATGAGTGCCATATAGTGAAATAGCATGCAGTGGATTGACGAGGAGTGGAGTGGTATACAGTGGAATAGCGTAGAGTGGAATGGCATATAATGGAGTGGCATGCAGTGCAGTAGAGTAGAGTGAGTGGCGTAGAGTGGAGTCTAGTAGAGTGGAATAGTGGGGAGTGGCATAGAGTGGAGTAGTGTACAGTGGACTGCCATACAGTGAAATAATGTACAGAGGTTTAGCGTAGAGTGGAGTGGCATACAGTGGAGTAGTGTACAGTGGACCAGCGTACAGTGTAGTGGTGTACAATGGAATGAGGTACAGTGGAGTGGCATAGAGTGGAATTGGGAAGATTGGAGATCGTGATGCGTAGCGGCCTAGACTGTATTTGCAACAGTGGAATAGCGTACAGCAGATTTGCATAGAGTTGAGATGGGTACAGTGGTGTGGCGTAGAATGGAGTGGCAAATGGTGGAATAAAATACAGTGGAGTGGGGAAGAGCGGAGTGGTGTAGAGTGGAGTGGCGTAGTGTGGAATAGCGTACAGTAGAATGGCATAAATTGAATGGCGTACAGTGGAATGGCATAGAGTGTAGTTGCGTACAGTGGAATAGCGGAGAGTAGAGTGGTGGGGAGTGGAGTGGCATAGACTGGAGTGGGGTACAGTGGAGTGGCATACATTGGAATAGTGTACAGTGGAGTGGTTTAGAGTGAAGTTGTGTAAGTTGAAATAGCATACAGTGGAGTGGGGTAGAGTGGAGTGGTGTAGAGTGGAGTGGCATAGTCTGGAATAGCGTACAGTAGATTTGCGTAGAATCAAATGGCATACAGTGGAGTGGCATAGAGCGTAGTGAGGTAGAGTGTAGGGGTGTGCAGTGGAATTGCATTCCTTGGAGTGGCATAAAGCGGAGTGTTGTAGAATGGAGTGGCATTGTGTGGAATAGCATAGAGTGGAGTGTAGTAGAGTGGAATATTATGGAGTGGAGTACACTGGAGTGGCGCAGATTGTAGTAGTGTACAGTGTAGTGCCATACAGGGAAATAATATACAGTGGATTAGCGTAGAGTGGAGTGGCGTACCTTGGAGTAGTGTACAGTGGAGCAGCATACAGTGTAGTGGTGTACAATGCAGTGAAGTACAGTGGAGTGGCGTAGAGTGGAGTTTGGAAGAGTGGAGTGGTACACAGTAGAATATCATAATGTGTGTGGCCTGGAATGTATTTGCAACAGTGGAATAGCGTATACCAGATTGGGATAGAGTTGAGTTGGGTACAGTGGTGTGGCATAGAATGGAGTGGCGTATGGCGGAATAGCATACAGTGGAGTGGGGTAGAATTAAGTGGTGTAGAGTGGAGTGGTGTAGTGTGGATGTGGAATAGCGTACTGTAGATTGGCATAGAATTGAATGGCATACATTGGAGTGGCATAGAGTGTAGTTGCGTACAGTGGAATAGCGGAGAGTAGAGTGGTCTGGAGTGGAGTGGCATAGACTGGAGTGGGGTACAGTAGAGTGGCATACAGTAGAATAGTGTTCAGTGGAGTGGTTTAGAGTGAAGTGGCGTACAATGAAAAAGCATACAGTGGAGTGGGGTAGAGTGGAGTGGTGTAGAGTGGAGTGGCATAGTGTGGAATAGTGTACAGTAGATTCACGTAGAATCGAATGGCATACAGTGGAGTGGCATAGAGATTAGTGAGCTAGAGAGTAGGGGTGTGCAGTGGAATTGCGTGGAGTGGCATAAAGCGGAGTGTTGTAGAATGGAGTGGCATTCAGTGGAATAGCATAGAGTCTAGTGGCATAGAGTGGAGGTGAGTGCAATACAATAAAGTAGAGTGGAGTGGGGTGGAGTGGAGTGTTGTAAACTGGAGTGGCATACAGTGTAGTAGCATACAGTGGAGTGACATACAGTGAAATAGTGGTAAGTGGATTGGTGTAGAATGGAGTGGAATACAGTGGAAACAGCATAGAGTGGAGTGGTGTGTATTGGAGTACCATAGAGTGGAGTAGCATGCAGTGGAATAGCATAGAATGGAGTGTAGTATAGTGGGGTGTAGTACAATGGAATAGATTATAGTGGAGTAGCCTACAGCCTATTGCTATTGTGCTATGGGTGACAGCCTGAAATAAACATGAAGAACACAAAAATATATTATGGGATTGTAATTGTTTAATGATTCTTAAAGAGTTTTTGGTACCTGAATTATGTGATAGTCAGCACTTCATAAATAAACAGTTTTCCATTTGTAAACCATAGAGTTATAAGGAAAAGCTGTTTTTCTTCAATTAACATTATCTAATAACAACAAATATATTCAGATGATAGTGTACATGATTGTTAGACCTGTCAGATATAGGGTAGTCTTTCCCCAAACTTTTTGCTTTACTTCTGATTTTGATTTTGTTGGCTGTAGGATTCTGCACAGTTTACCGCTGCTAACCAATGCTAAAGTGCTTATGCTCTCTCCTTTAAACATGGTAAATTGGCTTCCACCCAACTGGCACATTTAATTTACTTTTAAGTCCCTAATAAAGTGGTACTACATGTACCCAGGGTCTGTAAATTAAATACTACTAGTGGGCCTGCAGCAACGGTTGTACCACCCACCCAAGTAGCCCTGTAAACATGTCTCAGGCCTGCCATTGCAGCCTGTGTGGACGGTTTTAAGCTGGCATTTCAACCTGGCAAAATAAACTCTTTGCCAGACCTAAAGCTTCCTTTTAAAAACATATAAGTCACTACTAGGGTAGGCCCTATACAGCCTAGAGGGAAGGGTGGAATGTTTTTAAAAAGTTGGACATGTGCTTTGTACGTTTACATGTCCTGGTAGTAAAAAACTCTAAATTTGCTCTTCACTGCTTTGAGTCCTATATCTCCAATTGGATCACATTAGGTTGCCTTACTACATTTAATAAGTGATAACTTTAAATTGGGAGCGGGATAGGAGGTTGACTTTGGGTGTTCATAGAATTGTAATTTAAAACCTTCTTTAAAGGTAAAGTCAGATTTTAAGTCACAGTTCTGAAAATGACTCTTTTAGAAAGTTGGCATTTTCTTGTCCTACCCTTTTGGTGCCTGCATCCTGTATCCTGGGTCATATGACTAGGTATAGCTGGCAGTTGGTCTTTGTGTATTGTTCCCAGACAGTGAGACAAAGGGGGAATAAGGGTTAGCAGTATGGGCCGTCTCTGACTTGATGGGGGTAGGAGCTGTCACCTACCACACTTGCACATCACAAAGGCTCTGCCTCAGCACACTCAGATTAAGGGTTTCTCACCAGTATATTGTGGCCGCAGACAATTTGGGGTGCAAACCTCCAAAACCTTCTCCTACTTCAAAGCTGGCACTAAGTATAAATATTGGACACTCAAACCCAACTCTTCATTACACCTCTAGGCTTGTGGAAGACTCAGAAGGTCTCATGTGCTGCTCTGCAATAAGTACTGCTTCTCTGCTGTCCTGTTGCCCTGCTGCATGAATGAGAAGGACTGGACCTGTGTCTTGAACCAAGGACCACCAGAATGACTCCAAGGGCTACTTGGCCGGGCTCCTGATCACAGCCTCAGTGACAGTAAAGGCTCCAACTTTCCTGGTCCCAGCACCTGGACTCTGCTGCAGCTCCTGCTGCAGTGCAAAACATTAATGTAACTTGAAACACTCCGAAATTGCTACTTCTGTTCTCTTTATGTTCCTTGTGCCCTCTCTCTTCTCCATAACATAGCTTGCATACATTTGAACCTACATGTTATACCTCCCTGTGCCCCAGCGTTATACCTGTGTTAACTTGGCAGTGACCCGCCATAAACTTTACAGTATTGCCTCTCTGTATGATTCATAAGGACTGGGTTGTACTTTTGCTGTTGAAGGTCATGGTTAGTGAATGAAAACCGAAATCAAATAATTTATAAACAGAACCACGTCCAGATGTAGGAAGGCATTTAGTGGTCTCAAACCCTGTGATTCACCCTGTTTGGAATGTTCTAAATTAAGCTTACGATTCAGTAACAGATTACTGAATCGCATAATGGGTTTAAATGGGCATAACAAATCACTATTTGGAATCAGTGTATTTAGGGGTTTCCTTCTAAATAGTGATTCATTGTGGAATGCATCAATATTTTGGAAACAAAATCCATCTGCAAGACATTGAAATGTTACTGTTTCCATAGCATGGGGTTGTAAGCTGTTTCAAAAGGTAAATGATCCCCTTGGAACACCTTCCTCTTTGTGAATGTACAATTAACTATTGCTGGGGAGTAGGCAGTGGTCTTGGAACCACTATCTCCTGTCAACCCCTTAAATAGTTTATAACTTGTTTTTTCATTTAAGGATAAAGAGCATGATTTTTTTAAAAATGTAAAAAGTGATCACAGACATAGAGGTCTGATGAACGCAGTAGGCCATCATCCCTGTCTTGGCCACCAACAATAATGATTCTCAATTTGCAGCTTGCCTCATGAATAAAGTGGTTTGAATTGTGACCCACTACAATTCCAAATTTTGTGGGCCACCCGTTAACCCATAGGTCGGTTTGCAAAATTCAACACTGGTCGCAAAAATACCAGTCACAATTTGCTACCAGTATTTTGCAACCAGCGTTTCATATATCTGGCACTGTGTCACTTGCTTCTAAAAATGGCTGCTAGTATTTGGCACCAAAGAAAAGTCAAGCTAATGGCCGAGCTCCAAGGCACACAGAGAGATTAACAAGAATGCTGAAATTGAATTTAGAGGCTGGAGGTGACATTTCAGCACACAGTTAAGTTTGTTTTAGATGGCCAAGAATGTGCTGAGCACATTCTTGGCCATCTAAAGGTTATTCATAATATTATGGAGGTTAAAGGTTCTCTTTGTATTTACTATATTATTTAATCTTATAAATTATAAAGATTAGAAACCTACCAGAGGAGCATTACATAAAAACAGAAAAAAGAGTGCTAAAGGCAGGGGCAGCTCCTCCGCTAAGGCGGAGGAGCGTCGCCCCACTGCTTGCAGAGCAGAAAAAAATTAAAATAAAATGATACTAACCTCGTTATTATCATTTTATTTTTCTTTACTACAGGGCTGGGTGAGGGGAGGAGTGGTTTTGAACACTCCAAGTGTGAATGACTGCTTGGCTGACTGTCTCGGGCCAGCCAAACAATCATGCGCATTTTGTATCTTCTTCACCAGGCTGCAACGCACAATCTGGTGAGGAACATGCACAGGCTCCCTGTTACCATCTGAGGGCCGAAATACGGCGTTCAGACCAATCACAACGCTGCATTGCAGCGTTGTGATTGACTATGGGGATCCAATCACATCACTGCATTGCAGCATTGTGATTGGCTATGGGAAGCCTGGGTGCTTTCTGGTGCGGAGGAGAGCGGCAATGCGACGGAGAGACAGCGGCCGTTTTAAAGGTAAGTGCTTTTTTATTTTAAAAAAATTCAACCCCCACCTCTCCCCCCGCCCCGCCACCCCTGATCCCTGCCAGCCACCACTGGCTATAGGACATTTGTTGGACAGGGTGTAGGGGCCGTCGCCTATTAGCTGGTAGGATTGGGGTTTAATGTTGTTCACAGGGAATGGAATACAGTACAGTGCATTTAAAGGATACTTACATGATTTACATATTTAGAGGCACAGGTCAAGTGCACCTAATATAAAGTTACTAAAGTGTTGTGGGACACAAGAAATAGATTGCGGTCAGCTGACTTTATTTTCCAGGCTTAGGAAATGTCAATGCTTTACCATTACTCCCTTAAGACTACCAGTGCCAAACCATTTCCAACTCTTTGATCACTGGAAGCAAGACACTTGTGATTTAGATTCCTTACATCCCACTATGTGTCAGTCCATTGAACTGCTATTGTATGTTCAGAGAGTTACAAGGTAAGGACCCAATTAATTCCAATGACCAAAAACTCAAGAATGGAATGGGTTGCTCTGGGGCGTCATTTAAGGGTCACCAGAGGCAGCCATGCTACCATTGGCTTGCTCTAGCAATCTCTTACTAACCTAAACTCAGGGGCCAACAGGGCAGACACCGGAACAGAAAGTAACATGACTCTAAAAGCTCTGACCTCTCTCTGTAGTTTCCTGTTTTTATCACTTCCTTAGCCTCTCAGTAAGGCTGCTGAGCAGTAAGGTTAAGACAAGGCCTCAACACTGTGATGTCAATGGGAGTCAAATTATTCATGCTGTTACCACCATTACCCCTGGCACTGTTGTGAGTCGAAGTCCATGGGGTGGCCGGTGAACGTGATATGGTTTTCATTGACTTACGAGCTAGAACTAGTGTGTGAGCAAATACAGATAATAAATAGATGTGCCATGTATGAGTTTGAAACTAAATGAAGAGTTTCAATTGGGCCACATGTTTAGATGAGTGTCGGGTAAAATGAGGACAACAGGACCATTCGGGTCAATGAGGTGCTATACAACAAGACAGTCGCTTCCTATTGGGAAGGTGAAGACAGGAATCAGCTTAGGTAGTGAGTAGCACCCCAGAGGGAAAGGGCAAGAGTGTTTTGAGGTCTTCTGTAAATCAAAATGACTTGCATGTACAATGACAGGACACTGAGAGACTGCTTGCTTGGAGTCTTTAAAGAGTTGTCGATGTACCTCTGGGGAGAAATTCCAGTTTTCTAGTGTTGAAATTGATAATTGGAGGAAAGACAAAAGAGATGGACAGGCTTTTAGAAGCAGACGAAATAGAAAAATAAACTATGTTTTTGCTGCGTTACCATAAGTGAGCAGGGGGCAATCCAAAGCCTTAGACTGCGAGCCAATGAGAAATTTCAGTTTGAAGTTGAGTTTTTGGGAGAAAAAAGGGCACGATCAGCATATACATGATAGAACAATACATGGAGGTGATGATGTCACTGAGAGTGGGGCAGTGAGACTCAGTAAGATGAGGTTTTCGAGCGTGTGATAATATAACTACAATAATCAAGAAGGCAAATAAATGCCTCAACAAGCATTGGCATAGCCAATAGGTCTCGCCTTTTGGACCCTATAAGTGTTTAGCTATGCAGCATATTATCCTGGGTGCTGTTCTGCCAGGTATTGAACAGTTATACAATTACTACACTCTGGGTCATGCAGTCTGATTCAAGAATACATGCTTGCCTCATGAAAAATATTTGGACACATTCCAATGTTTTATCACGCACAGACGGAAAGACAAGTGCCTCACTGATGCAAGTCAACAGCTCTATACCATTCTGTGTGCGACTGCATCACTAGAGTATTAAACACCCTATGTAACCAGCCCCCTGGGAATAGGAGCACTAGACATAGCACAAACAACAAAATGCTCCCATGTGTCAGGTAGAGGGGAAATAATGAATAAACAGGGACGGCGTCTGCTTCACTTAATCTCCGCACACCTAAAAACAAAAAAATCAGCCTGACCTTGCGTAATGTAACTGATGCTTTTGTAAAGCACTCCAATCTCTTCGGCTTAGTCGAGTTTGTGCTCTATAAAAATGCCCCAAAAAATTAATCTGACTTTGTGTAATGTAAGTAGCGCTCATGTAAAGTGCTCCAACATATTTGAGTCGCTCATGTTCACATTATATAATAAAAAATGTCTCACAGTCCCTGGGGAACTGCCGTGAATGTGCTTTGAAATTAGAGCTCTGAGAGGAGGTGGACAACAGGAGAAGGCAGAGGGGCATGTATGTAGCGACATGGGAGGAGGTGGGAGGGACGAATGCTGCTCCCATTTGTCATGTAGAGGGGAAATAATGAATAAACAGGGGTGGCATCGGCATCACTTGCTCTCCACGCAACTAAAAAAAAAAAAAAACCTTACCCTATGTAATGTAACTGCCGTTTTTATAAAGCGCTTCAATACCTTTGGGTCAATCGAGTTCGCGCTCTATAAAAATGCCCTTGAAAACAGCATCCAAAGCGTCTGACATTTCATATCAGAATTTAAATGGGATGGAGAGATTAAGTGACGGGCGCCAAAGATGGCAAACAGTGACACAAGCAGGAATCAAAGAAAAAAAGAAGTCAAATGTTAACAGTAATTGGGCGGTGCTCTGTGGAAGGAAACCAAACACAAAAAGGAGGGGCAAAGAGGAAGGATTAACAACTAGCAAGCAAGCATTTTTTGAATGACAATCAAAGGCACGAATAAGTGGAAAGCCCCCAGTTCCAAGGATGAAACGGAACTGCACAGTTAAACCTTAGACACTTTTTAGGGCATGCACTCAGAGTTATCTGTAAAGAAATTGACCTGGCATGGAGATGCCTGGATATAGGTAGCACACCTTTCTCTGTTACCCCAGGCAATATCTATTCAAATAAGCTGCCTGGTCCGGTGCTTAGTGGAGCAGATGTAAAATCTATCTGTGAGAATAGGATTTCTGCCCAGTGGTCTGCAGGTCTCACAAGAAAGCATCCAGGTAGTCCTGCAGCCAAATGCAAAAGGAGGTCTAAGTGTACTTCCCATCTTCCAGAGGCCTCCTCCCTTAGCAATCCTGTCTTCTCATAGGCTGTAGCCCTGGAAACCCAATACAGTGCCTAGGAGATAGGTCCTTCCTTGAGTTAGGTGGATTCAATATTTTTATTGTGGAGGACTTTCATACCAAGTTAGGCACAAGCATTAACTTGCTTTGACCCTTTTCTGCATCCCATGTGGGCTCTCTGGCTACTAATGCTGATTGTAGGGGTGAACAACTCCATGTATATTTGATTACATTATGGATTTGTGTCCTGCCTTCGATAGAGTTAACTGGAGCAAACTTTTTAGTATTTTTGTCAAAGTTAGGTTTAGACCAAGATGTAGTTGACTTTTTGAGGTCACTGCAGTGGGAGTCAGCACGTTGGTTGGGTTTGGTCCAGCAGGAGAAAGCTCAGACTCTTTGGTGCTGGAGCGGGGTGTTCAAAAAGGTTTTTTCATTGCTCCTATTCTATATTTATTGTATATAAATGGATTAAGTGCTTTTTTGAAAAGCTCTGGAAAAGATTTGCCAAAAATCTATTCTGTTCTTGTGCCTGCTCTGCTTTCTGCACACGATGCCGTCCTGCTTTCTTTTACACCTAATGGACTGTAAGCTTTAGTTGAAAGTAGTCTGTTCGACTATCGCTAATTGACCGCCCCCGCCTGCCAAACAGCTGGACTTCAGCATGACTTGAGCAGGGGAGCGGTGGAGCGGTGGAGCTCTCGAGAGTCAGGCTGCTCTCGTCTCTCGACTGCCACCGAAACTTGCTGGAAAAGATGGGCTGGGTCACAGACTGCGTGAACCGAGGAACCGGTGAGTGCCTCCACTTCCCCCTCGCCTCTGTTCTGCGGCCTGCATTGATCCACACGAAGGGCTGCTGTCAACGAGGATTCAACTCTCACAAATTGACTGCCCCCGTCTGGTTAGCCGCTGGACTCAGCATAGCTCGAGCAGGAGAGCGGTAGAGCTCACGAAAGTCTGGCTGCTCTCGTCTCTCCTCACGTCAACAGTTGCAGCAGTTGGGCTTCGGGCTGTGTTGAGCCTCGCGATGGACTGCCATCGTCGATGACTTTCTGCCTATGCTGGCTGGTAACCTCCCGCCAATCGACCTCCCTGCCAGAATGCTAGGCATCTAACCGCTGATTTCAGAGTAGCGCGAGCTGGGTAGTAGTGGAGTTCATAGAGTCTGGCTGTCCCTCCCCTTCTTCCCCTCGATCACTTCAGCACTTGTGCCACCGAATCGATCCTCCGTCTACCCAGGGAAGCGATCGGGGACTTCACATGTGATCCCTGCGCCGTCCTGGTGCTCCATTTTGCCACAATATGATAGTGCCCCACCTCTTTGATCAGAGGTCTTTGGCCCTGGAAAGAGTGGGCCAAGAACACGCTTGCTCCTGCAGGGGTGCCCTAGATCAATCAATCAATAGGGCCCTCAGTGACCAAACCTCCATTGCACATGCAAATGAAACTAAAACAGGACTAACCCCAACCTGCATATAACCTTGCAAAAGTGGCAGCTATCTTTGACTGCCTATGACTGGTACCCGTTATCTTTCGAATTTTTTTTTCCCCGCAGGGTTGATTGTGTCATGTATTGTGAGGATACTGACAACGGGCAAACTTAATTGGGAAAAACCTTTGTTCTCCTACAGAAGAGCAAGAAGCCTCAAAGACAGTCTGGTGTCAACACGCCCAAAACTTCACAAAAAGCCAACCAACATAGTGCTCAATGCCTGGGGATTCCCCAATGTGACAGGAAACTTCCCTTGTGGAAATTGTAGTGAATGCCACCTCACCAAACCCACAAAGAAACGAAACCTAAAACCAGGAAAAACTTGGCAGATCAGAAAACACACAAACTGCAACTCCATGAATGTCATCTACTTGATCACCTGTCCGTGTGGTCTGCAATACATCGGCATGACCAGCCGCAAAATTAAAATCCGGATTTGCAAACATCGGAGCAATATCCGATGCAAACGCAATACCACAAGGATGACTGACCACTTCCTCGAAGTGGGACACACTACCAATGACATGAGTTGGGTGGTGATAGAGCAGCTGGAGCAAAACACCGGCAATCTTCAGAGCCGCCTTCTAGAGAAGGAGCAACGGTGGGTCTATCATTTGTCTACACACATAAATGGACTCAATGATAACATTCCATGGAATTCCTTGAACAGACATCCATAGGAGAGTCCAACTACTCATACGACCATGGAAGCAAGGAACATTGCCAATACAACAACTAAGTGGCCTCTAACAACCCCAAAAAAAAATATATATTTCACTATGGCATGATTAGCAACATAGATGCCCTCTTCAGGCACATCTCTACTGCAAGTTTCTTCTGAAAATCCTGCACCAGTTTTTCTCCTGACTGTGTTACATCCGCAAAATCAATTTCCATAAGGACATCATTACAGGCACGCCAACTTAAGTGCCCAGATATTACATCATATACCTTAGCACTTACCATCCAATCTTAGGTGGTATAAAAAACGTGATAAATGAACAATGCATCCGTCATTTTAAATAGACCATTGATAGGACATGGCCTTCACGTTCTACACCACAAAACCGGCGGAACTGCTTACCCATCTATCACGTCAACCCTTCAGTCCTTAGAACACAAAAACCTATTGGATAATGTGAATACATGATGGGGACATTACGTTTATAAACTCACATCCTATAGTTTTGCGCATTCAGTATATATATTTTATTTAATCAACACTGCAGTGCTTTTAATACAAGACACATTTGGCATCCGTTTTCGGGGTCACATATGCTAGAGAGGACTCCATGGCGTAATGGGAAGATGAATACTCGCTATCCCCACTTCCTGGCCTTTCCACCATTTGGATCCGCTGTAAGAATTGCGCGCTCTAGCACCCGATTGAAACACACGTTTGCGTTAAAACGTCATACGTTCACGTAATGACGCGGTTACGTCACCGAACGCAGCCACGCCACAGGCTACTGCCGGGAAGCCAGCTTTAAAAACAGAATACACCATCCTCGGGTATCGGCGAGATCCCGAGAAGACCGAAATAGGTGAGACAGGCGGGCGGTCAGCCTTGATGAAGTAAGTTCCCTCTGCAGAGTAAAACCCAACTCTGGGGCCACTCGGCTGCATTTTTAAACGATACCGAGGACCCTTACTAACTTAAGATGCTACTATTGTCTTTTCTACAGTGTTTGACTACAGGAGTCCGCCCCTTCTGGGACCTAATACAGCTACCGTAAACACGTAGCTAGTGTAATTATGCCTTTTGCAATTCTTGTGAAATTATGAATGTTTTTAATTCCGCGTGTTGGCAGGCACAGATGCACTTACAATAAAATAATCCTTGTCTCAATCCCACACCCTGGCCTCCATTTTTAGATTAATAACAGTATCTCACCATTGACTGGCCATTCATTATCCATACTTCACGCACAAATGAATTATGCTGCGATCACATAGACACGTGATCTGACAATCTAAAAAAGCACAACAAATACAAGACATGCATGCCTGCACCGAACCACCATGCATGATTTTGCATACACCAGGTGTATGTTGCGTGTCTTCTGTATGATCGATTGTAAATGTGAAAAGAATCCAAACGACTCACGGAGTGCACACGAATAGACAAGCGCACCACGAGCAAAGGATATCTAAACAATAATGGAGCAGTCTCAAGTATGTTTCTTTATATGTTGTGTATGTCCTTCATGTTGTGTGTTTTTTTCTTACAGGTTTTAACCAGACGGTGGGCCCGTAAGTAGGCTACACCACTGCATGCACAGCCCACCTTAGCACGTGTGCTGAAATATATACACGTGGCTTATTTTTGCCACAGCACAGTTTCACACTGTATGGTCCTGAAGAAAGCCTCACTATTGTTGACGAGGCTGAAACATGTCGACCAGTATTTGAGGGATAACGAAGACCAATTGTCCGTCTTCACTTGATCCCCACCTTTTTCTTTTAACTATGTCCTGGGCCGCTGGGAATAAACATTTTGTCAGCAAGGAGTCCCAGAGGCATTTTTAACTTCACCACCTTTTGAGCACACATCACACCGAAATAAAAACAAAACCAGCTCCGCTGTAATTCAGGCGTCGAAGCACAGCTGGGTTGCATTCGGCAGCCCAGCTGGGAACCCGATGATGAAGCATGTCACCAACTAGGTTGGTGGGTGAGGGTTCTTCTTAAAAACCTATGTGGTTCCTGGCACTCCAATACTTCTAACAGAGTCATCCTTGTTTAAGGATTCACTAGTGGGTCCATCCACGTTGTTCTTGATTACTACTAGTCAGGGGATAGGACGAATCCCGTTTACCTTCCTCCCTCTCTCTTTTGTTTCTCGCGTATTAACCAATGACCTCATCTTCTGCACAACAAAATGTGCACAATGGAGGAATGTCTTATATTCAATGTTTCGAATCACCGACACCAGGAAAACACCTCATGGTCTCAGATTATCTGTCGACCTTTGGCAGGTCAAGCGTCACTATATCTCTATACAACAATGGTAACATTCTAATGCAATACTCAAATGACAATCTGGCAACAATGGATGAGATCTTCCCTATCCTCAAGAAGATGGTGAACAATAAGAATCTACATCCCCTCCCTTGTCACCCTAGCTACCCTGATGACATTCTCACTCCCCACCCAACGTCCCTGCGTACTCCAACTTCAATCAGCCCACTCCCCGTCACCAGCGAATGAATCACATCTTCTCTCCTGACCTATCCAATCCTCATCTCCGGCTGGGCTTGAGAATCAATCTGTGATTTGCCAACCCATGGCACATGCTTCCCCTGCCCCTATTTGAGCAAACAGAGATTCCTTCAACTCTGGACCCTCTCCCGCCTATTCCCATCCATCCATTGGCCCTCTTTCTCCCATCCATTGACCTCCAGCGAGGTACCCTTAGGTACTCCCACAGTGCCTGGAAGGTCTCCTCTTCTGAATCTGTACCTCCTAACTTGATTTACTCTTGCCGTCCAGGTCCTCCGCTCAGCCCATAATCCCTCCTACCTTTCCTCATCCACCTGCCCCCATTTCCATGCAATCAGGCCCTCTGCAAGACCTCCCTGACCCACAAACACCCTGTGGCCCCAATAATGCCTTTTCTTCTCAACAGGGCCTCTCATGTGTCCTCTCCCCTCTACTGGACCTCACACCCCAACCCATAACTACCTGTCATTACATTGCCTGGGATGCACACCTTGATGATATTTTACTTAGTCTGCTCCATCTCAAGGATGAACTCCGGAAACTTACATCCATCACCAAAGAGCTACTGCTCACGCATAGACCCAATAGTGCCTTGATGAATCAGACCAGCTCCCAAACAGGCATGTATCTCTCCCATGACCTTCCCACCTATCGTCTTAGCTCAAAAACTATACCCTTCAATCTACACCTACACCTCCACTCGACCCAGGAGACTGAATGCTGATCTACCTGACAGTGACATTTACGACCTCCTCCTCTCTTACTCCGACTCGAAAGATACTAACAAGGCCTATCGGGGTCAAATCCAAACCATTCAGGCTCACCCTTACAGAGAACCCAGCCACAATCACAGAGCTGTAAATAGCAACAACCTCAAGTGCATTAACATCTCTCGGGCTGCCACTGTCCATACCAATAGCCAACTGAAATGCGTACTCCTCAACTGCAGATCGGCTACTAAACATGCGCCTGATATCTATGAACTCATCCTCACAAATAAGCTTGATATCGTTATACTTGCGGAAACTTGGCTAAAGAGCTCATCTCCTCCTATTTAGAGGTACTAGTCCCCCTTAGTCACGGCATAATATGACTAGATAGATCCAAGAAATCTGGTGGTGGAATAGCCTGCATCTACTGCAACACACTCTCTGTGTATGTCAGAAACTGTCACCCTGTCTGCCTGTGAATATCTTTGCATCAACATCGCTAGCAACAACAGTCTCATTTGCAAACTCCACACGTTTTACCACCCGCCTGGAGACAATCTGCCATTTATTGAACAAATCGTGGGAGTCATTACATCCAACGATGACCCTCAAGTGGCCCAGATCTTCCTCAGAGACTGCAAACTCCACTGGAATAACCTGAACGACTATGCAGTGAACAGCCTTAAATCCTTTCTATCAGACCACAAGTTGATCCAGTTCTGCGACAGTCCAACCCAACCTATTGAAAAGGAGAAGTAGTCCAGTATTCAGAAAAAAGGAAAGTCACCAAAATGGCTGAGCCACTGGAGGAGGATTCTCAACCTGTCAGAGAAGAAGCACACTTTCAAGCAGAGTATTGGAGTAGCAGGATATCACCCAACTGGACAGGATATATGTGCAATCCAGATATTCAGATGCCGCGTCTTTATTGGATAAGCCCTGTTGGACCCAACTGCTGAGAGAAGCTAAGCACTTAACATCCTAAATCCCTAGAGCTATTTTTAGGCAGTATGCTAAATTGTAGCAGAAGCAATAAATACCGAGCCTGTATTTCGAATCTTTTAAGATGGATCACACAGAATACCTGTTTTCACAAGAAATGAATCAATTCAACTATTCTCTATCACAGCATTCTTTGGGAAATGACAAACAGTAGGAGGCTGAAGGCCACTTCTCTGCAGTGCTCCCAGTGGGGCCCCCAATTGGGGCTGGCTGGCTCTGCAAACCAGCATGACCTCTGGCTTGACGGTCGTACCACGAAGTTCCTCTATTTTGTGATCAGATACCTGGGTTTTTATAGTATCCGATCGCCAAAGTTATATTTATATTTATAAAACATAACTTCAGTTGCAGACACTAAAGTATCAACAAGACTAAAAAATCATGTTGATAAATGTGTCATCTCGATTCACATAATTATTATATGCTCCTCTAGCTAAAAAAGAAAAACATGACAACTTATAAACTGAGAATCCATGATATTATGACAGCGTCCATACTGAAAACAATAAATAATTGTCAGCCTAGATAGTAAGTAGTCATGATGCCATGATGTCTGTGTGTGTCTAAGAACTTCACACTTTCTAAAAAGACATAAAAAGACTCTGAAAGCAGGCATAGGATAAAAATAGAAGAGACATAAACAGGAACATCCATGGTGTTGTTCTGGTCACCCAAAAGATGTTCAATCATAACCAGCTTGTCACTCATAACTGTCTGGAATCAAGCTATCCTGGCTGAAGAGGGGTCCTAGGATGCTTGTTTCCAGTCCAGGGAGGACCTGGCTTGGCAGTTCGGGCTGGACTGTTCCCATGAGGCACAGGGTCAAGACTGATTTGCATATGGCTGGGTTCAAACTGGAATGGCATGGTGAGCAAAAAAACGATGGATTTAGGCCCAGATCTCTGTACTGGGTTGAATGTATGACATTGTTCTGCATTCTGTCCATCAACTGTTGTTTTTGCATTTGCCATCACAATATTAGCCATCCAAAATTAGTGTACTCATAACACTATGAGCAGGTACCTGTGGTATAGATCTCTGCCATTCATGGACACATAAAATGGTATCCCATTACTCTTGATCCTTTCAGAGTTGACAAAAATACACACCCACCCATAATCTCACAGCCTAATTACTTTTGGGCACTGATAATTCTAATTTCAAATTTGTCTAGAGTACCAAACATGCCAAAGCATTGCACAGGAATAGAGGAAGGAGATCCCATTCAGGTCCAACCAGCCTGTTAAACAGCCCCCTATCCTGAGAGGTTATTAGTAAATCAATATTTTTTATTTAACCTACCTTTAACTGTGCCCCCAAACCAGCAATGAGCTTAACTTGTTGACTTTCAGACATATTTCATGCAGATTTCTCAAATGGTGCCATGTTATTAGCAAATATAAACTTTATTGCCGCCCCTTCAACTTTGCCACCACTTGACAGAGATGTATGAAGCTAGACATATCAAGAAAATGCTATGCATTCTAGGCGCCTGCCACATTCCATGCAGGTATGTCATATGGCAGTGACACTAAACTCAAAAGCACCTTTTCAATGTAAACTTAGGCATCATTTTTGCATATTTAGGAATCTGAAGCAAATCTGTAAATTCGGTGTCCAAAAATCGCTGACTGTCATGGGTAAAATGGATTATATTTCACAGCTACAGGATCTGCCTTCTGAATTATTCTTTATTAATGTTCATCATGGAAAAAATGTGTCTTTGCAGTTTTGGAATTGTGGGGGATGACAGAAAAAGGGTGACATCATCAGGGACACAGTCCTGGGTGCAAGCGTCAGGATGAAGTGCAGTGTCTTGAGTGAGATCAGAGTCAATCAATAAAAGTCAGCCTGTGTTCTACCCGCACATGTGCATTATTTTTTACAAACACTGCTTACTAAGAAATTATGACCAAAAGGAAAATGCTAGTAAAGCTGTTCTGCCCTACTTTATCGCTTATACATGGAATACTTGTTATACTAGCTTATGGACTTAAAGCATGTGCTACATATATCTATTCAATAGATCTCTGAGTATGATATTGATAAAAGAGTTTGGAGTGGGTATGCACCTGCTCGAGAGGTCTGTGTTTAATCTCTCGGCACAGGATTGAACAATACGAATTGGCTTAGAAGTTTAAGGTGCCTGGAGCATTGATTGTAAGATGTAGTTGACTGATTTGATGTCTATGTAACATTCCACTGTGGGTTGATAGGTTTGTTGCACAGGTTCTGTGTAAGTGTAGGTCTTAAATTAGGATGATTGTAAATTAGCTTAGTGCGTCATGCACTAGCAACAAAGATCTGTATGTTACATGCAAGGCAGAAATTAGAATTCTTGTAGGTTTGAAATCAAGCTTTACGTTGATAAAAGAGGCGTCGATGGGTGGTAATAAACACTTTTTTATTAAGCGTCCCAAAACAGTTAATTTTGTATTGAGCATTATATAAATGGGTACGGTTAGTGTAACTACACACAAAAACCTCAAACAATACCACAGAAAAAATAGCACCTCATATCTTACATATACACAGAGTGTAAAAAAGTCAAAGACATCTTGAGATGCATCAGTCCGAGTGTCACTATGTTGCTAGATACCACTTATCAGTCCAAACAAAGTGTGAGTGTGCAGGAGGAGGACTTCATTTGAATTTCTCCTGGGAAAAATACAATTGAAACGGAGAGAATTACTGATTGCCCGTGAAGTGAGGTTTTTGCAGGCGAGAAGAAAGCTGGAGAGGAAAGAGCGTTTCCCATGGCTCCTCCCTGCCCTAAAGGCCACTCGGTGCGTCAGGGCATCCCTGCATGTGTCCTGGTTTTGAGACTTTGCACCGGGATGATTCACTGGGTCTGGACTACAACCTGGCTCCAACATTAGAATAGTTTCCTCTGGACTGGAGTACTGCATCCTTGGGGACAGAAAAGCTATTTTGCAACCTTATTCTAAAACCATCATGTTTGATGGAATGTTGAAAGAACGTGTAAATCACACTCTGAAAAGGGTCTACTTCTACTAATAAAATAATAACTATTTTAACTCCATCAATCTCATGCAGTTGCGTGTGAATGAGAACAAAGCCTTCCATACAAATATTGAATACCTTTCTATCCAAACTGTGAATAAAAGAGAGAAAACTAAAAAATGCATAACGAATCACTCAAGAACAATATTTCAGACAGCGACAGCAAACCAGGGGTGTAACATTCGACACAACAAAGGCAAAAGTGTAACTCTTCTTTTATGGGCCTACCAGACTGGATACAAGTGGCTAAACAGCCCGTACTTGTCCTATAATTACAGAGAATTTAAAGAAAAAGCTGATGTTCTGTCTCACGGCACAACCCTGAGGTCTGTTCAAGAGAGGCGGGTGGAAGGCTGGGAATTGGGTCCTGAAATCCTTCTCTGAACTGCATACCTCTGATCAGAGAGCAAAACTGTCTGCTAAAATACCGCAAAAAAACTAAGTTCACTTCAAAATATGCACAAGGGATATGTGTGCCTCACTTATATCAATGTAATTATATTTATATCAGACTTCAATGTATATAAAAAGATGAATTATCTTACCTTTCGGACATAAATAGACAAGATGCCACCACTCACAATTCCTGACTCTTACACACTGTAATTCCTGAGATTCCAAACACTCAGTCACTATCAAAGATGTGAATGACATTGAAAAGAAAAGAAAATACTAAAGAGAGCTGACCCATTTCCCCACTCTGTGTATGGTATCTGTGGGCAATACCTGAATGACCCTTGCACGATGCAATCACTGAATGAGGCTGGCCAAAAGCACCTTTATTTATCATAATGCATTACTATCAAAAGATCAAGCTGTCTAAAGCTGCCCTTTTACACTTATGACAAGCTTTTGGTAGCTCTTAACACACTAGCAGCCAGGACCACTCCATGCTGGAGATGAAGAAAGAAACAACAAGATAGAAGGCTTTCTCTGCCCATGCAGCCAGAACCTGGAATCACTTCCCTGCATCTATCAGGACTGCCCCAACCCTGCTTCAGCTTAGAAAATAGTTGAATACATAAAACTTCAAAGAACACGACGAAGCAACAGTCCACTTTTACGTGTAGAATCTAGCTACCACTCCAACCACTTGACATCTGCCCCCGTCTGCACCATAACTTTTCCCCCGTTCGACTAATCTCCAAGAACATTTTCAAATCTATAGCTTTTGCTACATTGGCAAAGAATAGAGAGTTTCGTGGTGATTGGTTAAAGTGGTGCAAAGATAAAAGAGGGGTCCCAAAACACAGTTTTCCACCATTGCATTTTTGATAGACTATTGTATAAGACTATGGGGCCGATTCCGATCTCGGCCGGTAGGGCTCCGAATCGGATTCGGCTTAACCGGATCCGATTCGGAGCCCTCTTTCCCGACCGATTCGGACGAGCGTCCGGGCGAGCGAGTACGATGCGAGCGCATGCGAAATCGCCGACCGACTCGTTCGCGGGACCCAACCGCACCGACCGACTCGCACGGACACGACTCGCACCGCGCAATGGAGACGTTCCCCGGCCGGGTAAGTACGATGCGCGCCTCGAGCAGTCCGACCGACTCGCGCAGTCCGGCTCCAAAGAGCAGTCGCACTTTGGGGGTCCGTGTCGGACCCCCTGTACGCGTAGCCGCGCGAGTCGCACACAGGGGGACCCATGGGTCCCCCTACCTGTGCTTGTACGGCGCGAGTCACTTCGACGCGTACCCGCTGTAGGGGGCGCCCTTGTTCACCTCGCACCCATTGAGTCAATGGGAGCCCGCGTACGCGTTGTACGACCGGCTCCCATTGACTTCAATGGGAGTCCGACCGAATCGAGTCCGATTGCATGCGAACGCATCGTACTCGTTCGGTCGGATTGCTAGGGTCCGATTCGGTCGGAAATCTCTCCGGGTCCGGCTCGGTCGGGGAGATTTCCGGCCTGAATCGGAATCAGCCCCATAGTGTGAAAATGTCTGAATTGATTTGCATGAAATTTGCAGGATCATACATTATAGTGTGCAGATAGTCCTTTTGGGTACTACAGGTAAGTAGGGTATTTGTTAAGTTCTAAGACTTTTAAACTTAGTGATATCTGTTGCAGTAGTTTTGTGAAATTTAGCTATATTACAATGTATTTCGGGAAACTCGTGCAGTTCATAGCAATGATAAGGCATTATGTGATTGGCTAATGATTGCCATTACAAAAATTAAAGGCAGCCATGTTGTTTTCAGTACACTTTGGCTGTGTTCTGCGTTACGCCCTTAGATATAGGTAAGTATTAGGTTTTATATTTCCCCTACCTATTACCACTTTATTAAATTGGTAATAGAGAAATATCATCATAAGTTTCTATATATTTAAAACAAAATATATGGAGTGCCACTGTACTTCCTAGGAAGAACTGCAGGACTTAATGATAATTAAAAATACACTGAACTACACTATATTTACAAATATAATGTACTTCAGTCAATTTTCAATTCTTTACATATTTAATTATTTACAAAACGTCTATGGATTACCGTGGTAATACCTAATAATTACAGCGCTACTTACATAAATTAACAAAACGTGCAGTCCCTTGTAAAGTATTGTAAAAATATACTGAAAAAAGTCAACATAATTCTCTACCCATTACCACTTTAATAAAGTGGTAATAGGTATGGAAAAGCAATAAAACCTATTACTTACCCATTTCTAAGGCCCTATCCCAAAACGCAGTGAATCGTGGAACGCAGCAAAAGTGCTAAAAATGACATGGCTCCTCTACTCCTTACCACGTTACACTTAAAGACACTCCACTCGACGACACTAAACTCTGATTTGAAACACATTTTTATTTTTAAAATCCATTGAAATTCTTTTTTTAAAATATTTTTATTGAGCAGAGTAAAAAGCAGACATTTAATTAGAATTAGAAGGAATGCTGATACAAATAGTCAAATTCATTCTTATATAATCATTTCCATTAAAGATTATTCAAACAACAAACATTATGACATTATTAAACAAGCATTTGCAATGCAAGAGGTCTCGCATTTACGCGAGTTTAAGCTATTGGCATTGTAAATGACAATGCCTTTTATTTATGTTTTAAAAACAAAAATAAAAGGCATTGTTATTTGCAATGTCAATAGGTCAAACTCGCGTAAATGCGAGACCTATTGCATTGCAAATGCTTGTTTGTGCTCTGACCAGTCCACATTCTGCAAAATCACCTCTAGCACGATTTGCACGAGACACTGTAGAAACCAGGCAAGGATATGGGCCGTGCAATGTACAACGCAGTGTTACATTGCAATGCTATATTATGTTATGACTAATGTGTTATATTGTACTGTGCTGTGATACATTATGCTATGCAATTCTACGTTATGCTATTATATGTGGTACTTGCTCTGTGTCTGATAATGCCTTGACTTCTCGCCTCTCTTGTGTGGTTGTGCACTTGTGAAAAGACCCCCCCCCCCCTCTCAGAGCAGTGCACTACTCCAAGCCAGAGTCTTTTAACTAACAGTTTTTGAGCCCGGATTGAACGCCGGACACAAAACACACATCCTGGCCGGTTCCGGACTGTGGCTTCTTTTCTCTGTTAAAATCTTGCTTTCAGGGTTTTTCTGAGCTGAGTGTGTACCTCATGGTCTGGTAGTTTAAGAGTCGTGCTCGCACAATGCCACGAGGAGAAGAGAGCGAAGACAAACAGCGAGGTGTGTACTGAGGGGGAGAGGATCCCGCAGTTAATGAAGGCGCCCCCATGGAAAGCCAGAGAGTCCTGCCCTGGGAAAGGGGGGATTTCTGGAAAGAGGTGCTTTCTTTTCAAGAGAACATCCTCAAGGAATGTGCTGAAACAAGGAAGACATGTACGTGAAATGAATACACTGTCAACAAAGAAACAACAAGCGCTAAAACACAAGCGCTGCCCCGCGGCCGTGAAAGTTAATTGTTGTGAGAGAGAGGGGGAGCAGGAGGTGAGCCCGCGAGTGGTGTGCGCGCGCGCGCTTGGGAGAGTCTTCACTTTTCAAGCACTGCACTCGTGCGTTTGGCGCACCCCTGCTCGCTAACCGCAAGGTGGATGCCGCCACAAGCACGAGTGCAGTGCTTGAAAATGAGCAGAGCGACGGCTAAAGGCCATCCTACGCATGCGCGCTGCGTAGGCGAGACCTAAAAACAGTACATAGATAATGGAGTGCATAGATAATAAAGTGCAAATGCTAAAGTGCTAATTTTACCAAACTCCCTTTCCACTAGATTGTCTCCTTAATTGCCTAATTATACTTCGATCTATTTCCTTATTTGATCTTGTATCGAATACATTACTAAAGTGCAGATGTGCTATCATGGATGACTAAAAAAAAGTCAGCTAAGTAATTTTAGCTTTGGAGATCTTTTTCCATCTGATCAAAATATTTCCATATTGAGATAAATCTTTTTATAGCTCCCACCCTTTTCGCATAAGCTTCTTCGTACTTTTTTACTTGACTCATTTTATTAAACCATTCTAGAAAAGTCGGTACTCGGGTTGTTTTCCAGTTCTGGAGGATCAGCGAGCGTGCCACCAAGGAAGAGATTGATAGAAACATTTCCCCCCCTCTAATTTGTAGCTGGATGTGGCTCTGTTTTAGTATACCAAAGAGTGCAACCTCAGGCTCGGGTTCTATCCTACTCGAGAGAGCACGGCTAAGTTCAACACAAATTTTCTCCCAAAATTGGCTAAACCTGGGGCATAAAAAACAGACATGCAACCAGGAACCCTCTTCCATCTGTTGACAGCAAAAACATTTATTCTCCACCTCGGGATACATCTTGTGGAGTGCCTTAGGGGTGTAGTAAGCCATCCAGCGAGATAAAAACCCCATTCTTTTAAAATTTGCCGCTCTCAATTCCTTGCTATCATATTGTGAAACAGTTAGCCATTCTCCATCTGAAAGTTCACAGCAAGCTTCTTGTTGTATCTTTTGAAGAAAATTGGTAACCAAGAGAGGCTCCCCCTGATTTCGAAGTAGTCGGTACCAATTCCCTATACCTCGCAGTTTTGTTCTAAAGAGAGCGGATAAAACCGTTGAGGTACCTAAATTGACTGGGAATAGAAATGTATCTAATAATGATCTAATCTGGAGGAAGCTAAAAAGAGGCACCTGCTCTGATTTCCACATCTAGCTTGAACCTCCTCCCAATTAATACATCTACCTCCTATTAGGAAGTGACCTAATTCCTTAAACCCCTTGTTTTCCCAGAGTTCTAGATGTCTATTCTGAATATGAAGGCCCAAACTTTTACATTCTATGAGCCGAAGATATTCATATCCAGAAGACTGAGCCTTTAAAGAATAAAATTTCTGAAGTCTGCTATAAAACATCTGGAGCGTCTTGTATCTCGTTTTTTTGGGAAGTTTTGATATTTTTATAAAAACAGGAAGTTGTGATCCAGCTTCCTGAACCATCTTATTCAGAAAAAAGCAATCTAAAGATCCCTTGCTATCAATTAATCGGACAATTATGTCCAAAAATGCTGCTTCATAGTAGGTACGGATATGTGGAAGTGAAAGCCCACCCCACCTAGTATCAAGTTGGAGTATAGATAATTTTAACCTTGGCGCTTTTTTATTCCAAATAAATTGTCGATTTTTTTTTTCCAGTTCTTCAAAATATGTTGAATTAATTTTAATCGGAATGTTAGAAAAGAGAAAGATTAGTAAAGGTAGTATCGACATCTTAATGAGTGCGATACGACCAATTATAGTAAGGGGGAGAAGTGACCATCGATCCAATATATCCTTCATTTTTCTCTGCATAGCTTCGTAATTCAGCCTGAATAGATCTGCAAATTGATTTGAAACATAAATCTCCAGATAGCGTATCGGCTTCAGAGAAAGAGCTTGTTGTTTTAAAATATCTGGGAGAAAGTTGCTACACACGTTTAAGGTCAGGACCTCGGTTTTTTTGTGATTAATTTTATATCCTCCAATTGCCTCAAACTCTGCGAATTCTCATAAAGCTGTGTCAATATTTTGTCTTACTGGGTTTAGATACAGAATCACATCATCTGCAAATAATTTCAATTTTGCCATATCATCTATTGGAGTTTTAATCTCTATATTTTCCCGAATCCTAACTGCCAAGGGTTCTATAAAAAAAGTAAACAAGACTGGAGACAGAGGACACCCCTGACGGATTCCCCGTCTTATATCTACTGTACCTGCCAAATTGGAATTTAACCTGATCTGTGCCTGAGCCCCTAGATATATATTCCGAAGCATAATAATAATCTATAAAGGAAAACCAAACCTTTCGAGACCATAAAATAAAGCACCCCAATTTACCAAATCAAACGCCTTCTCTGCGTCGACCATCATTATCAGAGCAGGTGTTTGATTAGTATTAAAAATCAATCGCCTGAACCAAATAACCCGTGTTGGAAGACACTGACCTACCAGCTATAAATCCGGTTTGATCTGTATGTATCACATACTGGGCTACAGGAGTAATTCGATTAGCCCACACTTTCATCAAGATCTTATAGTCAGAATTTAACAGACTGATTGGCCTGTATGAGCTAACGCCCCTGGGGTTTTTTCCCTTCTTTACAAAACTCACTATCGAAGACTCCTTAAAAGCTGGTGGAACATCGCCTCCCGGTTTAACATGATTAAACAACTCCCGTAGGAATGGTACCAGCTCTTCTGAGAACGTCTTAAAAAATTCCATCGGAAGGCCATCATTGCCACAGGCTTTACCTGCTGGCATCAATGCCAGGGCCCTAGAAATTTCTACCTCTGAGATATCTATCGTTAAGGTTTCTTTCTGCTCTGTGAGAATCTGGGGGAGTCTAATTCCATGAAAATACTGTTGGATTGCTTGTTTTGGTATCTGATAATCGGTTGAGTATAATTCCCCATAATGATCTAAAAATATTTTGGCTATTGTATCTCTTTCAGTTATTAAAATCTGCGTCCCAGGTAGCATCACTTCATTAATTATCGTCGCTTCTTGTTTTACTCTGGTGGACCATGCTAACAGTTTTCTTATCATCTCACTTTCCTCATTAACTCTCTGCTGGTATGATAGCGAGCTGCTAATCTCTTCTATACTAAAGAACTGTCGCAATTCCTGCTTTGCCTTAGTCAGTTGCCTCCCACTCTGTGTCAACCCCTAGAGGATCTATTTACATTTAACAGGGCTGCATCAACTGCTTGCTGGAGTTCTGCTATTTGGCTCTTACGAACCCTAGTTTGCTCAGACATATAGGCTATCATTTCGAGGCGTATTGAGGCCTTAAAAGCCCCCCAGATTGAGAAAAGACTAGCGGTTCCCTTGTTTATCTGAAAAAACTCATTAATCCATTTCCGCATATTACTAATCCATTGGGAATTAATTAATAAAAGTCTATCCCTCTGCCACCTGGATTTTTCCTTTCTTCCTAGCTCTAATTCAATTTCAATCTTTACCAGAGAGTGGTCTGAAAAGGAGTTTGCCCATATCTCGGCATTCAGACATGTCAGAGAGCGCGATATTTAAAAAAAATCCATACGAGAAGCAGACTGGTATTGGCGAGAGTAATAGGTATATTGCCTCTTTTCACTATGACCCCTGCGCCAAGGATCTACAAGTTGATAATCTTGCTTCATTACATCTATCACTTTTTTAATCCCTGGCTTCAACTGTTTCTTAGCCTTATTCGATGTATCCAATGCCAGATCTTGGACAAAATTGAAATCGCCACCTAAAATTATTGGACCCTCTGCCGTTCTAGCAAAAGAGCTGCTGAATCATCTACAACTGGTGCATAATAATTCACAAAATTCAACAAGTTACCATTCACCCTAACTACAACCCAAATCCATCTGCCATTTGGATCTCTATAGACCTGGATAATATCCCAATTTATCCCTTGTCCAAAATAGATGGCTACCCCCCTTATTGCTGCCTGGGCAGATGCAAAGTAGGCCTTAGAGAAAGCTTTAGGAATATACAGCTTTGGTACATTTGTCTTAAGGTGGGTTTCCTGTAAAAACAAGATTCGTGGTGCAAATGACACCAACCATCTTATTAATCCACCATACTTTTGCTTATTAATAATGCCATTAACATTGATTGAGATAATACGGGCTTTATAACCCATTGTGGCAGCTATTTCTTTGATCAAGAACGTTCAAAGACATACATTTCCTTCCATTATATTTACATTTCAGACCTCTGCTCACTTTTCTGTTTGCTCCACCACCCTTCCGTAGTGCCCACAACCCCCTAGGTCGCTCCCTGTGACCAGACTCACCCCCCCGAAGAACGAGGAATTGCCCACCCTTCCCGTCTCCTCACCATCCAGGTGGTACTCCCTTTTGAGTGCCATGGAATTGCACCCTGCGTGATCGGTCCCTCCCCCGATATAAATAACCGATTTTTTCCCCCCTTAACCAGATTTAATCTATGATCCATTCGATATCTCTTGTAAAAATTGCTGGGCTTCCTCAACATTGACAAACATGTGGAATTTTCCTTTTAGCAAGACTCTTAATTTCGATTGCTGTGCTATCGTGGCCTGTGCACCCTGGGCTTTGAATAAATATAACAATTTCACAAACTCCTTTCGCCGACGTGCTGCCGCTGCGGAAATATCGGAGAAAATGCGACAGCTAAGTCCTTCTTCGCTCGTGAATTTCTTAGTTTGAATAGCTTTAGTAAGTATTCGATCTTTTATACGAAAGTCAGCAAAGTTCACCAAGATTGTCCGTGGTAGTTTAGAATTAGGAAAAGGCTGAGGTGGTACTCTGTGGGCCCTTGTAATGGTGAGATCCCCTAGATATTCCGGGATAACATTTTTTCTTATAAATGTCTCAACCCATTGGATTGTTTGGGCTCCTTCACATCCCTCCGGGATGCCAACTATACGTAGATTGGACCGCCTGGAATGGTTTTCAAGCTCCTCCAGCTTGTTCTCTAATGAAGCCTTTTCTTTTCTAGCAGAGTTAGCTTGCTGCTGCATCATGTTCATTTGGTCCTCTAGCAGGGAAATTCGACCCTCCGCTTCTTGCATTCTAACCGGGGGGCTCCAACTGCAGCTTCGATTTTTGCTAAGCGCTGGTGAAGAGATGCTATCTTGCTAGCTTGGGTGGCCTTCATCTCCCTTATCTCATCTAAAATGAGATTTAGCATACTCTTTATATCAAGTTGTATTGAGGCATCCACTCCCTGTTGATGTTCAACTGTCTCTACTAGGGCTTTACCCGTTGTTTCTTGAAGCGTTACCTCTACATTTTGATCTTCATTTTCATTAAGAGTATCAGATCCCGACTGAAGCTGAATCTGCGATTGTGAGAAAATCTGTAGCATTGGCTGTGGCTGAGACTGAAGCTGCACCTGTGGCTGTTGCTGAGGCACAGGATGTAATTCCACTGGGATTCTGCTCTCCTTTTGGAGGGAGGGGGGAAGAATAACAGTTGACAAGCCACCCCGGCACGAACTAGCCTGAGTATCCTGCAAAAAAAGCTGCGAACCTGGTGATGTTGCTGATGGAGTTAGTGATGTTGATACTATTTTAGACTTTAAGAACAATGGATACTCCTTTGTTAGTCCATCTTTGAGACCGCTGGTGCTGTCCTTTGTGTTGGCCTCTGTATGAGGAGGGGGGTCCCCCCCCCAAGCTTGTTGGATTGTTCAATTCACTTGCCTCGAAAACACCATTTTATTTATTTATTTATTTATTTATTTATTTATGTGTTTTATAGAGCGCAAACTTGACCCGTTAGGGTATCAGAGTGCTTTACAGGAAAACATAGCCATGTACAGAATAGGCATAGCATCAACCAGTTACGGATCGAATGAGAGAGGGCAAGTTGCAGAATACATAAGGGAGATAGGCACATATTTACAGATTAAATATCCAAATACTCAAGATGAGATAACATATTTACAGATTACGTTAACCAATGTTCGCGACAAGGCCCCAAGTTTCTGATGGGGTGAGCTAGATAATCCGAAGGGAGCGAATAGATGGCCATAGATCAGGGCCGTAGTGGTGGTAGAGGCAAAGTTTAAACGAGAAATTTACCCATAAGGAATGTTTTGGCATCCTTTTTGAAGTGAGTCAGAGAGGGGATTCTTCTGATGTCCGGTGGGAGAGAGTTCCATATTCTTGGAGCAGCCCCGGAGAAAGCCCGGTTGTAAGTCTCCTTCATAATCCTTTTCACCTTCGGCGATTGAAACCAGCCTATTGCTTTGAGGAACGGGGGGTTCTTCCACCAGCCTTTTCCCATCAGACAGCTGACCTTGTGTCGCATTGATAGTAGCTTTATCAACACTTGCACCTCTGGACTCCGAGACATCCTCCTCCGAGCTTAGAGGACTTGGAAGCACTGAGCCGCATCTTGATTTTAAACTACGCTCGGCTCATGCTGCTGCTGCTGCCTTTAGCTGGGCTGTGCGCTGCTTTGTTTTCATATTCGGTGCAGTCTCCACATTTACACTCATATTGGGATTTTTAAGGTGTTTTCCCATTGCCTTGACTCTTAGAAGTCACCCCCTAGTGAACAGGCAGGAGGTGGTGAAGCAGATAAGAGATTTTGAATAATAAAAAATAAAATAAAAAAAAAACTGCTTCAATGCATTCAGACAGTCTTAGCCACCTAGTCCCTCATTTGTGCTTAAGTTCCAGCACTTACCAACAGAAGAGAGAAGCCAACAGCCAGCTATGCCACCAATGCCATGAATATTCGCTCAGCTCCAGCTAGCGATAAAGATAAGTGAAAGAGGGAAGAAAAAAAAAAGCCAAGCAGAGATTTTCACTCCAGGTATCTTGAGCCTTCCTTCCTTCTGGCTGCAGAACCACGGGTAAAACTGTTGCCCTGGATATTGGAGGGCTGGGCGTCTCAGCGAGAGCAGTGTTCGAATCGGGAAAGATAATATCCTCTCTAAACCGCAGTAAGTCCAACCGCGGTAGTTTTGAGTTTGTTAACTCGTCCGATGTAGCTGGAATAGCCGCCAAACGCCAGACGCCGAACTCCTACCGCCGAGACCACGATGAGCAAGGGGGGAGGGGCTGCAATCACGCTAGCGTTAGCATAGCATGTGGGCTGCACCTGCCAACCTGCGTCAGTTTCAAAATTCATTGAAATTCAATGAAACAAACAAAGGTTAAACCTTTGGTATAGTTAGGAAAACTTAATTTATTCTTTCCATATAAACCAAACTTAAAATACACAAACATTACAAATTCTAAAGATATAGTTTATAGCTTAAATTTATAATTTACACAAGTATTTTAAGTTTGGTTTGTATAGGGAGAATAAATAATGTTTTCCTATCTGTAACAAAGGTTTAACCTTTTGTTTTTCATTGAAAAATATATATATATATCTACAAATATATATACAGATTTATGTAAATATATATCTATTTATATATATTTTATATTTGTATTTTTTTTATTAGCAATGTGGTCATTAAAAGGGGTTAAGGAGTGCAGTTATTCTATAAATATATATTTACATGCTTGTCGTGGGCACTATGCCCAGCCACACAAATGGCCAGCATTTTTATTAGGGCAAGTAGGGGAATGTTGGGTGGTAGGAATTTTGTGGATCACCTTGGTTTGTTGAAGTTTACATCACAGAAATAGATGGAAAATGCACAGTTTTAGAGAAAGTTTGAGGTTTGCAGGGCATTGTGTAAGAAACCCTCAGGGGATCCATGCAAAGCACTTCACTCTGGACTTCCATGGCTGTCTAGTATTTAGACATTTCTGGGTTTGGAAGATTTCCCTGGGTAGCCCCCTAGCCTGTGCCCAAATACTGCAGTTACCCCCATTGCCACATCAGGTAATATTTTTACAGGAAATGTTAATGTCCCCACATTGCATTTCCTGTTGTGGGCGCTAGACTCACCCATGCAAGTGAGGTACCATTTTTATCCGGCGATATAGGGGAACACTGGGTGGTAGGAAGGTTCTGGATCCTCGCAGATTCCGAAATGTTCGCTCAGACAAATGTGAAGAAAATGTATCATTTTAGGCAAAGTTTGTGGTTAGCAGGGCAGTGTGGGTAAGAAAACATTGTGGGATCCCCGGGTGTCTAGTTTTCAGAAATGTGTGGGTCTGGAAGGTTCTCAGCTTCTTTCTCCCTTTGTATGATAAATGGAGGTTTCCCTAGGTGGCAGATGAGCTACGGCCCAAGACCCAAATTGCAAAACAAGCACTGGAAATGACAATTGCTTTGGCTATAAATTAATGTTGTATGGTAATGTGAAGCATTACAAGTAAATAGCATGGGAAATTATATGTATTTGTTTTGAAGCAAAGACCATAGGATAGAATTGGTGTAGGTTATAAGGTCAAGTGACAGTTGCACTGTCATGCCAGACCTAAATATCCATGTAGGTTAAGGAATGGTCTTAACAACATAAATTATCTGGTTATCTAAGACACTTTAATAACATTCAAATGTCAAGTGTGTGCCCCTGAAAGTTCAAGCTTATACAGCTGGAAAAATAAACAAAAAGATCACAGCTGGTTGGAGGGTGAAGCACTTTTTTTGTGGAAGCACACAACTTCTACCCAATCAAAACATGTATTCCCGGATCCCAACATGTGGGCAGAGCCAAAGCATGTCTCTAGTTGTGCTAAAATAATTGTCTGGCAATAGCTGCTCTATTAATCCAGACCATTAAAAGTGTTGATTTGAGGTATGGAGAGGCTTCTAGGTATGAAAAACTTGTAAGAGCCACACACGTCACCACACCCTGTACTCCTAGGTGTCTAGTTTTCAGAAATGTGCAGGTTTAGTTGGTTTTCCTTGGTGCCAGCTGATGGGGGTGAAGGAGCAAATCTACAGCTACCCAAATTGCAAAAAGTTTGAATTTGAGTGGAAAAATGTGACCTGTCCATGTTGTGTTATGTGCCTGTCATGGGCACTAAGCCCAACCACTTTACCATTTTTATCGGGACACTGAGACATGGGTAAACACTGGGTGATAGGAAATATGTGGCTCTCTGCATATTCTAGAACTTTCCCTCACAGAAATGTTAGGGAAATGTATGTTTAGAGGCCAAAGTTTGATGTTTTCAAGGGCTTCTGGTAACACAATCTAGTGAGAGCCGCACAAATCACACATGTCACCCCACCCTGGACTCCCATAGGTGTTTAGCTTTCAGAAATGTGAGGGTCTGTTAGGTTTCCCTAAGTGCTGGCTGAGCTAGGGCCCAAAATTCACAGCTACCTAATTTACAAAGAAAGGATCAGCTTTGTGTGGAAAAATGTGATGGGTCCATGTTTCGTGTTGGGCCATTTCCTGTCACGGGTGCTAGGCCCACATACACAAGTGAGGTACCATTTACATAGGGAGCTATGGGGATATACTCGGTGGTAGGAAATGTGTGGGTCCCTGCAGATACCAGAACTTTCCTGCACAGAAGTGTGAGGAAATGTGTGTTATGAGCTAAAATGTGATGTTTACAACGGCTTCTGAGTAAGAAAACCTGGTGAGACAGAAAGAAGTCACCCCACCCTGGACTCCCTGGGTGTCTAGCTTTCTGAAATGTGCGGGTCTGGTTTCCCTAGGTGTCTGCTGTAGTTCAAAATCTTCTGCTACCCAAATTGCAAAAATTTGATCTGTCCATGTTGCATTTTGGGCACCTTCCTGTCGCAGGCGCTAGGCCTACCCGCACAAGGGAGGTCCCATTTTTATTGGGGAATATGGGGGAATGCTAAGTTGTTGGAAATTTGTGGACCCCGCATATTACAGAATGTTCTCTCAGGGAAATGTGAGTTAAATGTGTGATGTTAGCCAATGTTTGAGGTTTGAAAGGACTTCTGGGTAAGAATACCTCATGAGCACCACACAAGTCACACCACCCTGGACAGTCCCGGGGGTCTAGTTTTCAGATATGTCTGGGAATCCCTGGGTGACAGCTGCGTTAAGGCCCACATTCCATAGCTACCTAAATTATGAAAAAAAAACAGTGGATTCTACTGAGTAAAATATGACGTTTCCAGGTCAGGTTGTGGGGCATTTTGTGTCAAAGGTGCTAGGTTCAGCCACACAAGCAACATACCATTTTTATCTAAGACATATGAGAACACAAAATAGTAGAACTTTCGCTATTACCATTTGGATTTGTCTGCATTTTTGGCTTCTAAATGTAAGTCAATGTGCAAGAAAGAAGAGATATTCTAAAATGCCCTCTGAATCACATGATATTATGGGTAACCCCAAATTCAGAGGTGTACAAATGACCACTTTTTCTAAACTAAGCATCCTGTGTATATTTCAGAAATACATAGGTTTTGTTACACCCATTTTTCATTCTTTATTTTACCATACAAATTGCTGTATAGTTGCCACACACTGAAAAATCACTGTAAGATGCAGCTAAGTTATTGGCTCTGGGAATAGCATATTTTTGGGAAATCTACAAACCCTATACATTGGCATGACCAGAAGGGTCTGCCGAAAGTAACAGTACATTGCTTTTGTAAATCAGCCATTGTTATAAGAAGTTACAGATGAAAATGTTGTCACAAATGGCTGTTCTTTCATACTCGTAATTTTTTTTTATTTGGAAAACCTAGAGGTATCTACACAAATGATGACTTGCTGAATTCAGACTTTTGTCTACTTTTCAAAAATGGAGAGCTTTCTGGGGTCTCCCATGGGCTTCAAACCTGCCAGTAGGTTGAAAACACAAACATTATGAAAAAAAGGAGTCCCTTGCCAAAACGGGTAGGCCTGTCATATTTAAAAGTATACCCCTTTAAATTGTTGATGTACCCTCTCATTGGCTGGCTGTGCATGATGGGGGGCGGGTTGGCCATTCCAGTGGGGTTGGATGCAGGGCCTGTCTGCCACAAGCCAGTGATGGTATAATTAGTTATGGCACTAAGATCATACTTTGCCCTAAAAAAATAAAAGCTCTAGAAATTCACTGAAAAAGCACAAATGTTGAAGTGATCTTATAGTTAGGTAGGGTAGTAAGATCTTACTTACATATGAAACCTCAGAAATTCACTGAGCAAATCAAAGTGACATTATAGTTAAGTCTGTTAATATTATCCTTATGATAAAAAACCCTTAGAAATTCACTGAAAATAACTGTGGTTGAAATTACGTTATAGTTGGGTGAAAAAGTGAGTTAAAAATACCAGTTTAAACTCAAAACATGAACAAATTGACCATTTATAGTTTACTGAGCTAACAATAACTTGAGCCCCCGCCATGCACTGCTTATGGCCTCACATATTACATTACTCATGATATGTTCAATGAAATCATTGATGGCATCATTGATGATATCTCAAATTACATAATTGATGACATCACTGATGACATCATTCATTGAGTGTGACAGTTTGCTATACACTTCTAACACTGAAAGTTATTTAGTGAGCTACATCTAGTGCAAATTTGCTACAGCTGCTTTACTGCTAATAAGTGCATGAATTTGCAACATGCTTGGCCTCCTAATGGGGGTTGCATGTGTGGAGGGTGTGGGCTGCCCATCAAGGGCTGTCCAAAGGACAAAGACCTCAAAGGGTTTGATAGTCTGTAGGTAGTGGGCTGTCTGTGAAAAGTTGTGCACAGGGCAACATCTTTGTGCCGTTGGGGCTTGGTGATGTAATGGGGCTAGGGTGTCTGGAGGGAGTGGCCTCTCTACGAAGAGCTGTGTGATCTGGAAAAGGCTGACCATAGTAGGTGTTTGGCCACCTAATATTCCTCTGGCGTTTAGAAGGAAAGGCCGCTCTGTGAAGACGTTTTCACAGGGCGAAGGCTGTGCGTAGCAGGGGCTTGATCACATAATGGGCCTTGGGGGTCTGGAGGAAGTGAGCTCTTCAAGAAGAACCGTGCACAGGGTGAAGGATGTGTGTAGTAGAAGCTTTGGCACCTAATGGGGTAAAGTGTCTGGAGGTAGGGGACTTGTACACACGGCAAAGGGTGTGAAAAAATACTGAAGTTTGCAAGTCAAGCTTAGGACCAAAATCCTTTAACTCACACACCAGCCATGCAAATCATAACTTGCTTATGTGTTGTTATTTGATGGTAGCCCACTGTACAAGCCTTCAGCCATATGCAGCTGGGGATGTGTGGAAGGACTTGCCCTTGACCCAGCCTTGCACCTGTTACCTCTATGGTTCCAGACTGGACCAAAATAGGCTTTTATGTCTGTGTCATTTTACACCTACTCCAGCAGCAGGCTGCAAGGCAGACTTTGCATTTCATGTATTTTCAGTCGAGCATAATAATGATTTTTAGCTTCATAACCATCTGTAGATCTAGTCAAATGTTGTGAATTACTTCTATGTTTATTGCTCATACAGAGTTGCACTGCCTCACAGTCATCAATGATGTCAATGGTAAAGTGATATGTGATGTCACCAGTGATGTAATCAATGATGCCATTTATGATGTCATTGCTGACATCTTGTGTGAGCAGTTCATTAGGGCCACTAGACGGTTTATTAGCTAACCATATCTGCCAAATTTCACAGTTTTAAAAAAATCTGGAAATCACCTACATAATACCATTTTAATTGTTTTTCCAGGAGCTTTACTTAGGAGACAGCTGTTATCAGTTCTCAAAGAAAAGCCTTCTTTGTTTTTGTAACTGTAATGCTTCAATGTGAAACCACGAATGGCAAAGTTGTTCTACATTTGTTCTAAAACAAATTAAATTGCGCAAATTTCCAGGCCTTGTGAGGAAAGAATGGCACCCATCTCTATCACAGGCAGACAACGTTAACACTGGACCAAACAATAACTGGACATTTTGAGATACAAACCGAAATTCCACTCTCTCTCTTATTGAACTTGACATAGTTATACTGAATAGCCCTGAAGAAGCTCAAGACGCCATGTGCCAAGCTAAACACGTCACGGTTTTAATCGTCTATCAAACCTATGTTTTATTTTTCAAAAGCGCATTCTTTTCTGGATCTATGCTGATACTGAAATTTAAGATTTTGGATAAAATAAACAGAGGAGTTCATCAATCTCTATCAGAAACAGCTTAGTCTGTCCCCCTATCTGCTGTAATGTCTGAAAAGCATGGCATTGTCAAGTCACTTTTGAATGAAGAAAGGTAAATACGGATTCAAAAAGAAACCAAGGTGGATTTTTTTTTACACGTGATTAAACTAGGAACATATTGTGTTTTTTCTCAGCATTATTGACGCTTTCAATTGAGAGACATATCGAACATTTTGTTTTTGTTCAATGAGATGCAATTAAATAAAAGCAGACTGAAACGTACCCATTGGGAGCTTAAAAATGACCAGGTTACGTTGGTTCTCATTAACATCCCCTATAAATGTTTGCAAGAAGGCAAAAGAGATGCGGGGAGCTTTAACCAGAAAATGCTTGACCTCAGTAGACCGATGATTTACTTATCTTTAGTCACCCATTTTGGTATCTTTTTTTCCGCTTAGAAGTGCAATGCTCTGCATTTTGAATCAGGATTTAGAACCATTATGTGATTATTCCTGGATATCAACCATGCCTATGCTTGTAATTCAGCATGCGCATTTGTAAAGTCCACTGTAATAGCTGAGTTCTTATTATACATTTGAACACATAGCGGCGAGAATCAAAACCTGAAAGTCCCCACTCTGACTTGGAAACTATTGTTATAGTATCAAGCACATTCAATTCCACCAGAATATGTCCAGTTTCCACTGCTTTATGCTTGATGGATTTTCGTTCATATATTATTTAAAGTGTCATACTCAGTGAGCACAGGTTTTAAATCCTTAATGATGTTTTCATAAAACTGATAGAGCGAAATGTTCTTGTGAATTGTAGGGGTGCATCATAATCACTGGTAGTCCGCACCCGCATGTACTCAGAAATATATTCGTATATATTTAGTTGTATATCCATGCATGTTTAGTAAAGAATGAATAGTTCACTGATATAAAGTGAATCAGCAGTATAATTGTGTTATGGTAATTATGCAATGTAATGTTTATTGAATTGTGTGAAAAATAACGCATAGAGGAATTAGTTCGTGTGTAATTCAATTGCAGTAGTTTAAACGTGCACCATATTAAAGTTGCACATGTAATTCATTTTCGCATATGAATTGTAATGAAAATGCTTATAGGGAACAGTAAGGTGTGTGTTTAAAAGTTATATGTAAAGGCCTGACTACATATATGCTTAGGGAAGGCCTGGTTTATTCTTATGTTAGCTTATTTTGTAGGCAGAGAAAAGTTTCTCTTGGTAAGGCTCTCTGGGCACAAACGGTAGATTTAATTAGCACAGTAGAAGGTTTCTGTTGAACGTATCTTTTGTTGCAGGTGCAAGGACACATGTCTCGTTAGTAAAGACTAACTCTTTGTTTTCAAAAGTTAGAGAGATGGGAGGCATGGTACGGGAAGTGCAATGGAATTTAGGGATGATACTTTCAGCGGAGAAGGTGCCTGGGACTCAAGGTCATCGCAACCGTCCAGGATGAAGTAACCGTTTCGATGGAAAAGCACAAGAAAGAAGACCTGGCCAAGGAGGCATGACCAAGGCGTGTACAATTGTATTAGGATTTTGTATTAGGGATAGTGTCCCGAGGGAGGAGGCCAGAGAAAAGGTAGAGGAGACAAGAGAGAAGGACAAAGAGTGTCCTGAGGAAGGAGCTGAGCTTAGGTATTATGTGATTGCACTTCTGAGGAAGTCTTCACAGCTGACACCTTTTATTCATTCTTGCCTGGGAAAATCGTTATGTAGGGATGCCACTAAGTGTTAGTGTAGGGACAGCAATTGATTTAAAGCTTGCTTAGATAAATGAAGAGCAACGTAGAAATTGGAGCAATCATAGCTTGGTTGATCCTTCTAGAACTATCGATCCTCTTTATTCTGAGTCGGATGAGACTCCTGCGTAGGTTATTATTTGTATTAGTGCCCATCTATTTCTTTAACCTCGTGTTGAGGTGCTTGCATGTCCAGTTATTTTTGGCGATAATAAATTCTTAAACTTGAATTCGGAGTCAGTGGTCCTTTCAGACAAAATGAATGCTGTTATATAACCAGATGAGATTCTCTCCTTTACACTATTCAACAGGTAAAAAGATCTTGGCGACCAGAAGGTTCTTATAGATAATTAGATAAGAATCGGCGTTATCAGTTGGTAGCAGAGGATGGTTACCTTTGATGGTAAGGGGAGATCTAGAGCAAGATAGGAGATTGAGTTGCCCCATAGAGCCCGAGTGACGCAGATCCAGAGGACCGTAGGAGAAGGATGTCGGAGGTCATTGAAAACTGACGGAGAGTGACGGTGCGGCGGAAGTAGCAGTTCGTGGTAGAGTGAGTATGAAAAGAGTGGTGTTTGGTAGATTGCAGTGTTTTATTGTTGTGTGATGTCTTGCGGAGTTGGAACGAGAGTTGTGTGATTGAGGACCGAACCGTGAGCGCGCGCGGGACCGGATGATTTATTGTGGTGTAGAACACACCCAGAGTTGAGAGCGTTGACCAGAGGTTGTGGGGGTCACGAGACGTCATTGACAGACCCACTGAAGATAGGGAACACATGTGTGAGTGTGTGAATAACCAACGCAGGTCGTAGGTTATTGTGTGCAGAACATCGAGTGATTGAATCCTATCGAGTGTGTTAGAGGCGATTGTCCGGTCGTTTCGCGGACAGACGGTTGCCAGATTGAGGTCAACAAGCTCAAGAGGCTGATCGGTCATTGGTAAGACTGACAGTCAGAGAGGTAATTGTTCGGTAGGACGGACATTATTTCAGAGTATGATTGGGACAGGTGCGAACGAGAACGAGTGAATTAGGAAGGAGGGGAACTGCTGCGAGCGGAGGAAAAGTGACGTCAGACAAGTGCCGCGCTGCGATAGGCCGGTTGGTGTGAGCCGCGCTGGCATTGGTGGATTGAAATCAGGAAGCAAAAGCTGACATTTTGAGGGCAAATACAAAGTTGATTCATCATGAAATGTTTTAAAGTTTTACGGGAACTTTGTAGAGGTGATAGACATGTGGTTACTCGGGAAGGAGAGGAAGCTCCTCCCGAGGATACGCCAGCACATTACATGGCAAAGAATGTAGGATTGCATACTATAATTTGGCTTGAGAATTGGCATAAAATGACAGAAGGAGAAGGAGAATTGACTTTCCCACGCTATGGTACTTTCAGGTTAGAGGTGTTGTACCAGCTAAAAAGTATAATGGCTTCTTTACGACCACTACCTAGACCAACAGAGTTTGAGGCGCTACATGCGTGGATTAGAGCAGCGTACGATAGGAGGAAAGACAAGAGCCAGGAAAGGGTGAAGAAATCGGTCAGGGCATTTCAAGATGCAAGGTGGGATGCACTGGAGAAAAGGTGGAGAGTGGAAACGATTGAGGGAGATAAGTTATACCCACTGCTAATACAAAATGGAAAGATTACAAGAATCGATGAGGACGACAGTAATACAGACGACAGCCTGTTAGATAGGTTGTTGGCAGAGAGGCCACCACCATTTAATCCAGACTCAGAAGAGGGAAAGCCGACTCCAGCAGTAACAATTGATGAGAGCCAGAATCAGACTAGCATGAGAGTAGTGGGAAGGATTTCCACAGGAACGGAAGGGGCAACGACGTCTATGATAACACAGCCTCCTGTTGGGAACACAAGGTTACCGGACTCCTTGACAGTACCGGTTACCATTGGCCCTATAGTACCGGTATATGACCCAGACCGAGTGAGAGACGGGAGCTCCGTACAGATGGGAAGGGAAGAAATAACCAGTGAGAGTGGGAATGGGTTCGGAGTACGAGTGGTTCATTTCCCAAGACCATTGGAGACAAGTACGCCGTTACCGGCTACTGCAGACTCTTCCTTTAGACAGGAGGATGAGAGACCAGTCAGACCGAGGTCTTTGCACGAATCCAAGTCAGCTTTGAGGATGTGGACACCAACAGTAACAAACCAAAGTGATAGGATGCCAGGAGATAGGGCACAAAACATCTCGGAAGACAGACCAAGTTCCAGGAATATGATGGAAGGGAATAGGTCACAAGGACAGAATAGTGACTGTGATGAGCGGGACGGTTCAACTTGTCGAGAAGTACTGAGGAGTGCAGTACAGGCAAGGTTGCTAGACGTAGTAAGGTTGAAAGCAGAGGTAGACGAGATGATTAGCGGGAGTCTGCCTTTGGAAAGGATAGAAATGTATGGATCAGATGAGTTGCTGTTCATAGCAAAAGATGTGACTCGAAAAGCTAGAATAGCACATGAAAACTTAACGGCGTTGGCCAAAAGATATGAGGTAGACCTGAATAAAACTAAAACGTTGCAAGGACCGCATAGATTACAATACAGTGACCAGGAGCTGGAAGAGAAAAGAATCACAGGATTAAGGACACACACCAGAGATCTGATTGTAGGAATGCGGATATGGATTTTGTTGGACAAATGGGAAGAAAGGTGGTCCAAGAAGAAACTAGCAAAGAAAGCTGAGGGGGAAACGCCGCCTCCAGGAGGGGGGCGACGGGTGTCGGAAATTTTCCTTTACGGGAAGTACAGAATGGAGGGTATGTGCATGTGCCGTGGAATAGAGGTGATTTGGCTGCATTTACAAATGATTTTCCTCGGCTGAGGGAGAAACCAGTAGAGTGGTACAAGCAGGTTGAGCGGTTTGTTAAAATTTCAAAAGTATTGTGGATTGATTTGAACACCTTGTTTGACATAGTGGTGCCGGGAGATTTGTGGACAGCTTGTAAAGTCGCTGTCGAGTGGCCGACTTCGGAACCTGAAAGGGAGGCGGTTACAAATGGTCCATCACCCCTAGTAATGAAAAAGTATGAGCAGGTGATTACATGGCTAAAACTGAAGATTTCACCTCAAGATATAGATTGGGTTAAGATAGATCGGACTGTACAGGAACCCAAAGAAACGGTGCATGAATATTACGAAAGACTTCTGCAAGCTTTTAAACAGTATAGTGGATTAGATACGTTAGACCCCAAGGATATGGGACAGTTTGTCTCAAAGTTTATACTGGGTCTGAGAACAGAAGTCAGTCTCATGATACAGCACCATTTGATCTGCTGGCAGAACAAGCCGGTAGATGAAATTTTGAGATATGCGAGATACTGTAGTGATGAGGTGGAATCGAAACATCGGAAGCTAAAAGACAAATTGATGCTTGTCCAGATGCAGACAGCACAGGGTCAGTCTAATGGAGGGACCTTAGGAAGAAAACAAGGAAATTTCCAGGGGAACCAGAATGGGCAAGGACAGGGAAAGGGAAAACCAATAGACCCCAAGACGGGAGTGGACGTGGCCACACTGAAGAAGACCACTGCGTGTCATCTTTGTCGCCAGGTCGGACATTGGAAACGCAAGTGTCCTTTGAACCCAGTTAATCAGTTGCAGGAAGAGGAAGAGGGGGCTCAGGCACCCGCGCAAGAGGTAGTTAACACCGTGACGAGGCCTAGGACGATGAAAGGGGGGATATACAGCCCTCACGCCCAGGTTCCCCAGGCTCCAAGGATTTCACAAGGAATACGAATGTACCAACAGATGCCCCTGTTCGAAGACTATGACGAGAGTAGCTCAGACCCTTTATCCTGACGGTGCCTGAGGGGGGAGGAAGACTGCACGCTTGGAGCGGTCTTGGAGGTAGACCAGAGAGGACCTTTTGTGGAGGCAGATATTGAGGGTCATCCTGCCACACTTTTGGTTGATACTGGTGCTACCCGGTCTACTGTAAGATCAGCAGTGGTCCCTAACCTACCCCTCTCGGGACAATCAATCCAGGTTGTTGGAGTAGCGAACAAAAGAATGAGCAGCCCGTTGACAGAACCGATCTTAGTAAAGATAGGTTCCTTCCAAACTAGACATCAGTTTGTAGTGTGTGATACGAGTCCAGTTTGCCTTTTGGGAAGAGATCTGTTGTGCAAGTTGAACTGCACGATTTATTGTACGCCTCAGGGAGTGGAGGTCCAGACGAGGGATGACGATGCTGACTTTAAGGTTACAAATCAGCACCTATGCATAGATCTGTACCCAATGGTGACGGTGGAAGAACTTCCACCTGATTTGAGAGACGCAGTGTCATCTGTGGTGTGGGATTTCGCAGGCGATGAAATAGGTCTAAGCAGAGGGGTTGAACCAGTGCGGATTGAGGTGAAGCAAAATGTTGATTTCCGCAGGACACCTCAATACAACTTGTCGCCTGAAACGATTGCAGGGATAAAACCTGTGATCGAGACTTTCATTGAGAAAGGCATTCTGAAAGAGATCAGAGGTAGCCCCTGTAATTCACCTATTATGGGACTACAGAAACCGAGCGGGAAATACAGGATCGTGCAAGACCTGCGAAAGGTCAACACGATAGTTGTCCCTTGTTGTCCAGTGGTACCGAATCCTTCAGTAATACTGTTCCCATGCGAAGCCGAGTGGTTTACGGTCATCGACTTGTGTCAAGCCTTCTTTTCGATACCGCTCCATGAGGAAAGCCAATTTCTTTTTGCATTCAGGCTGGAAAATCGCGTGTTAACATGGTGTCGTATCCCTCAAGGGTATACAGAAAGTCCATCGATCTTTAACCAGATCCTGAAAAAGAATCTTGAGAGCCTTGTGTTGCCGCAGAACTCAGTCCTCGTGCAATACATAGACGATTTACTCATTGCCTCAGAAACAGAAGATGCTTGCAGAATCGACACTGTAGCCCTGTTGAACCACTTAGCAGAGAATGGACATAAGGTGTCCCCGAACAAGCTGCAGGACTGTTTGAATGAGGTACAGTACTTGGGACACAGATTGGAAAAAGGCAAGAGAAAGGTGTCGCCAGACCGAATTGAGGCAATAATGAGTATGGCAGTACCCACCACACAGAGAGAAGTTAGGATGTTCCTGGGAATGGTCGGCTACTGTCGACAGTGGATTCCTAGTTTCTCCTTGAGAGCAAAGCCTTTGCAGAGGCTTACGCACAAGGATGTGAGTGATCCGGTACCATGGGACGAGGAGTGCTTGATGTCATTCCTGAAACTGAGAGAGGAATTGTGCAGTGCTCCGGCACTGGGGATGCCTGATTATAACAAGGCCTTTTCATTGTTCTGTTATGAGAGGGAAGGATGTGCATTAGCAGTCTTAGCTCAGAACCATGGAAGTGTCCGTAGACCAGTTGCCTATTTCTCAGCTACTCTAGATCCAGTAGCTTCTGCGTTGCCCGGATGTCTAAGATCCGTTGCTGCAACAGGTGTCAGCATTGAAAGATGTGAAAGCATTGTAATGGGACATCCACTGACTGTACATGTGCCACACTCGGTTGAGTTATTGATGACCAGGACCAAGACTCAGCACCTAACGAACAATAGGTTAACGAGGTACGAGCAAGTCATACTTGCCGCAGAGAATGTGACTCTGAAAAGGTGCTCTGTCTTAAACCCTGCGACATTGATGCCTACACCGAACACGGATGATGAAGATTGTGCGGACCATGATTGTCTCGATGTGACCGAACTTTGCACCAAACCGAGACCTGACATTGTCGATGAACCACTGGCTGACCCAGATGAAATTTTCTTTGTCGATGGTTCATGCTTAAGGGACAGTGTTGGGCAATTGAGAGCAGCGTTTGCTGTGTGTACCATTTCGGGAGTGGTTGAGGCTGCTTGCCTAGAAGGAGTACGCTCCGCGCAGGTAGCTGAGATCATTGCCTTGACCCGTGCCTGTTTGGCCACTGATCAAATTCGAATCACGATTTACACTGACAGCCAATATGGGTTTGGTGTGGTGCACGACTTCGGGCAGTTATGGTCTCAGAGGGGATTTTTGACATCATCTGGCTCACCCATTAGGAATGGAGATTATGTAAGACAACTGTTGGATGCGTTACAACATCCGAAGGAAATTGCTGTTGTTAAATGTTCCGCGCATGGGAAAGGGGAAGACTTTGTGTCATTGGGCAATAAATACGCAGACGAGGTTGCCCGGTTCTGTGCAGAACAAGGATGCATATTCACAGATAGATACGCAGGGGAGAGCCAAGAAAGAACCGAGCTCAACATAATGTTGGCCATGCAGACACTTGGGAAGAGCTCAAGCGATTGCAGGATGAAGTCTCAGACCAGGAGAGAGAGGGATGGATCAAAGCTAGTTGTGAGAGAGGAGACGTGGATGTGTGGGTCTCCAGTGATGGGAGATCCGTATTACCTGAAGAGCTGTTGAGTCCGATGGCAAGGCTGATACATGGACAGGCACACCTTGGTAGAGATGCAATGATGAGGGTGTTTAGACAGACGTGGTACAACCCACGATTTCGGACAATGGCTGAAACAGTGTGTCAAAGGTGTGTTACGTGTCAGCAGATGAACGCTGGAAAGAAAACTGTAGTTACATTGAGTCACATTGGGAGGTCGGGTGGGCCTTTCAACAGGATACAGCTAGACTTCGTGGAAATGCCTAAGTGTAATGGGTTGAGATACATTTTAGTGCTGGTATGTGTATTCTCACGGTGGGTGGAGGCATACCCAACACGCAGGTGTGACACTCTCACAGTGGCTAAGTTATTGTTGAGGGAGCTCATCCCTAGGTTCGGGATCCCAACCTCTTTGGAATCTGATAGAGGAAGGCACTTCCACAGTGAAATCATGAAGTTACTTTGTGCTGCATTGAATATTGACCAGAGACTCCACTGTAGTTACAGACCAGAGGCTTCTGGGATGGTGGAACAAGTTAATGGAACTTTGAAGGCCCGGATGGCAAAAATGTGTTCTTCGACATCCCTGAAATGGCCCGACGCTTTGCCGCTTGTGTTGATGAGCATGCGAAGTGTCCCCCACGAGATACTAATGGGAAGGGCAATGAGGTTGCCGGCAGTACCAGCTACAGCTTTGATAAACATCACTGATGACTTGATTCTCGATTATTGTAAAGGACTATCTGATGTGGTCCGTTCTGTATCCCAGCAGGTGCAAGCTGCAGTGGTCCCAGCCTCGAGTGATCTGTGCCACGACTTGTGTCCCGGAGATTGGGTGCTTGTCCGGAAACACGTGAGGAAGAGTTGCTTGGATGCCCGCTGGCGTGGCCCGTACCAGGTGATACTCATCACGAACACAGCAGTAAAGTGTGGAGGATTGCCGAACTGGGTGCATGCCTCCGATACCCGCAGAGTTTCAGCACCCTTGGAAGAAACAGCTCCTCTCGTAAATGAAAATCCAGCTGATGTGGCAGGGCCACATGAGAGGACAAGTCAAGCTGTAAGGGTTGCTGACACAGCTGGTGGTGCACTAGAGCAAGCTGAAGGGGGTTTCCACAGTTCGAACCCTGACTCAGACACCGAAGACAGAAACGGTGCAGTGGGCGGAGAAGAGTCAGATTCAGCAGAAAGAGGAAATAGTGCACTGGGTATAGCAGGGGAAGGCAGACGAACGAACAGAAGTGAAGAAAGTTGGCCTGAAAGACAGAGGCGACGGAACCTGAAGTTAGCACCTGAAAGAGACCTTGCCCCAGTGTCTGAAGCATCTGAAACAGAGGCAAGTGACGAAGACCAGGCTCAAGATAGTCGGCGAAGGTCGAAAAGAACCAGAGTACCTTGTCGCAGATACTCTACCCCTGAGTGGACTTACACAGTGTTTGATGCAGGGGGTAGTGAGTACGGGAAGGCTGAGGTCAGTGCTGGTGGTCCGTCGAAGCCCGAATGTGGTGGTGAAGGTGGTGCTGCAGTTGCCGGGGCTCGAAGTAGAAGGAATACTGACCCTCACAGTTCCGAATCCCCCGCTTCTGAGTGAAGTCCGAAACTTGGTTCTGCATCGACTCGAATTTCCGTCTTTTGGGTTTGAGCCGTCTTCACATGAAATGGTAATCTTGCGTCTTGAACTTTTGTATCACGTTCTGGAACTGCTCAATGAGGATCTTATTGTGGATCAACCATAAACTGTAAATAAAAGTCTAGGTCCGAGTGGAAGAAGAATAAACTTAGGGACTTTCCACAGAAGAGGAACGAAAACTAGGGAAGTCTTTTTCTGGACTGTGTAAATAAGATTGTGATCGAAAAGGGAAAATCCGGAGATTTCATGGTTGCTCGAGCTGATTAAGCAAGTCACGAGTAAAGGACACAGAGACTTTTTCAGGGTTCATTGCTATAACCAAGAACTTTTGAGAACTTTCGAAACCATGGAGCCGGGAGATCCCAATCGTAGATCTAAGTGGATTGTAGGCGTACTTATAAGTAGTGTGATAGTTTCTATAATCATAGTAATCATAGTCTCATATACTGGTTCGCATGAGCTAGAAGTGAAGGGGGTGCCAGGGACACCTACACCTACTACACCTAGCCAAAAGGGGGTAAACATGGGAGCTGACAGAGCTTTGCTATTAGAAGAAAGTCGTAGGTTACATATAGATTTGTCTAGGAGTGATTTTAAGCTTAATGCATATGCTAAGCTGCTATATGAGTATGTTGATGTGATGGATGCGAAAGATTGTTATGTGTGTATGCAGTTGCCTGCTTCAGTGGACGAGGGTATTAGGTATCACCATCTTCCACTGACTTATGGAATTTCATGTAGTCTTTTGCTTAGTTTATTTTATGAGAGAGATCAGTTTGAGTATTTCTTTTCCAATTTCGACGCAGTGCTTCCTGAAGTCCCAGCTTACAAGCATTTGAATAAGTATGACTATTATAAGACCGAGGATAGACTCAGGAAGTTCTTCATACCGAGTTTGGAATTGGATACAGCATTCGCTCACAGACACAATCTGACCTGCTCGTTGTCAGATGTAGAGAAAAAGTTTGTAGATCAGGTAGAGGACAGGTATAGAAAGCTGACCCAGTCACGAGACATGGGGCATAACAGACTTGATTGGACAGATGAAGAAAAGTTGCATAAGACAAAGGGAAGCTATGGTCCTATAGCGTTAGACAAAGAGCAGAGGGGTAAGTTGTGTATAAGGCGTTATCAGACTTACTACGAAAAGGTTGCAGTGGGACAAAGCACTTGTGATCACGTTTTCACCATGGCAGATGTGGCAAAAGATTTTCTCCAAGGTCCTGTGCAAGTGATACCAACGGTGTATTTTGTGTGTGGGAAGAATGCTTATGTGAGGTTGCCTGCAAATTGGTATGGAACATGTTATTTGGCAATAATATTTCCAAAGATTTACCGTACAGAGGATTTGGAACTTCTGGAAGGTGGGAAGCATTCAAGAGCGAGACGAGCTGCAAGTGCAGGAATTGTTGTGGGGGATATCTTTGGAGCTATGATACCCAGTCTGGGAGTAGTCTTGAATGATGTGAAAATGCGGAGATTAGCGACTGTGGTAGATGAATTTTCAATGAATACAGCAAAGTCATTGGTGCTGGTGGAAGGAGAGATGTTGTCGATAAGGGCAATGGTTTTGCAGAATCGCCTTGCTTTGGATGTCTTGTTGGCAAAAGAGGGCGGAGTCTGTAAATTGTTGAAGGTTCAAGAGTGCTGCACTTATATACCAGACCGTAGCAAAGATCTGGAGAAATATATAAGTAACATCACTACAATCCACACAAAAATAGCGGATTTGACCGAAGAGGGGGCTTGGGAAAAGGTTGGCAAGGGTTTTGGTCAAGTGGGGAGTTGGGTTGCACATCTGGGAAGAGGATTCCTTGGGTATGTTCTGAGACCCCTCCTTATCGTGGTGGTTTGTGTGGTCTGTCTGTGGATTTTGATCAAGGCCTACAAGTGGTATCGAGCAGGCCGAGTCAAGAGAGCTTTGAGGGAAAATGAGATGAGATTGGCAAGACTGCAGGACAGTCAATATCAGAGGCTCAAGAGCATGGAGAAACTAAGATCAGGGAAAATGGCAACGAGTTCTGTTTAGATCGGTTCTTTCTCCAAGGGAGTTGAATGAAATGTGATGACAGGAGTCATCAAAGGGGGAACTGATAGAGCGAAATGTTCTTGTGAATTGTAGGGGTGCATCATAATCACTGGTAGTCCGCACCCGCATGTACTCAGAAATATATTCGTATATATTTAGTTGTATATCCATGCATGTTTAGTAAAGAATGAATAGTTCACTGATATAAAGTGAATCAGCAGTATAATTGTGTTATGGTAATTATGCAATGTAATGTTTATTGAATTGTGTGAAAAATAACGCATAGAGGAATTAGTTCGTGTGTAATTCAATTGCAGTAGTTTAAACGTGCACCATATTAAAGTTGCACATGTAATTCATTTTCGCATATGAATTGTAATGAAAATGCTTATAGGGAACAGTAAGGTGTGTGTTTAAAAGTTATATGTAAAGGCCTGACTACATATATGCTTAGGGAAGGCCTGGTTTATTCTTATGTTAGCTTATTTTGTAGGCAGAGAAAAGTTTCTCTTGGTAAGGCTCTCTGGGCACAAACGGTAGATTTAATTAGCACAGTAGAAGGTTTCTGTTGAACGTATCTTTTGTTGCAGGTGCAAGGACACATGTCTCGTTAGTAAAGACTAACTCTTTGTTTTCAAAAGTTAGAGAGATGGGAGGCATGGTACGGGAAGTGCAATGGAATTTAGGGATGATACTTTCAGCGGAGAAGGTGCCTGGGACTCAAGGTCATCGCAACCGTCCAGGATGAAGTAACCGTTTCGATGGAAAAGCACAAGAAAGAAGACCTGGCCAAGGAGGCGTGACCAAGGCGTGTACAATTGTATTAGGATTTTGCATTAGGGATAGTGTCCCGAGGGAGGAGGCCAGAGAAAAGGTAGAGGAGACCAGAGAGAAGGAAAAAGAGTGTCCTGAGGAAGGAGCTGAGCTTAGGTATTATGTGATTGCACTTCTGAGGAAGTCTTCACAGCTGACACCTTTTATTCATTCTTGCCTGGGAAAATCGTTATGTAGGGATGCCACTAAGTGTTAGTGTAGGGACAGCAATTGATTTAAAGCTTGCTTAGATAAATGAAGAGCAACGTAGAAATTGGAGCAATCATAGCTTGGTTGATCCTTCTAGAACTATCGATCCTCTTTATTCTGAGTCGGATGAGACTCCTGCGTAGGTTATTATTTGTATTAGTGCCCATCTATTTCTTTAACCTCGTGTTGAGGTGCTTGCATGTCCAGTTATTTTTGGCGATAATAAATTCTTAAACTTGAATTCGGAGTCAGTGGTCCTTTCAGACAAAATGAATGCTGTTATATAACCAGATGAGATTCTCTCCTTTACACTATTCAACAGGTAAAAAGATCTTGGCGACCAGAAGGTTCTTATAGATAATTAGATAAGAATCGGCGTTATCAATACGAGGTTGTGGGCAATTCAGCAAACAATGTACAGTAATGAATCTATTTTTTATTTTATTTTAGTTCTTGTGATGTGTGCGTTCAATTGCACATTTCATTGCTTTATTGAGATACTGCCATTTACTTTTAGCAGCATTTTGTCTGGTGGTCGGTATTCTCTCCAGGCTCATCGACGAGGGTCCTTGAATATTTATTTAAACATTAGCTTTACAAACCTATATACTTGTTGAAGTTCCAATGGATATTTATTTTCTTGTGAACAAATATATCAGAGTGGCGTCTAGACAATAACTTCTTTGTCTCTTTTTTGTTAAGACTCTCTAGAGGTTGCAGGTTTTCCTTCTGCATGTTTATGCATTAAGCAGAGAACATTAATGGGACTGTGGTCTTGTGGATTAGTTTGTGAAACTAATATGTTTAGCTTAAGAATGTATTTGCCTATGAAAGAAAGATGGTCGGGTTACAATAGTATTGGACATGCAATCCGTTCAACAGAACTGTGGACAGCGTTTGTAGATTTTAGATTTTCATGATTTTTACCAGGGTAAAGGAAAAACAAGCAGTTATGAATAGCAGGACCATTGTACTGAAGCAGTTCTAGTGTGCTTTCAAACTTCTTATCAAGGCCTAAAACCGCTACTGTTAGAATAGAAAAGTACCTCACATGCTAATAGACGTGTACCCCTACCCTGACTGCTTCATGCTGCAGTGATATCTGGATCCTTGGTAACAAATTGTGGTCTTGGGGGGAAACGGATCATGCATGTGTGCCATGACCTAGGCCTGCCTTATGGATTGTGGTTTTGTTAGACCAGGAGGGCTGCACAATGCGCTACCCTCATAGTGGTGAAGGGGTACAGTTCTTACCAAGAGTTAAGTAGCCCGAGCACAGTTTTGGCAGCATACTTTTTAGGTCGAGCCTAGCTACAGCACGCATGAGCTGCTCGCTCTGGGAGACTGCTGTAGTAGAGAATGGGAGAGAAGCCGCGCCCACTGTCCTCTGATATTTTTAATTGGCGTGTGTCATTGTCTTTCGTAAATGCTGCCTTCGGATTCGTTAATAGGCGGGAAACAACCTTTACAACGTGGTCATTACACCGCGATGCCTTTACAACGCGGTTGTTACAACAACTGCGTTGTTAGTACGCAATGCATTTACATCGCAAGTCTTTACAACGAATTCCACTGGGGGGCGCAGAGGTATTGGAAATTAATTCCAACACCTTCCCTACTGTTGCGCAAACTGGAGTAGGAATAGTAAATAATACTATTCCTAAGTCCAGCGCGCACCCTAGTGGATGTCATTGTAAAGACTTGCGATGTAAATGCATCGCGTACTAACAACGCAGTTGTTGTAGCAACCGCGTTGTAATAGCATGTGATGTAATACATCGTGTAGTAAAGTGCTATATTCTTAATAGGCTTGTTAGTCCCTCCTTAGTACGGCCTTTTCTTGATTTGGAACCTCCCATGGCTACTGGCCTCTTTACTTGGTTGTTACATGGTACATGTACTTTTTTCTTTATTGAGTTTTACCTACGTTAGGAACGTCGACTTGCAGAATTCGTACAGAATATACTACTGCATCACTATTTCCCTTTGGGCTCAGGGATGGACATGGTGAAGCTGCTCCCCCCAGATGCTTTTCCCATCCTCTTGCACCAGTCCCTTTCCTGTCACACCTCATGGAGTTCAGTCGACATGATTTTAACACTAGTTTATTTACCAACCGTCATAGGGCTTTTTCAGAATCAAAGTGAAGAGACTTTACTTTTTTTGTTGTTGTTTTGTTTACTATTTTCCAACAGTCCAGAATCTCTCCTATCAATGATCCAACATAAACGATACACTGTAATAGAACATAACACATTGTTTTATGTAGCGCTTCATAAGGCACGCCTGCCATGTCAAGTAGCTATAACTGTCAGGTGTTGCTGATACCCAGTTAAAGCGTACTGTGTGGCACAAGAGAATTGGTACAGCGTGCTGTTCATTAACCACTGAGACAGGACAGTGGGGCAGGGGTACGTGGATTTCCACCCGCCCTCGGGTCTACTTACAGCGGCTGACAGTGGGACAGGGCAGTCAGGGAGAGCAAGGGCAAGTTAAGGGTCCTCCGTTGGGCTTACTGTAGCTGGCTGTGGGACAGTGAGTGACGGAGAGTATGGGCAGGATAAGGGTCTCTGGTGGTGCTTACTGTAGATAGCATTGCCAAGTGGACAGTGGCTGGCAGTGAGATAGGACAGTAAGGGCGAGCAGAAACAGAGGCAGGTTGGGGGTCCCACGTGGTGGTTACGGTGGCTGGCAGTGAGATAGGACAGTTAGGATGAGCAGAAACAGAGGCAGGTTGGGGGTCCCATGTGGTGGTTACGGTGGCGGGCAGTGAGATTGGACAGTGGAGGAGGGTCAGACGGAGGCGGCCCCCATTGCTCTTACTGTGTCTGGCAGAGAAGCAGGGCAGTGAGAACCAGTGGCGGTGCATCCATTGGGGCATTGGGGCATTGCCCCACTAATCAGCATGGCGCCACATTCTTCCTCGTTAACTTAACGAGGAAGATTAACTTATTAACTTCACCGGCGTCCCGCGGCCGGAGTCAGTCAGGAGTCAGACGCGTCGCTGAAGGGGATGGGGCGGGTCAGCACTTGACTGACAGCAGCAGCAGGGCAGGCCCAATGCGCATGTTCGGGTTTGGGCTGATCATTTTTCTGACCAGCCCGAACATGCGCACTGCAGTGCCCTGCATTAGGAGAGCGAGCAAGGGCGAGGGTTGCCAGTGGCCAGTGACCGCAGCCCCAGGTCTCCTATGGGTGGGGACAGTCCCTGCTCAAGCCAATCCTGGCGCTGCTGGAGCAGCGTCTGGATTGGCTGAGAGGGGTTGCCACCAGGCACCAGCCACTCATGAAGGCGCCAACACGGACCCCGGCCCAGGAGCACACAGTAGAGGCAGCGCGGACCCGGCGGTCAGGTAAGTTTTCAAGGTTTTACTTTATTTTAAAAAAAAACCCGGACCCCCCCGACCTCACCCCCCCGAGACCCCCCCTGCGAGTATTGCGAGCCGCGACTGTTCTGCTGCTGATGTGCTATGGCGTCTGTAGTGCTGTTCAGGAGTTTTTCGGAGCAGGTCCATGCAATGTTCACTACCCCTACACAACAGTCTCGCCCGTGATTCGTGCCCACACTCGTGTCCTCTTGACCGCTACTTGATTTTTAGTGGTTTTCAGGTTACGCCCATCCACTTTGAATGACAGGGACACTTGAAACTCCTGGTAATCAGGGTATTACGTGTAACACAAGGTGCACTTTCCTTCAACCCCTCTTGGGGGTGAGGCCTCAGGCTCTAATACCTGTTGCAGAAAATGTAGAGAATTGGGCATTTTCAAACACAGGCTCACAGTTCTTTTCTAAGACAGCCAATGTCATTCTAAACTTTTTTAAGTATCCCGCCATCTTATCTTCCTTACAACATTCTATCTGTAAACGCATCATATTCCTTGCTCATGAATTTGCTGACTTTATTTGCAGATGTGCAAGTGTTTAGTTTTCTAACTGCAGTACCAGTGGCGGTGCGTCCATTGGGGCGTTGGGGCGTTGCCCCACTAATCAGCATGGCGCCACATTCTTCCTCGTTAACTTAACGAGGAAGATTAACTTATTAACTTCACCGGCGTCCCGCGGCCGGAGTCAGTCAGGAGTCAGATGTGTCGCTGAAGGGGGTGGGGGCGGGGCAGCACTTGACTGACAGCAGCAGCAGGGCAGGCCCAGTGCGCATGTTCAGGTTTGGCCTGATCATTTTTCTGACCAGCCCAAACATGCGCACTGCAGTGCCCTGCATTAGGAGAGCGAGCAAGGGCGAGGGTTGCCAGTGGCCGCAGCCCCCGGTCTTCTATGGGCGGGGACAGTCCCTGCTCAAGCCAATCCTGGCGCTGCTGGAGCAGCGTCTGGATTGGCTGAGAGGGGGTGCCACCAGGCACCAGCCACTCACGAAGGCGCCAACACGGACCCCGGCCCAGGAGCACACAGCAGAGGCAGCGCGGACCCGGCGGTCAGGTAAGTTTTCAAGGTTTTACTTTATTTTTAAAACCCCTCCGCCCTCCCCCCGACCCCACCCCCCCGAGACTCCCCCCTGCGAGTATTGCGAGCCGCGACTGTTCTGTTGCTGATGTGCTATGGCGTCTGTAGTGCTGTTCGGGAGTTTTTCGGAGCAGGTCCATGCAATGTTCACTACCCCTAAACAGCAGTCTCGCCCGTGATTCGTGCCCACACTCATGTCCTCTTGACCGCTATTTGATTTTTAGTGGTTTTCAGGTTACGCCCATCCACTTTGAATGACAGGGACACTTGAAACTCCTGGTAATCAGGGTATTACATGTAACACGAGGTGCACTTTCCTTCAACCCCTCTTGGGGTGAGGCCTCAGGCTCTAATACCTGTTGCAGAAAATGTAGAGAATTGGGCATTTTCAAACACAGGCTCACAGTTCTTTTCTAAGACAGCCGATGTCATTCTAAACTTTTTTAAGTATCCCGCCATCTTATCTTCCTTACAACATTCTATCTGTAAACGCATCATATTCCTTGCTCATGAATTTGCTGACTTTATTCGCAGATGTGCAAGTGTTTAGTTTTCTAACTGCAGTACGCTTGCACCTGGGTTTGAATTCTTCCGCGCACTTTGTCTATGATCTCCGTCTGTGCAGGGGGTTAGGTATCGTATCCATGGTGCAACAGGTGTAGTGGCACCGCGGTCCAGGGGTGTGACTGGCACGTGGCACATGGCTATATTTACTGCTCAGCGAGGGCTACGAAGCCCGTTTTCCTTGTTCGTCATTAGGGCCCTTGACATGGCTGTTTCGCTGCGTCTGTGCAGCCCATTTTGAAGCAAGTTGACACACAATCTGTTTTGGCAGCGAGACAAGATCAGAAAGGGAACTTGTGAGTGGATTAAAGAGATCTTTACATCACGTGAGCGGCGCTGACCTTCCCTTATCGGGTGTATCGGCTGTCAGCGCCCGACAGCCTGGTGTGTGCACTTCACTTTCGAGCTGTGCCAGTCCTCTCACTTTCTCCACCCGTGCAGTGCATGCTGGGACTCGCAGCTTCAAAGCCCTCGCCACGGGTGATTCAGTCAACTTTCAAAGCAGGGTCAGCGTTGCTGCAGGGCTGAAGGGGAACTCATCCTGCCAGGGCCTGCAGGAGAGGGGACGACACCCAGGCGTGGGAAGTTGTAAGACACTTAATTCTGTGTGAGAGCCAGGGGCGCAGCTATGGATGGTGCAGCAGGTCCGGACCGTGGAACCCTCGCTACGTCACTGAGCTGGGCAGTACTGGCCTGGGTGCACCAGGACAGACTGAGCTGGGAAGAGCTGGAGTGCCCTGGAGCAGGGCGGCGGAGGGGGCATGGGCGGAAGTAAGGGGGTGTTGACAATGTGTACTGAGTGTGTGGCCTGGCCTAGAGGTTCAGCTGTGGGTTTGCACATCTCGCGCTGCACCAGCTCTCGGTGCTGGAACTGATTAACTGCGGTGGCGCGTTGGTTCTGGCAATGTGCAATGCGTGGTGTTGAATTATTGGCTTTACAGTGGCATGAGCTCATTGTAACACAAGGCTGCACTGACTGCACTACACTACACTGCAAGCCGATCCAGGAAACATGCAGTGCTCAGCTGCACGGTGGTGTATTTATTATTGTTAAAGGACGAGGTGTGATGCATGTACTCATTGTTGTGGAAGAAGACAGCACTGTAAGCTTTCCTGTGCTGCATGTGCTCAGTGGTGGACAACTGTGAGGCACAGTCAGGAACTGAGTACCTGCACTGCTTTCCTTTGACAAGATATAGCCTGCACTTCTTTCATTTGCAGTGAGAGAGCCTGCACTTGTTTCATTTGCATGGAGCGAGCCTGCACTACTTTGATTTGCAGGGAGAGAGTCTGTACTTCTTTGATTTGCATGGAGCGAGCCTGCACTTCTTTCATTTGCAGGGAGAGAGCCTATTTGTGTGCTAATTAGAGTGGAATAAATGATTGGCTGTTTGCTGCATCGCCGTAAAGAGTACCCACATGTTCAGACTACGTGAACATAATGTGCACGGGCATGGCGCATCAAAGTTTGTCAGCTGCATTACCTCAGCAGGCGTGGGGCCTGTCGGAGGGAATTTGCTGATAATTGTCCCATATGATTTAGTGGCTGACTTGGCGAAAGTGAAAGATTTAAAAATGCTAGTTTGACTCTATGAATGGCTTTGGCAAAAAAAAGTTTGTTATTCTCTATGGATGGATTCATGCTTTGCCTGCCTTATCTCAGGCTTGCTGAAATTCCCTTGCCTTATCTCAGGCATGCTGAAATTCCCTCACACCACTCATGTTGATTTTAATTTACAATATTTCTCACTGCACTCCTGCATTTTGTTTGAACATTGCTGCCTAACTTACAAGTACTTGTTATACATTAGCCTGTTGAATAGGTTTTAAATCTGGCAGGTGTCCCTAGTCACCAGAAGCAAGACTGGCCCTTCCAAAATACAACATCCTCATGTCTCAGCCATGCTTTTTCTGATGCTGCCCCTGGTATTAGAATAATAGTCCACTGCAAATTGGACACTTCCTTCACTTCAATACATTAGAAAGGCTTTACTGTGCACCTGTTGTATTGGTCTTTTTTGCAGATGATTTGTGGTGTTTGGTGAACTTCTTATTGCTTCCATGTTTTCTTTGTACTTTTATTCATCTGTTTTACCTGTATGGAAATCCTTTTGTGGATTTTGCTAATTTCTTTGATCTCTTTGGCACCTAGTCACACTTAGTGAACCTAGTCTACTTTCTAGAGCAGGCATCAGCAACCGGATATGGCGATTACTGTTGTCATGTGCACCTATTATAAGCAAGATTGAGCTTTTTTCTCCGTATAATTTGTAATTTTGCCTTGTCATTGTGTTTTTCAGGCTGGTTTTTAGATATGCAATGATGTATAGTGAGCCATATGTTTAACCTGTAAGGCAGGTGCAAGGGATGTGTTATGTTTTGTGAAATCGACCTGTTTTATTCAAGTGGCCTGTTCCAGATCATAAACATTCTGGCATGCAAAACAAATGGATTTAACCGAGATCTGTGACTGGGGGTGAATGTTTGATTTGTTCAGCATGAAGACTGAAGGTGGGGAGCTGGTTTCTGGCGTGTTAAACATGTAATACTCCCCTGTGTTTGGTTTCCAGTTCCCTGGGCGAGGCAGGTATGCCCGTTAAACATGTGGGTGCTGCTGAGCTCATGTCCTGGGCTGGGAAGCTTATGTTCAAGGATATTTTTCAGCACCTTGATCCTTTTTCATGTTTTTCATGTTTCCATATTGCCTCTTGGAGTCTTGGTACAGCACTGTGGCTAATAAAAAAATGCTTCCTTTGATATTACTCAGCAATGCATTGTATCTCGAAGTCTCTTATGAAGCTCTGTGGTTATACTGAATAAGCAGCTACCTATGTTATATGATATCTCTTTAATAATGTAATAACTGCACTTTCACAATTGCTTTATTAACCTTCTTGCTTTCTCAAATTTGCTTGAAAATGCACCATTTGACCACTCTTTTTTCAAAATTTTCTCGGGGGGTAAACCCCCCCAGACCCCCCTTAGGTTGTTCGGGCTCGCTCGCTACGCCCGCTCGCTTCGGTGCAGTATGACAATAATTTTACGCCTCACCACTTTCAAATGTCACCAGCCGCCACTGGTGAGAACTACCAGAGACAGGTTGTGGTTTCCCAGTTGTGCTTACAGTAACTCGCAGTGGGACAGGGCAGGAGGCGGATCCGAGCCTCCATGTTGCTGGCAGTGTCTCTTGGATGCTGCAAAGCTGTCTCTCTTGTGCTTCCCAATCCCGAGTAACCGGTCACCGACTTTAAACATGCCAGCTATTAATCAGTGGGGTGAGGTGAGGGGGGCACACAGGGAAAAGCTGTAGTCAGGTAATCCTTGTGTTAAGTTTCCTTTAAACCACTCAACCCCTTCAGTGTTTACTTATTTCACAAGTTGGTAAATGCGTCCACGCTGCAGAGATACCGTGTTCCCCAGAGCGCAGCGAAGATTTTCCTGGCAAAGGCGGCAGGGACAGATATCAATGTAGCCATTTGCTTTTCGGGTAGAGGGTCAGAGGTTTTTGTTGAGAGTTGCCCTTTGTCTTGATAACAGGTCCGTGTGGAACTCGAATCTGCAGCAGCATTACAACTGTTTTAGTAGCACAGTAAGAAGATCCATAAATTTCCACCCTCTACAAGGAGTTTTGGAAGTGCATTCCTGTACCCTAACATATTTTCATAAATGGACAAATTTAGCCATTTTACAGCGCAGCAAAAGCCACAGGTTTTTTTAGGGGGTTCTGAAAAGAAAGTTGTGAAATATACCATAGGTACACTAACTGGCAGACCACCAAAGACTCCATCGGTGGCCTCTACAGCTTTTAAAATACATTTTCGGTATTTTAGGTCTGGCCTAGGGACAGCTTTATTAAGCTGCCATGCTAGCCTCAGGCTTCCCCAAAAATGGTAATATAAACAGGGCTCGAGGCGATAGTAGATGCTGTCTATCCACTATTTTCAGAGGGTAGACGCCGTCTACCCTGCTGCAAAGCTGCCCCCTTTCAGTGGAGTGCCACCTCATATGATGAACTGGTCCTAGTGTCATTTTCTGACATCTGGACACTTTCAGCAGTGCCTGTAAGTTGTCTGCTTTTGTTCCAAGCAGCAACGTGAAGGCGGGGAAAGTTAATGACCGAGAGGCCTCTTGAGAGGGCAGAGGCCACAGCTCAGCCTTTCACACCGACCCTCCCATCTCTGCCTATCGAGCCAGGACCTCATGCCCCTTCCGACCCTCTCATGGCCATCTCGCCGCACCCTGTTGATGGCTGGTCAACCTTGGGCACGACAATTTTATTTCCATAGAATTATCACACGTTTTGTCCTCAAACTCCACCCCACCAACAACAGCGTGTCACACTGCCTACATGCCACTCTTTTAGCCCACTAACTTTCCTATTTTCATGTTCCGACATGAATTTTTTTTTTTTTAAATTGTATAGAATTTAATCACTCTTATTTAGTACTCTACTAGCCATGCCTCTCAAAGCCAGTCTTTCCTCCCTTCGGCACGTCCGTTGTCCTTCAAAAAAGCTAATTATTATTGGCACCCTCATGTCTTCTGCAAGGCAGTGTTGTTGCTTATGTGAAACTCGCTGTAAAAGTTCAAATATCTAAATGATGTGTTTGTAAAAATTGTATGTTTGTAATGTACAAAGTGCTCTGATCTAGTCGCATAGTGACGTGGCCACATTTCATTATTATTTTTTTGGTGTGCTAATCTAATTGGTGTAATGGAGGCAAAACAATACTGCTGCACCTAGAATGGGTTTAGTTAACACATGGAAGTGCACAGCTTGAAACAGCATCCTTGATGACCTGGATGGAGGTGATCACCCTATGGATACTGGCCTGCTCTATACCACACTTCAAATACAGTTGGCCTTCTCAATTTTTCCTTCAACTTTGCTTGTTTTAAGGTATATCTTGCTGTAATGACTGAGGATCTAATCTACCTATTTACACAAACGGAAAGGCTGATAATTGACAACGAAACGATCGAAAACAAATACCTGAACCAGTCATGTACTGTGAATTTGCCCAACTGTATTGAAAATCAATTAAAAATATAAAAAAAGAACTTCACAAAACCCCACCCCCTCGATCCTCCTTTTGGACATTTGCATACTGTCCTCACAACTTGGTAGAAAGTTTTGCAATCCTGATCTACCGCCATTTTTTAATCACTCAACATAGCAGTATTAACCCTAACTATGTTTTTTCCAACTTAATTGGTTAACTCTATCACCCTATAGAAAGCTGCTGTTGTAATTTTCTTCTCTTTAGTCCAATCAAATGACAATGGCATTTATTTGTGGACACTTTGTACTTATAGTCATTGCTTGCAGGATTTCAAAACATATAAATCCAAGCCATTGTCATTTACGATGCCAATATCTCAAAATCTCGCGAATGCAAGTCTTATTGCATTGTAAATGCTTGTTTTTAATGAGTAATCAATAGCATTGCCAGGCCCATTAACATGTACCATGGGTGTGGGACCTTCTGGCCCACTCAATTAAAGTTCCTTTGCTGTGTACTTAGTTCGCTGGAAAAGCATATGCATTACACGGCGTACTGTTTTGTATGTATGCCCGTAGATGGAGTGCATGGAGGACTGCTTGCAATTTTTTACATAATGAGCTGATATGTATGTCTGCCTGTGGCAGCAGTGTATGGAGGCCTGGGCATGTGCTTATACATAACGCTGTTATGTATTTGTGCCTGTGGCAGCAGTATATGGTTTGTGTGCAGCGCTAAGGATGCACGAGTGCCTGGGAATGGTACAGTGCATAAGGCTTGTGGGTTCAGAGTGGCAACCCCAGGGTTGGTTGGAGGGCATGTGGACCTAGAAGATTCTCCCAGACACATTTTTGGATTGCTCCTTTCCTGAGAGCTGGGTGGGACACACACCAAATAAAGGAAGAGCCAGGCTCTTCAGAATAATTCAAAAGGGACTCTTTGATTCTGAAAGAGGTCATTGGTCAAAGGGGGCATGGGTATATCTCAGAAAGGAAATGGGGCTGATAAATGAATCATAAAGAAAAGGGCTCGAGTCCTTTGTTAACAATTTGATGCACATATCACTAAGACAGACATCCAGGTGTGACCTCATAGTCACTCCCATGGCCTTTGTTTGGAGACTGTCATGCTGTGATAGATTGCTCTCCGGAAGAAGACCACAACAGAAGAGTGGGCACTTCAGAGTGGTCGACCCCTAGAACACGAACTTCAAAGACAGAGACACTAAGGGGCCCATTACGATGATGGACGGAAGGACATCCGTGCTGGTGGCAGAAAACCGTAATGTATTCCGTCCCAGGTGCGGTCATTACGACCACCAAATCACAATGGTCCAACAGAGGTCATTTACCGTCCACCACGGTCTGCCAGGCTCCGCACGTTTTGTGCGTATGCAAGGGTGGCGGAGGGAGCAAACAGAGCAGGACCGGCGTGCGGAAACACGTTCCGTCCGCCAACCAGATCACGATGTTGCAAACAGCCCTTCCCACTGCCGCGTAAAAACCACCACGTTGCGGATGGCGGAAATATAACAACGGAGAGGAAGAGCCGATACAGAAGCCATCTAAACCACCAGAGCCGCCATGGATCCAGCGCCACAGGCCTTCCCGCTGCTCTACCTGCTGCACCTCCGGCAGATAAGACGCCGCCGTGCTCAACAGCAGAGGTACGTACCAAACATCTCCACGCATGCAACCGCTGAACAACTACAACTCCCAGCAAGCGTGGCGGCACCACGACGAATGTGGCAACCTGCCAAATGCATAGTGCGAGGCCCACCCAATCCCCATGAGTGACCCTCAGTGCCCCTGAAGGCAATTGGGGCCAATGCCGAGCCCCGCAGTTGCAGAGCGTGCACACCGCAATATCAAAATATGTACGCCGAAGGCCCCCATTGGCTGATGGCTCATCCGCATAGTGTGTGCCACACCACGGCGGCCTGGAAGCTGCGACCACAACCCTGCAACATTCAATTGGGGCCACTGCGTGTCATCGCTGCGGATGCCAGCTCCCGCGCATGCCAACACATACTGCATTTGCATTGGCGCCATGCGAATTACATCACACATCACAGCTCATTCGCCTAAAGTGATTGGTGCACCCCATGTGTAATGTTGTGGAGCACGAGGCCCCCAAGCATATAAAGTAACCACACAGACACTGTACTCGTATGGGAGAACTGGCCCAGGGCACGTGCGTCTGGCCCCGTTTGTTGGCAGGGTCACAGGTCCAGTGACGCCTGTGCTGGGGCTGTGGGGTGGGGGGTAAGCCAGCCCTCTGGGAGTGGCTGGTACAACAGAACAACTAGAACAGTGACCAGCTGCTCACTACACTGTGAAGGGATGAGAGAGTGTGACCTTTGAGTCAAGTCTTCACACACATGGTATGTCCAAGAAAGGAGAGTGAAATTACATACATTGTTATGCCTCGTGGCCAGCATGGACTGAAATGAGGGAAAGAGTCAAAAAGGACAAAGGTCTCTCGCACTGTACCAATGTTGTGTAATGAAACATCCAACCTGTGAACATCGCTTGTATATCCCTTGACATCTGACTGGCGTCTCTTGGCCAGGGGTCGTCCTGTGAAGGGCCAGTGACGTAGGCAGACAATCTGAGGTGTCCATTGTCTGCACTTCAGACATACTTGTAATCCCTAGCACTCCCAACACACGTACTGGTGTGGCGTGCAGTGTGCCTAGCTGCCATTGCCTGCAAATGTTCCCAATCACGTCCTGAGTCAGTGCTTCTCCAGACCAAACGCCCTCAAAAATCCTGCCCACCAGTATGGATGACATGTGATTACCACACCTTGTAATGCTCATTGGCTTTCGTGACATTCCCTGTAGACTGATGTACTTACATACTTGTATGACTGATTGTCTCTGCACAATGTGTGCGTGATGTAAAGTACTGTCACACCCTACACTGATATCAGTAGCGCCATACAACAAATGAAATGCACATGAGCGAGTGGCTGTGGAGAGATGAGGGGCGCTGGACTAGGGTGGCAGAGAGGGAAGCCGAGGAGGAGGGCATGAGTGAGAGCATGAGAAGTGTCACTTACCTGATACTCCCACCTCAGGTAACCTCCTCCTCCCATCATGAGGACCCTTCATGGATAAAAACACTTCATGAGAGTGATAACATCTAGAAAGAGAATTAGGAAGGAAAGAATGCGTCTCCCTGGCCCTTGTAAAACTGAGGAGAGATAAAGGAGGGCCCTGAAGCAGGCCTGGCAAGAGACATAAGTGACAAATCGGGCACGCAGTGGCCCACCCGAATGCCTCGTTGGACCACAAAATGAAGATTCCTGGAGCCGGCCCTGCCTGGGAGGCATACCAAATGTTGATGGGAGCCATTGATGGTACACACATTGGCCTCGTACCACCACAGGCAAGTGAACCCATCTATAGGATCCTCAAACACTACCACTCCATCAACGTGCAAGTGGTACGACAGGCGGAGCAGATCATCTCACACGTGTGTGCAGAGTATCCGGAGTCGGCACATGACTGCTACATCTGTCGGACCAGCAACATCACCCCCGCTCCCAACCCACACATGCCCAGTGACGATGATAGTGGTGAGGAAGAAGGCCTTGACCAGCGTCAACAGCTCATCGTCAACTACTTCCGTTGAGTGTGATTCAACAATGATCGACTATGACTGTGTCTGTGTGCCTTGCTGTTGTCTCACAGACTTTGACAAACGTTCATGAGATTTCGTACACATACTGGACTATGCGCAGGATTTGAGAACCTGTGCATGCAGGGACTGAGCACAACGAAGCACCCCTACGCACAGGACACCATTGCCATACTGCCTCACTTGCTCTCCTACTCACTCTGAGGCATTCAAGCACCTGTACACAAGCAGACAAGTCAAAGACAAGAAACGTTTCCAAATGTGAAGTTTTTACTACAGTGTCAAAGCATGCAACATACGTGCCACAACAGGTTGAAAATGCACGAGTACCCAACCAGTAACCACGGTTACATATCCATTTAACATGAAGCAAGATGTTGCATCAATAATCCCTCTGGACGTAGAACCACGAGCATATCCCCCCACCCCTTGCAGGTAGGAGTTGTATGGGATGTCCCTGGTCTATGGGCTTTGTCAGCAGAACCCATTCCTCTGCCTATGTATGGTGACATTTGCATCACATTTGCTGTGTCGCTCTCATCACTGGATGGATCACTCTCCAAGTGTGGGGCATCTAGCCCACATTCCCATGTCATCCAAAGGGGATCCATGTCCTCTTGCAGCTGTGAGACTTGGTTGGGTCGGGGTGCCAGGGCCACACCAGAACAGAATGACAAGGGACAATGTCCTGCGACCACGGACAGAATGTACAGACAGTACTCTAGGACCGCGCAGAGGACAAGCTCTGCGCACACCTCTCATGTGGCAGACATATACTAAGGTACTTGCAGGGCACAGGTCCCAAAAAAAGAAGTGGGGGGACTGACCAAGTAAGACAAAATGCAAATGACCTCACAACGTTACGACGTAGCGCTAAGAAAGAAGTAAAATAGTGCGACTGAAATGATTTGTGCAAATACTGGGACAGACTAACCCATCTGACAGTCTTACAGTGTCTGCATTGATACACATTGACAGGACACAGGCAAAAGCATGCCTCCGTTAAGAACCTGTGAACAGAAGGCAAGCTGTGTGCCTATGTTTCCCTCTGTGGCATCCACATTCAAATGTAAGGTTCAAGGCGGCCCCCAGTCAGCATGTACAGACAAAAGGAGGCCGGATGGCCCCATTACTTTGGCCCGGCTGGAGGTGAAAAAAGGCTCACATGCTGCCTGCACGTTGCTGCTGGGAATGGAGAGCAGTCAACGTGCAGGTGCTGCTGAACGTGTCCGGTAACTGGAGAGTACACCGGGACAAGTTAAGCATATTCCTGTGGGGACCAACGTCCTGGCAGGGGGGACGGCGTCCACCCCGTGTAAAGAGGGGGGGACGCCGTGTACCTGCGTGTACACCCGACTCGAGCCCTGGGTACTTACAAAACAACAACGCCATGTAATCTTGGTGCGCTACATCTGCATAATGGAAGCCGGGCTCATGCCAGACGACAATGTCCACGACGGTCAGATGACAGACTCCACTTGCTCAGGTCTGTGGTACCAAGCGAAACAGACCGCAGAGCTCAGCATAGTCCAAGCCAATGTCGACAGGGCTAAAGTCAGAGAGCTGGATGACAATTCCCGTCAGGAGGCGTGAAGAAATGGAAACGAAAATTGAATTAGTCACCAACAGTTGCTGTTGCTGTTAAAAGTAGTTACGAATCCAAGAAGGCACTGGCTGCTTCGAAGGCAATCAGTTCCAAAAGACGATCCAAATCATCTTCAGCGAAAAGGACCGCCATCTAATCCAGCAGTATGAAGGAACAGATGTGCTCCTCGCACCACGAGGTTGAAAGGAGCATCCCATCGCAACCTGGGAGAGGTTCGATGTAGGCATTGCATAGGAGCCATTGCGCTAACGCACAGGCGCAGCTGTCCGCCTGCCTGACACATTGTAAGGCATCCCATAAACGTGTCTCACCGAAGCAGTCTTGCACGTGGACCAACAAAGGAGTCACCCACAGCTCATGATCCAAGTCGGCAAGGTATGTGTTTGAAAGGCAGACATCCATGGCCCACTCAAACAGACATCTCCTGCAGGAAAAGACAGGTTGCATGCAGGTGAAATAGGCATTGCGGAACGTTAGCCCATAACTGATGCCCAGCACAGCCAATGGGACACATCCAAAGAGAAGCTGCATGCGGGCACGATACAGTTGCAACTGACCGGGCTCGGCCTGGACCACAGGACGGTCAGACATGGCGTGAGAGCAATCTCAGAACCAGCGCTCAGCTGTACAGCAAAAGTAATGAACTGAAACCGCTAAATGCAGTGTGCAAATTGGAGCAATCACACCCGGTGGTACTCCCGGAAAAGCATGGAAGGAAGAAACAAGGCCAGATCCCACAAGTCTGATAAAAAGTGTGCAACCGTGTTAGACCTGGCATTTTTGGCGTGGGTCTCCCTTCCATTTTTTCGTAATGCCTCCACTGTTGCCGATATGTTTTTGCTGGACTAGATGCTCATGGGCACTTTGCCGCTGCTAATCAGTGCCAAGGTGCAAGTGCTCCCTATCGTGAATTGATGTATGTATTAGTGACTCCATGATTGGATGATTGGTTTACTTGTCAGTCCCTACTACCGTGCACTGAGTGTGCCCAGGGCTTGTAAATCCAATGCTGCTGGTGGGCTTGCAGCACGGGTTGTGCCACCCACAGAAGCAGCTTGTAAAGTGTGTCTCAGGCCTGCCATTGCAGAGCCTGTGTGCAGCCTAGGGCTGCCATGTCGACTTGGTGAGTGCACCCACTTACCAGTCCCGAAACCTTCCCTTTACTGCATGTTGGTCACCCCTAAAGTAGGCCCTAGGGCAGGGTGCATTGTAAGTATAAGGTAGGACATGCCCTGGTGTGTGTGGCATGTCCTAATAGTGAATTACAGCCATTTTCGTTTTTCACTATTGCAAGGCTACCTGCTCCCCATAGGCCAGAATGGGCAGACTGACTCTTACACCTTATAGTCAGAACTGACCCAGGGAACATGGTAGAAAAACGAATTTAGTATGCCTGAACTCAGGGTGATAAAATACATCTTTTAGTGAAGTTGGTTTTAACATTCTGTGCTTGAAAATACCACTTTTAGAAAGTGGGTATTTTCTTGCCTAACTATCCAAGCCTGCCTCTGCTAGGTTGTGTATTCCTTGTCTGGAGATTGAGTGACAGGGGCTGGGGGTGGCTACAGGAGACAGGGTGAGTCAGCACAGGGCTGAATAGAAAGATCTGCATCCAGAGTGGAGGGAGGAGTTGCACCTGGGTCTGAATAGGGCTGTGCCTGCCTTCCACAATGCTGGCTCCACCTCCTGCCGGGCGGCTGAGCACTTTGCCCCACATTCTGAAAGGAAAGAAGGAGTCAGAAAAACAAAGTGCTCCAGGACTGACCAGAACTGGTTTTGGGCTAGGCCGAGGCCTCTCTGCCTTCAGAGAACAAAGAGAAACTGCGTATAAAAAGGGGACCCAGACCCCTAGGAAATTAGATCACTTTTGGGAACAAGAAGAAACCTTTGCTGAGGAGCGGAACCAAGAAGAAACTGAGGAGAGACTATCCCTAAGCCTGAAGTGCTGCTTGGGGGATTGGCCTGCAGTGGTTTGCCTGACTGCCAAAGAAAGGAGAAAGGAACTTTTGCTTTGCTGTGACTTTCATCAACTTGTGAAGGATCTCCAAGGGCTTGGAAGAGAGCTTGCCCCCTGATCGAAGTCCCAGGACCATTGGACTTCACCCCCTCTGTGAATTGCTGCTGGAAACTCTGTTTCAGTGGCTACAGAGGTAGGGATCTGTGACCGACTCTCACGACCGACTCAGTGTCCTGTAAGCACCGCATCGAAGCACCGTCTCGCCCTGTAACGCACGGCCCTGGTCTCACCGACTCCGTCAACGAGCCGCTGCCTGCACCGCATCGAGGGACAACGCGTCCTGCAACGCTTCGCTACGCCAAATCGAACTGGTCCGACCGACACGGTCACTGCTGCTGAGTTCGAGTCCTGTGACCGCACGGGAGTTGGGCACCGCCGCACGCTTTGCGACGCACCGCCCGACTCGCACCGCTGTCCGGACTGATCGACGCCAGCTCCTGAATCCAGCTCCGTCGCCGCACCGCAACCTGCCAGCACCGCACCGAAGCACCGTCTCGCCCCTGCAACGCACGGCCCTGGTCTCACCGACTCCGTCTCGACGACGTCAACGAGCCGCTGCCTGCACCGCATCGAGGGACAACGCCTCCTGCAACGCTTCCATTTTTGCATCGCGACCGCAACGAACAGCCATCCGGCTTGCACGCCCGTGCCTGCCACTTCAAGTAAAAGGTACTGTGACCGAGTCTGTCTACGCTGTGTTGGCCCGTCTCGACGCGGTCAGCTGGATTTGATAGACTCTGTTTGTTCTTTACATCGCAGTAGCCGGAGAAGGCTACCGATTCGCACAGAAGCTTGAATTAAGCCTTTTTGATCAGAACTAAGCATTCTTGACAGTATTGTGGATTATTTTTGTCGTTTATGGTCTTGTGATAAATTTATATAAAGTATACCTATTTTTATAAATATATAACCTGTGTGGTGTCCATTTGTAGTGTTGTCGCTTGATTACTGTATGTGTTCACAAATGCTTTACACACTGCCTCTGAGATAAGCCTGTCTGCTCGTGCCAAGCTACCAAGAGGGTGAGCAGGGGTTATTTTAGAAGGGTACCTACTTTCCCTGACTAGACTCAAGGGTCCCTATTTGGACAAAGGTACCTACCTCTGCCAACTAGAGACCCCCAAATCTAACAAACGGCCTTCAGCATCAGACGCTATCAATAATTTGTGTGTCAGTTCACCGCGAAAATAGTGGGAGAGCCGTGTTCAGCAGTGACTGAATAGCGCGGGACGGTCAAGACACATGCAATTCGAAGGTCTCCGGTCTGGTGTGGGAGCGACTACTGGTCTAAACAGAGGCCCATTGTGCATGCACACTTATTGAAGTATGCTTTCGCTGTGGGAATGTGAGGCCACAAATGACTATCCACACTCACTCATGGGGTAGTTAGCTGAACATTGCCACAAAAAGGACACGTTGTGCAACAGATCCTATATACATGATGCCTGGCCAGTGCACGCAGCTGTTGTGCTCATGCAGGAACAGCGAAGTGCGTTTTGAAACTAGATTTGGTATGTGCATGTTGTCAGGGACTGGTATTCATGTGGTTGAACATGCATAAATCGCACGTGTATTCAGAAAATCCCTGTGCAACAGTACTTGAGTGTGTTATTGCGACAATGTCCACATCGTCCACATGACAGGATGTGGTGTGATGCTGGCTCCTGTGGGCACACTGCTAAGGATTTCATTGGTCTGCGCTATGTGATCTGTGACAACTTCCGTCATGTCCATGCTTGTTGGTACTTACCAGCCTCCAGTCCCCCCTCGATTCATGTGAGACTCTCTGGATGCATTATGGCAGGCACCTTCTCCTCCCATTCCGTGAAGGTTGGTGGTGGAATGGGAGGGCCGCCACCAGTTTTCTGAGCCGCCGCATGGTTCCTCTGGGCCTGTAGCTTGAGCCGGCCCTTGGGGTTGCACCACCGCTTCCTGATGTCACGCACAGTGCGTAGGGTGGTCCCTACCGCATTGACTTTGCTGTGGATCCTTGCCCACATCTGATTCTTGTGCGCAGGTGGGGTGTGTTGGACCAGGTGCCTGTACAAATGTGGTTCTGCCCTGATTGTCTCGTCTACCATCACTTTCAACTCTGAGTCGGTGAAGTTGGGCATTTTCTGGGGGGGCATGGTGCAAATGAATGAGGGGTGCAGGGTGCAAGGTGATGTTGGAGATATGTGTAGTGTGTGTGAGGTGTGTGGGTGGAAGTGGTGTTGTGTGGGGATAGGTGGGTGTGTTGTTGTGCAGTGTGAGTCAATGGTATCCTGTCTCTCTGTCTCGGCTTGTGGTGTGCAAAGGATGCTGGTCCAGGATGGGGTTGGTTTTCTACTGTGGTCTGTGGGTGTGTCCACATGGGTGTTGAACTCCAGATGTCTCATCCATGCTGCGCATGGCTTTCCCTACCAGGAGCAAGTTGGGGTGTGTCATTGTGGCTTGTGTGTTGTGGTTGTGGGTGGCAGGGGTACAGGCACACTTCGGGCGTTGTTGTTAAGTTGGTTCCGTCCGCCATTCATTTGGCCTATGTGCGTGCGCAGCGGTCGGACGCAGTGCTCGGTCCGCCAGCTCTGCATTCTCATCATAATTGGCTGTGCTGTCATGCCGCGGCAGGGGCGGCCTTTTCAAGCCTTTGCACAGCTTTCACCGTCCGACGCGGTCGGATTTGCAGCTTTTCCGACCGTGGTGGACGGTCTTTTGTGGCATCCTTCTGCCGCGGTCTGATTCTGCGTACATTGCATCGTAATTTGTCTGACGGAATTGCCGCGGGTCATGCGGGGGGGATTCTTCTCGATACCATGGCGGTCAGAGGGCTTTTCCGTCCGTCATCGTAATGAGCCCCTAAGTTACATTTGTGTCCGGAGATGGATTATAAAAAGGGGAGCTTGAAATCCCAAATTGTCTAACTGATGCTGTACATCAGTGTGGAGAAGCTCAGCATGGGTTCCGCCTGTTGACACCAGCAATGGGGACTATGGGTCAGCCATTGTTCCAAACAGAGGGGTCCATTACGATGGCGGGCGGACAAAGTCCGCCCGCCATCGCAACGGAAAAAGGGACCGCCCGCCATATGTGCGGTGGTCCCGCAATACAAATTACGATGCGCCCGCCACACTGGCGGGCGCATCCTGCATTGTTCACATTGCGGTGGGTGGTGCTGTCAGCAGCACCCTCCGCAATGTGAAAAAGGCATGTTGTGCATTTGCATGCACAACGTGACAGGCACCGCGCGGTGCCTGCCACCTTGTGCATGCAAATGCAGGGGGGTACCATAGGTACCCCCCATGTGCACCCCCCACCCCCCCAAAACTTTGGGGGCCCGCAACGGCCCCCCAGATGCAAAGACCGCATGCCTTTCCATGGCAGCAAGGCCGCCATGGAAAGGCTGCTTTCCGCCACCATCCTAATATGGATGGCGGTGTCTGAAAGGGGTTCTGACTGCTTCCCAGATGTTCATGTGAGTATGTATTACTTCATTAGTGCATGTATGGGAGAAGGGCATTGGTTGATGTGTCATTTATTAGTGTTGAGTTTCAGGCCCACATCCACTAAAATCTGTATGAGCTATTGTGCAATGTAACCTAATGTAATCATGGGCCTTTATAACAATATGTAAAAATTGTCTGATGGTGATGGCCACCATAGGACAGGAAAGAGCGAGCAGTCATTTAAAATTAGGGCTTTACCATTTGATCAACAATTCGAATCACTGACATAATATCGAAAGACACAATATCGTCCTACCATATTATCGACACAAAATTATCGATTACACTAATATCGACATCCTATACTTATTTAAAAAATACACTAATATCGACACTAAAATATCGTCATACACTTACATCGATATCACTAATATCGAACACAAAAATATAGTTATAAAAAATATCGAACATGTTTAAAAAAGATACAAGATGTCAATAATATCGATAACAACAATATAGACACCATGATTATCGTTAAAAAAATATCGACATGTTAAAAACATTTATAAACATACAAAACTTAACCCAAATAATATATATTTATCAATAAACATACTCAACATACAAAATAAATCAAATACAACTTGTTTTAAAAATATTTAAATATATTAACATAAAATATATTAAAAACACACTATTAATAACTATAAAAAATTGTATACCTAAATAAAATGCACATATTATTTAACATTTAAAACCATATAATTCACATTTAATAGACTAAACCAGTAAAAAAAAAAAAGCAATAACTGAATCTTAATTAGCGTTTTCCATATATGGAAAGCAACGACCAAAGCAATTAAAACAATAAATCACAACCAATGAAATACACACACTATTAAAATAAAACAATGAAATTAAACACACTATTAATTAAACACTATATAAACACTCAAAAATGAATCAGTATTTTACACCTCAAACCAAAAAGAAACAACAAGGCGAAACTCTGCCGGATTGCTGCCAGAACACAGGACTACATTAAACAAAACTATATTTTCTACTCCAGAAAGTATGTTGAATAACATTTATAATCTGATGCTACTGCTAATCTTCTAAAACAACTATTTATACTCACAAAATAATTAATATTTTTTTTTTAAATTTATGTCTCCTCTACAGATAATTCTGAAAACATCCAAACACCTACAGAAGACTGTGAAAAATCGACTTGGAAATAAAGTAAGTATCAAACTAAATTAAACTAAAACAATTAGCTAAAACATCCAAGCAAAGTCCAACTTTATCCCAACTTCCCCCCCACTTCATACACAGTTGAACAAAATTATTAAAATTACTTTTTTTACACCAACAGATATATCAGCAACAAAACAGAAATCAAACAGCAAAGAAAGCGCATCAGCATCGAAAACAACTTCAAATTCAACATTGTAAGTATATGAATGACAATGTATATATTTAAATAAATAAAACAGCACAGTAATATTTTTAGTAATTTTTATATACATTTTTCTTAGCATTTGAAACATCACAATGACTGAAGGCGCCCAATTCATAACTTCACAAAAAGGAAAAATTTTACTATGTTATATGGGGTATGTGTATACCCAAGAAAAACAAACTGGACTGAAAGTAAACTGGAAATGTAGTAAATACTATTCTAATAAATGTTATGGGAGGGCTACAACTAAGGAAACAACTGTACTGTATGTTAGGGAACATAACCACCCCCTAACGTTACTGAAATAGAGGTTAGAAATGCTTTAGACAATATAAAAGAAGCTAGTACTAGATCAGAAAAGCCTACCGCAGAAATACTTAAGGAAATGCTCCCCAAAATACCACAACATGCTACTGGCCAAATGCCCTCAGTATCTTCCCTAAAAAGAACAGTAGCTAGAACTAAAAAGGCTACTACTACCACCACACCTGTCCCCAAAACATTTGAAGAAGTAGAAATTCCCCCTGAACTCTCAATTACAGATAATGAAGAACAATTTCTTCTTTATGATAACAAATCAAAGGATAAAAGAATAATTATTTTTGCAACTGCTAATAATTTACTAAAACTCCAACAATCTGAAACTTGGATGATGGACTGGACTTTTAAAATATGTCCCAAACCATTTTATCAGTTATATACTGTCCATGCACTATACCAAAATACAAACATCCCTTTTCTATACGCTTTATTAACAAATAAGCAAAACTCCACCTATATTGAACTACTATCAAAAATTAAACAGGAAACACATAATTACTTTCCCCAAAAAATAATCATTGATTTTGAGCAAGCAATGATAAATGCAATACTAAAAACTTACCCTCACACAGCAATTCAGGGTTGCTATTATAATTTTAATCAATGTATTTGGAGACACCTCCAAAGATCCACACTAAGGGGCTCATTAGGATGGCAGACGGACTGGAGTCCGTTCGCCATCCTGGTGTAAACCGGGACCGTCCGCCATGCATGCGGCGGTCCCACACACCCGATCAGGATGCGACCGCCACCATGGCGGATGGATACTGCATTTTAACATTGCGGCGGGTGTTGCTGACAGCAGCACCCGCCCCCATGTTAAAATGCCATGTTGTGCATTTCACAGCACTACGTGGCAGGCACCACACGGTGCCTGCCACGTAGTGCTCTGAAATGTAGGGGGGTACCATGGGTACCCCCCAAGTGCACCCTCACCTCCCCCCAACACAAGGGGGGCCCGCAACGGGCCCCCGTCAGTAATCCCCACCAGCCTTTCCATGGCGGCATCACCGCCATGGAAAGGCCTGCAATACCAAGCATCCTAATTTGGTGGACGGTGTCTGCTAGGCACCACCACCATTTAGGGCTATCGGATCCATCCGCTAGGCAATCTGTTAGATTGCTTTTGGCAGACCCGTGGCAGACGGTCTTTGCGTCCGCCACAGTCCGAGCATGATTCCCTCCACCATCGTAATGTGGTGGGGGAAAATCGAGGTACGATTGCGGAAGGATCGCGGTGACGGGCCTTCCGCAATCGTAATAGGCCCCTAAGTGTTGAATATGCAACAAATAGCTCCTTTGCATATCAAATAAAAAAACTTATAGCAGTGGCATACGTCCCAGTTACTGACATAGCCGAACACTACAACTTATTAATAGAAAGTGCATACTATCAACAAAATGAACAAAAACTAAGTCCCCTTCTTGACTATTTTGAGGATACCTGGGTGGGAAGGCTACACAGATCTGGACACAGAAGACAACCTAAATACTACATTCCATGGTGGAATGTATATCACAGTACACTAAATAAAGAAGCTAAAACTAACAATGCTGTTGAAGGATGGAATAATGGCTTCCAAGCAACAACAGGCAGAACTCCACCTACTCTACATAAACTATTACTATCTATCCAAAAAGAACAGAGCTACCAACAACTAAGAATGGAGCAATCTGTAACACAAATAGGCCCAAAACTTACCAAACAAACTAGACAAATGTTTAAATACTTACAATATAAAGTCAGACTATATCCAACAACTAGAGGCCTAGAATACCTTGAAACAATAGCCAAAAGCCTACTTTAACTTAAAAATCCTAAAAATAACCAAATACTCATCACCAAAATCAAAGCAAACAAATAAATATACTTTTTATATTTACAGAAATATAATTAATTTGTCAAATATATTTATTAATGAACCAAAAATATATTGACATATTAATTATATTTCTTAAAATATAAATCACAATAACACTGCTTTTTTAAACATTTCCCTCTCACAATAAATAATTAAAATTACTTACTGTTTCCGTAGCTGAGAAAAGAAAATCCCAACTGCTGTAAATAAATCCTTGTGTCTCATAATACCAATAGAACGAAAAAATCCCCCAAAAAATTGGAAAAATCCAACTGTTTAAAAAAGAATCCACCGACCATAACTCCACAAACGATAAACCATAAAAATCCCGAAAAATGTATTTAAAAAAAGAAACGCTCCATGAAAACTCAAAAAATTAAGAAAGTGTAAAATAATTATTAGTTTACTAAAACTAATACACACTTCCGTATCTAAAGAAAACCGCAATTTTCTCCCAACCGCAACTTCAAACGACGAAAACCTGTAAAGAAAATGAACAATCCCACCCACACAAACATACACATAAACTACAACATAATACTAATACATACATTACTAACACCATATTTAAACATAATTTCACATATCTATACATTTCTAACATACATCGATCATCAAACTGACGACATATCGCTAACACCTAACTAAAACATAAAACTGACCAAAACTTCAAAAACCTAACACTACACACACTACCTAGCACCTAACTACCTTCAAATTAAACTAAAAGTAAAGTTTAAATAAAGAAAATTAAACTTACCTTAACCGATGCGACGCAGCTTCCAACCGCGAGCTTCTCCCCTTAGAAATGACTTAAAACAAACACGAGCGGTTACAAAATACAAGTTAGAAACAAATATGGCTGCTTTAAACAAAAAAGATTTATCTATTTCTTTAATAAACTGTTATAAAATTATAAATACATTACTAGAAATTTTTCTAAAAATACTACAAATTATTAGTTATGTATTAAAAATTATGTTATATTTTTCTGCAATGTAAAATTATAATAATAAATATTATAAAACATTTAATAATTGTTATTATAATTCTATAAATATACATGTCATATTCAATGTATAAGAAAAATATGTACTAATTAAAAAATATTTAAAAAATGTATATGTTATAAAAAATGTTTGTATTAAAAAATTCATGTAATAATTAATATTAGTTTTATTTCACATATAAATATTATTAATTAAAATGTAACATATGTGCGAAAAATGTATTTTAATTTCAAAAAGTGTTTGTAATAAAAACATGTTAAAAGATATATGTTAATGAAAAATTACAGTATATATAACAATGTAATAAATGTTCTTAATACAAAACAATAATGTATAACTGTTATAAAAAATGTATTTCTTCCAAAAATTGTTGAAAAAGCAAGGTAAAAATACATTATTTTATGTCCAAAAATATACATAACTGTAATAAAAAGTTTAATGTCTAAACCTTTGTTTGCTAAATTATTATATATAAAAGTATACATATGTACCAAATATGTAATGTCTGAAAAATAAAGATTGTATTTTTTCTCTATATCTAACAATATATATTTAATATACTTAATAAAATGAATTATCTTTCTTTTTCATTGATATATGTTTGACAATAAAGAAACATATCAATTAAAAAATTACATCTCATTATTTGTTTCTTATTTTAATAATCTTTGAATTTGTAATAAAATATGTATTTAAAATCAATGTACTTTATAAAATAATATGTTTTAGTAAATATATATAATAATTTATTTTTTATTAATTCAACATATATTATTATTTGTACACATTCCCACTGTACACTACATTAATTTTTATAATTTGCAAAACTATCACCATATATAATTACTATTCCTACTACAACTTCTATTAATTCAGGTAATACTCTAAACACTAAACATATATATTAACTATTCATACTACAATTTATATTAGTTAAAGAAACTGCTGGATACTAAACATATATAATTTACTATTCCCATACCAAACCATGCTAACTCTAAGAAGGTGCTGGACACTAAACATATATAATTTACTATTCCCACTCCAATTAATGTTAAATCAGGGAAGGTGTTGGATACTAAACATATATAATTTACTATTCCCACTCAAATTAATGTTAAATCAGGGAAGGTGCTGGACACTAAACATATATAATTTACTATTCCCACTCCAATTAGTATTAAATCAGGGAAAATGCTGGACACCAAACATATATAAATTACTATTCCCACTCCAATTAACACTAATTCAGGGTAGGTACTGGACACTAAAAATATATAATTTACTATTCCCACTGCAATTAATATTAAATCAGGGAAGGTGCTGGACACTAAGGGGCCCATTCCGATTCTGGCCGGAAAACATACCGACCGACTCGGTACGGGAATGTAGTCCGACCGACACGTACCGGTACTGCCTGATCCGCGTAGTACGATGCAGTGCATGTGTATTACGACCGACTCGTACGGAACACAAGCCGAACGACCGAACCGCACGGAAACCAGCTATCCGGCCGGAAAACTACGCGATTCGAACCGACCGACACGCACCAGGAATGAACCAGACAGAAACGTACCCGCGAACTCCGATCCGCGCAGTACGATGCAATGCGTGTAAAACCAGACCGAGTCGCACGGAGCTCAAGCCGTACGACCGATTACTCCGCGACCGACGTGTACGCCGCACATGAAACCCAGCAGAAACACAGCTTGAAAGACTCGGAGAAGCTCGCACGAGCCAACTGCAGCGTCCTACTCGGTCAGAAGAACGTCTCCTACATGCCTAAAAACTACAAAGGAAAAAATTCAAAAAAAAGGGCCAAACAAGCAATGACAAAGTCAATAAATACAGGGGGAAAAAACATGGAACAAAGACACACCCACAACTCCACCCATATAAAGGCCACAAATCCCTACCATGGTCCTTTGCAAATTCAACTGACCTGCCAGCACAGAACACCATCAGACAGCAACCACAGACACACTCACAACTCATCCATCACACAAGCCACACACCATTAGCACCTCCCAAATAGCACCTCACATACACCCAGCAAAACCTACACTCACCCACCCTCACTTGCACACTCACACACACATCAATCCCCACCACCACCCATCACCATGCCCCCAAAGAAGAATCCAAAGTTCCTAGACAGTGAATTGGAAGTCCTGGTAGATGAAATCCTCAGGGTAGAGCCACAGTTGTTTGGTACATTGGTCCAACAGACCCCCATGTCGCAGAAAACCAAGATGTGGGAGAGGATCGTCGACAGGGTGAACGCACAATCACCATGTTTGCGCACAAAGGAAGACATCCAGAACAGGTGGTATGATGTGCGCAGGAGGGTCAAGGACCTACTCAAGAAGGATTACGCCTTGAGTCATCGCACCGGCAGTGGCCCTCCTGCCAAACCAGTATACCTCATGCCCTGGGAGGAGAAGGTGTGGGCCATCCTACCACCAGAGAGCGTACATGGACTATCAAACATCCCAGAGCCTGGTGAGTACACAACCAATATACCCAATATTGTGTGACAATACACACACATCACTGTCAAGGGGATAGTGAAACCATGCACCGTTAGCAAAGCCACAGTAACCAAAAGATAATCATCCCAACATGTGTATGTTAGTCAGACAAACACAATACCTGCCATCTCATAGTGATATGTAACTGTGTCATGACATGTACAAACCTAACAACAAATAGAGCAAGGCAGAGGCACAAATCTAACCAACAAACACTGTCAGACATTTTGCCACCACTAGAACACCACCTCACAGGGAAGCTCACTGAAAGGAAGGAATTGTGTGTATGCTGGTGAAGTGAGTGTAGCCAATAGCATGATGGGAGTTGTAGTCACAGATATTGGTCACCCTCACAATTGGCCCATCATCACCACTCTGAACCATGCTCACATCACAGGGAGTGGAAAAGAACTGACAAGATGGCTGACACTGGGTACTGCTGTGGGGAGAACAAGCCCCTGCTGGGAACTGTGCACCAACCAACAGCAGGACACCACTGCCTGACATCCTGAAAGCCAACTTGCACTCCCTGCAATGGAAGCACGTTCCATGGTGGGATATCTGGCTGGGTGGGAAGGAGGACTGACAGCTCTGACCATAGTTACCAGCAGCTTTTCTCACACACCCCTTAACACAAACTCCACACAACTCACCTGGGAGAATGCATTGCCTCACACTCTAATTAAATATCCCACAAAGAACCACCACACTGGGTTATGCTGTGTGAAGCACAGGGACACTTTTGTGACTTGTAGCCAAACAAACGCCAGGACAACACTGTCAGCCATCCTGTCAGCTCAGGCACACTACCCCACAGGGAAGCAGAGTCGAAAGGAAGGAAGTATGGGCATGCTGGGAAGGGGGGTGTAGGCAATAGCATGATGGGAGTGGTAGTCACAGCTCAACATCACCCACCCACATGGCCCGGCAAGCTCACACTGAAGCATGCACACCTCACAGGGAGTGAAAAGCCACTTCAAAGATGTCTGACAATGGTGCTCTGTTGTGGGGAGCACAAGGCCCTGCTGGGAACTGTGCACCAACCAACAGCAGGACACCACTGACTGACATCCTGACAACCAACTTGCACTCCCTGCAATGGAAGCACGTTTCATGGTGGGATGTCTGGCCTGGGGGGAGGAGGAGTGCCAGCTCCGACTACACCTACCAGTAGGCCATTACACACACACACCACTTCCACTAACTCCAAACAACACAACTGGGACCGTGCTCTACAAGAGAGTGAGTGAAAAGCCACTTCCAAGATGTCTAACACTGGCCTCAGCTGTGGGGAGCACAAGGCCCTGCTGGGAACTGTGCACCAACAAACAACAGGACCACACTGTCAGCCATCTTGCCATTGCTGTCACACTCACACACAGTGAAGTCGACTCAAAAGGAAGGAAGTATGGGCATGCTGGGAAGGGGGGTGTAGGCAATAGCATGATGGGAGTGGTAGTCACAGCTCAACATCCCCCACCCACATGGCCCAGCAAGCTCACACTGAAGCATGCACACCTCACAGGGAGTGAAAAGCCACTTCAAAGATGTCTGACAATGGTGCTCTGTTGTGGGGAGCAAAAGGCCCTGCTGGGAACTGTGCACCAACCAACAGCAGGACACCACTGACTGACATCCTGAGAGTTAATCTGCACCCACTGCAAGGGTGGCATGCTTCATGGTGGGATAACTGGGCTGGGGGGAGAAGGAGGTCCGGATGTCAACCAAATCCCACCAATGCTGGCCATACACACACCTACTCTGCAAAAACACATTGCACACGTGGGACCAGTCACTCCCAAAGTAAAAGCCCTGGCAAGATGGCTGACACATGGGCATGTGAAATGATGTGCCTGCAATTCACACCCATGCACTGGCCAACCCAAACACGTACACGTACACACTCACAGCCATTGCAACTCTATGTTAACACACACTGTCAGGGGATGCAGTGTCCATGGGTGCCCCCTGGCCTGGCTGTGAAGGTGTGTCTTGCAGATGACAACTGTGGAGAATCAGACATACTACATAGCACAAAACACACAGGAAGTCACAGAGACATCATTGACAGGGGACACCTGACAGTGAATGCAATGGACACACCAATATACCGGACACTGTACCATGGTGTCAGTCACACAAGTTGCGGTTGTGAGCTGCATTCCACTCCCACATCGTTCGGCAACATATGCATCCTTCACACAACACACCACTCACTGTCATAGACACTGTAGACACAAGCACCAACCTGGACTGCATTTGAGGAAACATGCTACTCACAGCAGCAGAACTGCAACACACACCACTGGCCATCACTGTCATGACAATGGAAAAGCCAGAGAGCTGCTGTGCCCAATCCTCATCACCATGGAGGACATTGACAAGATTAATCACGTTTGCACGTACAAAACTCAGCAACAACATCATTAGCTACGTTAACAACATCACTTGTATGAAATGAGACGTGAACTAGGAACCCAGACAACAACACAGATACTCCCAAGAGATCCCAGGCATACCGGACTGTGACCATGTTGTCCAGACACACCAATGTGATGCACAAAGACTGGCAAAAAGGCAACCACACATGTCCCAATCTTGAAAGATATCCTAAGTGGAATTGCACTTATGTCCCTGTTAAAGGACAAATGTGGACAAGGATGACACACCTGTGTCAGGCACGTGATGGCCCCTGAGTAGCAATGGCCATGTACAGCCAATCAATACATGAGCTGGTCATGCACACACCTCAACATTCACATTGAAATGCTTCAGGTTGGCAGGACAATGTGCTACACCAATATCAACCTCTGACTGTGACAACTTAGGACAATGCAATGTACAGGCCCGCATCCAGAGGTACAGTCACAACTGTCAGGTGTTTGAACCATTGATGCCTGTAGAAACATAACATACATTGTGTGTCTCTTCCAAAAACAGGTGATGATGGGGACACAGCAGCAGATGATGAGGAGTCCCTGTCCCAGGCTCCGGTGGCCCCTGAGCTCTCTGGTGTGGAACAGCCTCCGCCCTCCTCGGATGGCAAAGACCTACCTGGCACATCCGGTGTGAGTCATCATGCAGCACCAGCAGGACCACCATCTGCACCCACTGCACCCACTCCTCCAACATCTGCCAACACACAGACCACCCCCGCCGACACGGACAGACCAAGGACACTGAATGACAACAGCACAGGGACCCCGGCCCACCGTGAAGCAACGGATAACAACCCCAGTACCAACCCCCAAGGGGGCCTAGGCTCACCTGTGCGTGCCACCGCAGGTCCCGCACGTGTGGCCAGGGGTGGTGGGAGGGGTGGCAGGCAGAGGTTGCTGTTTGCAGAGGGGTCTAGACTGCATGATGACCCACAACTGGTACGCATTGCTGATGCGTACCAGAATAGCACCGGAGAGGTCAGCCAGGTAGTGGGGATCCTCAAGGACATTCAACAGCAGCAGGCTGCCCATCATGCCTGCTTGGACTCCCACATGTCCCATGTGGAGACACACATGTCTGGCATGGAGTCCAAGTGGGACACATTGGAAGAACTGACAGCGGTGCAGAGGGACATATTGACATGCCTCCGCCAGATTAGCACCAACATGTCCACACCTCCCTGTGTGCCCACAACATCTGGTGCCGCAACAACTGCAACTGCCACAGGGAGGGAGGATGACTCTGGTGGAGAGTCCTCTGCATCGCAGCGGCCTGCACGTGAGGGTACCCCCAGAAAGAAGAGGGGTCGTCCGAGGAAGGAAAACTGAGAGGCCGATGGCCATGTACATCCCCCAGGAACCCAACACCTGTTCTGGAAATTCTCCTTTGTGTGCAAACTGTTCACCCTGTCGAATGCAAACCAACTCTCCCACATGAGATGGGGAGTTTAAGTTGGACTAATGTATCAGATGACTGTGGACTTTACTCAGGACATTTCTGCTACCAACACTTCCAACTCATCTGGGAACTTTGGATTCCAATCCCAATGTACAGCACCCACCATCCTGTGCACTATCCTCACACATGTATGTAAATAAACTCACTAATACACCATACTTGCCTCTGTTGTGATTCCAACGTTGTTTTTGACATGGAGATGATGATCTGCTAAATGACACTGTGCATGCTAACTGCTACAGCAAGTTCAACACCGTCATGTGAGTCATGGCGACGTGACACATATGAGGGAGACACACCACTAGGGCTACACAACACATACACACCAGGGCCATCTGACTCATCAGCTACACTGATGTTGCCAGGAAATACAGTGGAATGCACAGACACCACACCTATTCAGAGTATGTGTTAACTAGCCCACAGGTGCAGTAAGCAAATGTCAGTCAGATGTGTGACCACAGACAACGCACATCCCAAAGTGAAGCACAGGTTTATTACACATTTGCAACATGTTGTTTCCACTACAGATACAAGGTTATCCCACGTGGCAGTGGCCACACAGTCACCAAGTGTAGAAGAAATAAAGTCCAGGGGTGTGTGGCACATCACCTGTAGGGAAACGACTGCTTCCACCCTGGAAGTTGAATCATGGTGTCGGGGGATCCGAGTTGACCAAACAACTCTGAAAGTACCCTGTGAAGGACAGACATGACACACAGTCAAAAGCACTGAAGAACAGGACAGAACTGCAATACTCATGCCCAATACATGTCACAAGATACCTACACAAAACCAAGTTAGCATGTCAACACTGTTGGGGAGTACAGACTACCTGTAAGGACACATCGCTGCACGCATCCAGTCAAGTAGCACATGGCCACACTCAAACAGCAACAGAGCACCACCAACATATATCATGCAAACTCAAATCATTGACATACCAACTCTGTATACTCACATTCAGCTGAAGAAGTTGGTGATGAGCTGTGTGCGGACATCACCCTCATCATCATCATCATCACTGGCATCGTGGCCCAGGCCAGGATCCTCCAGAGGTGGCGGATGTTGGTCATCGTCATCCAGGATGAGAGGCAACTCCTTCTGCACTGCCAGGTTGTGTAGCATGCAGCAGACGATGACAATCTTGCACACCTTTGCAGGGGCATATGGGAGGGCCCCTCCTGTCTTGTCCAGGAAGCGAAAGCAGCTCTTCAGGAGACCAAATGTCCGTTCGATCACTCTCCTGGTCCGACCATGTGCCTCATTGTAGCGCATCTGGGCTGGTGTCACAGGGTTCCTGAGGGGTGTCAGCAACCACAGCATGTTGGGGTATCCGGAGTCACCTACATACAGACAATTGCACATTAGCTGAGTTGGAAAAGAGGGTGGAATACAACATTGCAGAACACACACAATGGTACAAAGTCAGTACACACCGACAAGCCAGGCACGCTGGTTCAGCATCTGTGACATCATCCTCGGGATGCGACTACTCCTCATTACATAGGCATCGTGTGCAGAACCGGGGAAACGTGCACACACATGTGAGATGCTCATATCTGCAAGACATACCACCAGGGCATTGATAGAATGGTAATGTTTCCTGTTCCTGTATGCCTGCTCATGTGCCTGTGGTGGTACCAAAGCCACATGTGTCCCATCAATGGAGCCGATGACATGTGGCATCCTCCCCAGTGCATAGAAGTCACTCTTGACGTCAGTGAGTTGTTGACGTTTAGGGAAATAGATGTACTGGTTCAAGTATCTCAACATCGCCTCCAAAACATCGCGTAGCACACGGCTGAACATGGTCTGTGACATCCCACCAGCAGACGCCACAGTGTGTTGAAAGATACCGGTGGCAAAGAAGTGTAGGGCTGCCATCACCTTCACCTTGGGGGTCAGCGCTGCAGGGTATGGCCGGCCAGGTTGCAAATGTGGGGCCAACCGCACCGCCAATTCCTCAATCAGCGGCCTGTTGAAGCGGTACCGTCGGATGCAGTCACGTTCAACCATGTTTGCAAGGTCAGGGAATGGTCTATGGACAGCTGGTGCCCTGCAGTGCATAGGTGAACAAAGAAAGATTGTCAGTCACCCCACATATGTGGCATTGACCATACTCAATATCACATGATACATCATTACGAGACACAAGTACTTGATGTGTGTGCCGTTCTGTATGGACATATATGGCACCTACATGGCCAACATCTAACATCTCAGTTCAACATGTGTTGACAACAAGTTCCAGGTTGTGCAATGGGAAATCATTAGGCTGTGTCACAGTACCCATGTACTGCTGTCACGTTCCAAACACACACCACAGTGACAAGTGAGGACAGATGTGCCCCAGGCATCACAGCTCTTTGACAGGTAGATTCCCAGGGACCCTGTATTGCCACATGGACACTGGCATGACATGGCGTATCATGTACACGTCAGCAAAACTACCATGACTCCCACAGGTAGTGGCCCCTGTTGCCTCTGCAGGACAGACATGGACGTCTGTGACACACACACGCACAACATCAAAGTCGATGCACAAACAACGTGGATGTGGAGACTGTCTCCCATTGTGCACATGGAATCAGAGACATCTGATACACAACATGCACACAGACTGTGGAGGGCCATCACAATTGTGGCAATGGGTCACCCTGTGACGTACATACCATCCCACATGGGACTCAGGGTGTATGTGACACAACATACACATACACAACCTGGAAATGTGACCATGCCACATGCTCTGAACTGAAAAGTTGCACATCACAGTGGTCATGTGCAGAACACACAAAGGATTCTGTCCCCATGAACACGTGCACAGCCTGGGAGTGGCTGCCCCCAAGTGCCACCCAACAAACCACATGTTGACCCCCATACACACACAGGTAATGCAGCCTTACATGCCTTAGGATACAGTGTGGACAGGCTGTGGTGTTGTAGGTGTGCCCCTGAGTCCCTGGCAAGTAATTGTGGCTGGCATACGTTCACCAGTGACAACCATGGTGGCATATGCGAGTGACTTGTACAGGGACGCGTCGTACAGCAATGGACCAATCGGTGCGCACGCGTTGGCCAATGCATATGATGTGGACGGATGCGTGTTGTGTTTCGAAATACGCGTTGTACAGCAATGGACCGATTGGTGCGCACGCATTGGCCATTGCATATGATGTGGACGGATGCGTGTTGTGCTCCGAAATACGCGTTGTACAGCAATGGACCGATCGGTGCGCACGCATTGGCCATTGCATATGATGTGGACGGATGCGTGTTGTGCTCCGAAATACGCGTTGTACAGCAATGGACCGATCGGTGCGCACGCATTGGCCATTGCATATGATGTGGACAGATGCGTGTTGTGCTCCGAAATACGCGTTGTACAGCAATGGACCGATCGGTGCGCACGCATTGGCCATTGCATATGATGTGGACGGATGCGTGTTGTGTTTCGAAATACGCGTTGTACAGAGAAGGACCGATCGGTGCGCACGCATTGGCCATTGCATATGATGTGGACGGATGCGTGTTGTGTTTCAAAATACGTGTTGTACAGCAATGGTCCGATCGGTGCGCACGCATTGGCTATGGACTGACATGGTAACGGACGCGTTTTCGAAGCTTTTGCAAGTCTGATGCAGTGAATTCAGTTGGCCACCCACAACAATGTTGCAAATTCATGGGTGTCATGAAGTTGAACTTTTGAAGGATGCTGTGGGCGTGTATAAGTGTTGCAATTCCATGGATTGGCCAGATTCAGAAGATGCAAACGACTTGGACCTATCACTTTGGACACATGGGACAGTATCTGCCTCTGCAGCACACATATAATGCTGGCTGTTCCCCTGAGAGCTCACTTGCCTGCACTACATGCTCCAGGATGACATCTGCCACCACCACTGCTGCTGTCTCTGCATCCTCTGGCTACTGCAATGGCACGTACTGTGGAGAGAGCCCCAGCCTTCAGCACTGAGGAGAACCAGGCCCTGCTGGACAGCCTCCTTCCACAGTACAGCAAGCTGTATGGGAAACCAGGGGAGCAGGTGAGTGTGCTGTCCACTGCCTTACTAATTGTGCATGTTGTCTGACTAGCAAGACTTACAGTGTGTACACCAGTGGCTAGCATGCTCACTGAGTAGATGTCAGCCCCCAAAGTGTGTAGTTACATGCACTGAACAGGTATAGTGCAGTAACAGTGCATTCCAACAAGGTTTTACTTCCCAGGCAATGATACCATTTAGTAACTGCTGGACAACTGTTCATAGCCATAGTTGCACTACCTGTGTACATCATATGCCCCTGTGATTGAGACATGTATATCCAACTGTGTGATGCACGGATATGTTGCATGTGTAGTAATGGCCTTTTCACCTTGTCATCCTCACAGGTTGATGCCCACCAGAAGCAGGAGATCTGGCTGACCATCGCCCGGGCAGTACGATCTGTGGGGGTCTACAGCCGCAGGATCCGCAACTGCCAGAAGAGGTGGCAGGACCTTCGTGGCTGGACCCGGAGGATCGCAAGGGTCCAGCTGAAGCTGTCGCCTCCTCGCAGGAGGGGCGGACACCGGACCCTGACACCCCACATGCTCCGGATTCTGGCGGTGGTCTTCCCTGACCTGGATGGGCAGCTGAAGGCCAGACAGCAGCAAGGAGGGGGTAAGTGCTAGCCTTTTCTGGGTACTATGACTAACATGCTCTATGCACTCCTTTAGCCTGGTTCCACTTCCACAGTACAACTGTCTTGTCGTCCTGGACTCATGTCCCTCACTTGTGTCATGCCCCCTCCTCATCTGATACACAGGTGTGGCCCTTACAGTCTGTGACTTAGGTCACTTGGGTACTGTGTACTTGCAGTTACCTGTGGTTCAAGTTGGGGACAGCATCAGTTACAGGAACTTTGTTGTGGGCTGCATGGGTGGTACAATTGCTCACACAATGCCTGTGATCTGACATGTACTCTGGGTATGGCTTTAATATGTGTTCCAATTGCTGCTCTGACTCACCACATGTCTGGGGTGTGTGCCACACACCCATGCTGCAGCAGAGACCAAGGTAGGAGCCTCAGAAGTATGTACATCATGTGTGTGACACATGCATAGCCACCTGCCTAGTGTTCAGGGTAATACCATGTTGCACATGGACCAGGACTGTAATGCCTACTCCGTACATCGAAGGCACTCTGTTCTCCCACTCCCGTGTGTCAGCATACATATTGGGCATTGTGAAGAGTGCACTCAGGTGTCTGCCTCTGTGTCACCGTGGTGTGGCCTTGCTTTTTGGACTCCTGGAGTGTTTAAAAATTTGGGGTGGCCAGCCATTTCAGTTGTGACTATAGGATCTGCACATTGGTTAATGCATAAGTCTCTAATCCCTTGACTGTGCACAATGGTGTATGAAACATTGAGGTGCAGGCAGCTTTGGTTCATTCTCATCAGACGGTGAAGTGCTCATGTGTATGGATTTGTGTTTGCAGTCACTCAAATGTCTCATTTGATTGACGTGGGATCATCTTAGTCCTCATGATGTGGGTGGCCAGGGGTGCACATGTGCACCTGTCAGCTACAGGGCTTGCATTCCCAAAACTTCCATGATTGTGACACAGTGTAGACTGGTGTTGTGTGTATGCACTGCCCCTGTGACAGGAGACAGTTATGACTGACTTGCCAGACAGGCCTGTGCCATGACATTCAACTCGCAAAGGGTGATCCAGCAGTAGTGTGATATGTCCTGCATGCACACCATTGTCGCATTGTCTATCAGGACATGAGGACATCATTGTGTCTGGTGATGGAAGCAAAACCCGCATATCGACAGAGACTCTGCCCATCACTTTTCCTGTCACATATACTGAGTCAGTGGCAGGAGATGGCATGTGTTTGCAGTGACACATTTCCATATGTTCTCTTGGATGTCCAACAACTGTGTATGTGGTGCATGTGTGCACATATGATTAGTCGCATACAACAGGCACCAGACAGATGGGTGCATGGACAGGTAGGATATGTGTGGCATGAATGACTGTCAGGCAGACAATGGGCTTCTTCAAATCAGTGTCAGCACTTATTGCAATGTCTAGCAAATGATGGCAGGGCTTGCTCTGTGATGTGCTGTACTTACTGTGGTGTGTGTGGTCAGTACAGGTGACTAATGTTGCTCTGTTTATCCTGATTGTTTGCAGATACATCCACGGCCACAGGAGGAGACAGCTCCACGGACCAAGAGGAGCGGCAGAGCCAGACTGGGTCCACTGCAGGGGAGAACGAGGGACCCAGTGGCACGGAGGGTGAGGGGAGCCACACTGAGGAGACCTCAGCTACGACCACCTCGGCTGAGGAACACAGCACTTCCAGTGAGGACTCCCTTGTGGAGGTGGGTGTCAGCAGACCACAGACAAAATCAAGCAAGTCTGTCCCCGCCACCACCACCATCTCCACCCTCCCATCTGCTCCCATCCCACATGTCCGTGGAGGCTCCCGTGTAGGGGAGCGTGTCTCCTTCATGCCAGGCACCGCACCCCCTGCCTCTGTCTCCCCTGCTGCCCTGAGTGTGGAGTCTGTGGACTTGCTGAAACAGATCCATGTAGGGCAGACATCAGTGCTGAGTGTCCTCCATGCACACACGGGTCTGTTGACACAACTGGTGTCATTCATGGAGGGCATGTCATCTGGCATGTCTGCCCTACATCGGACCAATCAGTCCATGGCATCCTCACTGACGGCAGCAGTGTCCCTCCTGCAATAGTCCCTCACCCCTCCTACCTCTGCCCCATCCACAATCCCCAGCACCCTACCTGTCCCAAGCACACACACACCGGCACAGGCACCCACCAGCACAGACACAAGCAGCACACAGACACACACGCCAAAATCCAGATGCACACGCACGCACAGTCAGGGGACTGATACCTCACTCACAGGGGATGGGGCCCAGGCACACACACACGCATCCACGAGCACTCCGCAGTCCTCAGATACCTCTCCCTCCAAAACCCTTTCCCTTGCCTCACCTGCAACCCCCCCCCCTCCCAGAAGCTCTTCCTCTGTGAGCTTGGCCTCTTCCCCACAGATCCATCTGACCCAATGCACAGGCGGAAGAGGCGACCACCACACACAGAGGGGAGTGCCCCTCACACCCGGACACCCTCCCCCAGGCACAGGCAGACTGAGGACCCCATTAGGAAGTCCCCCGGACCAGGAAGGGCAAGACCCCACCACCAGCACCACGCAGCTCCACCACACAGTCTCTCTCCTCCATCCCCCAGGCCACCACTCCACCGGTTCCCCCGCCACACCCTGCCCCAGGTTCCCCCACACACCCATACCGCATCTCCAAACTGCTTAGGCCCTACCACTTGCTCTTCTACCCCCAACCCAGACGCTCGGCCTGTTTGTGTCACTGGTGTGGAGACCGGGTCCCCCCCTCTGTCCTGCCCACCTCATCTGCCCCCCTTCCACTCCCTTGGAGTTATGCACTGCAGTGGAGTCCACAACCACCCCATCTGACTTGGGCACTGCAGTGGGGACCCAGTCCACTCCGTCTGACCGGCCCACTGCAGTGGTGCCAGCACCCACACCATCTGACTTGTGCCCTACAGTGGTGCCGGCCCCCACTGAGTCAGACACCTCCACTGCAGTTGACGGTGACACTCCTGCACCCACCACCCCTTCACTGTCTCCTTCTGGCATCCCCTGATCCTGTCCCTGCGGTGCCTGGCCTGCCCCTTGTATGCCCCTCCGAGGGGGATGTCCCCTGTCCGTACCAGTGCAGGCAAGCAATGGGTGACAAGTTGTCACATATCACCCTGTTCGTACTGTGTATGTGGACTGGCCATTGGCCTTAGTTTCTTTTGGACTTCAAATTTTTATTTCACATTTGCTGAATAAAGCCTCTTTTTGTTTACTAGTGGTTTTTCTTTTGATGTACATGATGTAGATGAGTATCATCATGCATTTGCTGTTGTAATAGTGTTCAGATCAGGAAAATGAAGTGTTGCTGTGATGGACTCCATGTGGTCCATGGGATATGTGTCCTAATCTAGACTGGATCCATAGCATCCTTTGCTGCAGAGTCTGAGGGTGTAATGTTCAGCATTTGACACAGGGATGTACGCTTTGCATTTGTAAATTAACATCTGTGGCTTACACTGATGCACATCTGGTGGGCTTACCACTGTTCAATGTTTCTATTTCCCTGACTGTGTGCCCATCTCCACTGGACATGCAGTTTAGCACATCAATGTTGAAGGACTCATCTGTGTATACAGTGCAACTTGCTTGACACGTGTTTTGGGTATATGCAGATGACTGAAGTGACACTCCCGTACCCAGGCTGATGTGAGCAGAGCCTTCAGTGTGTTGTAATTGTTGACTCACTGACCGAGTGTTCTGCTGACATGTTTGAGTCGTGCACAGACAAGGTTTGGCACAGCGGACCTTCCACAGGAGTGGAGTGCCCTCATGGCAGTGTGTAATCCCTTGACATTGCCTGGGCCCGTGTTGTGTGTTGTGTAAGCATGTCTGTGTGTGTTCCCTTCCCTTTTCCTACACCGGCTGTGTCCCTACGGATGTTCCTGTTTGTGATGCTTGCTGAGTTGTCCTGTGTTCATCCAGCATCTTGTACCTGGTTTCTCCATGATGTGGGTGCATGGCAAACTAATGTTCATCAGGTTGTCATCCCTAGTTGTCTTTGTTGTCAGGGCTGGGGATGTGGGCAAACGCATATGAGACACAGTCAGGATTCCCCTTGGCACTTGTTGGTTACACAAGTCATGTAATTTACAGTTTGTGGTAGCTTTCAGTGATTGTGACACGTTGTGTGTGTGACTGCTGCCACTCCTCAGGGTCAGAGCTGCAATGTTGGAAGTTGTCTACATGTGTTCGTGGTGGGTGACCTTGGCTTCTTCATTGGTGTGTGACTGTGGCCGGGATCCCATTGATTGGGGTGGATTTCACGTTATGCCCATGTACGGCGTACTGTGCAGTGTGTCAGACATTCACGAGTCTTGTTGACTGGCCAGGTGTGATGGGTTTCTGCATCTTAGTTCCCACAACCACCCCTGGGATTGTCATGGGTGCATGTGCAATGTCACCTGTCCATGTGAGCTTCACTGCTTCACATTGGTGGAGATCAAGGTGTGTGGTGTTGAGTGTGTGCAAATGTGAGTTGTTGCACGGCTAGACCCCTACCTCCATATTGGCCTTGGCTGACAGGCCGTGCTGATTGATTTGTGCTTGTGTAGGTGTGATGGTAGTTTGTTGCTCAGGACACATGGCTGTGGTTCACAGTGTGAACAACATCTAGCTTTGTCACCACAGTGGGATTATCATGCAGGCTAGTGTCACCACAATGTGGGGTCCCTGGGGGTAGTGCTGTGGTGGGTCTGTCTCTTGCTGTGTTAGTTGCTGTTCCTACAAGCTTGTGTGACATGTGTAATTTGGGCTCCCTCTCATCTAACAATGCCTGATTGCCCACATAGGGGAATCCGATCCATGAGTTACTTTTGTATGGCACTGTTTACACATCTGTGTAATTGGAATTCAGGCCTCCTCCTGTGTTGTGTGGTTGCCTGGGGACACTGGCACACACCCCCATCACCTGTTGTGTTTGATATGCAGTGTGAGGCTGCCTATTTGTGTTTGTGCATCTGCACCACTGCATTGGCATATCTTTGGTGTGCCATTGCCTGTATGTTGTTTGGAGGATTTCCCATGCTGTCCCTGGGACTCCTAGGTCATCAGTCAGCACAATAATCATGGTTCGTATGTCCCATTGCTGCCATGGTATGGTATTTGTTCACCTCACATCTACAGTCTCCACAGGATATCTACATTTGTGTGTCCATTAGTGCAGATATGTGGGTCTGCATTATGATGGTCACTTCTGGCATTGTGTAATTGATAAATGGAGACGATGTCAGTCCCCATGGGTGATGTTTGTCTGCACATGGCCAAAGGTATGTTTTATTTGCACTGCACTGTTTGCCTCACCCAATCTATGTTGCTATGGGACACAACCACTACTTTGCCACTGATGTGTTTGTTGTCCTGTGACCATGAATAATCCATGCTGTTTGGCAGTTGCAGCTTTTTCCATGACAACACTTACCTTTTGGTCACTGTGATGATGGGGGTTTGGACCCTATTGCCACAATGTTCAAAATGTGCTTCAGCTATGGACCCCACACTTACCTTTTGGTCACTGTGATGATGGGGGTTTAGACCCCATTCCCACAGTGGTCATGGTCTGCTTGCATTGTGAAGGCCACACACATTTTTGTGTGACACATGTGATAGGGGGTCACATTGTATGTTCAATGTCATGTTCAGTGTTGTAGGCATTTGACACAGACTACACACTCTTGTCATGATGTTGGGGGGATGTCTTTTGCTGACATTCCTTATGTTGGAGTATGCTGGTTGTGTCATGCATTACCCGTCCTATGAGTGGGGATGGTGGTAGTGACAGGCATCCAGCCCCCCCTGAGTAGGGGTGGTGGTAGTGGTAGGCATCCAGGCCCCCATGAGTAGGGGTGGTGGTAGTGGTAGGCATCAATTCCCCTATGAGTAGGGATGGTGGTAGTGACAGGCATCCAGCCCCCCCTGAGTAGGAGTGGTGGTAGTGGTAGGCATTTGACACAGACTACACACTCTTGTCATAATGTTGGGGGAATGTCTTTTGCTGACATTCCTTATGTTGGAGTATGCTGGTTGTGTCATGCATTACCCGTCCTATGAGTGGGGATGGTGGTAGTGACAGGCATCCAGCCCCCCTGAGTAGGGGTTGTGGTAGTGGTAGGCATCCAGGCCCCCATGAGTAGGGGTGGTGGTAGTGGTAGGCATCAATTCCCCTATGAGTGGGGATGGTGGTAGTGACAGGCATCCAGCCCCCCCTGAGTAGGGGTGGTGGTAGTGGTAGGCATCCAGGCCCCCATGAGTAGGGGTGGTGGTAGTGGTAGGCATCCAGGCCCCCATGAGTAGGGGTGGTGGTAGTGGTAGGCATCCAGGCCCCCATGAGTAGGGGTGGTGGTAGTGACAGGCATCCAGGCCCCCATGAGTAGGGGTGGTGGTAGTGACAGGCATCCAGCCCCCCTGAGTAGGGGTGGTGGTAGTGGTAGGCATCCATCCCCCTATGAGTGGGGATGGTAGTAGTGCTAGGCATCCATCCCCCCATGAGTAGGGGTGGTGGTAGTGGTAGCCATCAGGCCCCTATGGGTGTGTATGGCATTTGTGATAGCCATCCCACCCCTATGGTTCTGCTGTTGCTAGTGTGCGTCATTTCTGCATCCCTATGTGTGTGTGACATATGTCGGGTACGTGTCGTTTGTTTGTGTAGTGGGTGTTTGACTTACCGTCTGCGCCGTACGCGTCCGTACCGGTTCCGGTAATAGATGTACAGAATTGGTAGGACCTGCGCGATGGGATTCTTGGTTGGTTCGTCTCGTTCGGGTTTCTCGTGGCTTCGACTCGTACTCGTAGTTGGCTTGTTCGTCTCGTAGCCGTGGATCGTCTTGTGGCGCGAATCGGAGCTTATGTGCAGCACTCCCGGATGCTCTGACGTGCCGGACGTAGCGACCAGTTCGGTGCGTACGGAGTGCGCATCGTACTTGTCCGGCCGGAAGGTGCTGTGTATTTACTTCCGTGCGACTCGATTCGGCGTTTCCGGATCCAGCTCGGTCGGGGAACTGGAGCTGGAATGGGTACGTACGGCTCGTTCGGAATTTTAGCAGTAATGCGCATCGTACTTGCTCGCTCGGACGACTGTTCGAATCGTTCGGGAAAAACGCGTTTGGCTGGTATTTTTTCCGGACGAATCGTATTCGGTGCGCTTCCGGCCGAGATAAGAATTGACCCCTAAACATATATAATTTACTATTCCCACTCCAATTAACATTAAATCATAGAAGGTGCTGGACACTAAACATATATCATTTACTATTCCCACTCCAATTAATGTTAAATCAGGGAAGCTGTTGGACACTAAACATACATAATTTACTATTCCCACTCCAATTAGTATTAAATCAGGGAAGGTGCTGGACACTAAACATATATAAATTACTATTTCCACTCCAATAATAAAATTCAAAGAAGGTGCTGGACACTAAACATATATAATATACTATTGCCACTCCAATTGCTATTAAATTAGGGAAGGTGCTGGACACTAAACATATATAATTTACTATTCCCACTCCAATTAGTATTAAATCAGGGAAGATGCTGGACACTAAACATATATAAGTTACTATTCCCACTCCAATTAACACTAATTCATGGTAGGTGCTGGACACTAAACATATATAATTTACTATTCCCACTCCAATTAACATTAAATCCTGGAAGGTGCTGGACACTAAACATATCTAGTTTACTATTCCCACTCCAATTAGTATTAAATCAGGGAAGGTGCTGGACACTAAACATATATAATTTACTATACCCACTCCAATTAGTATTAAATCAGGGAAGATGCTGGACACTAAACATATATAAGTTACTATTCCCACTCAAATTAATATTAATTCAAGAAGGTGCTGGACACTAAACATATATAATTAACTTTTCCCACTCCAATTAATATTAAATCAGAGAAGTTGCTGGACACAAACATATATAATTTACTATTCCCACTCCAATTAACATTAAATCAGGGAAGGTGCTGGACACTAAACATATATAATTTACTATTCCCACTCCAATTAGTATTAAATCAGGGAAGGTGCTAGACACTAAACATATATAATTTACTATTCCCACTCCAATTAGTATTAAATCAAGGAAGGTGCTGGACACTAAACATATATAATTTACTATTCCCACTCCAATTAATATTAAATCAGGGAAGGTGCTGAACACTAAACATATTTAAATTACTATTCCCACTCCAATTAGTATTAAATCAGGAAAGGTGCTGGACGCTAAACATATATAATTTACTATTCCCACTCCAATTAATATTAAATCAGGGAAGGTGCTGGACACTAAACATATATAATTTACTATTCCCACTCCAATTAGTATTTAATCAGGGAAGGTGCTGGACACTAAAAATATATAATTTACTATTCCCACTCCAATTAATATGAAATTATATAAGATGCTGGACACAAAACATATTTATTTTTATATTCACAATTACAAAATCTAAAAAATTTAAGTTGGTTATTCTGTATCAAAATTAAAAATCATATTCATAGAAATAAATATTAATCAAAGTAAAAAATTTAAATATTAAAAAATATATATATTTTTTCCATAGAAATTTTACATTTTTGAAATTATAAAACATAAAACATAATTGTATATATAAATAATAATCATAACAATTTATTTTTATTTAAAAAAATTTAAATAGTTAATTAGCAATGTCACATATATAATTAATTAAAAAACAAATAATATCCCTTAATAATTAAAATTTGTACATTGTTCTAATTTTAAATTTTTTAATTATTAAATTTTAAAATTATATTTTGTCAAATTAAGCAAATTTATCCCCTATCAACACATTTAAATCTTTTCAAATAAAATCTAATAATTGTATAAATATTCACTATAAACACAACATAACAGTCCTAAAAAGCATTTTTTATATCTTTTTAATAATTTTCATTTTTTTAAATATTTTAAAACACTCCCCACCTTTATCCCCTATTAACCCCAACATCCCACTCCTAAAAAACAAATGTATTAACACATTTTTTATTTTTTTATTATTTTGAAAAATAATTTTTAAAACACTGCCCACCCTTATCCCCTAAAAACCCAACATCCTGCTCCTAAAAAACAAATTTAAATAAATATTACAAATTTTAAATTTTTAAATATTTTAAAACACATTTTTTAAAACACTCCCCACCCTTATCCCCTATAAACCCAACATCCCGCTCCTATAACAACAATTTTAAATTCAATTTACAAATTTTTAAATCTTTAAATATTTTAACACAAATTTTTTAAAACACTCCCCACTCTTATCCCCTATAAACCCAACATCCCGCTCCTAAAAATTATATTACAATTAAAAAATTGTATAACATTAATTAACTATTATTATACCATTAACAAACATATAACAATAAAAAAAATACTATAACGATATTTTGACATAACAATATTTTTACAATCGACATTTAACACAACAATATTTTTTACAACACACTTAATCGATATTTTTTACATCGATATACTTAACATCGATATTTACTACTTTCGATATTCTAAACTCGATATTAATGTATATCGATATAAAAACTCGATATTATGTCTACTTACCCAACAATTCAATATCTCAAAAACCATATTTCATAGATCAAAGCTGTCACTGATTTCCAAATCAGAGCTATACTGTCATGTACTTTTAATAGGCTTAGGACAGTGATATGCGCTGACAAGAAAACAGGCGAGACAAGAAGCATCAGGAGTTGGGCTTCAACTATAAAAGAATATCCCCAACTCACAGTTAATGCAGTTGTAGTTAATTTCTAATAGCTAGGTGGATTGTGGATTCTCAAGGCTCCTGAAAAGTTTCACTTCCTTCAGTTATCCTTTACACAGGTCTTAGCTGGCTTGGACTTATGTTTCTCCTCCAAACCAGGGCAGCTATTCACTTTCAAGGCAGCACCGAGGATCATCTTCTAGGTAGATCAAAGCAACAGGACTTCTCCAGTCTTTGTCTTGGAGATTGTTTTGATTGTAAGAGAAACTCAACATAAGGTGTTGTACCTTTTCAGAAGTGTCCCCCTATGGGGCAACAGAGCTTCCTCAGAAATGCAGATGAAACTCCAGCCAACTAATACAGGGCACATTTTCATGGCCATATCCATATTGTGGGTAAGTGGGATGCACACTGCTCAGTGGGATGTGCATTAGAAAGAAGATTTACAGTCGTCCTTAGAAAAGGGCTCATATTTACTACATATTTGTGCAGGTGCTTGTGCAACATGGTGCAAATGGCAGGGGGAGAGCTTCTGTGCTTTTCAAGACTTCTTTCGGAGCTCCCTCGCATTTTGCCTCTCCCCTAGCGAGTTCTCTTCCATTTTCTCCTCTTAGTATCTCTTCCGGATCCACAGAGGCCTTAAAATGACTCATTGTAGAATTCATTAAAGAAAGGAGTCTAGCTTGCCAAATTGACTTAGCTTTGTAAGTGCATTACCTTGATAAAGGTTCTCTTTCTTCATGGAGGCCTTCCTTTTTAACATGCCTTCCGTGAAGTCCACTTCAACCATTTCAACTGGCACAAAGGCTAAAATTAGTTCCTATAACGGAAAGCAGACCTTGTTACACTTCTCATTCTTCTGATATGTAGCCTCGCCCATAAGCCTAAAGAATGCCACAACCTGCCCCCTACTGTAACATAAAAGTTCATCTTTTGCCGCCTCCTAGTCAAGTGCAATGGTTAAGAGTCCACGGAAAAAAGAGTCTACAGTCTCCAGATTAGATCGTATTACACCAGCCATGACCAAACTGCATGCTATATACAGTAAACAATCAGAGGTACAATCAGAAGCACAGTTAGTATTAATTATTCAGTCAGTGTTCCATATCCGAGTAGCTTTTAGCTCATTCTCTTGCTGTAGAGGAGTTTAGCAAGAGCACAAGCACAGCAAAGCAAGGGAGCTGGTATTGTATGATACCATTAAGCAGTCACAGGAACTCAGGGGACAATGAAATCCTTATGAGTGGACAGGCTTCTCAATGGAAAAGAGAAACCTTCAAGGGACCTGTGGAAGGCAAAGCACCCTGCCGGACTGTATTCAGCAGCGTCTTGCTAGACTTGAGCACATGAAATCCTACAGCGGCCAAGAGGCCACAAGGCCAAGAATGAAGCCAGGACCCACCATCTTTTGTAGCCAGCCACCCTCTATGCATGCAGGAGAGAACTCACCCTCGCCTCACCAACTATTGCTTTTCCACTGCTTCTGCTGCCTACTGGGGCTACATAGCCTGCCGCAAGCTTTGCCACGTCATTCCTCCCTTCGGTTAGTCTCACAGTTCAGCCAATTCCATCCGTGTAGTTCAGCGGCAGAGCCAAAGCGTGCTGTCCTCCTTCCTCTGTCCTGAAGATGTATCGATCAGCTCCTCCTCTCCCCTTCACCTCTTCTTTCCCGCTGCCTGTCCGTGCTCTCAGCTTCCAACTTAAAGACCAAACGGCGCCTCCTCATGCTGCTCACCATGGAGGACCCAGCTCCTGATTGAAACCTCTCTCGCGTACACTCAGGGATTTTACAAGTTGCAGCAATTGAAAAATCTGGGTCTGGCATTGGGGTACAGAAAGAAGCCTATATTGACTAGGATAAGAGATGTTTGATCAGAGAAGAGAGCCTAGCAGGGCCTGTCAGAGACACCCGCCTCCCCCCCTCCATGTCTTAGGCTGACCCTAATCAGGAAGGACCCCCTACTGGAGCACAGTATCCCAAATTCCAGAGGCTTGACAAGGGGAAATGCTCAGGGGCACAACCGCCAAAGGTGGCATGTACAGAGAAGGGGGTATGTGACTCCACCGCAGGAGAGAAAACACAGGACAATATAAGAGATAGGAAATCCCTCTCCCCAACAACAATTTGACGACCATTCCAGCTCCAGGGGAGAAGGTGGCAATTGGACTGGGAATCTCATTGACACTTTATCAAGCTGTTTGGAGACCCCCGGACAGCAAGTAAGGATGTTGGTAGGGAACTTATAGAACATGGTCTACCTATTGCACCAAATCTTACTGTGCTGGACCTGGGAGGGATGGGGTACACAATTCTCTTCATGTTTCATCTCCTATTAAAGGAAGTCCAAGAAAGCACACATTGCCATGGTTAACAAATTGAAAGACAAATTGTAGGCAAAAGAGACAAAAATTATGGATCTGAATGCACGCCAGACAGAGAAGGAGCAGAGAGTATCTAATCTGGAGGATGTACTCACAAATTAGACTCAGATTACTCAGTATATGCAGAATGAGATGAGAAATATGAGCGGGAAAATTGAGGACTTGACACATCGATCTCACAGGTCTAACCTGCATTTGGTTGGAATCACGGAGAGATGGGAAAGGGATTTGGAAATGACAGAGGGTGTCAAATTTGATTTCTTCTTATGTGCTGAAAGAGCCTTTATCAGATGTATCTGTAGCTAGAGCCCATAGAGTACCCTCAGGAATGGTGCCAATAGACAGGAGAATGCCTCACACAATATTGGTGCACTTTCAGGACTTCCATATTCAGTAAAAGTCCAGCAGAAAGCTTTGCAATGTCAAACTATAAATGTAGAGATGGATTGAACCATCCAAATTTTCCCTGATATGTCATGAGTTTAAACACATGATTGATGCTTTTAAGGCCAAAGTGGTACAATCTCAAGTCATCCAATCAGGCAACTTGACAATTTTATGGGATGGGAGAGTTCAGATTTTTTTCCGAAGTGCAAGAGGCAAGGAAGTTCCTTTCTCTGCTGGGAAATTAGGCCGATCCAGGTTAGCTTGTAGAACGGGGTAGGATTTTTTTAGTGTGAGAGGGGCCCAGATGTAGAAGCCGCCACAGGTGCCTAACCAGTGCACCAACTATATGGAGGGAAAGGGAGGACTTAGCTTTTGGGGCTCGGTGTTCCAGGTGCTTTGGGTTGGTTTTGGGACGTTAAAGGTGGTAGGGTGGGTAAGCCAAGAGGGATTGGAGGGGGAGGAAGAGGTAGCGGGGGAGGGGAGGCAAAGGAAGGAAACTGGGTGGGTTGCACCAAAAGTGATGAGAAATATGACACATATGAGATACTACTGGGCCTTAGGGTAGAAACCCCCGCCAAGATGGGGCGAGCAGTTAAATTATGGTGGTGCAGTATGGATTCCTAGGATGGCTGGCTTGACGATGATTAGTCTCAATATTAATGGGCTTAAAAAAGTAGAGAGAAGAGGGAGTTTTTTTTACTTGTTGTATGCAACTTAAGCCCAACATAATCTTATTTCTGGAGACTCATTGGATAAGAAGGAAAGAGACCAACAAGGTACAGTTTCTTAGATACTGGGACTGGTTTTTCTCTTCTGCTAACTCCACTCAAAGGGGAGTAGCAATTTTTGTTAAAAAAGAGCTGCAAGTGAGGTACCAACCGATTATCATCAATCAATCAGGGTTTGTAAAGCGTGGCTATTCACCCGAGAGGGTCTCAAGGCACTGTGGGGGCGGTGGGGCGCAGCAGATCAGACTAAGTGCTGAGTTCATCCGAAGAGCCAGGTCTTGAGATCCTTCCTGAATTGCATCAGCGAGGGTGATTTCCTGAGGTGAATGGGCAGGGTGTTCCATGTCTTGGAAGTGAGGTAGGAGAAGGACATTCCTCCGGTTCTGGTCTTGCGGATTCATGGGACAGAAGCCAGGGAAAGCTGGGCGGAGCGGAGGTGTCTGTTGGGTACGTGGAATGTGAGGCGGTGATTCAGGTATGCGGGTCTGGCGTTGTGAAGGGCCTTATGTGCGTGGGTGAGGAGTTTGAAGGTTATTCTTCAGACAACTGGGAGCCAGTGGGGGTCACGGAGGTGTTGAGTGATGTGGTTGCGCCAGGGGATGTTGAGGATTAGTTTTGCTGTGGCGTTCTGGACATCCTGGAGTTTTCGGAGGAGTTTCTGGGTGACGCCGGTGTAGAGTGCGTTGCCGTAGTTGAGTCTGCTGCTGATGAGAGCATGGGTGACTGTCTTCCTGGATTCGGTGGGGATCCATCTGAAGGTTCGAAGCAGGCGAACGGTGTTTATCTGGCGGTCCATTGTGAGTTAGGAGTCCAGTACGATGCCGAGGTTACGTGCGTGGTTCGTGGGGGTAGGGAAAATTCCTAGAGAAGAGGGCCACCAGGAGTCATTCCAAGAGGAGGCTCCCAGGATGAGTACTTCTGTCTTGTCCGAGTCATAGATGGTGAGGGGTACTGAGCAATACTCCCTGTACAGACAAATAATCGTAAAGTTAACTTTGCCTCCTATTATGGCCCAGTAACTCATAATCCGAAGCATTTATTGAAGTTGGGGTGGGAATTAAGTTATTTGCAGGGTGATTGTCAGAAATGACTTCAATTTTGTACCAGATTTGCAGTTTGACTCCTCCAGCTCGTGCACGGCGCAAAGGAAGACAAATGCAGAAATGATTTTCAAAGATATTTGTCACTGTGTAGGGGTGGTAGACATGTGGTGGGTAAATAAGGCAGGAACCAGGTGCTACATTTACTATTTTAAAAGGTTTAACACAGCTTCTCAGATCGATATTTTTTTAGGGCCCCCTTCTTTCCCTATTGTTGATATCTTTCATTATGCTAGCGGTTTGATGGATTATTGTGTGGTAGTTTTGAGATGTGCCATTCCTGTACCAAGCAGCATCAAGAGGTGGGTGATGGATAAGAAAATTATTATGAAAGAGGATGTGATAGATCTGATCACATTAGAGATCATTTGCTTCTTCATGACATTGGGAGGCTCTGAAATGTTTCATCAGGGAGACGCTCATATCAATACAAGCATTCTGTGTAAAGATAAAGAATGAAGAACTTGTCATTCTGTAAACAAAAGCAGATAGAGCTTATCAGCCTCTAGGGTCACCCTCTACAGTGGATGGGTGGATCCTTTCAAAGAAAATACAAGGGTTTTTTCCTCTAAAAGGCATTGGTTAATAATCAGACCTTCCAGAGAAAAAGTCTATGAGGATGGGGAATTCATAGGTCTTTTTTAGCCTGGAGGGCAAAAGAGAGGGTTACCCGTAATTTGATCACCATTGTGAGGAACCCACAGACTGGGCAGTGCACGGAAAAAGGTAGAGGAAATTAAGCAAATTTTTGTCAAGTACTACACCAGTTTGTATTTGGTTGACCAGGCTAGAAATATAGGGCAGGAACTGAAAATCAATGACTTTCTCAGAAGATTAAAATCACCCGCATTAACAGAAGAGGCAACCTTGATGTTATTAAACTCTATTTCAGAGAGGGAGGTGTAAGAGATCATAAGACTACTTCCCAATGGTAAAGCCCCCGGGAAGGCGGGATCTGGCTCTCAGTTTTATAAAACTTTTGTACCTAATTTAAAGGGCACCATGTCGATTCTTTTTAACCATCTGCTTGCCGGTGGTCACGTGCCAGGCTCATTTCGGAGAGGGGGTTCTGGTGAATTTTTTAAAGTATGGAAAGAGGCAGAGGATCTGAAATCTTATAAACCTACAACTCTGTTAAACTCTGACCATAAGGTCTGTACTAAAATTGTAGCTATTCAGATTGACAAAGTAGCCAATTACTTATAGCGGGAGATCAGAATGGTTTTATCAGTGGCTGGAATTTATACTCTAATACACATTTCATATTTGAATTTATAGATATGGTGATGACAGATGCCATTCCAGCTGTGATCGTTCTGCTAGATGCCAAGAAGGCTTTCAATCTCATAAACTGGAGATGTTTATTTCGAATCTTGGAGAAGTTTCAATTTCCAACCTAGTTTACAAGATCTATTCAGTTATTATATCAAGGGTCAACAGCACAGTTAATAATTAATAAGTCTCCGGCAGGTCAAATTATGTTGAGTCGAGGTACCCGTCAAGGCTGCCTTCTATCCCCCCCACTATCTGCCCTTTTTAGTTAGTCTTTGGTCCAGGTTATACGCCAGGATTAAACATTGTATCTCCCTTGTCCATGGGTGCTAAAATAAAGTTATATGTAGATGACATGGCCCTATTTCTAACCCCGACCACTATTAAAAATAATAATAGGGCTTTGCAGTTGATTAAAACCTTTACAAATATAGGGGCACATAAAATCAATAAAGCAAAAACTGAATGTCTGCTGTTTAACACCTACCCAGATTACTCAGAGGAGCCGCAGGAAGTTTTTAACAATAGTTTTAAACCCTTTGTTGTGAACGGTTTTTAATTTATTGGAAATATTGAGAAGCCTACCCTTATCAATTATTGGTTGGACTGCCCTTATCAAAATGTCAATTCCACCGCTGTTCTTCTTTTTATTCCTATCCATTCCTTGCAAGTTAGAGGCTTCCTTTTTTCGAAAACTGGAACAGGTCATCTAATTTTTCATCCAGAAATGCCCACAAGTTAAGCTGAAAGTGTTACAGCTGCCCAAGAGGGAGGGAGGCAGGCTTGGGACTCCCTGATCTCCAGAAATACTACAAGGCATTTTTCATCTTGCAACTGCGGCATTTCTCAAGGTCCTCCTCCAATTTTGATACCACCATTCTTCTACTTATGGTGAAAAAGTTGGGCGTGCCCGATCTTAGGTGGTGGGTTTGAATCCTAAATCGCCAGATAAAGTCAGGTATAAACTGCTAAATTTCATCTGGTTGCAGAAAAATAAAGTATTACATTAAATACAGAATCCCCTAGATTAATGCAGAGACTCCACTGTGCTATTTTCAATCCCTCTCTCCTACCCTGACTGAAGAAATAATGGGAAAATGGGTGGACTTATCTACCACAAAGATAGGGATTTTTGAAGGGGCCAGGCTGAAATCCCTCAGGCCTTTTTCTTAGGAAAGACATCTCATGTGCATTTCTATTTTCTTAAGTACATTCAACTAAGGGCTATTTTTAGTAATTTATCAGGGAAGGTTATCGATTGTTCAAGAAATAGGGCTAGACAGCTATTCCGGGATGCGGTTTTGAGCTATTAGTACAAAGAATAGCACCTGGGACATATGACATGGTTCTGAAGATAAGATCAACATGTGAAAACTACTCGGGGATAAAATTAAAAGAAGCAATTGGGAAAGATATTTTGATCTTAGTTACTCCATCCTTAGATGGGCCAATTTCCATTGAATGGCTTTTTTCAATGGTTGGATGCTGTACCTTACTCCAAAATTAGTAAATAGGATGTTTCCCAGCTCATCTAGAAACTGTCCGAAATGCGAGAAGGTAGGAGATTGTCTGCACATGTTTTGGTTCTGCGGTCATTTTGAGATGTTTTGGAGGGGTGTGTTCCAGTTAGTAGGAATGACAATTCATCCTACCTGAGCATGGCACCTTAGGGTATTTGGGATGGTGAGATGACAGGGCAAAATGATATGGATCACTTTGTATTTAATGCAGTGCTAATGGCCCGCTCCCTGATCACCACTTATTGGAAATTCCCCTCCACTCCTAGGTTTGCAAAATGGGAGAAAAAATTTGGAATTTCAGCAAGCTGTTAGCCTGGTATCACACTAGAGCAAATCACTCTTTACAATATCACAAGAAATGGGGGAATGGGCTTGGAAGGGGTAGCAGTTTGATCTCTAATATAGTTGTCAGGGATATTCATAGAGACCTAGGCACTTTTGAGATGGCTGTCCACTGTCATGTTTAGGTTTTAATCTTTTCATAGGCCATATTAATATTAAGATTGGCTTGCAGCACTGGTACTTTAAGAAAGCACTGGCACTTTTTTACATATAGCACTTTAGGATGTTCAAGGATATTATTATGAGTCCTTTGAGCAAGGAAGGATGTTTTAGGTTATGTACTTAAACTACTATTCAGGGTGGAAGTATGTCATTAGAAGTCTGGGGTGATGTATTTTGTACGGCTTCTTTCTTTATGATGCTTAGCACTTTAGGGAGTATAATGAATAGGGGTTGAATTGAAGCACACACGTTATAAGGGTTGGGAGGAGGAGAAAAAGGATTTTGAACTTGTTGGGTTTGTATTTAAGCGATTGTTTGGGAGGGAAAAATGTTGACATAATTTGGCATATAGGTGTGTGTCTGATGGGGGTGGAAAAATGTTAATACACAACAGAAGCTGCTCCTAAGTTTTTTGACCGAAACTCTCTTAAATCCTAAGTGAAGATGCTGGCATCTCACAAAAAGTGAAGGACTTTCCTCACACACCACCAGGTATCATGCTTCATCATCGGCAGTCCTCGCTCTCTAAAAACTAGGCTTGATAGAGAGCGGGCCTTCACCTGGAGACAGGGAGGCACTTCTAAGACTAAGTGGGGTCACGTGAAAGTGAGTGAAGGTTTTTAAAAACCAGGATAATTACTGAATTACATTTATTCAGAAAGGTAACTATATGTGTTAAAAATACAAGAACGGTGAGAATGGGGGAGTGTCATTGCCCCCTCACCGTAGTGGCTAATTTGGTCGACATGTTTCTGCCTCCTTGGCCCAGAGAGTCTGCGGCATTCATCAGGACAAAGAAATAATGAGGGCTCCGTTCTTACCAAAATTATGGTGTGAAGTTACCACTTGGTAGGTTGACCTGTGTCACACTCTACCAGAAAAGATTTCCAGGGAGGCAGAGCAGACACATCTAGGTGCAACACGAGAGACGTACCTTGATACAAGTTTGACTACTGGGGTCTCTCCACTCTCCTCCCATGGGGCGTGTAGGAAACTAGCTTAGGGCCCCCACTTAGTCTTAGAAGTGCCTCCCTGTCTCCAGGTGAAGGCCCGCCCTCTATCAAACCTAGTTTTTAGAGAGCGAGGACTGCCGATGATGAAGCATGACACCTGGTGGTGTGTGAGGACAGTCCTTCACTTTTTGTGAGATGCCAGCATCTTCACTTAGGATTTAAGAAAGTTTCGGTCAAAAAACTCAGAAGCAGCTTCTGTTGTGTATTCATATTAGGTTGGAGGCCAGCTTGCTCTGAGTGCCCCGCGCCTCTAGTTCCCTCCCCTAGGAGTTCCTTGGGTTAGTGTGTTACATGGTGGAAAAATGTTATCAGCTCTATGCATTTGGATTCATTTATTGTGTCACAAATGCTCCTTCCTATGAATAGCTGTATTAAAATGAATACAAATATATATTTTTTAAAAGGTGTAAATGGCAGCCTTGATTACCTTTTCTGTGCAAAACTTTGATGCCAAACATTGACACAATCAGTTATTGTAGGAGAGTAGGATCTGCCTCTTATGTTGCCCCCACTTTTTTTCTGATGTTTACACTGGTTTCTGGCTATAGTCTGGCTGGGTCCCTGCTAATCAGGGCCCCAGCCTCTCTGTTCTCTCTAAATGACTTGGAGTGCACTCTAGGTGCACTAGTGATTGGATACTGTGGTACCTTATGAGTCCCTAGTATATGGTACCTTAGGTACTAAGGGCATAGGTACTTCACAGGCCTACCAGGGGCTGCAGCATGTATTATGCCACCCCTGGGAAGCAGACTAAATCTGACACCACAGGCCTGCTACTGCAGCCTGTGTGAGGTGGTGCTAGCACTCCTCACTGAGATATAGGTTCCCTATATCTCTCCTACACACACATATAAACCTATCAGTCACCCCTAAGGCAGGCCCTATCAATCCTGAGGGCAGGGTGCTTGGCTTCTATGTGAGGGGGTGCCTCTGCCTGAGCAGGGCCCCTCTGCAGCTCTCAGAGTCCATTCTCTGGTGCTGTTTGTGGATGCGGTTAAACCATATACTTTTAAGTGCATTATATCCTCGCGGTAGAATGCTAACTTTGGAATGGCTGCATCGAAACATGTTGTGTTTGGTGTCAAACATCTTGGAATACTACCCCCCCCGCCCGTCCTGGCGGCGGGGGTAGCATTCCACCCTTCTAGAGGGATAGACATGTACCTACTGTGGAAACGCAGTAGAATCCTGCAGAGCCCTGGCATCACAAAATGGATGCCACCAGTCACAGACACTGGGCTGCCCTCCTGCTGATGACAGTGGACGAAGCCCAACAATAGATATCCTGTCCCAAGGGGGTGTGACCACCTCCCAGACAGGGTTTAGTGTATTGGGGCTGGGTGGGTGCACTCTTAGAGTGCTTTGAAGTCCTGCACTGGGGGAGCAGAAGGCTCCTCTGTGCATACCCCAGTTCAAACCGGCTCAGGGGCTACCTGCCCCTGCTCTGGCACGAAACTGGACAAAGGGAAGTGGGTGTAGCCGCCCACTCCCCTGACCCTCCCATAGGTAGGGTCATAGAGCTAGTCCCTCCCTTTCTTTTGGTATAAGAGGGGGAACCTGTGCATTGCACCCTAGATTTCCCTGGACGATGCTCTGAAGACGAATCCCGGACCTTCGACGTTCCACTACCTTTGGAAGACTGAAGAATCTCCCTTGGAGTCAAGGAGTGACTCCCCTGCTTGGCAGGCACCAAAAACTACAAACGACGGTCACAAACTATGCCGCTCCCGCCAGAGTCCGAAGTCCCTGCAGCCCAAAAAGTGGATTTCCTGACTTCTCAAAGGCCATCGTGAGTCCCCAGCGAAGCTGAGGCCAGTGGACCCCAAGAGTCATGAGGAACCGCGACCCCTGGGTACCGTGCACTATTGTCGAGTGCAACACCTTCACAACGTTCCACGAACTTGTGCTTTGAACCCCGTGTGGTCCTAGCCTCCAGCAGGAATCCCTCTGAAGACCAGAGGCCTACCCTGTCCCAAGTGACCGTGGGCCCCTGTTGAGCGAATCCTCCCGAGGCGTTTTTGCGATCCCTTGCCAGCTGGCTTGTGGGTCCCCAGAAGACTTTCTAAAGAAACCAAAGGGCTCTCCTGGTTGCTCCAGGCCTGCCCTGGCTTACCCTCGCTGGGTGAGTCCCCCAGACCTTGCTGGTCTGCGCCATTGGCTCTTCACACTTTCCCCAAGACTTGCTGTTACCAAGGCTTGTTGGCTCCAATCGAGTCGCCGACACCGCAGTAAGCTTCAGACATCGTGGGACACGCCGAATCCAGCTCCTGGTTGTCGTCAACGCCTCTTGGACCTTGTGGCTGAAGAGTCAAGGCACCCGCGAACGACCTGAATCTTGCGACGACGGTGGGCATCCATCTTCCTTGCCCCGAGTCACTGCCAAGTGACTTTGAACACTGTCCCCTCTGCTTTCAGGTCTTCCATCTTCTGAATCCAGGCTTGGATTCCTCCGGACACTTCTCCTGTCGCCGCAAGCAGCAAGTCTTCACTGGCTCCCATTGAAAACGATGCCGCGACCCAACACCAAAGAACACCTATGCACCCGGCTCCCCTGGGTGAGGTAACTTCAGCACTACGGTGCTCCTGTGGGTGTGGGCCCTAGAACAACTTACCCTGTAAGTGACTTGCTTGTAGCTTCCCTAGAAGTGTCCTAAAATTCCTATTTTCTAAGTGCGACAATTGCGCTGACTCGTACAGGGTTCGCGTCTGTGTTAGACACACCGCATCCATCTCCTTTGTAACACTATCTAGAACCGTGTCCTTCGACTCGTACTGAGTCCGATCGGTGTTCGCCTCGAACACAAGGGGCCTGTAACATTGAGATCTCCATTGCACTGACTCGCACAAGGTTCGCGTCTGTGTTAGACACATCGCGTCCATCTCCCTTGCAACTCTATCTGTAACCGCGTCCTTCGACTCGTACAAGGACCGATCGGTGTGTTCGCCTCAAACACGCAAGGGACCTTTAACATTGAAATCTCAATCGCGTCTGAGCGCATAGACTCGCACAGGACTCGCACCGGTGCCAGGACACCGCGTCCGTCCCCTGTGGGTCTCCTACAACTACCTGGGGTGGTTCTTGGGGGTCCCTCGATTCTAGATGCCCTAGACCTAGGTCTAGCCGAACTAAGATTGTGATATTCGATTGTGCTAAACTTATTTTGATAACATTTGACTTGTACATATGTTCCTGACTTCTAATCTCATAAAGAGATTAGTAGAGAGTGTTTATTAATAAATACATATATATTTTGATGGTGATTCAAGAGATTGTGTGGTAAAACAAGCTGCTTTACATTCCTTCAAGACTTAGCCTGAAGGCTGCTCTCCACAGCTACCACTAGGATAGCTTTCTATAAAGGTTGTCTTAAACCTATCTACCATAAGAGTCGAATTGTTCTGGTGCAAGGTGTCCACTTTAATTAGTAAACAGCATATACCAGGCCAACTTCTCACATTGGTGGGCAGCGTGTGGGATTCCAGCTTGCTATTGTTTTACCAGAAAATCTCTATTTGAATTACTAACTGAAAACCACTATAGGTACTCAAGGTACATATAAAGTCAAGGTTAGTATCAATAAGTTCTACTGAACTTAGAGCTGTGTGCCAAGGGATAGCACACCCTTTCTACAGCTCAAACTAGTATCAGTAGGCCACAAACTAGTGTAGGTAGTACAACACTGCACAACACTAGAATGTCCTTAAAGGGTGGAACCAGTGGATCCACTCAGCCTCAGTATAAGGACATGGCTTTCTCTGACTTGAGAGCCATGTGTGTTGAAAGACACCTGAAGCTAGGACAGAGTCCCTCCACACTACACCTGATAGATCTGCTGACAGCAGATGATCTTAGATTGGCTCTAGGAGCTAATGGGTCTGAATCAGGGAGTGGGTCAATTACAGTATCTGGGTCAGATTATGAAAATCAGAATGACCAAGACTCTGTGATTGAAGGGCCAGGCTCCAAGGGGCCTGAAAAGGACAGAGGAATTCTCCCTAAGAGAGCTGACAGAGTGGAGGAGAGGCATAGGTCCCCTTCCAGGGAATCTGACCACTCTTATCACTCTGGCAGAGAATTTGTCCACCAGAGGAACTCATACTTTCCCATAAGAGAGACCTCCTCTGTAAGAATGTGCAAACTGCTGCAGTATGAGGAAGCAAGAGTTGCCCTCAGAACCAAGCAGTTGGCACTGGATAGAGAAGCCCTGGAGATCCAGAGAGCTTCTAGAAGAGAGGGGTTAGAACCCCTTGGTGGCAGCAACAGTGTCCCTAGAGGCAGAGAATCTATTCCAGACCATAGGAACCTGAGCAAGGTTGTTCCTCCCTACCAGAGTGGGAATGATATCCACAAGTGGATAACTGCTATGGAGAGGGCCTGTAGAGTACAGCAGGTCCCCCAAAAGCAGTGGGCAGAAATCTTGTGGCTCTCCTTTTCAGACAAAGGTAGAGACAAGCTCCTCACTGTTAGAGAAGAGGATGCTGATAATTATGAAGTCCTGAAGAGTGCACTGATAGATGGGTTTGGCTTAACCACTGAGCAGTACAGGTTGAAGTTCAGAGACACCCAGAAGGCACAGACTCAGGACTGGACTGACTTTGTAGATTGTGCAACCAAGGCTCTGGAGGGTTGGCTGGTTGGCAGTAGGGTTACTGATTTCAAGGGATTGTATAATCTGATGATGAGAGAACAGATCCTTAATAATTGCCAGAACCAGTTGTTGCATCAATACCTGGTGGATTCAGATCTGACCTCTCCCCAAGAATTGGGAAAGAAGGCAGACAAATGGGTCAGAACCAGGGTGAGGCAGAAACCCCAGAACCAAGGGGGTGACACCAAGAAGCAAGATCATAAGGGCTCTGAGAAAGGTGGGGATAAGTCAAAAGACCAGAAGTCTTCACAAGGGCCCCAAAAATCTGCATCTGGTGGGGAGTCACAATCCAACAAGGGGAAAGGCCAAAAGAAGCCCTGGTGCAAATTCTGTAAACAGAAAGGGCACTGGACTTCTGATTGTAACAAGTCCAAAGACCAAACCACCACCACTCCTGCCCCTAAGGCAACTGTTCCCCCTAGCTCAGCTACTGGTGGAGGTGGTACTCAGAATAAGGGTGTAGTAGGGTTGACCCTGGGTTCTGAAGTGGACTCTGACCTAGTCAGAGTGCCCACTCAGGCAATGCTGATTTGTGAGGGAGACCTTAACATGTCCTTCCTAGTATGTCCCAGTAATCTGGGCAAATACAAACAGCAGCCTGTAATAAATGGCAAACAGGCTTTGGCATTTAGGGACACAGGTGCTAGTGTCACCATGGTGGCAGAGGATCTTGTGGACCCTGGACAGATCATCCTGGGCGACATGTACCAGGTGACCAATGCAAGCAATGTCAGGACCAACCATAGTCTGGCAGTTGTGAATTTCTCCTGGGGAGGGGTAACTGGCCTCAAGAAGGTTGTAGTCAGTGCAGACCTCCCTGTCGAATGTCTATTGGGCAATGATCTAGAGACTTCAGCCTGGTCTGAAGTAGAGTTATGGACTCATGCTGAGATGTTGGGCATCCCTGCAGAGGTATTTGCTGTGACCAGGTCACAAGCAAGAATGCATAACACTGAACCAGCTCTGGATCCTGGAACAATGGACCAGATGCTTCCCAAGAGGAGGAGCAGTAGGGTAAAGGCAGTGCCTTCCCCTCTGTCTCAGATCACAGATTCACCCCCAGAGGGAGGTGAAGCAGATCCTGAAGAAGGAATTGCCCCAGAGGGACTTGAGCCTGATCAGGTTGAGTTCTTGGGGGCAGGGGGACCTTCTAGGGAAGATCTGAGTAAGGAGCAACAGTGCTGCCCCTCTCTTGAACCCCTCAGACAGCAGGCTGCTGCTGAGGCTGCTGGGAGTGCTAGTGGGTCCCATAAAGTTTATTGGGATGAGGGACTCCTATATTCTGAGGGTAGAGATCCAGCCCCTGGAGCCACCAGGAGGATGGTAATACCTCAGAAGTTTAGGGGGTTCCTCTTGACCCTAGCACATGATATCCCTTTGGCAGGTCACTTGGGCCAAAACAAGACCTGGGACAGGCTTGTCCCACATTTTCATTGGCCACATATGTCAGAGGACACAAAGGAGTTTTGTCGCTCCTGTGTCACATGCCAAGCCAGTGGTAAGGCAGGTGGCACAACAAAGGCCCCCTGATACCACTACCTGTGGTGGGGGTACCCTTTGAAAGGGTAGGGATTGACATTGTTGGTCCCCTTGACCCTCAAACTGCCTCTGGGCACAGGTTTATCCTGGTGGTAGTGGATCATGCCACCAGGTACCCAGAAGCAATTCCTCTGAGGACCACCACAGCCCCTGTGGTGGCAAGAGCCCTCATTGGAGTCTTCTCCAGAGTGGGTTTCCCAAAGGAGGTCATTTCTGACAGAGGTACCAACTTCATGTCAGGATATCTGAAAGCAATGTGGAAGGAGTGTGGTGTAACTTATAAGTTCACCACCCCCTATCACGCACAATGCAATGGTTTAGTTGAACGCTTCAACAAAACCTTGAAAGGAATGATTAAAGGACTCCCAGAGAAGCTTAGGCGGAAATGGGACCTTCTTCTTCCTTGCCTTTTGTTTGCATACAGAGAGGTTCCACAGAAGGGGGTTGGTTACAGCCCATTTGAGCTTCTGTTTGGGCATCCTGTGAGAGGTCCATTGTGTTTGGTAAAAGAGGGCTGGGAGTTACCTCTCAAGCCCCCCAAACAAGATGTGATGGACTATGTACTTGGTCTCCGCTCCCGGATGGCTGAGTACATGAAAAAGGCAACCAAAAACCTGGAGGCCAGCCAAGAATTACAAAAAGCTTGGCATGACCAAAAGGCTGTACTGACTGTATACCAGCCAGGACAGAAGGTGTGGGTATTGGAGCCTGTGGCCCCAGCAGCCCTCCAGGACAAGTGGAGTGGCCCCCATACAATGGTTGAACAGAAGGTAGAAGTCACCTACCTGGTGAATCTTGGAACTCCCAGGAGCCCCCTGAGGGTGCTCCATGTCAACAGATTAAAGCCATATGTTGACAGGGCTGACATGGGCTTGCTCATGGCAACTGATGAGGAACAGGAGGAGGAGAGTGACCTTCTCCCTGACCTGCTCTCTCAGAACCCTGATGATGGGTCAGTAGATGGAGTTGCTTTGGCAAGCAGCCTCACTGACCATCAGCAAACTGAGTGCAGACAAGTTCTGCAACAGTATAGACATATGTTTAGCCTGACCCCTAGTCAGACTTCCTGGTGCACCCATGAGGTGGACACTGGAGACAGTCTGCCTGTCAAGAATAAAATCTACAGGCAACCTGACCATGTCAGGGACTGTATCAGGACTGAAGTCCAGAAAATGTTGGAGCTAGGTGTAATTGAGACTTCAGATAGCCCTTGGGCTAGCCCAGTAGTCCTGGTACCCAAGCCTCATACCCAGGGTGGTAAGAAAGAAATGAGGTTTTGTGTAGACTACAGAGGCCTCAATGCAGTCACTAGGACTGATGCCTATCCCATACCAAGGGCAGATGAGCTGATTGATACTTTGGCCTCAGCCAAGTATCTAAGCACGTTTGACCTGACAGCTGGCTACTGGCAGATCAGGTTAGCTGATGATGCAAAAGCCAAAACAGCATTTTCGACCCCTGGTGGGCACTACCACTTCGTGGTGATGCCCTTTGGATTGAAAAATGCACCTGCCACTTTTCAGAGGTTGGTGAATAAAGTTCTGACAGGGATGGAAACTTATTGCTCAGCTTATCTAGATGATATTGCTGTCTTTAGTTCCTCCTGGCAGGATCACCTGGTCCACCTCAGGAATGTTTTGGAGGCCCTACAGAAAGCAGGCCTCACTATCAAGGCCACTAAGTGCCAGATAGGGCAGAGTCAGGTTGTATACCTGGGCCACCTTGTGGGTGGAGGCCAGGTTCAGCCTTTACAGAGCAAAATCCAAACCATAATGGAATGGGTTGCTCCAACCACCCAGACACAGGTGAGAGCCTTCTTAGGCCTGACTGGGTACTATAGGAGGTTTGTCAAGGGATATGGATCTATAGTGACCCCTTGAATGATCTGACCTCAAAGAAAATGCCAAAAAAGGTTCAGTGGACAGCTAGCTGTCAAAAGGCATTTGAAGACCTAAAGCAGGCCATGTGCACTGCCCCCATCTTACAGAGTCCAGAACACATCAAAAAGTTCATTGTCCAAACAGATGCTTCTGAGCTGGGTGTGGGAGCTGTACTGTCTCAACTGAATGATGAAGGTCAAGACCAGCCTGTAGCTTTTATTAGCAGAAGGCTGACCCCTAGAGAGAAACGTTGGTCAGCTATAGAGAGGGAGGCCTTTGCTGTGGTGTGGGCCCTGAAGAAGCTGAGGCCATACTTGTTTGGCACTCACTTCATAGTTCAGACTGACCACAAGCCCCTCCTATGGCTTAAACAGATGAAAGGTGAAAACCCAAAACTTTTGAGGTGGGCCATTTCCCTCCAGGGGATGGACTATACAGTGGAACATAGACCTGGGACCCAACATGCCATTGCAGATGGACTCTCAAGGTATTTCCACTTTGAACACGAAGACTCAACTGGTCAAGGTTAGTTTAGTGTCCCTGCGTTTGGGGGGGGGGTTGTGTAGGAGAGTAGGATCTGCCTCTTATGTTGCCCCCACTTTTTTTCTGATGTTTACACTGGTTTCTGGCTATAGTCTGGCTGGGTCCCTGCTAATCAGGGCCCCAGCCTCTCTGTTCTCTCTAAACGACTTGGAGTGCACTCTAGGTGCACTAGGGATTGGATACTGTGGTACCTTATGAGCCCCTAGTATATGGTACCTTAGGTACTAAGGGCATAGGTACTTCACAGGCCTACCAGGGGCTGCAGCATGTATTATGCCACCCCTGGGAAGCAGACTAAATCTGACACCACAGGCCTGCTACTGCAGCCTGGGTGAGGTGGTGCTAGCACTCCTCACTGAGATATAGGTTCCCTATATCTCTCCTACACACACATATAAACCTATCAGTCACCCCTAAGGCAGGCCCTATCAATCCTGAGGGCAGGGTGCTTGGCTTCTATGTGAGGGGGTGCCTCTGCCTGAGCAGGGCCCCTCTGTAGCTCTCAGAGTCCATTCTCTGGTGCTGTTTGTGGATGCGGTTAAACCATATACTTTTAAGTGCATTATATCCTCGCGGTAGAATGCTAACTTTGGAATGGCTGCATCGAAACATGTCGTGTTTGGTGTCAAACATCTTGGAATACTACCCCCCCGCCAGTCCTGGCGGCGGGGGTAGCATTCCACCCTTCTAGAGGGATAGACATGTACCTACTGTGGAAACGCGGTAGAATCCTGCAGAGCCCTGGCATCACAAAATGGATGCCACCAGTCACAGACACTGGGCTGCCCTCCTGCTGATGACAGTGGAGGAAGCCCAAAAATAGATATCCTGTCCCAAGGGGGTGTGACCACCTCCCAGACAGGGTTTAGTGTATTGGGGCTGGGTGGGTGCACTCTTAGAGTGCTTTGAAGTCCTGCACTGGGGGAGCAGAAGGCTCCTCTGTGCATACCCCAGTTCAAACCGGCTCAGGGGCTACCTGCCCCTGCTCTGGCGCGAAACTGGACAAAGGGAAGTGGGTGTAGCCGCCCACTCCCCTGACCCTCCCATAGGTAGGGTCATAGAGCTAGTCCCTCCCTTTCTTTTAGTATAAGAGGGGGAACCTGTGCATTGCACCCTAGATTTCCCTGGATGATGCTCTGAAGACGAATCCCGGACCTTCGACGTTCCACTACCTTTGGAAGACTGAAGAATCTCCCTTGGAGTCAAGGAGTGACTCCCCTGCTTGGCAGGCACCAAAAACTACAAACGACGGTCGCAAACTACGCCGCTCCCGCCGGAGTCCGAAGTCCCTGCAGCCCAAAAAGTGGATTTCCTGACTTCTCAAAGGCCATCGTGAGTCCCCAGCGAAGCTGAGGCCAGTGAACCCCAAGAGTGACGAGGAACCGCGACCCCTGGGTACCGTGCACTATTGTCAAGTGCAACACCTTCACAACATTCCACGAACTTGTGCTTTGGACTCCGTGTGGTCCTAGCCTCCAGCAGGAATCCCTCCAAAGACCAGAGGCCTACCCCATCCCGAGTGACCGTGGGCCCTTGTTGAGCAAATCCTCCCGAGGCATCTTTGCAATCCCTTGCCAGCCGGCTTGTGGGTCCCCAGAAGACTTTCTAAAGAAACCAAAGGGCTCCCCTGGTTGCTCCAGGCCTGCCCTGGCTTACCCTCGCTGGGTGAGTCCCCCAGACCTTGATGGTCTGCACCATTGGCTCTTTACACTTTCCCCAAGACTTGCTGTTACCAAGGCTTGTTGGCTCCAATCGAGTCACCGATACCGCAGTAAGCTGCAGACATCGTAAAACACGCCGAATCCAGCTCCTGGTTGTCGTTGACGCCTCCTGGACCTCGTGGCTGAAGAGTCAAGGCACCCGTAAATGACCTGAATCTTGCGACGACGGTGGGCATCCATCTTCCTTGCCCCGAGTCACTGCCAAGTGACTTTGAACACTGTCTCCTCTGCTTTCAGGTCTTCCATCTTCTGAATCCAGGCTTGGATTCCTCCGGACACTTCTCCTGTCGCCGCAAGCAGCAAGTCTTCACTGGCTCCCATTGAAAACGACGCCGCGACCCGACACCAAAGAACACCTATGCACCCGGCTCCCCTGGGTGAGGTAACTTCAGCACTATGGTGCTCCTGTGGGTGTGGGCCCTAGAACAACTTACCCTGTAAGTGACTTGCTTGTAGCTTCCCTAGAAGTGTCCTAAAATTCCTATTTTCTAAGTGCGACAATTGCGCTGACTCGTACAGGGTTCGCGTCTGTGTTAGACACACCGCATCCATCTCCTTTGTAACACTATCTAGAACCGTGTCCTTCGACTCGTACTGAGTCCGATCGGTGTTCGCCTCGAACACAAGGGGCCTGTAACATTGAGATCTCCATTGCACTGACTCGCACAAGGTTCGCGTCTGTGTTAGACACAGCGCGTCCATCTCCCTTGCAACTCTATCTGTAACCGCGTCCTTCGACTCGTACAAGGACCGATCGGTGTGTTCGCCTCGAACACGCAAGGGACCTTTAACATTGAAATCTCAATCACGTCTGAGCGCATAGACTCGCACAGGACTCGCACCGGTGCCAGGACACCGCGTCCGTCCCCTGTGGGTCTCCTACAACTACCTGGGGTGGTTCTTGGGGGTCCCTCGATTCTAGATGCCCTAGACCTGGGTCTAGCCAAACTAAGATTGTGATATTCGATTGTGCTAAACTTATTTTGATAACATTTGACTTGTACATATGTTCCTGACTTCTAATCTCATAAAGAGATTAGTAGAGAGTGTTTATTAATAAATACATATATATTTGATATATATACCTGTGTGGTGTCTTTTCATTTGGTGATTCAAGAGATTGTGTGGTAAAACAAGCTGCTTTACATTCCTTCAAGACTTAGCCTGAAGGCTGCTCTCCACAGCTACCACTAGGATAGCTTTCTATAAAGGTTGTCTTAAACCTATCTACCATAAGAGTCGAATTGTTCTGGTGCAAGGTGTCCACTTTAATTAGTGAACAGCATATACCAGGCCAACTTCTCACAGTTATCTAAAGTCTCTTTGCTCTGTGGAGTGCCAGCCCCCTATAATAGGTGTAAAAAGAGCGTGATTAAGGTTGAACAACTCAAACACTGATTGGTTTATAAGCAAACCCAGATCTAGTAAAAAGCATGGTCTAGTATTGAATAAATTCCTAGTGACATATGAAACCAGGCACAAAAAGGGCAAGTAAAATATATGAAAGAAAACAGACTCTCAGAAAAGCTCATAGACATTTAATACGTCTTAAGCAGAAAGAGCAAGCGAGCATAAAAAATATTCTAAATGCAAATCGCAGTGTCAGTGTACCAGCAATCCATTATCTGATGTGTTGGAGCACATAATGCTAAATTCTATACATTTTCATGCCACTTTTATACAACTTCCACTTGTCAGGAGGGGGCCTGGACTCAAAGCCCCGGAAAGCCCTGCTGTCACCTGGAGGCGGGGAAGCTGTTCAGCGCGCAGGTTGGGCTCCTTAAAAAAAAGCCTCGCATATCCTGCGGCACGGGACACTTGTCAGGAGCGGTCCAAGATTCAAAGCCCCAGAAAGCCTTGCTGTCTGGAGGTGGGAAAGCTCTTCAGCGGGCTGGTTTGGTGCTTTAAAAACATTTTGCATACCCGGCAGCACGGACGTTTGTCAGGAGGGGTCCAGGACTCAAAGCCCCAGAAAGCCGTGCTGTCACCAGGAGGCAAAGCAAGCTCTTCGGTGAGCTTTGGGTGCTGGCGGAGTTCCCCCCTTAGACTTAATCAACCTGAATCCTGGGATCAAGTTCGTGATAAAGTAATCCATTGGATATGCATGTAAAAGAACTTTAATATGATGGACTGCAACAGGATTTTAATGGTTCGCAGAGTGGGTTGGCTAGGGCCCTTGAATAAAAATATTGTGGGGCACTGTTTAGTGGTCAACTTTCAACATCCGACCTGTGTGAAGAACCTCCTGAAACTGCTTGTAGTTGGAGAGTTTCTCTGCACAGGAATTGTTGTATTGCCTCTGTTCATCTTTGATAAACCTCTGGCAAGCTCACAGCTACTGGACTACCTGCCAGTTTTGGAGGTCAGGAATAGATTTGCAAGTCTGACAGTCCTGGCTGACAACAGTTGACTCCCGGAAGTCAATAATGTAGAACAGGGGCCAGCCATCGAGCAATCTGAGCAACTTGCCTCTTCTCCCTTATGTGTAGTGCCCACAATGGAAACAAATTTGTGTCTCCCTAATTTAAGCATTTTGAGTTGGAATATAGCTGGTTTTCGTGTGATGATGCCCCTACCCGAGAGGCAATTGTTTATTGAGACTATGATATTTTACTTCTTCAGGAGACTTGGAACTCTGCTCAACTGAGCTGTGATGGTTATAAATATTTTGGTGTGTTAGCAACACCTTCTCTGCATGGGCGCCCTTCTGAGGGTTTATCCATTTAGATCAATTTGTCCCTGACTGTGAAAGCTCAGGCTTTGGAAACCACTGGATAGGACATTCAAGCCATATTAATTAAGGGGAACTTTAGTGTCTGTTTGTATTTGATTACATTTTACAATAATGATTTTGTTAATATTCCGAACATTCAGTTCCCAATTTTGTTTAAGTTTCTTTATTCAATCAAGTCAAAGTATCTCACAGAGCGGCGTGATGTACATTTGATTCTGGCAGTAGATTTCAATGTCAAATTAGGGTGTTGTTTGATGGTGGGAGACCTGGAGTGTAATTTGGGGAGTGTAGATCACAGAAGGAAGGAGCTTGGGAACTGTGTAGCTGCTCATGATCTTTGTAATGTTATAGATATAGGGGGATCTAGAGATACATTACTTCCCACTTACAGGGGATGAGGTAGTATCTCAACAATTGACTTTATATTTATTTCCAGAGGCTTAACTAATTTTTTAGAGCATGGTAGTGTAATTGCCTCAAATTCTTTAGTGATCACAACCCCACAGAGTTAATACTGTTGCTACCTTTAGGGAAGGAAAAAATAGTAGAAGATGTCAGTAGAAGCCCTCAAGCATCCACTCACGGCTTTAGGTTGGTATGGAGACTTTCAACACTCTTCAATTTCTTGAATTCCTATTAAGAGATAACAGGGAGGTGTTTCAACGCTGCCTGACAGAGGAGTATGGGAGGGATTTGGTTGTGTGCTCGTTTGAGGGTCTTTGTACTAGTATCAAAAAAGCAGTCCTAAAACCAATCAGGAATAATAGCGTTATACCAAGATGGTTCAACAGAGATTGCTCGAAAGCCAGTTGTCAGCTTCATAAGGCCTTAACTGCTGACCCCAGAGATCCTATTAGAGTTACAGCTATGCGTAAAATGTACAAAGCCACTGTAACAAATAGACGGACTGAGGCTATTAGTCAGCAATGGGAAAAACTAGTACAAGCGGCACATATGAAAGACTTCAAAGGCCAGATGTACGACCATGACAATTTGCGACTCGCAAATTGCGCTCGATTGCGAGTCGCAATTTGGGAGTTGCAAAATGCCATGTACAACAGCGTCTGAGACACTGTTTGCGATTCCCAATGGGGTCGCAAATTGCAAGCCTCATGAATTTTCATGAGGCACTTGCAATTTGCGACCCCATTGGGAATGGCTGGCCCTCCCAGGGATGGTGGCCTGCTGGGCTCAGCAGACCTCCATGTCTGGGACTGCTTTTAAATGAAGCAGTTTTTTTTTTTTTAAATGCAGCCCGTTTTCCTTAAAGGAAAACGGGATTCATTTAAAAAAAGAAAATGAAACGTTTTCGTTTCATTTTTTAAGGGCAGGTAGTGGTCCCTGGGACCACTGCCTGCCCCTAAAAATATTTTCCCCTGCATTTGCAAAGGGGAAGGAGTCCCCTGGGGACCCCTTCCCATTTGCGAGTGCATTACCACCCTCTTCAACAGGGCGGTAAATTGCAAGTGTTTTGCAACTACAATTGCGATCGCAAAACATTCATACATGGGGTAGAGAGTCGCTATTAGGAAGGGACGCCCTTGAAATGCCCCTTCCTAATCGCGAGTCGCAATTCCTATTTAGCGAGTCGCAAATAAATTGCGACTCGCTAATTAGGAATTGTACATGGCCCTATTCGTTTTTGCATGCGCAAACGGGTCGCTAACCCGTTTGCGCATGCAATTTAGGGTCGTACATCTGGCCCCAAGTCTTTTTGGTTGACAGTGACCTCCACCTGAATTCTTAATTGTGCCAAGGCCGTGATTAGTTGTCATATTTCCAGTGCAGTTTGGGTGGCCCATTTTTCTAGAGTTTACTCAACTAATTGTTCCACTAATCAGCACACACCTAATTTTACTACACAGTTGGGTTTAGCGCTTTTGTTATCTGAAGTTGTGGAGTCTATTCAACAGATTGTCAGTGAAAAGGCACCCAGGCCAGACGGGGTCCCTATAGATTTAATAAAATGTAACATTGATCTTTGGGCTCCGCTTTTGACTAATGTTTTTCATAGTCTTGCACCCACTCCCCCACCTAGCTCATGGTCCACCTCAATTATTGTACTGATATTTAAGAAAGGTAATCGTGTTTAGATCCCAGCAGTTATTGCCCAATCTCTCTTATTGATACCGCAGTTAAAATATTAGGTAGAGTTATTTATAATAGGATTAGTGTTTGGGGCATAGAAAAACATATATTGCACAGCTACCAATATGGGTTTAGGAAAAATGTGGGCACATTAGAGCAAGGTTTAAACCTAAATCTTATTATAGGCAAGTAAGCAATCGCTAAACTCTCCCCACTTTATTTAGCTTTTATGGAAATGTCTTCAGCATTTGATTGTGTAAATCAGTCTAAGCTTTGGAGGACCCTCCTGATTATGGGAATGGATGATGCTTTTGTGCATCTTTTAGAGACTTAACATGAGAATAAGTCAGCCTGGGTTAGATATGGGACGACTGGCAAACGTTCTAGTAAATTTGACATTTCCCTTGGTGTAAGGTAAGGGTGTGTTTTAGCCCCTCTTTTATTTGTACTTTACATACAATTTTAGTCCATATTTATGCAATATAACCCCAGATGTACCTAGAGTTGATGGGAGCACCATCCCTACGCTGCTATGTGTTGATGACATGATGTTGATGGCTCGTAGGCCAAGAGCCTTGCATTCGTTAGTTAACTCCTTCACACAATTTATGGACAACTCAGACTTACTTACCAACTTCAGAAAATCATTTATAATGGCTTCAGGCGATCAGAGTAGAGCTGGGTTTGATAGCCTGCAATGTACAAACGCAAATGGCCCTTATAAGGTTCTGGAAAAGATTGGGCACAGGAGAGTCCATGAAAGTGTCACAGTGGTGTAAAAACGATGTGCAGCTCAGTGATTTAAAGTGGGCCAAAGAGGTCAGGAAGAAATTGTATTTTGTATGTGAAAATCTAAAAGCGAGAATTGATCGGCAGTCCCTACAAATAGAAACAACAAAGAGTGAGCTCAGAAAACTAGGAAAGGAATTCTCTAAGAAGGAAGATATGGAGTATCTAAGGGAAAAAGAGTCAGTAAAATTTATGATAACTAACTGGGCGAAAGAAACTTGGTATCCTTATTTGGACATATTACCTTACCACTGGTTTAGAGCAGAAGTGTTAAGACTGAGAATTGGCATTAACCCTGGTATGATTAATGGGAAAATTCGAGCAGAAATGAAGCAATCTGATGGTAAATGTGTATGTAGGCTGGGTATAAAAAGAGATAATCTACACATTTTAGTGGACTGCCAAAAAGTGCTAGATCTGCGGAAACAGTTTCTACGCCCTATCTTTTTAAAATATGGCACCATTTTGCATACACAGGCAATTGAACTTCTTACAGATATGCCAAATCTTGATATCGCAATAGCTATTGCAAAGTACATGGGGGCCATAAAAAGGTTCTTCATGGAAAAGGAAATGGATGGTTGAAGGATATGATGGAATGTATGAGAGTTTTAGAAAGTTTTAGCCGAAATATATTGTTTTAGGAATATATTGTATAAGTAGGAATTTAAATTGTTTTTAAAATTCTTATGTCTGTTAACTGACGTAGGTATGGATTTTAGGATAAATATCATGTAAATCCAGAAGTAGCACATGGAGACGGATTTTTTATGAAAATTGTGATGAATTGAGTACGTTTTTAGAATTATTGTATAGGGATATGTTTTATGTTGTTTTAAGACCTATGGTCAAATAAACGTAAACTTTGACTAACTGACTGACTGGCTTCTGGCCTGAAACAAATCTGTGTTCCCACTCTCACAGTTGCCAAGGAATATCTTGAAAAAACAAACACTTTTTCATATCTTGGGATCACTTTTGATTCTTCAGGCTTGTGGATGCCAAATATTACAAACCACAGATTAAAGCTCTCTTGAGCTGTTGGTTCCCTAATTAATCTCCGCAGCCACCTGAGAAGAGTGCCCTCCTGCCATTAATACAGATCTATAAAACACAGGGGCATATTCTCAAGGAGCTATCGCCGAGTTATCGGCACTTTAACGCATCCAAAGTTGCGCTAAATTTATCGCCCCATTCACAAGCTGGTGCTAACAGCCCATAACACCAGTTTTCTTGCGAAAGCAGTCGCAAAAAACATCGCCACAGATGACCCCGGCAGCTAACGCTAATGAGATGCAGAGTAGGCGTTCCCGAGCAAAAAGCCGTGACAACACCACAACACAACATTCTCAACGACCAGCCACATCGGCGATAGGAACACAAAACAGGCGATACGGCGTGTTACCAGCAGGTAATTAACACCTGCTCTGACCTGGTGCAAAGTCGGACGTCAACCTGCACAAGAAAAGGGAGCCCAGCCCACAGCCACACCTGAAGAACAACAGATGCCATGGAGCCACTCACCATGCACCCCGGAGCCCCCAGAGGGCAACAACACCCACCGCCACCACCCCCAGGACTGCCACCCCCCCAACAGACCCCGCCCGGACCACCACAGAGGCAGCGCAGACAAACACAGCGGACCTTCAGGAAATGCACCAGCCCCACAGACCTAACACCAGACAATGCCAATGCCCACTACAGGCCCAAAAGGACAACCATCCTCCGCATCCTGAACATCATTGCCCACAGGCTGACGGTACCAACACAGCGGACAACCAACATCCCTCCGCAGACAAAGCTGCTGGCTGTGCTGCACCTGTTGGCCTCTGGCATCCTCCCAAACAACAACCGCCCGAGTCGGAGGAGTCTCACAGCCAGCCCCATCCAAGTCCCTCACACCTGTCCTTGATGCCCTCACCAGCTAGGGACCCCAGCACCCATACGTCCCCCACAATGCGCAGGAACAGCTGGAGACCAAGCAAGGACTATACGCCACAGCTGGATCCCCGCACGTGTCTGGGGCAATCGACTGCACACTTGTCCCACTTGTGCCCCCTGCCAACACCGCACAAAATACCCCAACAGAAAGCACACGCATCCCATCAACGTGCAGGCAATAGTGGACCACAGGGGACTCCTCACCAATGTCATGGCCAACTACCCAGGCAGTGTGCATGATCCCTTCATCTTCCGACAGTCCAACATCAACCAGCGCTTCCAGGATGGCACCCATGGGAATGCACTGCCCGTTGGCAAGTACCATATGAACACACCACACACCTCAACCCCACAATCATGCAACTCACAACTCTGGCACTGCACATGTCACAAAATCACATACAACATGCCAAACAACATGCCCCCCACCAGACACGACAGCACAGCTTACTGTGGCAACCTTGGTCAGCCATGTACATGAGCCATCAACGGCATGGCACCTCAGCCACACAATACCGGAATGTGGGGAGAGGTGGGAACCAGGCATGTGCGAAGGAGGCAAGTGACCCATGAATGAGTATGTACACAATGCCAAGTGTGGCAGAGATGTGCTGGACAGACTGCAGTATGCAGACCACAGACACAGCCATGTCTACATGCACTGCTGGTGTTTGGAGTGTCGTGGACAGTGGACGCAACCATGTCACCCCAGCCAGTGGGAAAGATCGCGGAAATGTAGCTTGTGACGTCCCCCCCTGTAAGCGTGTGCGGAGTGGGCTGGCCCAGAGGACGCCAGGCCAGCGCAGGGGTGTGAATAAAAAGCACGTAGCACTGGGCGTGGTTCTCTTCTGGAATGCCCAACGCGTCTGCCAGGGCGGCGCCTCCCACCCCGCCACGAGGCCGACGCCGTCGCCGTGAGCGGTGTGGCCTGCGATCCTGTGTGCCTGCTGCACCCCGGGCCGCTGGTCCCCGGACCCGTCATGCCCGCCCCTGCGCAGCCAGGCCTCACTGCTCACCTGCCGACACCGGCGTGTGTCAAAGAGGGCCCACCACGTGCCAGCGCAAGCTCCAAGCCTGAGGCCCGCGACCTTCGCAGCCTCCTCAGACCATCACGGCCTCCGCGACACAGGCCCGCTTTATTCCTTTTTCGTTGACGTACTCCACCGCTGCCTCGGGCCTACACTATGCTCAAGTGGGTCACACATTTGGAACTGAGTCTTGATTATGCTATGGCAGAGTACACACTTCATGGCTGAGTTTATATCACTATACTCCCTTCGATGTGGTGGCACAAAGTATGTGCATGGCATCCCAACCACACGTGTCTGTGGGCCCTTGATGACTATGCCTTCGGACTACAGTGCGGTCCTGCAGGCCCCACACAAATCCATGCCAGTCCGTACCAGGCAGGACACGGCATCGTCGCTGGCCAAACACCCGCTCAGCTCTGTCGCCACTGCCTGGTCGACCACGAGTCATCCCCACATGCCATTTCAATGCCGTGTGTCAGTGTTCCAGGAGTAGCTTGCTGAACAGCGGTTGGCCCGCGCTGGCCGCTGCCTCCGGACTACATATCGGTCGAGTAGGGCACACATTGGGAACTCAGTCATGATTCAGTTATGGCAGACCTGATATCATTGTACTGGCCTCGTCGCAGACTGCATCCCCTTTCAGCTCCGTTGCCACTAAGTCTGTTTCCCGAAAACCATGGACACTTTCTTCTTGAGATTTGTTGGCGACTGAGTCCATGGACTGGGGGTTGTCTTCATCATCATGTCGGTGATACTGACCATGTGGCCAAAACGAGGCTGTAGCATTCCACTCCTCCATTTGCCACTTCCGGCCGGCTCCTGCCCTCTGCATCATGTCCTGGAGGACACCTTCCACTGTCCCCCGCAAACCTCCGCTACATTCACCTTCGACATCGACGAGGACCCGCTCACCTCGCGTGGCCCTATCTCACTGCACCGCAAGTCACCGTCACGTGGCGGTGTGCCTGTGCCAGCCGCAGTGCATCCGGGGCCACTAACTCTGTGCAGCTCAAACCATGGCCCCAGTCTGATGGCATGTTGGATGGCCTCTGGGTCGATGGTCTGGGGGTCATCAACGCCATGTGTCTGTGGCCCTGCGCTGTCCGCTGCCCCCGGCCTCAACGGCGGTCCACCTTGGCTCACACATCAAATCGAGTCCTGACCTGCCCGGACGTCGCATCACCGCAGGATGCACACGCAACCACCGCCAGGACCAACTCCAAACGACAGGTGCCAGAGTCGGAAGTGTCTTACTGCCAGACTGTCAGAGTTGCTCACACCTGTCGTGGGGGCCATCATCAGCTTGATACCCTGCTCAGCTCTTCAGATGCCACTAACTCAGTGCACCACAAATCAAGGAACATTCTGCTTGCATGTTGGGTGAACACTGTACTCCCTCCGGCTACCACCATGATGCTTCATAGTTGTTTCTGTTGTGCTGGTGTTTTATGTTTCTGCTTCAATTGTGATCACTGTTCAAGTTGTTGCCGGCACCAACAACTCCATGAGGGCTGGCTTACACTCACCCCACACACATCCAGCACATGCGTCACTGTACATGTGACCATGCCAATAAAGGTGTCGAGCGCACGTGCCTGTGGCCAGTTCAACAAACTATCTGTGTGTGTCCGTGTGCTCATGATGTATGCATTTGTGCCCCGGGCACTACAACATTACATTGTGCCGTGTACAGAGGACGCAGCCATGTCACCGCAGGCAGCGGGTGGGACATTGCACATGTAGCTTTGTCGTCCCCCACTCAATACGTAAAAGGAGTGAACTGGGCCGGCGTACGCCAGTCCGGCGTGGGGGTGTGGATGATCATCCCGTGGCTCTGGGTGTGGTTCAGTACTGGAAATGTGCAAAGGCATGTGTCTCTGTCGCAGTGTGGGTCTCCATTGGGGAGTGTTGGTGGGCCCTGATGGGACTTAGACACCCACGTATGTGATCTGGTTCGGCTTCCATGAGGTAGTACCCCACCCGCACATGTTCGGCCACCCCCTTGTGGCAGTCTGACACCTGGCCTTGGAATGCGATGTGTGCTTGGGTGGGCTGCTGGGAGCCAGCTGGGGTGGTGGGTGCGTCCAGCTGTGTTGTCTGTGCAGGGGGTGGGGTGTCCTCGATGCAGCGGTGCTGCCCTGCTCCTGGAGGTCGATTGCCTTAGATGTCCATGGACTGTTGTGGGGCGTAGGTGTCGGAAGTATGGTGGTCCTCTTCAGCATCACTGTAGAGTTGTCTGGTCTGCTCTGCTGGGGGTGTTGTTTGTCCCTCTGCAATGTGAAGGGGAGATGCTTATTGACATTGTGTTGGCATGTATGTTGCCGCATTGTTCAACTTTACATTCAGACTTCATGACAATGTACATTGTGACTGGGAGGGGCGGACTATTTGATGCGGGACAGTGGACATTTGGACTACATGACGTAGGTGAGGTTGTACGCGTACATTTGCATCTCACAGTTTCCTGCTATGTCAGGTGTGATTGGCCATTTTCTACACACAGGCGGACCCAGTTGTGTCCTCTGTTCTGCAGTGTAGGTGTTGGGCTGTGTACCACATTGTCGTCCATGTGGGTGTGCTGTAATTGCTATGTGTGTGTGCTGCTTTGTGTGGGAGTCGCACCTGCAGCTGGGATTTTGCTGCCCCTTATCCCTTGGAGGCGGTGTGCCTTTGGATTTTGTGCTTTTGAGGTGCTGTGATGTTGGCGACTTGGGTCATTTGTGCTCTTGGACGGTTTTTGTACTCTTGTGCATTGTTTGTCTGCAGATGTGTTGTTGACGTCAGTGGTTATTTGTGCAGGTGGATGTGTCAGAGTGTGACCTGCTCCTTTCCGCATGTGGTCCACACTCAGCCACCTCAGTCTAGTGGTGTGCCCAGTGTCATGGTGATTGTACTCCAGCCATGCTGCTGGTCATGTGGTGTCACTTGCATTGTCAGTGTGGCTCTCACATACGCATCTTTGCTGTGTTTCGCACGGGTGCAGGTGTGTGTTGTGTAATTGGTGATGTATGGGGTGGGACCCCTTTGGGCACATGGTGAACGGGGGCCTACTTGATGTTTGTATGTGTGCTGCAGTGTGCCACGGGGAGTAATTGGTGATGTGTGGGGTGGGACCCCTTTGGGCACATGGTGAACGGGTGCCTACTTGATGTTTGTATGTGTGCTGCAGTGTGCCACGGGGATCAGGGACATGACCCAGGGTTATTGTGGGTGTGCGGTGTGCTACACGTCGTTGTGCATGTGTGCCATTGTGCCCCCCGTCCCCACAGTCCCTGTTCGTTACTCACCCTGTTGCTGTTGTGTCAGGTCATGTCGAGCAGTGTCCGGACTCCCGACTCCTTGCACCGTCTCCACCCTGATGACTGTAGGCGCCATTTGCTCCAGCTCCTCCTGTGGCGCAGGACTCCCACCTCCATTCGCCGTTGCTGCCTTCCTGTTGGCAGAGGGTTTCTGCTTGGTTTGGCTTTTGACATCGTGCCAGCGCATCTTGGCCTCCTCGGCACTCCGACTGCATTCACGATGGGATGCCATTTTTCCGTCTGTATTGCCAATCACACGGTGGTGGTGACGGACAGTTGTTGTTAGTGCTCTGTCACCTCCGTGACGACGATCGGGTTTTCCTGCGGACTGTACCCCGTCTTCCTCTTCCTCTTCTCCTTGGCCTTCCCCGACCCCGAGGTTCATTGCTGGTGGTCTGTGGGGCTTGTGGGGTTCGCGTTGACCTGGGCACTCGTTCCGGGTGCATCCATGTTGCTGCGCAGTTTGATTTGTTTATGGTGTGTTTTTCTTGTTCAGCTTTTATGGTGCATTTTCCCGCCAGACGCATGGGGATTGCAGGCCTATCAATGAGTTGTCGCTGTTTTTTTTTTCGTGGTTGGCCTCATCGCAACTTTATTCGCGTTGGTGTTTTTCGCATTTTTTCGGCGTCGCGTTGTTTTTAACGTGGTCATTTGACGCGTTATCGTGGGACTATCACATGGTGGCGCCAGGTTGAGAATGCTACGTTAACACGGCGTTGTTTTCCCGCGATGGACTGCGATGTGAGAAGTTGCGTTAAGCTAAACTTGCGGTGGTTATCACACGTTCTTGTGAATATGCCCCACAATGTGTTCCTGTGGCTATGTATGGGGTCGAGATCGGGTTATTACCAATTGTGCCGCTATTCAGGTGGAGGAAAACCCTTTTTGCAGGAAGGCTTTGTCCATCCCACTATCTAGTACACATTTCATATGCCACAAGGAACTGGAGTTATGTAGAGTCTTGTATCAGAGCTAGTCCCCTACTCCTGTGGCTAACCATAGGCAGACTAAGGAAACAGCGCTGAATCTAGAGATTATTAAAGAATTTCTAGCATGTGTTAAAGGTCTCAGTATCCCATGGCTAGGATATGTAAAAAGAACCTTTCAAGAGACTGGATTGCCCCAACACTTTGACGTGCCCTGTTCTAGCGTGAAGACTGGCAAAAAGGCGGTGAAATTCGCTGTTGTTAAATGGCCATCACTCACAAAGGCGTATGTAGGAATGCCAGAAAACCCCAGTCAAAGCTCATTTACACCTGAACGCCAAAGGTGCATTGGGCCATTAGGGTGACTGGGAAAGATCTTTCCTGTTCCGTTTCAGGGCTGGTACAATTATTTATTTCCTTTGTTTTCCTCTGTGATAACAGAATAATGTTAGTGCCTGTCCCTGTCCATGTAACATATTTTATTTAAAATGCACTAAACAATTTTTAATTCTCATTTATTGGGATGCGCAGTTTCCTCAATTGAATGTTGTTTTTATGTGCGCTCGTTTTTAAGATCAACTGTTCCTTCAGGTACCATGATACACTTTGAGTGATTTATAGCATTAATTTATTCTTAACAAATTGTATGTGTTTTTATACGCGCTCTTCTGTTATTTGATTTTTTTAAATAATAGTGTGTATGAATTCACTTTGAAGGATCATTTTGTACTTTGTATTACTTGTGATGTATGCACTTTTATAGTTGTTTTTTTCTTCCGAATAAAGAACTTGAAGTTCAACTTTCTCAGAAGCAGAAGACAGAAAATATAATCAAATTGAAACTCTGGATGGACTCTAATGAGCAGGTGCCTAGCTCTTCTTGTCACAAGAATGTGAGAAGGCCTTGAGCTAAAGCTGCAACAAGCTACAGTGAAAGGGCTCACTTCACTATGGGCCAGATTACGACGGTTTTTAGCGTGCGCAAACGGGTTGTAGACCCATTTGCGCATGCTAAACACCTTGGGCCCATGTGCAAAACCTATTTTGCGACTCGCTAATCAATTAGCGACTCGCAAAATAGGTTTTGCGACTCGCTATTAGGAAGGGGCGTTCCCTTCCTAATAGCAACTCATGAGACATGTATGAATGTTTTGCAACCTCAATTGCGGTCACAAAACACTCGCAAATTACCACCATTACTTCAAGTAGGTGGTAATGCAATTGCAAATGCATACGAAAATATTTTTTAGTGGAAGGCAGTGGTCCCAGGGACCACTGCCTGCCCTAAAAAATGAAACGAAAACGTTTCATTTTTGTTTTTTAAATGCATCTCGTTTTCCTTTAAGGAAAACGGGCTGCATTTAAAAAAAGAGTTGCTTTATTTAAAAGCAGTCCCAGACATGGTGGTCTGCTGAGCCCAGCAGGCCACCATCCCTGAGAGGGCCAGCCATTCACAATGGGGTCGCAAAATGCGAGTGCCTCATTAATATTAATGAGTCTCGCATTTTGCGACCCCATTGGGAATCGCAATCAGTGTCTCTGACACTGTTGTACATAGTAAATTGCGACTCGCAATTTGCGACTCGCAATCAAGCGCAAATTGAAAGTCGCAATTTACTATGGTCGTACATCTGGCCCTAAATCTGCAGTTTTCCTTTGACTCTGTCAACTTCAGAATGTAGCTACGCTTATGTGAACATCCAGGCTAAATGTGCAATGTACAACAAGGAATTACAAAATTGCAGTGCATTTTGACATATGTGTTAGTGTGAAATAATACTAGCCCTCTAGTAGTGACTTAAGTAGACATAACAATGAATTCCCAAATGTCTTTACAAACAGATAATTGTACATAAAACTATGCTTTCAAATATCACTTGATATTCTTATCCATAATATGTGTCATTATGCTTTTTACACTTCTTACCCTTTGGTGGTTGTGCTTGCACAGGAATTTGTACTGGAGGGTTATAACTCAAGCACAAATTTTACACAAGGCACCGCTGTGTTATCTTGTATGAGATTTTAGCAGAATTGTGGCCAATTACATGATCAGCACATAACTCCTGCTAAACTAGGGCAGAGCAATTATTTTACCATCCAAAAACTGCAGCACTGCTGACTTTCATGCAGTACTGTACTATGTGAATATTAACTGATCCTACCCATGGTATTTACTGGTGCTAACCACTCTTTGCAAATTATAAAGGTGGCAGGCACAAAGGGACGAGAGCCAGACATTCTTACTGTAAGAAATCGGGTTACTGGTTGAGGGTGGGGGGTGAAATTCGACTCCAGCAGGAGTCACAATCCTTGTTATGGTGAGACACAAGCAAATCCCAAATTTACATGAGCTCAACCCTAAGCGATGCATAGGTTCTGAAGAGCTGCGGAGCTGGGATGCCAGGTCCTGTGTCTTTGTTGAGGATCCCGTTTACAGCAGCCGCCCATGCAGGTAAGAGCGGTGGGGCCTGGTTGGGGGGGATTCAACAGACAACCACTAGGGAAAATTAAATAAATAATTAATTTTCACTCCTCATCATCTGTCAAAACCCCCCCACCCGGTCTCACAGCCCCATCTCTCTTAACTGCATGGGCCGCTGCTGCCTGTTTACAAGGGCTTGCAATGTGAAGTCTGGTGGCGAGGATGCGTCGTGCAGTCGAGATGATGTGTCGGTTCCAAAGAGCTGCCAGGCTGCTGTGCGAAAACCTGCATCGTCGTCAAGGCTGATGTCGACGAGAGATTTGTGATGTGAGCGCCTGCATCGGTGAAGCTTTGCACAGAGGCGGTTCCGATGCGGGCTGTGAGGTTGATGTAGAGTGCTTGCACTAGGAGAAACCTTGCAGCAGCTTCTGCTCAGGTTTGCGCCGCACAGCAGAGGTGCTGCGTCTGTTATGCTGGGTCCACGGATGGGCTGACAAACCGCCTTCAGAACCGGGGTGCAGGACTGGTGTGGCACCACTTGGCAGGGTAGGACTTACAGATGACAGAGTCCAGGTGCTGAGTTCAAGGTTGCTGGAGCCTTCTGTTGCTGAAGCACTAATCAGGATGCCAGCCAGCTAGCCCAAAGGTTCACTCTGGGGTCCTGGGTTCAACCCATGCAGGTCCAGATCTTTTCACCCAAGCAGGAGGGCAGCAGGTCAGCACAGCAGGGAAACAGTCCTTCAGAACAGCAGTGCAGCGGAGTGGCAGTCCTTTCAGCAACAAAGCATTCCTTCTTCTGGGCAGAGTATCCACAGGTCCAGAAGTGTACTGAAGAGTTGGTGTCTGAAGTCCAGTATTTATACCCAGTTGTGCCTCTGAAGTGGGAGAAGCTTCTAGAGACATGCCTTTGAATTGCACATGTGCCCTGCTTTCCTGGCCCTAGCTCCAGACTAACTGCAGGGGGTATGCAGCCCTTTGCATGGAGTTAGGACGCAGCCTATTCAAGTATAAATCGGGCTGGGCCCAGCTCCTCCCTCCCATCCTGCCAGTGATGGCCCATCTAGGCACATCTAAGTGCCCATTTGTGTGTGGCTGTCTAGGAGGAATGCACAAAGCCCGACCGTCAACTTCACTCAGTCATGTGACCCAGGGAAAGGATGCATACACTAAATGGCTAAGGCAGTACAATGGGAACTATATAAAAGTGTAATTTACAAAATTGTAATTTAAAATCTTACTGCACTATAAGTTAAGTTTTTCATTACAATTCCAAAGACACCAAACATGAACTGGGCACCTGTTTCCATTAAGATATTACAGATTATTAAATTCAATAAGATAACTCCAATGTTATCCTATGGGAGAGGTAGGCTTTGAAGTAGTGAAAATGAATTTAAGAGTTTTTCATTACCACGACATGTAGAACTTAAAAGTACATGTCCAAATCTTTACATACATTGCAGTATGTGCTGTTTAGGGCCTATGCTAGGTGTGAATTATTTGTATTAAAAAGAAAGGTTTGACTCTGGCAAAAGGTTTGTCTGAGGCATGTTTAAAGTGCCACTTAAGTGGGTGGTACCACCAGTGCTGCAAGCCTACTAGCATTTAATTTACAAGCCCTGGCAACAGGTAGTGCTACCTTACTATGGATTTACACATACATTAAATATGCCAATTGGGTGTAACCAACTCAAAAATGTTTTAAGGAGAGAGCATAAGCACCTTAGCACTGGTTAGCAGCGATAAAGTGTGCAGAGTCCTAAAAGCCAACACAAACAGATTAAAAAACAGGAGAATGAAGGCAAAAATGACACTGCAGAAAGGGCCAAGTCCAATACAGACCATATGCATTACGGTTTCATTACAGGGGCATATCGTGCTATATAAGTCCTCTTGTAGACAAGCGAAGATTCCTCGATGGTCTTGCCACAAAAGCCCAAAAGCCCAGGAAGCAGCAAACCATGACAACTTGAAAGAACTCCATGCTATAACAAGGAAACTCTCCAGCAGATACAGAATGCCAGAATGACCTGTTAAAGACAAAGCTAAGAAGATAATCATGGGTAACAAATGCCAGCAATGAAGATAGGTGGAGCACTGTAAGAACTGCTGAATCAGCCCATGCCGCAGTCTCTACCAGACATACAGCTAGCTGTCAAGGAGTTGCCAACCGAATGCAGCAGACTAACCAAGGAAGAAATACAGCAAGCCATCAAACATCTAAGCAATGGGAAGGCAGCAGGATCTGCCAATATTCCTGCAGAGGCACTGAAGGCAGGTATTGAAACATCAGTAAACATGATCTTCCCCATGTTTGGAAGAATCTGGGAAGAGGAAAACTTTCCATCAGATTGGAAGGAAGGATATCTCAAGATCCCCATGAAAGGTGACCTGCGTAATCTGCGCAAACTACAGAGGGATATCTCTTCTATCAACCCCAGACAAAGTGTTCAACAGAGTCATCCTGAAAAGAATGAAGGAACAAGTCAACACTCAGTTGTGAGACCAGCAAGCTGGCTTCTGCAAAGATGGATCCTGCATAGACCAGATTGCAACAATGCACACCATCGATCAGTCGATGGAATGGAACTCCTCTCTCTATGTCAACTTCATCGACTTTGAGAAGGCATTCAACAGCGTGGACAGAGAGACCCTTTGGAAACTCCTCCACCACTACAGTTTGCCAGATAAACTCGTAAAAATCATCAGGAACTCTTATGAGGAAATGACCTGCAAGATAGTCCATGGAGCACAACTCATGGAAGCCTTGAAAGTGAGGACCGGAGTCCATCAGGGTTGTTTTCTCTCTCCTTTTCTCCTCCTCTGGTTGTAGATTGGATCATGAAGACATCCACAGCAAGGAGAAGAAATGGGATCCAGTGGACACTTTGGACACAGCTCAACGACCTGGACTTTGAAGACAACCTGGCTCTACTCTCCCATACCCATCTGCAGATGCAAGAGAAGATGGACAATGTGGCAGTCACATCCACACAACTTGGCCTCAATATCCATAGAGGAAACCCCCAAATCCTGAAGGCTAACTTTGGCAGCACAACTTCAATCACTCTTGCAGGCAATGCACTGGAAGAGGTTGAGGCCTTCACCTACATGGACAGTTTCATAGGCAAACCAGATGGCACAGATGCCAACATCAAGGCAAGAATTGGCAAAGCAAGGGTTGCCTTCTTTCAGCTAAAGAAAATCTGGGGCTCCAAGGATCTCATGCTGCAAACCAAGATCAGGCTTTTTAACACCAACATAAAACCGGTCCTTCTGTATAGAGCAGAAACTTGGAGAACAGCAGTGACCACCACCAACAAAGTCCAAACCTTCATCAAAACCTGTCTGAGGAAAATCCTCCAAATCCACTGGCCAAACGCCATCAGAAAAAATGGCCTATGGCGGAAGGCTTTCCAACTGCTTGCTCAAAGAAGAAATCATGAGAAGAAGCTGGGGCTGGATAGGTCACACCCTCTGCATGCCTGCATCAAACACCACCAGGCAAGCCCTGTCATGGAACCCTCAAGGGAAAAGGAAAAGAGGAAGGCGAAGATACACCTGGCGCCGAGGCCTCAAGGCTAACTGCAAAGAGATGGGTTACACCTGGAATCAGACTGAAAGAAAAGCCCAGGACAGAGATGGCTGGAGTGTCTTGGTTGATGGACTATACCCCATGCGGGGTAGTAGGAATAATTACATTTGTTTTGCAGTTTTATAGAACGCGAACTCGATCCAAGGGTATTGGAGCACTTTACATGAGCACCAGTAACATTGCACAAGGACACATTCATTTTTTGTAGTCACTGGGAGAGTAAGGGCTGGATTACGAGTTTGGTGGTCGATAGGACCGCCGAATCAGTGGTGGCATTCCGGCCACTGCTGCACTGTGGGGCCGTCCACAGTATTTCGACTGTGGCGGTTGGACCGCCACAAGAACGCCGGCACCGCCAGGATCAAGGATCCCATGTAGTGGAGGCGATGCGGGTTGAGGCAGCAATATGCAGGCAGTGCAGCTGCGGCACCGGCAAGCATATTACGAGTTGTCTCAACACCACCCTTTTCATGGCGGTGAGCTCGCCATGAAAAGGGTGGCAGTGAGGCATCTAAAGAGATCCTAATAGGGCACCCTGCTGCCTCTGGGCCCAGAGGGTGCATGCGAGGGGTACATGTAGTGCCCCCTGTAGTTGCACCCCCAGTTCCTGCATGGTGTGACATGTATGCCACACCATGCAATAAGGTGCAGTCGATGCTCTGAGAGTGGCGGTCTGTGTGTCAGGCTCTTCAATGAGCCTGACAGACTGCCACTGTCAGACCACCGCAGGACCACCGGCCAGACCAGGATTTGACAGCTAAACTGACAGGCAGTTGCACCACGGGTTTGGCGGTCCCACAACGGTTGCCGTGTTGCACCGTCTGCTGTGGGACCGCCAAACTCGTAATCAGGCCCTAAGTGATTTGCCCAGAATCAAAGGATGTTAAGCCCATGCCAAGACTCAAACCCAATTCCCCAGTTCCAAAGTCAGCTGCTCTGGTTGTTAAGCCACATCCTTCCCCAACATAATGTAGTATAACATAATGTCACATGATATAACATTGCATGGCACGATACATGCATAAACCTAATTCTGAAAAATGCTGTAAATGCCATATTAGAATAACAAGACATTATATGAAATACCATGACATTGCATTACATGGCATATGGATCGATATAGCTGTGGAAACAGCTGTAGATATTTTATTAACATCACGTGACATGACATGCCATGATGACAGATCACAACATGACATCATATGACATGACAAATGTATACGCCTAGTTATGGAAACAACTGTAGATGCTATATTGACAATTGTGCATTTAAAAGTTTGATAAACACTGCAAAAGAAATATTTATTGAGTGGGTGAGACAAATGATTGTAGTACGCCCACTACTGACATGTCATTAAATCTATGCAGTCACATGGAAGACACTACTTTATGCATAACCCTACCATAAAGGTTACTACTGAAAATACTATGTAAGATAAATATAATTGATGAGAACTTCGGTAAGGGTTAGGGTTAAAGGTTAGTCCAGGTTGAAGTATTAAGGTTAGGTTAAGCAATTGCCTTAGACTTAGGGTTAGGCTGATTGTTACTATTAATGTAAGATCTGGGTAAGATTTACTAATTTTTCACACAACGCAACAATCAAATTTGCTGCATTAGAGGGAAAACAAGGTGCAGAGACATATCTACTAAGATTGGCCTGCTGCTGTCCTCCATGCACTGGCGCTCTAACTAGGTTGCCTTGTGTAATGCAAAACTCGCACCATGGTGCAGAGGTGCATGTGAGCTGTTTAGCATAGGATATTTACTTGACGCATAACCATCCAGTACCAATTATTATGCCTAGACATATTTCAGAAGGAAACCATGCTTTGGATGTGTGCTTTTCACTTTAGGATACATGCAATGCACTTTTATTTTAGAAAAATGAAAACATTTCTCCCTCTTAGAGCCTGCTTCAATGAAAAGTTTTTGATGCAAAGAGTGTTCTGGCAATCTCAGCAGATCGGACTTTGCGTCAAATGATGTGGGTGCTTGCTTTGCAATGCCCCAGTACTCAAAATACCTTTTTGGCTCGGACAGTAAATACCAATGCATCAATTTGCCTCAATTTGCATCATTTTCAGACAGTACGAAGCCCAAGGCCCTGATTATGAGTTTAGCCCTTATTTATCGCAAATGATAAATAACGATATCGCAGGGTATGTTCTCTATTGTGTGTGATAAATAATACCTATCATGAGTTTGTGAGAAATAGCATGCAGATTTTGGTGTTTAATAAACAAAATGTGCATAGTACAGTAAATACCGTACAATTTCCCCTGTTACATTTTGGCAGGTTGAATCTGCCAAATTTTAAAAACAGCTAAGGTATTTAACTCAATGAATAATTATCAGATGCGTTAAATACAGCCAAATGCGCAATTCCGGCCCATAAGTAAACATGGGTTTACGCAAGTGTTGGAATTTACTGGCCCACTCGTAATAAGGGCCTTAGTAAATCCTAGCTTTAGTATGGTTATGATTGGTTTAGTATTAGGGTTGGGTTTAGGACGAGGAGGAAGCATAGGTTTAGCACTGGGGTTAGAAATAAGACTAAAGTTAATGTTAGGGTATGGTCTCAGCTTAAGTGAAGACAAAAAATATGGATAAGGTTTAAGTTTTAGAGTTGGTCTTATTGCTAGGTATGAGGTAGGGTAAAGCTAAGAATTATTGCTAGGTTTCGACTTTAATATAAGTGGGCCAGTGTTTGGTGAGATAAATATATCACCTTATAAAATCTGACACTGATGTGTTCAGGATTTTTCAGGAGTGATCATTATCGCCTATTAGAAGTTTTCTCCTCAAAAGTGAGTATAACATGTCGATTTTGGTGCTTAACCCAACAAACTCTAAATGCCCTGGTATTTACTGGTCATTCTCTCTCTTTGAATCCTGGTTCCAATTATATGTGTTGCAATGTTTAACGCACCCTTTAATCAATGGATGCGATAAGGCTCACACCCCTCTTTAAATTTCGGCAGGTTAAACTTGCCAGAATTTAAATAGAGAAAAATACCCTGCGATCTCACCAAAATCTGCATATTATGCCTCATTTTACAATTTACCAGGCTACTTATAATGAGGGCCTGAGTATTAGGCTTAGATGAAAGCCCTATAGGCCACTGTCGAGGGCTATACCGGTTGTTAAAGGCCCTAAACCCGAGTTATAGGCCCGAGCCACAGGTGTGGGCCTATAACAACGGAGAAGGCTTTCACCAACCAGTTTAGCCGTGGCAGAAGTGCTATAAGGCTATTAGAACATTACACTCACTGAGAGTAAAATGTTCTAATTTAAAAAGGAAGAAACATGAAGACAAACAATGGAATGTTGGAGCTACAGGCTTATACCAGCCATTAAATACTCGGAGCTACTCCATTGTCTTCAATGGAGCTCTCAACACTCCAATGTTCTAATAATGTTTAGGGTTAAGGTTAGGGATAGGGTTAGGTTTGTGGTAATGTGTAGTCTTAGGCTTAGATTGGGTCATGGTGATGCAAATAAAGGGTATGGGTCAGTGTAAATAGTATGGTTAGGGGTAGAGCAAGTGTTAAGCTAAGATGTTATGTAGGATGGGAGTAAAATGTTCTAATTTCTAACGTAGGATGAGAGTAAAATGTATTAATTTCTTGGTAAACTATTGTTTGCCAAACACAATATTTATTTTATGCATTAAAAATTTATAAAAAATGGTTATATACCTATACTCCTGTGTATGTGGTTAGCTTTTCTCTCTGACATCCATGCAACTCTGTATACTGCCATTGTGCGCATCCTTATTATTACCGTTTTTATTGTTTCACAGGAGCCACTGTTACGCTTCCTAAAACTTTGTAGAAGGCAGGACTACAGTTTCCACAATGCACTGGACCATCTGCTTCTGGGAGGTCCCTCGGAGGGCCCGATGACCAGCGATTCTTTGGATTCGGAGCGTTGATTTACCTTCAGTTTGCAGGGGACTAGTCCCACTAGTCCAAGGGTGTCTGAGGTTGCTTCTGGCTCTCACGGGGTCCCTCTGTCTGTGGAGGAACTGACCTTTAGCCTTTGACGTGTCGTGTTCATGCAGTTCCAAGAGCGTTGGCACAGGTGCATAGTAGCCCTCTTTTGGTTCATGCAAGTTCTGTTGTCACAGACACAGGTCTCTTCTTTGTCCTCTTTGATGCAAGTTGGATCAGAACTGAGGCGCTGGTGTCAAGGAGGGTACTTAAATCCTAGATTTTGGGGCGTTAGGGGTGTGGGTGCGAGTGGCCGGCGCTGCAATGCTTGACGGGCCTGGGGGCTGCTTTTTCGGAGATCTTTTGATCTGAAGATGCTGTACTGATGAATGCAAGTGGGTGGTTTTGTAGTGAGTCTAATGAGTGAAAGGTGACTTTAAAATAGGCTCTGGAACCCAAAAACAATCAATTTAATCAGAGATGGGCCCCAGGACTAGGTAAAAACGAATCACTGACATAATATCGAAGTCAAAAATATAGACTACAAAAATATCGATGTAAAAATATCGATAGTCAAAATATTGACATCCTGTATTTAAAATGAAAATGACAAAAATATAAAAAAAAATATAGATGTAAAAAATATCGATGTCCAAAATATCGTTTTTTTTAATATATAAAAAAATATTACAACAATTATATTATAAAATTAACTTTAAAAAATTACTTACATATAATATAAATTTAAAAAAAAAAAAAAATGTAATTTCAAAAAATTTAAACGTACATATAGAAAATTTAATATATAAATATATATTTAATTTAAAATAATTAATAAACTGATAACTTTAATTTATTTTAAAATATTATAAATATATAAAAATTAACTATAAAATATATATAGATATACATACACCTATAACATAAAATATCATAATAAAAACATTATACTATAAAATAAAAAACTAAAATATTTATACATTTTTAAACTTACATTTTGCACTCCATTGAGTGTAACAGTAGGGAAAGTGTTGAATAGCGTAAGTGTAAAAATTACTATTTCCACTCCAGAGAGTACAACAGGAGGGAAAGTGTTGGATAGCGAAGGGGAAAAATTACTATTCCCACTCCAGTGAGTTCAACAGTAGGGAAAGTGTTGGATAGCATAGGTGTAAAAGAGAGGGTTAAAATTAATATTTCCCAAAAAATAAAATAAAAAGAAAAAAGAAACAAAATAGCAACTACAATACAAAAATTGTTAATAACACAAAAATAAAAAACATATAAAAATATAAAAAATTACAAAACATAGAAAAATAATTTAATGTTAAAAAATACTAAAAATTAACTACAAACATTAATTTATAAAAGTTTAAAAACAACATTTTACAAACAAATACATATCTTTAATATAAATTAATTATAATCAAAAATATATTTATTAATGATTTTTAAATAAATTACTTCACACCATATTCCCTCTAAACGCACAAACAACTCCTACATAATTGACACAATTAACATATTTACCAATTAATTATTTATAAATAAACAATTAATAATTAAATAATAATAAATGAATTAGCACAAACAACACTATAAAATCGAAATATAAAATAAATACTAATAAATTAAAATTATAATTACTTTATTCTAATTAAATTACTTCCCACCCTAGTCCCCTATAAACCTCCAACCCACTTAAAAAAAAAACAATTAACATAATTATCAATTAAATAATTAATAAAAATTAATAACCAATTAATAATTAATTAATAATAAATTAATTATAAATACTAAAATTAATAATTACTTTATTATAATTAAATTACTTCCACCCTATTCCTCTATAAACCCACAACCCGCTCCTAAACAAAATAACACAATTAATATAATTATCAATTAATTAATTGATAAAATTTGATAACCAATTAAAAATTTATTAATAATCAATTAATTATAAATACTAATAAATACAAATTAATAATTACTTTATTATAATTAAATTACTTCCCACCCTATTCCCCTATAAACCCACAACCCGCTCCCAAAAAACAATAAAACAATTAATATAATTATCAATTAATTAATCAATAACATTTAATAACCAATTAAAAATTAAATAATAATCAATTAATTATAAATACTAATAAATAAAAATTATTAATTACTTTATTATAATTAAATTACTTCCCACCCTATTCCCCTATAAACCCACAACCTGCTACAGAACTAAAATACGCAAAAATTAATTAACATAAAATTAATTACTTCTCAAAATTTCACACATACATTAAAAAAATCTATACTTATACAAAAAAATTATACTTTTAACACATACTAAAATACAGAACACTAATATAAATATCGATATTATTAACAACGATATTTTTACTAGCGATATTACTGACTTCGATATTAAAGAAAACGATATTTCTTACCTTCACGTCGATATTCTGGTCAACGATATTCTTGCAGTCGATATTGTGCCACTTCGATATTAACAACTCGATATTGTGGCACTTCGATATTCCAACATCAATATTCTGTCTGTACACCGGTAAAAACAGTGATGCTATCTTGTGGTCCTTAGGTACCAGGATAGCTACTAGTCGAAAGAGGCCGCTAGTGTCATGAGGTCAACATGTTTCGTGCCATCTGGGCCCAACCGTCGGGCGGCATTTTGTCAGGACCAAAAAATCAATGTGTCCCCTGTCGGGGCTAGGTGTACCCTCGCTAGTCGAGGAGGACCTAGTGGTGTGTGCCGGTATCCCCTGTTGGGGTGCCGGTCAGCGATTCCACCTAAGAAAGGAAAAAACAAGAGGTGGAAAGAAAACAAGCGACATAAGAACTAGGACTACCACATTAAGTGCAAAAGTTAATACAAGTGCAGTAGTGTATTTACAAGTCCTACTGGACGGGGTGACGTGTATCTGCTGTGTGTTGCAGTAAGGTCATCACTCCTTGTCACATGGGGTGCAGTAGGTATTGGAATTAAAACCAGAATTTACAAATAAAAGTAAAAAAACTGCTTACGCGCAACAAGTAGACAGAGGACATCTCTATGGGGCCGATTCCGATTCAGGCCGGAAAACGTACCGACCGACTCGGTTCGGGAATCTATTCTGACCGACACATACCGGTGCAGCCCAATCCGCCTAGTACGATGAAATGCATGCGATTTACGACCGACACGCACGGAACACAAGCCGAACGACCGAACCGCACAGAAAACAGCTATCCGGCCGGAAAACTACGCGAATCGAACCGACCGACACGCACCAGGAAGGAACCCGAACGAAACGTACCCGCGAACTCCGACCCGCGCAGTACGATGCAATGCGTGGAAAACCAGACCGAGCCGCACGGAGCTCAAGCCGTACGACCGACACGCAATCAAAACAGCGAGCCGAAGCAACCCAATACTCCGCGACCGACGCGTACGCCGCACATGAAACACAGCAGAAATACAGCGTGAACGACTCGGAGAAGCTCGCACGAGACCAACTGCAGCATCCTACTCGGTCAGAAGAACGTCTCCTACATGCACAAAAAGTACAAAGGAAAAAACACAAAAAAAAGGGCCAAACAAGCAATCACAAAGCCAATAAATACTGGGGGGGGGAACATGTAACAAAGACACACCCACAACTCCACCCATATAAAGGACACAAATCCCTACCATGATCCTTTGCAAATTCAAATGACCTGCCAGCACACAACATCAACAGACAGCAACCACAGACACACTCACAGCTCATCCATCACACAAGCCACACACCATCAGCACCTCAACAAATAGCACCCTCACATACACCCAGCAAAACCCACACTCACACACCCTCACCTGCACACCCACACACACATCAATCACCACCACCACCCATCAACATGCCCCCAAAGAAGAATCCAAAGGTCCTAGACAGTGAATTGGAAGTCCTGGTAGATGAGATCCTCAGGGTAGAGCCACAGCTGTTTGGTACATTGGTCCAACAGACCCCCATGTCGCAGAAAACCAACATGTGGGAGAGGATCGTCGACAGGGTGAACGCACAATCACCATGTTTGCGCACAAAGAAAGACATCCAGAACAGGTGGTATGACGTGCGCAGGAGGGTCAAGGACCTACTAAAGAAGGACTACGCCTTGAGCCAACACACCGGCAGTGGCCCTCCTGCCAAACCTTTATACCTCAGGCCCTGGGAGGAGAAGGTGCGGGCCATCCTACCACCAGTGAGCGTATATGGACTATCAAACATCCCAGAGCCTGGTGAGTACACAACAAATATACACAATATTGTGTGACAATCCACACACATCACTGTCAAGGGGATAGTCAAACCATGCACCCTTAGCAAATACACACCAACCAAAAGATAATCATCCCAAGATGTGTATGTCAGTCAGATAAACACAATACATGCCATCTCAAAGTGATATGTAACTGTGTCATGACATGTACAAACCCAACAACAAATACAGCTAGGCAGTGGCACAAATCTAACCAACAAACACAGTCAGATATGTAGCCACCACTACAACACCACCTCACAGGGAAGCTCACTGAAAGGAAGGTATTCTGTGTATGCTGGTCAAGTCAGTGTAGCTAATAGCATGATGGGAGTTGTAGTCACAGATATTGCCCACCCTCACAATACGCCTATCAACACCACTCTGAACCATGCTCACATCACAGGCAGTGGAAAACAACTGACAAGATGGCTGACACTGGGTACTGCTGTGGGGAGCACAAGGCCCTGCTGGCAACTGTGCACCAACCAACAGCAGGACACCACTGACTGACATCCTGAAAGCAAACTTGCACTCCCTGCAATAGAAGCACGTTCCATGGTGGGATATCTGGCTGGGTGGGAAGGAGGACTGACAGCTCTGACCATATTTACAAGCAGCTTATCACACACACCCCCTTAACACAAACTCCACACAACTCACCTGGGAGAATGCAATGCCTCACACTCTAATTAAATATCCCACAAAGAACCACAACCCTGGGTAATGCTGTGTGAAGCACAGGGACACTCATGGGACTTGTAGCCAAACTAACGCCAGGACAACACTGTCAGCCATCCTTTCAGCACAGGCACATTACCCCACAGGGAAGCAGAGTCAAAAGGAAGGAAGTATGGGCATGCTGGGAAGGGGGGGTGTAGGCAATAGCATGATGGGAGTGGTAGTCACAGCTCAACATCCCCCAACCGAATGGCCCAGCAAGCTCACACTGAAGCATGCACACCTCACAGGGAGTGAAAAGCCACTTCAAAGATGGCTGACAATGGTGCTCTGTTGTGGGGATCACAAGGCCATGCTGGGAACTGGGCACCAACAAACAACAGGACACCACTGCCAGCCATCTTGCCATTGCTGTCACACTCACACACAGTGAAGTCCACTAAAAAGGAAGGAAGCATGGGCATGCTGGGAAGGGGGTGTAGGCAATAGCATGATGGGAGTGGTAGTCACAGCTCAACATCCCCCACCCCCATGGCCCAGCAAGCTCCCACTGAAGCATGCACACCTCACAGGGAGTGGAAAAGAACTGACAAAATGGCTGACACTGGGTACTGCAGTGGGGAGCACAAGGCCATGCTGGGAACTGGGCACCAACAAACAACAGGACACCACTGTCAGCCATCTTGCCATTGCTGTCACACTCACACACAGTGAAGTCCACTCAAAAGGAAGGAAGCATGGGCATGCTGGGAAGGGGGGTGGAGGCAATAGCATGATGGGAGTGCTAGTCACAGCTCAACATCCCCCACCCGCATGGCCCAGCAAGCTCCCACTGAAGCATGCACACCTCACAGGGAGTGAAAAGCCACTTCAAAGATGTCTGACAATGGTGCTCTGTTGTGGGGATCACAAGGCCATGCTGGGAACTGGGCACCAACAAACAACAGGACACCACTGTCAGCCATCTTGCCGTTGCTGTCACACTCACACACAGTGAAGTTCACTCAAAAGGAAGGAAGTATGGGCATGCTGGGAAGGGGGGTGTAGGCAATAGCATGATGGGAGTGGTAGTCACAGCTCAACATCCCCCACCCGCATGGCCCAGCAAGCTCACACTGAAGCATGCACACCTCACAGGGAGTGGAAAAGAACTGACAAGATGGCTGACACTGGGTACTGCTGTGGGGAGCACAAGGCCATGCTGGGAACTGGGCACCAACAAACAACAGGACACCACTGACTGACATCCTGAGAGTCAACCTGAACCCACTGCAAGGGTGTCATGCTTCATGGTGGGATAACTGGGCTGGGGGGAGAAGGAGGGCCGGATGTCCACCAAATACAACCAATGCTGGCCATGTACACACCTCAACATTCATATTGAAATGCTTAAAGTATGCAGGACAATGTGCTACACCAATATCAACCTCTGACTGTGACAACTTAGGACAATGCAATGTACAGGCCCGCATCCAGAGGTACAGTCACAACTGTCAGGTGTGTGAACCATTGATGCCTGCAGAAACATAACATACATTGTGTGTGTCTCCCAAAAACAGGTGATGATGGGGACACAGCAGCAGACGCTGAGGAGTCCCTGTCCCAGGCTCCGGGGGACACTGAGCTCACTGGTGTGGAACTGCCTCTGCCCTCCTCGGATGGCGAAGACCTACCTGGCACCTCCGGTGTGAGTCATCATGCAGCACCAGCAGGACCACCAGCTGCACCCCCTGCACCAACCCCTCCAACAACTGCCAACACACAGACTACCCCTGCCGACACGGACAGACCAAGGACCACCAACGACAACAGCACACGGACCCCGGCCCAATGAGGAGCAGCGGACACCAACACCAGTAACAACCCCCAAGGGGGCCCAGGCTCACCTGTGCGTGCCACCGCAGGTCCTGCACGTGTCGCCAGGGGTGGTGGGAGGGGTGTTAGACATAGGTCGCTGTTTGCAGAGGGGTCTGGACTGCATGATGACCCACAACTGGTACGCATTGCTGATGCGTACCAGACTAGCACCGGAGAGGTCAGCCAGGTAGTGGGGATCCTCAAGGACATTCAACAGCAGCAGGCTGCCAATCATGCCCGCTTGGACTCCCACATGTCCCGTATGGAGACACACATGGCTGGCATGGAGTACAAGTGGGACACATTGCAAGAACTGACGGCGGTGCATAGGGACATATTGACATGTCTCCGCCAGATTAGCACCAACATGGCAACACCTTCCTGTGTGCTCACAACATCTGGTGCTGCAACAACTGCAACTGCCACAGGGAGGGAGGATGACTCTGGCGGAGAGTCCCCTGCACCGCAGCAGCCTGCACTTGAGGGTCCCCCCCAAAGAAGAGGGGTCATCCGAGGAAGGACAACTGAGAGGCCGATGGCTATGCACAACCCCCAGGAAGCCAACACCTGTTCTGGAAATTCACCTTTGTGTGCAAACTGTTCACCCTGTCGAATGCAACCCAACTCTCCCACATGACATGGGGAGTTCAAGTTGGACCAATGTATCAGATGACTGTGGACTTTACTCAGGACATTTCTGCTACCAGGACTTCCAAATCATCTAGGAACTTTGGATTACAATCCCAATGTACAGCACCCACCATCCTGTGCACTATACTCACACATGTATGTAAATAAACTCACTAATACACCATACTTGCCTCTGTTGTGATTCCAACGTGGTTTCTGTCATGGAGATGATGATCTGCAAAATGACACTGTGCATGCTAACTGCTACAGCAAGTACAACACCGTCATGTGAGTCATGGCGACGTGACACATATGAGGGAGACACACCACCAGGGCTACACAACACATACACACCAGGGCCATCTGACTCATCGCCTACACTGATGTTGCCAGGAAATACGGTGCAATGCACAGACACAACACCTATTCACAGTCTGTGTTAACTAGCCCACTGGTGCAGTAAGCAAATGTCAGTCAGATGTGTGACCACAGACAACGCACATCCCAAAGTGAAGCACAGGTTTATTACACATTTGCAACATGCTGTAACCACTACAGATGCAAGGTAATCCCACGTGGCAGTGGGCACACAGTCAACAAGTGTAGAAGAAAGGAAGTCCAGGGGTGTGGCGCACATCACCTGTAGGGAAATGACAGCTTCCACCCTGGAAGTTGAATCACGGTGTCGGGGGATCACAGTTGACCAAACAACTCTGAAAGTACCCTGTGAAGGACAGAAATGACACACAGTCAAAAGCACTGAAGAACAGGACAGAACTGCAATACTCATGCCCAATACATGTCACAAGATACCTACACAAAACCAAGTTAGCATGTCAACACTGTTGTGGAGTACAGACTACCTGTAAGGACACATCGCTGCACGCATACAGTCATGTAGCACATGGACACACTCAAACAGCACCAGAGCACCACCAACACATATCACGCAAACTCACATCATTGACATGACATCTCCGGATACTCACATTCAGCTGAAGAAGTTGGTGATGAGCTGTGTGTGGACATCACCCTCATCATCATCACCATCACTGGCATCGTGGCCCAGGCCAGGATCCTCCACAGGTGGCGGATGTTGGTCATCGTCATCCAGGATGAGAGGCAACTCCTTCCGCACTGCCAGGTTGTGTAGCATGCAGCAGATGATGACAATCTTTCACACCTTTGCTGGGGCATATGGGAGGGCCCCTCCTGTCTTGTCCAGGCAGCAGAAGCGGCTCTTCAGGAGACCAAATGTCCGCTCAATCACTCTCCTGGTCCGACCATGTGCCTCATTGTAGCGCATCTGGGCTGGTGTCACAGGGTTCCTGAGGGGCGTCAGCAACCACGGCATGTTGGGGTATCCGGAGTCACCTACATACGGACAATTGCACATTAGCTGAGTTGGAAAAGAGGGTGGAATACTACATTGCAGAACACACACAATGGTACAAAGTCAGTACACACCGACAAGCCAGGCACGCTGGTTCCGCATCTGTGACATCATCCTCGGGATGCGACTACTCCTCATCACGTAGGCATCGTGTGCAGAACCGGGGAAACGGGCACACACGTGTGAGATGCTCATATCTGCAAGACATACCACCAGTGCATTGACTGAATGGTAATTTTTGCGGTTCCTGTATGCCTGCTCATGTGCCTGTGGTGGTACCAAAGCCACATGTGTCCCATCAAAGGAGCCAATATCATGCGGCATCCTCCCCAGGGCATAGAAGTCACTCTTGACGTCAGTGAGTTGTTGAAGTTTAGGGAAATAAATGTACTGGTTCAGGTATCTCAACATAGCCTCCAAAACATCGCGTAGCACACGGCTGAACATGGTCTGTGACATCCCACCAGCAGACGCCACAGTGTGTTGAAAGGTACCGGTGGCAAAGAAGTGTAGGGCTGCCATCACCTTCACCTTGGGGGTCAGCGCTGTAGGGTATGTCCGGCCAGGTTGCAAATGTGGGGCCAACCGCACCGTCAATTCCTCAATCAGCGGCCTGGTGAAGCGGTACCGTCGGATGCAGTCCCGTTCGACCATGGATGCAAGGTCAGGGAATGGTCTATGGACAGCTGGTGCCCTGCAGTGCATAGGTGAAGAGAGAAAGATTGTCAGTCACCCCACATATGTGGCATTGACCATACTCAATATCACATGATACATCATTACGAGACACAAGTACATGATGTGTGTGCTGTTCCGTAAGGACATGTATGGCACCTACATGGCCAACATCTAACATCACAGTTCAACATGTGTCATCAACAAGTCCCAGGTAGTGCCATGGGATATCATTAGGCTGTGTCACAGTTCCCATGTACTGTATCACGTTCCAAGCACACACCACAGTGACATGTGAGGACAGATGTGCCCCAGGCATCACAGCTCATTGACAGGTAGATTCCCAGGGACCCTGTATTGCCACATGGACACTGGCATGACATGGTGCATCATGAATACACCACAGCAAAACAACTATGACCCCCACAGGTAGTGGTCCCATTTGCCTCGGCAGGACAGACATGGACGTCTGTGACACACACACGCACAACATCAAAGTCCATGCACGAACAACGTGGATGTGGAGACTGTCTCCCATTGTGCACATGGAATCAGAGACATTGTAAACACAACATGCACACAGACTGTGGAGGGCCATCACTATTGTGGCAATGGGTCAGCCTGTGACGTACATACCGTCCCACATGGGACTCAGGGGGTATGTGACATGACATACACATACACAACCTGGAAATGTGACCATGCCACATGCTCTGAACTGAACAGTTGCACATCACAGTGGTCATGTGCACAACACACAAAGGATTCTGTCCCCATGAACACGTGCACAGCCTGGGAGTGGCTGCCCCCAAGTGCCACCCAAAAAACCACATGTTTACCCCCATACACGGAAAAGGTAATGCAGCCTTACATGCCTTAGGATACAGTGTGGACAGGCTGTGGTGTTGTAGGTGTGCCCCTGAGTCCCTGGAACATAAATGTGGCTGGCATACGTTCATCTGTGACAGGCATGGTGACATATGCCAGTGACATGTACAGGGACGCGTTGTACAGCAATGGACCGATCGGTGCGCACGCATTGGCCATTGCATATGATGTGAGCGGGTATGCGTTGTACAGCAATGGACCGATCGGTGCGCACGCATTGGCCATTGCATATGATGTGAGCGGGTATGTGTTGTACAGCAATGGACCGATCGGTGCGCACGCATTGGCCATTGCATATGATGTGTACGGGTACGCGTTGTCATCCGATGTACGCGTTGTACAGCAATGGACCAATCGGTGCACACGCATTGGCCAACGCATATGATGTGAGCGGGTACGCGTTGTACAGCAATGGACCAATCGGTGCGCACGCATTGGCCATTGCATATGATGTGAGCGGGAACGCGTTGTACAGCAATGGACCGATCGGTGCGCACGCATTGGCCATTGCATATGATGTGAGCGGGTACACGTTGTACAGCAATGGACCGATCGGTGTGCACGCATTGGCCATTGCATATGATGTGTATGGGTACGCGTTGTCTTCCGATGTATGCGTTGTACAGCAATGGACCGATCGGTGCGCACGCATTGGCCATCGCATATGATGTGAGCGGGTACGCGTTGTACAGCAATGGACCGATCGGTGCACACGCATTGGCCATTGCATATGAGGTGAGCGGGTACGTGTTGTACAGCAATGGACCGATCGGTGCGCACGCATTGGCCATTGCATATGATGTGAGCGGGTACGCGTTGTACAGCAATGGACCAATCGGTGCGCACGCATTGGCCATTGCATATGATGTGTACGGGTATGCGTTGTCATCCGATGTACGCGTTGTACAGCAATGGACCGATCGGTGCGCACGCATTGGCCATCGCATATGATGTGAGCGGGTACGCGTTGTACAGCAATGGACCGATCGGTGCGCATGCATTGGCCATTGCATATGATGTGAGCGGGTACGTGTTGTATAGCAATGGACCGATCGGTGCGCACGCATTGGGCATTGCATATGATGTGAGCGGGTACGCGTTGTACAGCAATGGACCGATCGGTGCGCACGCATTGGCAATTGCATATAATGTGTACGGGTACGCATTGTCATCCGATGTACGCGTTGTACAGCAATGGACCGATCGGTGCGCACGCATTGGCCATCGCATATGATGTGAGCGGGTACGCGTTGTACAGCAATGGACCGATCGGTGCGCACGCATTGGCCATTGCATATGATGTGTACGGGTACGCGTTGTCATCCGATGTACGCGTTGTACAGCAATGGACCGATCGGTGCGCATGCATTGGCCATCGCATATGATGTGAGCCGGTACGCGTTGTACAGCAATGGACCGATCGGTGCGCACGCATTGGCCATTGCATATGATGTGAGTGGGTACGCGTTGTACAGCAATGGACCGATCGGTGCGCACGCATTGGCCATTGCATATGATGTGTACGGGTACGCGTTGTCATCCGATGTACGCGTTGTACAGCAATGGACCGATCGGTGCGCACGCATTGGCCATTGCATATGATGTGAGCGGGTACGCGTTGTACAGCAATGGACCGATCGGTGCGCACGCATTGGCCATCGCATATGATGTGAGCGGGTACGCGTTGTACAGCAATGGACCGATCGGTGCGCACGCATTGGCTATGGCCTGGCATGGCAACGGACGCGTTTTCAAACCTTTAACGAGTCTGATGCATTGAATTCAGTTGGCCACCCACAACAATGTTGCAAATTCATGGGTCTCATGAAGTTGAACTTTTGAAGGATGCTGTGGGCGTGTGTAAGTGGTGCAATTCCATGGATTGGCCAGATTCAGAAGATGCAAACGACTTGGACCTATCACTTTGGACACATGGGACAGTATCTGCCTCAGCAGCACACATATAATGCTGGCTGTTCCCCTGAGGGCTCACTTGCCTGCACTACATGCTCCAGGACGACATCTGCCACCACCACTGCTGCTGTATCTGCATCCTCTGGATCCTGCAATGGCACGTACTGTGGAGAGAGCCCCAGCCTTCACCACTGAGGAGAACCAGGCCCTGCTGGACAGCCTCCTTCCACAGTACAGCAAGCTGTATGGGAAACCAGGGGAGCAGGTGAGTGTGCTGTCCACTGCCTTACTAAATGTGCATGTTGTCTGACTAGCAAGACTTACAGTGTGCACGCCACTGGCTAGCAGGCTCACTGAGTAGTTGTCACCCCCCATAGTGTGTAGTTACATGCACTGAACCGGTATAGTGCAGTAACAGTGCATTTAAACGAGGTTTTACTTCCCAGGCAATGATACCATGTAATATCTGCTGGCAAACTGTTCATAGCCATCGTTGCACTGCCTGTGTACATCATGTGCCCCTGTGATTGAGACATGTATATCCAACTGTGTGATGCACGGAAATGTTGCATGTGTAGTAATGGCCTTTTCACTTTGTCATCCTCACAGGTTGATGCCCACCAGAAGCAGAAGATATGGCTGACCATCGTCTGGGCAGTGAGATCCGTGGGGGTCTACAAGCGCCGGATCCGCAACTGCCAGAAGAGGTGGCAGGACCTTCGGGGCTGGACCCGGAGGATCGCACGGGTCCAGCTGAAGCTGTCGCCTCCTCGCAGGAGGGGCGGACACCGGACCCTGACCCCCCACATGCTCAGGATCCTGGCGGTGGTCTTCCCTGATCTGGATGGGCAGCTGAAGGCCAGACAGCAGCAAGGAGGGGGTGAGTCCATGACTGCATTGTGAACTTTGTCTGCCATGCTATGTGCCCTCCTCTGGCCTGGTTAAACTTCAACAGTACATCAGTCATGTGGTCCAGGACCCATGTCCCTCAATTGTGCACTGCCCACTCCTCATCTGATACCCAGGTGTGGCCCTTACAGTCAGGAAATTGTGTCACTTGGGTACTGTGTCCTTGCATTTTGCTTAGCTCAAGGTGGGGGACAGCATTTGTTCCCGTAACTCTGTGGTGGGCTTCATGGGTGGGTCCATTGCTTACACAATGCCTGAGTTCTGACATGTAATCTGCGTGTTACTTTGATATGTGGTCCAATTGCTGATCTGATTCACCACATGTGCCTGGGGTATTTGGCACACACCCATGCTGCGGGTGGGAACAATGTTTGGGCCTCAGGAGTATGTATATCAAGTGTGTCACACATACTTAGCCACCTGCCTACTGTCCAGGGCTCATCCCTCATTCACGTGGAGCAGGACAGTCATGCCTACTCCAGGCCATACAATACACTCTGTACTCCCACTCCTGTGTATCAGCTGACACGTTGTGCTCAGTGAAATGTTCCCTCAGGTGTCTGCCTCTGTGTCATTGTGCTGTGGCTTCGTTGTCAGGACTACTGGGGTGTTTCTCGGTTAGGGCTCAGCATGCCACCGGAGATGTGACCATAGGAGACGATACTTGTGTGACACATAGGTGTTTGATCACTTGACCGTGCAGACTGGGGTATGCGAATGTGAAGTTCAGGCAGCTGTTTCCCATTCACAGCAGATTGTGAGGTGCTCAGGTTCCGAGGGTTGTGTGTCAGGTCTCCCATATGTCCAATTGGTATGACATGGACAAATAAGAGTTCAGATGATGTGGTTTGTGGGGGATGGACATGTGCACTTGTCAGCTCCACGACTTGCATTCCCCATGACCTAGGATTGTGACACAGTGCAGACAGTTGTTGTCTGGCTGCCCTGCCCATGTGACTGGAGACAGTGATGTATGACTTTGCAGGCATGCCTGTGCCATGGCATTAAACTTCCTATGAGTGATCCTGCAGGGGAGTGACATGTGCTACATGCACCCCATTGTGGCATTGACTATCAGGACATGGGTGCATCATGGTGTCTGGTGCTGGTATGCATCACATGCATTTCAAAATAGACTCTGGCCATCCCTTTATCCGGACATCTGTACTGACTCAGTGGCAAGAGTTGTGATGTGTGCATGTTCACATACTTCACCGTGTTCTCTGCACTGTCCAACTACTGTGTAGGTGGTGCATGTGTCCACACTGGGGTATTGCCATCCGACAGACACCAGACAGATGGGTGCAAGGCCAGGAGGGATGTGAGTGCCATGGTTGACCATCAGACTGACAATTGGCTTCTCCTACTCTGTTTGGGCACTTTTGCCAATGTTCAACTAAGGATGCCAGGGCTTGGTCTGTAATGTGCTGTACTTACTGTGGTGTGTGTGGTCAGTGCAGGTGACTGATGTTTGTCTGTTTCCCTATTGTTTGCAGATACATCCGCGGCCACAGAAGGGGACAGCTCCACGGACCAGGAGGAGCCGCAGAGCCAGACTGGGTCAGCAGCCGAGGAGTGGTCGGAGGGACCCAGTGGCACGGAGGGCAAGGGGGGCCACACCGAGGAGTCCTCAGCACCATCCACCTCAGCTGAGGACCTCAGCAGCTTGGAGGATGACTCCCTTGTGGAGGTGGGTGTCAGCAGCCACCACACCCCAGCTAGTGTTGCTGTCCCCGCCACCACCACCACCACCACCACCACCACCACCACCACCACCACCGCCTTCCCATCGGCTCCCATTCCAGAGGTCCGTGGAGGCTCCCGTGTTCGGGAGCATGTCTCCTTCATGCCAGGCACCGCACCCCCTGCCCCTGTGTCCCCTGCTGCCCTGAGTGAGGAGTCTGTGTACCTACTTCGCCAGCTCCATGGAGGGCAGACAGCAATGCTGAGTGTCCTCCATGCCCACACCACTCTGTTGACTCAGCTGGTGTCGTTCATGGAGGGCATCTCATCGGGCATGTCTGCCCTACAGAGGAGCAATAGGTCCATGGACTCCTCCCTGACGGCAGCAGTGTCCCTCCTCCAACAGTCCCTCACCCCTCCTACCTCTGCCCCATCCACACTTCCTGGCACCCTACCTGTCCCAAGCACATGCACACCTGCACATTCACCCAAACACACAGACACGAGCAGCACAGACACACCCACTACAAAAACAAGACGTGCACGCAGGCATCCTCAGGGGACTGATACCACACCCACAGGGGATGGGGGACAGACACACACACAGGCATCCACAGTCACTCCGCAGTCCTCCGATACCTCTCCCTCCAAGGCCCCTTCCCTTGCCTCACCTACACAGCGGCTCTTCCTCTGTGACCTCGGCCTCTTCCCCTCCAATCCAGCTGAGCCAGCATTCAGGGGGAAGAGGAAGCCCACCCACACAGAGGGGAGTGCCCCTCACCCCCGGACACCCTCCCCCAGGTGCAGACAGACTGAGGCCCCCATCCGCAAGTCCCCCCGGACCCAGAAGAGCAAGACCCCGCCGCCGCCCTGCAGCTCAACCACCAAGTCTCCTTCCTCCATCCCTCAGGCCCCCACTCCACAGGTGCCCCCACCACACCCTGCCCCATGTTCCCCCACCCACAGATACACCATCCCCAAAATGATCCAGCCTTCTCCCCCTGCCACTTGCTCTTCCAGCACCACACCCCCGCTGCACATGTCTGTGCCACTGGTGTGGAGACGGTGTCCTCCCCTCTGTCCTGCCCACCTTACCTGAACCCCATTCTACTCCCCTGGAGATAGGCACTGCAGTGAAGTCCACTACCACCCCGTCTGACTTGGGCACTGCAGTGGGGAACCTGTCCACTCCATCTGGCACAGCCCACTGCAGTCGTGCCGGCACCCACACCATCTGACTCATGCCCCCCAGTTGTGCCGGCACACACCATGTCAGACACCTCCACTGCAGTTGTCAGTGACTCTCCAGCACCCACCACCCCTTCCCTGCCTCCTTCTGGTGAGCCCTGATCCTGTCCCTGCGGTGCCTGGCCTGCCCCCCCGTATGCCCCTCCGAGGGGAATGTCCCTGGTGTGTAGCAGTGCAGGCATGCAAAGGGTGACATCTGGCACTGTCACCCTGTTTGGACTCTAATTATGGACTGGCCATTGGCCTTTGTTATATTTTTCTTTCACTTCTTCACACACAAATGCTGAATAAAGCAACTTTCTGTTCTCTAGTGGTTTTGCTTCTGATGTACATGTTGTTGATGATGCTAACCGTGCCCTTGCTGCAGTGATGGTGATTTTTGGTCTCATGAAAATGAAGTGTTACTGTGCAGGACCCCATGTGGTCCAGGGGGAATGTGTTCTATCCTGTTGTGTATCCATGTCATCCTTTGCAGCAATATGAGGGTGTCATGTTTTCAATATTTGGCAATGGGATTTCCTAGTTTTATTTGCAATATCACATCTGTGGCTTACACCCCTGCACATCTGTTGTGCTTGCCATTGTTCAATGAGTCTACTTCCCTGACCGTGTGGCCATCTCCACTGGACATGCAAGTTTGGGCATCAATGGGGAAGGACTCATCTGTGTTATCAGTGCAGCTTGCTATACATGTGTGTTGGATCTGTGCTGATGATTTCGGTGACACTCCCATGACCAGGCTGATATGACGGGAGCCTTCATTTTGTGCTAATTGTTGACTGTGTGACCAAGTGTTCTGCTGACATGATAGAGCCCTACTGAGACAACATATGGCACAGCTTTCCTTACACAGGAGTGGAGTCCCCTCATGGCAGTGTGTAATTCTGTGACATTGCCTGAGCACAAGGTGTGTGTTGTGTGGGCATGTCTGTGTGTGTTCACTTCCATTTTGCTAGGCAGGCTGGGATCCCTAGTGATGTTCCTGTTTGTGATGCTTGCTGAGTTGACCTAGGTTCCCCCAAAGTCTTCTCCCTGGGTTCTCTGTGATGTGGGTGCATGGCACATTACTGGTCATCAGGGTGTCACCCATAGGTGTGTTTGCTGTCAGGGCTGAGTTTGTGGGCAAACGCAGATGGGACACAGTCAGGATTCCCCTTGGCACTTGTTGGTTACACCTGTCATGTAATTTCCAGTTTGTGTTAGCTTTCAGTGATTGTGACACGTTGTGTGTGTGACTGCTGCCACTCCTCAGGGTCAGAGCTGCAATGTTGGAAGTTGTCTATGTGTGTTCTTTGTGGGTGACCTTGGCTTCTTCATTGGTGTGGGACTGTGGCCGGGATCCCATTGGTTGGTGTGGTATTGACGTCATGTCCATGTACGGCGTACTGTGCAGTGTGTCAGACATTCAGGAGTCTTGTGGACTGGCCATGTGTGATGGGTTTCTGCACCTTAGTTCCCACCACCACCCCTGGGATTATCATGGGTGCATGTGCAATGTCACCAGTGCATGTGAGCTTCACTGCTGCACATTGGTGGAGATCGAGGTGTGTGGTGTTGAGTGTGTGCAGATGAGAGTTGTTGCACGGCTAGACCCCTGCCTCCATGTTGGCCTTGGCTGACAGGGCGTGCTGACTGATTTGTGCTTGTGTAGGTGTGATGGTAGTTTGTTGCTCAGGACACATGACTGTGGTTCACAGTGTGAACGACATCTAGCTTTGTCATCACAGTGGGATTATCATGCAGCCCAGGGTCACCACATTGTGGGGACCCTGGGGGTAGTGCTGTGGTGGGTCTGTGTCTTGCTGTGTTAGTTGCTGTTCCTACAAGCTTGTGTGACATGTGTGATTTGTGCTCCCTCTCATCTAACAATGCCTGATTGCCCACATAGGGGATTCACTTTGTGTGGCACTGTATGCGCATCTGTGTAATTGGTATTCAGGCCTCATCATGTGTTGTGTGGTTGCCTGGGGACACTGGCTCCCCCCCCTCACCTGTTGTGTTTGATATGCAGTGTGGGGCTGCCTGTTTGTGTTTGTGCATCTGCACCACTGCATTGGCATATCTTTAGTGTGCCATTTGCTGTATGTTGTTTGGTGGGTTTCACCTGCTGTCCCTGGGACTCCTAGGTCATCAGTCAGCACAATGATCATGGTTTGTGTGTCCCATTGCTGCCATGGTATGGTATCTGTTCACCTCACATCTACAGTCTCCACAGGATATCTACATTTGTGTGCCCATTGGAGCAGATATGTGGTTCTGCATTATGATGGTCACTTCTGTCATTGTGTTATTGATGAATGTTGACAGTGTCAGCCCCCATGGGTGATGTTTGTCTGCACATGGCCAAAGGTATGTCTTATTTGCACTGCACTGTTTGCCTCACCCAATATATGTTGCTATGGGACACAAACACTACTTTGCCACTGATGTGTTTGTTGTTCTGTGACCAGGAATCAGCCATGCTGTTTGGCAGTTGCAGCTTTTTCCATGGCCACACTTACCTTATGGTCACTGTGATGATGGGGGGTTAGACCCCATTGCCACAATGTCCAAAATGTGCTTCAGCTATGGACCCCACACTTACCTTTTGGTCACTGTGATGATGGGGGTTTAGACCCCATTGCCACAATGTTCAAAATGTGCTTCAGCTACGGACCCCACACTTTCCTTTTGGTCACTGTGATGATGGGGGTTAGACCCCATTGCCACAATGTCCAAAATGTGCTTCAGCTATGGACCCCACACTTACCTTTTGGTCACTGTGATGATGGGGGTTTAGACCCCATTGCCACAATGTTCAAAATGTGCTTCAGCTATGGACCCCACACTTACCTTTTGGTCACTGTGATGATGGGGGTTTAGACCTCATTGCCACAATGTCCAAAATGTGCTTCAGCTATGGACCCCACACTTACATTTTGGTCACTGTGATGATGGGGGTTTAGACCCCATTGCCACAATGTCCAAAATGTGCTTCAGCTATGGACCCCACACTTACATTTTGGTCACTGTGATGATGGGGGTTGGACTCCATTGCCACAGTGGTCATGGTCTGCTTGCATTGTGGAGGCCACACACATTTATGTGTGACACATGTGATAGGGGGTCACATTGTATGTTCAATGTCATGTTCAGTGTTGTAGGCATTTGACACAGTCTACACACGCTTGTCATGGTGTTGGGGGGATGTCTTTTTCTTACATTCCTTATGTTGGAGTATGCTGGTTGTGTCATGCATTACCCATCCTATGAGTAGGGGTGGTGTTGGTGGTAGGCATCAAGCCCCCCATGAGTAGGGGTGGTAGTAGTGACAGGTATCCAGCCCTCCATGAGTAGGGGTGGTAGTAGTGACAGGTATCCAGCCCCCCATGGGTAGGGGTGGTGGTAGTGGTAGGCATCCAGCCCCCCATGGGTAGGGGTGGTAGTAGTGACAGGTATCCAGCCCCCCATGTGTAGGGGTGGTAGTAGTGGTAGGCATCCAGCCCCCCATGAGTAGGGGTGGTAGTAGTGGTAGGCATCCAGCCCCCCATGAGTAGGGGTGGTAGTAGTGACAGGTATCCAGCCCCCATGAGCAGGGGTGGTAGTAGTGACAGGTATCCAGCCCCCATGGGTAGGGGTGGTGGTAGTGGTAGGCATCCAGCCCCCATGAGTAGGGGTGGTAGTAGTGGTAGGCATCCAGCCCCCCATGGGTAGGGGTGGTAGTAGTGGTAGGCATCCAGCCCCCATGAGTAGGGGTGGTAGTAGTGACAGGTATCCAGCCCCCCATGGGTAGGGGTGGTGGTAGTGGTAGGCATCCAGCCCCCCATGGGTAGGGGTGGTAGTAGTGGTAGGCATCCAGCCCCCATGAGTAGGGGTGGTAGTAGTGACAGGTATCCAGCCCCCCATGGGTAGGGGTGGTGGTAGTGGTAGGCATCCAGCCCCCCATGGGTAGGGGTGGTAGTAGTGGTAGGCATCCAGCCCCCCATGAGTAGGGGTGGTAGTAGTGACAGGTATCCAGCCCCCCATGAGTAGGGGTGGTAGTAGTGACAGGTATCCAGCCCCCCATGAGTAGGGGTGGTAGTAGTGACAGGTATCCAGCCCCCCATGGGTAGGGGTGGTGGTAGTGGTAGGCATCCAGCCCCCCATGAGTAGGGGTGGTAGTAGTGGTAGGCATCCAGCCCCCCATTGGTAGGGGTGGTAGTAGTGGTAGGCTTCCAGCCCCCCATGAGTAGGGGTGGTAGTAGTGACAGGTATCCAGCCCCCATGGGTAGGGGTGGTGGTAGTGGTAGGCATCCAGCCCCCCATGGGTAGGGGTGGTAGTAGTGACAGGTATCCAGCCCCCCATTAGGAGGGGTGGTAGTAGTGACAGGTATCCAGCCCCCCATGGGTAGGGGTGGTGGTAGTGGTAGGCATCCAGCCCCCCATGGGTAGGGGTGGTAGTAGTGACAGGTATCCAGCCCCCCATGTGTAGGGGTGGTAGTAGTGGTAGGCATCCAGCCCCCCTGAGTAGGGGTGGTGTTAGTGGTTGGCATCCAGGCCCCTATGGGTGTATATGGCATTGGTGATAGCCATCCCGCCCCTATGGTTCTGCTGTTGCTGGTGTAAGTCATTTCTGCATCCCTATGTGTGTGTGTTATATGTCGGGTACGTGTCGTTTGTTTGTGTGGTGGGTGTTTGACTTACCTTCTGCGCCGTACACGTCCGTACCAGTTCCGGTAATAGATGTAGAGTATTGGTAGGACCTGCGCGATGGGATTCATGGTTGGTTCGTCTCGTTCGGCTTTCTCGTTGCTTCGACTCGTACTCGTGGCTGGCGTGTTCGTCTCGTAGCCGTGGATCGTCTTGTGGCGCGAATCGGAGCTTATGTGCGCCTCTCCCGGATGCTTTGACGTGCCGTGCGTAGCGACGGGTTCAGCGCGTACGGAGTGCGCATCGTACTAGTCCGGCCGGACGGTGCTGCATTTTGGCTTCCGTGCGACTCGATTCTGCGTTTACGGATCCGGCTCGGGTGGGGAACAGGAGCTGGATTGGGTGAGTACGGCTGGGTCGGGATGTGGGCAGTTATGCGCATCGTACTTGCTCATTCGGACGTATGTACGAATCGGTCGGGAAACACGCATTCGGCTTGGTTTTTTTCCAGACGAATAGTGTTAGGTGCGCCTCCGCCCGAGATCGGAATCGACCCCTAAATGTTGTTAAAAAAGCTTGCCTTATTCAATGCACTTTAAGCTGCTTTAATGGCCGTTTGGTAACTTACCTCAATTAGAGGTGTATGGTGCTTCATAGGTGGATTGGAGGGTCCCGGCCACAATAAGGGACACCTTCAGAAGACGTAAGAGGAGAGGCACCAGTTGACACCACATGCAAGCATGATATGTACTGTATGGCACGGTGTATAGGGAACGAGGATCAGACAGTAATGAGGTTGGCATTACCCTGGATGTCTAATCCATTTACTATGAACCGAAAGCGGGGTGTAGATTATCTAGGTATATGATCTAATTATCCACAGTGAAGTGAGACTCCTGCCCCTTATTTGTACAGGGTTGTGGGTAGGGACTGGCACCTAGTAGGTGGTCTAATAGCTCCCCCTAATTTTAAACCTAGTAGTGAATGAGAAGCACGCCATGTTAGAGTGGGTGGGGGCATGGTGCACTCTTCATGTTAGGGTATAGAACGGGGAATGTAAAGGTGCAGATCAGGTACTGTGATCAACGTCTGCTGGTCAAGTATTTAGTTTGTTCCATGGTATATCATCATTCAGTCCTAGAGACTATGGAGAAAGGCGAAAAATCCAGTGCTGCTCCATTTCAAACAGTTTCTGCATGCTCCAGGTAGTGTTGGTTTCTAACACCGTCCAGTATTTATCCTCTGGCATGTGTCGATGAGATATGAAGTGTGTACTCATTTTCGTGGTCTTTTTCTGGCATCTGATGTTACTCCGGTATTCGATAATCCTAGTCTTTACAGGACGGGTAGTCATTCCGACGTACCTGAGTGGACATGGGCATTCAATTAGATAGATGCAGTTCTTAGGGTTACAGTTAGTGGGGGTACGTTGTGTCCAGATCTTGTTGTTTCTGACGGGTTTTCTTTTGTATGTTTGATCCGGCAGCAATTTCCACATTGACCGCAGGGGTAATGTCCCCTTACAGGAGTTGAGTTCCAAAGTGTACTTAGTGTTTGTTTTGGTTTTATAAGAGGACGTGTGTGAATCAACATGTCTCGTAAGTTGCTCGTACGTTTCATAGTGAAGCGTGGCATCAGGATGTCCAGGTTGCCCGATTGGACGATTTTCCAGTGTTTACTAATCACTCTTTGCATCCTGTTAGAATCTGGTGTGAAGGTAGTTACACATGTGATGATGTCTTCCCCTTCTTTCTGTTTGGTTTCCAGCAGTGCCTTTCCGTTGTTATTGAGTGCTCTCTTATGGGACCTTTTAATAACTGATAACTAATCAGTGGAGGAGGTAGTGTGTGTGAACTTGAGGAAGGGGTCCAGTGTGTTCACCCAATGTGAAAAAGGAGTTGCAGGTAGTTTCATCTCCCTTCCAAAAGACGACAATATCGTCTATGTATCGCCGCCAAATCAGGATGTTATCAGAGTAAGGGTTGTTGTTCAAGATGTTCATGCGTTCGAACTCAGCCACATACAGGTATGCCAGGCTAGGGGCAAAGGTACTTCTCAGGTACTGTTTCCTGGGAGGAGCCAGGAGTAGGACCTCATTAAATATATGCTCTTCCGTCCCCAATTGATTTAAGGTCACATTTTCTACCCAGACCCCACTATTTCTACCACTTTTTAAAATGGCAGAAGTCTTCCTTAGGTGTACAGACCAGGCAGCTCATCCTAGTGGTGTGGCTAGCCCTCTGGGTGTGTGCTTCTCCTGGCTACCTGATTTTTCTGCCTGCTCGGGTGCAAATGTGCCTGGGGCAGGGAAAGGGCTGGTTACTTCTCTGGGAGACAGCTTGGATACATATCAGAGGCTGTACAGCCTTTGAAGCTCACTGCCTTAATGTGCCACTTCACTAGCCATCATGAGAGAGAGGAGATGTGACCTCCTTCCTGCTCAGTCCTTTGTTACTAACTCCTGGGAGGGTTCACACTGCCTGGCAGGAGGTCAGAATCGTGTCTTGGCAGCAGCAAGCATGGGCTGCCAGCCAGAGCACAGAGAAGATGCAGTAACCAGGTGGGCAACCTCCAAGGTAGGCACCTGGGTGCATGCCACATGGTCCTTGACACGAGATTTGTGACAGGGGTGAGAAGGCACGTTGTTTGATACCAAACTCGACATATTTAAATGGTACCATAGTGGTGTAAACGACCCCGGGTCTGCTCGGGTGCAAGCCCATGTTATCCTATGGACTGCCTATCACTTATAATGTACTTTAATAGTAAAGGCCACTATAGAGACATATAAGCTTGCACTTACATGTCTAAACCCTTAATATACTGCACCCTGCTTCCTGGGCTCAGGGTGCCTTCTTTAGGGTGTGTCACTCATGGTGAGGGCAAAGTCAAAATGGAGCAGTTTACACTGTTCCTGCAGTCTGCAATGGCAGGCTCGCTGTCAGTAGTTTACTTGGGTCACTCATGGTGGCACAACCAGTGCTGCAAGCCCTGGGGACCCCTTTACCATCTGTGCCCTGGGTACCACTGGTACCATATGATAGGGACTTATAAGGGGGTTAAAGTCCTTGTCAATTGGGGTTGCCAATTTACACACATCAGTTTTAGGAAGAGAGCACTGGCACTGGAGCCTGGTTAGCAGGCTTCAGTGCACTGTCAGAATAAAAAAACCAACATCTAGTAGTCCAAAGGGGACCAAAAAGTGGGGGAACATCTACAAAAAGCCCTGTTTTTTTACAACCAGTAACCCAACTTTCTACAAATTTCCTTTGCTATAAGTATGAAGTGAAATTCATTGCAGCGAGATCATGGCAGAAAAAGTGATTAAGATAATGGCCTGCCTGATGATTTCCCTTAATTGCGACAAAGCTGATAAATATATATTTTTTTAAATATCTTTACCAGACGATTTGAACAGGGTTTATCATAGCACTTCTAAATAGATCTTCTTTGGAATTAACAATTATGTATGACTTCCTTTTAGTTTCTCATGTACTTTATCCTGTAAAGTAATGGCGTGATGCATGGTCCGACAGTTACCTAAGCAGCAGCTACTAAGTTGCTACTGGTGTCCAGAAAATCTTTTTTTTCTACCAGTGCAAGGTTTGGCCTCTATCCTAGCTGTGCACACTGCATCCTTTTTTTGTTAAAAAAAACCAATGCCCTTAAATCAAGGACACAAGCAAAGGTATTGAGAAATTAGACATCTTTCATCTTTTCTTCCTGAGGATGTAGTCATCTAATTAATGTGGCAGATTTCCAGGCAGTGAATCAATCAATCAATCAATCACGGCATTTATAGAGCGCGCTACTCACCCGGGAGGGTCTCAAGGCGCTGGGGGAGGGGGTAAGTTATTGCTCGAACAGCCAGGTCTTGAGCTGCTTCCTGAAGGAGAGATGGTCCTGGGTTCGCCGAAGGTGAGTGGGGAGGGAGTTCCAGGTCTTGGCTGCCAGGTAGGAGAAGGATTTTCCTCCGGCGGTGGTTCTGCGGATGCGTGGTACGGTGGCGAGGGCGTGGCTGGTTGATCGTAGCTGGCGGGTGGGCGTGTAGAAGGTCATGCGGTCGTTGAGGTACTTTGGGCCCAGGTCGTGGAGGGCCTTGTGTGCGTGGGTGAGGAGTCTGAACGTGATTCTCTTGCTGACGGGGAGCCAGTGCAGGTCTTTCAGGTGTCCGGTGATGTGGCTGTGTCGGGGGATGTCCAGGATGAGTCGTGCGGAGGCGTTCTGGATGCGCTGGAGTCTTTTTTGAAGTTTGGCTGTGGTTCCGGCGTAGAGGGTGTTCCCATAGTCCAGTCGGCTGGTGACGAGTGCCTGGGTGACGGTCTTCCTGGTTTCAGTGGGGATCCATCTGAAGATCTTGCGGAGCATGCGCAGGGTGTTGAAGCACGAAGATGAGACGGCGTTGACTTGTCTGGTCATTGACAGGGAGGAGTCCAGGATGAAGCCCAGGTTGCGTGCGTGGTCCGTTGGCTTGGGCGCGGTGCCCAGGGCCGGGGGCCACCAGGAGTCGTCCCAGGCGGAGGGTGATGAGCCCAGGATGAGGACTTCCGTCTTGTCTGAGTTCAGTTTAAGGCGGCTGTTCCTCATCCAGTCGGCGACGTCTCTCATCCCGTCGTGTAGGTTGGCTCTGGCGGTGGTGGGGTCGTTGGTGAGGGAGAGGATCAGCTGGGTGTCGTCGGCGTAGGAGATGATGTTGAGGTTGTGTTGGCGTGCGATGGCTGCGAGGGGGCTCATGTAGACGTTGAAGAGGGTTGGACTGAGTGAAGATCCTTGTGGAACGCCGCAGATGACTTCGGTGGCCTCGGATCTGAACGGGGGAGGCGGACTCTCTGGGTTCTTCCGGCGAGGAACGAGATGATCCATTCCAGTGCTTTCTCTCGGATTCCGATGTTGCTGAGGCGCTTCACTAGGGTGCGGTGGCAGACGGTGTCGAACGCCGCGGAGAGGTCCAAGAGGATGAGGGCTGCTGTTTCCCGTTGTCGGTTAGGGTTCTGATGTCGTCGGTGGCTGCGATAAGGGCGGTCTCGGTGCTGTGGTTGGCCCGAAACCCGGACTGCGAGGGGTCGAGGATCCGTTCGTCTCGAGGAAGGCGGCAAGCTGTCTGTTGACGGTCTTCTCGATGACTTTGGCCGGAAACGGAAGGAGCGAGATGGGACGGTAGTTCTTGAGGTCGGTGGGGTCCGCCGTTGGTTTCTTCAGGAGGGCGGTAAGCTCGGCGTGCTTCCAGCTCTCCGGGAAGGTGGCGGTGTGGAAGGAGGAGTTGATGATGTCCCGGAGATGGGGTGCGATGGTGGCGTCGGCTTTGTTGAAGACGTGGTGTGGGCAGGGGTCGGTTGGTGATCCGGAGTGGATGGAGTTCATCGCGCGGGTGGTGTCTTCGGTGCTGATCGGGGTCCAGTTGCAGAGGGTGGTGGTGGCGGGCGTTGGTTCGGCGGTAGGGTGCGTGGTTTGTGCGTCGAAGCTGTTATGTATGTCGGTGATCTTGCGGTGGAAGAACGCGGCGAGTGAGTTGCAGAGGTCTTGCGAGGGGGTGATGTCGTTGTTTCCGGCGCCGGGGTTGGAGAACTCTTTGACGATGCTGAAAAGTTCCTTGCTGTCGTGGGCGTTGTTGTCCAGTCGTTCTTTGAGTGCCGACTTCTTGGTGGCACGGATCATCTGGTGGTGTTTACGGGTGGCGTGCTTGAGGGCGGTCCTGTTGTCTGTGGTCTGGTCGAGTCGCCAGGTTTTCTCGAGAGTGCGGCAATTCTTCTTGGATTCCTTGAGTTCGTTGGTGAACCAAGGGGTTTTCTTGCTTCCGGGTCTGCTGGGAGGGTTTTTAGTGGTGCGAGGTCGTTGGCGCAGGCGGTCAGCCACTTGGCGAGGTTGCTGGCTGCTTCGTTTGGGTCCGTTGTGTTGGTGGGTGTGTTCTGGCTGAGGAGGCGGTGAGCTGCTCGGCGGTGATCTTGCTCCAGCTCCGGCGGGGAGCCTGTTGCGGGTGGTGGTGGGTCGCAGTCTTTCTGAAGCTGAAGTGGACGCAGCTGTGGTCGGTCCAGTGGAGTCCGGTGGCGTGGCTGAAGGAAATGTGCTTGCTGGAAGAGAAGACGGGGTCAAGCGTGTGGCCGGCGTAGTGGGTGGGCGTGTTCACCAGTTGCTTGAGTCCGAGGTTGGCGAGGTTGTCCAGCAGGGCGGTGGTGTTTCTGTCGTTGTTGTTCTCCAGGTGGAAGTTGAGGTCCCCTAGGAGGATGTAGTCGGCGGAGGGCATGGCGTGCGGGCTGATGAAGTCTGCGATGTCTTCGCTGAATAGTGTGCGTGGTCCCGGGGGTCTGTAGATGAGGGTGCCTCGGAGGGTGGTCTTGGGGTCAGTGTGTATCTGGAAGTGTAGGTGTTTGGTGCTTTATTGTTTAGATACTCTGCGAGTGGGTCTTCATAAATTCTTGTGGCATTCCCCTAAAATGTTATTTCATGTTTCAAAGTGGCTGATGCATTGGCTGTGAAGTTTAACCACATCAAGCTCACACTGGTCCTTTTCGTAGTTAGATTAAAATTTAATGTAGATTGTCTGGAGTTGAAAGATGTACATGTTGGACCCCAAAGTAGCCTGCAAGGAAATTGATCATCTCTGGAGGATCATGCAGCAAAACAATGCTTAATTTAACAAACTGCAAATCACTGAGACAATTATTCTGTTCAGTAAGAGTAACAAGAAGTTGAAAATCTATGTTAGCTTCATTGTCAGTGGCAAAGTCCTTCCTTTTCTGCACAGAAAAATAAAAACGGTGTTGTTCATGGCGTATTTCTCGTAAGTGGTTGTTTCTATAGTGATATCGCTCCTTCTGTAGGCATTTTGGAAGTGTACTCTTCGCATTACCATAGGTAAGTTAAGGTTGGTGTTTGCTTCTAGTTACATTTGTGTTTATTTGTGTTTATCTGATGGAGTATCTAAAATTGTTTAGCTAATTGGTGCTTAAGAAGAAGTTACATTGAAATGTTGCTCATGGAGTATTTCTGCTAAGAGTTTATTACCCTAGTCATATCGCCTAGTTCTGTAGGAAGTATAGTTGTCCATTTCCTTAGGTAAATTAAGGTTTGGGTTTGTTTGTAATTGCATTTATGTTTTTCCAAAGTGTATCTAAACTTTTTAGCTAATTTGTTTAAGAAAACGTTCAAAGTAAGTTAAAAACATACCAAATCGACGTTTACATGTTATGTTGAAGAACGTTTGAGTATCTGCTTAAAACGGACCCGAAATGTTAACCCAAAACCCTGAAAAGAATAGTCGCCCATTTTATTTGGTACGCTTCGAGTCTTATTTTATGATCACACATATTAATGTTGTAGACTTCAATTATTTAAAGATTAATTTAGCTAGCAAAGTGCATGTGCACATCAGAAGGAACTTCTATAAAGGGTTATTATATTAGTAGTTGTATCTGTAACTAAGAGAATGAAGGACATTTTGTCACAGGCAAAGATTCTTGGATATTTCTCATATTACCACATAGCAACATAAACTTCTGCTTGTGTGATAATGCACAGGTATTTATGTTCACACGAATGCATGCGCTTATCTGATCATTGAATTGTTTGCATAAACATTAGCCCTGTCTTGGGTCTGTTAACCCTCAACGTGACAACCCAGCTAATGTTATGCAATTAAATTAAAATGGTGAATTTTAGAAGCAGCAAAGCAAACATTCATTTAAAATAGTGCTAATCTCCGTCCATTATTTGAATGGCTTAATCCTTACTGTCCAATAGACCCGGGCATAATGAGAGGGCTCATATTGAAGGGAAGGCCAGTTACCAATAGTTGGGCTCCAACAGCATATGTGCAATACATTGATCAAGTAATGATTTTGGTTTTAGATCAGTTATCACGTATACTTGATAACGCCTTCTGTGGTTATAGAAATATCTCTTATGCCAAGATATTCTGCACAAACAGTAATTGTAGGTTCAGAATCGATATGTAACACCTGCCGTTCTAAATAAGCCTGTCCTCTATGCAACACAGGTGAGAGCACTAATTGTGAAATATACAAAGTGGCAACAATTTCCCTCAAAATATCTCTACTTCAGTAGTTTTAATCTGAATATTTTAAGATTTTATCTTAGATGACGTGGAAACTGTTTTCCACGCAAATGTGCTGCAGGGCAAATTCATTTATGGCATCTGGAGGTGTGGCCTATCATTTTCAAAATTCGGCGACTGGATCGCACTTAACCTTTGATCTCAGTTTTCAATTGCGAGCTTTGAAAAAGAGCTTGAAAATAAAGCAAAGAAAAAAGGTATTTATTTTATTATTTTATTTTGAGGCGGTTCGGTAAAGCCATGTTCTAGTTACTTTTGAATATGCTGCGCCCAGTAATGGATAATCAGCTTAAAGGCTTTCCACCTAGCAACGGCAGAGTTATCGCCCTTAAGGTTCATGTACAAATAGTCACCAGCTTGATTCATAACGTAAAACGCATCATTTTTTCAACAGGCTGGATAAATCCGGCGGTACACGTCATGCTCAAGAAGTTTAAGTCAAATATGAAATAATCCCATAAGTAACTAATCTGTGGGTCTTGTTCTGCCTTTGGGAAATGGTACTCTCGCGCCAGACAATATAGTACTGAAATTTGCAACGACAGTCTAATGCAAAATATGTTTTTTCATGATCATCTTATAACACAGATATAATTTTTCACTAGTCATTTGGTGCAGTTGTCTATGCAAAATTGCACTGCACCATTCCAAAATTGTCCAGAAACAGGTGCAACGTAAATAATCTGATCCGCAATTTTCCCTCAAGCACACAAGATGGGATAACAGTCTATCCAGGATTATGCACCTTACTTAGAATACAACATATTTATGCTCATCCCCAATCGAATATCTTCGCAAAAATAACTAGCTTGATATCTGTTTCACCAAAGCACATTCATGTTCACGTTAATTGACAATCAGATGTAGAATGTAAAGAAAAATCAAGGTTCGCTGCAAATCTTTGTCAGAATAAATAGAAAAATTAACAAGCATTTGGAAAACCAATAGATCTCTGTAGGAAATCAGTGGCTTTGGCATAATTTGCCCACAAGTTTTGTAACATGCCTGTACTCCCCCTTTAAAACATGGTTACATTGGCTTATCTCTGATTGACATATTTAACTTGCCTACAAGTCCCTAGTATATGGTGTAGGAAATACACCTAGGGCATGGAAGATAAATGCCGCCTGTGGACTGCAGCATCTATTGTGCCATTCACAGGGTGGGCCTGTAAAACATGGCTTCAGGCCTACCATATGTATACATGCTGCAAACCTGTCAAAATAGCTCTTTCTGAAAGGTGGGAAACCCTGCTTTTAAATACACTATATATGTTTAAAAGCGTTTATGGCGACAATCTCACACTGCTGCTTAGTATGAGTAATAACCACACAGAATATAAATAGAATAGTACTAATGTGTGTTACTAGCAGTGAGAATAATATGAATATTACTAACAAGATTGAAATGTTCCTAGCAGCCTAGCACTCTAAAGGCTAATTCTGTGCACTACATTATGAGAGCATGGAGTAGCTAACTTGCCTTTAGAGTTTCTTGAGATTCAGCACACCTTATACCTGTACTCAGCGGAAAAGCTGTGATTATCAGACTTGAGCCAGGAGAGAGTGTTCTCTAAGAAGGAAAACACACCAGCTAGGCTCAGCTCCTCTCTTCTACTCTCTGTATTGGCTCTCAGTACAGGAATGGATGCTGCAGCAGTTTGGCAGGACCTCTTGTGATAACCTGAGACAAAGACCTCTCTGATTCTGTGGTCAGTTCATAGGATATATGAAGGTTTGACAACTGACTTTAACCCTACATTGGGTGACTTTCCATTAATCCAAGACATAGCTGGTATAAACCAGCATGATGAAAATACATTAACTCAGACAACATATTTATTTTGCTCATTCATTGTCAGACCTTGGGATGTAGATACAAGGGAGCTTGTAACAGACTTGTCTCGCTTTGTGTGTTAGCAAAGCCATTGTTTGGATGAACTGACACTTTCACAAGTTCTGCGAAAGATAATGTTATACGGTTCCTGTGAATTAAGTAGGACTGTGTATTAGGTCAGTAAAACTGCACAATATAGACACTGAGGGGCCAATTCCGATTCCGGCCGGAAATCTCTCCGACCGAGCCGGACCCGGAGAGAATTCCGACCGAATCGGACCCTAGCAGTCCGACCGGACGAGTACGATGCATTCGCATGCTATCGGACTCGAGTCGGTCGGACTCCCATTGAAGTCAATGGGAGCCGGTCGTACAACGCGTACGCGGGCTCCCATTGACTCAATGGGTGCGAGGCGGACAAGGGCGCCCCTACAACATGTACGCGTCCATGCGCATCGCGGCGTACATGCACAGGTAGGGGGGACCCATGGGTCCCCCCTGTGTGCGACTCGCGCGCCTACGCGTACAGGGGGGTCCGACGCGGACCCCCAAAGTCTGGCTCCGACAGCTTTTTCGAGCCAGACAGCGCGAGTCGGTCGGACTGCTCGCGGCGCGCATCGTACTTACCCGGCCGGGAAACGTCTCCATAGCGCGGTGTGAGTCGTGCCCATGCGAGTCGGTCGGAGCGTGTTGAAGCCGCGTTCGAGTCGGTCGGCGATTTCGCGGGTGCTTGCATCGTACTCGCTCGGCCGGACCCGCGTACGATTCGGTCGGGAAACAGGGCTCCGAATCGGATCCGGTGAATCCGAATCCGATTCGGAGCACTACCGGCCGAGATCGGAATCGGCCCCTGAGTCTACTCATATCATCAGTAAATGTTATTTCAGTCAGTTCACAGTACCACATCTAAACTCTTAAACCTCCAGAGTTACAGATGCTCTCTGTAACCGCAAACATGACCACTCTAATTCCCATTGAATTCTTGGAAACAGATATATCCCTTTTGTTTGTCACTTTTGCATGCCCAAAGTTTTACAAAGAAGAGAAACGATAATGCATGTTCAAATGTTTATCGAAAAGATCTAATTCTTGTAAATAAAGCATGGGCTGCGATTATTATACAGATGAAACACATCATTGTTATAAGCCTTATTAGAATGGTGAAAAACACAAACAATTCAACCATGTTAAATGTTACTAATGTACTCCTACTCTAATCAGAGCATAGCGGAAGTCTTCTGCCAGACTCGATTGGAATGGTCTAACCCCATACCTTGGTGTAATGTCTCAGGAAGCCGACCTCAGTGCATTAACCAATGCATGCCGTATATATTTGCAAGCCTACACATATCTCTGCTTGCGCCTCTATCTTCCTTCTTAGGATGAATGTCTGGGCCTGCAGGGCTGAATCTCATTCACAGCTCTCTGCAGTATTCATCATCATCATCATCATCAAAGAACTTTATTTCGATCACTATAGATCATAAAAGTACACCATAAAACAAGACACTTACAAACACAATTACAAATAGGACATAGAACATTAAAAGTACTCATTCATGGTCTATTTATAATAGCAGCACAGTAGAGCGATACGGATTACATCATTATTTGTACCACAAAAGTTCATTACAATAGCAGCACAGTGGAGCGATAAGAATTACATCATTATTTGTACTGGAAAACGTCATCATAAAATACTATAAAAACAACAGTAAAACTTATTAAATATCTTAAAGGATATTAAAAGAACAATGTTCATATAAAATAGTACAAAGCCCATGATGCAGCTTTAGCAGGAACCATACAGTACGGCACACCCTAAGAACTGTCAGGGGAATACTTAGTACACCTGATCCACATAGCCATTAGGAACTTGGCTGTACAGAATACGATCAAACGAGATGTATTTGTCTGCAATATTCTATACGCCTCCTTGTACTTACTTACTCCCAGATTTCTGCATAGTGGGGCTATCCATTTGGATCGAGATTGATTGTACAAGGGTAAAAAAAAAGAAGGTGCTCAAGTGACTCAAGTACCCTGGCAACAGGCACAATTTCCTTCAACCCTATCTCCTACTTTGCACCATTTGCCTTTAAAATTATTTACAGGTAGGCAGCCATACCTAAACTGCAGGTATAGTTTCCTTGCTAGCGGGGTACAATTTCATCTATCATAGCCTCAAATGACGATGTCTGCAGCATTCATGATTACTCCGGTGTGAAGTGCCTCTCACTGACTTCAACATGGGTATGGTTTAAATAATAAAACACTGGTCTTTCTGCATTCTGCTTGAGACGCAGAATAACAATTTGACTTAGTCTAGAAGAGAGAGTTGTCTCCCAGGAGCACATATTAAAGCAAGGACATCATGTTCTAATATGTGTGTTACTGGAACTAACAGTGCAGACTATAGACTAACAATGTCTACCAAAAATAAATACATGCATGACATTGTCTCGTGTTTAATGAAAAACATATTCAAAAGTTAGAAGGGAAAGCTAAAATGGAGACTAAATGTAATCGCTTACAACACCCTCCCTTTGGTCAGAGGATATGACTATATACAAATATAGCTACATCATTAAGTGTGTAGAAAAACTAGAATTAGAATAGAAGTCACCGATCCACAACAAACAAGTCTTTTGCGCTTAACCTACTGCACTATCACTTCCTTAGCGATAAAAATGCAATGCTTCAAATTAAATGCAGTTTTTAGCGACAACAAATGTCTGGCAATTAGACATTTGACATTGGTTCCTAAAAGGCTGAGATCAGGATTTATGATCTTCAGCATGCACATACAGTTTGTTGTGGATCGGTGACTTCTATTCTAATGGTTGAGATCTTTTGGGGTTAGGCTAGATGTATGATATAGAAAACACTTGCCTGATTATTGCATGCAAAGACATAAGCTTTCAGATCACATTCGTCTAAAGTATTAAACTGTTATTTCAGGTGGCCGGTCCTACTTCGCGATAACCCATTAATCCTGGGGTTCCCTATGGTCATCCATTAAACCACGCTTCTGATTTTATCTTATTTAAGGTGAGGCGGTTATTTCGAGAGCCTCCTTGCTCGCTTTCTCAACTTTTATCCCCTTTTTCATTTGTTATTCTACTTGACTTTCTAGCCTTTTCACCACTCGTTTAATTTCCAGCACTTCTTTCTCTTCCCCCCTTTTTTAGAAAAATAATTTTTTAGAAAAATAATTTTTTTAAAATATCCTTTCTCACAATTCGATCATCCTCTCACACACCTGGTATTTGGGTTAATAATTTAGTTTGCTGATTCGATTTGAGAACAATTTTGTATGTCCTTATGTTTGTGCTGTTTTTTAATTTTAGGAGTTATGTCCAATTTTATATATTCTTTGCTATATATAAATTCTATTATTATTTTTTGTCTATGTCCTAAAGTGTATATATCTATGTTATATGTTACAGCCCTGATGAAGTTCCACACACTGTAAAGTGGGAACGAAATGCGTTGGCTGTCTGTTGCAAAAGAAAATGAAATAAAGAATAAAAAGTTGAAGAACAAACCAACACCAGATTGTGCTACTTAATTTTCGGTGCACCTTCAATTGAATGTACGAGCTGACAATGTGGTCATCTCATTATCGACAACAGCCAAAGCTTTTTCCAATCAATTTGTCTCAAACATTCAGCAGCTTCTTGTTGGAAATTTTTCCAAATTGAATATAACTGACAGATATAAAATGTTTAGAATGAGGAGATCTGGAAACCAACAGGAAGTCTTGCAAATCCATATGATAAGTAAAGAGTGATAAGTGGTGTTTAACTGTCGATAATGTTGAGTGTTCTAACCGTTGCTGACAGAGTTTACCCATACTATACATAGTGACTACCTCAGAGTGTTGTGTATTAATATACTGAGGGTCCAGCCTGTTTGCTTTAAACCCCTGGGAAGAGTTAAAAAAATGAGCATTACAACCAGATTTGCCATAATAACCACCCATCTGAACCATTTTAATTAAGCTGTTCTTCTGTGAAATTTACAAACAGTTGTCAGTTATCAAACCTTGCAATAAAGGGAATGCTTGGTGTAATTAAATTCTTAATATTGCCAGACCCAAGCTTTGTAGTCTAGTGCACTGTTTTGTCTAAAAGATAATTTGCGGGTAATTATACATGCTCTAAATAAAGCAATAGTGCTCTGGACCTGCCAATTACGTGTTCCCCAAGCAGACTTTAGCTCAATGTTATTTTTCCAATACTCATAACCCTGTAGGGAAAGCTGTGCAAAAAAGGAATCAGAATAAATTAATTTTGTTTGTGTCAGCATATTTTTCTTCCTTGGAGAAGACGAAGCTTATAAAAATATAAAACTGGGTCTGTAGGAACTTGACTGTAAAACTAAGGGAACTTTTTAAAATATGAATTGTAACTACCCATAGTTGGTGTCAAATAGTATTCCTACTGTATATAATTAAAAAGAGCATGTGGAGTACTAACCCTATGTAAAAAATGATGGGTGTAATGATGGTAACAAAACATTTCACCATAATTTGCAGAGTTCAAATACAAATCTTCATTTTCAAATACTTTATATGATTCAAATTCAGATAGCATATTGGTAACAGTCATAACAGCCCATTCATCAGAAATACAATGCAGTAATGGTCACAAAAACAAGTCTCTTCGAACCTTAAGTGAAGAAGAATGAGGAGTGAGCATCTCATCTACCAGTTCTGGAGCAATACGATTAGGGAGATAGTGTCCATGTAACAGTAAAAAGAATACTGTAACAAATTTAATACAAAAGGACAAGAAGAAATAAGGAAATAAAAATCCAACAATAGGACCAAGGAGGAGTCAGGTGAGTCTGTTTCAGCCAAAGGAATAGTCCAAGCACACCACGCACGGATAATGCGAAGAGTCAGAAGAAAAATCATCAATGTTGACAAATGAAACAGAGCCAGTCTGAGTTAAAACAGGGACTTGATCTAGTGAAGGGGAGCAGGTAGAAGCCTCCAAAGGCGGTTGGTAATACACAACTTAATTGCGAGGAGCAGCAGTAGAAAATGGCAAACTCACATCAGCCACACACACTGTGTTTCCATCATCAGTCTGGGTGATTGAAATTTCAGCATCTGAAGTCCCTAGCCAGGAAGTGGCAAGATTAGGACTACTTAATGCAAGTAAAGGAATCTCTTGCAAGGTTGAGAGATGTGACAAGGAACTACCCAGAAACCCTCGTAACCTACTATTGAGGACTGGCCACATGGTGTGGCTTGATCAAATCAACTGAAACTTGTAATTTTCATCTACAACCAACAAGCAGTGGCAAAATCACAGTTCGCGTACCTTGAATGGCAAGGACAGGCACCAGTGCACGCTAGGACAAGTTTCTCTTTTTTTATCTGCAGTTTTCTCTCAGACTAGATCCCCAACATTAGGAATCCAGCCAGAACCACTGGTTGCACCTTCACTGTGTCAGTGGCAGATTGTTTAAGACTTAAATTCGAGTGCTTATCTCAGAAGTCCTGTATTTCCTGTAAGACAGTGAAACGTTCATTGATGTCAAAGGGCGAATCTGCTGCCACTAAGCCAGAGTTATCAGGATATGGAACAAACATTGGAACCCCAAAGAAGATTTCATATGGAGTCAATCCACCCAACAATTGTCTAGGCAGATTAATTGACTTTCTCTGCACACCATACAAGTGAGGGATCCAACTACGACCTGAACCTAATACTCTGACTGTTAAGGACTGCCTTAAGTCACGGTTCTTCTGTTCCACTATTGAATTTCCCTCAGGATGATAGGGGGTGGAATAATGCCCAGTAACTTCTGTGGTGCGTATAGTATCCCAGTATGTCTTAGAGGCAAATACTCCACCTTGGTCTGAGTGGACTGCTGTCATTGCATATATACTGATAAAGACTTGTAAATCTTTAATAACAGTTCAAGGATCAGCCGATCGCTGTTGTCACACCCATAGAAATCGAGATCAAGAATCAACAGCCACTAAGATATATTTAAAGGCACCATCCGTATGGAGTGGTTTGCAATGATCTAAATATACTCATTGTGTAATGGCTTATTTGAAACTAAAAGTGGTGTCTGCGGTGGGCATGCAACTGTGGAACATTTAATTTGTTGACAAATGTCACAGCATAGTACACATTTTTTGATTTACTGATAGAGACCCTGCCACCAGTATTGTTTCTGCAATATAGAAACTGTTGCTGCCACGCTAGCATTGGCAGACGCCAATCCCTAATGAGCAACTGTTAATAAATCTAACCTGCGGTCCCAGTTGGGTATCACTCGATGACCCACCCCTTAGGCTGCTTTAAACTCCTCCGGAACAAGAACAGGAAAGGAAGGTATGATAACATCCTTCCCTTGTGCAACATTTGTAACAAACTCCGTGGCCAATCAAGCTCAGCCAAAAGAATGTTATAGTCAGCAGTCAAATTCTGGCAGAATTTTTGTTCAAATCATAAATTCTGTCTGGCAGGCTAAACTGCTGATCTGGAGTTTCAACTTGCACATATTCATCAGTCGTCTCACCACCAGAAACTCTCTAAGAGTCTGGTGAACTATTGTGACCTCTGTTGCGCTGTCAAGAAGAGTTCTAGCCCATGTCTTGTTCTGAAGAAGAGTTCTGAGTATTTGTAGCATTTTTACAGAAATTCCTGCCACTTTCTTCTTTTTGCATTACACTTTTTGTAGTGGACGTTTATCTTCCTTTTTTATTCTGACGTCAGAGGAGAGCTGTGAGTCCGTCTTTTTCTCTGACCGATTGTCGGAAGAGTCCTGCAAAGAATGAGAATAATAAAACACCAATCTTATCGCATTCTGCTCAAGAAGAAGAGTAAAAGCTTTGCTTAGTCTAGAAGGGAGTCGTCTCCTATGAGCACATAATAAAGCAAGGACATCGCGTTCTAATAAGTGTGTAACCAGAACTAATAGTGCAGTCTATAGAACAATGTCTACCAAAAATAAATACGTACATGACACTGTCTCATGTTAATGAAAAACATATTCAAAGCACCATCTTAAAAAATGCTAAGTTAGAAGGGAAGCTAAAATGGAGAATAGATGTAATCACTACAACAATAATGACATGCTGCTTATGGGCCAAAGGCAGACAGGCTAATTTAACATGCTCAAATGAAGTCTGGCTTTTGATAGTTTTACAACAGTGAGCAAATGACCATCTCAAAAATAATCCACAGTCTGGCCTTAATGTGTTCAGACAAGTAAACATAGGCATGTGCCCAAAGACTATTTGTACAGTGTCTTTGTGAAACCTGCCTATTTCAGGGCCACAAGCTTGGAGAAATATGAGGCGCAGAAGGACATAGGTTGCACAGAGAAATGGCACAAATAGTTTGAGGGTATTTTGCATGCCTGTGGTTGAATGTGTGAGGACATTAATTCCCACCCTATTGGGTTGCCAAAGCTTGTTTAGCTCTAGTAGTCCTACGTTGCCTAATATAATCCAAGTATTCCATGCATTCCAGCTAAATTATTTATTTTTCTGATCTACTTTTCCTTCTGCCTTCTTGTACATATATTTTATTTCCCCCTAACAACACACTACAAATAAGCCTTGCACTTTTTCAAGTGCCTGCCTTTCTCTAGAAAGGTTCATTTTTACTCACTTTTAATCCCAGTATAGTTTTCTCATCATGGCAGTGTTTTGGAAGTTACTTTCTGTTTGTCAATTCACTTGTACTTGTGGTTTTAAAAAAAGTATTTCAATGGAAAAATAGGAATGTGCTTGCCTTATTCCAGTTGATGGTAACATGTGGAAGGACTCAGAGGGCATGCCATGGGGTGAATAAAGACAGAGAGCATTCTTAATCACGGGCAGTTTATTATGTCATGATGTGTTTGCCAAAAAAGAAACCATGCATATTACTCCCCCAAAAGTATAACATATAAGAATTTGAATAGGTTTTATTCAGTTATGATTTTTTATAGTTGAATTCGACACTAATAACTGATAAAACAGGAACGTTTCCCTACCTTATTAAACAGCATAGTACAATATTTCAGATTATATTTAAAAGAATGAAAACAAAAGAAGTTGTCAGAGATATCCAAACCACACCTACGGAGTAGACTGTGATCTTAGCATAGTGCTTTAGACTGCGACTATTTTAAGAATAGAATTAAATGGTACAGATTCCCATGTTAATATAATACATTCTGTTTCATTCTTTTATGAACAAAATTCTGCCTTTGATTTAGTAGTGCATTCCTTCTATTAACACAGCGCACCCTGGTTGCTACTTAACCTTGCAGAGAAGAAAAAGATAGGCAGCAAACACCTTTTATAAGAAACAACTGACTGCACATTGAATACCTTTGTGCGTGTGTTTAATTGTTCCATAGTTCCAATGTTCTGGGGATGATCTGTAGTAAAAAGACAGTGAGCATCTAAAAGCTATCTGACTGTACTATGGCTCAATCCTACAGGAGCAAATCTTAAATAGTCATAGCTGTGTTCTTGAGACACAGTAAAACCCTCATTAAGAGTGGCCCAGTTAATTGGGATATGTGCAGCAACTCCTGTTACTGCACGCATCGCAATTATGAGTTTTGAGATAAACTCTTTATGGGAAGTTCTGTTTTGATTGATTATAGACTTTGAATATATTTTGAGCTTTATGCTTGATCTCATTCTCTTCCGAATTTGAACTCTTTATGAGTCCCTACTGACACCTTTCTCCCATCCTGAGAATAGGGTTTTCTTCCTTTATGGAACATGCTTAAATGCATTGTATTTGATTTAATGAACAAAACATGATGTGAATAAAGACGATTTACTAAACTTTGAAATAATAAAACCCTTAAAATCTTCAATAACTCAAATTATTATTGACTGAACTTAGATAGAGGCTGTGATTAATATTTATGTGATGATTTCCTCCTGATTTCCTCAGATTCGAAGTCAAAGGTCCATTGGCCTATTGGATGAAGTACAACAGGGATCATCCCTGTTTGTGATGGTAAACTGTGTTTATTTAAACTGATTCCTGCTGCAGCAATGGTAAGTAGTATGTCAAGTTTTACATTTCTTACGTGTATCTTCTTAATCTTCTAATATGACAAACATACACACCTGTTGATGATGTATGTAGTAAAAAAAACATAATAACTGAGGGAGGGTAAAAGACGGGAAATGACTTAGCACTCAACTGGTAAATTTAACACATTGTATCAAGGTCTGAAAGCATAGGTGTGGTGCACACAAGGGAGGAATGTTCACCCTACATTCTCAATTTGGGACCAAAAATAAGACAGGTTCCAATACAAACTTTTTCACATTCCCAATAGCACACACAGATAATAATAAGGGGCCGATTCCGATCTCGGTCGGAGGCGCACCCAACACCATTTGGTCGGGAAAAAAGCCATGCGAAAGCCTGTTTCCCGACCGATCCGTACAGCACACCGAACGAGTAAGTACGATGCGCACAACAGCAAAGAATCCGGCCGAGCCGCACTCACCCAAACCAGGTCCTGTTCTCCGACCGAGGCGAATCCGAAACGCCCGAATCGAGTCGCACGGAAGGGAAAATGCAGCTCCGCCTGGCCGAACAAGTACGATGCGCTTCCGGACGCGCCGAACCCGCCGCTACGCACGGCACGCCAAAGCATCCGGGAGAGGCGCACATAAGCTCCGATTCGCGCCACAACACGATCCACGGCTCCGAGACGAACACGCCAGCGACGAGGACGACGCGAAGCGACGAGGACGAGGCGAAGCGACGAGGACGACGCGAAGCAACGAGAAGGACGAACGACACGAACCAACCATGAATCCCTTCGTCCCGATCATACCAATATTCTACATTTACTACCGGAACAGGCACGGACGCGTACGGCGCAGAAGGTAAGCCAGACACCAACCACAAAACACATACAACACGTACACGACACATCACACACACACAGAGGGATGCAGAATATACTTACACCAGCAACAGCAGCACCATAGGGGCGGGATGCCCATCACCAATGCCACATATGCACACAGGGGCCTGAATGCGCACCACCACCCCTACCCAGGGGGCAGGATGCCTACCACTACTACCACCCTTACCCAGGGTGGGCAGGATGCCTACCACTACTACCACCCTTACCCAGGGGGGGCAGGATGCCTACCACTACTAATACCCTTAGCCAGGGTGGGCAGGATGCCTACCACTACTACCACCCTTACCCAGGGGGGGCTGGATGCCTACCACTACTACCACCCTTACCCAGGGGGGGCAGGATGCCTACCACCACCCTTAGCCAGGGGGCAGGATGCCTACCACTACTACCACCCTCACCCAGGGGGCAGGATGCTCTACCACTACTACCACCCTCACCCAGGGGGGCTGGATGCCTACCACCACCCTTAGCCAGGGTGGGCAGGATGCCTACCACTACTACCACCCTTACCCAGGGGGGCAGGATGCCTACCACTACTACCACCCTCACCCAGGGGGCTGGATGCCTCACCACCACCACCCTTAGCCAGGGTGGGCAGGATGCCTACCACTACTACCACCCTTACCCAGGGGGGCTGGATGCCTACCACTACTACCACCCTTGCCCAGGGGGGCAGGATGCCTACCACCAACCTTAGCCGGGGGGCAGGATGCCTACCACTACTACCACCCTTACCCAGGAGGGCAGGATGCCTACCACTACTACCACCCCTACCCAGGGGGGCAGGATGCCTACCACCACCCTTACCCAGGGGGCTGGATGCCTACCACTACTACCACCCTCACCCAGGGGGCTGGATGCCTACCACTACTACCACCCTTAGCCAGGGGGCTGGATGCCTACCACTACTACCACCCTTAGCCAGGGGGCTGGATGCCTACCACTACTACCACCCTTAGCCGGGGGCTGGATGCCCACCACTACTACCACCCTCACCCAGGGGGCTGGATGCCTACCACCACCCTTAGCCAGGGGGGCAGGATGCCTACCACTACTACCACCCTTACCCAGGGGGCAGGATGCCTACCACTACTACCACCCTCACCCAGGGGGGCTGGATGCCTACCACCACCCTTAGCCAGGGTGGGCAGGATGCCTACCACTACTACCACCCTTACCCAGGGAGGGCAGGATGCCTACCACTACTATCACCCTCACCCAGAGGGGGCTGGATGCCTACCACTACTACCACCCTTACCCAGGGGGGGCAGGATGCCTACCACTACTACCACACCCTTAGCCAGGGGGCTGGATGCCTCACCACTACTACCACCCTTAGCCAGGGGGCTGGATGCCTACCACTACTACCACCCTTAGCCAGGGGGCTGGATGCTCTACCACTACTACCACCCTTAGCCAGGGGGGCTGGATGCCTACCACTACTACCACCCTTACTCCAGGGGGCTGGATGCCTACCACCACCCTTAGCCAGGGGGACAGGATGCCTACCACTACTACCACCCTTACCCAGGGGGGCAGGATGCCTACCACTACTACCACCCTCACCCAGGGGGCTGGATGCCTACCACCACCCTTAGCCAGGGTGGGCAGGATGCCTACCACTACTACCACCCTTACCCAGGGGGCAGGATGCCTACCACTACTACCACCCTTACCCAGGGGGGCTGGATGCCTACCACTACTACCACCCTTACCCAGGGGGCAGGATGCCTACCACTACTACCACCCTTAGCCAGGGGGCTGGATGCCTACCACTACTACCACCCTTAGCCAGGGGGCTGGATGCCTACCACTACTACCACCCTTAGCCAGGGGGCTGGATGCCTACCACTACTACCACCCTTGCCCAGGGGGGCAGGATGCCTACCACCAACCTTAGCCGGGGGGGCAGGATGCCTACCACTACTACCACCCTTACCCAGGGAGGGCAGGATGCCTACCACTACTACCACCCTTACCCAGGGGGCAGGATGCCTCACCACCACCCTTACCCAGGGGGCTGGATGCCTACCACTACTACCACCCTCACCCAGGGGGCTGGATGCCTACCACTACTACCACCCTTAGCCAGGGGGCTGGATGCCTACCACTACTACCACCCTTAGCCAGGGGGCTGGATGCCTACCACTACTACCACCCTTAGCCGGGGGCTGGATGCCTACCACTACTACCACCCTCACCCAGGGGGGCTGGATGCCTACCACCACCCTTAGCCAGGGGGGCAGGATGCCTACCACTACTACCACCCTTACCCAGGGGGCAGGATGCCTACCACTACTACCACCCTCACCCAGGGGGCTGGATGCCTCACCACCACCCTTAGCCAGGGTGGGCAGGATGCCCACCACTACTACCACCCTTACCCAGGAGGGCAGGATGCCTACCACTACTATCACCCTCACCCAGAGGGGGCTGGATGCTCTACCACTACTACCACCCTCACCCAGGGGGCAGGATGCCTACCACTACTACCACCCTTAGCCAGGGGGCTGGATGCCTACCACTACTACCACCCTTAGCCAGGGGGCTGGATGCCTACCACTACTACCACCCTCAGCCAGGGGGGCTGGATGCCCACCACTACTACCACCCTTAGCCAGGGGGCTGGATGCCTACCACTACTACCACCCTCACCCAGGGGGCTGGATGCCTACCACCACCCTTAGCCAGGGGGACAGGATGCCTACCACTACTACCACCCTTACCCAGGGGGGCAGGATGCCTACCACTACTACCACCCTCACCCAGGGGGGCTGGATGCCTACCACCACCCTTAGCCAGGGTGGGCAGGATGCCTACCACTACTACCACCCTTACCCAGGGGGGCAGGATGCCTACCACTACTACCACCCTTACCCAGGGGGGCTGGATGCCCACCACTACTACCACCCTTACCCAGGGGGGCAGGATGCCTACCACTACTACCACCCTTAGCCAGGGGGCTGGATGCCTACCACTACTACCACCCTTAGCCAGGGGGCTGGATGCCTACCACTACTACCACCCTTAGCCAGGGGCTGGATGCCTACCACTACTACCACCCTCAGCCAGGGGGCTGGATGCCTACCACTACTACCACCCTCACCCAGGGGGCTGGATGCTCTACCACCACCCTTAGCCAGGGGGCAGGATGCCTACCACTACTACCACCCTTACCCAGGGGGGCAGGATGCCTACCACTACTACCACCCTCACCCAGGGGGGCTGGATGCCTCACCACCACCCTTAGCCAGGGTGGGCAGGATGCCTACCACTACTACCACCCTTACCCAGGGGGGCAGGATGCCTACCACTACTACCACCCTCACCCAGGGGGGCTGGATGCCTACCACCACCCTTAGCCAGGGTGGGCAGGATGCCTACCACTACTACCACCCTCACCCAGGGGGCTGGATGCCTACCACTACTACCACCCTTACCCAGGGGGCAGGATGCCTGCCACTACTACCACCCTTACCCAGGGGGGCAGGATGCCTACCACTACCACCCTTACCCAGGGGGGCTGGATGCCTACCACTACTACCACCCTTACCCAGGGGGCAGGATGCCTACCACTACTACCCCTTACCCAGGGGGCTGGATGCCTACCACTACTACCACCCTCACCCAGGGGGCTGGATGCCTACCACTACTACCACCCTTAGCCAGGGGGCTGGATGCCTACCACTACTACCACCCTTAGCCAGGGGGGCTGGATGCCTACCACTACTACCACCCTTAGCCAGGGGGCTGGATGCCTACCACTACTACCACCCTCACCCAGGGGGGCTGGATGCCTACCACCACCCTTAGCCAGGGTGGGCAGGATGCCTACCACTACTACCACCCTTACCCAGGGGGCAGGATGCCTACCACTACTACCACCCTCACCCAGGGGGGCTGGATGCCTCACCACCACCCTTAGCCAGGGTGGGCAGGATGCCTACCACTACTACCACCCTTACCCAGGGGGCAGGATGCCTACCACTACTACCACCCTCACCCAGGGGGCTGGATGCCTACCACTACACCACCCCTAGCCAGGGTGGGCAGGATGCCTACCACTACTACCACCCTTACCCAGGGGGGCAGGATGCCTACCACTACTACCACCCTTACCCAGGGGGCAGGATGCCTACCACTACTACCACCCTTACCCAGGGGGGCAGGATGCCTACCACTACTACCACCCTCACCCAGGGGGGCAGGATGCCCTACCACCACCCTTACCCAGGGGGCTGGATGCCTACCACTACTACCACCTCTCACCCAGGGGGGCAGGATGCCTACCACCACCACCTTACCCAGGGGGGCTGGATGCTCACCACTACTACCACCCTCACCCAGGGGGGCTGGATGCCTACCACTACTACCACCCTTAGCCAGGGGGCTGGATGCCTACCACTACTACCACCCTTAGCCAGGGGGCTGGATGCCTACCACTACTACCACCCTTAGCCAGGGGGGCTGGATGCCTACCACTACTACCACCCTTAGCCAGGGGGCTGGATGCCTACCACTACTACCACCCTCACCCAGGGGGGCTGGATGCTCCACCACCACCCTTAGCCAGGTGGGCAGGATGCCTACCACTACTACCACCCTTACCCAGGGGGGCTGGATGCCTACCACTACTACCACCCTCACCCAGGGGGCTGGATGCCTACCACCACCCTTAGCCAGGGTGGGCAGGATGCCTACCACTACTACCACCCTTACCCAGGGGGGCAGGATGCCTACCACTACTACCACCCTCACCCAGGGGGCTGGATGCCTACCACTACACCACCCTTAGCCAGGTGGGCAGGATGCCTACCACTACTACCACCCTTACCCAGGGGGGCAGGATGCCTACCACTACTACCACCCTTACCCAGGGGGGCATGGATGCCTACCACTACTACCACCCTTACCCAGGGGGGCAGGATGCCTACCACTACTACCACCCTTAGCCAGGGGGCTGGATGCCTACCACTACTACCACCCTCACCCAGGGGGGCTGGATGCCTACCACTACTACCACCCTTAGCCAGGGGGGCTGGATGCCTACCACTACTACCACCCCCACTCATAGGATGGACAATGCATGACACAACCAGCACACCACAACCTAGGGAATGCAAGAAGAAGACATCCCCCCAACACCATGACAAGCGTGTGTAGACTGTGTCAAATGCCTACAACACCGAACATGACTTTGAACATACAATGTGACCCCCTAGCACATGTGCCACACATATATGTGTGTGGCACCCACAATGCAAGCAGGCCATGACCATTGTGGCAATGGGGTCCAAACCCCCATCATCACAGTGACCAAAATGTAAGTGTGGGGTCCATAGCTGAAGCACACTTTGAACATTGTGGCAATGGGGTCCAAACCCCCATCATCACAGTGACCAAAAGGTAAGTGTGGGGTCCATAGCTGAAGCACACTTTGAACATTGTGGCAATGGGTTCCAAACCCCCATCATCACAGTGACCAAAATGTAAGTGTGGGGTCCATAGCTGAAGCACACTTTGAACATTGTGGCAATGGGGTCCAAACCCCCATCATCACAGTGACCAAAAGGTGAGTGTGGGGTCCATAGCTGAAGCACACTTTGAGCATTGTGGCAATGGGTTCCAAACCCCTATCATCACAGTGACCAAAATGTAAGTGTGGGGTCCATAGCTGAAGCACACTTTGAACAATGTGGCAATGGGGTCCAAACCCCCATCATCACAGTGACCAAAAGGTAAGTGTGGGGTCCATAGCTAAAGCACATTTCGAACACTAGGCAATGGGGTCCAAACCCCCATCATCACAGTGACCAAAATGTAAGTGTGGGAGTCCATAGCTGAAGCATATTTCGAACATTGTGGCAATGGGGTCCAAACCCCTATCATCACAGTGACCAAAATGTAAGTGTGGGGTCCATAGCTGAAGCACACTTTGAACATTGTGGCAATGGGGTCCAAACCCCCATCATCACAGTGACCAAAAGGTAAGTGTGGGGTCCATAGCTGAAGCACACTTTGAACATTGTGGCAATGGGGTCCAAACCCCCATCATCACAGTGACCAAAAGGTAAGTGTGGGGTCCATAGCTGAAGCACACTTTGAACATTGTGGCAATGGGGTCCAAACCCCCATCATCACAGTGACCAAAAGGTAAGTGTTGACAAAGAAAGAGGTGCAACTGCCAAACTGCATGGATGATTCCTGGTCACAGAACAACAAACACATCAGTGGCAAAGTAGTGTATGTGTCCCATTGCAACATAAATTGGGGGAGCCAAATCCTGCAGTGCAAATAAGACATACCTTTGGCCATGTGCAGACAAACAACACCCATGGGGGCTGACACCGTCAACAATCATCAATGACACAATGACAGAAGTGACCATCAGAATGCAGACCCACATATTTGCACCAATGGGCACACACATGCAGATACCCTGTGGAGACTGCAGATGTGAGGTGAACAGATACCATACCATGGCAGCAATGGGACACACAAACCATGATCATTGTGCTGACCGATGACCTAGGAGTCCCAGGGACAGCAGGGGAAACCCACCAAACTACATACAGCCAATGGCACACCCAAGATATGCCAATGCAGTGGTGCAGATGCACAAACACAAACAGGCAGACCCACACTGCACATCATACACAACAGGTGAGGGGGGTGCCAGTGTCCCCAGGCAACCACACAACACATGAGGAGACCTGAATACCAATCATACAGATGTGCATACAGTGCCACACAAAGGTAACTCATGGATCCAAATCCCCTATGTGGGCAAGCAGGCATTGTCAGATGAGAGGGAGCACAAATCACACATGTCACACAGGCACGTAGGGACAGCAACTGACACAGCAAGACACAGACACACCACAGCACCACCCCCAGGGCCCCCACAATGTGGTGACCCTGGGCTGCATTACAATCCCACTGTGATGACAAAGCTAAATGTGGTTCACACTGTGAACCACAGTCATGTGTCCTGAGCAACTAACTACCATCACACCTACACAAGCACAAATCAAACAGCATGGCCAGTAAGCCAAGGCCAACATGGAGGCAGGGGCCTAGCCGGGCAACAACTCTCATCTGCACACACTCAACACCACACCCCTCGACCTCCAACAATGTGCAGCAGTGAAGCACACATGCACTGGTGACATTGCACATGCACCCATGACTATTCCAGGGTGGTGGGTGGGAACCAAGGTGCAGAAACACATCACACATGGACACTCAACAAGACTCCTGAATGTCTGACACACTGCACACTACGCTGTACATGGACATGACGGCAATACCACACCAACCAATGGGATCCCAGCCACAGTCACACACCAATGAAGAAGCCAAGGTCACCCACAAAGAACACACATAGACAACAACCAACATTGCAGCCCGGACCCTGAGGAGTGCCAGCAGTCACACACACAACGTGTCACAATCACTGAAAGATAACACAAACTGGAAATCACATGACAGGGGCAAACAACAAGTGCCAAGGGGAAACCTGACTGTGACCCATCTGCGTCTGCACACAAACTCAGCCCTGACAGCAAACACACCTATGGGTGACACCCTGATGACCAGTAATGTGCCATGCACCCACATCACAGAGAACCCAGGGAGAAGACTTTGGGGGAACATAGCTCAACTCAGCTAGCATCACAAACAGGTACAACACTAGGGATCACAGCATGCACAGCTAAACGGAAGTGAACACACAGACATGCACATACAACACACACCTTGGGCGCAGGCAATGTCACAGGAGTACACACTGCCATGAGGGGACTCCACTCCTGTGTGAGGAAAGCTGTGCCATATGTTGCCTCAGTAGGGCCCCATCATGTCAGCTGAGCACTTGGTCACACAATCAACAATTAGCACCAAATGAGGGCTCCCGTCACATCAGCCTGGTCATGGAAGTGCCAACGGAATCATCAGCACAGATCCAACACACTTGTATAGCAATGTTGCACTGACAACACAGATGAGTCCTTCCCCATTGATGCCCAAACCTGCATGTCCACTGGAGATGGCCACACGGTCAGGGAAGTAGACGAATTGAACAATGGCAGGCACAACAGATGTGCAGGGGTGGAAGCCACAGATGTGAAATTGCCAATCTAAGTAGGAAATCCCATTGCCAAATACTGAACACATGACACCCTCAGATGCTGCTATGGATGACATGGATACACCACAGGATAGGACACATTCCCCCTGGACCACATGGGTTCCTGCACAGTAACACTTCATTATCATGAGACCAAATATCACCATCACTGCAGCAAGGGCATGGTTAGCATCATCAACATCATGTACATCAGAAGCAAAAGCACTAGAGAACAGAAAGTTGCTTTATTCAGCATATGTGGCATTAAAAGTAGAAGTCCGGTAGAACATAAACAAAGGCCAATGGCCAGTCCATCAACAAAGTCACAAGTGGGTGACAGTGGCAGATGCCACCCTACACATGCCTGCACAAAACCAGGGACAATCCACTAGGAGGGGCAACCGGGGGTAGGCCAGGCACCGCAGGGACAGGATCAGGGCTCACCAGGAGGAAGCAGGGAAGGGGTGGTGGGTGCTGGAGAGCCACTGACAACTGCAGTGGAGGTGTCTGACATGGTGTGTGCCGGCACAACTGGGGGGCATGGCTCAGATGTTGTGGGTGCCGGCACGACTGCAGTGGACCCTGCAGATGGAGTGGACAGGTCCGCCACTGCAGTGCCCAAGTCAGACAGGGTGGTAGTGGACTCCACTGCAGTGCCTACCACCAGGGGAGGAGAATGGGGAACAGGCAAGGTGGGCTGGACAGAGGGGGAGGACACCCTCACCACATCAGTGGCACAGACAAGCGCAGCGGGGGTGTGGTGCCGGGAGAGCAAGTGGCAGGGGGAGAAGGCCGGAGCCTCTTGGGGATGGTATATCTGTGGGTGGGGGAACCTGGGGCAGGGTGTGGTGGGGGCACCTGTGGAGTGGGGGCCTGAGGGATGGAGGAAGGAGACCTGGTGCTTGAGCTGCAGGGCGGCGGCGGGGTCTTGCTCTTACCACTCCGGGGGACTTGCGGGTGGGGGCCTCAGTCTGTCTGCGCCTGGGGGAGGGTGTCCGGGGGCGAGGGGCACTCTGCTCCATGTGGGGGCTTCCTCTTCACCCTGGATGCTGGAGCAGCTGGATCGGAGGGGAAGAGGCCGAGGTCACTGAGGAAGAGGCGCTGGGTCTTTGGGGTTGCAGGTGAGGCAAGGGAGGGTGCTTTGGAGGGAGAGGCAACTGAGGACTGCGCAGTGCCCGTGGATGCGTGTGTGTGTACCAGGGCCCCATCCCCTGTGAGTCTGGTTTCAGTCCCCTGACTGTGCGTGCGTGTGCGTTTTGTTTGTGGCGTGTGTGTCTGTGTGCTGGACGTGTGTGTGCTGGTGTGTGCCTGTGCCGGTGTGTGTGTGCTTGGGACGGGTAAGGTGCTGGGGAGTGTGGATGGAGCAGAGGCAGGAGGGGTGAGGGACTGTCTGAGGAGGGACACTGCTGCCGTCAGGGAGGAGTCCATGGACCTATTGCCCCTCTGTAGGTCAGACATGCCCGATGAGATGCCCTCCATGAACGACACCAGCTGAGTCAACAGTGCGGTGTGCGCATGGAGGACACTCAGCATGGCTGTCTGCCCTACATGGAGCTGGCGAAGGAGGTACACAGACTCCTCACTCAGGGCAGCAGGGGACACAGGGGCAGGGGGTGCGGTGCCTGGCCCAAAGGAGACACGCTCCCGAACATGGGAGCCTCCACGGACCTGGGGAATGGGAGCCGATGGGAGGGCGGTGGTGGTGCTGGTGGTGGCGGGGACAGCAACACTAGCTGGGGTGTGGTGGCTGCTGACACCCGCCTCCACAAGGGAGTCATCCTCCGAGTTGCTCTGGTCCTCAGCTGAGGTGGATGGTGCTGAGGACTCCTCGGTGTGGCTCCCCTCGCCCTCCGTGCCACTGGGTCCCTCCGACCACTCCTCGGCTGCTGACCCAGTCTGGCTCTCTGGCTCCTCCTGGTCCGTGGAGCTGTCCCCTTCCGTGGCCGTGGATGTATCTGCAAACAATGGGGAAACAGACAGACATCAGTCACCTGCACCAAACGCACACACCACTGTGAGCACAGCACATTACAGAGCAAGCCCTGGCATCATTAGTTGTACATTGCTAAAAGTGCCCTAACTGAACAGGAGAAGCCAATTGTCAGTCTGATGCCAAGCATGGCACTCACATCCCACATGGCCTTGCACCCATCTGTCTGGTGTCTGTTGGATTGCAACACCCCAGTGTGGACACATGCACCAAGTACACAGTAGTTGGACAGTGCAGAGGACACGGTGTGGCATGTGGACATGCACACATCACAGCTCTTGCCACTGAGTCAGTACAGGTTTCCGGATGAAAGGGATGCCCAGAGTCAAATAGGAAATGCATGTGATGCATACCAGCGACAGACACCATGATGCACCCATGTCCTGATAGCCATCGCCACAATGGTGTGCATGTAGCACATGTCACTCCCCTGCAGGACCACCAATAAGTTGACACATGCCATGGCAGAGGCATGACTGCTAAGTCATACATCACTGTCTCAGTGATGTATGACTTGGCAGCCAGACAACAACACTATGCACTGTGTCACAATAGTAGGTCATGGGGAATGCAAGTCCTGGAGCTGCACAAGTGCACATGTACATCCCCCACACAACACATCATCTTAACCCTCATCTGTCCAGGTCATACCGATTGGACATATGGGAGACCTGTGACACTACCCTCTGAACCTGAGCCCCTCACAATTTGCTGTGAATGGGGAACAGCTGCCTGAACTTCACATTCGCATACCCCAGTCTGCACGGGCAGCTGATCAAACACCTATGTGACACACAAGTATCGTCTCCTATGGTCACATCTCCAGGGGCATGCTGAGCCCCTACCAAGAAACACCCCAGCAGTCCTGGCAACTAATCCACAGCACACTGACACAGAGGCAGACACCTGAGGGGTCAAATCACTGTGCACAATGTGTCAGCTGATACACGGGAGTGGGAGTACAGAGTGCATTGCATGGCCTGGAGTAGGCATGACTGTCCTGCTCCACATGAATGAGGGATGTGCCCTGGACAGTGGATAGCTGGCTATGTATGTGTGACACACGTAATCTGCACACTCCTGGGGCCCAAACATTGTTCCCACCCGCTGCATGGGCGTGTGCCACATACCCCAGGCACATGTGGTGGCTCAGCTCAGCAAGTGGACCGCATATCAAAGCAACACGCAGATCACATGTCCGAACACAGGCGTTGTGTGAACAATGGACCCACCCATGATGCCCACAACAGAGTTAGGGAAACAGATGCTGTCCCCCACCTTTAGTGAAGCAAACTGCAAGGACACAGTCCCAAGTGACACAATTCCCTGAATGTAAGGGCCACACCTGGGTATCAGATGAGCAGTGGGCAGTGCACAATAGAGGGACATGGCTCCTGGACAACATGACTGCTGCACTGTGGCAGTTGAACCAGGCCAGAGGAGGGCACAAAGCATGTAATACAGAGTTCACAGTGCAGTCTTTGACTCACCCCTCCTTGCTGCTGTCTGGCCTTCAGCTGCCCATCCAGGTCTGGAAACACCACCGCCAGGATCTGGAGCATGTGGGGGTCAGGGTCCGTGTTCCGCCCCTCCTGCGAGGAGGCGACAGCTTCAGCTGGACCCGTGCAATCCTCCGGGTCCAGCCCCGAAGGTCCTGCCACCTCTTCTGGCAGTTGCGGATCCGGCGCTTGTAGACCCCCACGGACCGGACGGCCCGGACGATGTCCTTCCAGATCTCCTGCTTCCGATGGGCATTAACCTGTCAGGATGACAAAGTGAAAAGGCCATTACTACACATGCAACATATCCGTGCATGACACAGTTGTATATACATGTCTCAATCACAGGGGCACATGATGTACACAGGCAGTGCAAAGCTGCCCATGGACAGTTTGCCAGACGTCACTACATGGTATCATTGCATGGGAAGTAGAACCTTGTTCAAATGCACTGTCACTGCACCATACCTGTCCAGTGCATGTCACTACACACTATGGGGGTGACAACTACTCAGTGAGCCTGCTAGCCAGTGGCGTGCAGACTTCCAGCCTTGCTAGTCAGACAAAATGCACATTCAGAAAGGCAGTGCACAGAACACTCACCTGCTCCCCTGGTGTCCCATACAGCTTGCTGTACTGTGGAAGTAGGCTGTCCAGCAGGGCCTGGTTCTCTTCAAGGCTGAAGGCTGGGGCTCTCTCCACAGTACGTGCCATTGCAGGGTCCAGAGGGGCAGAGACAGCAGCAGTGCAGTGGCAGATGTCGTCCTGGAGCATGTAGTGCAGGCAAGTGAGCTCTCAGGGGAACAGCCAGCAATATATATGTGCTGGAGAGGCAGATACTGTCCCTTGTGTCCAAAGTGATAGGTCCAAGTCGTTTGCATCTTCTGAATCTGGCCAATCCATGGAATAGCAGCACCAAAACACGCCCACAGCATCCTTCAAATCTTCAACTTCATGACATACATGATTTTGCAACATTGTTGTGGGTGACCAACTGATTTTCCAGCAACCGACTCGCTCGAAATTCGAAAACGCGTCCGTTGCCAGGCAAGCCCATTGTCAATGGGTGCGCACCGATCGGTCCATTGCGGTACAACGCGCACAGGGGTACAACGCGCACCCGCACACATTGAATGCAATGGGCCGGCCGGAGGCACCGATCGGTCCATTGCAGTACAACGCGCATAGGGGTACAACGCTGCACTCGCGACACATTGAATGCAATGGGCCGGCCGGAGGCACCGATCGGTCCATTGCAGTTCAACGCGTACAGGGGTACAACGCGTACAGGGGTATAACGCATACCCGCACACATTGAATGCAATGGGCCGGGCCGGAGGCACCGATCGGTCCATTGCAGTTCAACGCGCATAGGGGTACAACGCTGCACAGGTACAACGCGCACCACACATTGAATGCAATGGGCCGGCCGGAGGCACCGATCGGTCCATTGCAGTACAACGCGTACAGGGGTACAACGCTGCACCACGACACATTGAATGCAATGGGCCGGCCGGAGGCACCGATCGGTCCATTGCAGTTCAACGCGTACAGGGGTACAACGCGTACAGGGGTACAACGCTGCACCCGCACACATTGAATGCAATGGGCCGGCCGGAGGCACCGATCGTCCATTGCAGTACAACGCGCATAGGGGTACAACGCTGCACTCGACACATTGAATGCAATGGGCCGGCCGAGGCACCGATCGGTCCATTGCAGTACAACGCTGCACAGGGGTACAACGCGCATCCGCGACACATTGAATGCAATGGGCCGGCCGGAGGCACCGATCGGTCCATTGCAGTTCAACGCGCATAGGGGTACAACGCGCAGGGGTACAACGCTGCACGCACACATTGAATGCAATGGGCCGGCCGGAGGCACCGATCGGTCCATTGCAGTACAACGCGTACAGGGTACAACGCGTACAGGTATAACGCGCACTCGCACACATTGAATGCAATGGGCCGGGCCGGAGGCACCGATCGGTCCATTGCAGTACAACGCGCATAGGGGTACAACGCGCACTCGCACACATTGAATGCAATGGGCCGCCGGAGGCACCGATCGGTCCATTGCAGTACAACGCTGCACAGGGGTACAACGCGTACCCGCACACATTGAATGCAATGGGCCGCCGGAGGCACCGATCGGTCCATTGCAGTACAACGCTGCATAGGGGTACAACGCTGCACCGCGACACATTGAATGCAATGGGCCGGCCGGAGGCACCGATCGGTCCATTGCAGTTCAACGCGTACAGGTGTACAACGCGCATAGGGTATAACGCGTACCGCACACATTGAATGCAATGGGCCGGCCGGAGGCACCGATCGGTCCATTGCAGTACAACGCGTACAGGTACAACGCGTACCCGCACACATTGAATGCAATGGGCCGCCGGAGGCACCGATCGGTCCATTGCAGTTCAATGTTTACAGGGTACAACGCGCATAGGGGTACAACGCGCACTCGCACACATTGAATGCAATGGGCCGGGCCGGAGGCACCGATCGGTCCATTGCAGTACAACGCGTACAGGGGTACAACGCTGCACCCGCACACATTGAATGCAATGGGCCGGCCGGAGGCACCGATCGGTCCATTGCAGTTCAACGCTGCATAGGGGTACAACGCTGCACCCGCACACATTGAATGCAATGGGCCGGCCGGAGGCACCGATCGGTCCATTGCAGTTCAACGCGTACAGGGGTACAACGCGTACAGGGGTACAACGCGCACCGCACATTGAATGCAATGGGCCGGCCGGGGGCACCGATCGGTCCATTGCAGTACAACGCATCACTGTACATGTGACTGGCATATGTCAGCATGCCTGTCTCAGATGGACATATGCCAGCCACAGATAGCTCCCAGGGAGTGAGGGGCACACCTACATCACGACAGCCTGTCCAAACTTTATCATAAGGCATGTAAGGCTGCATTTCCTATTGTGTGTATGTTGGTGTACATGTTGTCCTGTGGGTGTCACCTGTGGGCAGCCACCCCCAGGCTGTGCACGTGTTCATGGGGACAGGATCCTGGGTGTTACGTGTACATGACCACTGTGATGTGCAACTGTTCATATCTGTGCATGTGCCATGGTCACATTTCACGGTGGTGTATGTGTATGTCATGTCACATACCCCGTGAGTCCCATGTGGGACGGTATGTTTGAGCCAGGGTGTCCCAGTGGCACAATAGTGATGGTCCTCCACAGTCTTTGTGCATGTAGTGTTTACAATGTCTCTGATTTCATGTGCACAATGGGAGACAGTCTCCACATCCAGGTTGTGTGTGCATGGACTTTGATGTTGTGCGTGTGTGTGTCACAGACGTCCATGTCTGTCCTGCCGTGGCAAGTGGGGCCACTACCTGTGGGGGTCATGGTTGTTTTGCTGTGGTGTATACATGATACTCCATGTAATGCCAGTGTCCATGTGGCAATACAGGGTCCCTGGGAATGTACCTGTCGTTGAGCTGTGGTGCCTGGGGCACATCTGTCCTCACATGTCACTGTGGGGGTGATTGTGACACGGCAGCAGGAGATGGGAACTGTGACACGGCCTCATGATATCCAATGGGCCAACCTGGGACTAATTGATGCCACCTGTTGGACCGTGTTGACAGATGTTGGCCATGTATGTACCATACATGTCCTTCCGGAACTGCACACTTCATGTAGTTGTGCCTCATAATGATGTATGTTGGGATCTTGAGTGTGTTCAATGCCGCATATGTGGGGTGACTGACAATCTTGCTTACTTCTCCTCTGCACTGCAGGGCTCCTGCTGTCCATCGACCATTCCCAGACCTGGCAACGATGGTGGAACGGGACAGCATCCGACGGTACCGCTTCACCAGGCAGCTGATTGAGGATTTGGCAGTGCAGTTGTCCCCACATTTGCAGCCTGGCCGGCCGTATCCTACAGCGCTGACCCCCAAGGTGAAGGTGATGGCAGCCCTACACTTCTTTGCCACCGGTACCTTCCAACATACTGTGGCGACTGCTGGTGGGATGTCACAGACCATGTTGAGCCGTGTGCTCCGCGATGTTTTGGCGGCAATGTTGCTATTCCTGAACCGGTACATCTATTTCCCTAGACTGCGACGACTCACTGACGTGAAGAGTGACTTTTATGCCCTGGGGAGGATGCCGCATGTCATTGGCTCCATTGATGGGACACATGTGGCTTTGGTACCACCACAGGCCCAGGAGCAGGCACTACAGGAACCGCAAGCACTACCACTCGGTCAATGCACTGGTGGTGTGTCTTGCAGACATGACCATCACACACGTGTGTGCCCGTTTCCCTGGTTCAGCACACGATGCCTTTGTGATGAGGAGTAGTCGCATCCCCAGGATGATGGCACAGATGCAGAACCAGCGTGCCTGGCTTGTCGGTGTGTACTGACTTTGTGCCATTGTGTGTGATCTGATCTGTAGTATTCCGCCCACTTTTCCAAGTCAGCTAATGTGCACTTGTCTGTCCGTAGGTGACTCGGGATACCCCAACATGCCGTGGTTGCTGACACCCCTCAGGAACCCTGTGACACCAGCCCAGATGCGCTACAATGAGGCACATGGTCGGACCAGGAGAGTGATTGAGCGGACATTTGGTCTCCTGAAGAGCCGCTTCCGCTGCCTGGACAAGACCGGAGGGTCCCTCCCATATGCCCCTGCGAAAGTGTGCAAGATTATCATCGTCTGCTGCATGCTCCACAACCTGGCAGTGCGGAAGGAGTTGCCTCTCATCCAGGATGACAATGACCAACATCCGCCACCTGTGGAGGATCCTGGCCTGGACCACGATGCCAGTGACGATGATGATGATGATGATGGTGATGTCCGCACACAGCTCATCACCAACTTCTTTAGCTGAATGTGAGTATCCTGAGGTGTCATGTCAATGATGTGAGTTGGCATGATGTGTGGGTGGTGCTCTGGTGCTGTTGGAGTGTGTCCATGGGCTACTTGACTGGATGTGTGTTGCGATGTGTGCTAACAGGTGGGCTGTACTCCCCAACAGTGTTGACATGCTAACTTGGTTCTGGGTGGGTATCTTGTAACATGTATTGTGCATGAGTTTTGCTGTTCTGTCCTGTACTCCATTGCTTTTGACTGTGTGTCATTTGTGTCCTTCACAGGGTACTTTCAGATTCGCTTGGTCAACTGTGTCCACCGACGACGTGATTGCACTTCCAGGGTGGTAGCTGTTGTGTCCCTACAGGTGATGTGCGCCACACCCATGGACTTCCTTCCGTCTACAGTTGTTGACTGTGTGCCCGCTGCCAGGTGGGATTACCTTGCATCTGTAGTGGTTACGACATGTTGCAACTGTGTAATAAACCTGTGCTTCACTTTGTGATGTGCGTTGTCTGTGGTCACACATTTGAGTGCCATTTGCTTACTGCACCTGTGGGCTACTTGACTACAACTGGGAATGGGTGTGGTGTCTGTGCATTGCACCGTCTTCCCTGGCAACATCAGTGTAGGCAATGAGTCAGATGGCCTAGGTGTGTATGTGTTGTGTAGCCCTGGTGGTGTGTCTCCCTCATATGTGTCACGTTGCCTTTACTCACATGCCTGTGTTGTCCTTGCTGTTGCAGTTCGCATACACAGTGTAATTTTGCAGTTCATCATCCCCATAACAGCACCCACGTTGGAATCACGACAGAGGCAAGTATGGTGTATTAGTGTGTTTATTGTGATACATTTGTGTTAATAGTGCATAGGATGGGTAGTGCTGTACATAAATCTTGCAATCCGAAGTTCCTAGGTGAATTGAAAGTCCTGGTAGACAGGATCCCCAGTATCGGGGCCACAGTTGTCTGACACATTGGTCCAACTTGTACTCCCCATGCAATGTGTGGGAGTAGTGTTGCCGTCAACAGGGTGAACAGTCTGTGCACAAAGGCGAACATCCAGAACAGGTTCAGGCTTCCTGGGAGTTGCGCTTGGCCATCGGCCTCTCACTTTTCCCTCCTCGGACGACCCCTCTTCTTGGGGGGCCCCTCAAGTACAGGCTGCTGCGGTGCAGGGGACTCTCCGCCAGAGTCATCCTCCCTCCCTGTGGCAGTTGCAGTTTGTTCGGCACCAGATGTTGTTGGCACACAGGGAGGTGTGGACTGGTTGCTGTTCATCTGGCGGAGGCATTGTAAAATGTCCCTGTGCACCGCCGTCATCTCATGCAGTGCATCCCACTTGGACTCCACGCGGGACATGTGTGAGTCCACGCGGGACATGTGTGACTCCACGTGGGACATGTGGGAGTCCAAGCGGGCATGATGGGCAGCCTGCTGCTGTTTCATGTCTCTGAGGAGCCCCACTACCTGGCTGAGGTCTCCGGTGCTGGACTGGTACGCATCAGCTATGCGTACTCAGTTGTGGGTCATCATGCACACCAGCAACGTCTGCAAGCAGCGACCTCTGTCTCCCACCCCTCCCACCACCCCTGCTGACATGTGCAGTGTGTGCAGTGGCACGCACAGATAACCCTGGTCCACCTTGGGGTTGGTGGTGGTGGTGGTGTCCATGGCCCCAGGTTGGTCCAGGGTCCCTGTGCTGGTGTTGCTCCTTGTTCTGTCCATGTCGGCAGGGATGGTATTTGTGGTGACAGTCGTTGGAGGGGTGGGTGCAGGGGGTGCAGCTGGTGGTCCTGCTGGTGCTGCAGCTGGTGGTCCTGCTGGTGCTGCATGTTGACTTGCACCGGATGTGCCAGGTTGGTCTTCATCGTCCGAGGAGGACAGAGGCTGTACGACGCCAGTGAGCTCCGCATCCTCTTGAGCCTGGGACTGGGACTCCTCAGCGTCTGCTGCTGTGTCCCCATCATCACCTGTTTTTGGGAGACACAAACAATGTATGTTATGTTTCTGCAGGCATCAATGGTTGACACACATGACAGTTGTGACTGTGCCTCTGGGTGCGGGCCTGTACATTGCATTGTCCTAAGTCGTCACAGTCAGGGGTTGATATTGGTGTGGCACATTGTCCTGCATTATTTGGGCATTTCTATGTATTTTTTGGGGTGTGAACATGGTCTGCATTGGTTGTGTTTGGTTGACAGCCGGCCCTCCTTCCCACCCACCCAGCCAGTCAGTTATCCCACCATGGAACGTGCTTGCGTTGCAGGGAGTGGAAGTTGTCTCTCAGGATGTCAGTCAGTGGTGTCCTGCTGTTTGTTGGTGCACAGTTGGCAGCAGGGCCTTGTGCTCCCCACAGCAGTAGCCAGTGTCAGCCATCTTGTGAGTCCTTCTCCACTCCCTGTGATGTGAGCATGGTTCAGGGTGGTGTTGATGGGACAGTTGTGGGGGTGACCAATATCAGTGGCTACGACTCCCATCATGCTATTGCCTCCACCCCCTTCCCAGCATGCCCATGCTTCCTTCCTTTTGACTCTGCTTCCCTGTGGGGTGGGCTGGCTGTGCTGACAGGATGGCTGGGAGTGTTGTCCTGGCAGTTGTTTGGCTAAAAGTCCCAAGAGTGGCCCTGTGCTTCACACAACATAACCCAGGGTGGTGGTTCTTTGTGGGATCTTGTGTTAGGATGGGGGGCATTGCATTCTACCAGGTGGGTTCTGTGGAGTTTGTGTTGGGGTGTGTGTGAGGGGAGGTGCTTGTGACTATGGTCAGTGCTGCAAGTCCTCCTTCCCACCCAGCTAGCCAGATATCCCACCATGGAACGTGCTTGCATTGCAGGGAGTGGAAGTTGTCTCTCAGGATGTCAGTCAGTGGTGTCCTGCTGTTTGTTGGTGCACAGTTGGCAGCAGGGCCTTGTGCTCCCCACAGCAGTAGCCAGTGTCAGCCATCTTGTGAGTCCTTCTCCACTCCCTGTGATGTGAGCATGGTTCAGGGTGGTGTTGATGGGACAGTTGTGGGGGTGAGCCAATATCAGTGGCTACGACTCCCATCATGCTATTGCCTCCACCCCACTTCCCAGCATTCCCATACTTACTTGCTTTTGTGGGGAGTTCAGTGTGTGTGGGTGTGAGAGCAATGGCAAGATGGCTGACAGTGGTGTCCTGCTGTTGGTTGGTGTGCAGTACCCAGCATGCCCTTGTGCTCCCCACGACACAGCAACAGTGTCAGACATCTTTGATGGGCCTTTCCACTCTCTGTGGGATGTGCATGCGTGAGTGTGAGCTTGCTGGGCCATGTGGTGGGGGATGTAGAGCTGTGACTACGACTCCCATCATGCTATTGCCTCCTCCCCTTCCCAGCATGCCCATGCTTCCTTCCTTTTGACTCTGCTTCCCTGTGGGGTGGGCTGGCTGTGCTGACAGGATGGCTGGGAGTGTTGTCCTGGCAGTTGTTTGGCTGGAAGTCCCAAGAGTGGCCCTGTGCTTCACACAACATAACCCAGGGTGGTGGTTCTTTGTGGGATCTTGTGTTAGGATGGGGGCATTGCATTCTACCAGGTGGGTTCTGTGGAGTTTGTGTTGGGGTGTGTGTGAGGGGAGGTGCTTGTGACTATGGTCAGTGCTGCAAGTCCTCCTTCCCACCCAGCTAGCCAGATATCCCACCATGGAACGTGCTTGCATTGCAGGGAGTGGAAGTTGTCTCTCAGGATGTCAGTCAGTGGTGTCCTGCTGTTTGTTGGTGCACAGTTGGCAGCAGGGCCTTGTGCTCCCCACAGCAGTAGCCAGTGTCAGCCATCTTGTGAGTCCTTCTCCACTCCCTGTGATGTGAGCATGGTTCAGGGTGGTGTTGATGGGACAGTTGTGGGGGTGAGCTATGTCTGTGACTACGACTCCCATCATGCTATTGCCTCCACCCCACTTCCCAGCATTCCCATACTTACTTGCTTTTGTGGGGAGTTCAGTGTGTGTGGGTGTGAGAGCAATGGCAAGATGGCTGACAGTGGTGTCCTGCTGTTGGTTGGTGTGCAGTACCCAGCATGCCCTTGTGCTCCCCACGACACAGCAACAGTGTCAGACATCTTTGATGGGCCTTTCCACTCTCTGTGGGATGTGCATGCGTGAGTGTGAGCTTGCTGGGCCATGTGGTGGGGGATGTAGAGCTGTGACTACGACTCCCATCATGCTATTGCCTCCTCCCCCTTCCCAGCATGCCCATGCTTCCTTCCTTTTGACTCTGCTTCCCTGTGGGGTGGGCTGGCTGTGCTGACAGGATGGCTGGGAGTGTTGTCCTGGCAGTTGTTTGGCTGGAAGTCCCAAGAGTGGCCCTGTGCTTCACACAACATAACCCAGGGTGGTGGTTCTTTGTGGGATCTTGTGTTAGGATGGGGGCATTGCATTCTACCAGGTGGGTTCTGTGGAGTTTGTGTTGGGGTGTGTGTGAGGGGAGGTGCTTGTGACTATGGTCAGTGCTGCAAGTCCTCCTTCCCACCCAGCTAGCCAGATATCCCACCATGGAACGTGCTTGCATTGCAGGGAGTGGAAGTTGTCTCTCAGGATGTCAGTCAGTGGTGTCCTGCTGTTTGTTGGTGCACAGTTGGCAGCAGGGCCTTGTGCTCCCCACAGCAGTAGCCAGTGTCAGCCATCTTGTGAGTCCTTCTCCACTCCCTGTGATGTGAGCATGGTTCAGGGTGGTGTTGATGGGACAGTTGTGGGGGTGAGCTATGTCTGTGACTACGACTCCCATCATGCTATTGCCTCCACCCCACTTCCCAGCATTCCCATACTTACTTGCTTTTGTGGGAGTTCAGTGTGTGTGGGTGTGAGAGCAATGGCAAGATGGCTGACAGTGGTGTCCTGCTGTTGGTTGGTGTGCAGTACCCAGCATGCCCTTGTGCTCCCCACGACACAGCAACAGTGTCAGACATCTTTGATGGGCCTTTCCACTCTCTGTGGGATGTGCATGCGTGAGTGTGAGCTTGCTGGGCCATGTGGTGGGGGATGTAGAGCTGTGACTACGACTCCCATCATGCTATTGCCTCCTCCCCCTTCCCAGCATGCCCATGCTTCCTTCCTTTTGACTCTGCTTCCCTGTGGGGTGGGCTGGCTGTGCTGACAGGATGGCTGGGAGTGTTGTCCTGGCAGTTGTTTGGCTGGAAGTCCCAAGAGTGGCCCTGTGCTTCACACAACATAACCCAGGGTGGTGGTTCTTTGTGGGATCTTGTGTTAGGATGGGGGGCATTGCATTCTACCAGGTGGGTTCTGTGGAGTTTGTGTTGGGGTGTGTGTGAGGGAGGTGCTTGTGACTATGGTCAGTGCTGCAAGTCCTCCTTCCCACCCAGCTAGCCAGATATCCCACCATGGAACGTGCTTGCATTGCAGGGAGTGGAAGTTGTCTCTCAGGATGTCAGTCAGTGGTGTCCTGCTGTTTGTTGGTGCACAGTTGCCAGCAGGGCCTTGTGCTCCCCACAGCAGTAGCCAGTGTCAGCCATCTTGTGAGTCCTTCTCCACTCCCTGTGATGTGAGCATGGTTCAGGGTGGTGTTGATGGGACAGTTGTGGGGGGCAATATGTGTGACTGCGACTCCCATGATGCTATTGGCTACACTGACTTGGCCAGCATACACAGAATTCCTTCCTTTGAGTGGTCTTCACTGTGTGTTGGTGTTGTTGTGGTGGCTACATGTCTGGATGTGTTTGTTAGTTCTATTTGTGCCACTGCCTAGCTGTAGTTGTAGTTGTGTTTGTACATGTGTTGGCACAGTTGGATGTGACTTTTTTGATGGCATGTGTTGTGTTTATCTGACTGACATACACATTTTGGGATGATTCTGTTCTGGTTGCTGTGTAATTGCTATGAGTGCATGGTTTGACTCTCCCTTGACAGTGATGTGTGTGTTTTGTGGCAGTATATTGTGTACATTTGTTGTGTACTCACCAGGCTCTGGGATGTCCTCTAGTCCATATACGCTCACTGGCGGAAGGATGGCCCGCACCTTCTCCTCCCAGGGCCTGAGGTATATTGGCTTGGCAGGAGGGCCACTGCCGGTGTATTGGCTGTTGATGTAGTCTTTCTTCAGCAGGTCCCGTACCCTCCTGCGCACGTCATACCACCTGTTCTGGATGTCGCTCTTTGTGCGCCCCGACATGGTGATTGTGCGTTCACCCTGTTGATGATCCTCTCCCACATCTTGGTTTTCTGGGAGATGGGGGTCTGTTGGACCAGTGTGCCAAACAGCTGTGGCTCTACCCTGAGGATCTCGTCTACCATGACTTCCAATTCACAATCTAGGAACTTGGGATTCTTCTTGGGGGGCATGGTGATGGGTGGTGATGGTGAGTGATGTGTGTGTTGGTGTGCAGGTGAGGGTGTGTGAGTGTGTGTTTTGCTGGGTGTATGTGAGGTAGGTATTTGTTGGTGTGCTGATGGTGTGTGGCTTGTGTGAGGGATGAGCTGTGGGTGTGTGGTTGCTTTCTCTTGGGTGCTGGCAGTGGAATGGCATTTGCAAAGGCTCATGGTTGTGATTTGTGTCCTTTATATAGGTGGAGTTGTGGGTGTGTCTTTGTTCTCTGTCCCCACCCCCCAGTATTTATTGGCTTGGTAATTGCTTGTTTGGCCTTTTTTTGGGTGATTTTTCCTTTGTACTGTCTGTGTATGTTGGAAACGTTCTTGTGACCGAGTCGGACCCTGCATTTGTCTCGTACGGTGTTCTCCGTTTCGTTCACGCTGTGTTTGTGCAGTTTTCATGCTGCGTACGCGTCGGTCGCGGTGTTTTGTGTTGCTTCGGCTCGGTTTTGTATGCGTGTCGGTCGTGCGGCTTGGCCTCCGTCCGACTCGCTCGTGGTTTTCGCGCCTTGCATCGTACTTTACGGTTTGGAGTTCGCGTGTACGTTTCGGTCGGATTTGTTCCGGGTGCGTGTCGGTCGGTTGGATTCGCGTGTTTTTCCGGCCGGATTGCTGTTTTCCGTGCGGCTCGGTCGGTCGACTTGGTTTCGGTACGTGTCGGTCGGATTTTTCACGCCTTGCATCGTACTTGGCGTGTCGGGCGCCACAGGTACGTGTCGGTCGGTATTATTTCCGGATCCGAGTCGGTCGGTGCTTTTTCCGGCCCGAATCGGAATCGACCCCTAAGTATTTGATTTTAGAGAAAATAATGTACTCCACAGTTCAAGTGTTCCTTCAATTCTTGGACTCCATAGGTCAATTATTCAAGTTAAGGTCTTCAAAGTAGTCAGGGTAGCCAACACGTGTTTCGTCGAGAATATCGACTTCATCAGGGCTGGTAATTTAGGCTGAAACTGATCAGCAGAGAAGTCAGGCCGTAAGTTAGAAGACGCTTTAAGGATCCACCCTCATAATTAAGAAGGCGACCAATCCGTCAAGTAAGTAACTGGCTGTGAGTACGCAGCGCAACGGTTGAGGTTAACCAGAAGTATTCCCAGTGGTTCCATGTAGAGGGTGAATGACCATGGGACGGATGAATCTTTAGGGTCCTGATCATATGTAGACACTAGCACTGCTTATCGGGGACTTTTCTGACTTCATCGCTGGCTATTCAGCTTTCTCCTTTCATCTGTGGCAGGGATTGACTGGATGGACAACCTGCATTGGCTGTAGGCTTGCAAAAGAGAAAAGGGTTATGTGACCACCCTCACAGTGCCTTATGGGTAATTCTAGCTCTGCTATATGTATCTCAGCATCGAATTGTTATGTCTAGCTTCTGCTAAATGAACAATGCCACTCCCCGAACAGCCCCTTGTTACTGCAATCTCTATTTAAACTAGCTATCCATAGGTACCCCATTGCTGAATATGAGTCTCTTGGAGCCTTACTAGCCAGGTACTGCTTTGTTTCAAATATACCTATGAGTGGTTACTCAAGGTATTCACATTAACTTTATATGTATAGCAGCTATTTGTTAGAGCTTCAAATGTTTTTTGCCTGTTACATCTGTCTACTAAATGCATCATTTTAATGATTTAATTTACCTTTCATTGTATTAATTTATCAAATTGCCTGATGTTAATATTTTGTTTATTAGCACATTGTTTATTAGCACTTGTTTGAGCTTTATAAATAAAATAAATACAAATATAAACATGTAGGATCTTAAAAAGACAAATGTTATCTCTGACATTGAGGAACCTCTTTAATTTGCCTGCGCTTGACATTTACCTTATTGCCCACATTTTTAGAGAGCTTTTAATTAAGAATTTGAATGCTTAACAGATAGGTAACCGTCATGGAACATTTTCATAGTGAGTTTCCTTTAGTTTTCCACATAAGGGAGTAGCTAATTCTTGACAGATTTTAACACTTTAGTTTCTTACTGCAGCTGCAATAACAGGTCAGTGGTCGATAAAAGATATTCTGCCCACACGACTGCCACCTGGTAACACCCTGTCTTCAGGGGAGCTCCGCCTTTTGAGTGGAGGAGCGTTGCCCCACTGGTTAAAATGCCCCTCCATGCTCCAGAACTGAAAAATAAAATTGTAATAAAGTGGCTTTATTACCATTGTATATTTCAATATAACCCGGTCCTGATGCTCGCATCAGGACGGGGCGAGCTGCTGCTGAGTGAAAGCAGCAAGGAGGAGAGTGGGCTACCTCGGCACTTTTCAAAGTGCACATGTCTTTTTGGCCGTCCAACCAGACATGCGCATTTTGAAATCTCTAACCCAGCTGTCTAAAGACAGCTGGGTTAGAGTAAGTGCAGAGCTCCAGTGACCTTGGAAGCAGCGAGTGAGGCCGCTCACTCCAATCAGGGAAAGCTCTCACAACATGAGATCAGTGCCAGGATTGGTTAAGGCACTTCTCAATGGCTCGTGCTGCAGAAGGAAGACGTGCAGCGAGGAAGTGGTCGGAGTCAGACGTGTCACTGGTAAGTGTTTTATATTTTTTATTTTTACCCACCACCCATTTGCCAGCCACCACACCCCATAGATGCCAGCCGCCACTGCCTGTCCTTCCTGTGGATGGTGGTAAGTGGTTCTAGGGAGGCAGGCTTCAGGTGAAGAAGTGAAAAAGTGAGTGCTCAATGTCAGTGGTGTAGCAAGTGTATCATGGGCCCTAATACAAATATTTAGTATAGACCCATGAGCTTGGCATGGCCCATTAATTTTAAAAACATCCATTATTCGGGAACAGATGGCCCTTCTTAGGCTTGGGCCCAGATGCTGCTGCACCACTAATAGCCACACCCCTCAGCAGCATATTATTAACATTGTTTGCGAATCCAAAGACTCAGCACTTTAATTATCTGAGGGCCATTAGTGAACCTTTCCACCTCTAAGGCCATGATCACAAGTGTCATCTAGTAAGCCCTGTAACATTCCACCCTCGGAATTGAGATTGCAGGGTTTTCTGGTAGTTTCTTATGGAGGATTTACAGGCATTATACATTTTTTTACAATAACATGCAGGAATCAGACTTATCATGATGATTCCTGCAGGTCTTCCACTGATACTCCACATGGAGATTTGAGACTGTGCCAGCTTATATCAGATGCAATCTCAGAGTAGTATACAACTCATCTGCAGTTGTCCTGCTAACCAAATTATTCTACTGGACCAGAGCCCATCATAATTAACAAGCCACTTATAATGAGAGCCAAAGTGTCGAGTATGGGTTATGGTGACACAAGTATGGGCTAGATAGGAACAACTTCAAACTAATAAATGAAAGGCAGATGTAGATTACTTAGGCATCAATCTGTTTGCGTGCAGCAGAAGACAAGCCTCAGGCCACTGAGGTTAAGTCAAAACACCTAAATACATCAGATAGATTCTTGCCATCCACACACCCAGAGGCCTCTGCGGGCCATGCCAAGCTCTAATTTGGGTTCATAAGGAGATTTGGTGAGTCTCAGAAATACAAAACTGATTAAAATATATAAGAAAACTGGCCTTCTTGCAGGTGCCCCTCCACCTTTTGCCTCTTTTTGGACTACTAGATGCTAGTTTTCAACAGTGTATTGAAGCCTGCTAACCAGGCCTCAGTGCCAGTGCTCTCTCCCTAAAACTGATACATGTGAATTGGCGACCCTAATTAGCAAGTACTTTAACCCCCTGGTAAATATTACCAGGGGTACCCAGGGCATGGGAATAAAAGGGGTCTCCAGAGAGTGCCCCAAGTAAACAGATGACAGCAGCTCTGCCACTGCAGACTGAAGGAGCAGTGCAAACTGCTCGAACTCGACTCTACCATCACAATGTGTGGCAAGGTCAATGTACTATTTTTAATATATGCCAGTCACCCCTAAGAAAGGCCTCTGAGCAAGGAGGCAGGTTGCACTATATTAATGGTAAGGACATATAAGTGCAAGCTTATATGTCCCTATCATAGCCTTTTTCCATTAAGGGCTACTAAAAGTGATCAGCAGTCCATATGATAACAGGGGTTGGCAACAGGCACCCCCGAGGTTGGCAGCTTCATTATGGTACCAACAAAATATGTCATATTTGGTATCAAACAATGTGTCTCATCACCCCTGACATAACTCTTGTGTCGAGGTTGTTGTGGCATGCGCCCAGGTGGCTACCTTAGAGGTTGCCCACCTGGTTGCCCCAGCCTTTCCTTTGCTATGGCTGCCAGCCCGCAGCTGCTGCCGCAAGACATGATTCTGAACCCCTGCCAGGAGGTCTGAACTCTCCCAGGAGTCAGAAACAATGGCCTAGATGGAAAGGAGTTCGCACCTCTCTCCCTGAGAGGATGTCTAGTGAAGTGGCACATCAAGGCAGTGAGCTTCAAAGCTTACACCACCTGCGATATGCAACCAGACTGCCTCCCAAAGGAGGAAACAGCCTTCCCCTTGCCCCTGGTGCATTTGCACCCAGGCAGGCAGGAAAATGATGTAGTCAGGAGGTGTGAACCCCAGAAGGCTAGCCACACCTCTAGGGTGCGCTACCTGGTCTGTACAGCTAAGGACATTTTCGGCCATTTTTTAAAGTGGCAGAATAGAGGGTTCTGGGTGGAAAAGGTGACACACACCCCCGGATGTGGTCACCTCAGGGGCGGATTAGCCGCTGAGGCTAGTAGCCCATTGGCTACTTGCACCCACACCTCTAACTCCCCTAAATCTCGGATTTAAGGGGCATCTGTGGTACCAGAACCTCAGTTCTGATTCAAATTGCAACAGAGGACACAGAAAAGACCCAAGTCTGCGACAACAGCAGTTGCGTAAACCCAAGGAGTGATACTCCGCACCTGTGGCAACCATCCTGAAACTGCGCGACTGTGACTCGTCCCGGACCAAAGAACAGTCCCTCCAGACAGAGGGACACCTTATGAGAGCCAAAGGCAACTCTAGACTCCCTTAGACTAGAGGCACTAGTCCCCTGCAGTCTGCAGGAAAAAATAACGTACTGGAAGAAAAGAATCATAAGCCAAGGAATCGCCTAAAAGTAGATGGTCCAGTGCCTTGTGGGTAACATAGTCCTGACCTCCAGCTAGTTTCAGGCAGCTACCTTTTTCCCCCAGACTTCCGGGTGTCAAAATAACTTCTTGCTGATCCTACCATGCCAAGGCTTGTTGGTGGCCAGTCCGGCAACCACCAACGTTGCTTGATGCTGCAACTCTAGGGAACACCGCAACACCTTCAGCCGACAACAGCAGTGGCCCCATTGTTGCATTTTGGCACCCGTTTCCTCACCAGCACCATGGAAGCAGTAAAACCAGCTCCCCCATGGCTCCCGCTTCAGTACCAAGGACATCCAGGACAATTCTGCTCCTGGGCTTTTTGAGCCAGGTAAAATCGAACTGACTGTCGTTATTTGGTCCTGGGACCCACATTATATGACCCTCCTTGGGTTGCGTGCAACTTGACCTGCAAGTGACCGATTGTCACTAGTGCTTTTTCCCATTGACCGCAATGCTAAAGTTTATGCAGGATTAATTTGCATTTATTTAATTTTGCTTCTAAAAGCCATAACTCCGGTTACACTTATTCGATTGACTTTGTTTTGTTGTCTAAATGTATATACAAATCTGCTTTATTTTTATAAAGTGGAATCAGATTTCTTTTGAGTCGGGTCAATTACTTATCGCCCATGTTGGTACTCTGAAATGCTTAACACATGTTCCTGTAGTAAAGCCTGACTGCTGTTTGACACTCTACCAGGACTAATCTAAGGATTTATTATTGTGAATCTAAGGACCATCTTTGGGGTATTGTGAGAGTATTGCATAGTGAAGCCAAACCAGCATAACTATATAATACTACACATTCCTACAAAATGTAAGTAGTATAGAATTCATAAGAGGAACTGCTCTAGTTCAAAGCTGTCTAATCTTCCAGTTAGATAAACCTCAAAAGTAATGATAAGAGAAATGGTAGTTAACAACTGTATAGTTCAGTGTAAAAACTGAAGGTATCGGAGCAGGGTGCACCGTCTGTTCTCTGAGTTTTTCTTTCAAATTTGACATCAGTGCCAAATGGAAAATAACGTCCATGGCTATTTTTGTTCCCTTTTCTGTCCATATTATTCCTAAATGTTCCTGCTTTTCCACCCGTTGCTAAAACCAGCTAAAAGTTGACATTATGAGCATGTGCGAAATGGAAGTGTGTGCAATTTTGTGCTGAAGTCTAAATTTGTGTAGTATTGAGAAGGGGAAACGTCCATTACAACGCAGTCATTACATCGCATTGCTTTTACAACGCAACTGTTACAACGCAACTGCTTTTACATCGCATGCCATTACAACGCATGCCGTTACAACGCAGGTCACTACAACGCATGTCATTACAACGTATACCATTACAACGCATGCCATTACAACAAATTATAAGGTAAGTAATGGAGATTTTTGAGTTTTAGGGCGGGTATGGGTTTTGGGGTAGATGGGAATAGTAATTTTTACCCCTACGATATCCAACACTTTCCCTACTGTTGCACTCACTGGAGTTGGAATAGTAGTTTTTACCCCTACGCTCTCCAACACTTTCCCGACTGTTGCACTCGCTGGAGTGGGAATAGTAATTTTTACCCCTACACTATCCAGCATTTTCCCTACTGTTGCACTCACTGGAGTGGGAATAGTATTTTTTACCCCTACACTATCCAACACTTACCCTACTGTTGCACTAAAAGTATTATGCGTTGTAATGGTATGCATTGTAATGGTATGCATTGTAATGGAATGCATTGTAATGGAAGTTTTTAAAAATGCGTTGTAATGGCATTCATTGTAAAATCATGCAATGTAATGGTAGTTGCGATGTAAAAACCGCGTTGTAAAAGCATGCGTTGTAATTGTTTGCGTTGTGCGTCATATATTCACTGAGAAGTGATTTTTTTTAGATAACTAAACACAAATATCAAAAGGCTGTATCTAAATTCAAAACGGTACTCTCTTTATACTCTGTCATGTAAATGATGAAGAGCAATCGTCAGAAATATAAAAAAGACCTTTCGAACGCAAAGCAATTACCATTTGTACACATCTTTTTGCTGTTCAAAACCCTGGGATGTGACATATGTTGAAAGGGGGCCTGTAAATCAGCTTACAAGCAATGAATGCGCTAGGGAAATTTATTTTTTGCATTTCTGCTTGTGTTCTAGTTTGCACTCAGTGTATCTTATGTATGTAAACATGATAGCATTTTTAGAGCACAGTTTAATGGATCGTGAATTCGCTCAAGGAAATGTAATTAGCGAACTTTCAATGCACTTTGTGTCCTGGGAACATGATAGTGCTGATTTCAACTAATAAAGAAAATGAGAACATTGTGACATGGAAGGCATTGATGTCTTAATCCGCTTATTGCTAAAAGGTTTAGCTTCCTCGTTCTCCATAAAAATGGAAAGCCTTTGTAAATCCTTAACTATAGGAACTATTCTGGAGAAAAAAGTCAGAGGATCGAATCTCACAGTTTGCTTTGAAATTGCTTGAATAAATCTGGAGAAGGATTGGAAATGTGAAGTGAGCCAGCTCTCACCTATAAGACTATCATATGATTCCACGTAATCGCAAAATTAGATTCCAATACGGTTTTCCACCGACAAACCACTGTAATCTACAATTTTAGTACAAATTGTTCAATTAAGGGCAAAGTACCAGAAAGCACTGGTTGTTAAATCAAAGCCCGTGCAGGAGCGTGTTGTCTTTGATGACAAGGTGTTAGCAGGTAAACTTGCCATAACCAGGGCCATTGCAATTAGGAACTTGTAATTCTATCAATCACCCAATGGGCATCTTTGGGCTAAGAAACATATGGCAGATAAAAAAAAAAAACAGGATTGCCTTGTACTTCAAAGGACTAGCCTGCTGCTTGAGGCCTGCTTTGTACCTCCGAGGACTGCCCTACTGCTACCAGACTACTGCCCTGCTGCTTGAAGCTTGCCTTGTACCCACAGAGGACTGCTGTGCTACTTCAGGCCTGCCTTGCTGCTTGATGCCAGGACTGCCAGTGTGACTTCTGAGCCACGGAGACACAACAAGCTCCAGAAGCCTTCCTGCAACTGCCCAGTTGACCTGTTTCACTGGACCTTCCTGGACCTGCAATAGAGCCTGCCTGAACCCTGCTGGCCTCTGTTTGAGGGAGTTCCTGATCCCCAAGAGGAGCCTTCCCAGGTCCTTGGCCCTTGGCTGTCATCAGTTGAACCCCTCCTGTGAAGAAAGGGAGAAATCCAGAAGTTCTGGGCTTTTTGTGACTGCGATTGGGCCCATTTGTGGTGAGATTTTGCTGCCCACGACGACCGCCAATGTAAAGTTTCAGTGCACCCGACTCTTCGTTTTACAGCAACCGCCAGCAACGGCTGGCAATGCAAGATCTGCACTTCTCTCTTCAGCGACAGGCAGAGATGATCGACAAAGCAAGATCTGCACTTCTCACTGCAGCGACTGCCAGGGATGATCGACAAAGCAGGATCTGCACTACACGCAACCATGATCAAACTCAACTGCCTCTCTTGCTATCCAGTTTGCTCGAGGAGGCAGGATCTCCCTTTATTGGTTCAAGCACCGCGTGCCAGAACATACCTGTTTTTTTATATGGCGGACATCAGCAGTAGGAGCTTAACCTCCTCGACCTGCAGAGAAGAAAAGAACCCGTGTTAGTGAGAAAAAAAATCAAGATTTACAAGGAAAGACTGTAAGTAGGCACCCAAACTAAGTTAACTCACCTGATTACAATCAAACATGGAACATTTGGCTACAGGTCTTTGAATGGCAGCTGTGTTCTGAAGGAATGGAGACATGCTGCTGTGATCTAATCCTCAGTTGGTGTGTTAGAGGCTAAAGAGATGTTGTTTAAGCCAGGGGTCTCTAATATTTTCTGCAAAAAAGAGCCACTTATGTTCAATCAAAATCATACGGAGATAGAAATATTATTAGTGTTGTATTTGTGACCCCACAAGACAAGATTACATTAGTGGCCACCATATTCAAGGTTACCAGCAGTGATCATTTCAGTTTATCGGGCACGGCTATCAACAGTAATTTAAAAAGAACTTTGTCAACTTGAGATCTGAAAATGCAACCATTTTTCTCCAAACAATAGTTGATGAGTTTTGAAAATACACACAATTCCTCTCTTCAAATACCCACTTTAAATTTTTTGCTACACAGTTATTATTTCAAGAAAGCAAAAACTTCTAACTTAGGAGGCTGGCCAAAGCACACAGAGCTAATTCTAGGTAGATGGAGAGCTACCAGTAGCTCACAAGCTACTCCCTAGAGAAACCTGGTTTAAGCAAACCTTTTTCTTGAGATATGGCACACTTCAAGGAGCGACAGAATAAACATTGCTAACCTTTGTTATGGTGAAAAAACATTTGCATTAGTTTGTTAAAACACAGAACAACATAGTTAAGAATTAGAAAATAGAACCAGTTATTTTCGGATGCATATCAGATCCTGAAAAGGTGAGATTAACCTTAGCTTGTGAAAACACAGAGTAGCTTATGTTTGAAATCGAAAATAAAGCCAGTTTTTTGGGATGCATAAAACATGACGAAAATCTATTTAAAACGTTGTGAATGAACAAGAAAAGCCTACTTTAATTAGCAAACAAAAAACAGAAGTGAGGTCGTAGGCACTTACTTGGAACAGTTTTTTTCCTTGCAGTGAAGGAGCAAAGAGAAGTCCAGGAGTCATCATGGAAGTGTCAGCTATGTAGTGGAAGCAGGTTAAACCATATTAAAGAAAGCAAGCCAGTTAAAGATTAGGATTGCATGAGGTTCTCAGGACATCCAGAAGACCCAGCAGATGCAGAGACTATAGACGCTGGTGAGCAGCATTAGAAGGCTAAGACCTGTGATGAACCCACACTACAAGAGTGAGACCAATGACAATTCTACACTACTCTCTGTCTCTCACATCCCACACCCTCTTTCCACTGCTTCACTAATGTGCGCACTAGTATACAACTTCACATGGAGTACTTAATTTAGAAGGGGATTTTGGAGATTAGCTGCGGGTGTGGATATGTGTCGCCCCTAAGGAGAGTACATTGGGTCTTGACACTTCCATGCTTTTCAATATTTACATCTGACCTTGGATTGCTCTCATTAAATCCTGTGGTAGCTCTGTCGTCTCCTAAATAGGAGTGCCTATCTCCGCTCAAACAGGCAGAGTTGTGCTCAGCCACCTGTTCGCACAGACTGGTGCGATTAGCGCACTCCGTGTAGCAACATGCGCTTGAATGACACCACGCGGTCGCCCTCGCACGCAGCCATTTTGTTTATTCTATTCTGTGCATGGAACTGGGCCTACTTTTCAATCCTAACTATATCTTTGCATCCTTGCTTTATTTATCTGATACTCCCCTGTTTTACATTTATATCCTTAGTGTGCGTATTTGTGTTGGTGATTTTATGTTTTTGCATATGTTTTTGCATCTTTTTTTTTATTTTCTGTGACTTTTTTGTCCCTTTATTAGTTTTTCCCTAACTTCCAAATTTTTCCCTCTCTAGTCTGTTCTTTCTCTTCCTACTGTCTTTCTCTTTTTTTATATTCACCCAGCGCCATGGCCAATCATGGGAGAGGCAGCGCAGGGGGGTGCTCCAAACTGCACACCCTGTGGGCGCCGCAAGTGGGTGCAGCCTTGTGCAATTTTTAGCGAGGAGGAGGTGGTCGCACTCATTTTTTGTGTGAAGTGCCAACTCCCCTCCATGCTAGCAGCAGGCGGAAGGCCGGGGAGTGGGCCTGCAGGAGCGCTGGCTGCAGTGGGGTAGGGTGCGCCGCTGCATTCGCCAATGCCCTGAGGTTCGTCGCACCCAGCAGCAGCTGGTGCACCACTGGGCTGACATCCTGGACCAGGAGAGGGACCTGTTCGACTTGCTGGGCGTCCATGTTGCGGAGCTTGGTGAGTACTAGTAATTAATTATTACTAATTTGTTGTGCCGTATCCTATAATGCTTTTTTTCCAAATAGAATGCTTCTCACACTCAGAGGTAAGTTAAGTTCATGTAACATAATGTTACGAATATTATGTGATCCAATTTGAGGAAGCCAGGTGCTCAGTGCTACCAAGTTCTGCTTGTTGCTGTAGGTGCTCACATGGGCTGATTATGTAAGAAGTTATGCTGACTCCTCTTTCCTCCTGTCATTAAGAAAGTGATGCTATGGTAGTAGCAGTAATGTGTTATCAGTGAGTTAGCGTTCTCTGTATCTTTCTTTTTATGTAGCTTGTACAGTCCCAAGCAATCTTCCAGTGATGAAGTATGCAAAATATGCATCTATGCATTGGAAAAGGAAACTGTCTGAGTTGGCCCATTAAAGGGGTTAGATTTGTGAAGCAAAGATCAAATATTTCCAAATTTAGTTTAGGAAATTCGGAATAGGGCTTAGGTAAGGTTTCTGAAATTAGGAATAGGTCAACTCAATAATATAGGCAATCTGTTTTAGAAAATTATAATGTCAATATGTTACTGCCTTTGCCTTTACCTATCAAAATATTTTCTAGGAGATGAACTGTACCACTAATTTATTTTTGTCATCTTCTTTATTTCCCCAGCACCCAAGGGCAAGAAGAGGGCATCAGAGGGTCGGGCCGAGGAGGGTGTCGCCACCAGTGCCGTGGTGGGTGGAAGTTCCACCGCCACCACCAGCGCCGTAGCGGACATCTCTGCTGGCCCCAGTAAGTTCTCGTTAATATTATTTTTTTCTCTAACTTTTACCTCCCTACACTAAATACATTTTCCTCCTTTCTGTTATACTGTGACTTTTTTTTAAATGCTCAGCGTTCTACTTAATGTCTATTCTCGTTATGCCTCCGTGCATTATCCTTTTTTCTATATTTCTTGTTTTTGTAGTTGACATCCTCCTGTGTCTGTACTAATCTGTAGCTTAAGCTTTCTTCTTCTTGGTTGTGCTGTCCCCCTCCCCAAACTTTATACTTGTGGACTGGTACTGTAAGACTAAGACACTAGGGGCCATATTATCAAGAACGGGCGATAACATTATCGCCGCTTTAGCGGCAGGAAACTGCCGCTAAAGCGGCGATAAGGGCTTGATAATATGCCCTATAGAATTCCAATAGAAGCCCAGGTTCTGGTGTGAAGGACATCAAACCTGGGCTTCTATTGGAATTCTATAGGGCATATTATCAAGCCCCTTATCGCCGCTTTAGCGGCAGTTTCCTGCCGCTAAAGCGGCAATATGTTATCGCCCGTTCTTGATAATATGGCCCTAGATGAGGTAGTCTACTGTGAAGATTGCAGAGTTTGCAGCATTGACGTTGATTCACCAAAATGCCAGGGGTAGCGGAAGTGACATTATATACCCTTTGACCTTAATAATTTCACAGGAAGTGACATCATATGACCCTTGACCCTGCATCATCCCAAGAAGTGATGTCACATAACCTTAATCCTGATGACATCACAATAACTAACATTGCTGAAGTTACATAATTGCATAATTAATATTATATATTCTTCTAGGGGAGAACAAAGGGTGAGGGTATCTCTTCCCTGAGGACATTTTGAAAAATGGGCTTTACTAGTGCATTTTAATGCACAATTTTCACATAAATTTGCTAATAAGCCATAGGCTTTAAAAAAACACTCATTAAATATTGAAGTCCTTTCATGGTGTGCCAAGCTACTGAAATCTGACAGTCCCCATGAGTTCACCCAATAATGTTTTTAAAATGTCCTATTTGTGTTCCCTTAGGTCACAAATTACCTCCATTGCTAGCACCAGCATTTTGCCATGGTGACCCCTTTTGCCCAAACATTACATACAATACGCCAGTGCCAGAATTTTCCTAATACTGCTTTTCTTCCACTATGGAGGTCGCTCATGTCAAAGGTTAAATCTAATATGTCAAGAACCACATTTTGTCTTGGGTGGCCCCATGACCTTGCCACAGCTGTCTTCCCCTATGCCAAGAATTTCCTCCTATGTGCCATCACAAGCAATTTGCCACAGGTGCCAACTATGTGAAGAATTTCCTCCAGGAGGCTGGAGCTAGCATTTTTTCATGGGTGCTCCATGCCAAAGTTTACCGACAGAGTGCCAGCAGTAGCATTTTGTGCCAAGATTCTGTTAGGGTGCTTCTATTTGCCAAGAAGCATACCAGGTCCAACAGCGGATCTGCAAGCATAACAAGCCATGCTCACTTACATTCACTTATTCACACTCATTCTATCATTAGCACTGACTTGCACTCAATCATTTCCACCTACTCCCATGCTCTCACTCTCACCCTGAATCATCACTCATTCACACTCTCTCACTCACTCTTACTCTGACTCATTTATACTTAACTCATTTTGACACTCTCATTCACGTGCATGCACACAACATACATTAAGCCATTTTATTTTTCTTATCTAAGATGCCAGTGAAGGCCCAGATCTTGCTGCTCCACTTTCTATTACACTAATAGTGAATAATATACTATTGAATAAAAATGAGGCAGTTTCGATGACAGTGCAGCATGGCAGGAGAGTAGTATGAGGATGATCCCATTGCATTTGCCAACCAAAACCATCTGTCCTTTATTTACCAATCTATTCTACCCCTTCATTGTGCTTTAAATAACTCACAGTCATCATATCTCTGCCCCTCCATTATGGTTGGCTTAACTACTGGCTTTTCTAACATTGTCAACCACCATAATGCCCAAAGTGGTATTTTAGATGGGAGAGTAGATACTGCGAGCTGAACTGTAGTCATGTGTTGCTGATGTATTTTGTTTAAAAAAGTTAAAAGGGGAGGTGTATCTGGCATCTAAAATGTTTCGTGTTTTTTCTAGCTGCACACACCACCAGTGACAGGAACAGCAGCACCAGAGTGCCAGCAGCAGCTGGAGGAGTCTCTGCGGCGACAGGGACGAGCGATGGTAAGTCACATTGCTTGGTTATTGACAATTACTAGTATACCCACTGTATTTGTTAAGTGAGGCAGATCCCACCCATCAACATTCATCCATGACGTCCCTGCCCATGGCGCTTTGTGAGTTGCGACCCTTGGGCAATGACCCCACCCAACTGCAGCATGGTTCAATCCGGCACTGCAGTGTTGGCTGTGTAATCTGCGTCTGCTTCTGTTAATGTAGCATTTACAAAGCTTTCAATGGATTGCAAACTAAAACGTAAACATGGTGTCTTTCTCTTCCCTCCCAGTGCCCATTCAGTCACTCACCTCCTAGTATCGCACTCTTTTATTCGTTCTGTCCCAGCCTACCAGAAACATTGAAAAAAAAACACTTATGGCATGTGTCACATGTTACAGTTCAAGTGGTTCATATGGCTTCAATAATGGATTTAAACCTGTTCAAATTTGACAATCATTAACTTTTAGTTTCAACTACAGTGACTGACTAAGCCTAGGCTACATCATCAATGAACCCCCCCCACACTATTCTATAGCAAAACCTCTACCGTACCTACCCGGCCTTTTCCCTGTACCTTACCCTGCTGCAGCAGACTAGGGCCCTGATTTTTAGAGTTTGGCAGAGGGAGTTACTCCTTCACAAACATAACGTATATCCCGTCCGCCGTATTACAAGTTGTAATACGGCAGATGGGATATCTGTTACATTTGTGATGGAGTACCCCCTCTGCCAATCTCTAGTCTAAATCAGTCCCTAAGCCAAGTATCTTTCCCTTACTTCCAAGCAAATGTATTTGATTTAAATAATTTGTGTTTGAGGGTGTGGCCAGGAAGAAAGGTGGGATTGTGTGTCAGTGATTTTGTGTCTTGCAGATGAGATACTCTGTGACAAACGTGCCCAATAAAATCTAAATATGCCATTCCTTTCACTGTACTGCAGTGCATTAATATTCCTACCGTCTACTTACAGCACACAGGATAGCTATTATCTGCATGTTATACATGACGTGTGTGACATTTTAATCATCTGCCTCTTTAAAGTCAGGGTAGAATTGAAAGGCATTTGGAGAAGAGCAGGGCCATTGAAATCAAAGATAATTTTTTGTCCATTGCAGCTGCACCAGCTGCAGACTGCACAGAGTAGCAAATTTGCACCCGATGCGCTAGCTAGCATGCTTCGAATCATTTAGCACAACAAGAATAGAATACTTGTACTCCATACTGGATGATGCCTTATTCATTAAACAGAGTTATTTTTCTTTTTTTCACACATAGTGTCTGTGTGGTTGACTTTTCTTTAGAAAATCCTTTACAAGAAAAAGGAATTGCTGTTTTTTTAATCTTATGCTGTCACCTTTCAGCCAGACATGTGAGGCATGTCTTGTTGAAAGCATGTCCCTGTGATTGACTTTCCTAATCACATCAAAAATTCCAATGGCCCTAGGGGATCAGCCAATGTTCTTATACTGTGCCACTATAAAAAAAAATTTAAAACAAGTGTTCGCACAGAGCATTCTTTACAATTTGTCTGTTTTATTTTTTTTCTTATTTGCTATAGCTACTCCTGCTGCTCCACCACCACCGACCTGGCAGGAGATCACGGCCCGGCTCTGGCGGCAGAGACTGGAGGCTACCAGGGACCATTATCAGTGACTGGTGGATGAGGAGGGCCTGGCACATGCCCCTTGGCCCAGTACCACTGGCCAGCTACCTGCGCCTTCAGCCTCCAGGCCACACCAGCGTCGCCTGCAGATTTGAGTCGCCTATGCCCGTCCCCAGGCTCATGCCACCCCCCTTTCAGACCGGCTCCATTATCGCCGCGTGCTGCATGAGCTGGCGCAGTTGGGCCGCAGGATGGCACACCTCAAGGCCTGCATCCAACATCTGGAGACCCTCGTAGAGAATGCCCTCTACTAGCTCTTTTTTTAATTTTTTGTTTTGGTGGGAAGGAGCTGTTGTGGGTGGAGGATGTGGGAATTTGGACAGGGCATTTTTGGACAATTTGGACATGATATATATTTATTTTGGAGATTCGTTGGAGACGGGGAAAGAATGTGGGAGAGTGGGAGGATTTTATATTTTAATATATATATGTTAGTAAAAGGAAAATAATTTATAATCGACTTTATGTCTGAAGTTTTTTTGGGTGTTTGAATTCAACTTTGCACTGATGCCTTTTTGCACATCCTGCCTTTACTATTTCTTAAAGTTTATGCCAGTTAGGAGGGTATACTGCCATTCCCTATATTGCCTACAAAAACATGAATAAACAAATAAATTATCTCATCTGCAATACAAGTTAGTTACGTGCTGAGGAAAGTAGTTCACTTCATCCCATAACTCTCTTACCTGAGTAGATGAAGTGATGGCTGGAGGCTGCTACCTCTGTCAATCTTCCAACACCTTACTGGAGGGTTTCCCAAGGTGCCTTCTTTATGGTAGTGGTAGTGCGCTAATAGAGAAGGCATCACAGCTAAGTCCCACTCCCACCTAGGTGATATCCAACTGCAGGATAAATCAAAAGATTCACAGGTAACTAAATTGAAAGAAAAAACAATAGTTAGTAGGTTATACATATACATTCATATTCTAGCTTTAGAAAGACTGAGGACAGACTACTACCAACATGACACATCAAAGAATACCACATATTATACCAAAAACTAGCAATAGTAAATTATTCTGAGCAATGGTGAGCATGGAATTTGAAAACCAAAGTTATGAAATCCTCAAGTCAGGGAAAATGTACTCAAAGTGTGTACTCTGTAGACAACAAGGTTAAGCGTTTTATTTACACATACCAACTCGAGTCGACAAGGTTAAGCATTTTATTTACGCATAACAAAGGCCTGAAAGATTATGTTGATGTTGAGGAATGATGTTCTTAGTTATGCGTTGTTGTGTATGTGGAACTGGCGTGGGCTATTGCTCAGGTAATAGAAGATCCTGCAATGAGTTGGTGTTGCATTTAACCACATCCGCCCCACCAAGTGTGTGATCTATTTGGTGTACATTAAGACACACTTCCAAAAACATCACACAGTCCGAGGGAAGAGGGTTAGGGGTTTAATGAGTGGATGGGAAAGGGGATTTGGGAAAAGGTGTGACAAAGACAAACACAACACAAGAACAATATTCATCAGGGTGATGAGCAGCACATCATCATCATCTATTTGGAAGGAAACAAAGGAATGAGTATGACACAGTGCAGTTAAATGCATTGCAAACAGTCATTCTGCCCCAGAGACCCAAGTTATCAGATATCCAAATGTTCTGTCTTCAAAGTTTGAAAAAATCCAATTATGGAGGGGTGAATTGAGACCACCCAGTTCTAAAAATATGATTGTTAAAAGAAAAATTATACTGTATTGCCAAATTTGTTGGTGCATCTGCATTGTCCTTGGGAATTTCCGTCACTGTTGGGTGCCTGTCTGGACTGGTCCAGTAGGTAAGCAGGAGTGTTGAGCTCAGCTAATGCATTTCATTTGTGCACGAGACGAGAAGGCCTATGGATTGTAACAACAGAAACTGTATTGTAGAGTCAAGGAGAAGGACAGAATGAAGGTAAGCTTTATGAGGAGTGTACCAAGAAGACTCAAAGGCAGAACAAAAAACAAGAGGACTCAGAGTTTCACTTTTGCCACCAGTGTAACACACACACTCAATAGCATTTCCAAAATCAACACACCTCTCGCCATTCCACATACCTGAGTCTCTAAGCCTCACAGTCATGGTTTTACTTTGAAGTCGATAACTTCCTTCTTCTAGCTGTTGATGAGTAAGTCCCACCCTGAGTCCTTCTATCCTACTCCTGACTCCGAGTAACTCCGTCCCAGTCGCGACTCGAGCAAGATAGACATGTAGCGCATTGCTGTTTGAGAACAGGTAGAGAAACAGAATTGCAGTATTTTGTATAGGTTTGTGTTTGTTAACTAAATTGACTGGTCTGGTCTCTGAAGAACCCCAAAAAAGGAGTGGACTGAACAGGTCAATGTTTGCTATGTAAGTTTGTAAAGGCTAATCACCTTCAGGAAAAATTATCAACCATCAGGCACCAAACACTGCAATTCATCAAAATCAAGTTTACTTTTAATTGAACACCCTCCCTCACTGACTTCCACCACATTAATCATCAATCATCACTCACAATCACTCACTCATTGTTGCAATAGTTGCAGTTAGCTCTTCCAAACCAAGCACAGGTAGGTTAGGTAGTAGGTACACAATTGTATCTTTGACACAGGCAACACATTGGAATTTGGTATTGGCACTCTTGTAAATCAATGATCTTCTGGGACAGCACTGCTAAGTGTTGCAAAAAAGTATAGGCATGCGAGCGAGGCAGGCATTGTCCCCAATGCATGCGCCCCCATGAAAAAAACACCTAACCAAAAAACACATACAAAGAAAGCCCTGTGGTACAACAGCCATCTTACTGTATTAAAAAAAACAAGGTAAGAAACTGGAAAGGGACTGGAGAAAGGAGTACGACCTTGACCTCAAAGTAAAATACAAAGCCTCAATAATATCTTATCATAAAGAATTAAAAAAGGCACAGGCTAAGTTTTATGAGGATAAAACCACTCAGGCATTAAACTCCCCGAAGGAACTCTTCAGAGTGGTCAAAGTCCTGACCACCCCCCCACGAAAGTAATGTGTTTCCTCATGCCATCAAGAAAGATGCAATGAAATAGCATCTTTCTTTCACAAGAAAGTGACAGATATCTATAGCCTATTTCAGGACATCACAGAATCGGCGCATGAGGGGTTAACTAAGGTCAGAGAATCAGCTCCAGCCCCAACTCTATCACAATTCCCCAGGCTCAACGAAGAAGCTATCCTCAACCTGATAAGGTCTACCAAATCTGGATCCCCGTTAGACCCGGTACCCCCTCATGCCCTACTTAAGGTGACAGAGGTTATTCTTCCCTCACTAACGGTGCTACCTAATAAATCACTAGATACTGGCTTGGTACCAAAACATTGGAAGCATGCTGTAATCAGACCTATTCTTTAAAAAAAACATCTTGATCCAGCTATACTTGGTAGTCTGCGGCCCATCTCACTACTTCCTTTGCTCGGCAAACTCCTGGAGAAACATGCCAATCGGACTTTAGCCAACTATTTGGAGGAGAATACAATTCTCCACCCCACACAGATGGGCTTTCGTGCCCACCATAGCACAGAAGCAGCTCTTCTGGTGGTGACAGAGGAACTGGAAGCCCTATTAGACAATGGATGGGCCGCCGCCATCATTTTGCTCGATCTTAGTGCTGCATTTGATACCGTTGATCATATCATCCTAAAAGATAGACTAAGGGAAGTAGGAATCCAGGATAAAGCGATGGACTGGCTTATCTCTTTTTTGGAAGACCGATCATACCAAGTGATGGAAAAAGGCTGCTTCTCTGACAGCCTGCCAATTAAATGTGGTGTGCCACAGGGATCGTCACTCAGCACTACGCTATTTAACATATACGTGCAACAGCTTGCCACCATAGTGCAGGAGTTTGGCATCTCGTTGCCTCTTACGCAGATGACACCCAGCTGATTGTCTCTCTGTCTAATGGTCCCAACCAAGGAAACCAACAACTGGCCCCCTACTTGAATAAAGTGTCCCACTGAATGTCGAACTGTTGCCTAAAGCTAAATGGAGAGAAGACAGAACTAATGATATTAGGTAACCTGGCCATACCCAGACCACTGAATAGTCGGCCAACTTGTATGGGTAATCCTCCTGACCCCAAACCCATTATAAAAAATCTAGGTATCTGGATGGATAGTACCCTTGCAATTGACTACCAAGCAAACAAACTGTCTGGAATCTGCTTCGGCCTATTAAGAATCATCAGAAAGATACTAGCACTCATCCCAGAGCTAGCATATGTTGCCCTAAGTGGGAAGGGTATGCCCAGACGTGGGTCTCATGCTCACTACACCACTGGATTCAAGCTAGCCTGGCTGATGAAGTGTGATGCCCTGAAACTGGTCCCAGGATGCTTGTTTCTGGTCCAGGGAGGACCTGGCTTGGCAGTTCGGGCTGGACTGTTCCCATAAGGAACAGGATCAAGACTGATTTGCATATGCCTGGGTCCAAACTGGGGTGGTGTGGTGAGCAAAAGAATGACAGATTAAACCCAGATCCTTGTGACTGGGGGAGAATGTTTGCATTGTCCAGCATTCCGTCCATCAATTGTTTCTTTTGCATATGTCACCCTAAGTGGGAAGGGTATGCCCAGACGTTGGTCCCGTGCTCACTACACCACTGGATTCAAGCTAGCCTGGCTGATGAAGGGTGATGCCCTGAAACCGGTCCCAGGATGCTTGTTTCCGGTCCAGGGAGGACCTGGCTTGGCAGTTCGGGCTGGACTGTTCCCACAAGGAACAGGGTCAAGACTGATTTGCATATGGCTGGGTCCAAACTGGGATGGTGTAGTGAGCAAAAGAATGATGGATTAAACCCAGATCCTTGTGATTGGGGGTGAATGTTTGCATTGTCCAGCATTCCGTCCATCAATTGTTTCTTTTGCAAATGTGAGACAAGGTGGTGCCCCAGAACTGTGGAGAGGGGCTCTAAGTTCCAGCCATTCTTCTTCCAGGTCTCTGGCTTGCTCAACAATCCACCTCTTGTATTTTGAGACATCCCCTTAAAAAAAAGGAATAACAGTAGGCAGAATATTTTTGGACCGTGGATCAAGTAGTGTGGCACAGATGTACTCTTTGGACAAAATGATGTCATTTTGCATTCTTGCATTACAAGCGAAGCAAAAGATTAAATTATCAACCAAAGCATGCGCTTCTGTGTTTTTGTTCCCACCGGCGAGTGAGAACCTTTCAGGCACCTTCTTTAGCTGGTCCTGTAGCAGATGCAACAACGGGATATTTTGGCCCATCATACTGTCCTCCTTGCTAACTTCCCTTGTGAAAACCTCAAAAGGGAGTAGCATCTGTGTCAGGCATTTGACTAGGTCCCATTTGTCCGCATCAATGGTAATAGCTTTCCCAATTGCAAGCCCTCCCCTTTGAATGACATAGATCTGTTTGTACTGCTCAAACACACGTTGCAACATGTAATAGGTCGAGTTCCAACGTGTTGGCACCTCCTGTATCAGGACTTTAACCGTGTCACCGACCTGTTGGATCCAGCGCGTCAGCCGGCTCGTATTTCCTTGCCTGTCCAGGAAGTCAGGAAGAAGGGAGGAGCCACGTCCCTACGGACGACCCGGAACAAGAAGAAGATGAAGGGTCGCACTGGAAGGAGAGCGAGGAAGAAGAAGGAAGCCAGCGTCGGGAGGAAAGTGAACGCGGAGAGGACGGGAGAATCGAGGAAGTCACCCAGAAAGAAGTGTGCGGTGAAGCAGCTTGTCGAGGACCTGACCCTTCAAAGGAGAAGCGGGAAGTACCGGCCGAAGCGGAGTCTCCTGCCCGCCGGTTATCCACAGAACCCCACCGCTTCCCAGGAGGGACGTGGCTCCATCAGGTGCATGCCCGGTTCCTAGTTAGGAACCAAAAAGTCGTAAAATAACAATAAAAAGAAGGAAGAAGGGGTAGGAGGGGCAAACAAGATGAATAGGAAAGGAGACGAACGAGGGGGAAAACCAGACAGAAAGAAAAAAGAAAGAAAAGAGAAAGAACCCTTAAGTTACAAAGAAAGAGACAGAGGGGCAATAATCAGTGAAATAACTGTTTTGGGGCTATCTAATTCTTTTATTTTTAGTCATTCTCTTGCTTTTGCTTGCTTTGCTAACAAGCACTCTCCCCAAGTAGTAGACTGAATTCACCATCACTAACCTACCTATTCTAAGTAAAACAAGGGTAGACACTTACCTGCTTCTTTGCTTCTATCGAGGGTGCTGGCGGAGAGGAACTACGAAGGACCTGGAAAAGAAGAAGATGTTACGAAACACAAGACTGGAACTTATTTTTTTGACAAAAGAATAATTTTATTTTCTTTGAAATAAAAAATTACAAAGACCCTTGTAACTATCCTGAGTAGTCAATTAAGCACCAATTCCTACTGACGGTCACAAACTGGTACTCTATCAGCATGATGAAAATTCTGCAACTGTGTCTGGGCTTTAAAAGAATGGCTAAAATGAGTACAGATTCTTCTGCAGGTGGTCAGTATGTTTCTGATTATGTCTTCTTTTTTTAGAAAGTCTTGCACAACCAGGCTGATGCAACGCGGCAGACACAGGACCCAAAAATAGCCACTGTCTGCCATGGCCTTGACTATGTTACTGCCATTTTCAATGGCAACAAATCCAATTCTAAGACCTCTGGGTTGCAGCCATTCAGACACCTTGATGTTAACTTCATCCAAGATGTTAGCAGCTGTATGTGATTTCTCCATGGCATACATGGCTACTGTTGCATGCCACCGAACGCTCTTAAAACTTCCATCAGTGCCAAGACCTGTGGATAGCTTTTTCTTTACCCCTGAAAAAAAGAGCCAGTGTGCAGTGATGCACATGCAATCAGTTGCCTGACAACTGGTTCACATGTCTGTCATCAGGTGGATAGTGTGAACAACACTTTGCTGCAAAGCTTGTCCAACCCATTGCAGCACATCGTGATGCAGCGCTGGAACAGCAACTCTGGCAAAATAGGTCCGACTTGAAACCTTTCATTTTGAGCGAATGGTTGCCACAAATTCTAAGAATCCCACTCCTGCCACAAAAGAAAAAGGGAGGAGGTCCAGCGCTAACATTTTTGCCAGCTTTCCATTGCACAAACGTGCCATTGGGTGGTTGCGGGTGGAGGGCCCCTCTTGCCTAAACATGTCTTAAGAGTAGCCTATATTTTCTTCTTTTCTGGGGCCACTGATGCAGGTGACTTTTGAGAAGTAGGTGGTGATAGACTCAGTGTGTGTCATGGTGTGGCAGTCACTGTCTGCTGTGGTGTCTCCACCTGACTCTGAGTTTTCTTGTGCCGTTGTGAAGTTGCTGAGGCGGGTGATTCTGCTGGCGCACTGCTGGGGACAGGGCTGCTTTGCATGACGATGTCAACCTCTTCATCCTCATCATTACCTTCCACCCTGATTAAACTTGTAGCTGATGTTCCCCGGCTCTCCTCACCTTCACCACCACGACCGCGTTCAGCAATTTTTTTAAGGTGCTCCTCCCACCGGATTGCTTGATGTTTTTTCATATATGTTGTTTGACCTCCAGTACCATAATGTGAACCAGGCTTACCTCGACGGACATTTGTGTGACAAATGGTGCATATTGCAATGTGGTCCCCTGTGTGCTAACCATAAAAAAGTCCCAAAGTGGGAGACGTACTTTATTACTGGGCCACTGCCAATCCTGAAGAAGAACTGGATATGTTGTTGATTGCCTCTCTGCAGTTCATAATTCTACTAAGGTAGGGGTTGGTGCAGGTCTCAGCTGGGGCTTTCCAAATATGGAAGCAGGTGGTGCTACTTGTGCCACATTCCTCGGAGCAGGTTGAATAATAATGTCGGACTCCTCTATGACAAGCTCGTCATTGATATCCTCCTCTTCATCCCCTTTAATAATTCTATGGCTTTCAAGAACTTTTCTTTTCCCTTGCCTCTCCTGGCATATCCCGGACTCTGCCGGGGCCTACTCCTTGTCCCTATCATCATCATCAGAAGCGGTGCTTGGAGAAGATGGTGGAGTAGTACCCTTCCTTTTCCTTGCTGGAGATCTGGGAGCCAATAATTCTGAAAGAGGAGGTTCTTGCTTGGCAGGACGATTGACCTCATGTTCATCTCCAACTTCAGGAAAATGTACTATTGCTGGCTATGGCTGCTGTCCTCTGTGCTCTGTTTCCTGAAACGATTGGGTACTACTTTGCGAAAGGGACAAATCCAATTCAGCCTCACTATTCGTCGATGTCGCCATGATTTCAGTGGCTGCCTCACTGACAGACATGGTCTTGGGCCTAGGTTGGGGTGATGCTATTGCGGGGGTGCTGCTCCCAGGTTCCTCCCCGGAGGCCGGTTTGGCAGGCACACATCTCCCGAAAAAGGTTGTGGTCGGCACGCCACAGGTGGAAAGCGGCTTCTTCTCTCTTTCTTGGGAGCAACTTTCTTTGGGGCCATCTTAAAGCTCTCAGTTGGCAGTGGCACTCAGCTGCACAAGCAGTCAGATTGGAGGACTGACGTCACTGTACAGGCCTTCTGTTTGGCAGTACTACAGGTGATGTCTCTTCTTCTCTCGTGCACCTAAAAGCAAACAAGCAAGACAAACATTTAGTGAAATGTGGCATTGTTGCAGTTTGAATTAGTACAGACCAAGGCAATATTAGTGGAGTTGGTTACTTAGGTAATAATAAATCAATCACTTTAAAGTCAAACCACACCACTATAGCAAAAAAAAAATCTTTAAAATCAGGATAACACAACATACAGATTAGCTCTTTGCTTTATGTCCATATATTCTAAAGGAAACACCTGTGGCACTCAGGGAACTGCATGGGTAAATGGAAGAATAATCTTTAAAAAAATTAAGGTTAGTGTACGCCTATGGCAGGCAATGTGGTCCAGGGGGAAATGGAATAATCATTAAAAAAAATAAATGATGCTGATGTGTCTGCAGTGCACCGCAGCCAGGGTGTCCAGGAGGAAGTGGAATTATAACTAAAAAAATGTATGCTGTTGTGAAGCTCAGCACCAATGGATGGATGGATGGATGGATGGATGGATGGATGGATGGATGGATGGATGGATGGACGGACATACTGAGACAAAATGCAAAAAAACGTTTTATATTACATTGAAAAAACAAAAGGAAAAAAGAGAATTGAAAACAATTAAAATGCAATAAATACAAAAACATTTTTTAAAAATTCAAACAGAAACTTTGGAATGAAAAATTAAAATTTAAAATTAAAATAAAAAGCAAAACATTTAAATTAAAAAATTAAAATAAATTAAAATTAAAAATTAAAATACAAAAATGATCAATAATTGCTGATGTTTGTATGGGAGGATGAGAAGAAACCTATTGTGAGGCAAGGAGGTGCAATATAAAAAAAATGCAAAAGAGGCATGTATTATATAAGCACTGTTCATCAAAATGATATTCTTAATATATATATATATATATATATATATATATATATATATATATATATATTATCTACTGGCGGTCGCCAGTAGATAGTTATAGTTAAAACCTATTATCCATAGGAAATCCGCGACATTCTATTTGAAATAACGTTGGCGCCGGTTGACGAATCTTCGCGAAAGTTTCCAACTTGTTGGGGCGCTCCGGTCCGCTCCTATCCTGAAAGTCTCGGGGTGATACGTCAAGCGGGGGCCGAGAAAAAAGGGGGTCCCAAAACGCGTTTTCCCCATTCATTTTTCCATAGGAACCTTTAGTCGCAGCTACAGCCCGAACTGCTGAACGGAATTACACCAAATTTGGCAAAGAGGTAGCCCTTGGTTCAGTGTCGTGCCTTTTGCTTAAATAGTGTAAATCCGTTCAGTAGTTCCTGAGAAAATCAAAAGTAAAGTCACATATATATCTGGGCGGAGCCTAACCACACATGTCATCGTGAGATCTGATTGGCTGTCAGCACTTCATCCTGGAATTGCTGGCAGCCATCTTGGGACCAATATAAATGATAGTACCTCATTGAAATGCATTGTAGTGAATAGAAGATTTTGAGGGTCACCAAAAGGAGAACTATAAAGGGTGATTACATTAGAATTTATTTGTTGATGGTACCATACTAATTTTAGGAATTGTGGTGTATTCTAAGGTGATTTTACCATGTGAAAAACCTTCTGCTGGGATATCATGAATCATGTTTGAGAGAACACTATTTTCTCATGCTTGTCCCATGGAGGTTTGGAAGGTGCTCCAGAAGCTAAAATGAGAGCATATTTTCTGTAAATTCACATTATCTTTCTCACTCATGTGAGAATGAAGTCTGACATTCTCAGTAAAACATGTACATCCAACAAGGGCAGAGACTGTCAGTTGATTCCTTTGTGTTCTACTGCAGCTTCCCAGAGTGTTCTAAAGAACAACTAGAGTGCTAACAGCCTTACTTATGACAAAAGTATGGCACACCTGAAGCCATCTTGATTGGACTAAACTGGTAACACTTAAACAATTTAATTTAAAAAGGAACAAAATGATGGGGTTCATTTTGTCATAGTAATTATGGTTAGTGCTGTAGAAAGAAAAATTAGGACATGTTTCAAGTGTGATCTCAAATATCTTCCTGTTATATTTCAACAGGAGCAGCCTGCCAGTTGATGCCTTTGTGTTCTACTGCAGCTTCCCAGAGTGTTCTAAAGAACAACTAGAGTGCTAACAGCCTTACTTATGACAAAAGTATGGCACACCTGAAGCCATCTTGATTGGAATAAACTGGTAACACTTAAAACATTTAATTTAAAAAGGAACAAAATGATGGGGTTCATTTTGTCATAGAAATTATGGTTAGTGCTGTAGAAAGAAAATTAGGACATATTTCAAGTGTGATCTCAAATATCTTCCTGTTATATTTCAACAGGAGCAGCCTGCCAGTTGATGCCTTTGTGTTTTACTGCAGCTTCCCAGAGTGTTCTAAAGAACAACTAGAGCGCTAACAGCCTTACTTATGACAAAAGTATGGCACACCTGAAGCCATCTTGATTGGAATAAACCGGTAACACTTAAAACATTTAATTTAAAAAGGAACAAAATGAGGGGTTCTTTTTGAAATAGAAATTATGGTTAGTGCTGCAGAAAGAAAAATTAGGGCATGTTTTAAGTGAGATCTCAAATCCTCTTCTATTTCATTAGAAAATTCTGACATGCAGACTGAAACAATCACTTTCAATACCAGCAGCAGACTACCAGTTAACTCCCTGGTGAGCAGTAGCTTTACTCCAGTGATCTAATGAGCAACTAGAGTGCTAACATTCTGAATTTATGGCAGATGTGAGACACATCTGAATGCCTTCTTGATGGAATCAAAGTAAAAAACTGAAAGCATTTCCTACTGAGGAGACTGCAGTAAATGAAGAAATTAGGAAACTTCATAACAAAGAAGTCTTCCAAGATGGCCACCGGTGAAAAAGAGCCCAAATGTAGCACAAATATTACCCAGATGTAGCCCACATATAGCCCAATGACAAAAGTGTGCAAAACACTTTTTATTTTTAGATTTTTTGCAGTTTTATGTAGTGCAGACTGGTCAGGTATTGGAGCATTGCATCTTAAAACATGACCCCCTACACTACAAAAACACCACTGCACTACCTTAAACCCTAAAACACTACCCCCAGCATGACCCCCTACACTACACAAGCACCACTGCACTATCCTAAACCCTAAAACACTACCCCCAGCACGACCCCCTACACTACCCAAACACCACTGCACTATCCTAAACCCTAAAACACTACCCCCAGCACGACCCCCTACACTACCCAAACACCACTGCACTAACCTAAATCCTAAAACACTACCCCCAGCACGACCCCCTACACTACCCAAACACCACTGCACTACCCTAAAACATGACCCCCTATACTACACAAACTCCACTGCACTACCCTAAACCCTAAAACACTACCCCCAGCACGACCCCCTACACTACACAAGCACCACTGCACTACCCTAAATCCTAAAACACTACCCCCAGCACGACCCCTACACTGCCCGAACACCACTGCACTGCCCTAAACCCTGAAACACCAGCCCCTGCATGACCCCCTACACTGCCCGAACACCACTGCACTGCCCTAAACCCTGAAACACTACCCCCAGCAAGACCCCCTACACTGCCCGAACACCACTGCACTGCCCTAAACCCTGAAACATCACCCCCAGCAAGACCCCCAACACTGCCCTAACACCACTGCCCTAAACACTGAAACACCACCCCCAGCAAGACCCCCTACACTGCCCGAACACCACTGCACTGCCCGAAACCCTGAAACACCACCCCCAGCAAGACCCCCTACACTGCCCGAACACCACTGCACTGCCCTAAACCCTGAAACACCACCCCCAGCACGACCCCCTACACTGCCCGAACACCACTGCTCTGCCCAAAACCCTGAAACACCAGCCCCAGCACGACCCCCTACACTGCCTGAATACCACTGCACTGCCCTAAACCCTGAAACACCAGCCCCACCACGACCCCCTACACTGCCCGAACACCACTGCACTGCCCTAAACCCTGAAACACCACCCCCAGCACGACCCCCTACACTGCCCGAACACCACTGCACTGCCCTAAACGCTGAAACACCAGCCCCAGCACGACCCCGTACACTGCCCGCACACCACTGCACTGCCCTAAACCTTGAAACACCAGCCCCAGCACAACCCCGTACACTGCCCGAACACCACTGCACTGCCCTAAACCCTGAAACACCAGCCCCAGCACGACCGCCTACACTGCCCGAAAACTACTGCACTGCCCTAAACCCTGAAACACCACCCCTGCACAACCCCCTACACTGCCGGAACACCACTGCACTGCCCTAAACCCTGAAACACCACCCCCAGCACGACCCCCTACACTGCCCTAACACCACTGCACTGCCCTAAACCCTGAAACATCACCCCCAGCACAACCCCCTACACTGCCTGAGCACCATTGCTCTGCCCTAAACCCTGAAACACTAGCCCCAGCACGACCCCTACACTGCCCGAACACCACCGCACTGCCCTAAACCCTGAAACACCACCCCCAGCACGACCCCCTACACTGCCCGAACACCACTGCACTGCCCTAAACCCTGAAACACCAGCCCCAGCAAGACCCCCTACACTGCCCGAACACCACTGCATTGCCCTAGACTCTGAAACACCAGCCCCAGCAAGACCCCCTACACTGCCCGAACACCACTGCACTGCCCTAAACCCTGAAACACCAGCCCCAGCATGACCCCCTACACTGCCCGAACACCACTGCACTGCCCTAAACCCTGAAACACCAGCCCCAGCACGACCCCCTACACTGCCCGAACACCACTGCACTGCCCTAAACCCTGAAACACCAGCCCCAGCACCACCCCCTACAATGCCCGAACACCACTGTACTGCCCTAAACCCTGAAACACCACCCCTGCACCGCCCCCTACACTGCCCGAACACCACTGCACTGCCCTAAACCCTGAAACACCACCCCTGAACCACCCCCTACACTGCCCGAACACCACTGCACTGCCCTAAACCATGAAACACCACCCCCTGCACCGCCCCCTACACTGCCCGAACACCACTGCACTGCCCTAAACCCTGAAACACCACCCCTAGCATGACCCCCTTTACTGCTCGAACACCACTGCACTGCCCCAAACCCTGAAACACCACCCCAGCATGACCCCCTACACTGCCCGAACACCACTGCCCTAAACCCTGAAACACCACCCCTGCAGGACCCCCTACACTGCCCGAACACCACTGCACTGCCCTAAACCCTGAAACACCACCCCCTGCACGACCCCCTACACTGCCCGAACACCACTGCACTGCCCTAAACCCTGAAACACCACCCCCAGCACGACCCCCTACACTGCCCGAACACCACTGCACTGCCCTAAACCCTAAAACACCACCCCCAGCACGACCCCCTACACTGCCCGAACACCACTGCACTGCCCTAAACCCTAGAACACTACCTCCAGCATGACCCCTACACTACCCGACCACTGCACTACCCTAAACCCTAAAATACTCCCCCAGCACGACCCCCTACACTACCCGAACACGACTGCACTGCCCTAAACCCTAAAACACTCCCCCAGCACGACCCCCTACACTACCCAAACACCACTGCACTGCCCTAAACCCTAAAACACTCCCCCAGCACGACCCCCTACACTACCTAAACACCACTGCACTGCCCTAAACCCTAAAACACTACCACCCGCATGACCCCCTACACTACCCAAATACCAATGCACTACCCTAATCCCTAAAACACTACCCCCCGCACAACCCCCTACACTACCCAAAGACCACTGCACTACCCTAAACTCTAAAACAATACCCCCGCACGACTCCCTACACTATCCAAAGACCACTGCACTACTCTAAACCCTAAAACACGACCTCCTACACTACACAAACACCACTGCACTACCCTAAACCCTAAAAAACTACCCCCAGCACGAACCCCTACACTACCCAAACACCACTGCACTACCCTAAACCATAAAACACTACCCCCAGCAGTACCCCCTACGCTACCCAAACACCACTGCACTACCCTAAACCCTAAAACACTACCCCCAGCAGTACCCCCTACACTACCCAAACACCATTGCACTACCCTAAACCCTAAAACACTACCCCCAGCAGTATCCCCTACACTACCCAAACACCACTGCACTACCCTAAACCTTAAAACCCTAAAACACTAACCCCAGCACGACCCCCTACACTACCCAAACACCACTGTACTACCCTAAACCCTAAAACACTCCCCCCAGCACGACTCCCTACACTACCCAAACACCACTGCACTACCCTAAACCCTAAATCTACCCCCAGCATGACCCCCTACACTACACAAACACCACTGCACTACCCTAATCCCTAAAACACTACCCCCAGCACAACCCTCTTCACTACCTAAACACAACTGCACAATTTGTTACAGGTGTTGCAACGCAGGCCTGTGGTGCTTACTGGAAGTACCTGGTGGGCTAGTTGGGCCCCAGGGACTCTCAGGATTCAAGGTGACCTAATCCCCCAACTTAAAACGCGCCACGGGGCGTGTTTGCACAGTGGTGAAGGGAGGGGCGGGGCCTCAGGTGACATGTGCGCAAACACGCCCTGTGGTGCGTTTTAAGTTGGGGAGTTAATTCCCTTTGAATCCTGGGGGCCAACTAGCCCACCAGGTACCTTCAGTAAGCACAACAGAGTTGCGTTGCTGAGAGGTGAAAAAGGTGCGTGGCCTCGGAACGCCTCTCTGCAACTCAGCTCTGTGGTCCTAACTGTAGGTACCTGGGGGCTAGTTGGGCCCCAGGGACCCTCAGGATTCAAGGGGACTTAATCCCGCAACTTAAAACGCGCCACGGGGCGCGTTTGCACACATGTCACCTCAGGCCCCCCCTCCCTTCACCACTGTGCAAACGCGCACTGACTCTGGTTAGTCAGAGTCAGTTACCACCAGTACCCGTCTGAAAAAGTTGTGGGCACAGGATGATTTTGCAACAAGGCCTCTTTCTGCTCCTCTGTTGGTTCTTTCTGCACATCTTTTGCTTCTTTCTGTGCGTTTTTTCTTCTTTCTTCACATGTCCTACCTCTGTTGGCATAGTTAGAAACTAGCATTTAAAAAACCTTTGAAATTCACTTAAAAAATCATAGGTTTCAGGCACGTTATAGTTAGAAATTAGCATTTAAAAAACCTTTGAAATTCACTGAAACAACCATAGGTTTCAGGCACGTTATAGTTAGAAATTAGCATTTAAAAAACCTTTGAAATTCACTGAAAAAAACATAGGTTTCAGGCACGTTATAGTTAGAAATTAGCATTTAAAAAACCTTTGAAATTCACTGAAAAAACCATAGGTTTCAGACACGTTATAGTTAGAAATTAGCATTTAAAAAACCTTTGAAATTCACTGAAAAAACCATAGGTTTTAGGGAAAGTTATAGTTAGTTGGACATTGCACTCGTACAAAACCCGTGAAATTCCCCCGTTATAGTTAGTTCAGCTAACTATAACTCGCGCCCACGCAATGCACTGCTGATGACGTCACATATTACATCACTCATGACATGGTCAGTGACATCACTGATGACATCACTGATGACATCTCAAATGACATCACTGATGACATCATCCATGTGAGAATTTAATGCATCTTCTCACACCCTAATATAACTTTTGATACACCCACTCTAAATTACAGACTGCCATTCTCAAAACCATACACACTCCAATACCAATAAGTACATACCCACTCACTGATTCTTAGGTCTACACACACATCTACTCACTCACCCGTACAGTCACTCATACTTACAGTCACTCAGTACAGGACTATCATATGCACTCATACACCTATAAAAACACTCACACAACGCAACTCATCCATAGAGGTACTCACACACCTAGTCAGTCATGCAAATAATTAATCACACTCCAATTTACTCACCTATACAGTTATACACACCAGCTCACTAACTCATAAAAATACTAGCACATTCTTACGCTCCTATGCAATCATTGATGCAAGCACACACTCATCCATATAGCCACTCTCACAATCACACACTCTCACTTATAGCCATTTATATACTCCAACACACATATATACTGCCTTTCACATATGTAGTTACTCACACATGTACCACTGAGATATACATTCAATCACTAACACACCCATACACACACTCACCCACCCATACAGTCCATCACAAACGCACTCTTGAAACCATGCACCCAGTGAATCACCCACTCACACATATATGCACAGAGTCACACACACCCCACCCACACAAACACTGAGGCACCCATACAGATACTCAGAGAACCAATCCATAACCCATATAGACACTCATTTAGCTAGTCAGAAACCCATGCAGCTGCTTACACAACAACAGACACACTGATACAGACATTCACACAGTTTAGTCACTCACCCATGCATCCAGTAAGATACATTTAATCACTCACTTATAGACTCAGTCACGCACTTACTAAATCATCCATTCAGACGCTTATACACCCACTCATTCTTCAATACGCCTTTCCCTATATATATTAAACATATTTAAACTTTACAGAAACACACAGTCACTGGATGATGTCATCAGTGATGTCATCAGTGATGTCATTTGAGATGTCATCAGTGATGTCATCAGTGATGTCATCAGTGATGTCACTGACCATGTCATGAGTGATGTAATATGTGACGTCATCAGCAGTGCATTGCGGGGCGCGAGTTATAGTTAGCTGAACTAACTATAACGGGGGAATTTCACGGGTTTTGTACGAGTGCAATGTCCAACTAACTATAACTTTCCCTAAAACCTATGGTTTTTTCAGTGAATATATATATATATATATATATATATATATATATATATATGTAAGCTCGTGGGGTGACCAAAATTTGAGAAGCACTCGGACACGGGCCGCTTTTCCCCGTAAAAGCCTTTATTGGTTGAACAGCCTCATTTCCCAGTCCTTTAAAAGCATGAGTCCGCAGCCTTACGCGTTTCGTGAACATCACTTCTTCAGAGGCTGGCGCGGTCAAAAGGAGCATTACGTTCCACACCTCCCTTTATTCCCATATCGTACGCCGTTAGATCAGCTGTTCTGAATGAAAAGTACGTAAGGGCTTGTGGGAGATGTAGTACTCATTTCTTTTCCACAGATGGATGCTCCTTAAATAAATGCAAAATTTACAGCTCAACATGAGCCCCAGGAAATGAAAGTCATAATATGGGAATAAAGGGGAAAAGCGGCCCGTGTCCGAGTGCTTCTCAAATTTTGGTCACCCCACGAGCTTACATGTCTAGGCGGCTGTCCTGTCGTCGAGGAAGCACCACCCCACAAAGGGGGCCTGGAGTTCCAATTATGTGGAGCTCATAAAGGGAATGCGGACTTTGGATCAAGAATGACTTTCATTTCCTTGGGCTCATGTTGAGCTGTAAATTTTGCATATATTTAAGGACACTTGTCCACACGAATTTGGTGAAGCATTTAATAAAGCTATGGAACTGTAACCTGACGTTTCCTGGAATTGCTTTTTTAAACATCGGAAAGGAACAAGTGGTCCGTACCTGCTGTGCTGTGGTGATACCTGCGGTGCAGGTTTAATCAATATATATATATATATATATTCACTGAAAAAACCATAGGTTTTAGGGACAGTTATAGTTAGTTGGACATTTCACTCGTACAAAACCATAGAAATTCCCCCGTTATAGTTAGTTCAGCTAACTATAACTCGCGCCCCCATAATGCACTGCTGATGACGTCACATATTACATCACTCATGACATGGTCAGTGACATCACTGATGACATCACTGATGACATCTCAAATGACATCACTGATGACATCACTGATGACATCATCCAGTGACTGTGTGTTTCTGTAAAGTTTAAATATGTTTAATATATATAGGGAAAGGCGTATTGAAGAATGAGTGGGTGTATAAGTGTCTGAATGGATGATTTAGTACGTGAGTGACTGACTCTACAAGTGAGTGATTAAATGTATCTTACTGAATGCATGGGTTAGTGACTAAACTGTGTGAATGTCTGTATCCGTCTGTCTGTTGGTTTGTAAGCGGCTGCATGGCTTTCTGAATAGCTACATGAGTGTCTACATGGGTTATTGATTGATTGTCTGAGTATCTGTATGGGTGCCTGAGTGTTTGTGTGGGTGGGGTGTGTGTGACTCTGTGCATAGATGTGTGAGTTGGTGATTCACTGGGTGCATGGTTTCAAGAGTGCATCTGTGATGGACTGTATGGGTGGGTGAGTGTGTGTATGGGTGTGTTAGTGATTGAATGTATATCTCAGTGGTACATGTGTGAGTAACTACATATGTGAAAGGCAGTATATATGTGTGTTGGAGTATATAAATGGCTATAAGTGAGAGTGTGTGATTGTGAGAGTGGCTGTATGGATGAGTGTGTACTTGTATCAGTGATTGTATAAGAGCGTAAGAATGTGCTAGTATTTGTATGAGTAAGTGAGCTGGTGTGTGTATAACTGTATAGGTGAGTAAATGGGTGTGTGATTAAGTTTTTTGCATGACTGACTAGGTGTGTGAGTACCTCTATGGATGAGTGGCGGTGTGTGAGTGTTTATATAGGTGTATGAGCGCATATGATAGTCCTGTACTGAGTGACTAAGTATGAGTGACTGTACGGGTGAGTGAGTGGATGTGTGTGTAGACCTAAGAATCAGTGAGTGGGTATGTAGTTTTTGGTGTTGGAGTGTCTATGGTTTTGAGAATGGCAGTCTGTAATTTAGAGTGGGTGTATCAAAAGTTATATTAGGGTGTGAAAAGATGCATGAAATTATCACATGGATGATGTCATCAGTGATGTCATTTGAGATGTCATCAGTGATGTCATCAGTGATGTCACTGACCATGTCATGAGTGATGTAATATGTGACGTCATCAGCAGTGCATTGCGGGGCGCGAGTTATAGTTAGCTGAACTAACTATAACGGGGGAATTTCTATGGTTTTGTACGAGTGAAATGTCCAACTAACTATAACTGTCCCTAAAACCTATGGTTTTTTCAGTGAATATATATATATATATATATCCACACAAATCCCTCCGATGAGCGCAAGGAAGAGGCCACACGGGGAATCCAAGTTGAAGCTTTTAATAGGCAGCGTTGAGCATAATGCATTTCGGCCATCGGGCCTTCGTCAGATGCCGCTGTTTAACCACAATAGGTGCCACATCCCCGCCTCTAAATAGTCCTGCAGTCCTCCCATAGGTAGGAGCAAACCCAGCCCCCAATCATGTGATTGCCCACCAGCTGCAGCGTTGTAGACACTACAGCTCCCAGGATACACCATTACTGGGCAGGTGTTGCGTGGGGAAACCTCGATGGTAAAGAGTCCATTCGGGCTGGTGTCATGCCGGACAAGGCGTGATGTATCAGGTTAGCTGAAAATTTCAAAGCCTTCTTGGGTCCCCGCATACGATCCAACCTCAATTACAGGAGTCCAACGGGCCGTGAGTTTCATTTCAATGAATGAACAATTCCTCGTGAAGTCACGGGCTGCTCCTGGCAGCGGCCCTTCTTTTCCCTGCAAAAAGAGATGGGCTGGTGCAGTTCCAAAACCTTGGAAAAATGAAAAAACTGCAGAAGCAGGAGCCAGTGTGGCAACCAGCCAGTTTATGGAACGGGGCCTCTTAACGTGTCTCTTGCCGACGCGGTAACATCCACACAAATCCCTCCGATGAGCGCAAGGAAGAGGCCACACGGGGAATCCAAGTTGAAGCTTTTAAAAGGCAGCGTTGAGCATAATGCATTTCGGCCATCGGGCCTTCGTCAGATGCCGCTGTTTAACCACAATAGGTGCCAAATCCCCGCCTCTAAATAGTCCTGCAGTCCTCCCATTACCAGCATGCACTCTAGCACACACCCACTGGGGCGGGAATTTGTTGAATTAAAGCAAGTGTTCTGCAATGCTGTGGCTGTTCCCCATTTGACTGGCCTGTGAACAAGGACAAAGGTGTCCGAAACACGTAAGGCCCCCCTGAATGGATTTGTGGTCGGAACCTGTTTATGCTGCAGTCCTCAATAAAGTAGGTTCAACTTTCCATGTGTGCGGCTTCATGCAGGGGCAACCTTTTCATTGAATATATACATATATATATATAGTCAGCAAGATTTGGACTGTGCATTGGAAATGCAACGCAGAGCCCCCCAAGCAGAGGTATTGCCATGGAGAAGTTAGTTTCTGCAATGGGGAGAGAGGAGGCAGAACTGTACTGCCTGATAAGGGGATACAAGTGGTATAAGCCGGACAATCGTATCCTTGGCAAACTGTGTCGGAGTGTGGCACATCGCCTTGTTTGGGAACACCACTGGGTGCTTTGGATTCACTTCATCACTTTATGAGGTCTCCACGATGAACTACATGATCCAGCATGCAGCTTGCCTAGAGACGCTGCGTGAGGTGGTGCATACCTCTAAAGAGGAGGAGGGGCCGAGAGACTGCTACACTGGGAGTGGTCTCAGAAATGCTTTAAGAACTCCAGGTGAATCGACGATGCCTGTGATACCGGCACTGATGAAAGCCGTTCCGGCTAGAAACGCGTCTGCCACAGCGTTTCACGGACCTTTGGAGAGCAGCCACGCTTGAATTTGCTCTAATAAACCCACTTGTACCCCGGAGCTGTGTCCTGCCTACTTCTGATCTGTAAGTGAGCATTTGGTTGTGATGTTGGGCCGGTATCGCTGACACCGGCATAGGACACGCCCTCTCGGTCAGGAGCGCTGCGGGAGTCAGCAAGATTTGGACTGTGCATTGGAAATGCAACGCAGAGCCCCCCCAAGCAGAGGTATTGCCATGGAGAAGTTATTCTCTGCAATGGGGAGAGAGGAGGCAGAACTGTACTGCCTGATAAGGGGATACAAGTGGTATGAGCCGGACAATCGTATCCTTGGCAAACTGTGTCGGAGTGTGGCACATCGCCTTGTTTGGGAACACCACTGGGTGCTTTGGATTCACTTCATCACTTTATGAGGTCTCCATGATGAACTACACGATCCAGCATGCAGCTTGCCTAGAGACGCTGCGTGAGGAGGTGCATACCTCTAAAGAGGAGGAGGGGCCGAGAGACTGCTACACTGGGAGTGGTCTCAGAAATGCTTTAAGAACTCCAGGTGAATCGACGATGCCTGTGATACCAGCACTGATGAAAGCCGTTCCGGCTAGAAACGCGTCTGCCACAGCGTTTCACGGACCTTTGGAGAGCAGCCACGCTTGAATTTGCTCTAATAAACCCACTTGTACCCCGGAGCTGTGTCCTGCCTACTTCTGATCTGTAAGTGAGCATTTGGTTGTGATGTTGGGCCGGTATCGCTGACACCGGCATAGGACACGCCCTCTCGGTCAGGAGCGCTGCGGGAGTCAGCAAGATTTGGACTGTGCATTGGAAATGCAACGCAGAGCCCCCCCAAGCAGAGGTATTGCCATGGAGAAGTTATTTTCTGCAATGGGGAGAGAGGAGGCAGAACTGTACTGCCTGATAAGGGGATACAAGTGGTATGAGCCGGACAATCGTATCCTTGGCAAACTGTGTCGGAGTGTGGCACATCGCCTTGTTTGGGAACACCACTGGGTGCTTTGGATTCACTTCATCACTTTATGAGGTCTCCACGATGAACTACACGATCCAGCATGCAGCTTGCCTAGAGACGCTGCGTGAGGAGGTGCATACCTCTAAAGAGGAGGAGGGGCCGAGAGACTGCTACACTGGGAGTGGTCTCAGAAATGCTTTAAGAACTCCAGGTGAATCGACGATGCCTGTGATACCGGCACTGATGAAAGCCGTTCCGGCTAGAAACGCGTCTGCCACAGCGTTTCACGGACCTTTGGAGAGCAGCCACGCTTGAATTTGCTCTAATAAACCCACTTGTACCCCGGAGCTGTGTCCTGCCTACTTCTGATCTGTAAGTGAGCATTTGGTTGTGATTATATATATATATATATATATATATATATATATATATATATATATATATATATGTATGTACGTATGTATGTATGTATATATGTATATATATATATATATATATACCTTCTCTGCTGAACCGAAAATAAACTGCTGAACAGAACGAGTGGGCTCCTGTCGATCCTTTTCCTTGGGATTTGCATTTCTTTGGATATATACATATATATATATATATATATATATATTATCTACTGGCGGTCGCCAGTAGATAGTTATAGTTACAACCTATTATCCATAGGAAATCCGCGACATTCTATTTGAAATAACGTTGGCGCCGGTTGACGAATCTTCGTGAAAGTTTCCAACTTGTTGGGGCGCTCCGCTCCGCTCCTACCCTGAAAGTCTCGGGGTGATACGTGAAGCGGGGGCCGAGAAAAAGGGGGGTCCCAAAACGCCTTTTCCCCATTCATTTTTCCATAGGAACCTTTAGTCGCAGCTACAGCCCGAACTGCTGAACGGAATTACACCAAATTTGGCAAAGAGGTAGTCCTTGGTTCAGACTGGTGCCTTTTGCTTAAATGGTGTAAATCCGTTCAGTAGTTCCTGAGAAAATCAAAAGTAAAAGTACATATATATCTATGGGCGCGTCGGATACGCGTACCCTCAGCGCACCCTGCGCGCACCGTCCCGATCACGAGCTGCATGCTAATTGGCTGTCAGCTGGCTGTCAACATTCCGATTCAGGAAGTGTTGGCAGCCATTTTGTCCCTCGGTAGAACCGAGGGACAGAAACAAGTGCGGAAAGCGCAAAAAGGGGGCAGGGTAGAAACACCCTAACCCCCTAGGTGTGCTCAGGGGGTCCCACAAGGACCCCCTGGGCAAAAAAAAGCATTTTTTTTTAAATCGGCAGGATGCGCTCAGGGTGCGCGTATCCTGCCGAAAAAAAAAAATCGAAGCGCGGTCTCCCGCGCTTCGATGTTAATTGGCCCCCGGGTGGGCCAAGTCCCGGGGGCATGGGGGGGGGTATTTATAATATGAGGGGGGCCTCTAAGGCCCCCCCAAGCCCCGGGGTCCGCTACCCCACGGGGCTTTAAAAATAAATGGTGCGGGAGGGCTCTCGGCCCTCCCGCAGCCCCGGGGACCGCCACCTCCCCGGGGCACTAAAAAATAAAAAATGGGGGTCCGTTTTGGACCCCTGAAGCCCCGGGGACCACCACCTCCCCGGGGCTGTGAAATTGTTGGGAGGGGGCCGCGCGGCCCCCTCCTGGAGCCCTTGATGGCCCTGGGGATCACCACCCCCAGGGCCGGCTCCTGCAGTGTCCCGGGGTGCCTACCCCCGGGACACTGTAGTTTGCTATGACAGGACGGGAGCCTCGCGGCTCCCGTCCTGTCATAGCAAACTTGGTTTGCATTTTGAAAGAGAGAGCAGGAAACCTGCTCTCTCTTTCAAAATGCAAACCCAATTGCTTTCCACATGGGGAGCAACATGTTAGCTGCTCCCCATGTGGAAAAGCAATGCCTGCTCCCGTAGGACGCGGGGAGCCGGCTGGGACTGTGGGGGTATTGGGGACCCCCCACGGTTCCCAACGTTGTATATAGGCCACGGGGGATGGGGTCCCCGGGGAGAATACAAATTAGTACAAGGTGCTAATTTTTTTTTACGGTAAAATTAGGAGACGCGCATCCAGCGCGGCCCCTGGTGTGCACGTGTTGGATACGCGACCTGTTACACGTTTGGTACACGAATCAAACGCGTTGGGTGCGCGACCCCTAACGCGTTTGGTGCACGATTCCAACGCGTTGGGTACGCGAATCCAAGAAAAAAAAATGTACAAAAATTTCAGATATAAATGAAGTTTAGGTGTTTAGGTCTTGGGTGGCTCTAAAAGAGCCGTTCTGTTTTTTGGGATATTTTGGTACCTACAAGTAAGTACCGATGCAGAGTCTAAAGTTGATGAGGAAGACTCTGTTACCCTCATCTGTAAAATGTACACCATCTCTCCTATAGATGCCGTCCATATTAAAACGCAGATTGTTGTTGTAAATGGAGCCCATTCTATAATCTCTGAGATAAGCAGAAACAGCTTTATTGACGTGTTTCCTAGCTTTCTCAATCTGTGGACAAAATTTATTGGACCAGTTCCATTTCTGTCTTTGACATATATTAGAATATACAAAGTCAGTTTGGGGGAAAAGTGATATCAATTCTCCAAAGGTGTCCTTCATAAGCATTTCCAGACCTACCCCAGTCAAAGTGCCTAGGTCATTGCCACCACAGTGCACAATTATGAGGTCAGGGTGTTGGAGATGCAAAAAGGATTTAACCAATGGCATCAATTGGTGCCACTTTAATCCTCTCTGTCCAATCCATTTAATGTCTACATTTGGCAAAGCTAGGTCTTTGTCAATGCCACTGTTTTCTGCATACCTTTGGCTCCAGAAAATATAGCTGTGTCCCACAATCCACACTCTAAGCATCTTGAAAGGAGGTCTGGATGCACTCAGAAGGTGTCTGTATGTGAAATGGCAGTTTGACTACTAAAGTTTTTCTAAAATGGTGGATAAGATGCAGTTTGAAAAAAACTGAAAAAAAAATGATTGGCTGTTTGAGAATATTATAGACTAAAAAGTAGGGTGCATGTTTCTGAGTTTCAAGAGCACGTTTCTTATTGGTTAATGAAAAGCGTTTGAAAGGAACATTAGACAGGATAAGCTGATATTTTGAAAAGTCAAGCGCACTTGTTGTTTGGATTAGCAACATTGTGTGCTGAACTTGTGACCTGTGAGTTCAGTTCAGTGTTCCATGAACTGTTACTATGGTAACAGGCTGTAAGCAGATTGGGGGTAGGGTTGAAAGTTATATCAATTGGATAGGCTTGAAATGTGTAACCAATAGAAATGTGTGTTAGCTTTTGAATTAATGTGGGAAGTAATGTAATTTGATATTTACATGTATATGTGTGCAGAAAGAGAGGGAAAGTTTGCCATTTTTTGGTTTTGCTAAGAGCAGTGCAGTACAGACATTTGGTTTAAGAACATCTGGTGTGTGACTGACATACTTCTTAATCAACAAATTAATTTGAAAGGTGAGTTATTAATTTGTGAGGTGTTGTATGTTGTGTCTTTGTTTTTAATAAGACTAATGTTTTTCTCCTGCTAAAGTCCAGGGAGTAGTGTTGCTTGTCTAGAATCACACTGTGAGTCTGTGTGCATTTGGGCAACCACTGTGAGAGAAGCATTTGGGTACTTCATGTCTTTGCAGACAGATAACCGCTTTAAAACCTGTCATGTTGTCAAATTTTCGTAGTATTAGAAGCCAGTTATTGCTTGTGCATTCGCAGAATGAGACAGTCATTCACAGTAGACTGCAGTAGTGAATTTTGTAAAAAGTGTGCAGTCACCTTACCCCTTCCAGACTAGTGAATGTGTTTTGGAAAGGTCCAAGGAACTGTGTTGCTTGTCTAGAATCACACTGTGAGTCTATCTGCATTTGGGAACCATTGTGAGAGAAGCATTTGGGTACTTTATGTCTTTGCAGACAGATAACCGCTTTAAAACCTGTCATGTTGTTAAGTTTTCGTAGTATTAGAAGCCAGTCATTGCTTGTGCATTCGCAGAATGAGACAGTCATTCACAGTAGACTTCAGTAGTGAAGTTTGTAAAATGTGCGCAGTCACCTTACCCTTTCCAGACTAGTGAATGTGTTTTGGAAAGGTCCAAGGAACTGTGTTGCTTGTCTAGAATCACACTGTGAGTCTATCTGCATTTGGGCAACTATTGTGAGAGAAGCATTTGGGTACTTTATGTCTTTGCAGACAGATAACTGCTTTAAAACCTGTCATGTTGTCAAGTTTTCGTAGTATTAGAAGCCAGTCATTGCTTGTGCATTCGCAGAATGAGACAGTCATTCACAGTAGACTGCAGTAGTGAAGTTTGTAAAATGTGCGCAGTCACCTTACCCTTTCCAGACTAGTGAATGTGTTTTGGAAAGGTCCAAGGAACTGTGTTGCTTGTCTAGAATCACACTGTGAGTCTGTATGCAATTGGGCAACCACTGTGAGAGAAGCATTTGGGTACTTTATGTCTTTGCAGACAAATAACCGCTTTAAAACCTGTCATGTTGTCAAGTTTTAGTAGTATTAGAAGCCAGTCATTGCTTGTGCATTCGCAGAATGAGACAGTCATTCACAGTAGACTGCAGTAGTGAAGTTTGTAAAATGTGAGCAGTCACCTTACCCTTTCCAGACTAGTGAATGTGTTTTGGAAAGGTCCAAGGAACTGTGTTTCTTGTCTAGAATCACACTGTGAGTCTATCTGCATTTGGGCAACCATTGTGAGAGAAGCATTTGGGTACTTTATGTCTTTGCAGACAGATAACTGCTTTAAAACCTGTCATGTTGTCAAGTTTTCGTAGTATTAGAAGCCAGTCATTGCTTGTGCATTCGCAGAATGAGACAGTCATTCACAGTAGACTGCAGTAGTGAAGTTTGTAAAATGTGTGCTGTCACCTTACCCCTTCCATACTAGTGAATGTGTTTTGGAAAGGTCCAAGGAACTGTGTTGCTTGTCTAGAATCACACTGTGAATCTGTGTGCATTTGGGCAACCACTGTGAGAGAAGCATTTGGGTAGTTCATATCTTTGCAGACAGATAACCGTTTTAAAACCTGTCATGTTGTCAAGTTTTCGTAGTATTAGATGCTCCAGGAATCACGCTGTCACTTCCCATGCACTCCTCTAGTCAGCAATCCAGCACCATGTGCTAATGCAATCAGTGCGTCAAAACTTAAACACTTATAAATTCCCCTATGCACACTCCTTGCAGTACCCAGGCCTTAGCACATAGACTGCTACAAATCCCTATCTTCTACCCATGAAGTCCTCTAACCACCTACACACTTGTCTTTCAGTCCTTCAATTCTCAGGCAGTATCCATACACTCCAATAAAGACATTGTTACTCCCTATGCACTCCTCCAGTCAGCTATCCAGCACATATACTAATCCAAACACTGTGCCATAACCAAACACTTATAAATTCAGCCAGGCACTGACCTTAAAGTACTCTAATCATTCAGTCAGTACCCAATTACTCATGCAGTGTCCCAGGCTTTAGTACATAGACTGCTTCAAACACCTATCAAGTATGCATGTAGTCCTGTAACTACCTACACACTTGTTTTTCACTTCTTCAATTCTCAGGCACTATCCATACACTTCAATAAACACCTTGTTACTCCGCATGCACTCTTCCACTCAGCCATCCAGCACATATAGTAATCTAAACACTGTGCCATAACCAAACACTTATGAATTCAGCCAGGCACTCACCTTGAAGTACTCTAATCATTCAGTCAGTGTTCAATTACTCATGCAGTGACCCAGGCCTTAGCACATAGACTGCTTCAAACACCTATCCACTACGCATGTAGTCCTGTAACTACCTACACACTTGTTTTTCACACCTTCAATTCCCCAGTCAGTATCTATACACTCTAGCAGTCTCCTCTAGTGACCCATTCAGCTCCATGTACTAATCCATTCAATGCGCCAAAACCCAATCACTTAAAAATTCACCTAGGCACTATCCTTACAGTACTGTTTACATTCAGTTACTATCCAAATACTCATTCAGTGATTTAGAGCCTTAACACATACTGTGTTTCAAACTCCTATCCACTATACATGTCATCCTCTAACCATCTACGCACTTGTGTTTAAGGCTTTTAATTCCCCAGTCAGTCTCCTTACACTTCAAGAAACACCCTATCATTCCCCTTGCAATCCTGTATTGACCCATTCAGCACCATGTACTAATGCATTCACTCTGCCAAAACCCAACCGCTTATAAATTCACCCGGGCATTCTCTTTGCAGTACTTTAATCATTTAATCAGTACACAAGTACTCATGCAGTGATTCTGGCTTCTGCAGATGGACTGCTACAAATCTTTATCGAATATGCATGCACTCCTTTAATCACTTACACACTTATCTTACACACCTTCATTTCCCCAGGCAGTATCCATACACTAAAGCAAACATCCTGTAACTCTCTTTGCAGTGTTGTAGTGACCCATTCAACACTATGTACTAATCCATTCACTGTGCAAAAACTGAATCACTTTTAAATTCACCAAGGCACTCTCCGTGTACTACTCTAATCATTGTTTTGCAACCCAACTACTTATACAGTGAGCTAGGTTTTAACACGTGCAATGTGTTTCTATAGTAATTGAAGGGTATAATTTGTAAATTTATTAAAATTAATTTATTTATAATTATTTCTTACAGATATTGTTTATCATCATTAAAACAAACTTATCATGCCTAAAAAATCAAGAAAGAGAAAACGACAGCAAAATGAAAATTATTTGAACAAATCTGCAGAAGAAGTATTGGATGACCAACATCATGTGGCTAAAAAGAAAAAGTCTTTCGGTAAGACAACAAAAGAATTCCTTAAAAAAATTTCAAAGCCTAGAAATAGTGTACAAATTGTACAAAGTAAAAACAATGCTTCAACTAGAAAAAAGAATATGAGTAAAAAGAAAGGAGTAAATGGAAAATTACATTCAAACGATACAATGAATGGTAAAAGAAGGCAAAATCAGTATAAAGAAATCAGGAAAAAGATTTTTTATAATAGAGTTGTTTTTAACTTGCTTAAAGATGTTAAAAAATATAAAAGAAGAGCACTATTTTATAAAAAGAAAAAGTATATTGAATCCATTGTTCAAAAAGCTTTGGAATTAAAAAGGAAATTATTTATTTTAGTTTTGAATAGAATTCGATCACTACATAAACCAATCCATTTTTTGAAGGCCAAAAGTAAGAAGAAAAAAGTAATTAACAGAACTAATTTTTGTGAATTTTTTTTGGGTGAATGGAAACATAGTTCGAGTTCAGAGCCGTTCTTTAATGAAGAGAGTTATTTTCAGACCAATAATTTATTGCATGCAGTTGATACCAGTGGTCGTGCTTATGAGGTTAGAAATGGTTGTGCAATTGAGAAAGAGAAGATGGTTCCCAGAAATGTAGAAGAAGTGATAGCTGATGAAGCTCTAGGGAGACGTCCTAAAGCCCCAGTGTAGACTTGGGATTGCAGTAGTATTTGTAGTGTACGACAGGAATCTATTGATATTTTACGCAATTTCTTACGAGAGTATACTAAAAAAAGTGTTAAGCAAAAGATTAAGATGTTACAAGGACTAGACCCTTGCAGAGTGAGAAAAAATACTGGTTTGCAAGGTCATTCTCTGGCTTGTCTTTCTAGAAAAGTATGTCAAAGTGTTTTTCATCATTTTAGGATGTTAGCAGTACATCATTCTGAAATGCGGAAGTTAGTTAGAAGATTGTATTATGCAAAAAGTCCAGCACTTAAATTAAATGAGTTGAACAGTGCTCTTTTGTGTGGGTCAGTATCTGATGTGAAGAAGGTTTGTGATGAAATTGAGTTTTGTTACTTTGGTCCGGAAGAAGAGAGTGCAGAAACTGACACATTGATAGAAGAAAATGTTGAAGAGAATGTGCAACATACTACTCCCAAAAAATTTGAAGAACAAATTACAAAGTTTATGGTGATTTCAGGTGAAAGGCCAAATTATTCTTGTATTTGTTGCCGGCGAACTCACTATAGAAATCAGACTAGGAGTGTTGATCTGTATTTTAAAAGTGAAAAACAAAATAATGATGAGTGGAAGAATTTTGCAACTTATTTGTGGGTAGAGAATTGTTTTGATTTGGGTACTGATCAACGTATTTGTAAATATTGTTATAACAAATTGGATGAAAATAAAATGCCTGCTAGAGCTGTTCATAATGATCTAGAGTTGATAACTATTCCTCCGGAACTAATAGATTTAAACACGTATGAGTCTATTTTGATTCAATGTGTACACCCATTTCAGGCTATTGTTCGAATGGAGCCAAAAACAGGTAAATTGCCTCCGAGTGATTTACAGAGAGGATTAAAAGGAAGAGTTGTATATTTACCACTGGATTTAAAGAAAAATATTGACACTATTGGTGTAGAGAATGTAGAAAGTGAACCATTAGTTATTCTAGTTAATGGTGTTCCTACTAAGAGTAAGAAAATCTGGCAAGAATTAGTGGATGTTAGAAAAGTACAAAAGGCAACATTATATCTAATAAAAAACAATGAGTACTATAAAAATGTGTATGTGGAAGAAGAAGAAATACTTTTAGATGATGACACTGAAACATCAAGTGGTCAAATTGAAAAAGTGGACATGTCAAAAAATGAAGAAATCTATGAACATTATAGTGTACATCCACTTCATTCGAAAGAAGTGATGGGAAATACTATTGAGTTATTCCAAATGAAGGAAGCAAAGGGTACTCCCATCAGTGTATGGGAGAAAAGTTTGGAAGCTCGTTGTTTTCCGCAGCTTTTTCCAACTGGAAAAGGTGGACGATATGATGAACGACCTGTGCAGATTCCTGCATCTGAATATCGGACAACAAGATTGTATGCAGAAGATCCAAGGTTTCGACAATGTATCCCATATATATTTCATCTTTTGTTTGAGAGTGACTTATCTGGACTTTCATATGCAGTCAACCACATTTTGAAAACAGGAGTACATTTTCAAAATGTTTCTGCAAAGCAATTTATGGATAAAGTACATCAGAGAGACGATCATCTAGAATCTCAGTTGATTAATTTGATGGCATGTCAGCGTGGTACTAATGAGTATTGGTACCGTCGTCATGGAGAACTTAAATGCATGCTAAGGAACTTAGGAACTCCTACATGGTTTCTTACCCTAAGCTGTGCTGAATACGCTTGGGGTGATTTACTTGAATTTCTTCGTGAGGCAAATTCAAATGTAAAAAATATTGAATACAAGACACCTGGAGAATTGTGCTCTTTGGATCCTGTTAATGTGTGCAGGTATTTTAATCATAGATTTGAAGCTATGATGTCTTTTATCTGCAATAAAAAAATCCTCCTCTTGGAGAAGTTCTGGATTTTTTTTGGAGAAAGGAGTATCAAGCTAGAGGTGCTCCTCATATACATATGCTGATATGGATCAAAGATGCTCCTAAATTCGGAACTGATTCTGATGATACTGTTTTGTCTTTTATTGAAGAATATGCCACATGTGCTATACCCAAAAGAACAGAAGAAAACAACTTAAAACAACAAGTTTTACGATTCCAAAGCCATCGATGCGGAAAATACTGTCGACGAAAGTACAAGTGTAAGGAAAAGTTTTATACCAAATGTCGTTTTGGATTTCCACGTCCTGTAATATCCAAAGGAAGAGTAAACAGTTTTATGTCAGCTATGAGACATACCATCACTAGAAAGTCTCCAAAAAATACATACAATTTGAGAAGAAGTGAAGATTCAAAATATATAAATGATTATAATCCTGTTATTCTCTCAATGTGGAATGCTAATATGGATATTCGGGGGCCGATTCCGATCTCGGCCGGTAGTGCTCCGAATCGGATTCGGCTTTACCGGATCCGATTCGGAGCCCTGTTTCCCGACTGAACCGTACGTGGGTCCGGCCGAGCGAGTACGATGCGAAATCGCCGACCGACTCGTCCGGGCGTCCCGACCGCTCCGACTGACTCGCTCCCGGCTCGAACCGCTCCGACCGACTCGCTCGGACTCGACTCGCACAGCGCAATGGAGACGTTTCCCGGCCGGGTAAGTACGATGCGCGCCGCGAGCAGTCCGACCGAGCCGCGCACTCCGGCTCGAAAGAGCTGTCGGAGCCGTACTTTGGGGGTCCGTGTCGGACCCCCCTGTACGCGTAGCCGCGCGAGTCGCACACAGGGGGGGCCCATGGGTCCCCCCTACCTGTGCGTGTACGGCGCAAATCGCTTCGCCGCGTACCCGCTGTAGGGGGCGCCCTTGTCCGACTCGCACCCATTGAGTCAATGGGAGCCCGCGTACGCGTTGTACGACCGGCTCCCATTGACTTCAATGGGAGTCCGACCGACTCGAGTCCGATAACATACGGACGCATCGTACTCGTTCGGTCGGACTGCACGGGTCCGATTCGGTCGGAAATCTCTCCGGGTCCGGCTCGGTCGGAGAAATTTCCGGCCCGAATCGGAATCGACCCCTCAGTATGTTGCGGATAATTCCATTGCTGTTGCCCGGTATGTGACATCTTATATAACAAAATCTGAAAAGACAGAATTGAAAGAAATGTGGGAAGAGATTTCTCACGAGAAGAGTCTAAGTAAGAAATTATACAGTTTCAGTTTGAAGATGTTATCCCATCGAGAAATTGGAGCGTATGAATGCTCAGATCGGTTATCATCTGCAAGTTTATACTCAAAATCTAGAAGAATCATTTGGGTGAGTCTAGGTCTTGCTGCAACGCGAAATCGAGTACTTAAATCTGTTCAAGAAATTGAATATTTAGCAGAAAAAGAACCGGAAAGTACAGATATTGTGAAAACAAATATGTTGGACACATATTATCCAAATAGAAGTCATCATCTTGAGAACATATGTCTTTATGAAGTGCTGCAAAACTACACTTTTAAACGGAATACTACAGAAAACATCACTGATGGAAAATATGCAGTAATTGGTTCCGAAGGATGTTTGGTGAAACAAAGGAAAGGAAATTTGATTAATCACAGAAAACTGAGTTGTGACACTACTGATAAAAGAGAATTTTACTATTTTGCACTTTTGCAACTGTTCAAACCGTGGCGTTCAGAATTGGAATTACTTGGAGAATTTCAGAGTTATGAAGATTCCTTCCATGCTTGTAAAGATACCATACAATGCACTGTTTTTGCAAATTATGTAAAGATGTTGAACGATGAAATTGACCAAGAAGCTACTATTGCAGCTGAGATTGCTAGAGACAGTTCTCAAGACAGTCAAACTTCTGCTGCGATCAGTGAAGATCCACTAGGACAACCAATTGTTGAAAATGAAGCAGCAATTGCTATGAAGGAAGTTGAAACAGCAATGCTTCAAGGTCGAGAAGATATTATGGACTTAACAAACTTGGAAGAACAACTATGGGGCCGATTCCGATCTCGGCGGTAGGGCTCCGAATCGGATTCGGCTTTACCGGATCCGATTCGGAGCCCTGTTTCCCGACCGAACCGTACGCGGGTCCGGCCGAGCGAGTACGATGCGAGTCGCCGACCGACTCGTCCGGGCGTCCCGACCGCTCCGACCGACTCGCTCCCGGCTCGAACCGCTCCGACCGACTCGCTCGGACTCGACTCGCACCACGCAATGGAGACGTTTCCCGGCCGGGTAAGTACGATGCGCGCCGCGAGCAGTCCGACCGAGCCGCGCACTCCGGCTCGAAAGAGCTGTCGGAGCCGTACTTTGGGGGTCCGTGTCGGACCCCCTGTACGCGTAGCCGCGCGAGTCGCACACAGGGGGACCCATGGGTCCCCCCTACCTGTGCGTGTACGGCGCGAGTCGCTTCGCCGCGTACCCGCTGTAGGGGCGCACTTGTCCGACTCGCACCCATTGAGTCAATGGGAGCCCGCGTACGCGTTGTACGACCGGCTCCCATTGACTTCAATGGGAGTCCGACCGACTCGAGTCCGATAACATACGGACGCATCGTACTCGTTCGGTCGGACTGCACGGGTCCGATTCGGTCGGAAATCTCTCCGGGTCCGGCTCGGTCGGAGAAATTTCCGGCCCGAATCGGAATCGACCCTAAATGTTGAACAACAAGAAATATATCAGCAAGTGAAGCAACAGATTGACCATGGATTACTTCATGAAAATAAAGAATGCTCATGCACATGTTTTGAACCTATCCGGATGTATGTGAGTGGACAAGCTGGAACAGGAAAAAGTTTCTTAATAAAAGTAATGACCAGTTATCTACACAAAATAACTGAGTCACATTTGTCTTGTGTTGTAACTGCTCCTACTGGGTTGGCAGCACACAACATTAAAGGAATTACATTACATCATTTACTAATGCTACCTGTGGAGCATGAAAACAAATTGGAATATCATAAGCTATCTGGAGAAGCTTGTTATGAAGTTTCAAGAGTGCTGAAGAAAATGAAAGTTCTGATTATTGATGAGGTAAGCATGGTCTCAAACTTAATGCTTGCTTTTGTGCATTTAAGAATGCAGCAAATTCTTAAAACAGAGTACGATGTGTTATTTGGAGGAAAACATGTTATAGTTTTTGGAGATCTACTGCAACTTACTCCCGTAAAAGGACAACCAGTATTTAAAATGCTTGTGCATGAAGACACCAGAAAGTCTATGGGTAGTGTTGGAAACGTTAACATTTGGTCATATTTTGAATACAAAGAACTCATTACGAATATGCGACAGGCAAATGATGTTGATTATGGAACTATTCTTCAAGATGTAAGAATTGGAGTACTGACAGAACATGGGAAAGAGGCTTTACAGAGTCGGTTACTTTTGAATTTGTTTCCAAATGAAAATATAGTTCAGGAGAAAATATATAAGAAAATTGCAGAAACCAAATCAGTAATCTGCTTAATGCCAACACTGCGACAGTGTTCTATATTCAACATAGAAGTTTTGAAGCTCGAAAATGAAGAAATAATAAAAATGGAGGCCATTGATAAAATAGAGCATGAAGGAATCACTATTATTTTGACCGAAAAATTGCAAACAAAATTGCATTCTTTAGAAAATTCAATATCTAAAACTGCTGGTTTAGAAAAGAATCTATATGTATGTATAAACTGTCGGGTAATTTTAAGGCGTAATTTGGATGTAGAAAAAGGTTTAGTTAATGGAGCAATGGGTAAACTTGTGGATTTTGTAAATTATCAAAAAAGAGATGGAATTGAATTTTTAAAAATCAAATTTGATGAAATTGAAGAAGTAAAACAAATTGGTCATTGTTCAGTTCGTTTTTTGCTTGTAAAAGATTTATATGTCCGTAGAAAACAATTTCCACTTTCTTTGGCATATGCAGTGACTATTCATAAATCTCAAGGATTAAGTGTAGATAGTGCTTTGGTGAACATTGGAAGTACCGTGTTTAAAGAGGGTATGGCATATGTTGCTTTGTCCAGAGTCAGAAGTTTATCTGGTTTGTTTTTAATTGATTTTGATGACTCAAAGATTATTGCAGATACAAACTGTGTAAAAGAGTATAATAGATTAAGAAGAGCGTATGCTCCCAATTTAGGTCAGTTTCCTGTATTTGAAAAGCGTGTGGTAGGTCGAAAAAGAACACATGACAATATTTGTAGTAAAGTTATAGCAAAGAAAAAAAATAAAGATAATGTTGTAATTGCAAACAAGAAGACAAAGGACGCTAATGAAGACATTGTTGGTTATCAGTTTGAAAATAGTTCAGGTATCAACTGCTATGCTAACGTAGTAGTTAATGTTGTTTTTTTTCTTGAAAGTTTGCAACAACAAATTATGGAGAATCGGGAAAAAATATTTTGCTCCATGTTGTATTCTGTTTATGAAAAATTGAGGACTGATAAAAGTAAAATGCAAAGCGTTTCTGAAATTCGTCAAGTTTTGGATATATGTTGTGGATCAACACAATTTAGACAAAATATGCAACAAGATGCTCAGGAATTTTTAATGTATATGCTTACTGTATTGGAAAATGAAGGGATAGACATTGAAAATCTTTTCGGCCTTTGTTATAAATGGGAACATGTATGTGAAAATTGTATGTTTACATGTACCACTGATATAGACACAGAAAGATTTATATATTTGACATTACCAGAGTGTAAATCAGTATCTTTTAATAAACTAGTTAAAGCAGCAAATCAAAACATGAAGTGTACCCAATGCAAATCTGAAATGTTATCAACATTATTTATAGAAAAATATGGACAATATATAATTTTAATGATGCAACGTTGTACAGCTGATGGAAGAAAATTGGACACTTTCATAAAAAAATTTGTAGCAACTCAACTATCAATATCAGGAAGGACTTTTGTTGCAGTAGCAATTATTTTCCATCTTGGTGCTTCCACTACATCTGGACATTACACTGTGTATCTAAAATGTAATAAAGGCTGGACATATTGTAATGATGCTCAGTTGGTTTTTAAACAACGTTTGCCAAGTGAATTACCAAATTCTTACCTAATATTTTTAAAACCAAAGTTTTAGGAAGATAATTTGGCCTCTGAGGAATTTATTAATATGTATTAATACGATTACTATTGGACAATTTTAATGTAAAGGACTTCAACAATACCATTTGGCCAAGAGGAAAGGTGTATGTTTCAATTGTGGACTTTTTCTTGTACATTCTCTCTGCATATATTTTTAACCAACAACATTTACAGTGTATATAAATTTACATTTGAAAATTTTCTTAGGAGTTAGCATTTTTATATATATGTGATTTGCATTATATGCTATGTTATTTTTGGATGTAGTCTTGGGTTTTTAAAACAATATTATTTATTGTTTTTTTTGCCCTCTGTTATGTGATGAGTATGATTGAAAACACTGTTTCTAGTGAATTTCAATTTATTCTGATGACAGTAAAAAAGACAAACAAAATAATTTGTAAAATGATAAAATTATGCTGTATTGTAAAAAATATAATATTATATATTATAACTATTTTTTCTTCTCTTTCACAGATCGTAATTCTAAAATAACATTTTTAGAAATTTATTTTATAAAAAACAATTGAAAAATAATGTGTACCATTTTTTATTTATATTACTGTGAAGGTAAGTTTAACTAAGTATTAAAATGCACAATAGCCTGTGTTTGCACAGAGGTGAAGAAAGGAGAGATGGATGTAGTAGATATGTGTAGAAAGATGCTCTGTGCATGTTTTAAGTTGCACAATAAAGTTAACATGAATACTGAGTGTCACTGGGAGCCAAGAAACCCACCAGATATGTGCAGTAACTGCCAAAGAGTTGTATTTTAGAGACATATAAAATGGGATATAGTTTTAGAACACATATCTGCAAAATAGGTATATGGGGGCAGATTTACAAGCCTCTTGCGCCACTTTTGCGTCACTTTTCCCATGTTAAAAGTGATGCAAAAGTGGTGCAAGGGGCTTGTAAATCTGCCCCATGGTGTTCAATAGAGAGACGTAGTGGCTACTAGTGTTTTGGAAGCTTCAGGATTTGATGAAGGAAGGCACAACTTGGAGAATTGGTTTTATTTCTCTTCATTTACTCACTTTCAATATATGCTACAATGCACAGCATACATAGAAGGAGAGAAATGCCTTCATTTATTGATTTTTGTGCAGGAATTTGTGTCTTCCTGCACAAAAAAAACTCTACACGACACAGCTATCCTTGCACCGTGGTGCAAGGGTGCCTGTGTCATCACATGGCTGCAGTTTAAGCCACAGTGCAGAAGGAAGCAGAAACTTGCAACATATTTATGTACATATGTTGCATGCCTGTGCTTCGGAAGTACTGCAGTACATTGCAGCTAAAGAGCTTACAGTGTCATGCTGCAGCATTTCCTTATAGTTCTGCACTTATACATTCACCATACACCACAACTGCATTCTTTCAGTCAATTATGCACTACAGATACATTCTTCTAAACTTTCACACACTAGGATAAAAATTTAGCTCTTTTTTTAACCAGAGTAGGTAGTTCTGAAAAGAACTTTTTTTTTTGTTTTGTTGTTTTATATATTTATTTATTTATTTATTTTTGAACAATTTTTTATTTTTTTTATTTATTTTTTATCAGGAACAAAAAGTCAACGGGACCAACAAAACCATGAAAAAAAGCCAACAAGATGAAAAAAACTGTCATTTTAGAAAAGGAAAACCCAAAAAAATCAGCATTGGTGGTTTCTTTGTGCTGTGCATATTAAATCAATAGACTGCTCCCCATAGCATAAAAGTTTGTTGCATTTAATGCAAACAATTTTCAACTGGCCAAATTCAGGACGGATATCAGGATGGCCAGGTGAAGAGGCTGCCGTAGATGTACTGGCCACTGCTGCAGTTGGAATAACACGCAGTCTTCTGCACTCCTCCCTTGCTAGGTTCACTGGATGCAGTGTCTTGAGATGCTTTAGCATACTTCCTGTTCCACAAGGATATTTTTTGTGGGGTCTCCTCTTGATAATACTCGGCTGCATATTTTGCAGGTCACCTTCACTGCATTTACTTTTTTTTGCCCCTGAGGTATGGTGAAAAATTTCCACACCACAGAGGTGTATTTTTCTGGTCGTGGTGGCTCTGCAACAAAATCATCATCTGATGAATGATCAGAGTTGGAGGCAGGTTGCTGTCCAGAAGCCATTGTAAATTAAGCAGTACAGGTGTCCAACACAAAAGTATTGAAGTCTTCTAACTGAAGATGTTGTCCCAAGGAAGATCTAACAAAAGTGATTAAAATGGGTGGGGTCCTTCAATACTTAGAATAGGAAGTGTTATGAACCAATCAAATCTCTTTTTTATGGTCACATGGGATCCGCGTACAGTACACGCACGCAGCACGCATCCAGCGCGACTTCGCGAAAACGGATTTCAAAGTAATGTTTATTAAAAAACCCCAAAATACTATTTATATATTTATCTCAGATAATCTCTTGTGTTAATATTCAGGTTAAATATATATATATATGTTTATAGAAAATAAAACATTTCGCGGGATTCGCGTACCTACCGCGTAGAAGATATATATGACGTCACGCGGAAACGTGCAAGCGTCGCGTAGCGTAAACGTATTATGTGCGTATGCGCTTGAAATCGCGTACAGATCGCGTTACAAACGCGCAGTAAAATGCGTACCCAACGCACACCGTACGCGGATCCTCTCAAGAATCCTAAAATGGAGGTTAGGTTCCGCGTGGTAGTCGAGGAAGGTGCGCTTTGGGTGCGCGTCTTCAAAAAATTTAATTTTTTTTAAAAAAAGTAAATATAATATTTTAAAAAATATAAAAAATAAAAAAATGAAAAACAATATCAACATTTTTTAAAACATTTTTTTTCAATTTATAGAAAAATCATTAATTTTTTTTTAAATAAAAAATTTGAAATTAAATTGTTTAAAAAAATGTAGAAAAGAAATATCAAAAAAATAAATTCAATAATTAATACATTAAACAATTGTCATTGAAAAAACCTTTGAAATTCACTGAAAAAACCATAGGTTTCAGACACGTTATAGTTACAAATTAGCATTTAAAAAACCTTTGAAATTCACTGAAAAAACCATAGGTTTCAGACACGTTATAGTTACAAATTAGCATTTAAAAACCTTTGAAATTCACTGAAAAAACCATAGGTTTTAGGGACAGTTTTAGTTACTTGGACATTGCACTCGTACAAAACCTGTGAAATTCCCCGTTATAGTTAGTTCAGCTAACTATAACTCGCGCCCCGCAATGCACTGCTGATGACGTCACATATTACATCACTCATGACATGGTCAGTGACATCACTGATGACATCACTGATGACATCTCAAATGACATCACTGATGACATCATCCACATGATAATCTGATGCACCTCCTCACACCCTAATATAACCTTTGATACACCCACTCTAAATTACAGACTGCCATTCGCAAAACCATAGACACTCCAACACCAATAACTACATACCCACTCACTGATTCTTAGGTCTACACACACACATCCACTCACTCACCCGTACAGTCACTCATACTTACGGTCACTCAGTACAGGACTATCATATGCACTCTTACTCCTATATAGACACTCAAACAACGCCACTCATCCATAGAGATACTCACACACCTAGTCAGTCATGCAAATAATTAAACACACTGCCATTTACTCACCTATACAGTTATACACACACCAGCTCACTTACTCATACAAATAGTAGCACATTGTTACGCTCTTATACAATCACAGATACAAGCACACACTCATCCATACAGCCACTATCACAATCACTCACTCTTGCTTATAGCTATTTATATACTCCAACACACATATATACTGCCTTTCACATATGTAGTTACTCACACATGTACCACTGGGACATACATTCACTCACTAACACACTCTTACACACACTTACCCACCCATACAGTCTATCACAGATGCACTCTTGAAACCATCCACCCAGTGAATCACCCACTCACACATCTATGCACAGAGTTGCACACACCCCTCCCACACAAACACTCAGGCACCCATACAGATACTCAGACAAGCATTCAATAACTCATATAGACACTCATTTAGCTATTCACAAACACATGCAGCCACTTACACAGCAACAGACAGACGGATACAGACATTCACCCAGTTTAGTCACTAACCCATGCATTCAGTAAGATACGTTAAATCACTCACTTATAGAGTCAGTCACCCACCTACTAAATCATCCATACAGACACTTACACACCCACTCATTCTTCAATACGTCTTTTCCTATATATATTAAAAATATTTAAACTTTACAGAAACACACAGTCACTGGATGATGTCATCAGTGATGTCATTTGAGATGTCATCAGTGATGTCATCAGTGATGTCACTGACCATGTCATGAGTGATGTAATATGTGACGTCATCAGCAGTGCATTGCGGGGCGCGAGTTATAGTTAACTGAACTAACTATAACGGGGGAATTTCACGGGTTTTGTACGAGTGCAATGTCCAAGTAACTAAAACTGTCCCTAAAACCTATGGTTTTTTCAGTGAATTTCAAAGGTTTTTTAAATGCTAATTTGTAACTATAACGTGTCTGAAACCTATGGTTTTTTCAGTGAATATATATATAGTTAGGACCTTGTTTCTATTCAAAAAGCGTATTTTGATTTGCCAATATCTTTGGCTCCGTTTGATGAATCTTCGTGAAATTTTCAAAACTAATGGGGCGCTCCAGTCAGCTCCTGTCTCAAAAGTTTCAGGGTGATTCGTCAAGCGGGGGCCGAGAAAAAAGGGGGGTCCCAAAACTTTTCTCCATGTTAATTTCCATAGGAAATTTAGACAAAGCTACAGCCCGAACTGCTGAACGGAATTACACCAAATTTGGCAAAAAGGTAGCTCTTAGTTCAGAAAGCGCCCTTTTTTTAAATGGTGTAAATCCGTTCAGTAGTTCCTGAGAAATTTTTAAAAAAAACTTTCGATATCTGAGCACCGAGGAGGGTTTGCGAACCCTTCCGGGCGAGAGCTTGTTTCTGATTGGCTGCCAACACTCCAAACCAGGAAGTGTTGCCAGCCATCTTGTGACTCGGTAACCGAGTCACAAGAAAAGAGTAAAAAAAAAGGTAAAAAACAAGAAAAGGGGGCAGGGTAGAAACACCCTGACCCCCTAGGTCTGCTCAGAGGGTCCCACAGGGACCCCCAGGGCCAAAAAAAGCATTTCCTTTTATAATTTTGGCCGAATTCACGCAGGGTCCGCGTATCCGGCCGAAATTATTTTAAAAAACAAAGTGCGGTCTCCCGCGCTTCGTTTGTTAAAAATCCCCCGGGTGGGCCAGGTCCCGGGGGCATGCCAAATTATGATGTGGGGGACCGCCACCTCCCCGGGGCTTAATAATTTATGTGCGGGGGCACGTGGCCCCCCGCAGCCCCAGGGACCGCCACCTCCCCGGGGCTGAAATAAATAATGTGTGTGGGGGGGGCTTGAGCCCCCCGCACTGCCCCAGGGACCACGACCTTCACTGGACACTGTTTATTTAAATTTGGGGGTCCATTATGGACCCCTGGGCCCCGGGGACCACCACCTCCCCGGGGCTTTGAAAATGATGGGAGGGGGGCCGCGCGGCCCCCCTCCAGGAGCCCTTGATGGCCCTGGGGACCGCCACCCCCCAGGGCCGGCTCCTGCAATGTCCCGGGGTGCCCACCCCCGGGACATTGCTGTTTGCTATGGCAGGGCGGTAGCACGGCTCCCACCCTGCCATAGCAAACTCTGCTTTGGTTTTTGGATGTGAGAGCAGGAAACCTGCTCTCACTTCCAAAAACCAAAGCAGAATTGGTTTTGCACAAGGGGAGCTGCATGTCAGTAGCTCCCCTTGTGCAAAAGCAATGCCGGCTCCCGCAGGAGGCTGGGAGCCGGCGGGACCGTGGGGGCAATGGGGCTCCCCCCACGGTCCCCAACATAGAGGCCAGGCCCCGGGGGTTGGGGTCCCCGGGGCCAGAAGTGGCCCGGGAGGGGGGCCACGCGGCCCCCCTCCCCTGTGATTATAATTTTTTTTTTTAAACGGAAAGGCCTAAGGAGGTTAGGCCACGCGGCCCCCCTCCAAAAAAATAAAATAAAAATATAAAAAGGCTGGCCAGGCCCCAGGGGATGGGGTCCCCGGAGCCAGAAGTGGCCTGGGAGGGGGTCCACTTGGCCCCCTCCCAATTAAGAAAGAAAAAACAGCAGGCCCCGGGGGATGGGGTCCCCGGGGCCAATAGTGGCCTAGGGAAAGGGGCCATGCGGCCCCCCTTCCCAAGAAATAAATATAAAAAAGGAGGCCATGCCCCGGGAGATGGGGTACCCAGGCCCCCTTCCTGTTTTTTTTTTTTTAAGAAAAAAGGGGTCAGGCCCTGGGGGATGGGGTACCCAGGGCCACAAAAATGCTAAAAGAAGGGGGGCCACACAGCCCCCCTTCTAAAAAAACAATAGAAAAAAAAAGCTGGCATCTCGCCGGAGGCCCCGCCCCCTCCCTGCACAACTGTGCAAACGCGCCCCCTAGCACATTGTAAGTTGGAGAATTAATTCCCCTTGAATACTGAGGGTCCCTGGGGGCCAACTAGCCCACCAGGTACCTCCAGTAAGTGCCACACAGCTGGACTGCAGAGAGGTGGTCCGAGGCCACGCCCCTTTTTACACCACTCTGCAAACGCGCCTCTTGGCGCACTGGTGGTGGGGCGATGAGGTCCTCTTGTGTCTTGAGGACCTCAGGACACAAGTGGACTTCATCCCCCGAGCAGCAGTGCGCCAGGAGCTGCGTTTGCAGAGTGGTGTAAAAAGGGGGCGTGGCCTCCAACCACTCTCAGCAATCCAGGTGTGTGGCACTTACTGGAGGTACCTCGTGGGCTAGTTGGCCCCCAGGGACCCTCAGGAACGAAGGGGACTTAATACCCCCACTTCGAACACGCCAGGAGGCCGTTTGCAGAGTGGTAGGGAAAGGGGGCGTGGACTCTGACCACCTCTCAGCAATCCCACTGTGTGGGGCTTACTGGAGGTAAGAGGTAGGCTAGTTCGCCCCTAAAGGGCCCCCAGCAGCGAAGGGGACTTCAATCCCCATCCAAGAGCGCGCCAGGGAGCGCGTTTGCAGAGTGGTGGGCAAAGGGGGCGTGGCCTGCTATGAGAACTTAGCAATCCTGCTGTGTGGGACTTACTGGAGGTAATAGGAGGGGTAGTTGGCCCCCAAGGTTGTCCTTGGGGGCCAACTACCCCTCTTGTTACCTCCAGTAAGTCCCAAAGAGTGGGATTGCTAAGACGTTTTCGGAGGACATGCCCCCCTTTCTCCACCATTCTGCAAACGCCCCTCCTGGCAGACTACGGGATGGGGGATGAAGTCCAATTTACTCCTGAGGGACTTTGGGGGCCAAGAAGCCCTCCTGGTACCTCCTCTAAGTCCTATGCAGCAGAATTCCTAAGCGCTGGTCGGAGGCCCAGCACCCTTTCTCCACCACTCTGCAAACTTGACTACTACTTAAAGAAGCATCTTTCTGCACCTCTGACTTAGAGGTAGTTTTAATCCCCCTGCCCTACTATGTACTAGGGCCTTACAGAGGAGGTCATGCCAATCACAGGGGTACCCCAACGCATAGTGTTCCCTAGTGTATGTAGGTGTTTTCACTGTATTCTAAGGGCCGTATTATCAAGAACAGCGCAAACATTATCGCCGCTTTAGCGGCAGGAAACTGCCGCTAAAGCGGCGATAAGGGGCTTGATAATATGCCCTATAGAATTCCAATAGAAGCCCAGGTTTGATGTCCTTGACACCAGAACCTGGGCTTCTATTGGAATTGGAGCTTGATAGGTTTAGTTTTGTAAGGCCTACTTTAAGTTGGAGGAATTTGTAGAAATCCAGGTCAGTAAGGTGAAACCTATTTTGTATGGTTGAGAATGGCAGAGGGGAGGCATTGTTGAAGACGTCTTGCACGAGGTTAATACCTTTGCACGACCAGTCTGGCCAGTGAATTGGTGAGCCACCGATTTTGAGGGCTTGGTTATAGAGAGGATAGGTGAGTACGTTTAATTTTGACCTCGAGATGAGAGTCTAGGCGAAGGATGGCTCTTTTGGTGTTTTGTATGATGTTTCTAGAATGTAATAGACGGGAGGTATCCATCGTAGCTAACGCAGAGAGTGGGGTATTCTGCATGAGGGACTTTTCTATCATCACCCAGGGTGGAGTGTACGATGGATTGTCAAAAAACCAGTTTGCGCCCTGTTTGCATAGAAAGGCCGTTTGATAGTTTCTGAAAATGGGAAGGGAGATCCCCCGTTGTCTTTGGCCACGTTAAGCTTTTTCATAGAGATTCTGGGCTTTTTTCCCTGCCATAAGAATTTACTGAATGTTTCATCCGTGTTTTTAAGGAATTCCTCTGAAAGGGTCATTGGTAGCATGCTGATTAGATAATTGACGAGTGGAGTTAACATCATTTTTATGGTCTCTGCTCTACCCCACCATGACAGACATTTTGGAGACCAGTTATCTAGGAGGGAGTTCATTTTGTTGGTTAATACTTTTTCGTTAGTGTTTAGGGTAGTGATTAGATTGCTTGTAAATTCAAGCCCTAGATACTTGATCACTCCCGGCTGCCAGGTTAGCCCTGATGAGCCTAGGATGCTTTTATCCCCGCAGCGGTTGCGGAGTTTTACCTCAATTTGTCCTTATTTAGGGAGTATCCAGAGACTATTGAAAAATACTGTATGGAGTTCATGAGTGCTGGGATTGCAGATGGGGCGTCTTGTGAGACAACTAATACGTCGTCTGCGTAGGCAGCGAGTTTTACATTGTAGTCACCGAAAGAGATTCCCGTAATGTCCTTATTTTCCCTAATATGTTGGAGAAAAGGTTCCAAAGCAAGGAGGAATAGGGGTAGCGAGAAGGGGCAGCCCTGTCTTGTTCCCTGGTGTAGGTTGAAGGAGGGAGAGATTATGCCACCAGCTCTGACATTAGCGGCAGGATTGTGGTAAAGGGCCATTATCATTTTTATCAGGTTGTCACCCAAGTTAAATGTTTCTAGTACGGCCTTTAAATATCTCCAATCTACCTTGTCAAAGGCTTTTTCTGCGTCCAGTGTGATAGCCACCGTGGGGGATTCAAGAAGGCTTGATTTTTCTATTGTGTGGCAGAAGAGACGCGTATTGTCACTCGACAACCTGTATTTTAAGAAACCGACCTGAGATGGATGTATCAGCTTTGAGATGTGCTCTTGTAATCTATTCGACAAGATAGATGCATATATCTTGCAATCGAGATTTATTAGAGATATCGGTCTGTAAGTTTTTGGTTGGAGGGGATCTTTGCCTTCTTTGGGAATGACAATTATGGTTGCTTCCGCCGGTGTGCCAGTAACTTGGCACGTTTCTGAGAAATGGGTAAATAGTTTCAATAGTGGAGTCAACAAGGAAGGGCTGGGGCTTTGCCAGTTTTTAGTTTATTGATCGCTAGTAACACCTCCTTTTCTATGATCGGCCCATTTATTGCTAACCTCTCTTGATTTGATAGACTTGGGAGATTGATGTTATTTAGGTATTCGTGGCATTTCTCGAACTTTACATTAGCATTCAGTTCGTATAGATCCTTGTAAAAGTCCATGAAAGTGTCTGCAATTTTTTGTGGATTAGTGACAATGTTTCCTGCTTTGTCCTTGATGGCGCTAATGGTGAGCTTCTGCATTTTAAACTTTATGTAGGAAGCGAGGGATTTGCCAGCTCTGTTAGATTCGCATAATTTGATACTCTTTTGTTTATTGACCCATATCCCTGCCCTGGTGCTAATAATTTTGTTGTATTCATATTTCCTGTTAAGAATTTTATTAAGAGTGTCATCTTTTTTGTTAGTGATGTGTAGTTTCTCTAGGTCTACAATTTCTTTCTCTAGTTTCATTAAGTTAGAGTTCGCTACTTTGTTCATACCCGATCTGATTCTAATTATTTCTCCTCTTAGTGTTGCTTTTAGGGCCTCCCACCATGTAAGGTCCGATGTCTTGCCTGCTTTGTTTTCCTCAAGGAAGTTAAGGATCGCCTTATTAATTACCTGGACATTGTTCTGGTCCGCAAGAATCTCATCATTGAAACGCCAATTAAATTGTTTTTTCTGAGGTGTGGGGTCAAGGATAGAGAGTGTGATGCATGAGTGGTCCGAAACCACCCTGGGTTCGATAGAAGTTTGATCTACCTTACAAAGAGTATTGTTGGATATCAGGATATAGTCTATACGCGAGTACGACTTGTGGGGAAAGGAGTAAAACGTATAGTCTCTTTCTGTTGGATTTTGGATTCTCCAGGCATCGGACAGGTTAAATTTCGAGCAAATTTTCTTTAGGATCTTATGTGATTTATTTGGGATAAATGGGAATCTGGAGTTTTTGTCCAGGAGTGGGTCAATAGGAAGGTTGAAGTCGCCCGCTAGGATAATAGTGGCTGTGTCTGGGATTTTTTCTAGTTGTGAGTAGAGATCGTCCCAGAATGATGGGTCGTCTTTAGTAGGTGCGTAGATATTAACTACAAAAAATTCGGTTTTGTCTTTAGCAAGTTTCGAAATTATCCATCTGCCCTGGGAGTCAGTGGATTTTGAGAGTAAGCTGATTTTGAATTTTCTGGTAATGAGTGTTAGGACTCCATTTTTCTTCCCCACTGCGGCTGAGTAGGCAAAGTCTGATGAGTGACTGCTAGCGTAACTTTCAGATAATGAGTTATCCAATTTTGTCTCTTGCAGGAGGATTATATCTCCTTTGAGCCTATATAAATATTCAGTAATCTTTCTCCTCTTAACCGGGTGGTTTAGGCCTTTTACATTCAGGGATACTATTTTAATACACTGGTTCGAGGCTGCCATACGAAATGCTTTAATACGATGGTACGGGACAGTGACAACTTTGAATGAAGGTGTGCTGAATGAGGCCATGGTTGGATTGAACAGTACCCCATGTGTGTATTAGGTAAGTTTAAAGATTGCGAGACTTGTGGGACAAAAAATAAGAGGTGAAACAATAGAATAGGAGCAAAGTAGAATGATAAGTAGAGAACCCCCCTCTTAAAACCCCACCCCACCCCCCATAGATGCCAACGGGCGTAACGATACGAGGAAGGACGCTCCCCCGGAGGAACAGGTGTCTAACATTGTCTTGTATGTCTACTATTGTCTAGCAAGTCTAGTATTGTCTAATATTGTCTAGCATATCTAGCATGTCTACTATTGTCTAACATTGTTTAACAGAGTCTAACATTGCCTAACTTTTTCCTAACTTTTCTCTAGCTGTTATTTGTGTTCTCGTACAATCTCATTCGCCGTACATTGTTGATAAGGTAGGTATTGACTATAGGCATAAAACGTAGATAAGGTTATCTCTAATGTTGTCTATTATTGACTAACATTGTCTAACATTGTCCGACGTATCTAACATGTCTGGGATTAGCTAACACTGACCAACTTTGTCTAAGTTATCTCTATCTCTTCTCTTATTAACAATATCTTACATTCCTAAACATTGTACATTGATAACAGAGTGAGCATTGTAAAATGAGGCATTATTGCGGTCGGACTGGTACTGAATATAAGTTGGATGCAGGCATGAGACGTAGTCAAGGTAATGGGTACCTGTAAAAGAAGGTAACCGCCAAGCAGGTCATCTAGTAGGGTACCTATGTGTATAAAAATGAGTCAGGCATGATAGCATGTGAAGCCTTGACAGTACACTCTGTATTGTACATATATTAAGCATAGATTAAACAAATTTAGTCTATTTCGATAAACCTAGAGTCAATGATTTAGCGTTGAAATGGTGCTGATCTGGACTGCCTTTAGAGCAGTAACGAGCAAGGTTATGTCTCGCTCATATTACACTGAAGAGGGAGAAGTGGACAAGTTCTTGGGAGCAGAAGTGTCCATACGTGTGTCGGTCTTTTCATCTAGAAACTTGTTAAGCAGGTCTGGGTCCGTGAAGATGTGAGCAATACCCTGAGCGAAGATTCTGAACTTTGCTGGGGCGATAAACGACCCCTGTAGACCAGCTGCTTTTATTTTCGGACGAAGGTCTAGAAACCCCTTGCGGATGTCCACAGTTAGTTTTGAGTAATCCTGTGAGATGAATATCTTGTTGCCTTTCCATAGAATATGATTATGCTTCCTCATGTGGTTCAGAATCAATTCAACATGCTGGTATCTTAGTGGTTTGCAAACGATAGGTCTGGGAGATTTGGCGTTGTGAGATATCCGGCTTGGGACCCTATGGGCTCTGTCAAATTCCAGCTCTTTATCGAATTTTATATTGGTGGCCTGGGAGAACCATTTCTCTAGGAAAGCAATACATGAGTGGTCAGCATCTTCTTCCGCCTCTGGTAGGCCAAAAATGCGAAGGTTACCACGTCTGTTTCTATCCTCCAATTCCGAAAGTTGCTTTGTGAAGGACCGGGAGGCAACATTGAATGTTTGAATGGATTTCCTTATCGTATTGCCGTTATCTTCCAGTTGGCTAATTCTGTTTTCTGTCTCTGTGATCCTGGTGTTTGTTTCCTTCATGTCTTGGCGGATAGCTGCAATTTCATTCTGCATGAGGTCAGTATTCGTCTTTGTGGACTTGGCCAAGTCATGAACCTCAGCTAGCTTCTTAAGAATCGTCTCTAATGTCGCGTTAATGTCCTGTTTTCCTTTTGCTGGTGAGTCTGGGAGCGGTGGATCGGCTTTCACCCTTTTTAGGGATTGCTTGGTTTCCTTGTCCGACATTATGGTGAGCTTATGTTGTATAGAATAGAGACGCAGACCAGCCAGAGCGGAATGATGACTAGCTTGGCTAGTTTGTTGGACTTAGTTCTTTGGGTCTTGACTCCCTTGTCACAGTTGACTTACTTGATTTGACTTACTTGAACCTCTTGGAAAATTTGATATATGCGGTGCACTCGGCGCCTTGATCTTTGCGGGTTTTACACACTCACCCACTCGTAGTGTCTTTGGTCCTCTTTTGATATTTGATACACTTGGTACTTTTGGACCTTGGGATTTGGTTATTGACTCTTGGATGTCGTCGTCGATGTCGATGAATGGCACTTGAGTACTTGTCACTAGTAGCTTGACGTTGAGGGTAGTAGAGGATAGTGTAGGATAGTGTAAGTAAGGTAATAGTAAGGTGATAGTAAGGTGATAGTAGCAGGCTGTAATTGCTGATTGGCGGAAAACCGCTAGTTACTGACTACTGGCTACTGGCTACTGGCAGCCGACTACTGGCCACTAGCTACTGGCTACTTGCTGTTGGTTGCTGGCAAGCTGGCTAGCTGGGTTTGAGCGATGATGGTCGAGTGAGCACTAGCAGTGAGCACTAGCGTGGCAGCGTGATATCTTGAAAGCTTGATAGTTTGATAGAGCAGGAGAGGTATGCAAGGATATGTTTTAGTAATGTTTTGGTAAAACACTTGTTCTGCTGATGTCGTGACTGCTACGCACTGCTATGCACTACCACTCAGAAGCGTTTTATTACGTTCTGTACGTTCTATTGCGTTCTCGCAGCAACCATTACCGCTGTACTTGTGAGCTAGGTGGCTTTGTGAGATTTTAGTGTGGTCTTGGAAGTTAGACGATACGTTGGTTGAGATGAGATGTTGGCGCTTACTGGTGGTTACTGGCGAACATTGGTTGAATAGTAAGACATTGCAGATAGAGATTAGATAGAGATTAGCGATTAGCTATTGGCAATTAGTGAGTGATTAGCAGGTGATACGCAAGGTGATACACAAGTGAGTAGCAGATGGGTGACAAGGGTAACAAGGTAGTGTATCAACAAATTCAACTGTTAATTCGTCATTCGTCAACCGTTAATTCGTCATTTTCGCACCGACCACAGCGTCGAGTGTACTACACAGATCCACTTGAGCATTAAACAATGCCAGTGCCAATGCCAGATTGCTGTGCCAGTATCGATGAGCACATTTATCGTGCTATCGCCGCACTGCTGTTATGGTATTGTACTGTGACCATCACCGCCGCAAACATAGTACACGCTGTACTCGTTGTGTACGAACTGACATTTCAGGCGCCATTTTAGCGTCAGGCAGCCGGAGCAGTACCGAGATTTCAATGGTGTACTTTTTACAGTGAGTACATATATGAGCATATGTATGGTGTTGACAATATCAGAGCAGCGATAGGTGGAAGGAGTGTTTGCTTGACCCCTTGGTGATTGGACTTGGGAGTCCGTGATACATGCGCTTGAGTTTTATGCGCTCCGTGGAATCCTTTCAACTGCCATTTTATGCACAGCGCACTGCTTTCGCGCGCGAGGGAAACAGATTAAAACAGCAGAGTTGGCCGGGATAAAGAATCTTGTGTCGGCACAGATATTGCAGATATTGCTGGATTATTTTCCTGCTCCAGTAGTGTTAGCGTTAGCGTCACTTAGGGTGATGACGAGATGAAGCAGGATTCAGGGCGGAGTATTACATGCGCGTACGCCCTACCTCCAAGCAGCCAGGGGTGCAACGATCACCCTGCATATATCCGTGTTCCTACAAAGACCGTAGTTGAGATCGGGACCAAAGGTGCCTGGGAGCCTTCTCAATTGCTGGGATGCTCTTGCGCCGTTCTGCAGACAGCTGGAACCGGTAAAAAAGAGAGGATCGTGTTCCTCCGGAGCGGAGCAAAGGAGTTACGCCGCCATCTTCCTCTGCGTCCAAGCCACGCCTCCCACAGACTACCATTTTCAAAACCATAGACACACCAATACCAGTTACTACATTCCCACTCACTGATTCCTAGGTCTACACACACATCCACTCATTCACACATACAGTCACTCATACATGCAGTCACTCATCAATACAGCACTATCATATGCACTCATACACCTATACAGACATTCACACACTGCCACTCTCCCACAGAGTTGCTCGCACTTGATTTCTGAACTGGAGACCACGTCTGTTTAGCGTGCCTCTCTCTCGCATTAAGGAACGTTTTGCTCCTTTTTTAGCACTGTTGCACTTTGTTTTGTACTACTGTTTTTATAATTGAATCTGATTTGCGCTTTTTAATATCTTTTAAATGTAACCCATTTTGCAGACTTTTTTCATACCTGTGTCAGTAGAACTTGTACCTTTTGAGACTGATAACGGGGACCGCTTTTACTGTAACACTTCTGCTCTAACAGGAAGGTGCAGGGGCGGGTTTACGCTCTAGATGCAGATACGGGGGGAGATAAAAGCACGGCCGCTGAGCGGCCGCAATGTTTGCTCGCACTTGATTTCTGAACTGGAGACCACGTCTGTTTAGCATGCCTCTCTTTCGCATTAAGGAACGTTTTGCTCCTTTTTTAGCACTGTTGCACTTTGTTTTGTACTACTGTTTTTATAATTGAATCTGATTTGCGCTTTTTAATATCTTTTAAATGTAACCCATTTTTCACACTTTTTTCATACCTGTGTCAGTAGAACTTGTACCTTTTGGGACTGATAACGGGGACCACTTTTACTGTAACACTTCCGCTCTACCAGGAAGGTGCAGAGGCGGGTTTACGCTCTACATGCAGATACAGGGGGAGATAAAAGCACGGCCGCTGAGCGGCCGAAATGTTTGCTCACACTTGATTTCCGAACTGGAGACCACGTCTGTTTAGCGTGCCTCTCTTTCGCATTAAGGAACGTTTTGCTCCTTTTTTAGCACTGTTGCACTTTGTTTTGTACTACTGTTTTTATAATTGAATCTGATTTGCGCTTTTTAATATCTTTTAAATGTAACCCATTGCCTATTTTGCACACTTTTTTCATACCTGTGTCAGTAGAACTTGTACCTTTTGGGACTGATAACAGCGCTTTTACTGTAACACTTCCGCTCTACCAGGAAGGTGCAGGGGCGGGTTTACGCTCTAGATGCAGATACGGGGGGAGATAAAAGCACGGTCGCTGTGCGGCCGCGCGCAGTGGGCGCGCCAAAGGCGTGCCAAAGGCAAGCCCGTCTGCGCCCGTCCGCACCTGGCCCGTGCCCAGCGCCAGGGATGCTGCCGGGTTTAGCCCCCACTCCGCACCTAGGCTTACATATACCAGGGAGCAACTACTTGATCAGAATAAAACGAGTAGGTGCTGCCAGAAGGCCGGTTCTAGTTCCTACTCATCTATGGCACTTTCTCAATGTTCTGAGTGTAGTTTTGTTATCTGTCTGTCTAAACCACAATTGACAGCAGCTGATTGCAATCGTACTCAGGCTGAGCTGGAAGGGTCGGCAGCTGTATTAGGCACCTTAATAAATGCCCGCTCCCTTTGTAAACATGCTATCGAGTTTGCGTTGTTTGTAGAGGCACATGCTGTAGACTTAGCCTTTATCACAGAGACCTGGGGGGAAGCTTCCTCAGACCCTGAGTTAGCTATGGCGGTCCCTGCAGGGTTCACTATGTTTAGACAAGACAGGGTGGGAAAAAGGGGCGGGGGCTTGCTGTCATATATAGAAATAGGTGGAAAGGGACCTTCAACTTTCAAAATAATGGACCTACCGTGGAATCCTTAATGTTCAATATTCTAATAAATAACCATTATTCCTTTAATGGCATCCTACTTTATCGGCCCCCCGGACACCGGGCTGAGGTTGTGAACACCATAGGTAACTCTCTGGACATTATATCTCAGTCGTGGGATTTTACACTCTTGGGCGATTTAAATCTTCACTTCAAAGATCCCTCAGATAGAGATGCTATTCATTTTCTTGATATTATGAACAGTTTAGGCCTCAATCAGCAGGTGATAGGTAGCACCCATTCAGGGGGACATTTGCTGGATGGACTGTTTACAAACAATAAGTCCTTGCATTGCCTTCCTTCACTCCCACTTCCATGGTCGGATCACAAAGCAGTAATGTTCACACTCCTCGTCCAAAACACTCAGGAGGGGAAACCGAAATACAAACAGTTGAAAAGGGTTCGACCTTGGAACAGACTTGCAACTGAGGATCTTAATAGCTCCCTGTACCAGAACCCCCCTGCTTTTTTAGAGAATCCTTGTGAGGCAGCTGCCACTTTTGAGGATTGGTTAAGGAGCTCTATAGATCAGGTGCTTCCGGTCAAATCCTCTATTTGCCACAGATCAAGGCCTTCTGAACCATGGTTCTCCGAACTTCTTAGACTGCAAAGACAAACATGTCGCCGCTTGGAAAGGAAGTGAAGATCTTCTGACGAAACTAACAACAAGACGGTTAATAAACAAGCTTTACTTGACTATAAAAAACTAGTACATAAGGAGAAAGTCTCCTATTTTACCACAGCCATAATAACCGCTAAAAACTCATCGAAGGAACTTTTTTCCACGGTGAAAAAACTAGCCAAATGCCCTGAGGTGACCGTTTTACCATTAAATCAAACATCCTGTAACTCCCTGGCCACGTTCTTTCAAGACAAAGTGAATGCGGTCTATAGTGGGTTCTTACAAAGTGCTGCCCTAGGGTCAGTGCTATCTTTAGGGACTCCTGGTGCTGCCTCGGTGGAAAGGGAAACCTCCCCAGTATCCGCTGATAGTAATGACCCTCATGAACTTCTTTCCTTTCCTCTACTAACAACGGAGGAGGTTAAAAATCTCCTGTTGTCCACCAAATCTGGGTCCCCCCTAGATCCCTGTCCCCCAACATTTTTCATCTTTTGCCATAAGTCTTTGCTTCGCATTTGACCCCTATTTTTAACCAAATGTTTCTCTCCGGAATTTTTCCGGCTAATTGGAAATTGGCATCTGTTCTCCCCCTTTTAAAGAAAGCCAGTCTGGATGGAGCGGATCCTAATAATTACCGACCAATTTCCAGACTCCCCTTGCCCGCAAAGATGGTGTAGAAAGCCATGAATAGTGTTATTTCTGATTATATGGAAAAGCATGCCTGTCTAGATACTTCCCAGTTTGGCTTCAGAAAGCAACACAGTACTGAACTGGCGTTGATTTCAGCATCTGAAATGATTAGGCAGACCGTTGATGCAGGAGGCAATGCAGCACTTGTGCTGCTTGACCTTTCTGCGGCAACTGATACGGTAGACCATCAGAAATTATTGCAAGTCCTGGAGGGGATTGGTATAAAAGGGAAAGCGCTCGCATTACTAAAATCATTCCTGTCAGGTCGGGAACAGTTTGTGGCTCTTGCGGAGTTCAAGTCGCCTAACTTTACACTGCCATGTGGAGTACCACAGGGCTCGTCATTGAGCCCTACCCTTTTTTAATATCTATGTTGCTCCACTGGCAAGGCTAATTAGATCCTTGGGTTTCTCTGCTATCTCGTATGCTGATGATACCCAGATTGTGGTCTCAGAGACAGGTTCTCCAGATGATACAGCGGCACAGTACCATACCTGTCTTCGCCAGGTCGGGGACTGGATGTCCTCTAATTGTCTGAAGCTGAATGCTAGTAAGACTGAAGTCTTACTTTTTGGCAATCACACAAACTTTTGGGCCCCTGCTCTGTGGCCCTCAGAGTTGGGTTCGCTACCCAATCCAAAAGACAAGGTAAAAAATATGGGTGTCACATTTGACTCCACGCTCTCCTTTGAGGGTCATGTTAATCAGGTCACATCTGTCTCCTTCTACACTCTAAAAATACTGAGAAGGATTCTTCCATTCATTCCAGTTGATCTGACGAAATTAGTGGTTTCGGCTCTTGTTTTATCCAGAGCCGACTATTGTAATGGTCTCTTCATGAACCTTCGCAAAAAATGCCTCATTAAGTTGCAGATTGTGCAAAATGCCGCAGCGCGTTTATTGTTGAATATCCCAAAACATAAATCGGCCTCCACGGCGCTCAAAAAGCTTCACTGGTTGCCAGTGAAAAGGCGGATAGAGTTTAAGGCTCTCTGCATTGCGTTTAAAGCCACTCATGAGACAGGGCCGGCATTCTTTAAACAGAACCTGCAGCCTTATGTTCCTGCCCGCCTGCTTCCTTCAGAACGCTATCATAACTTGGTAGTTCCCAGGTTCAAAAAGTGCTCCTGGGGTGGCAGGAGTTTCATGGTCAGTACGACCAGACTTTGGAATACACTTCCAGTGCGAGGAAGTAACTCACCCGTTGCCATTTAGGAAGGCATTAAAGACGTGGCTTTTTAATCTCTGAGGCTGCCTTTACTGGTCCGGTATGTCCTGTGTTGAGCTAGCACCATGATACCCTCGGGTGAATGTCTCGCGCTTTATAAATCTCCTTTTAATTTCATTTCATTTCATTTCACACACCTAGTCAGTCATGCAAAGAATCAATCAGACTCCCATTTACTCACCACCTCACTTATTCATACAGATAGTAACACATACTTACTCTCTTATACAATCACTGATACAAGCACACACTCATCGATACAGGCACTCTCACAATCACTCACTCTAACTTATAGTCATTTATATACTCCAACACTCACATATACTGCCTTTCATATATGTAGTTACTCTCACATGTACCACTGAGACATCCATTCACTCACCAACACATCCATACACACACTCACCCACCCTTACAGCCCCTCACAGACGCACTCTTGAACCCATACACCCAGTGAATCACCCACTCACACATCCATGCAGAGAGTCACACACACCCCACCCACCCACACAGACACTCAGGCACCCATACAGATACTCAGGCAAGCAATCAATAACCCATATACACACTCATGTAGCTACTCACCAACCCATGCAACCGCTTATACACCAACAGACAGACTGATAAAGATATTCACACAGTTTAGTCACTAACCCATGCATTCAGTAAGGCACGTTTAATCACTCACTTATACAGTCAGTCACACACCTACTAAATAATCCATTCAGACACTCATACACCCACTCATTCTTCAATACACCTTGGCGTATATTTATATAAAACACATTTAAACTTTACAGAAACACACAGTCACTGGATGATGTCATCAGTGATGTCATCAGTGATGTCATTTGAGATGTCATCAGTGATGTCATCGGTGATGTCACTGACCATGTCATGAATGATGTAATATGTGACGTCATCAGCAGTACATTACGGGGGTGCGAGTTATAGTTAGCTTAACTAACTATAACGTCCGAATTTCTCTGGTTTTGTACGAGTGAAATGTCCAACTAACTATAACATCCCTGAAACCTGTGGTTTTTTCAGTGAATTTCTAAGGTTTTTTAAATGCAAATTTCTAACTATAACGTCACTGAAACCTGTGGTTTTTTTCAGTGAATATATATATATATATATATATATATATATATATATATATATATATATATATATATTCACTGAAAAAACCATAGGTTTCAGGCACGTTATAGTTAGTTGGACATTTCACTCGTACAAAACCATAGAAATTCCACCGTTATAGTTATTTCAGCTAACTATAACTCGCGCCCCGCAATGCACTGCTGATGACGTCACATATTACATCATTCATGACATGGTCAGTGACATCACTGATGACATCACTGATGACATCTCAAATGGCATCACTGATGACATCATCCACGTGAAAATCTGATGCACCTCCTCACACTCAAATATAACCTTTGATACACCCACTGTAAAATACAGACTACCATTTTCGAAACCATCGACACACCAATACCAGTTACTACATACACACTCACTGAATCCTAGGTCTACACACACATCCACTCATTCACCCATACAATCACTCATACATGCAGTCACTCATCAATACAACACTATCATATGCACTCATACAACTATACAGACACTCACACACCACCACTCATCCAGAGTTACTCACACACCTAGTCAGTCATGCAAAGAATCAATCACACTTCCATTTACTGACCTATATAGTTATACACACACCACATCACTTATTCAAATAGAAACAAATGCATACTTACTCTCTTATACAATCACTGATACAAGTACACACTCATCCATACAGCCACTCTCACAATCACTGACTCTCACGTATAGTCATTTATATACTCCAAGTCTCACATACACTGCTTTTACATATGTAGTTACTTGGACATGTACCACTGAGACATCCATTCACTCACCAACACACCCATACACACACTCACCCACCCATACAGCTGTTTCCACATGCACTCTTGAACCCATACACCCAGTGAATCAACCACTCAAACATCTATGCACAAAGTCACACACCTCCCACCCACCCACACACACACTCAGGCACCCATACAAATACTCAGGCAACCAATCGATAACCCATATAGACACTCATGTAGCTACTGACCAACCCATGCAGCAGCTTATACAACAACAGACAGACTGATACAGACATTCACACAGTTTAGTCACTAACCCATGCATTCAGTAAGACACATGTAATCACTCACTTAAACAGTCAGTCACGCACCTACTAAATCCTCCATCCAGACACTTATACACCCACTCATTCTTCAATACACCTTGGCATATATATAATACATATTTAAACTTTAAAGAAACACACAGTCACTGGATGATGTCATCAGTGATGTCATCAGTGATGTCATTTGAGATGTCATCAGTGATGTCATCAGTGATGTCACTGACCATGTCATGAATGATGTAATATGTGACGTCATCAGCAGTGCATTGCGAGGCGCGAGTTATAGTTAGCTGAACTAACTATAACGGCGGAATTTCTATGGTTTTGTACGAGTGAAATGTACAACTATCTATAACGTGCCTGAAACCTATGGTTTTTTCAGTGAATTTCTAAGGTTTTTTAAATGCTAATTTCTAACTATAACGTGCCTGAAACCTATGGTTTTTTCAGTGAATTTCAATGGTTTTTTAAATGCTAATTTGTAACTACAATGTCCCTGAAACCTATATTGTTTTTAAGTAAATTTTAAAAAGACGTGCATACTTTTTGTAGTGAAAAACTAACTGTAACAGTAGTCTGTTATAAGTTATAATTTAACAATGTTTAAAACTTAATTAGCACTAATTAACATATAAGTGTGGAAAAAGTGTGACGCAGCAGCTATGATACCTGACTTAGAACAACAGCGTTCACAGTTCGATTCCCGGCTCCGGCGGCACGTTAGCCCACCACTATGTTACTGTGGGCAATACCTTGCTTAATCTTCCCAACGCCCCGAGCGCCGGGACACCTCTCTGGAGGTAGCTGTATGCTTTACAAATGCTGGCATTTTTTTACTTTAAAACCATAGTGATGAGAAATATTAGCACGTATTTTTTTTTTCTATTCTGAACGATATTTTTTTTTAAGTCTTCTATTTAGAATTACGGCAATTAATAGATGTTTGTAGTCATGAGAATGGAAATGACACGGTTTGCCGGGTAACAGTTTTTAAGCTCTCCAACGTATGTACATATTAAGGACCTTATACGTGTTAGGATCGAAATCGAAACCTTTACCGCTTCACATTTTGTAACTTTTCCCAACACGTGCACAAGTTAAACAGTGAAAACGTGAGCACGTGTCAACTGTAAAACGTGACATCTAAATGGGCGGAGCCCCATCTTCCTTCTATAGACTACTCAATAACCAAAAAGTATATAAACCACACCCGTTCTTTGATTAGTTTCGTTTATGCAACTTATTTACGCGTGTCCATTCTGCGATGCACGTTCCCTTTTCTAGCGTCGGATTCTTGTTTTGCGGCAACAAAACATATTCCAGAGTTGTACGTTGTTTGATTATGGCATAGTAGATATTTATAATACGTAGCTATTTGTTAATATTTATACATTTGTATTTAGAAAAAAGTGTTATTGGTTGTTTTTGCCATTTATATGTAACGTCAGCAGCTTGTTTTCAGAAACAGACAGAATACAGCAAACATTGTTCCTTTTCTGGCTCCTTTGAGATCATATAGTGTGACTTTGTATATTATAATATTGACACTGTACTTGACCTCAGAGGTGTTGGTGACCCGTCGGCGCGAAGACTAAAGATTTATATGTAACGTGAGCAGCTTCTGGTTGTTACTCTGTTTCCCCCTTGGGATCATATAGTGTGATTATGTATATTATAATAACCACCCATTATGATCTCAGAGAAGTTTATGACCCGTTGGCGGGAAGACCAAAGATTTATATGTAACGTCAGTAGCTTCTGGTTCTTACTCTGTTTCCCCCTTGGGATCATATACTGTTAATATGTATATTAAAATATTAACAGTCATTGTGATCTCAGAGGAGTTTATGACCCGTCGGCGCGAAGACTAAAGATTTATATGTAACGTCAGCAGCTTCTGGTTCTTACTCTGTTTCCCCCTTGGGATCATATAGTGTGAGTATGTATATTGTAATATTCACAGTCATTATGATCTCAGAGGAGTTTATGACCTGTCGGCGCAAAGATGAAAGATTTCGAAGTCCCGGATAAAAGAAGCTCTGAACATATTCACCGCTGGAAAGTATTTCGTTATTGATCTTGTTTTGTGTTCATGACTTTATTTTCCTTTTCCTTTTTGTGTGGCATCAGTGTCACTCTCTATATTGTAGTAGAGTGTCATATTTTCACACAACAGGAATTGGAGATTTGTCGCCGCCAGGAGTAAACCATCTGAAATACAGCTTACTGACCTTTTTAACTTACTTGATCAGATATTTTTACAGTGAGAATATTTTTCGAAATTGCAGTTTAAAAAAAGATTGTTTGCTTAGACACTTTCTTACTGAATGCCTTTGATAAACCCTACATTTTTGAATGATTTTTTGGTATTTCTCTTTTTCTCTGTTGTGGTTCCTATTCTCGTTCTCCCTATAGAATTGATAGGAATAGTAGTGTATATATTACTACTATCCTATATGTTCTTAAAGGAGTCTGTGATCTGTTAGCGGAGCAGTGAGCGACCTCTAAGCACTACGACTGAACTTTCCAAAGTTCTACAGAATAGAAATTGTAAAAAATGATGAAGCGTACATTTCTATGTAATATAAAGTCATTTGTGTTTAACGGTTTTTTACTTGTTATTGTTCTTGTGACCTGAGATGATGTAGTGCGGGAGTGTTTCTTGTAGCACTTCTTTTCTACTTTATCTAAAAGTAACTCATGCCCTCTTATATTATCAAGAATATGGGGCAACACTTTTACAAAGTATAGCAGAAAAAAAGGGAGGGTGTGGCCACGCTTAAGGGATATTTTATGAATTGCGTTTTTATTTGTCACCTCTTTGATATATACAGCTTCAGTTTTCGAAGAAAGTTTATTTGTAATTGCTTAATAAAAACTATTTCAAACCTAGACTGAAATTTTTGCTGCGCAACCACACCTCCCCGTCAGAAAAGTAAACAGCACATTCTAAGTAAATAGTGCTACTGGGAAGTATCCCACCCGCAAACTTAATAAAAAAAAGACCGCAACACACTCTGTTATTTTCCCGCCGTGATTTGTACACCCCACGCCAATTATATAAATGGCTCTTGAAATATATAAAAAACAATTTTTATCTTCACAATCCCTGTTCACCACCTTGTGACCACTTAATAGAGTTAATAGTGTTCCTACCCTCCCCGCTACTACTTTGTTTTCCCGTACTCCATTGAAGTGCGTCACAAAACGCTTCACAACATTGAAACCTTCCCAACCAATAATAAGCAAACTTGTACTCGGAACACTTTAGCCAATAACATGTCCATGGTGTTCCGCAGAGGGGGAGGGAATCGCTGCCAACACTTCTACTTTTAATGCTTCACAGTCAATGAACATTAAGCTTGGGAAGGTCCTGCTTGGAACACATTACCCAATCAGATGTCCCTGATGCTCCGCGGAGGGGGAGGGAAGGGCTGGCAACACTTCTACTTTAAATGGTTTACAGCCAATGAACATTAAGCTTGGGAAGGTCCTGCTTGGAACACGTCAACCAATCAGTTGTCCCTGCTACTCCGCGGACGGGGAGGAAATGGCTGGCAACACTTCTACTTTCAATGGTTCGCAGCCAATGAACATTAACCTCTGGAAGGTCCTGCTTGGAACATGTGAGCCAATCAGATGTCCTTGTTACTCCGCGCAGGGGGAGGGAATGGCTGGCAACACTTTTACTTTTAATGGTTCGCAGCCAATGAACATTGAGCTCTTTGTTGGAACACCTCAGCCAATTAAACTTTAATTTTGTTCACTGTCCGTGATAAAAGTGAACACCGCATTATAAGTAAACATTACTGCGCATTATATTAAAGGAAGGTAAAGGAAGGCTGCAATACGGCGCATTGTTATTTTCCCGATATGATTTCCACAGCCTACTGAACAATGCCGCAATACCGCGCATCGTTGTTTTGCGGACGTGATTTCCACAGCCTACGCAACATTCACACTACCTGTGTGTGCACCCTACACACTGCTTGCTGCAATACGGCGCATTGCTTTCCCGACGGGATTTCCAGAGCCTACGCAACCTCGCCGCAATACCGCGCACTGTTGTTCTGCGGACGTGATTTCCACGGCCTACGCAACATTCAAACTCCCTGCCTCTGCACCGTACAGACTGCTTAAACTAAGACCACAGTGTTCCTACTATACCCTCTTATACAATTATTCTCTTATTTTTCCCCTACGCCTTTCAACTCAGTCACAAAATGGCTGCCAACACTTCCTAGTTTCAACAGTTAGCAGCCAATGAGCCGCACGCTCGTGCTCGTAACGCCTCAGCCAATCAGATGTCAGAATTCTCAAATATCGATATCTGTAAATTTTGATATTTCTCTAAAACTACTGAACGGACTTACCCCATTTAAACAAAAGCGTGCTTTCTGGACCAAGACCTTTCTCCCTGCCAAATTTGACGTAATTCCGTTCAGCAGTTTGACCTGTAGCCTTGTCTAAAGTTTCCTATGGAAATTGCATGGAGTAAACACACGTTTTGGGACCCCCCTTTTTTCTCAGCCCCCCCCTTGATGAATCACCCTCAAACTTTCAACATAGGAGCTGATCTGAGAAGAGAAGTTTTTGGGAAAATTTCGTAAACATTCGTCAAACGACGCCAAAGTTATAAGCAAATCAAAATACGCGTTTCCTATGGAAACGTGGTCCTAACTAGAACTGTCTACTGGCGACCGCCAGTAGATAATATATATATATATATATATATACTACAATGATCCTCAAGCATATTATTAAACTGATATCACATCCACCCATGCAAGCATTTGGCAAAGGCACACTGGCTGGATGCACAAAATGGCTTCTAGCCACATGGTCAAACAAAAACAGCAAGCAAGGAGGCATGAAGAACAAAGAACAGATGAAAGGCTATGGCAAAAACACACTGGCTGGATATACAAAATGGCTGCCATCCACATGGTCAAACAATAAAAATGAGCAAGGAGGCATGGGGAACAAAGAACACATGCAAGCCTATAGCAAAGGCACACTGGCTGGTGGCACAAAATGGCTGCCAGCCACAGGGTCAAACAACAACAGCAAGCAAAGAGGCATGGGTAACAAAGAACACATGCAAGCCTATGGCAAAGGCACAATGGCTGGATGCGCAAAATGGCTGCCAGCCATATGGTCAAACAACAACAGGAAGCAAGAAGGTATGAGGAATAAACAAGACATGCAAGCCTTTGGCAAAGGCACACTGGCTGGATGAGCAAAATGGCTGGCAGCCACAATGTCAAACAACAACAGCAAGCAAGGAGGCATGGGGAACAAAGAACACATGCAAGCCTATGGCAAAAACACACTGGCTGAGTGCACAAAATGGCTGCTAGCCACTTTGTCAAACAACAACAGCAAGCAAGGAGGCATGGGGAACAAAAAGAACAAATTCAGGCCTATGGACACAAACTCCTCAAAATGGCCCCTGGCCACATGGCATGTAGTACAAAGACAAATGGTAGCCTATGGCAAGCATACTCACTAGCCAGACAAAGGAGGCATGATAACACTGAAGAAAACACTACCATTAATTCAGTAAAACCAAAAAAGAAAAATGAACTGAGCTATAAAAATTTACAACACATTTCCCCTAGGCATCAAATATTATCACGCATTTACACTTTTTGTACACAAAAAAAAGTGAAATACAGAAAAACCCACCACATTTTTAGTTTAATCCAATGCCATCCCAGCCCTTAATGATGTTTTAAAACAACATATACCACAAAAACAGTTGTTTCATGTACCCATGACTAGTACTGGCCTAGGCCTACTGACTGGATGGCCCGTTGGCAGAGTAGGCCACATAGTAAAATAAATAAATATTGCAAATTTAACAAACATGGATAAAATGTACTGAACTGTGCAACATTGTTCATTTAAAAAAAAGGAGTAAAATTAAATGCAAAAATATAACTGTTGTATTCCGCTTTAGGTGTCCGTATATAGGTTTTCCTGAATCATGTCCTTATATAGGCACAATTCGCATTGCCCTTATATAGGCATAGAATCCCTGTCCTTATTTAGGCATTAACCGTGCACTCCAAATACAGGCATGGTCACCGACATCCGTCCACCCTAACGTCACAACGAGTTCTTAGAAACCAGACCCTTAAGCTTCGGGAGTTCCCCTAGCACAGGACTATTGATTTCTCCAAGAACTCATCTATTATGTATGAACCGTTATACCTTAAGGGTTCATTCCTGACGTCTTCCTCTGTCCGACTTCACGTCAATGCTAACATTCCAAGACACTTACCAGGTATAAATATACCTTCCCTTGCCCAAGCAAGTTAGGAGGAGACCTAAGCTCGTATCCCGGCCTGACGCACTGAGAAGACGCTGTCATCCCTGCTCACAGAGAATCCAGCTTCCAGTGATCTGACTCCCTTCGCGGGGTGTTAGAGTTCCAGATCCGGAAAGAGATTCCCACCTCTCTCATTCTCAAGGTATGGAGCTGACTAGAACCTAGAGGGACTCTTGGCATACTAGACTCTTGGCATACTAGACTTAACATACTCTTAGTATACTATACTAGAGAATACTTCACCTACTTCTTAACTTTCCCTACACCTAGACTAGGTTAGGTACATTGGGGTAGAACTAGCTTAGAGACGCATCGTATGAGTACTCGCATTTTTAGCTCATGTTATTTATGTACGTGAATATATACTAAAAGATAATGCTAGCGCAGTATTATTTATTTCTACTGCTTACGCTGTACATTATTTATCTTGCATACTATCTTGTGATCATAACAGCACATATCTCTTACACGAGAAACAAGACTGTTCAATAAACCCTTTTATTGAAACGCCCGTCTTTCCTTTCTGTGTAACTCTGTAGAAACTAAGCATGCACGATTGACTGAGTGAAACTGTTATCTATTGTTTCCACGATTCTGAGACGTGTTCCGATTCTAAAGGGAAACAAAAGTTGTCATGTTTTTCGGTTGCCAGAAACTACTCCCTTCTTGTTCTCAAGGAGTTTCTAGTGGCCTCTGAGCTAGCTGGCACAAGTAATTAAGTTTAATATAATCGATAGGGACATACCGACCTTAGTCCTATGTCAAGCCTATAGGTTATATTATTCCAATGCGCAGAGCCTATTAGGGAAATAGGAACTACACTACATAACTAGGCCCCTACTGAAACTGCAGGCCACCCACCACAATAAATTTGAAAATTTGAATAAAAGTACAGATAAATACTGTTGCATGCCCTCTATCAAACAAACAACATCCTACTGCAAGAGTTTTTTTAATTTACTTATGAAATCTCAAAAACAGTGTCCTTAATTTGGGTCTCTTCTTGGCAGAGGTTTGCCCCCTGTCCAAGTAGGGATCACAATCCTAGCCAGGGTAAGCTAGATACACACTTTAAATTAACCTTTAATTGTGCTCACCCTCTGGTAGCTAGGCACATAGCAGGCAGGCTTAACTAAAGAGGCAATATGTAAAGTATTTGTGCAACACACACACAGCAACACAATGGAAACACCAAAAAAAGACTCCATACATGTTTAGGAAAATAGAGAATACTTATCTGAGTACAAGACCAAAATGAAAAAAATCCAATAAGTAGAAGTCGAGGTATGAATTTTTAAAGATGAAATCCCAAAACAGTACTTAGAATCAATAGCGCTAAAAGGTTACTTGAGGTCATGCTGGACCGGTGTAAATCCAAAGTTCAGGCCGACCGCAATGGAGGGCAGGCCAGTTACAGGACCTGTGCAGGGTCTGCTGAAAAGTACCTTGGATGGAGCAAAGCGTCATCGTCGACAGTCCAATGCGTCAGTTTTGATTCACACAGCCAGGTCGATGGGTTGAAGTCGAGCCTCACAGTTGGGACCATGGACCGGTGATGCGTTGGAGTCAAACCTCGCCATCGGGACCTCGGATCCGTGCTGCATCATCGTCGAGCTGCTCAGGGATGTCTTCGTATCGTATGAATAATCATCAACCTTACTGCCCCTCACCCAGCCCTTCAGTGCCTTGCTGGCATAATCCAAGAATTCAACTCATGATCGTGATGAGATCCTGTGGCTGCCCCTGAATCTGAGCCTATACATCTGTGGGGCAGTCCAAACTTGCTGACTAGGATGACCTTCATTGCCTTGTAGCATGTCTGGTCCTCCACCTCTAGTATACCGTCTCTCCCCAACGTGGGCATATACCTCCACAAACTACCTCCCCAGAATGCCTCTGGGACCTTGCGCACTGTCAGAGTCACTTCATAGGCTGCAAACTATTTGTCTATGTCATCCCACACCTCATAACTGGGCACCAGATCCTTTGGGATCCTGACTCTGGACTCAACAGTGGACACTGCAGGTATGCTGCCACCACTGCTGTTGCTGGACCCCTCTCTCACGGCTCTGATGTCCAGCTCTCTCATGCTGAGCTCATGGACCATTTTTCTTTCCTCCATGTCTAGCCTTTTCTCTTTGAGAGCTAGCTCCTTCTCCAATTTAGCAAGGGCTTGCTCTTCGTCTAATTTGGCAAGATCCAATTTTAGGTTCCTCTCCTGCCTCCTGTCTTGGGGACAGGTTCCTTGTTAACACACTACTGCTTGATCTGCTGTGGACTTCCCGTCCTGGGAGGATGTTACCCCCCACATCAGCAGGCTGCAAGACAAGACCTCCATCTTTGTCCTGCTCCAATCATTTCTCCTCAGACTCTGAGTCCTCCATCTCATCCACTTCTTCTTCTGGGTGAGCTGCTGCCCATGCTCTTAAGGCTTTCTAAAGCTCTGCCTTCTTGGCACTTCCCTTATGGAACACCCTTCTCTTCTGGCAGAACTCCTTGAGCTGGGCCACTGTGTATGCCTCCAGGTTGGCCAGCTCCAATTTTATATTGCCAGGTAGGAGCACAGATATTGTAGAGAAAATTAGTATAGGTCAAAAAGACTTTTGGAAAAATCAAAGATGTCCAACAGAGAATTGAAAAAGGTTCAAATTGGTCTTATATATAGAGTTGTAGTGAACACTAAATTACTATTTGGTATTGCACACACACACAAGTCCTATACTCACTGCTGATCACCATTGGTAGAAATTGGGTCTCTAGTTGGCAGAGGTTTGCCCCCTGTCCGAGTAGGGGCCACAATCCTAGTCAGGGTAAGCTAGATAAACCTGTGCTCACCCTCTGGTAGTTTGGCACAGAGCAGGCAGGCTTAACTTAGGAGGCAATGTGTAAAGTCTTTGTGCAACACACACACACACAGTGACACAATGAAAACATCATAAAAGACTCCACATAGGTTTAGAAAAATAGAGAATATTTATCTGAGTAAAACAAGACCAAAATGTCAAAAATCCAATAAGAAGAAGTCGAGCTATGATTTTTTAAAGGCTATATCGAAAAACAGTGCTTAGAAGTCAATAGCGTTAGAAGGTTACTTGAGGTCACGCTGGACCGGGATAAATCTAAAGTTCAGGCCGACTGCGATCATGGGCAGGCGGGCTACAGAACCCACAAAGGGCCCACTGAAAAAGTACCTTGGATGGAGCAAAGCGTCATCGTCAAGAGTCCGACACGTTGGTTCCGATTCACGCAGTTGGGTTGATGTGTCGAAGTCAAGCCTCGCAGTCTGGACCTCGGATTGGCCTTGCATTGAGTCAAACCTTGCCATCGGGACCTTGGATTGGCGCTGTGTCATCATTGAATAGGGCAGGGATGTCTTTGGATCGGCACTGGGTAGGCGTCGAAGGGCACTGCATCGGTTTCGATCAGCGCAGTGGTGACAGTGCATCGGTTTTGTAGGAAAACAGCTGCAGAACTCACTTCTGAGGCCCAGTACTGATGGAGGCACCTCAGGCAAGGGTAGGCCTTGCAGATGGCAGAGTCCAGCAGCACTAACAGAGTTGCAAGAAGTCTTTTGTGTCCCTGAGACTTCAGAAAACAGGAGGCAAGCCAGCAAGCCCTTGAAGCCACTCTGGATTCAAGTGAGATGGGTCCAGTCCACTGCAGGGCAGAGATAAGCAGGCAGCAGGGGCAGCTCAGCACAGCAGTGAAGCAGTTCATTGGAACATTCAGCCAAGCAGAGTGGCAAACCTTGTAGCACTGGGCCCTTTATCCTGGCAGAGTCCTTCACCGGTCCAGTAGAGTACTGATTTGGTAGGGTCAGAGCCCCAATGCTTATACCCAAATGTGCCTTTGAAGTGGGAGGTGACTTCAAAGCAGCTCCTTGATGTGCACAGACCCCCTTTCATCGCAGTCCTATCTGCTAGGCTTTCTGCGAGGGATAATCATTCCTCTGTGTGGGGACAGGATACAGCTTATTCAGATGTGTCAGCTCCCTCTCCCCCTTCCTGCCTAGGAAGGCTCTCAGAATACAGATGAATGCAGATGAGTCCTCTGTCACATCCACCTTCCTGTGTTTGTGGCTGTCTAGAGGGAATGCACAAAGTGTAGCTGTCACCCAGCTCAGATGTGTATTGGAGACAGGCTGCAGGCACACAGAGCTAAGTTAAGAGCAGAGAAATGCCAACTTTCTAAAAGTGGCATTTCTAAAATAGTAATGCCAAATCCCACTTTACCACTAAAGAGGATTTATAATTACTATTCCAAAGATCTGACACATGATTTAGCTACTCCTTTCTTAGCAGGAATTACAACTTAAAAGTATTTTAAGGAATTCCCAATGCTAGCCTATGAGAGAAGTAGGGCTCACAATAGTGAAAAACGAATTTAGCTGCTTGTCACTACCAGAACATGTAAAACTTAAAAGTACATGTCCTACCTTTTACCTACACAGCACCCGGTCCATAGGGATACTTAGGGCCTACCCTAGGGGTGACGTATGTGTAATAAAAAAAAGAGTTTAAGGCTTGGCAATTGTTTTTAAATGCGAAGTTGAAGTGCAAGTAAACTGCAGACACAGGCCCTGTAAATGCAGGCCTGAGACAGGGTTGAAAGGCTACGTATATGGGTGGCACCGCCAGTGCTGCAGGCCCACTAGTAGCATTTAGATGTCAGGCCATGGGTATATGGTATGCCACTTTACAAGAGACTTACAGGTAACCTAAATGTGTCAATCAGGTATAAACCAATGTCACCATGTTTAGGGGAGAAGCACTTGCACTTTAGCGCTGGTTAGCAGTGGTAAAGTGTTCAGAGTCCTAAGGCCAGCAAAAAGATACAACAAAAAGTGGAGGTAAGCAGGCAAAATGTTGGGGGAATACCACCCTAAGGATGAGAGGTCTACCACCTACCTGCTCCCAAACAAAAATGATCACATGTTAATTGTAGTAAGGTAACCCAGTGTTATCCTATGGGAGATGTAGGCCTTGCAATAGTGAAAAATAAATTTGAGAGTTTGTCACTGCAAGGACATGTAAAAGTTTAAAGTATGCGTCCAACTTTTTAAATGCAATGCACCCTATCCTCTGGGCTCTTTAGGGCCTACCCTAGACAGCAGGGCAAGCCTCAGGCAGCAGGGCAGTCCTCTGGCAACAGAGCAGTCATCTGGCAGCAGGACAGTCCTTCTTCTGTAGACCTATATGTGTTAAAAAAGAAGGTTTAGCCCTGACAAAAGGTTTATTTTGCCAGGTTGAAATGGCAGTTTGAAAACTTTACACATAGGCTGCAAAGTCAGGCCTGAGGCAGTTTTTAAAGGGCTACTTAAGTGGGTGGCACAATAAGTCCTGCAGGCCAAGCAGTAGCATTTAATTGACCATCCCCAGGTATATAGTAGACCACTTTACTAGGGACTTACAAGTAAAATAAATATCCTAAGTGATTGTAGGCCAATTTTACCATGTTTACAGGAGTGAGCACAAGCACTTTAGCACTGGTTAGCAGTGGTAAATTGTTCAGGGTCCTAGAGCCATAAAAAACGAATTAGGCAAAACAGGAGGAGTGAATGCAAAATGTTTGGCGGAAAACCATGCCAAAGATGTCAGGTCTGACATGAGTCTCCCCCCACCCAAGCTGAATATCGGGGAACTACCCACCCTCATGTGAGTTCTTCTCATCACTAAGGGGGAAGAACCTGGAAAGACCATCAGCATTGGCATGGTTAGTTCCAGAGTGGAGTTCGCCTACAACATCCGTTCCCTAGAGGAAGAAGGACCACCTCAATAATTTAGTAATTTTACCCCTCATCTGCAAGAGCCATCTGAGGGGGCCTGTGTTCTGTCTGAACCTGGAAGTGAGCCCCAAACAGGTGTGATCTCAGCTTCTTCAGTGCCCAGACCACAACAAATGCTTCTTGCTCAATAGCCCTCCACCCTGGGGAGTAACTTTCTACTGATAAAGGTTACAGGTTGGCCTAGGCCCTCCTCATTTAATTGTGCTAGTACAACCCCTATGCCATGATCTGAAGCATCTGTCTGCACTATGAACTCCTGGGAACATTCAGGGGCCTTGAACACAGGTGCATGCAAATTGCCTCCTTGCTGGAGTCAAAAGGTTTCAGGCAGGCCTGCTTCTTGGACATTATCACATTTAAGGGGGCAACAATGGTACCATAACCTTTAACAAATCTCCTATAATATCCAGTGATGCCCTGGAAGGCCCATACATCGGTCTACGTTTTGGAGGGCTTCCATGCCACGATAGTCTCTATCTTGCCTTGGAGGGGCTTCACCTTGCACCTGCCCACCAGGTGTCCCAGATACACCACAGTATCTAGCCCTATCTGGAACTTGCTGGCCTTGATAGTCAGGCTTGCTTGTTGAAGAGCCTGAAGCACCTTTTGGTGGTGAAACAGGTGTTTCTCCCAGCTGGAGCTGTAGACAGCTAAGTCATCAAGGTAGGTGGCACAGAATGACTCTATTCCAGGCAGGCCCCTATTAACCCACCTCTGGAAGGTGGCAGGGGCATTTTTCAGGGCATCACCCTCAATTGGAATTTGCCCTCTGGGGTAGAAAATGCAGACTTCTCTTTAGCCCCCTCAGTGAGTGCAAGCTCCCAGTACCCTAATGTTAAGTCAAAGGTACTCAGGACCTTGGCAACTCCCAGTCTGTTGATAAATTCATCAGCTGGAGGGAAGAGGTGAGCATCAGTTTTTGTAATTGAATTGAGCCCCCTGTAGTCCACACAGAACCTAAGTTGTGGGGTGGCACCCGGTGGGGCGGCTTTGGGTACCAGCCCCACTGAGCTAGACCAGGGACTATTGGAGTGCTCAATCACCCCCAATTCAAGCATCTTGGAGACTTCCTCCTTAATGCTTGCTCTCACCTTTTCAGGCAGTCTGTAAATGTTGTTCTTTACAGGAATGCTATCTCATGTATCAATATCGTGAGCACACAAATGTGCAAGCACAGAGGTGAGGGAGAACATGGAGGCAAACTGCCCCAACAACTGCCGACAGTCCCCCCTGCTGTCCTGGGGTCAGGGTAGGAGAAAAGTTAACACCCTCCACAGATCCATTGTGCTCCTTGCAAGATAGGAAGTCGGGAGAGGTTCATCCTCCTCTTCCACCCCGTCATCCATCATCAGGAACATGGTAACGTCAGACCTCTAGCCGTGTAGCTTGATGCGATATGGAGTACCCCTAAAGGGTTGCTGGGGGTTTTGAGGTCCACCATCTAGGTGACCTCCCCCTTTCTCAACTTCTGCTTAAAAGGCTCTAACCAACAGTCTTAGAGGGCCCTGGGCTCCACTTGCTCCATTACCCTCACTTTCTGTCCAAGCTGAAACTTTAGCAGAGTGGTCTTCTGGCCTTACCAGAGTTTCATTACTACCTGGCTGGCCTCAGATTCTCTTTCGCCGTCTTCCAGAAGCTCTGTATCTGGTTTTTGGAGAGCCAGCATGTAGTGACTACATCCTGGGGCAGCTTCATGGAGCTTGCTCCAATCCCTCTTTCATCAAACTGAAAGATCCCCTAACAGGGTGGCCATTGAAGAGCTCGAAGGGGCTAAACCCAACTCCTTCTTATGGCCCCTCCCTGTAGGCAAGCAACAGGCATGGTAAGAGAACATCTCACTTCCACCTCATGGGCACAGGCAGGCCTATAATCATGCCCTTGTGGGTCTTGTTAAATCTTTCAACAAGTCCATTAGTTTGAGTGTGATAGCGTGTGGAGAACTGCTAAGTTACTCCACACTCATCCCACATAGACTTCATGTAGGCTGACATGAACTTGGTACCCCTTTGAGACCCTCATCAGTGCCCTAGCCACTGCAGGAGCAGTCACAGTCCTTAGAGAGATGTCCGGTGGGCATTTGGTGGAATGGTCCACCAAAACTAGGATAAACCTGTTGCCTTAAGCAGTTTTGGTGACCAAAGGCCCAACAATGTTGATGCTCATCATTTCAAAGGGGGTGTCAATGACAGGTAAGGGCACCAGAGGAGCCTTGACCTTTTTCCTTGTTTTCCCACTGGCTTGGCAGATGGGAAATCACCTACAGAATGCATCTGAGGTTGTCTTCATCTATGGCCAATAAAAGTGGGTGACAAGCCTGGCAAAGGTCCTGTCTTACCCTAGATGTCCTGTGTGGATTATAAAATGAGCCAGTCCCAAAAGGAAGGCCCTGTAGCACGGGGGAACCACCAACACTCTGGTTTCCCGAGGCCCAGGAACCTCAGCTTCACTGTACAGGAGGTCATTCTCCCAAAATATGATGTGATCTCCAGAGGTGTCAACAGCTGCTTGGGCCTCAGCTTGCCTTATCAAGCCCTCTACGGTAGGGCACTCTTTCTGCACCTTTCAGAATTCTCCCCTGCAGGGCCCACCTTCAACTTCCCAACCAGCAAGCTCTGGAAAGCCTCCCAGGGCAGCAATGTCCTACCTGGTAGGCTCCAGGGCAGCCTCCTCAGGCACCTCTTCAACCCAGTCAGCAAGAGTTTCAGGGGCTGGTTTCCCGCACCCCTTGCCCTTACTCTTCTTGGCAGCTGCCTTGGCCATTGTTATAGTCTCCAGGCCTACTTGACTCCCCTTTTGGGCAGCCATGGCCCGTGTGTTCATGCAGTCCCACTCAGGCAAGCCTAACATCTCCAGATGTGATCTGAACTCTGAGCTTTTTTGGGGGCCTGTAGAGAACTCTTTATTTTTAAGCTTCTCTCCCCCCTCTTTCTTTTGTTAGGGACACTGTCCACCCTTTGGGTGATTCCCCTCCCGATACTTTCTTGTGGACCCTGGTGCTGAGCCATTGGTCTGCACCTTAGCAGGCTCCCTGGGGTCAGTGATCTTACTATCAACTAGGTGTTGGCGTAGCTCTGGAAAACAGTTGCTGAACATGTGCTACCTGGCAAATAAATTGTGCAGCCCTAAGTAATCCTTCACATCACTGCCCTTCACCCAACCATCCAGTGCCTTACAAAACAATCCACATAATCCACCCAGGACTGTTGGTGCAAGTTCTCACTGTCCCTAAACTTCTACCTATACTTCTCTGGGATATGACTGTATTTCCTGGTAAGAGTATCCTTCATGATGGATACCTCATCCTGTCTGCTTTCCCTTGTGTGAACCGTGCATCTCTCCCTTCATTGGGTATTTGCATCCAAAGAATGGCTCCCCAATCCTCCTCATGGACCCTGTGCATCTCTAGGGCTACTTCATAGTCCTCAAACCGTTTATCTATATCATCTCCCAAAGTTAGGCACCAGTTCCTTGGGAAGTGGACCCTCATGTCTCCAGTGGAACTGGGGTATTGATACTACCATTGTTTCTGGCTCCACTTGGTTGGCCCTGATGCCCAGCTCTATCAGACTTAGCTCATGGGCCATTCTCTTTTCCTCCATGGCCAATTTATTTCCCTCAAGGGCTCTGGTGGCCACCTCTGATGCCCTCTTGGCAGCAGCCTTCTCATTGGCCTGCCTCTCCTCCTATTTGAAGTTGAACTAAGATCCACCTTCCCTCTTCATCATTCTCTTGAGTAATGAGTGGTATATTGAGGTGCTTAAGAAAAGTACGACCATCACCATTCTTATGAAGTACAGAAGGGGAGAAATATAGTTCTCTGCCCCTTGTATGTTAGGTTTAACAATATCTACTTCAGGGGGGCGTGGTTAGCAGCCAGCCAAGATGGCCACACCCTAAGTAGGCTCTGGCAAGCGCCCGTCGAAAACCCTAAGGTATCCGTATAAATCATCCGCTTACCACAGCATAAAATACGGTCTGGAGGTCCCGATAAGTCCAAGACCGTCTGGAGAGAGTTTGAAGACCTGGCGATGAATCGTGTCGCTAAAACAGCCTGAATCGGCCGAGACGCCGAGAGACGCCGCTCTTGTCTGGTGAAATCGCTGCGTCACCCACAATATCGAGCAAGAGCGAGGCAGGACTGGTGAGGCCCCACGGTTCGGGAGGTAAAAGAGACGGCGAACCTGCTGCTGAGCCTGTGGCCGACGGCGAAGTCATGAAGCGGCGCTGCCCCTGGATTGGGTGAAGTCGCCGTGATAAGATCGGGCCTGGCAGTGATCGACCAGGAGGCCGCGGCAGAGAAGAGGTGAGCGCATATGCAGTTTGGTCCTAAACAGCCGTCCGACACACTACAGCAGCTATTGGAAGCTGCGGAGGGGCAGAGAGACCGGCGGTGAGGCGCTGCCTCTGCGACGCAGCGCGGGACATGCCGTGACGCAGAGGAGGTGAAGATCGGACCTTAATTTAGGCCGCGTTCGCTGTTGCTGCCACCGGGCCAGAGAGGGAGGCACAAAGCGCAAGTGTTACATGCGGCGGCTGAAAACTAAAAGGTGCGCCTGAATAAGACTGCAATGGCATGCTAGAAGCTCATATTATACCAAGTTAGAGAAACAGGCATTTGTACACAGTGAAAGACACACAGAGGGTCTATTAACCAGGATTTTAAATCCAGTCCATCAGATGAAGTACTGATCTGAAGGGAGTGACAGAACATGGCGAGTAAATCCAATAAACCCCAGGCCGGGTTGCAGAGGAGCGGCAAAGTGTGGGGTGAATCGATTCAACCTACAACAAGATGTTGAGCCACAAGGGATCCAAACCAATGCACCAAACTAAGCTTCACAAATTTACATACCCTAAGATGGATACCCTGTCAGAGGGGGGCGACGACCAGCGGCATAAACAAGTGACTGAGGAAGGAGCGCTTACCTTACAAGATATAATGGCAGCAATCCAAGGAGTGCGCTCAGCACTGGAAAGTAAAATAGACACGTCAAGGCAGAGGTAACGCTAATGCATGCAGACCTTCGCAATCTGGGGGACCGAGTACGAGCTACCGAAGACTCCATTGCCATGCTCCAGTCAACTACTAAATCACTCGAGACAACCGTTAAAATGCTCCAACTGACGACAGCAACCCTGGAGGAGAAGCTAGAAGACTATGAAAGGCGCACACGTAGAAACAACGTCCGCATTTTAGGGGTACCGGAGTGGGCCGAGGCACCATCCTCAGACTTATTTGTTGAAGATCTTATTATAAAACATTTGCAGCCTCGCACTCTCTCTAACTACTTCTCGGTGGAACGTGCCCACCGAGTACCTAGGAGGCCAGCCACGGTCGGGTGCGCCCCCCCACCCCATTCTGGCGAGGGTCTTCAACTTCAGCGATAGAGATATAATATTGCAGAACGCCCACACAGTCCCTCCACTAAAATACGACAATTCCACAATAACCTTCTTTCCGGACTTTACGGCTCAGGTTCCGAGGAAATGTTGCTCCTTTCTGGAAGTCAAAAAAACACTCTGTGAAAGGGACCTTAAATACGCAATGTTGTTTCGGGCCAACCTCTGGGTAGCAGCGGAGGGGAAATCATGGTTTTTCATCTCCCTTGAGGAAACCTGGGAGTGGCTGGAAGGTTGGAGGACATCTGGGAAAGAACGATCCAACCCTCACCGACAGAAAAGCGAGAAGGAGTGGCGACAACCAGGACGTCAACAGAACGAGGGTTTGCCAGTGGGCGGTGAGAGATCCAATGTTATTCAGCCGCCATAGGAGACACAGCTGCAATGGAGACAATATACTATATTATGAGGTGAAAACTTGATCCTATTCCTGTTTTCTAAACTTCAGTAGTTCTTTTGAGCTGCTCAATTTCCTTTGTCAAGTGGGTCACATACGGAATGGAATCCTCCACATCGCTGACACATTGTTCAATGGCAGCAATGGATGGTCTTGGGTAGACCATTTTTCCTCAATTCGTTAAAGAGGCAAAAGGTTTCAGAGCTCTTATTTCTTCCATAACATCCTCTAGAGTTAGGGGGTGAGGTGATTTGAAAGGTGAGTCCTTTTTAGGCCTTTTGACTGAGCCAGAGTATTTCTTCGATATAGCTCCTAAGCCAGAGGGCATACAACCCCCAGTTCTCAATAGCACCTTCCATGAGGGTTGACATATGTTAGACCTGGCATCTTTTGGCATGTTTCCCCTGACTTTTTGCCTTCGGACCTTCTGATTTGACTGTGTGCTGAACGTCGTTATTGCTGGCTTTAGGACTCTGTGCACTTTTTCACTGCTGACCAGTGCTAAAGTGCATGTGCTCTGTGACTAAAATGTAATGGCATTTGGTTTCTCCATGATTGGCATATTTGATTTACTGATACTTCCTAGTACAGTGCACTGCATGTGCCCAGGGCCTGTAAATCAAATGCTACTAGGGGCCTGCAGCACTGATTGTGCCACCCACTTGAGTAGCCCTTTAAAACATGTCTCAGGCCTGCCACTGCCGAACCGGTGTGTGCAGTTTCAAACTGCTATTTCAACCTGGCAAGTTCACATACTTCAAAACAACAGAAGAGTGTACCTTATCTTAGAGAAAAGCAGGAATGGAGAATCAAATTGGATTCAATTTGAAAAGCATAAAGAATCACACTAGATTCTTTAGAAAGCCCTCACTTACCAACCTGGTTGGTGACATGCTTCATCATAGGGCCCCACCAGGGAGACCGAATGCCCCCCTGGTGTGCTTCGACGCCAGAAATACTGCGGAGCAGGTTTTTAGTGTTGTTCGTGTGAAAGTGCCAAGTGTAGTGAGTTTAAAATTGTCTAGATTGTGTCCAAAGAAACTTGCTTTTTATTAAGTGGCCAATCTGACAAAAAAACATATAAAAACAAAGCGAGGGATGTGTGTGCTGAAAAAATTGATCAGCTACATCCACAAGTGCATGGTCAACATGTTTCTGCCTATATGGTATTAATAGCCAGGCATTCTTCAGGACCAAAGTGTGGACCTCGGCGGTATGGGCGCGCTAAGGCCCACCCTAACCAGAGGTCAAGGTGTTAAAAAAGGGGTTAAAATTAGGTTCAGTGACTCACTGTTCCCCGTAAGGTCCTTCTATTTGGAAGAACCAAAACAAGATCTGTAAAAGAAAAAACAGACAAACACACAAAGAAAAAAGACAGACAATACGTATTTAAAAGAACGCATATAAAGGTCAATATTCATGCGTTTTCCATTAGAGTTCTTTCATGCACTCGTGCTCTTCTCAAAGTGCACTTTAACCGTACCTCGGGGAAACAAAAGTGCACTATGGTGAAAATCTGTGTACGTGTTCTCACAGACTCGGTAATTGTAACCATTTAACGAATTGGCGTTGTGAAAGTACTTTGTTTAAGCATGTGCTATATCACATGCACGTCAATTCAGATGTTAACAGTATCGGTAGATCTAAGGAAAAATATTGCCTATACTGCAAAGATCCGCCGGTATTGCTCGGCGAGTGAAGAAAAACAGGAGAGAAATAAGTCTTACATGCGGCGTAATAACTAATCACACCATGGGTCTCGGGAGGGGGGTGGTGGCAAGTCGGCACACCCTAAAGGAAAGGAAAGGGAAGGTTTGGGTAATTACTCAATATTGCCTCCAACCGATACAAAAAACACTTATCTCTTGTTGCGGTGAAGTCTCACTCACGCCATCAATGCCAGGCACCCGCTCGGTACCTAATGCAACCCTTCTTAACCGGACCCCGTCAATGAATTCTGCGGTGGCCTGTTTGGTTTTTTAAAGAAAGAGAGAAGCCGGAACTCACAGCTCGGGAGGGGGCGTGGCTGTCCACGTCATCGCGTGATCGTCAAGGACGCCGAATCTAATCGGCCAACCACACGGCGTGTCCCTCCTATCAAGGGGCATCAGCCAATCATGGCCCTTGGTAGAGAGTGTACTTGTGATGGCAGCCATTATTCGGCTATACCGCTAACTTTGTTATACTGTACACTCAAAAAAAAACTTTATTGGTATCAACGAACGCATGATACCAATTTCATTAAGGTCACTGTTCGTGGTTATACTGTATTTTGCCAGACTTAGTGCAATCTCATAATAAGCATATCAAAAAGATTTTTGGGTGTAGTCATTTAAACGCAATTTAGATGAAACATCAAAAACGAGTCAACGAGTATGGGAAACAGTCAGAACACCATAGTTAAATGTGTGTCAGGGGGATGAAATGGGGTGTGTTGAGAGGATAGATTTACATAATAAAATAGGTAGAACCCAGTTAGGAGTACAGACTGGGATCTGGGGGTGTTTAATCAGCATGGGAATTCAATAGGAAGCATGTCAGCTCATTTATAGGCATCCTGGTAATCATTCCTGAAAGAAAAGGGGGGATCAGCAGAAATCTCAACGTTGCAGTACTGTGCCCCAAGGGATATTATCATTCAGACCCTGTATATGTGTGCCCAAACGGTAAACCCACCTTTGTTCTTTTTCGAACAGGATCTGTTGGGTGTTTTTCTTTACTCTAACCTGTTCAATGACCGTCCACCTTAAGTCGTTAGTTGTGTGGTTCTGTTGTAGGAAGTGCTCACTTAGTTTGGTCGTGACCTTCCTACACCTGATATTACTTCTATGCTCGCACAACCGTTGTTTTACCTTACGTGTTGTCATACCCACATAACGCAACCCACATGGACACGTGATCAAATAGACCACGTTTGTGGAGTTGCAGTTAGTGTGGGCACGCTGAGTCCATGTTTTTCCTGGCTCAAGGTCTAGGACTTTTGTTTGTGTAGTGAGATGGCAGATGCTGCAATTAGTACATGGAAAATGGCCCACTACTTTTGGTAGACCCCAAGCATCAGTTATCGATGGTGCGTTGGTGGTAACTCTGTCTATTGGGCGTGTATGGACTAAAGAGTCCCTAAGGCTCCGTCCCTTCTTAAAAGAGAACAGAGGTTTTTCCCAGGTCCTATTGCTGCTAGTTAATATCCTCCAATGTTTGTTAATAGCCTTTTTAACAGTATTGGATGCAGTACTATAAGTGGTGACACCGGTCAGCGGAATTCCCTCATTCGGCCTAGGGGTGTCTTCTAACAGTGCCTCCCTAGGCTGGTTTCGTGCTCTCTTGTAACTCTTGTTCAGAACTCTTGTAGGATAACCTCGATTCTTTAATCTAGTGGTCAGGTCAGCTGATTGTTCTCGGAAGTCCTCCAATCTACTACAGTTTCTTCTAATACGAAGATATTGCCCATATGGTAAATTTTCCCGTAGGGGCCTAGGATGAAAACTGGAGAATACTAGCAAATTGTTTTTCGCCGTGGGTTTATAATGTGTCTTAGTAGTAAGACCGCCATCAGTTTTGGAAATAACCACATCCAAAAAGACAACCTCCTGTCTGTCACAAGTGTGGGTAAATTTGAGGTTCACGTCAAGAGTGTTAATCCAGCATAGAAAATCATTCAAAAGATCTTCAGATCCTTGCCATACCATCAGAATGTCATCAATATACCTCTTCCAAAGAGATATGGAAGAGGTATATGGGTTGGCAGTGGTCAGGATGTACTTACGTTCAAAATCGTGAACATAAAGGCCTGCCACACTAGGGGCAAAGGTGCTGCCCATTGAAGTCCCAGTTGATTGAAGGTACAAATTGCCTTGGTATTCAAAGAAGTTGTGTTTAAGTGCCAATTTAGCACACTCCAATATAAACTCCTTAGGTGTTTGGAAATCCCAAGTCATCTCGTCCAATGCTTCCCCCAGGACTCTGATGGTATCGTCCTGGGGAATGCTCGTATACAGACTCTCTATGTTGAGGGTCACAAGTATGGTAGAGTCTTCATCAATAGTCAGGTCCTGCAAAAGAGATAGGAGGCTCTTTGTGTCCTTTAAATATGTTGATGTACGTTGAAGTAATGGCTTGAGAAAGAAATCACAGAACCGTGAGAGCGGCTCGAGTAAAGAGCCGATTCCCGAAACAATCGGGCGTCCTGGAGGGGGTGTCCTATTCTTGGGTGTTTTAGGTAACGTATAGAAGTATGGTATTACGTTATCACCCACTGTCAGAAAATCGATCTCGTGTTTGGTGATGTCGCCGCTATCTTCAGCCTCTTTTACTAGATTCCTAATCCGGATCCTCAGTTCAGATGATGGGTCCGGCGAAGTGGTGTGTAGTTCTTCCTATCGTCCAGAAGGCGTCTACATTCTTTATCATAATCCACTGTATTCTGGATAACCAAACCCCCACCCTTATCTGCTGGTTTGATTGTAATGGCGGTATTGGATTGCAAATTCTGGAGAGCCTGAAACTCCACTGTGCTCAAGTTCTTAAATGTATTGGGCTCTTCAAACGTCTCAATTTCATGGAAGACGGCCTGCTCAAAAGCTACGACTTCTGCTGGTACAGTGTGTGGGGGGGGTTAAAAGTGATTTTAACCTCAACCCAGTGTTCTCTGAGTTGGTGTTTTGTTCGCTGGGTTCCACACCCTCAAAGTAGGCTTTCAGTTTTAACTTTCTGAAAAATTGAGCAAGCTCACAATGTAGCTGGAACTTGTCTAATCGTGCAGTAGGGACGAAACCAAGCCCCTTTTCAAGAACTTGCTTTTCCACAGGGGACAGAATTGTGTCAGAAAGGTTGGTGATTAGACGCTCTGGGCACTCGTGCCCACCTGTTGGTCCCTGGCCTTGCTGCGTGTGTAGTTGCCCACAGGGTCGTCCTGCTCCCATCGGACCTGGTTTTGCCCTCTTCGCTTGCCCCTTTCTCTCCTGCCTCTCTCTAAAAAAGGCGGGCGGTAGGAATTATGATGGAATGGCGGTGCCTGCATGTAGGCTGGATTCCAACCCATCATTGGGAACTGGGGATGTTGAAAATGCATAGGAAGAATGCCTCCACCTGGTGTTGGGAAAGGTGGCCATGATGGTTGTGGGTAATCATGCCTAGGTGTACCCCCTGCTCCACCCCTTTGCCTCTGTCTATAGCTACCGTTACTTGAACCACTAGAAGTGGAAGCACTGTCATCAGAGGTATCTGAGTTTGTATTATTCTTGGGAGGTGGTGTGAAAGCTGGATCAGCATAGGGATAGACTCTATTAAAGGTAAATCTTTTCAAATCTTTCTGAAACTTAATCATTTTGGATTGGGTGAGGTTGTCCTTATATTCAGTGATGTCCTTATTCAGTTCTTCTAACTTTTTCTTAAAGCCAGTCAAAGTAGTTTTGAAATGGTTTTCTGTCTGTTGGATTTCTATCATTAATGCTTCTGATAGTCTCAGAGCTGTTTTTATAATCAGCACAAGCCAGTCGCGTGTACAATGCCACGCGATCATTGCCCATTCTTTTCTAAATACAGCATCTTCCAAGAAAATGCGAGGTGCATTTGTTACTAAAAGACCTCTCGGTGCTGAGTTCGTACGAAGATATTCTGTGAGGATAGTTCCATGTAATATGGTCCGAATCCTATTCCGTTTTTGTTCTGACAGTTGATCCCACTCACTGGTATGTGTGATAGCTTGAGAGATTGCTGGGTCTGCAAAAATAGAGGGGTTTGCCAAAATGGCATCCACCTCTGAATCTGGGTAAGAGAGACCTAAGAACTCCATGGTGTAGAAATAAAAATTGAGTAAAGAAAAGTAAAAGGGGGGTCTGAAGTAATCAGATCACCAAAAGAACTCTCACAGCTGTGCGCTGCCTAATATCTATTAACAACAAGAGAGAAAGGGATTTTTAGGAGCACTCTTAGTCCCCTGGCTCATATAATCAAAACAACAGAAGAGTGTACCTTATCTTAGAGAAAAGCAGGAATGGAGAATCAAATTGGATTCAATCTGAAAAGCATAAAGAATCACACTAGATTCTTTAGAAAGCCCTCACTCACCAACCTGGTTGGTGACATGCTTCATCATAGGGTCCCACCAGGGAGACCGAATGCCCCCCTGGTGTGCTTCGACGCCAGAAATACTGTGGAGCAGGTTTTTAGTGTTGTTCGTGTGAAAGTGCCAAGTGTAGTGAGTTTCAAATTGTCTAGACAGTGACCAAAGAAACTTGCTTTTTATTAAGTGGCCAATCTGACAAAAAAACATATAAAAACAAAGCGAGGGATGTGTGTGCTGAAAAAATTGATCAGCTACATCCACAAGTGCATGGTCAACATGTTTCTGCCTATATGGTATTAATAGCCAGGCATTCTTCAGGACCAAAGTGTGGACCTCGGCGGTATGGGCGCGCTAAGGCCCACCCTAACCAGAGGTCAAGGTGTCAAAAAAGGGGCTAAAATTAGGTTCAGTGACTCACTGTTCCCCGTAAGGTCCTCCTATTTGGAAGAACCAAAATGACTACACCAAAAAATCTTTTTGATATGCTTATTATGAGATTGCACTAAGTCTGGCAAAATACAGTATAACCACGAACAGTGGCCTTAATGAAATTGGTATCATGCTTTCGTTGATACCAATAAAGTTATTTTTGGAGTGTACAGTATAACAAAGTTAGCGGTATAGCCGAATAATGGCTGCCATCACAAGTACACTCTCTACCAAAGGCCATGATTGGCTGATGCCCCTTGATAGGAGGGATACGCTGTGTGGTTGGCCGATTAGATTCGGCTTCCTTGACGATCACGCGATGACGTGGACAGCCACGCCCCCTCCCGAGCTGTGAGTTCCGGCTTCTCTCTTTCTTTAAAAAACCAAACAGGCCACCGCAGAATTCATCGACGGGGTCCGGTTAAGAAGGGTTGCAGTAGGTACCGAGCGGGTGCCTGGCATTGATGGCGTGAGTGAGACTTCACCGCAACAAGAGATAAGTGTTTTTTGTATCGGTTGGAGGCAATATTGAGTAATTACCCAAACCTTCCCTTTCCTTTCCTTTAGGGTGTGCCGACTTGCCACCACCCCCCTCCCGAGACCCATGGTGTGATTAGTTATTACGCCGCATGTAAGACTTATTTCTCTCCTGTTTTTCTTCACTCGCCGAGCAATACCGGCGGATCTTTGCAGTATAGGCAATATTTTTCCTTAGATCTACCGATACTGTTAACATCTGAATTGACGTGCATGTGATATAGCACATGCTTAAACAAAGTACTTTCACAACGCCAATTCGTTAAATGGTTACAATTACCGAGTCTGTGAGAACACGTACACGGATTTTCACCATAGTGCACTTTTGTTTCCCCGAGGTACGGTTAAAGTGCACTTTGAGAAGAGCACGAGTGCATGAAAGAACTCTAATGGCAAACGCACGAATATTGACCTTTATATGCGTTCTTTTAAATACGTATTGTCTGTCTTTTTTCTTTGTGTGTTTGTCTGTTTTTTCTTTTACAGATCTTGTTTTGGTTCTTCCAAATAGGAGGACCTTACCGGGAACAGTGAGTCACTGAACCTAATTTTAACCCCTTTTTTAACACCTTGACCTCTGTTTAGGGTGGGCCTTAGCGCGCCCATACCGCCGAGGTCCACACTTTGGTCCTGAAGAATGCCTGGCTATTAATACCATATAGGCAGAAACATGTTGACCATGCACTTGTGGATGTAGCTGATCAATTTTTTCAGCACACGCATCCCTCGCTTTGTTTTTATATGTTTTTTTGTCAGATTGGCCACTTAATAAAAAGCAAGTTTCTTTGGACACAGTCTAGACAATTTTAAACTCACTACACTTGGCACTTTCACACGAACAACACTAAAAACCTGCTCCGCAGTATTTCTGGCGTCGAAGCACACCAGGGGGGCATTCATTCTCCCTGGTGGGGCCCTATGATGAAGCATGTCACCAACCAGGTTGGTGAGTGAGGGCTTTCTAAAGAATCTAGTGTGATTCTTTATGCTTTTCAAATTGAATTCAATTTGATTCTCCATTCCTGCTTTTCTCTAAGATAAGGTACACTCTTCTGTTGTTTTGATTATATGAGCCAGGGGACTACGAGTGCTCCTAAAAATCCCTTTCTCTCTTGTTGTTAATAGATATTAGGCAGCGCACAGCTGTGAGAGTTCTTTTGGTGATCTGATTACTTCAGACCCCCCTTTTACTTTTCTTTACTCAATTTTTATTTCTACACCATGGAGTTCTTAGGTCTCTCTTACCCAGATTCAGAGGTGGATACCATTTTGGCAAACCCCTCTATTTTTGCAGACCCGGCAATCTCTCAAGCTATCACACATACCAGTGAGTGGGATCAACTGTCAGAACAAAAACGGAATAGGATTCGGACCATATTACATGGAACTATCCTCACAGAATATCTTCGTACGAACTCAGCACCAAGAGGTCTTTTAGTAACAAATGCACCTCGCATTTTCTTGGAAGATGCTGTATTTAGAAAAGAATGGGCAATGATCGCGTGGCATTGTATACGCGACTGGCTTGTGCTGTTTATAAAAACAGCTGTGAGACTATCAGAAGCATTAATGATAGAAATCCAACAGACAGAAAACCATTTCAAAACTACTTTGACTGGCTTTAAGAAAAAGTTAGAAGAACTGAATAAGGACATCACTCAATATAAGGACAACCTCACCCAATCCAAGGTGATTAAGTTTCAGAAAGATTTGAAAAGATTTACCTTTAATAGAGTCTATCCCTATGCTGATCCAGCTTTCACACCACCTCCCAAGAATAATACAAACTCAGATACCTCTGATGACAGTGCTTCCACTACTAGTGGTTCAAGTAACGGTAGCTATAGACAGAGGCAAAGGGGTGGAGCAAGGGGTACACCTAGGCAGAATTACCCACAACCATCATGGCCACCTTTCCCAACACCAGGTGGAGGCATTCTTCCTATGCATTTTCAAAATCCCCAGTTCCCAATGATGGGTTGGAATCCAGCCTACATGCAGGCACCGCCATTCCATCATAATTCCTACCGCCTACCTTTTTTAGAGAGAGGCAGGAGAGGAAGGGGCAAGCGAAGAGGGCAAAACCAGGTCCGATGGGAGCAGGACGACCCTGTGGGCAACTACACACGCAGCAAGGCCAGGGACCAACAGGTGGGTACGAGTGCCCAGAGCGTCTAATCACCAACCTTTCTGACACAATTCTGTCCCCTGTGGAAAAGCAAGTTCTGGAAAAGGGGCTTGGTTTCGTCCCTACTGCACGATTAGACAAGTTCCAGCTACATTGTGAGCTTGCTCAATTTTTCAGAAAGTTAAAACTGAAAGCCTACTTTGAGGGTGTGGAACCCAGCGAACAAAACACCAACTCAGAGAACACTGGGTTGAGGTTAAAATCATCTTTTAACCCCCCCCCACACACTGTACCAGCAGAAGTCGTAGCTTTTGAGCAGGCCGTCTTCCTTGAAATTGAGACGTTTGAAGAGCCCAATACATTTAAGAACTTGAGCACAGTGGAGTTTCAGGCTCTCCAGAATTTGCAAACCAATACCGCCATTACAATCAAACCAGCAGATAAGGGTGGGGGTTTGGTTATCCAGAATACAGTGGATTATGATAAAGAATGTAGACGCCTTCTGGACGATAGGAAGAACTACACACCACTTCGCACGGACCCATCATCTGAACTGAGGATCCGGATTAGGAATCTAGTAAAAGAGGCTGAAGATAGCGGCCACATCACCAAACACGAGGCCGATTTTCTGACAGTGGGTGATAACGTAATACCATACTTCTATACGTTACCTAAAACACACAAGAATGGGACACCCCCTCCAGGACGCCCGATTGTTTTGGGAATCGGCTCTTTACTCGAGCTGCTCTCACGGTTCTGTGATTTCTTTCTCAAGCCATTACTTCAACGTACATCAACATATTTAAAGGACACAAAGAGCCTCCTATCTCTTTTGCAGGACCTGACTATTGATGAAGACTCTACCATACTTGTGACCCTCGACATAGAGAGTCTGTATACGAGCATTCCCCAGGACGATACCATCAGAGTCCTGGGGGAAGCATTGGACGAGATGACTTGGGATTTCCAAACACCTAAGGAGTTTATATTGGAGTGTGCTAAATTGGCACTTAAACACAACTTCTTTGAATACCAAGGCAATTTGTACCTTCAATCAACTGGGACTTCAATGGGCAGCACCTTTGCCCCTAGTGTGGCAGGCCTTTACGTTCACGATTTTGAACGTAAGTACATCCTGACCACTGCCAACCCATATACCTCTTCCATATCTCTTTGGAAGAGGTATATGGATGACATTCTGGTGGTATGGCAAGGATCTGAAGATCTTTTGAATGATTTTCTACGCTGGATTAACACTCTTGACGTGAACCTCAAATTTACCCATACTTGTGACAGACAGGAGGTTGTCTTTTTGGATGTGGATATTTCCAAAACTGATGGCGGTATTACTACTAAGACACATTATAAACCCACGTCGAAAAACAATTTGCTAGTATTCTCCAGTTTTCATCCTAGGCCCCTACGGGAAAATTTACCATATGGGCAATATCTTCGTATTAGAAGAAACTGTAGTAGATTGGAGGACTTCCGAGAACAATCAGCTGACCTGACCACTAGATTAAAGAATCGAGGTTATCCTACAAGAGTTCTGAACAAGAGTTACAAGAGAGCACGAAACCAGACTAGGGAGGCACTGTTAGAAGACACCCCTAGGCCGAATGAGGGAATTCCGCTGACCTGTGTCACCACTTATAGTACTGCATCCAATACTGTTAAAAAGGCTATTAACAAACATTGGAGGATATTAACTAGCAGCAATAGGACCTGGGAAAAACCTCTGTTCTCTTTTAAGAAGGGACGGAGCCTTAGGGACTCTTTAGTCCATACACGCCCAATAGACAGAGTTACCACCAACGCACCATCGAAAACTGATGCTTGGGGTCCACCAAAAGTAGTGGGCCATTTTCCATGTACTAATTGCAGCATCTGCCATCTCACTACACACACAAAAGTCCTAGACCTTGAGCCAGGAAAAACATGGACTCAGCGTGCCCACACTAACTGCAACTCCACAAACGTGGTCTATTTGATCACGTGTCTATGTGGGTTGCGTTATGTGGGCATGACAACACGTAAGGTAAAAAAACTGTTGTGCGAGCATAGAAGTAATATCAGGTGTAGGAAGGTCACGACCAAACTAAGTGAGCACTTCCTACAACAGAACCACACAACTAACGACTTAAGGTGGACGGTCATTGAACAGGTTAGAGTAAAGAAAAACACTCAACAGATCCTGTTCGTAAAAGAACAAAGGTGGGTTTACCGTCTGGGCACACATATACAGGGTCTGAATGATAATATCCCTTGGGGCACAGTACTGCAACGTTGAGATTTCCGCTGAGCCCCCCTTTTCTTTCAGGAATGATTACCAGGATGCCTATAAATGAGCTGACACGCTTCCTATTGAATTCCCATGCTGATTAAACACCCCCAGATCCCAGTCTGTACTCCTAACTGGGTTCTACCTATTTTATTACGTAAATCTATCCTCTCAACACACCCCATTTCATCCCCTGACACACATTTAACTATGGTGTTCTGACAGTTTCCCATACTCTTTGACTCGTTTTTGATGTTTCATCTAAATTGCTTTTAAATGACTACACCAAAAAATCTTTTTGATATGCTTATTATGAGATTGCACTAAGTCTGGCAAAATACAGTATAACCACGAACAGTGGCCTTAATGAAATTGGTATCATGCGTTCGTTGATACCAATAAAGTTATTTTTTGAGTGTACAGTATAACAAAGTTAGCGGTATAGCCGAATAATGGCTGCCATCACAAGTACACTCTCTACCAAGGGCCATGATTGGCTGATGCCCCTTGATAGGAGGGACACGCCGTGTGGTAGGCCGATTAGATTCGGCGTCCTTGACGATCACGCGATGACGTGGCAGCCACGCCCCCTCCCGAGCTGTGAGTTCCGGCTTCTCTCTTTCTTTAAAAAACCAAACAGGCCACCGCAGAATTCATCGACAGGGTCCGGTTAAGAAGGGTTGCAGTAGGTACCGAGCGGGTGCCTGGCATTGATGGCATGAGTGAGACTTCACCGCAACAAGAGATAAGTGTTTTTTGTATCGGTTGGAGGCAATATTGAGTAATTACCCAAACCTTCCCTTTCCTTTCCTTTAGGGTGTGCCGACTTGCCACCACCCCCTCCCGAGACCCATGGTGTGATTAGTTATTACGCCGCATGTAAGACTTATTTCTCTCCTGTTTTTCTTCACTCGCCGAGCAATACCGGCGGATCTTTGCAGTATAGGCAATATTTTTCCTTAGATCTACCGATACTGTTAACATCTGAATTGACGTGCATGTGATATAGCACATGCTTAAACAAAGTACTTTCACAACGCCAATTCGTTAAATGGTTACAATTACCGAGTCTGTGAGAACACTTACACGGATTTTCACCATAGTGCACTTTTGTTTCCCCAAGGTACGGTTAAAGTGCACTTTGAGAAGAGCACGAGTGCATGAAAGAACTCTAATGGCAAAAGCACGAATATTGACCTTTATATGCGTTCTTTTAAATACGTATTGTCTGTCTTTTTTCTTTGTGTGTTTGTCTGTTTTTTCTTTTACAGATCTTGTTTTGGTTCTTCCAAATAGGAGGACCTTACGGGGAACAGTGAGTCACTGAACCTAATTTTAACCCCTTTTTTAACACCTTGACCTCTGGTTAGGGTGGGCCTTAGCGCGCCCATACCGCCGAGGTCCACACTTTGGTCCTGAAGAATGCCTGGCTATTAATACCATATAGGCAGAAACATGTTGACCATGCACTTGTGGATGTAGCTGATCAATTTTTTCAGCACACACATCCCTCGCTTTGTTTTTATATGGTTTTTTGTCAGATTGGCCACTTAATAAAAAGCAAGTTTCTTTGGACACAGTCTAGACAATTTTAAACTCACTACACTTGGCACTTTCACACGAACAACACTAAAAACCTGCTCCGCAGTATTTCTGGCGTCGAACCACACTAGGGGGGCATTCGGTCTCCCTGGTGGGGCCCTATGATGAAGCATGTCACCAACCAGGTTGGTGAGTGAGGCATTCTAAAGAATCTAGTGTAATTCTTTATGCTTTTCAAATTGAATCCAATTTGATTCTCCATTCCTGCTTTTCTCTAAGATAAGGTACACTCTTCTGTTGTTTTGATTATATGAGCCAGGGGACTAAGAGTGCTCCTAAAAATCCCTTTCTCTCTTGTTGTTAATAGAGAGAAGTTCACATACTTGCCAGGCCCAGCGCTTCCCTTTTATTTCATATGTCACCTCTAATGTAGGCCCTAGATAGCCCCTTGGGCAGCGTGCAGTGTATTTAAAAGGTAGGACACGTACATTTGAGTTTTACATGTCCTGGTAGTGAAAAACTGCTAAATTAGTTTTCACTACTGCAAGGCCTATCTCCCATAGGTTAGCATTAGAGCTGACTTGTAACACTTTACAAGGGTAACTTCCAATTGGGAAAAGATAGAAAGAATGAGTTTGGTGTCCCTGGACTTACAATTTAAAAACACATCTTTTAGTGAAGTTGGTTTTTAAATTGTAAGTCCGAAAATGCCACTTTTAGAAAGTTATTAGCAACAATAGGGGTTAAGCCCAAAGGACCGGGGCCAGGTAGGGCTATTCAAAATTCAAAACACAACATGAACACCTGGCTCCGTACTAACCTACACTCCTACTATTTATGGAGTAACGGGCAGACTATTCTTTTATCTGTCCAAGTAACATTTTTATTAAATAGTCTTTAAATTGATTCAAATTTTTTTTTCAAAAGACTGAAAAAGAAACACATATTTCTCAAATTGACACAGAAACCTTCACATATAAATAACACAATGCACAATCAATAACAATTTGGGCATACACCAAAGTGAAAATTATTTGCAACAAATTACAACAAGCGACAAGATCACTAAATGAAAACAAACATAAATCAATTTCAAAAAACATTTAAAGCTTGCATCATCTATGAAAAAACACAACGGTGATTGCGAAAAATGTCCAATTTCATGGACTAAACTTATTGTTTCAGCAAGAATATCACAAAAGTGTTGGAAATAATGAATTAATCTTTAATACATCCGACACTCAACACATTTAGATTTAACTAAATGCCTCTCAAAATACCTCTTGAAAATGCCAACGCGTTTCAAGACCCAGGCTAGATAGTACTGGGACTCTGGTCAGGGCTTCAAACAAATGATCGGGATATTCTAAAAAAACAAAAAATGAAAAACATGATGCAACAACAGCATCAACCCCAAACTACCTTTCTCTCTCATATATATAGCTGATTTTTGTGTACCTGATTGTTGAAGTAGGAGCAGCCGCTCCAGTTCGTTGATTCCACGCGTTTTTATCTATATGTCAGTTGACTCGTTCTACTGTAGCTTTAAAGCACCACATGCACACTTTAAACTGTGTATAATTCTGCAGAGAAGATCATTCATAGAATGAAAACTTCTACTCGATCCCTGACTTGCCTCTAAACCTTTCAATGCCGGTAAAAGAATTAATTTAAATGTACCTTGCGCAAAGGCTGCAGAGGATGGACAGGAGCTATTCGGATTGGGCTCACAATTCTACAAAAGGGAAAAGGTATTGTGTTCATTAAATAGAATGTTTATCAAGTGGCTGCACTATACGATTTAAATTCAGTTACCATTTGGACTTACTTTAAATGAGTTCGTCCGATATTAGACTCTGCAAAAGGCAGGCTTTTCTTCTGCTCAAAAGCGATCGTGCTCGCATTCACTGGAATTGATTCTAGAAAGCAAGCGTGAATGCATTAGGCTTGCAGTCATATGTTAGGTTAAAATTCATGGCTTCACTTGTACTCAAGGAATTAAAAGGGAGGGACAAACAAACTTACTTGTATCGACTTCATTGAACAAACTGGATTAACTCTCACCCGGCATCTCTCACTAGAGCACTTCCTGGTTGTGACAGCTATGAATCCTGGGTAACAGATTTCTCAACCAATCAAAACCTAACACTGTTCCTCGTTTTGTGCATAACCAAGAAATGCATTGTGGGACTAGTAGTAACTAAACTAAATTCTACTTAATTCAGTCATGCCATTTAGCCCAGAGGAAGCACTATTAAACTTTAAGATAAGGTAGGCTTCTTTTCTCAACAAAGCAGCGTCGATGTCAAAATAACGTTTAGATGTATCAATGCAAGACAACACGGTCCATTTAAAATCCTTTTCACAGTGGGATTTATCCATGAAATGTTGCACCATGGGAGCGGTCAAAACCTTCTTTTTGATCCTTGAGCGGTGCTGTGTGATTCTTTGATTTATCTGTTGGTTTGTTTTTCCTATATACAGCAAAGCACATGGGCAAACAACCCCATATACAATATTTTTTGATTTGCATTTTGTAAACTCAGAATGTCGCCATTTGATGCCATTATGGGAAAATTCAGCACCCTCGATTGTGGAATCACAAGCCGCACACGTGCCGCATTTGTGATGACCCTCAATAGGTTTTAAATGCCATTGTGATCTTAAGGACTGTTTGTTTTGAATAGGAAAAATGTCTGCCCGTACTAGTTGTTGCCCAATGCTTCGGTTTTTTCGCATGGCAAACAGTGGTTTTGAAAAACCACATTCCAATTATTCAAGTAAATGCCAATTTTTTAATATGACTTGCCTAAACCTATTTGTATCAGGGCCAAACATGGTTGCGCAAATCATGCGTTCTAATGGAGGTTTCTCCTTCTTTTGTAAGAGGTCCTCCCGAGGCGTGTACCACGCTCTTTTTATTGCATGCTTCAGGAGCTTTTTTTGGATATCCACGAAGGATCATCTGTTCTTTAAAAATTGCCGCATGATGCTCATAATCCAATTTTGATGAACAATTGCGACGTATTCGCAATAGTTGACCGTATGGGAGGTTTTTCCTCAAACTCCTAGGATGAGCACTTGTGTGGTGAAGAATAGTATTTTTGTCGGTAGCCTTTCTATGCAGAGTGGTTGTCAAGTTTTTGTCATTTGGTACTACTTCAACATCCAAATACGTCAACCTTGTTCGACTCATATTCAATGTGAATTTGATATCTTGGTGGCGAGTGTTAAGCCAACCATGGAAGCTTTCCAACTGTTCTTTGGAGCCATTCCACAGGCACCAAATGTCATCTATATAGCGCAGCCATTGCACTATATTCTCTTTAAATGGATTGTTGTTGAAAACAAACCTGTCCTCATATTGTGCCATAAAAAGAACCGCCACTTCGGGAGCAAATGGACAGCCCATGGCTGATCCCTTAATTTGAATAAAAAAGGAGTCATCGAATTTAAAATAGTTTTTCTTTAAGGCAACCTCAGCCAATTGAAGAATGAATTGAGAAGGTACCCGGTGGGGACGTGGTCTTTCTTCCAGGTATGCCTCGATCACTTCGAGTGCTTCATCCTGGGCTATCTGCGTATATAATGAGGTGACATCAAACGACACCATCCATTGGGTCAACTCATCAAACTCATGCCCTTCAATTTTATTAATAAAATCAGCAGTGTCCCGCACATAGGAAGGTACCTGGGTCAAGAAGTGTTTAAGAAAAAGTCGACATACTTGGAAATTGGCTCTAGTAATGAGTCTCTTCCCGACACTATTGGCCTTCCCGGGGGATTTTCCAACCTCTTATGTATTTTAGGTAAGAAGTACAATACGGGGATCCTTGGGAACTTCTTAGACAAAAAATCAAATTCTTTAGGACCCGAGAATCCACTGTCAAAACCTGTTTTCAATATTCCAGAGATGGTTTCTTGAGTAGACCTAGTCGGATCCTCCTTGACCTTCCGGTACCATTCAGAATTGTTCACCTGCTGCTTCCCTTCAGTCACATACATTTCTTTGGGCCAGATGACAACGGCACCACCTTTGTCGGCTTGTTTTATTACTACTGATGTGTCTTGTTTCAAAGTCTCAATTGCCATTTGCTGCTGTCTCGTAATGTTGCGCTTAATGAAAACTTTTTTGTTTCCAATTGACTGATGCCTGATAACACTGCTTGTTCATAAGCTAAAATTTCTTTTGGTATTGACTGTGGGAATGGGACAAACTTGGATTTGTTGGAGAGACCAGACACCTCATTGGTGTTGGTATAATCCTTTCCATGAAAAAATGCTTTTAAGCGAATTTTACGGCAAAATTCTAATGCCTCCAGTTTCATTTTAGTAAAATCAGTGAATCTATTGGGGACGAATTTTAAACCCAATTCTAGTACTGAAGCTTCCTCCTTTGACAATTGTCTCTGTGACAAATTTATAATGCTAGTGGGTTTCACGACTTGTAATATTGTCGTCGAGTTCTCATCTCCCAAGGCTGGGGTTTGAATCTTCCTCTCTGCTTTGGTTCGCCTTTGTCTAAAAAAGAGACCTGCTTGCGTGAGGTGCCTGGCCTTGAATCTGAATCACTGGAAGTTTCTGAAGATGACGTTTCAGAAAAAGTGAGGAAGCGATTCCTTGAACGTCCCTGAAAGTTAGACAATGCTCTGCGCGATTCAGTTGATGTATAAAATTCGTCTTTAAGGAAAGGATATACCTGATCAATATTAAATGATTTTGAGTCTTAACTGACTGTGTTAGTTATTCAAGCTCTTCAGCTTCTTTCAAACACAAAAGCAAAAGCCCAGAGACTGTGTTTGAAAGAAGCTGAAGAGCTTGAAAAACTAACACAGTCAGTTAAGAATAATCATTCTGTGGTGGATGCAAAAAACGTATTGGAGAAAATAGAAAAGGAGATACTGGCCTTTAAAGATAATACAATTAGTTTCAACTAAAGAGAAGGGGGACCCCTGACTAAATGCGGGCAGGCAAACAGGGGAAAATAGTAAACACCAAATTAGCAAACAGATGCCAACCCTAACTTATACACACATGGCCCTAGATGAGGGTCCCAAAATTCCTATACTAACTCTGGAGCAGATCAAGGACAGAGATAAATGATCACATCAAGTTTAGTAAAAAATACATAATAATTGTATTAAATACATAATCATTTTAACAATTCATAATTACAAAATTTATACTAAACACTACATACAATAATCAATAAAGAAAAATATACAAATCAGTCAAAGAATATAAGTCCCACACACCTAACTACAAACACACCACTCAACCATCATACATTCCCATAGTTCATCTAAGACTCACACATCATTCACACAAATTCCAAGAACAATCTAGCAAGAAAGTTATGCAAAACAGCCACAAAATGGTCAATTAACAAATAGAAACAAATTCATCAGGGGGTAGGGGTAAGGATATTACAGCAGCTCCCACACGAAAGACGCCAACGCGCGTTTCGGTGTGTTGCCCCAACCGGGGCTACACCTTCATCAGGGCGGAGATGGAAAGTGAGGAGTGGGACAAAAACCCCATGATACTGGAGGCAAGGAACGCCAGATATTTTCAGACGCTAGGGCGGGGATGAACACCCAGCATAGGAGACTTCTCAATAGGGTTCAGATAAATAAGATAATGATGCGTTTTCTTCTTCAGGATAAGAGAGAATCCTTTATTTGCGGCCCAACTCGTAATATTCTCATAAAAAGAGGCAACCTCAGCACTCTTGGGCAATTCTCAACAGTCCTGAGATTTAGATCGCGGATCTATATGGTCCGTCTATTCAGTATAAAACAGAGGGGGGCTCCACAACACACCTCCTCGTTAGCCCGACATATACGAAGAAGTCTAATTAGTTTCAACACTGCTAAGTTTGAGAGAGCTTAGCTGAGTTGGAAAGCTTCCATGGTTGGCTTAACACTCGCCACCAAGATATCAAATTCACATTGACTATGAGTCGAACAAGGTTGACTTTTTTGGATATTGAAGTAGTACCAAATGACAAAAACTTGACAACCACTCTGCATAGAAAGGCTACCGACAAAAATACTATTCTTCACCACACAAGTGCTCATCCTAGGAGTTTGAGGGAAAACCTCCCATACGGTCAACTATTGCGAATACGTCGCAATTGTTCATCAAAATTGGATTATGAGCATCATGCGGCAATTTTTAAAGAACAGATGATCCTTCGTGGATATCCAAAAAAGCTCCTGAAGCATGCAATAAAAAGAGCGTGGTACACGCCTCGGGAGGACCTCTTACAAAAGAAGGAGAAACCTCCATTAGAACGCATGATTTGCACAACCACGTTTGGCCCTGATACAAATAGGTTTAGGCAAGTCATATTAAAAAATTGGCATTTACTTGAAAAATTGGCATGTGGTTTTTCAAAACCACTGTTTGCCATGCGAAAAAACCGAAACATTGGGCAACAACTAGTACGGGCAGACATTTTTCCTATTCAAAACAAACAGTCCTTAAGATCACAATGGCATTTAAAACCTATTGAGGGTCATCACAAATGCGGCACGTGTGCGGCTTGTGATTCCACAATCGAGGGTGCTGAATTTTCCCATAATGGCATCAAATGGCGACATTCTGAGTTTACAAACTGCAAATCAAAAAATATTGTATATGCGGTTGTTTGCCCATGTGCTTTGCTGTATATAGAAAAATAAATCAAAGAATCACACAGCACCGCTCAAGGATCAAAAAGAAGGTTTTGACCGCTCCCATGGTGCAACATTTCATGGATAAATCCCACTGTGAAAAGGATTTTAAATGGACCGTGTTGTCTTGCATTGATACATCTAAACGTTATTTTGACATCGACGCTGCTTTGTTGAGAAAAGAAGCCTACCTTATCTTAAAGTTTAATAGTGCTTCCTCTGGGCTAAATGGCATGACTGAATTAAGTAGAATTTAGTTTAGTTACTACTAGTCCCACAATGCATTTCTTGGTTATGCACAAAACGAGGAACAGTGTTAGGTTTTGATTGGTTGAGAAATCTGTTACCCAGGATTCATAGCTGTCACAACCAGGAAGTGCTCTAGTGAGAGATGCCGGGTGAGAGTTAATCCAGTTTGTTCAATGAAGTCGATACAAGTAAGTTTGTTTGTCCCTCCCTTTTAATTCCTTGAGTACAAGTGAAGCCATGAATTTTAACCTAACATATGACTGCAAGCCTAATGCATTCACGCTTGCTTTCTAGAATCAATTCCAGTGAATGCGAGCACGCTCGCTTTTGAGCAGAAGAAAAGCCTGCCTTTTGAAGAGTCTAATATCGGACGAACTCATTTAAAGTAAGTCCAAATGGTAACTGAATTTAAATCGTATAGTGCAGCCACTTGATAAACATTCTATTTAATGAACACAATACCTTTTCCCTTTTGTAGAATTGTGAGTCCCAATCCCAATAGCTCCTGTCCATGCTCTGCAGCCTTTGCGCAAGGTACATTAAAATTAATTCTTTTTACCGGCATTGAAAGGTTTAGAGGCAAGTCAGGGATCGAGTAGAAGTTTTCATTCTATGAATGATCTTCTCTTGCAGAATTATACACAGTTTAAAGTGTGCACGTGGTGCTTTAAAGCTACAGTAGAACGAGTCAACTGACATATAGATAAAAACGCGTGGAATCAACGAACTGGAGCGGCTGCTCCTACTTCAGGAATCAGGTACACAAAAAATCAGCTATATATATGAGAGAGAAAGGTAGTTTGGGGTTGATGCTGTTGTTGCATCACGTTTTTCATTTTTAGTTTTTTTAGAATATCTCGATCATTTGTTTGAAGCCCTGACGAGAGCCCCAGTACTATCCAGCCTGGGTCTTGAAACGCGTTGGCATTTTCAAGAGGCATTTTGAGAGGCATTTAGTTAAATCTAAATGTGTTGAGTGTCGGATGTATTAAAGATTAATTCATTATTTCCAACACTTTTGTGATATTCTTGCTGAAACAATAAGTTTAGTCCATGAAATTGGACATTTTTCGCAATCACCGTTGTGTTTTTTCATAGATGATGCAAGCTTTAAATGTTTTTTGCAATTGATTTATGTTTGTTTTCATTTAGTGATCTTGTCGCTTGTTGTAATTTGTTGCAAATATTTTTCACTTTGGTGTATGTCCAAATTGTTTTTGATTGTGCATTGTGTTATTTATATGTGAAGGTTTCTGTGTCAATTTGAGAAATATGTGTTTCTTTTTCAGTCTTTTGAAAAAATTGTTTTGAATCAATTTAAAGACTATTTAATAAAAATTTTACTTGCACAGATAAAAGAATAGTCTGCCCGTTACTCCATAAATAGTAGGAGTGTAGGTTAGTGCGGAGCCAGGTGTTCATGTTGTGTTTTGACTTTTAGAAAGTTGGCATTTTCCTACTTTAACCATCCTGTGCCTTACTCTGGAATATACATTTGGGTTGGGTGCATTCCCTCTAGACAGTCACACACAAAGGGTGCTGATGTGTGCCCTGCATATCCTGATGGCCCATCACCAGGCTTATAGGTCTTCCTGAGCTAGAGTGAGAGGGAGGAGCTGACACTTGCACCTGACTAGGGCTGGGCCTGTCTCCACACAAAGAGTTGCATAACCCCTGTAGTGTGTCTGGAAGGACAGGGTCTTGTGCACTACGAAGACCTTTCCTTAAAGTCTCCCGACTTCAAAGGCTAAAGCGGGTATAAGTACTGGACCTCTGACACCCTATACTTAGAACACTTCTGGAACTAAGGACATTATACCAGGAAGAAGAGCTGTTATGCTGCCAGGCAGGACTGCCACTTTCCTGTTTGCTTTGTTGTGTTGGCATGCTGCTTCTTGCCTGGAAGTGAGAAGAATGGACTTGACTCTCTACATCCTGCATCTCTAAAGGTTCTCCAAGGACTTGTTGGGCTTGCCTCCTGTTTCTGAATTCTCAGGGATATCAAAGACTTCACCTACCTCTTGCTACCAGCGCCTGGGCTCCTCTGGTGTGAGTCCTGGTCTGCCAAGGGGTGCCAGATACAGTCCTGGGCCTATTGGAAGAGAGTGCTTGGTGCTGCAACCCAATAAACCAACGCATCGACACAGAAGCATCTTTTGGAACCAGCGCATTCCCTGTGAAATCGATGCATTGCCGCTGCCTGCACCGCAGCTGTGGACGCCACTCACTGAGTGCACAATGCAACAACCTGGATGAACAACGCAGCCCGACTTTGCTGATGCAGCGCCTTAGAATCACCGCTGCTGCATGAGTCTCGAACATCGTATCACCGACGCCTGTCACACACCGTCCCCGGCTTTGACGCATTTCCAGCCCGACGTGCCTTCTAGCCGATGTATCACCTTTAGCCCAGCGATTCCACATCAACGCCTCAGAAACGTCGCCCAGCGCTTTTGACATCGGCGCATCAATGACTTTGCCTGACTTTGGAACCGACGCATCACCTCCGTATTTCAACGCATCGTCCCAGAGCATCAACGGAATCCAAGGTTTTGTCAGCTGGTCTGCATGACTCCTCTATCCTGCCTGTGCTCCATGGCGGTTGGACTGAACATTTGGATTTTGGATTTGCCCCGGTCAAGCACAGCCAGATAGCCCCAGTTAGAGCTATTGACTTCTAAGCACTGCATTTTGATTTAATCTTGCAAAATTATTATCTTGACTTGAGTATGTTGGATTTCTGTCGTTTTGGTCTTGTTTTACTCAGATAAATATTGGCTATTTTTCTAAACTGGTGAGGAGTACTTTTGTGGTGTTTTCACTATGTTACTTTGTGGGTGTTCCCAAATACTTTACACATTGCCTTTTTGGTTTAGCCTGACTGCTCTGTGCCAAGCTACCAGAGGGTGAGCACAGGTAAACCTTTGTGTATACTACACTTACCCTGACTAGGACTGTGGTTCCTCTTTGGACAGGGTGCATATCTCTGCCAACCAGAAACCCAATTTCTAACAACATATAATTAGGAACAAAGACCTTTTTAATGAGATTTATTCTTAATAATAGGCTTTTTGGAGGAAAGGAGTGGTCGAGCAACTTTCTTCTGTTCCCAAGATCTGCCCATGTAGTAGCAGAGAAATGTGAAACAATTTAGGATAATGAGAGCAATAGTGATATCAGGAGAGGAGAAAAGTGATGGGGGAGAGCATAAGTGTTATATATCGCCATGCAAGAATCTCATTTCCATAAATATAGTCCACCCACTGAAATACTGAAAAATGAGTAATCCATGAAATTATGACTGTGCCTTTGAGGGAAGTTAGAACCAAATAGTAGGTCATAGGCTGTTTAGAGCTCTATGCAAGACATATCTGATATGCAGATATAAGCATTTCCACAGAGTGCTCAGAGTACCCGTGACAATGCTTGAAATTTTCCTCAGAGAATGTTAGGCTTAAGATGGCAGCTCGACATTATGTGCATGTTCCAATATGAAAAGAAAATAAAGCTCACGCATTGCCACATAAAGTTGCAAACAGTCTCAAGAAGTGGAGCCCTCCTTCTGAAATGACATTCTGAGGAAGAGGAGTGCAAGTGGCACAAGGAGAAGCTGCGCTCTCAAAACTCTGCAGGAGCCACTTGAGAGCCTCAGAGTCCAGCGGCCATCTTGCATGGCATCCGGCCACACCCCCTTGTATTATAAATATTAATCTCACTAAATAAACTCGAACTCCAGCCGAATCATATTTTAGGATAGCCTGCTTTAGACAAGGGGTATAGAATGAAAAAAAACGTGCTATGTGACTCATAGTTACCATGCTCTCCAACAAACGTCTTCTTATGTCTCGGCACACACAATGTGTCTCCACCCATGCAATGTGTCTTCAAAGGCACACAGTGTCCTGTAAAGTGATCATGGAAAATTGTCCTTCCTACTTGTGTCTCACAGCACTAGACCATTGCCACGAAGCCCAGTGGAGTGGGCCCCTTTCCTGGGTCTCACATTGCTGGGTCATATCAGCGAGGCCCAAGGAAGGGGAATCTCCTCTCCTGGGTCTTGCAGCACTAGACTATGGCTATAATGCCAAGGGGATGGGGCCACCCTCCCCTAAGACTCGCACTGCTATACCATTGCTGATGGGCACAAAGGAGTGGGCCTTCTGGGCCTCACAACACTAAAACATATATGTGAGGCACTTGGCAAAATGCCCCTACCTTCACCTAGGTCTCACAGCTCTGAATCAATTCAGGCCAGCATCCCTTCAGCTAGGAGTGAGATGCTTTGGCATTAGCAGCACCTCAATTGCACCTCAATTTTGCTGAAATGTATCTTTAGGAACTTAGAAAACAACAACCACCTGTTCGTCAAAGTCTTTCGATCTTTAGCAAAGTTCCTATTTCGGACCAGACAGGCTAAATATGAATTGAGTGCTGTCTACATACATATGGTAACTGACTCCTAGGAGGCTGGATAAAAAGCAGTGGGTATAGTATTGACCGCAGCTGGAAACCACATGCCAATTGCTTAGGTGTGTAATGAAGAGGGGCTAATTTAGTGGTGTCCTGAATGTCTGAGAAATGATGTAATCTGTTTGCTGACTTGGCAAGGTTTTTTCAGGGTAGAAGGATGTATAGTATTGAAGGCTGCATACATTTCTAAAAGTACCAGTGCCTCAACACAACCATTGTTGACATTGTCGAAGAACATCTAAAATCTCACAGGATCACCAGTTCTGTACAGTGTCCTAACCAGAATTTAGCTTGAAAGTTTTCCAAAAGATTACTGTCTTTGACAAATTGCAGTAGATGTTGAAAAAACTGTTTTTGCAAAGGTTTGTCAAGGAGTGGTAGAAGGGAAATTGGCTGAAAGATGTTGAGATCTTGTGCGTTAATAATGTTTTAATGTTTTAAAATAGATTTCATAGTGTCATTTTTCCATGCAATGGAGAAAATACCTTGTCCTGAAGAACAATTAAACAAGTACAGCTGTTTAGTTTTTAGAAAAGGGAAAAGAAGTTTCATGAATTTAAATGGACATAAGTCTGGCGACGGCTTGTAATAGCAGCTTCACGATCAGCCCCATTAATTTGGTGTGGAATTGATTAAAGTAATCACATTTTGGGTGTTTTGGGTTATCATAGAAAGGTTATCAGGTGTAGGAATTTTTTTCTGCCAGGATGTTATCACATATTAGTTAAATCTTGTTTGGAGTTTTGTAAGGTAGCTTAGGAAGCTGAAGGAGATTGCAGTCTTTATGCAGCATGAAATAATTTTTTGTCCAGGTGCAAAGCTTGAGAGATAGGATCAGGGAAGTAGCTTTTCTTTGCTTCCCTATTTTAAATTTATAGGAGGCAGTTATGCTGATGTATTCATGTCTTTTATTTACATCACAGTCTCTACACCCATGGTCTTCAAAAGTTTCAATGCTGCGCCCACCCCCCCTTGTACAAAAAAGGTAATCAGAGCCCCACAAATTGACAATATATTTTCTCATAATTATTCCATGAAATTGGGAGTGCTGAACAAAGTAAGTAATTCAGACATTGCATCTACGTTCAGTCATCCTTTCTTTTAAAAATGCATTTAAAAACATGATTGGCACAATGCTAGCTACAACTGGAGTCCTTAAAGGTGTACAATTATCCACAGTACGATCCTTTATCAGAAATGGGGGAAGGGAATTTAAGGGTTATTTGTAACCTTCCATCCCTTCGCACTTTGACACCTATTTTCGGCCAAGACAAGAGTGAAAAATGACATTACTGATGGCGCTGCTAATTGCCTGTGTGTTTTCTTTCACTAATCACCAGTACTATTTTAAGCAAGATGTTTGTCTCGGTTCTCCTGGGGCATACTATTTTTCTTCCATGCCAGAGCCTCGCACCACCCTGAGAACAATTGAGGCCCCTCCAGGGAGGGGCCATCTTCTAGTTTGAATACCTCCACTCCACACCATTTGTCATTATATGCTGCGCACTTCGGGGCAGATTTACAAGCTCCTTGCGCTGCCAGTACGTCACTTGTTGTGACGCACTGGCAGCGCATTACACTGCCCCATATTTACAAGGACAGCAAAAGCCACTCTGCGTGGCTTTTCCGGTCCTTGTAAATACGGCCCCTTTACACGCAGCACTTTGCGTGGAAGGGGCGTTCCATGGGTGTTCCCACGCAACACCCATGGAACCAGACACATTTCCAGATTTACGAGGATTCGTAAACCTGGAAATGCGTCAGTATGCTACGCCACCCGTGTAGCGAGGCGCAACGAGGAGAAATGCTATCATTTCTCCTCGTTTTTTCCTCTTTCAATGCATGCTGCTTTCTACAGCATGCATTGAAAGAGGAAAATGCCTGTAGTGATTGTTTTTGTGCAGGAAGGTGCCCCTTCCTGCACAAAAACAATCTCCCCATGACGCGGCATCCTTGCCGGCACATGGCAGCTGTTTGTGCGCCAGCGCAGGGGAGAGCACAGGAATGCTACATATCATTGTAAATATGTTGCATTCCTGTGCTCTGAAAGTGCTGCAGCGTGGCCAGCCAAAGGGCTTGCGGTGCCACGCTGCGGCACTTTCTTGTAAATCTGCCCCTTCCAATTTTATAGATTTTACTTGCTCGACGAGCCAAGGATATTTTGTTCTATCTAGTCACAGTCCAAGATGTTGTGTTGAGATATTTGCTCTTTTGCTCTACTGAGAAAAACAAAAAGTGATTAGAGGAATGCTTGAATTAATATGGACACTGGTCAGTGATTTGATGGAATTCCAGTCCATGTTTTTGATTCACTTTGTTACTACTGTCAGGGACCAACACAGCAGCGGTCGCTGGTATTGTGAAGTGGTCCGGCTGGGGAAATAAACTAAAGAAAAAGAATTATAAATATTAAAATTACACTTACCTGCTCCGGCGGCTGCCGCCTTGCTGCCGAACCTCGCGTCCTAGTCAGGAGCCTGCTGCACACTGTGCAGGCTCCCATCTCCCAATCCCAGCACTGGTCACATGCTGGGAATGCGATTGGAAATGGTCTGAGAACCTCGGTTCGGCGCTCAGACATGGACTGGGAGCCTGTGCTGGTTTCTCCACCCAGCTGTACAACACAGCTAGGTGGAGAAACGCTAAGTGCATTTGGCAGTGCCCATCCCCTCCCCTCCTCCCTGGTGCTGCACCTCAGGGTCAGGATGAATGGCCCGCCCCTCCCTCGGCTCCCAGCCTGTAGGACAACAAATAAAATGATAATAAAAATGTTTTATTATAATTTTATTTTTGTTGGTTGCCTCAGCTGGCTTTCAGCAAGGGGGGTGACGCTCCTCTGTCATAATGGAGGAGCCGCCCCTGGACCAACCTTGTGCAAATCATTCTCAGTTCTGCTCAGCAAGGAACAGTCCAACCATGTTGTATCAAGTCTCCTCTAAACAGACACACAAGCGACCCTAGACTGGCCTTATCCTAATTAGACCACCTCAATGAGGTGCAGACTCACCCTATGGCCCAGTGAGCTATGGAGCACACATCTGGGCATTCCCATTCCACTTAAGGAGTTTCACTAAGTTGAAAAAGGGGGAGGGTAGAATGCTTGAATTAATTTCAGCTCAATGAAATATTTGTAGTTAGCATTCCAAGCTATCGCTGTTTTGCTTAGTGTGCTACAGATGAGGGCCATCCATATGTAAATAAGTGTTTTCCTTCTGTTGAAAACAAAGAAAACTACCAGCTTTTTTCCTTCATCCAATTTTTGTTCTGCTTTGACATAAAATACTAGCAATGACAGTAAAATAATGGGCAGGCACAACCTTAGAGACCTGGCTTATTTCCCCATGGCCTTGCAGCCATAGTCCAGCACTGTAAGGCCCAAGTAAATGGGCTGCATAGTGAACCATGTGAGCAGAATAATTTAGTTGCATTTCCACATGCGCTTTCCAGCTCTGTGGCAAAATTGGAAGAAATCATTGTATGTAGGTGAAAGGAGATGCATCTCAACAAATCTGTGAATTTACTGAACTTGGCCCTCTCTGCAAGGCCACTTGGCCCTCTCTGCATGGCCTCCCCCAAACGTTTTGCCTTTACCCTCCACTTTTTTTGCTGAATTCTGTTTCGTTGGCCTTAGGACTCTATAAACTTAATCACTGCTAACAAGTGCTGAAGTGTTTGAGCTCAGTCCCTAAAACATGGTAAAGTTGGCTTACACCTAATTGGCATATTTAATTTACTTATAAGTCCCTTGCAGAGTGATATACCATAATAACAGGGAGTGTAAATTAAATGTTAAGTAAATGAACCTGCCTTCACACAAAAGCTTGTCACCACTGCATTGTCCCTGCAGCCAGCTTAGAGCCAGGGCAGGGCAGTCAGAAAATTTCAAGCACTTCAAAGAGAAACCTCTAGAAACTTCTTCTACTTCAAAGGAGGCACCAGTTATAAAAATGGGACCCTCGGGCGTGGCTTGGACGGCAGAGCTAATGGCTGCCTGATTTCGTCGCTCCGTCGGATCGGAGAAGAGATCACCGATCCCTCATGAGTAACTGAGCGAAGAGACCCAGCGAAAGAAGATCTGGACAGCGGAAGAACCACTGCCAGCGAGGGGACCACCAAGTTGACCTCCGGTACCGAAGGAGAGTGAGAAATCAGTCCTGCATCTCAGGAGTCAGAGTGGGAAGCGAAGGAAAATGGCGGCGTCTCAGAGCCCAGCAACCCGGAAGCTCTGTAAACTGAAACCAAGAGAGGATTCGGGCGGAGGAGCAGCACAGCATCGGGGAAAAGATGCCCGCCAGCAACAACTGAAGTGAGTAAGGGTACGCTAGCGCCTTCTGCTCATTTCGGTGTGGGGCTCGTAGGCTTGTGCACTCGAGTGCTCGAGGGACAGAGACGAAGAAAATGTTGATTTCAGCAGCGGCGCAAAATAGAGGCGGTAGCGCTCATGCTTTGAGGCTGACGAACGACTTCTCCACCTAAGTAACACAGCAGGGAGACGCAACCGGAGATATGGTGCGACCGAGGAGGTACGGGAGACAGGTACCAACAGGCACCGCAACATAAGGGAACGAATCTGTTAACATATCCAGGGCTAACCAGGTCTCCACAAAAGGTGGAAAAACAAAAGAAGTGAGCTGAAAAGATTGCGCAAAACTGAAAATAGAAACTGAAAGCTCCATAACCGCACGCAGATTGCACAATATGGTGGCCACCAAACAAAGAGTATCGATAACGATGGCGAGGCTTAAGCGAGAATAACACTAGCCAGCGCTGTCACAACCATTGCGGTGTGGTTTCGGCTGTGCGAGAAGAGACTACCAGCGGGCAGTGTGACCGGGGTGATTACCAAGCCAGGCAGGTAGTGGTTAATACGGATCAAGACATCGAGGGCGAATACGAAATCGAAACTGGAAGCTGCACACCCACTCACTATCACCTGCTAAATAACAAGACATCGATGGAGATCGAGCGAAACAAAATAATGACGGAAAGCAGATAAGTGAAGTGCCAACAGCTCTATAGCCAGCGAGTGAGGTTGGTGGGTCAGGGTGGGGAAGCTTGGTTCAGCAGACACTGGGACTGAGGCGGAAGCAAAAGGAAGCAGCGCGAAACCGAAAACGAAGCCGAAATCCCGCACAGCCCTCGCAGCATTAGGGCGCCTGACAAAACAAGCAACAGCGGTAGAGCAGACCCCGCCAGGCACACCAGCTCACACAAACCAGGAGCTCGAGCCTCCGCTGCGGGAGTACCACCTAGTCTCACCACCTCTTCCTACCGGCAACCGTGAGGACAGAAAGCCTAGAGAGAGGAGCTGACCATAGACAAAAGATAGCACACGGCAGAGCACACCCAATATAAGGGAGACACCATCACAGGGCCAGCCAAAGTGGGGGCATTAAGGAAGCAAAACTGTGTTGCACCCAAGAGCTTGCTCAAAAGGGACCACAAAATGGCAGACAGAGACTCTAAGCTGCACCAGCAAAAAAAAAGTAAGGCAGAGCCAGCAATTTCTGACTCACCGCTCAAAATGAAACCGGACATTAACAGCACCCTGGATATGATACTAAAGAAGCTGGCGGATGTCCACGACCTGGCTAAGACCACAAAGCAAACCACTGACGCCATTCAACTTGAGATAGCGGCCGTGAGGGCAGACCTGAACACAGTGAACAACAGACTCGCAGCAGCAGAACAAAGAATCAGTGATGTAGAAGATATCTCCCACAACTCAAGTCAGGAGTTGAAGGTATTAACTAAACTAACCTCGACACTTCAGAAACAGACAGCGGAGCTTGAAGACCATAATAGGCGGGGGAACATCCGAATACTTGGGGTCCCGGAGGGCTCAGAAGACCCAGCAGGCTCATGCTTAGCCTTTCTCGAGGCCTTGATCCCCAAACTTACAAATCTAAAGTTTGACCGACAGTTTGAACTAGACAGGGCACACAGAGTTCCCACCTTTAAATCTACAACAAGGCAAGCAGCCCGGCCTATCATTTGCAAACCTCTGCGGTCACAGCACACGGAAGCCATCCTTAACCACGCAAGTAAAAATCACCAGATTATCTGGAAAGGGCATAAGATCATTTTTACACAAGACTACTCCAAGCCCACTGTTGATACCAGAAAGGGATTTCTTGCCTTACGCGATAAACTCAGGAGCAAAAATATACAGTTCTCATTTGTTGCTCCCGCCAAGTTCAGGATAATCGACAGTGGCAGACATCACTATTTCAACGACCCTAAGGAGCTGGTAGCATACCTGGACGAGACAACAACTCAAGACATGGAGGCGTCACAATCCGTTACTAGCAAAAGGAGACCGTCGACGGAAGCGAATACTGGATGAAGTGCGAACACATACCTCACTGACCGGGCCAAATTCTTGTAATCGCTATTAAGAAGGAACTAATAACCATTACCTACCTCACTAACTACCTCACTCTGTATCTCATGTGAAGAAGACAATTGTAACCGCTATCTACCTCACTAGCTTCCACACTATCTACCTCAGTAGCTATCTCATATTAACAGTCACCCTGTGATGCCGGCACCAAGACAAGAGAAGTCGGCATACATTCTAGGGACACAGTCTCGTATCCTTTATAGACGCTGATACTGTATATGCACGCTGGCCAGATTCACTGTATTCGTGATGTATCAATGTTTGGTCCCACATGCCTACAGAGGCTACATAACTAAAGGAACTCATGGGGAAAACTGCGAACTTACCTATCCAACAGTTAATCTCTGAGAGACGGAAATGACGATCCTGCCGTCGCACCTCCTACATACGAGGTTTTTCAGAGGGGGGGAGGGGCGGGAGGGGAAGGAGGGGGGAGCGGGGGGGGAGGAACCCCAGAGTTTGCATAACGCTCCCTGTTTTGCACGAACACCCGCTTTGGGGTTTCTCAGCTCTTTGCTCTCTATATTTTCTAGCTTCTTTTCCCTTTTCACCCCTCTTTCTTCTATAAACTGTGTCCGGCACGCCTTGCTGTACAACCTACTGGTGAGCCCTGACATACATGAGTACCCAAAGGTGACATTTAGACTATTGGAAGAGCACCTGGGGGTCGTGGACGTACTAACCGTTGGGAGGGGGAGGGAAGTCAAGTTCGGTCACCCTTCACCTCCGAGATCAAAATAGCGATTTTGGGTACTATACATATAGTGCGGAGGTACCCACCACATTACACCCCAGCTGAAGGCCCGCAATAACACTTTCACCCTGGCAACCGACCTCAACATAGTGTCTCTTAAAGTCAAAGGTCTTAACCACCCTATTAAGCGCCGGAAAATTATGGACTACCCAGCCAAAACTAAAGGCGATATAATCCTACTACAAGAGACTAAACTATCCCTGGAGGATGCCAAACTTGTAAGAGGTAACTGGATCTCACAGATGGCTTGCTCGCCCGCTGACAGAAAGAAACGGGATATCCAAAAGATCCAATATTACTCTAGACTCACAGTCCCACGATAACGAGGGCAGACTTCTAGTCACACATCTGAGAAGAGGGGAGGAGCTAATCCACGTAGCAAACATATACGGCCCCAACGTTGACGACCCAACTTTTTGGTCTGAGGTGTCAGGCACGCTAGATGGCTTCCCCCAAAACGACCTCATGGTGGTAGCAGGGGATTTTAACATCCCATTGGACCACATAACGGATAGACAATCCACCTGTCAATACCACCCTACGAACTCACATGCTGTAATCCAAAGTATCTGTTCCAAATTTAACCTAAAGGACGCGTGACGCCTCCAACACCCGGACACTAGAGACTACACATTCTACTCTAACCCACACAAATCATACACCAGGATAGACTATATCCTAATCTCCGGGTCCCACACATGACTAATCGAACACTCAGACATAGCCCCAAGGCTAGTGTCTGACCACGCTTGTATTAGCCTAAAATTGAGCGGGTGTCACAACGAAGCCGTCCCTAGGAGATGGCGCTTTAACAGCGATGTACTTTCAGACCCTGCAAACAAAAAAAAGATTGAGGAGGCCATAATAGACTACCTTAAACATAACAACACCCAGGGGACTAGTACTAACACACTCTGGGATGCCCTGAAGGCGACCGCCAGAGGCACAATAATTGAAATCATGTCAAAAATAAACAAGAGCACGAACCTGGGCCTAACCCAACTTGAGCAGGAGATCAAAAGTTTAGAAATGGCCCATGCAACGTCCATACTTGATAGCAAGCTCCTCGCTAAACTAACGCAAAACAAATACGAATACAACAAAATCCTAAGTGAGAGGGCAGGATTGTGGATTAACAAATACAAAGCTCTTAACCTATGTGCAGGTAATAAAGCAGGGAAACTCCTTGCCTCCTACCTCAAACATAAACGGAACCAGTGTGCCATCTCATCCATCAGAGACTCTGACAACCAAGCCCACACAAGACACAAAGACATCCTTAGGACCTTCAAAGAGTTCTATCAAGAATTCTATCAAGAACTAGACAAAAATGATCTGAACCTTAATTTAGAGGAGTGTACAAAATATCTCGATAGACTCAGATTACCGCAGCTAAATAGAGAGGAAACAATTAGGCTAGGTCAAGAAATTAACTACACAGAAATTGAAATGGCAGTCAAATCATTGAAAGATAACAAAGCCCCCGGGCCGGACGGGTTTACAGCCTCCTTCTACAAGACCTTCTTAAACCAGCTGAAACCAACCATGAAACAAGTTTTTACCCACACAGCATCTAAAGGGTCAATATCACAATCAATCAATTAGGGGTTTGTTAAAGTGTGACTACTCACCCGTAAGGGTCTCAAGGCGCTGGGGGGGGGTGCAGTTTCCATTCCATCAAGGAGGGGGTCTGTCGAAGAGCCAGGTTTTGAGGTTTCTTGCGAAGATGGGGAGCGATGTTGTCTGTCTGAGGTGGAGCGGAAGGACGTTCCATGCTTTGGCCGCGAGGAAGGAGAAGGAGCGGCCTCCCGATCTGGTCTTTCTGGTGCGGGGGACCACGGCGTGGGAGAGCTGGGCTGATCGTAGGGTCCTTTGGGGTGCGTGGAATTTGAGTCAGCTGTTCAGGTATGCTGGTCCGGTGCCGTGGAGGGCCTTGTGTGCGTGGGTGAGCATCTTGAACGTGATTCTTGCCTCGACGGGGAGCCAGTGGAGTGTGCGCAGGTGCAGGGAGATGTGGCAGTGTTTTGGCAGGTTGAGGACCAGTCTTGCGACGGCGTTCTGGATGTTCTGTAGCTTGCGGATGAGGTTTTTGTTCACAAACTATGTCAGAAGCTAACATAATAGTCATCCCAAAGGAGGGGAAACACCAACTGTCACCAAAAAACTATAGACCGATATCCCTTATTAACGTTGACTGTCAAATATATGCTAAGATCTTAGCAGTCAGACTCAACTCTGCTCTCCCCAAACTAATAAGCAACTCCCAGGTTGGGTTCCTACGTACACGTATGTCTAATGACAACACCCGCCTCCTGTGCCACATCTTAGAGCATACGGCCACTAAATCAGAACCAGCAGTGGCGATCACATTAGATGCCGAGAAGGCCTTTGATAGGGTTTCCTGGGCTTTCCTGGAACGGTGCATGCAATCGTTCAACTTAGGGGAGGGTTACATACGGATGGTTATGGCCCTGTATGGGGAACCATCAGCCCGTGTTGTCGTTAACGGGTCACTCTCTGAGCCCTTTACTTTGCAACAAGGTACTAGACAGGGATGTCAACTATCCCCATCATTATTTTTACTAGCACTGGAACCCCTTATCCAAGACATCAAGTTAAATTCGAACATAAAAGGGGTCGATATCAATGGCGTCCAAATAAAATTAGCCGCCTATGCGGATGACATATTAATAGTAACGGGACAGCCAAAGACGTCAATTGCGGCCCTGATGGATACAATAACAAAATACTCCGAATTTTCTGGGTATAAACTCAACAGAGACAAATCAGAATGCAAACCACTAAATATTCACTGCACGAGGGACATCTTGGGCGAGTCGGGTTTAGCTTGGCAAGCAGGGTATATCAAATACCTAGGTATCAATTTTGGTAACAACTTAATTGATACGCTACACCAGAATGAGAAACTGCTATTAGACAAAATAAAAAAACTTCTGGACTCTTGGTCACCAAAATTCATAACGTGGTGGGGCAGAATCGAAACTATCAAAATGATGATCACCCCAATGGTTAACTACCTAATCAGTATGCTCCCGCTCCTCCTCACAGATGATTTCCACCGCAAAGTAGACATCCTGATCTCTAATTTCCTCTGGCAAGGGAAGAAAGCACGGATAAGTATAAAAAAATTAAGACTGGATAAAAATCAAGGAGGGGTAAACCTAGCGGATTTCAGAATATTCCAGCTAGCTTTTCTGGCAAAACAAGGCTCATATTGGATATCACCGCCTACCGGCTATACCCCGGTCTGGCTAGAGGTAGAGAGGGCCATCCTGAATAACCTAACCCCACTGGCTCTCCTAACAACAAATAGACTATACCCCCACACCTCTAAGTCCATCTTTAAAAATACTAAAATCGCGCTACTAAGGGTAGACAAGAAGCTGGAGAATAGTATCAAAGGATCTAAAATGGAGTCACTCTGGGCCAATAGCAAGATTTTGTATAAAGGCAAAAGCCTAGCCTTTGACACATGGATTGGGAAAGGTATCCACTACCCTTACCAACTAGAAAACGCAGCATACCCTATTACATTCTCAGACCTCAAGTCAAGATATAGCCTAGCTGACATTGAATTCTATAACTTTTTGAAAATCAGAACGGCCCTTTCAAAAGCCAAATTAACCACCTTACAACCATCAATCTCCCTGTTTGTAACAAAGATTAACAAATTGGGCTACCAGGTCACGCAGCTCTACAAACTCCTCCGTCCAAAAACCTCTAAACTTAATGATAATACTGTTGCCTATTGGGAACAACAATCTACAACCACACATAACGAACAAGCTTGGTCACGTAATAAGATCTCCCCGGTCCTCTCACAAACAAAATATTGGCTACTACACAAGGCTTTTTTGACCCCGGCCCGATTATTCTCATTAGGCCTCCGGGATGACGCGTTATGTTGGAACTGTAACAAGGAAACGGGGATTTAGCACATCTTATCTTTCAATGCCCACTACTTAAATCGTTCTGGGGGAAAATCTATGACTTTATAAATGGGTTGTTTGGTTGTACGCTAATAAAAGAATTTTCCACCCTGCCCATGGCATTTATGAGCACAGACTTGAGAACCGAATCCGATAAAGATCTACTCGACCTATTACTAACAGCAGCAGTGAAAATGGTCCTTGCCAATTGGAAAGACACAAGCAAGGCATCTTACAAAGGCTGGTTCAACTGGATCACCCATCTCAGAGGAGCGGACAACATAGCTCTACAGAACTCTCCCTGGAAACCAGCATCCAGAAGGATGTGGAACTCTCTCGACACGTACCTAGACTCTTACGAACCACCATGAAAATAAGTTATATTGGTGCTACACAACCTGTTATCCCCTACGGACGTACCACCGGGACAATTGTGCTTAACTGGTCTGACCATTGTCACCTACACTAAGCTGCCGCAAAGGGCGAGTCCTACCAATACCGGGATGCCCGTGTGCCAACATCTCCGCGGAATGTCATTTTCTCTGTCCTTCTCTTATCTCTTTTTCCCCCCTTTTTTCTCCATTTTTCTGTCTGACTCTCTTTCTTTTTCTCTTATTATCGATATGGGGGTTAGCTAAACAAACGTGACACATTGTCTTAGGACTCTGATGTGTTAACTTTACCTGGAACAACCGATGCTAACCCTGTAACAGAATTGCTGTTTTGTTCTTGTATAAAAAATAAATAAAGCATGTTAAAATAAAAAAAATAAAAAATGGGACCCTCAGGCCTACTCTTCAGTTCACTTTCTGGATGTGTGGAAGGACTCTCAAAGGACTGTCTGCTGTTGTGACCTGCTATGTAATCCACAAGACTGCATTGCTGCATCTGGAAGGACTGCTTTGCTGCCCAGAGCCTTCGTTGAACCCTCAGAGGCCTGCCCTTCTATTTGAGCCTTACTTCTTCACCAGGATGCAGCACTACCACAGTGACTCCAAGGGCTAGTTTGCTGGCCTCCTGTTCAGAGCCACAGAGATATTACAGGCTCCCACCATCTTAAACCCGCAACTGGATTCAGCCTCAGTGTCGTAACCCTGATGTGGTGTCCGTCCAGTCATGGATTCTTGATGATAGCCAAACTCCAAAACTTGGGACTTAGAAAATGTTGGCTAAACACTGCTCTGAGAACCTAGGGAAGACCGGGATCGACCTGCTTGTCGATATGCCCGAGGTGCATCGCTGGTCAGCCTGACTTTGTAGTAGCTCCCACTACGCTCTTCTCTGCAGAAGCAAATCCTGTTCAGCGGTCCTTGGCCAAAGGGGTATCTGTCCTCCTGGACCTCTTTTTGACTACAGCCTCCTGCCCTGTCCTGGTGGAGATTTTAGACTTCCAAAACAGTGACTACGTTCGAATGTAGAATTCACAGCAACTTCGTCCGGTGGCTCTCCGACGATGACGCTTCCTCCTCAGATACCTCCTGCAGCCTTCCCTCACTGAACTTTACCTTCTCAGAAAACTTTTTCAAGAATTTCTTCTAATTCAGAAGGTAAGCGCTGAACGGGCCAAATCCACTCTTTGCATTCGACCCATGCTCCATCACGGTGGGCCATATTTTTTTACATTGACCTGGTCTCGCGTGACTAGATATCTGTGGTTGGCAGTTTGATCTTTTAGTGCTAGTTTTTGCTAAAAACGTTAAGGATTCCTAACTACGGCTCTACTAATTAGACTTTTTGTCATTTTAAATGTCAAATAATTTATTAAAATTTACTCTATTTTCTATAGGATAGTGGGATTTTTCTTATGCTGTGTTTTCACTCTGTTGCTGTTTCAGTGCTGCATAAATATTTTACACATTGCCTCTAAGTTAGGCCTGACTGCTTTAGTGCCAAGCTACCAGAGGGTCAAGCATAGGTTAATTTTGAGACATTTGGGATTCACCCTGACAGGGATTGTGGTTGTTGTTTGAATAGGGATTAGCCCCCCCTTCAACCAACAGCCCAATTTATCACATTATTGAATCTGCATCATGCTAATTTGTAAAAGGAAATGCACTCTGGAATCACCTAACAATATACTAATAATTACTATCAGAACTTTTAAACACTGCATAGGGCATTGATGGGGGTCTTATAGCCATAGCTCAGGATGCACACCATTAAACCCTTTTAGCCTATAATTGATTTTACTATGGTGGTTTCAGGTATTTTATAGTGACTTGAGTGATGCCTTTAATAAAAGTCAAGCGATTTTCAACTTTTTAGTTTGTGTTCATGTCTTTCTTGCTCAAAAACCGTCTGTGCCACACATCTCACCTTGTGCTGGGTACCTGGGAAGACATCTTGGCATTTTAATCCACATTGGTCCCCCTTAAGGGCATTCTACATGCTGCAGCACACCTCATTAGTGTCTGAAGAAATTTGACCAGATCTCCCCACGCTGATAGAATTCTACAGGTTCCCCTGGCCTGCCTGCACAACCTTCAAAACCAGCTGAATTATGTACAAAACTCTCACAATCCATAACAGTCCACAAAGGAGCTACCTCTCCTATCACTCCTTAACTTTATACTTATCTTTGACACTGTACAGCATTCCACTGCCTTATGCCCAGTCTCACACTATTGAAATATCACTTACATATGACTGGCACCCCTGTGTACTTGGATGACAAGCTCACCATCTGTGGTGGCTTTCCACACACTCACAGCAAGGACACCTTCTGATGGAATATAAAGAAATACAAACAAAAAAATACGCCTTTCCCAGTTTTCCATTTATGCAAAAGGATATGAAACAAGATTCCGAAACCCATTAGGATAGCCACAACTCAGATTCAATGAAAGCAACATGCGAAATACTCAACTCTTTAAAGAAAACTACTTTATGGTGTAGTAACAGTCCACAAACCATCCACACCTCCTTTCAGATGTTGACTGTGTCTTTGGCTTTGACCTTCGAAAGCGCTGCACTGCCTTTCAGCTAGGTGTGCACTATAAAAATACCACATATATACATACATACATACAAACATACATACATACATTCTTACATACAAACATACATACATATGTAATACTCTAATCTGGAAAAAATTATTAAAATATTATTGAAGATATGTTTTGAAGAAGCCTATGCCAAACCTTTCCACCCACTGTGCCAATATAATGTATTTCCACCTAATAGAACTTTAAAATATTATTTGTATTTTTATTATTTACTGATATTTCCTTCATGAAAGCTTTTTCTTGCAAAGTCGCTTCAACGATGGTCATTTGATCGCACTTCCTGTGATGTCATGTTGTATGCAAATTAGAGGAGCCTCACATATTCCTTTTCTGCCCAGTGCCACAAAAATCCTAGAACCGGCCCTCCAGATCTTTGCACTTTGCACTTTTCAGTATATATATATTGCACCTTGCACTTTATATTGCATCCTCTCTCAGGGAATATTCCTTGATTGTAATAGCACGCCAACTTGTCATATTGTTATACTGCTACATTTTGTGGGGGTGGTGAGTAATTGACCCCCGTTTGTTTTCCTCTCGGATTGTAATCTTTACCCAAGAGCCAAGAATAAGAAATGGGCAAAAGGAAAGCCAAGGGCCAGCCTTCGGGCACTAATAGACCATCTAATGTTGTTTGCTACGAGCCAATGGACAGGATCGACACTATCCTGGCATAATGCCAGGATATAGTCAATTCTGATCCATCAAGTCCTTCTCCTCCCTGTGATAGCTCGTTTGGGGTTATAAACGCCTCTGGTCTAACTATCCCCACCTCACCGAACCACCCCCAGCGAAAAAAATTGCAAAGAACATCCCATTGATGTTTAATAAGAAAAATAAAAAATGTAGTAAGGTTGTAGTTGCTTCACCCCCCGGACAAATGAGCACCACCTTAACAGAACCGCCCAGAGCAAAAAAAATAGTAAAGAAATTTCCCTCGCTATTCAAACCACAAAATAAAAGGCGTAGTAAGGCCTTAGATATTGACCTTGCCGGAGCGAGGTCGAGGGAAACAGCCACTCAACCTGGAGCTGACACAAGGAGGACACACAGTACATTATCAACCTCTAATATCGAGTACCATAATAGATTTGAGGTTTTAGAAGTTGATGAAGAAGGGGTGGGGGAAAATGAGGGTAGTGCTGACTGTATAGGCTTGCTTGAAACTACCAAAATCCCTATTGGCGTAATCCAGTCACTAAAAGACCTGATAACATCCCTGAGAGATGAGGTAGCCTCCCTTAAAGAGAAGGTTGCCTCACTGCTGGAAAGGGCTGAAGGTGGATCTATTGTGGCCATAGAAACCAAGCCAACATCATTAAATAGGGCTGCAGATGTATTTAGTATGGCAAAAACAACTGCAGATACTTCTAGAGAATGTAGGCAAATAGGACATACACAGCCCCCGCCACAACAAACTGGGGGTCGAAACACCCAAGCTAACACAAAGCAAATCCAGAGAACCCCCCCCGGGTCCCCCACACGGTAGGGATATCGATAGAGGAGAGGTGGTCCTGGATGAAGGGGGTACACACATGCGGGATTACCAGAGGGTCCCAGTCAGGGGGACTGTTTGGGATGGTGTTTATGTGAAACCCAGGTCATGGGAAAATTCTGCAGAGATTTATCTCACGGAAGTCCCGAAACTCCGCCCAAGGAGCTTTGAAAATCAGGAATCGCTGAAGAACAAGGTTATATACTGGCTGAGGTCTACCCGACAAGTTTACTCAATCATTAGGGATGACATTAAAACAGTCAGAAGACTTACAATACAGAGGTCTATGTGGGACACGATTGAGGTTACCTTCTATGATACTGGTATTATAACTGGTTTATTGTCGATTGATTCTCGCACAGTTCCTCCAGAAAATACCCGCATCTCCATGAGATACAGACCCCCTGCAGGAGTTATACTTAGACCCCTTTGGACACAAACTGCTGAAACTACTGTCAGAATGACTTGCTCAACAAAGGGGCCAGGACCATCAGGACTCCACCCGCTACATCTGAATCCTATGAGAAGGGGTAGTTGACTTTTAACCGAGGCGCAGATGAAATCTAAAAGCAGACGAGGTAGCTCTAGCCCCTCAATGTTGCTACATACTTGCACTCCCCCAATAACAATTTCTCCAATATGTGCTATAGCCTCTGAGCTGGAGGTGAGCAGGGAGATGGTTCCTTCTTTGATAAATGGGGGTGTGGTTGCCCCAGCGCTGGGGTCTGTTGAAGGTCGAGAGGGGGGAAATCTGGAAAAAGACTTAAATTTGGAAAACCGCTCCCTAAGGATATTGGTATGGAATGTGGCTGGGATCTCCAAGCTAATGGGGGACCTAGAATGGTGTTCGTTTGTAAATCCCTTTGATGTAATCTTTTTCCAAGAAACCTGGAGCCTACATTGCCCGCACAGAAGTGGCTTTTCCACCTATGCCATAGATGCCACAAGAAAAGAACAGGGTAGACCCTCTGGTGGATTAGCAATTTGGGTGAAAATTGCCCGGGGATCAAAGTTAAACTCCTTAAAGTGGACTCGCAGGATGTACTTGCATTAGAGCTTACATCTTATAACGGCCTAAAGACAAGGATGTTTAATATTTATAATAGAGTTCAGAGGGCTCAGGATGAAACTCTTACTTTGCGCACCCTTGACTATGTCCTGTCTTCCTATGTGGACGATATTCCTGTATTAGTGGCAGGTGACTTCAATTGTACGTTCGAACCCCTTGCATCGATCCCTCTAGATCTTACTGATGAGTGGGATAGAGAGTGGCAAATTCCCCAATTGGACCTTCCCTTAGTAAGATGGACAAAGAGAGGGGCTCAATTGATGGCACTTACAATGCAGCATGATCTGAGAGCCATGAATGGAAGGACTGCCTCTGACCCAAATGGGGATCCCACTTTTAATAGGCCAGACCATGAAAGTAGGATAGACTATTGCCTTGTTTCTTTAAACTATTGGTCCTCAGTGACAGATATGGCAGTGGTCAAAAGGGTAGATAGTGACCACAATGCTCTAGTTCTTGATTTGTTTAATCAGGTCTTTGCTGGGCCTGATAGAATTGGCTGTCCTGATCTGGGTATTTTATCAATCACTAACAATCGAAGGACAATCAGATGGGACTGGGTGGAGACTCATCCAGAGGTATTAGAGGCAGCTAAGAGGAAGGCTTGTTTGTTACTTGAGGAATTTGCCATCTCCACCAATGAGAATGTTGTGGAGACATTAGGCCCCAGACACGAGTTCTTATATGAAGAGATAAGGGAATTGCTTGGCCGCCCGGGAAAGAAGAAGGGAAGCAAGTGTGCACACCAGAGATTAGCTGATAAGGGTGCTTGGTACAACAAGGAATGTAGGCTCAGTAAGGGGGTTCTCCTAAGGGCTGTAAAGGAAAAAAGCCGAAATGAGATAGAGACCAGTAGAGCAAAGTACAAGCAGACAATTGAAGCTGCAAAGAAGGAGTGGGAGGGTTCCCTCTGGACTGCCTTACATAATGCACTGATAGCTAAAGACCCAAAGAATTTTTGGAGCAAGGCAGCTTACTGACTGAAGGGGAATGGGAGATCCGTAGAATTTACAGTACAGCCAGAGAAGTGGGAAGCACATTTTGGCTCTCTCTATGAGTCAAGAGATACCACAGTTGATCAAGAATTGTGGGGATCCAGTGAATTGTTTAGTAAGGAGGGAAACGAGGATGAAGGTCTCTCCTTTTCTCTAGAAGAAACTCAAATAGCAATTCGATCTTGTATTTTGTCCCGTGCCCCCGGACCAGATAGAATCCCAAATGACCTCTATAAGGAGGATGTAGTACTCTGGGGATCCTATATAAATTTACTTACCAACTCAATTCTCCGTGGTACCCCTATTCCCCCCTTCATGGAAGAACGCTGAGGTTGTTCCAATTTCAAAAAGGGGGATAGAGCGAACCCATCCAGCTACAGGCCAATTAGTCTCATTGATTCTGTGCAGAAGATTTTCTGTAAACAAATTTTAGCACGGATCCAGGACTGGACTACTGAGTCAAATATCTTGAGTGATCTTCAAGCAGGTTTTTGGTCCAAAATTAGCACCTTGGACCAAACCTTTCGTTTGCTGTGCATTTATTGGAAGGAAGTGCAGATCAAGGGTGGAAAGCTCTATGTAGCTTTTGTAGATTTACGGTCTGCTTTTGACCTAGTTCCATGGTTAAAACTCTGGAGGGCTTTACAGAAGCAGGGTATCCCAAAAAACCTTTTAGATATTTTAATCAGATTGCATTCATCAAACACAGCACAAGTGAGGTGGGTGGAGAGCAACCAACTTACTGATCCGTTTTCGGTCCAATGTGGAGTGAGACAGGGCTGTGTCCTTGCCCCCACACTTTTTATCCATTTTATTAATGATGTTCTTAACTTTTTAGACAGAGATGGGTGCGACGCCCCTAAAATTGGTAAGAAAAGGGTGCCGGCTCTCCTTTTTGCTGATGATACCCTTCTAATTTCAAAATCGCCGCAGGGATTTCAGCAGCTTCTAAATTATTTTATTATGGTCTGTAATGAACGAGGGTTGGAATTGAATGAATCAAAAACTAAATATATGATTTTTAGAAAGGGAGTAGTCAAGCCCAACAAAAGACCAGTGGTAGTTGGTAATAACAATTTAGAGCGTGTTGATGTTTTTGATTATTTGGGCATCCGCCTGACCCCCACAATAAATTGGGCCCCACATATAGAAAAGGTGAAGATGCAACTTATACACCAGACTGCAAATATTACCAAGATACATAGGAAAACATTATCAAGGCAGCTTGCACCCGCCCTGGAAATCTATAATTTAAAAATACTAGGAGGTGCTCTCTATGGGGCCGAATTGTGGGGACCACGTTCAATAAACTGTTTGTCAGTAATAGAAAATCGTTTTATCAGATCCCTGGTAGATCTGCCCGCTAGCACCCCTCATGTGCCCCTATATCTGGATCTTGCACAAAGGCAGTTGGAACATAAAGTATGGTATAAACTCCTGATGCTCTGGCACAGGCTATGGACTGTGGATGAACTTCTGCCATATCGGGAGCTCCTTTCCGAGCTATTAAAGTCACCATCGATTATTTTAATTCCCTGGTTTAGAGCATTAAAAGAGCTATTGGGGAGGATTGGGATGGAGGGGTACTGGTCTGACCCAGCCAGCATGGTAAATGTATCCAGAATGAAGTTGAAGGAAAGATTCTGGGAAGCAACATTAATACAAGTACTGACAAAAGCAGAGGGCCGCTTGTCTATTTAATTTTGTAAATTTAAATGCGTCCCCTGTTTTGAGAACACAATGGACAAAATCGTCCCCCCTTTGGCTCGGAAACTATTTTACCAGTTTTGGTATAAGACTCTCCCTACAAAACTCTTTTGTAAAAAATGGAGCAAGGGTGTTGTAAGTGAAGATCTGTGTCCTGCTTGTAATGAAAGGCCTGAATCCATCGTGCACCTGTTATTTTTTTGCTCTAATTATAAATCACTCAGGGAAAAATGGATAATTCCACTCTGCAAATTAGTGGGTCCATGTCACTATCTAGATGTACTACGAATTTTGAGCATGGACACATGCAGCGTTGCGGTTTTTGGTTTGTCCAGATATTGGCGTGCACTGTGGATAAAACGAGCAAAATGCATCCTGTGATGGGTCCCGATTCGATCAAAACTGATATGTATTGTAAATTTATTGCACTGAAAGCACTTTATGAAAGATTTTTGTATAAATTGTATGTGTTTTATGTGTTTTTAGACAGGATGTGTGCTCTTATGTTTATCCATCTCTATTTTATCTGATTAATTTTCTTCATTGTATTTGTCTGTGCTGTGTACTTTTATGATCTTTTATGATCGAAATAAAGTGATGATGAGAACCGGCCCTGCTCTAAAAACCACTGTCAGAACATGTTCACTGTGCCACTGCTCTCAGTTTGAGAGTGGAGAGCGCGACTTTGAACAGGGATGGTGGTATTGCACAGTGGGTGGTGTGGTCGGTGGAAGGAGGTCAGGTTTTTATTTATATTTGAATTTGTGTGCGGTGGTAATTTCCAGATGATGGTGGGTGGCAGGAGGCCAGTTATTTATTTATTAACTTGAGGTGGGGAGGGTATATGTTGAGGGTGAAGGGCATGTGTGGAAGGAGGACAAGTTTTTTCTATGTTATATATCTCCCTTATTTCTCCTCTGCCCCTACAAATATGTTGGAAGCAGGTATATAAATTAGGGGCTGGAGGTCAGGTATACCAGAATTTTAGATGAGTAAAATTTGATTAACTGGGATGCTTTTCACGTTGGGGTTCTGAGTGACATCATAAACAGCTCAAAATTCGCTCTCATTGTCTTTTTCATACCACGCGACAGTGAAAAACATCCCAGTATTAACACTGTTCTTCACAGTTACTCGTCTATAATTCTTTGTTTTATAAATAATGCATATGAAATAAGAACAGTGGCATAAACCACGCATGCAGATCCGCTTAGAGCAATGTACTGTTTAGAAGGAGCAGCATCAGGCACTCAAGGCTTCACCTCTCTTGAGTCATAGTCTCTCTCTACCCACAACAATGGTAATAAGTACCATATGACACTCCGCCCATCTGCATATGAACTACTGTATAAATAAGACTGCCCACACTAACCCCCAACCCCAATCATCGGTCTTCCTCCATTCTTGTTTTCCTATGACTGGGAAATTATTGTTTTGTTTAAGACTTTGTAAATTGGAGTCACAGTCACATAAGCAATTCACAGTTCAATATTTATGTGTGCAATATTTATAGAAAACATGTAAGACGAGTAAATTTGGCAAATGGTAACAAAAAGAACAAATGATACATTTGAACCAAAATAAATGTTCAAATATCATTGAACTATTGAAAGAAATTGGAGAAAAGGTGTATTTTAAGGAGACGAGGAAATCAGTAGACAGTGTGGCAGTTTGGTGACTGATCCATCAAACCAGAAGAAAAGAAACAAACCATTGTGTAGATAATGCACAGAGTGGGTGCCTTCAAATTTAAAGCAGATTAAAAGAGGTAAGTCTGTCAGAGATCTCAGAGGCTGAAATAAACAATTTGAGATGGCAGAAAGCTATGAAAATGCCCAATTATTTGAATCATCTTTTATCCCTTTTTAATTAATACTACTTTTGGCAAGCAATGGATCTGAGATAGAATGATGGAATAGTGGGATAATTTAATTCTTTAATTTTAGCCAATCCCAAACAAGTAGTTTGTTGGACGGAGTCATTAAGAAAAATGGTTTGGGTTGGTATTAGACATGCATAGAACAAGGATTCAGTGTCCTGCACATGCCAAGGATTAGTGCCCCACACTGATTTTAAATCAATGGTATCCCTTTAATAATCATATCCTTTTAGTGCTACATTTTCAATAAACAAAAGGGAATAGATCAATTTAGCTTGGGTCGACATGTATTTTTTTGAAGAAAGGGACGTTAGTTTAAAGAAATAAGAAGCCGGGTCTGGAAGGCTATAGCCGGTAAAATACATGTATTTTGGCTTTTCCGTATTTTAACTACCCTGTGCTAGAGTAGGGCAATGCGCCCATTGAGTATAAATAAAAAAGGGCCGCTGTCCGTTAGTTCTATGCAGAAAATGATGTCCATAGTGTTGGTAGCAAAATAGCTTGGCATAGTTAGCAGAATTCAAATATAAATCTTCAGTATCAAAGACAGTGTAATATTGTAAGTCGGAAAACAAAGAATGCACAGCATTGACATCCCAATCACCCATAGAAACACGGAATAGATATGGTATCTGTAGGGTCTCCGTATGACCATATACGTCGAATGGTACTTTACCCCATACAATTCCATTAGAAATTGGGACCGCTGAAATGTTAACAAAGGACTGGTCTCTTTTCATTCTATGTGAGTAAGAATGTGGGGCCAACACTCTGTCGGACATTTCCACATTGGTGCACTCTAGAAGTTAGTGGCCATTAATCAAAAGGAAGAACACAGTCACAAATTCAATCCACGTGAACAGGAACACCATGTGAAACACGATCCAGACATATGTCCAAGAGGGAACCATATAAGTGCGTCTCAACCAAAAGATTAGAACACAAATCCTCAACGGTGTAAAGAAGAGGACTGTAGACGAAGAGGAACTGTTTGAAGAAAAAATATCCTGTTCTATATAGTATCCAGAAGAACTCAGCTGCAACAGCAGAGGCTGAGAGTCCAAATCTACAACAGAGGCGTGTTGGTCCGCAGGGCTCTCAGCCGGTGGATCAGAATACACAATTTCGATTATAGAACTTGAGAATGGTAAAACTGACAATCGGTCCACTGATGACTCAAGTACCCCCTCTGGCAGCCGGGGAGAATCAGAAGATACGAGGCTCCCAGGCTGTAAAGAAATACTCCCTTGTGGGACACTTCAAGGCATACTATTAAGAATTGGCCATATGGTGTAACTTGACATGTTCAATAGAAATGAAGCGATTATCTTTGCAACCAGGTAGTGGGGGTAAAATCACTGTTCGGGTGCCCTTAAGGCCAAGAACTGGGACAAGTGCGTGGTATGTGGGTCCGAATTCTTTCCTGACCGTTATTTTCTCACGAACCAGGTCACCAGCTTTGGGTAGCCAGCCAGAAACAGGAATCAGAACTGCTGCATCCGCTGGTGAAGTTGAGGTCGAAGGTTGCTGCAGCCGTCACAACGTCTAGACCATCGAGGTCCGGTAGAAACATTTTAATGCCACAGAACATTTTGTACGGGTCCGCCCACCCAGAGATCTTTGAGGGAGATTATTAAGTGCACGTTGAACCCTATAGAGGTGAGTCAACCAGCCACGGCCCGTACCTATTACCCTTGCTCTTAAAGCCTGCTTTAAGTCACAGTTCATCCGCTCCACAACAGAATTGCCCTCATGCCTATATGGAGACAAGAAATGCACCTGCACTCCCATTGACCTCATCGAATCATGGTAAGCCTTAGAGGCAAAAGCAGGACCTTGGTTAAAATGGAAAGCACCACAGGCATAAGTCCTAACAAAGACATGCAAATCTTTCATAACAGTACGACCGTCAGCAGAGCGCTGTGTCCAAACCCAGAGGAACCTAGTGCAAGAATACACTGCAACCAAAATATATTTGAATGCATTGTTGGATGTTAAAGGACCACAGTGATCAAGATAAATACACCCAAATGGATGATTAGAAATAAAAAGATGATTCTCAGGTGGACGCAAGCCAGTAGAACTCTTAATCTGTTGACAAATATCACAACAAAGTACATATTTACGAGTCTGCTGATATAACCTGCGCCACCAATATCATTGTTGTAAAAGGGAAACTGTAGCCAACACTCCCACATGAGCAGAAGCCAATCCTTCATGGGCGGCCACAATGAGAGATAGTCTGCGGTCATTGTTGGGAATCAAGTGATCACCAACAGTAGGAATAGTCAAAAATTGCACTTTTTCAGAATTCATGTGATAGTATACCGCGATGGAAAACCCTGTGGAAAGGAGTACCCTCCTTGGATGCGGCAATAGCCAAAAAAATGTCATCGTCAATTCTAGTGTTGGACCGAGTAACTGCCGCTACTTTGATTGTGGCTACTGCAGATTTGGCTACTTCATCAGCCAATGAATTTCCAATAGCGTGCGCTCCCGCACGTTGATGTCCTAAAGTATGGACTACATGTGTAAGTGGCAAACCATATATATGAGAAGCCACTCGGACCCAAAGCAGTTTATGCTTGATTGTGCTACCTTTTCATTCCCGAAAATCATTCTGTGTCCAGAAAAACAGATTGTCATTTTAAGACTGTACACAGTAAAAAGAGTCACTCACTATAAGTGTGCACAATCAGAATTTTCATATTCAAGAGCTAAAAGTAGAGCTCACAGTTCCGCCAATTGAGCCGTGCAGTCACCAAGGGACTGCGTTTGATCTAAGGTAGACTGAAAGGCTCCATCCACTATTGCACCTATCACAATAGCGCAAGCCACAGAATAGGCTTGTTTGGAACCAATGGCCGATTGAGCCAAGCCATCAGTGTAGATGATACATTTGTATTGGTCAAGAGGAAGAACAATCGAAGGGAGAGGGTGAACATATTCATACTGTAGAAACTCCTGAGTTTGTAATGACGAATCAAAAACAAAATTGACATCAGCCTACGTGAAGGAAGTAGCCCACTGGATCCAACGAGGATGCAGTGCTTTAGAATTAGGAACACTAGCTTTCGAGACCGCTTCTAAAGCAGGCACGGGAGAAACGACAAAAATGCGTTTACCTTGTGCAAGAGGGCGTACTTTCAGAAAAGCCATTGGCACAGCAGTAAGAATTTTCTCAGTAGAAGAAAAACTCAACTCTGGAGGAGTATGCAGATGCGGTTTATAGGCGATGGGAACCGTATCATCCTCATTAAAAGTCACATAAGTGAAACCGATGAAACCGGGAACAATCCGTATAACCAAATTGGTTGTATTTAATCGAGTTTGCAAATATTGTGTTGTGAGCAAATCTGATTGTAACGCGTGCAGCACTGTGGTGTGTTCCTGTAACCAAGAGGAATCAGAAAAGGAAGGATGTATCAATGAGTAAAGTGTCTTGATATGCTGAGCATAATCAGGAATACATGTTCTGCCGAAATTTTAAAAACCAGCAGAGACTGTAACTTTTTGAGGCTAGTTGGAGGTTGCAATTGAACACACTTCTACAGAAAGTGGGGTGCTAAACCCCTACCTTCATTAGTAAGTTCATAACCAAGAAAAAGTACAGCTAGAAAAGCTATATGCGATTTTAATTTGTACCCTAAGGTTGCAAATCGAGTTATAATGTAATCTACTCGCGCTAGATGAGGATTCAATTCATCATCCATCAGGTATATGTCATCAACATATGAAAAAGCTTCGGGATTAATTTCATCCAAAAGGGACATGATACGTGCCACAAAAAACCCAGAGGCTATTCTTATATCCCATAGGCAATCTCGCATAGCACTTCTGAGAGCCGAGAGCGCTGAATGCGGATAAGTCACGGCTCTCTGAAGCCAAATTGTGACTGAAAAATCCATTTGAAAATCTAAAGTAGTTTTAAACTTTTTACGTACAACATTAGTAACCAATGCTGTAGCGTGCGTATTTTGTACAGCAAAGGTACGGGTATGACTATTCTTTTAAGGTCCGCAGGAGTCCATTTAGTTGACAGAAAGAAGTTTATTAGACAGTATAACAACCCCCGAGGCACCGAGGTCCTTCTCCCTCAGCATCTACTTGCTCTCTGTCCCCTGGATTCCAGACTCCAGAATCCAGTGGAGATGGCAACCAGAAGCCAGGGTAACTAAGATACCATTGCCTAGTTACACAATCAAGATAAGATACAACACATCTTCCCTCCTAAATCAAAAAAGAAACAATTAAGATAAACACAACTGAAAGAACAATGCATGTGTGACACAACAAAAAAAATTGCTTGGTGCACTAAAACTAAGTACAGATATAATCCTTCTGTTATTTTCATCTGTGTCCTTTTATTATTTTGATCTGTTGAGTGTGCCAACATACTGAGTAATTGTGTCAATGGTGACTACTTCACTTATTTTAGTTTGTTGTGTTGCCAAGCATTCACCTCCCTAAATGACATTTTGTTGCACTGCTATTTAGGGTGCCTTTGCATCAGTTCCCTAATTTACTTACTTATGCTTATTCCATATTAAGGTGTACTTTGAAGGTGTAACGCATTACCACACAACATATTGTATAAGAGAAACCTGAAACTCCTCCTCCTCAACAAATACTTTAACTCCTAGTTTTAGGGATCTTAATAATGTATTGCTGGATCAGACCTAGACCCTCTGTCTGAAGCTGTGGTTCATTTGTTTCTCGAACTTTTAGATCCTCTCGAACTGTGTCCCTAGTGTTGGTCACTCTACTAGCACCTTTGATGGGGGACCATTATTCTATTGAACGATCGCCTCTTATGTTCATTGCATGACTGCGTTACTGTATTCTATTACGATCAATGTAAAGTGCTCTGACACCTGCGGGTCTAGCTAGCGCTATATAAAACTTATATAAAATGTAAAAAATTTAAATCCTCACCTCGAGGACATGCAAGAACAAATGGGGGAGGCCAATCCACCTCCGCTAATAAAATGTCATAAGAAGACGTCAAGTTGTCCCAAAAACAGCATTTATGGTGCATTTATTATAACCCTCTATTTGAAGGTCTACATGATAAAGTCTATCTGGAGGAGCTACACAGGTATCTGTGTTTTCTACAGTTATAAATGTTTCAGTTGCTGTCGCCTCCAGAAACTGACGGAGTGTCTGCCGCACTACGGTAACTTCCACCGCACTGTCGAGGAGAGTCACCGCCCAACTCCTGTCCAGGAGTAGGATTCTCACCGTCTGGGGCATACTTCGCAGTCAAGGCGGCAACTTTTTTCTTCTGAAAAGGGGCTCGATACGGAGGTGGTTCCTTCTGTTTGACTTTAACGCCAAACTGGCCCTGCGCGTCCCAGTTGAATTGCGTGGACTCGCCTTGTCTGCGATCCTGACGTCCCTCTCCGCCAAATTGTTGATCCGACGATTCCTGAAAGGAATGAGCAGAATGAGGATCAGGAACCTGAAACCTCTCTGGAGTTTTAATTTTAGAGCTTTCACGTAAATCATATCTCCATTCAGAAGCCTTATGTGGTTGTGACCCAGCACAAGATTTAGGCTTCTGTTGCTTTTTATTTCTGTTCCATGTCTTTTTAGGAAAGACTGGATGTCCCTCCTTGTCAGGAGGTGGCTAACCTAGGTATTGGGTAGAAGGTCTGATCCCCAAATTAATGCGACCCAAGGATGTATACACATCGGCAATATTAATCGGTAACTCATGTTCCCGATCAATGTCGGCCACCGCTGAAAGGCGTTGACGAACCTGTAAGCAAACTGCCTCACCTTTAATGTTAGAAAGAATAATTTCAGAGACGACGGGAAAAATACCCACTAATCTCATCCCCAAATCCAGGGCTGGACCAGCCCCGTGTTCATTCTGTATTTGTTTCAGAATGCTCGGAAGAACACTCATGGAGGGCGTGCCAAATCATAGTGTATACACTGAGGCAAACACCATCCCCTGGGTGATGCAATCTGCCTGTGGAGTAATCAGACCACTAGGTAAGCACATGGTAAGGATCCTGTTTTCTCCACAGGACCAGTATGTGGGAAGACAGCATCAAGCTGTTTAATCTTTTGAGCTGTCCAAAATGGAATGTCCTCACGATTTTGAGGATGTTTGCCCATGACGGAATTAATAAATACTGGGCTAATCACAAGGGCTCCACCATCCGTCTGTATAGAAGGCGCAGCACCAGGTGGAGCCACTAAAAAGGCACTTGAGACAAGCTGAATCACGTGTCTGTATAGAAGACAGACTTGTGCATACAGCAAGTGAACCTCAGCCAAATTAGCAGTAAGATAATTAGAATGTGGAGTAAAACCAGCCAATACTGGCCATGTGGCCCCGTCAATGCTTAAGGGGCCCATATGAACAATAGACAGAGTGTGGGGAAGGGTGCCATTAAACCAAATCTGGTGCTCCCAGGCTGTAAGAGGAAATTCAATCACTGCATAAGGACAATATGCCGTTGGCACTGCAGCCGCTGTATAGGAATGAAAGGTATTATCATTTGCATCAATGGCGGGTGTTGTAACCCACGAATAAAAAACTTCGAAGCGGTATGCTGCCTCTGCTTCAACCACAAAGACAAAAGGAGACCCCGCATTGGGGACTCCATGGTGCAACAAATGTTGCGTAACCGTTGCACGGCAATGTGCCAGAATCGCAACTGGTTGAGCCATAATGAAAAGTTTGCAAGGGAACTAGCGGTAGCACAAAAACGGGTCAAACGCCTTTTAAAGAATTCAAGCTTCAATAACCTTCGGTAATAGGTATACCCTATCGACCGAGGAGGCAAAGCCCTTCCACCACAGACATCTCCAGAAACCAGTGTGAGGGTATTGTGGACCAGCACAAACGCTACTTAGGCATTCCGTGAATCAGTACCAGACCAAACGTTGGCGGCGTCATGTTGCAGGGATTCTGCGGAGTAACAGAACTATGCTTGGGATCATGGAACCTTAGTGGGCAGGGACTGAGTCATCCTACCACCTGAGTATCCATGAGCCCGAGGACTGACTAGCTATAGTGTCTCACTTGTCCTCCTACTCACTCACAGAGGAACAAAAGATTAGACACCCCAGAACAACACTCCCTACCCTTTCAGAAATCGCGGTTGCAGGACACACCCTTTCGCTCTCACTCTTGTACCAGTCCACAATAAGATTAGACAGAGACACAAGAAAAGTTTAAAATGTTTATTTTAACTAACGTGTTCTAGTATGCAGTATACGTGCCACAACAAGTAGAAAAATGCCTAACACAAGTACGGCCAGCATAGCAAGTAGTCCATAAATCATAAAAGGTGCTGTCATTATATAAGACAGTGAGACCTAACCCCCTGCCCTGATTATATATTAGAAGATCTCTGCGTGTTTAGCAGCAGACCCCGTACCTCAGTCTATAGATGGAAGATCTACATCACAGGTGCTGTCACGCTCCCTTCTCTGGAAAGATCCCTCTCCAACTGTGTGTTGCCCACCCGTGTATACCTATATGACCAAAGTAAATGTTCCCAAACAACAGCTGCATCTGCATGTTTTGTCTAGGTGCTAGGGCCTGACCAGAACAGAATAACAAGGGGCATTGTTGTTCGACCTTGTCTGCAGTGTTCAGACTAAATACCAGGAAAGAACAGAATGCAAAAACAACAGCAGGTTTCTGTGTGAAAGTTACAGTGTGGCACAAAGCAAAATATGTTCATAACGAACTGTGTGCAAAGCAGAGGACAGTCTGGCTCGGGCTCATGCTAACTTAGGGTAAACGACAATGGCTACTTGGACCACCTGACACATGTACCCTAAAAAAGGGACATTTAGGTACGTTTTTTGGTATCTTATCTCCACTTAGCTGTGGCACCGAAAAGCTATTGCCTTACCTCGACTTAAGAAAGTACCAGCCCGAGGTACAAAGATCAAAAGATCAAGATGCGATAGAATGTGGCATATATGCCACAAACCCTAACGCAGAGCTTCACCACCACTAAAATCAAAAGCGTGGAGCACACACTTCCAGAAATGATGCCTTAGGCCTGGGGCAAACTCTTATAAATGAGGTGCACACATATGCCATCAAATAGACTTCTTAAAAGCTGAATTTCAATGTTACACCTAACCTGGAACACAAAAACGTACAACAGTCAAACCAAAACAACATGTTCTGGTAGAAGTACATAGCTTTTGACAAAAGCAATTAAAATACTGGGTGGACAGTCAAACAAGTGACACTGTCAGAGAGCCACCTCCAAACGTATTGCAGTTTATCTAACTTTATATTGTCCCGGGCACATTTAAAAATATGTCAAAAGAATGGAAACTTTGCACGGATCCTTGCAATACTTCACCATTCCACCTATGAATACTTGTCTTCATTTGGAAACAAAAGAAATACTCTAAGTAAAGTGTGATAAATCCCTTCTTTTCACATTAGTTACGTAAACTGGGTAGTATGGTCACACCCAGAAGAAATCATGTAACACTTACAACTATACAGAAAGCAATACCTTGGAACGTTGGTGCAATGCCAATCAGTAGGTCACCTTAGGACCCTTCTCACACCACATATCAAAAAGATATATTTATGCCTGTGAATAGGTATTGACACGAATCCAGAGGCATAGCTACACTATGATCAACAAGCATTGGTAAATGCAATAGGTTTCGCCTATGTGATTAATAATTAGCTGTTTTTTGTTGTAAGTTGTAGTGTGATGAGCAGTTGTGCAATATAAGTTATTGAAACTCTATATAAGTGTTATGACTTGTTTATTCGGAAAGGCAATATATTGTGCAGTAACTGGTGGTAATATAATGCGGGAAGGTTAGGTAAAGGGCGGAGGACAAATTAAAAAAAACACAAGCACACGGACAAGCACGCTGGAGCATTTGGGCCCTGTGCTGCTGCACCGTTCAAACCATGGCCCTGGTGCCTGCAAGGTAACTGAGCTTGTGAGTGCTTGTTTAGTAGCAACATATAGCAATAATCGGTGTTCAGTGGGGTTTTCTGGAGCTTTTGGCCCCTGTGACACTGCACCTGTTGCACCATGCAAATCATACCTCTAGAGCCTGCAAGATAGCTGTGCTTGTGACCCCTTGTTTACTAGCAACATGTAGCAATAATCGGTGTTCAGTGGGTTTCCTGGAGCTTTTGGCCCCTGTGCCACTGCACCTGCCGCACCATTCAAATCACTGCCCTGGCGCCTGCAAGGTAATTGCGCTTGTGACTGCTTGTTTAGTAGCAACATACAGCAATAATAGATGTTCAGTGGGCTTCCTGGAGCTTTCAGCCCCAGTGCCACTGCACCTGCTGCACCATCCAAATCATGGCCCTGGTGCCTGCAAGGTAACTGCGCTTGTGACTGCTGGCTTAGTAATCCCTCCCCTAGGCACTCATCCCACCTCGACCTCCTACTGTTCTCCTCCCTCTCCCCCATCTTCCTTCGCCCACTAACTCCTCCCTCCAGCCTTTCCCATAGAACCTGCTCATCACTCTTGGTAGTGCCTTAACCACCCCCCTCCTTAATCCTCTTCCCCATTCTCATACCCTTCCCCCTCTTCTCTACCCTTTCCCTCCCACGCTAGGCCAATTTCACAGGACTCGATATGGCACATTGCAATACATGTAATTGATTGTGTTAAACTGGAGCTGTTCTTACTGTCTGGATCGTTTGAGTACTACCTCATTATAAGTCTGTTACATTACAATTAATTATCCATGTATAGCGGTTTGATCTTGCCTTAACCTACCCCACTCCCTAACCTCTCACCATTCCTATACCCTACCTCCCTCTTTACCATCCTTTCCCTCTCTCACTAACCTAATCTCTCATGATTTGCTGTAGCCCATCGCAACTTGTGTATTCAGATTGTATAATATTTTAGCTGCTTTATATCGTTTGTATGGTTCGGAATTTCTACCTCATTGTAAATTTTGTTATATTGCAATGAATACCCATGTAAAGCACTCTGACACCCTCGGGTCCAGCCAGCGCTATATAAAACATTTTAAATAAATAAAATAAATTAGTAGCAAAATATAGCTATAATTGGTGTTCAATGGGTTTCCTGGAGCTTTTGGCCTCTGTGCCACTGCACCTGCTGCACCATGCAACAGGGTCACCCAGGGGGCTGCCTTGGAGACTGTTCATGGAGATGAAACCGAAGTTGAACCACTTGTAATGACCGGTGCCCCGCAGCACGGCCCCCGGGTCCTGCTCCTGTGGCTGGCTGAACCTCCTAAGAGGATAACAAGACACCTCCAGGAGTTGGAGACTAAGAGGGGAGCCTCATTGAGGGGGTTTGCGAGGAAGGGCAGCAAAGTGACCCAGCCATGATTGCTGAAGGAAGGGGGTCCGAACTGATGGAGGGTCTGCTGTGCGGCTGGCTGTACCTCCTCCGAGGAGAACAAGACATGATGAGCTCTAATATTTATTTATGTATATATTTATTTAACAATTTTGTGTGGCCATCAAACAAAAATTAAGGTATAAGAGAGCTTTTGACTGCAACAAACGATACAATATGGTTTATCTGTAACAACAGCAGCGGATGCAAGGTTGGCAGTCAGAACCTGAGCTGTGAACTGAGAGGGGGCAGCGTTAAGGGGGTTTGTGATGAGCAGCAATTGCTAAACAAGTGTACCGACAATAGAAGAGAAGTGGCAAGACACAAGATGTGGCATAATGGCCAGAACTGCTAATCTTGGAGCTGCGGAGCCGGGTTCAAGTCTCGGCATCGGCTCAGCATCCTGTACAAGCATGCCTAAGAGAGCATCCTCACAAAGAGGTTCGGCGGATTAATTGGAGTACTTGGGCCTTGGGACACTGATAAGAGCAAACACACATAGAGCAACAAGAAATAGTGTGCGATGGCCAATAGAAACAGAGGAAAAGTAAGTGGCAAGTACACTTACTAATAAAAAGTAAGGGTGGGATGTAAGTCCCTTTTAAGATATATATTAAACACAATAGATTTCACAAGCACACCGCAAGTGCTGTGCAGGTGAAACCCAAAAACCACTATAAACACCCTCTCACATGGGCAAAATTCAACTTTCTAAAGCGTTGAGATACCCAACTAATCTCAAAACAAACACAATTAACAGAAAGCCTGTAGGCTGGGTTCATCGTTGCCCCAAATAGTAAAATTGAGGCAGGATTTCAAGATATTATGTCATAAATCTTAAGGGATATTGTTTGGATTTCGTTTGGACATTTCAAAAACCCAATTGGCATTTCAGATTCAGCAGCTCGAAAAGCAGAACACACTGCAATTAATGAGGATTTATTTAAGGCCCACACCGAAGAAATTAGCACAGATACAGGTTCATGCAGATTATGGCGGGTGGTCTGAGAAACCTCTGAGGAGGAGACCCCAACTGTAACCCACTTTTAATATGTAGTGGCACCCCTAATATTAGCCAACCAATGTTCCTGAAGTGGCTGTAGATCTTTCCAAAAATGCTAGGGACATTGCTTTTCCTGCACAGGAGCACCAGGCATCTTGTGCGGTTAAGTTGAAAAGATCACAAATTGCCATGCAGCATCTTCATCCTAAGCATCTGAGTATGCAAAACTTATTCACAAACATCTGTCACTGTGCTGTGACATAAGACAGTGTAGGAGTACATATATAGCATACTAGACAGAAGAGGGCCCCTGTAAGATAATATACAGTAGAAGGAAAGAAAAGCATAAAGAAACCAAAATTGCCAACTCCACACAATTTGCTTGTGTATAACTCCACTTTCTTAGTTGAAGAATATAGGTTCATGAGTCAGACATTCTCAAGATTCATTTATTGTGATAATATTCTCATATTTTACATATAGTATTTACTTTTACTACTTTACAAAATCCAGACGTACAGAACAATAATACATGTCAGGAGTGCCATACATCCCCCAATTCAATATGTAAAAGGGAAATGCAATTACTTGGAGTACTTCATATACAAACAATTTCATGACAGGGTCCCCATCACAATGTAACTGCGTAATTACAACCTGGATTTAAACCAGAGTTTATAACTATAGAGGATGTATCAATTTATCAGTCTCCTGAATGTTTTATACGAAGTATGTTTAAAGGGATACAGGTAGTAAATCTCTGTTTATAGTTGGGCAGTCAGATTATTCTGAGTGAATTATCAGATAAACTGACATGTCTTTCAAGCTATGATCCAGTGGGATACAATGGTATGTTTTTAATGTGTTTTGGTGTGAATGAGATAGAATCCATGTTGTATGGCAGATTACAGTATGGGTGTGACATTTTAGCTGAGTGGAGTGATAGGGATCCTGTCATGAAATTGTTTGTAAGTACTCCAAGTAATTACATTTCCCTTTGACATATTGAATTGGGGGATGTATGGCACTCTCGATATGAATTATTGTTCTCTACGTCTGGCTTTTGTAAAATAGTAAAAGTAAATACTATATGCAAAAAATGTGATTATTATCACTATAAATGAACCTTGGGAATGTCTGACTTATGAACCTATATTCTTCAACTAAGCAAGAGGAGTTATACCCCAGCAAATTTTGTGGGGTTGGCAATTTAAACATATATAGCATGACAGATGACATAAGTGGAACCAGAACCCCTGGACACCGTGCACATTTGCAAGTGCATAAGCTTCTGGTCGATCCTAGAGACTGTGCTTTGGATTACTTGTAGCCCCGACCCCGAGCAGTGAATCCAGCGAAGATTGCTGGCCTGGCCACTCCCAGTGACCCGTGGGCCGCCATTTTGTGATTCCGCTCGAGGTCCCTTCGCGATCCCTTGTCCGTCGACTTGTGGGTCCCTCAGAAGGACAACTCTAATTTCAATGGGCCCCCCTGGTTGCTCCAGGCCTGCCCTGACTCTCCCTCACTTGGGGAGTCCCTCGGACCTCGCTGGTCCGCACCGAAGCCTTTGTTCTCTTCCTGCATGGGTTGCTGTTGCCAAGGTTTGTTGGGTCCAATTCGGGCACCGACACCGCAGCAAGCTACTACCTTTGTGAGACAGCTTGAATCCAGCTCCTGGTCGTCATCGACGCCTCCTGGTCCTCGTGGCTGCAGAGACAATCTTCACCTCTTCTAACTTGAAGCACCCGACATTGGTGGGCATTCGACTATCGTGCCCCTGGTCACTGGCTAGTGACCCAGACTCTCTCCCCTCTGCTTTCAGGTTCTTCACATCCTCGATCCAGGCTTGGATCTCTTCGGATACTTCGCATCTTCCCGGCAGCAGCATTTTCCAGCCAGCGGCCATTGAAAACAACGGCGCGGCCCGACACCATTTGACACCTATGCACCCGGCTTCCCTGGGTGAGGTAACACGAGTACTCCGGTGCTCCCGTGGGTGTTGGCCCTAGAACCCTCTAAGTCCCAAAGGGTTTGTTCCTAGTCCACTCCGAAGTGTCCCTAAACTTTAAAACTCTAACCGCGACTTTCCCCATAGACGCTAACGGAGCTCGCGGCTGTGTTCACACACTGCACTCGTCCCCCATGGGTCCCCTGTGTCACTACCTTGGGTGGTTCCTTGGGGTCCCAGCGATTCTACAGGCTCTAGGCCTTGTGTCTAGTCAAGTCGTGGTTCTTATACCACTTTCTTAATATATGGTTTGGTACGCCCCTAGGGCTAATCGTATATTGTGCTAATTTACTGTGATATTTGAAGTGTAACATATGTGCTTTGGCCTCTAGCCTCATAAAGAGACTAGTAGGGTGTGTTTAGAAATAAATACATATATTTTATATATATACCTGGGGTGGTCTTCTTTCATTTAGCCATTCAAGAGGTTATAGACTGGTAAAACAAATAGCTTTACACTCCTTCAAGACTTAGCCTGAAGGCTGCTCTCCATAGCTACCACTAGGATAGCTTTCAATAAAGGTTGTCTTTAAACCTATCATCAATAAGGTCGTTTGGACTGGTGCAAGGTGCCCACTATAGCTAGTGGACAGCATATACCAGGCCAACTTCTCACATTGGTGTGCAGCGGTTGGATTCAAGCTTGCCTTTGTTTTACCAGATAATCTCAAGTGAGTGACTAACTGAAAACCACTAAAAGGTACCTGAGGTACATATAATTCAAGCTTAAAGTTACAGTAAGTTCTACTGAACTTAGAGTTGTGTGTCAAGGGCTTAGCACACCCTTTCTACAACTCAAGAGAGTTTAGTAGGCCACACTAGAGTAGGTAGTGCATACAACGCACCTCACTAGTGATGTCTTCAAGGCCAGGAACCAGTGGGTCGCTGCCAGAAGCCAATGGGCTTCCACCATCCAAGTATGACAACCTCCAATTCTTGGAATTGAGAGCATTGTGTAGTACTAGGAAATTGAAGACAGGAAAAACTGCAAACACCCAACGCCTCATAGAGGTACTGCTGTTGGATGATCTCAAAAAGACCTCAGGGTCTGATGGGGTAGGCAGAGAGGGTGGGGCAGCAGATGAGGAAAGGCCAAGGGGTGAGGATACCCATGACCTAACCTCTGAAGCTGACCAGGAAGATGACAATGATCTTAACCTGGGAGATGCAGCTCCCCCTGTAGATGAGGAGGATGGCCACAATGGCCCCCTCTTTATCCCACCAGGGAGAGTTGAGAGTGTGCCTAGAAGGTCAAGATCTCCTTCTCAGGAGTCTAACCATTCTGACACCTCATTAGGGACCTCTGTTTCCTCTCATAGGAGGGAATCCTCTCATGAAAGGAAAGAGAGACTGCTCAAGTATGAAGAAGCTCAGCTTAGAATCAGAAGAGAGCAGTTGGCTATAGATAGGGAGTCCCTAGAGCTTCAGAAGACAAGAAGAAAGTTGGGACTAGAGTCCCATGGTGGCAGCCACTTCCCTAGAGATAGGGAAAGGTCTCATGACCATAGAAACCTCAGCAAGATTGTCCCTCCCTACCAGAGTGGGGATGACATCCACAAATGGGTTACTGCACTGGAGAGGGCCTGTAAAGTTCAGAGGGTCGCCAAGGAGCAGTGGGCAGCAATCTTGTGGCTCTCCTTTGCAGACAAAGGTAGAGATAAGCTCCTCACTGTAAGAGAAGAGGATGCTGATGATTACCAAATCTTGAAAAGTGCACTGATTTAGGGGTTTGGCCTAACCACTGAACAGTATAGGATTAAGTTCAGAGATACCCAAAAGGCACAAAATCAAGACTGGGTGGACTTTGTAGATTGTGCTACTAAGGCTCTGGAGGGCTGGTTACTTGGCAGTAAGGTGTGTGATTTCAAAGGATTGTACAACTTAATTATGAGGGAGCAGATCCTTAATAATTGTCAATGATTACTCCAAAAAGTTCATTGTGCAAACAGATGCATCTGAGTTGGGGGTAGGGGCTGTACTGTCACAGTTGAATGATGAAGGTCAGGATCAGCCAGTAGCTTTTATTAGCAGAAGGCTGACCCCCAGAGAGAAACGTTGGTCAGCCATAGACAGGGAGGCCTTTGCTGTGGTTTGGGCTCTGAAGAAGCTGAGGCCATACTTGTTTGGCACTCACTTCCTAGTTCAGACAGACCATAAGCCCCTCTTATGGCTAAAACAGATGAAGGGTGAAAACCCCAAACTTTTGAGGTGGTCCATTTCCCTACAGGGGATGGACTATACAGTGGAACATAGACCTGGGAGTAGCCATGCCAATGCAGATGGACTCTCCAGATATTTCCACTTAGAACATAAAGACTCGACTGGTCAAGGTTAGTTTAATGTCCCTGCATTTGGGGGGGGGGGTTGTGTAGGAGAGTAGGATCTGCTTCTTATGGTTACCCCCACTTTTTTCTGATGTTTCACTGTTTTTCGACTTTAGTCTGGCTGGGGCCCTGCTATCCAGGCCTCCAGCCTAGCTGCTTCCTCTCTAAATTGATTCCATGTACCTTAGGTACACCACAGATTGGATTCTGGGGTGCCCTTATAAGTCCCTAGTATATGGTATACTATGTACCCAGGGCATAGGTACCCCAGAGGCCTACCAGGGGCTGCAGCATGTCTTATGCCACTCCTGGGCAGCCTTCCAAAATGACACCACAGGACTGCTACAGCAGCCTGAGTGAAGTGGTGTATGCACCCCTTACTGAGATATAGGTTCACTATATCTCACCCTATCACTGCACATATACACCTATCAGTCACCCCTATGGCAGGCCTTATCAATCCTGAAGGCAGGGTGCTTGGTTTTATGTGAGAGGGTGCCCCTGCATGAGCAGAGCCCCTCTGCAGCCTTCGGAATCTCCTCTCCGGGGTTGTCTGTGATGCAGCCTGACCATATACTCTTAAGTGCATTATAACTAAACTGTAAATGCTAACTTTGGACTGGCTGCACGGAAACATGTCGTGTTTGGTGTCAAACACCTTGGAATCATACCCCCACACCAGTAACTGGTGTGGGAGTATGATCCCACCCTTCTAGAGGGAGAGACATGACAGCACCGGTATACCCGGTACCAGCTAACAGAGCCCTGGCATCACAAAATGGATGCTGCAGCCACAGACACGAGTCTGGCCTCCTGCTGCTGACCGAAACTCCGGCAGGGGAAACCTGGACAAAACGTTTCCTGTCCCAGGGAGGTGTAACCACCTCCCAGACAGGCTTTAGTGTATTGGGGCTGGGTGGGTGCACTCTCAGAGTGCTTTGAAATCCTGCACTGGGGGCACATTTGGTGTCCCTGTGCATAGCCCAGTTCAAACCGGCTGCAGGGGCTACCAGCCCCTGCTCTGGCGCGAAACTGGACAAAGGAAATGGGTGTAGCCACCCCTCTTTCCAAACCCTCCCATAGGTGGGTCCCCAGAGTTAGTCCAACCCCTTCCTTGGGTATAAGATAGGAACCCCTGGCAACAGGACTTTAGATATCCCTGGATGAAACTCTGAAACTGAATCCTGGACCTTCGACGATCTGTTAAATGCCAGATGACTGAAGAATCTCCCTTGGAGTAAAGGAGTTACTCCCCTGCTTGGCAGGCACCTAAGACGCATCTGTCCGGTCTGCATCTCCCAAGCTCCCACCGGACGCTGACAACTTTGCAACCCAAGAGGTGGGTTTCCAGACTTCCCAGAGGCTGACCCAAGTCCCCAGCAAAGCTGAGACCCGTAGCCCTCGTGGGTACCGTGGAACTGGAACCCCCGGAAACCGTGCACATTTGCAAGTGCATAAGCTTCTGGTCAATCCTAGAGGCTGTGCTTTGGGTTACTTGTAGCCCCAACTCTGAGCAGTGAATCCACCGAAGATTGCTGGCCTGGCCACTCCCAGTGACCCGTGGGCCGCCATTTTGTGATTCCGCTTGAGGTCCCTTCGTGATTCCTTGTCCGTCGACTTGTGGGTCTCTCAGAAGGACAACTCTAATTTCAATGGGCCCCCCTGGTTGCTCCAGGCCTGCCCTGACTCTCCCTCACTTGGGGAATCCCTCGGACCTCGCTGGTCCGCACCGAAGCATTTGTTCTCTTCCTGCATGGGTGGCTGTTGCCAAGGTTTGTTGGGTCCAATCCGGGCACCGACACCGCAGCAAGCTACTACCTTTGTTGGACAGCTCGAATCCAGCTCCTGGTCATCATCGACGCCTCCTGGTCCTCGTGGCTACAGAGACAATCTTCACCTCTTCAAACTCGAAGCACCCAACATTGGTGGGCATTCGACTGTCGTGCCCCTGGTCACTGGCTAGTGACCCCGACTCTGTCCCCTCTGTATTCAGGTTCTTCACATCCTCGTTCCAGGCTTGGATCTCTTCGGACACTTCGCATCTTCCCGGCAGCAGCACTTTCCAGCCAGCGGCCATTGAACACAACGGCGTGGCCCGACACCTTTTGACACCTATGCACCCGGCTTCCCTGGGTGAGGTAACACGAGTACTCCGGTGCTCCCGTGGGTGTTGGCCCTAGAACCCTCTAAGTCCCAAAGGGTTTGTTCCTAGTCCACTCCGAAGTGTCCCTAAACTTTAAAACTCTAACCGCGACTTTCCCCATAGACGCTAACGGAGCTCGCAGCTATGTTCACACACTGCACACGTCCCCCGTGGGTCCCCTGTGTCACTACCTTGGGTGGTTCCTTGGGGTCCCAGCGATTCTACAGGCTCTAGGCCTTGTGTCTAGTCAAGTCGTGGTTCTTATACCACTTTCTTAATATATGGTTTGGTACGCCCCTAGGGCTAATCGTATATTGTGCTAATTTACTGTGATATTTGAAGTGTAACATATGTGCTTTGGCCTCTAGCCCCATAAAGAGACTAGTAGGGTGTGTTTAGAAATAAATACATATATTTTATATATATACCTGGGGTGGTCTCCTTTCATTTAGCCATTCAAGAGGTTATAGACTGGTAAAACAAATAGCTTTACACTCCTTCAAGACTTAGCCTGAAGGCTGCTCTCCATAGCTACCACTAGGATAGCTTTCAATAAAGGTTGTCTTTAAACCTATCATCAATAAAGGTCGTTTGGACTGGTGCAAGGTGCCCACTATAACTAGTGGACAGCATATACCAGGCCAACTTGTCACAAAATAAAGACACCATCTAGAGCTGCACAGTTTGAAACTTTAAGCATGTGGGAAAAAACAGCTAGAGACAAAGCAAGAGAGGATAAAAAGGTAAAATATGAGATACAGGAGAAGGGAATTAAAGATGACAAAAAGCTTCAAATGAATAATGATTCAGGGGATGAAATATTTAATGCATTGTTAACTGAGTGTCCACCACCTTATGTGGTCCCCACTAAAAATACTGATAATAGTGTACCAGCAAGTACTACAGTGGCTACTGCTTCTGTTGAACAGAGAGAAATACAGATTGAGAGAACTGTGCAGACATTTCAAATTGACCCACCGCCTGTTGATTCAGCACTGACAGTGATACCTCCAGTTGTTACTGCTTTAATTGTGACAGATTCAGTGCAAATACTACAAGCTGCAGATGCACAGGCAGTGCCTAGACAAATTGTGACTGTCCTAATTAATATGGTCCCTACTCAAAAAGTTCAAAGAGTTGCAGAAGGAGTAATTATGTCAGGGTTTATTTCAGAAACTCAGAATTCACAGATTATTGAACAGAAACTACCCCAGACAGTCCAAGCATTGAAAGGTGGGGGAAAATGGTCTTTACACCATCAACAGCCCAGGATAAAATGAATATATTTGGAGATGGGATTTTTCAAACCTGCTTTGAGGAAGCAGCAGTGATTAAAAATATAGAGAGTATGGGGGAACAAATTAACCCAGACCCTGAAAAAGAGAGACAGCTTAATGTTTTAAATTTAAAATTTGAACATGAAGAAATTAACAGTCCCTGCTATTTAAGTCATGAAAATGTGAACCAGTGTCAGGAAAAATAATTAATTTCCCTGAGTAAGGAAATAACTACATGAGCAGTAACTACACATGACAGACTGACTGATTTGGCTCGAAAATATGAAATTGATGTTTCAGTAAGTTTTCCATTTCAGAAAAGTTTCAGGGTACATATGGATGATGAAGCAAATGAGACAATGAGTTCTTCAGGAATGCAATTACACATTGCAGAAAGGGTGAAATTATTTTCAAATGCAATGGGTTTGAGAAATTAGGAGACAAGTGGGCAAGAAAGCATGAGAAGAAAAAGAAACCACCAGACCTAGCAAGGAAACTGGATAAGAAAAAGAAACCACCAGACCTTGTTGAGGAAAATAATAAACAGGATGAGGGAGAAGCTTTTGCTTACTCATCGAGAGAAAAGGTGGGAGAAGTGCATGTTCATGTGCCACGGAACAAAAGTGAACTTGCAGCATTTCTGAACACATTCCCAAAATTGAGAGACAAGTCTATGCTGTGGTACCCACAAGTTGATGGATTTGTTGAAATTTTAAAGGAGTTGTGTATTAATTTGAGAATGTTCTTTGGCATTGACATGCAAACTGAATTGTGGTTTGAATCTAAAGTTGTTGTGCAAGGGCCAGATGAGGAGACAATGAAAAAGGTTTGCATGAATGCACCATCATTCTCTGTTGTAATGGAGCAAAATGAAGCAGAGATTACTTTTCTGAAAGGCAGAGTGCAAGCAAAATATGTTAATTGGGTACAGATAAAAAGAACCACACAAGAGCTAAAAGAATTGGTTCATGAGTTTAGTGAAAGTGTGTGCCTAGAGTTTCTGCAACACAGTGGAAGAGAATGTCCTGATGCCAGTGGCTCAATTGGTTATTGGTTTAATGTTCTCTGGTCAGATCAGTGCGCACGTACAGCAAATATTGGTTTGTTTGCAAAGAAAGCTGATAGATGGGATTCTGAAGGATGAAGGGTACTATAGTGCTGGACAAGGAATGAAGCAGAAAGAGTTTGCGGAAAAACCTATGATGGTACAGAGGGAGTTTGCTCAGAAAAGTTTTCAGAATCAGTTGTTTGCAGTGAATGGAAGTGAGTTACAATGTGTTGTTTCACAAGCAGAAACTAAAGGTGCTCAAGCAAAATCTGGTGTTACACGGGCTAAAGGTAGAAGTGTTTTGTTTGTGCAAATTCAGGTATGGATGTTGCACTGCTGGAAAAAGTGTCTTTTTGCCATCTTTATAACAGATTTGAGCATTGGAAGAAGAAATGTAAATTTAAACATGATACAGTAAATGGAAATGCACAAACACAGAGAGAAATGCAGGTGCAAAATGTGCCAGCTAAGCAAATGCAAATGTCAATTCAGAAACAGGTACCAATGACAGGAATTTTTCAAGCTCAAAGGCTCCCACAAAATATGGAAAATGCTCAAATTAATTTAAATCAGTTGTCCAGAGCAAGTGTGAATTCTTTCCAGAAAGAAAATCAGAACCCATTTCGACAGGTTGCTGTATTTGAAAATGAGAGTTTTAGCCCTAACAATTCTGACATTACCAAGTCCAATGTGAAAACAGTGGAAGGTCCAGACTTAGTTGTAGGAGTTTAAAAATGAGAAATTACAAACCCAGGGGCATATTAGCAAGACCGGCGATAAAATTATCGCCGTTTTAGCGGCATGAAACTGCCGCTAAAACGGCGATAATGGTCTTGCTAATATGCGTTATAGAATTCAATAGAAGCCCAGGTTAGATGTCCTGCACATCTAACCTGGGCTTCTATTGGAATTCTATAACGCATATTAGCAAGCCCATTATCGCCGTTTTAGCGGCAGTTTCCTGCCGCTAAAACGGCGATAATTTTATCGCCGGTCTTGCTAATATGCCCCCAGTTTTAGAGAAGGTTGCAGCAAAAATAGGCCCATTTGAGAAAGGTTACCAATTTGTTGTTTGTGACTCAGGCCTGGCAGGAAAACATTTGTTTTGCAAATTGAACAGCACAGATTACTGTACACTAGATGATGTTAAATATCAGAATGCTGATGAAGATGTACAGTTTAAAATTGCCCAACAAGAGACAGCTATAGAATTGTTTCCAGAAATGACAGTTGAAAAATTACCTTCTGATTTGAAAGAAATAATAAACACAGAAGTAAGGGAGTTCACAGAGAAAGATGTCAGATTCATAAAATGTGCAGAACATGTCTTATTCAAATTAGAACCAGATGACATGTATTCAAGAACACCATCAGTTGCAGAAATTTCACCCATAATTGGAGATAAACTGAGTAAAGGATTTTTGATGGAATTGATTGGAAGTTTATGTAACTTTCTGATCACAGGTTTACAGAAACCAAATGAAAAGAACAGAAAAAGGCGGGAGATTAGCAGCATAACTGTTCCATGTTGTCCTATGGTACCGAATCCAGCCAACATATTTTCTCACATTCCATGTCCTGAAGAATGGCTTTCTGTTAATGATTTTTGTCAAGTTCATGTCATAGTGCCGTTGCATGAGAATAGTCAGGAGTACTGTCAAAAAGAAGATGAATGTCTGGGACACATAATTGGAAAAGGAGCTAGAAAGGTGTCACCAGAGAGAGTGGAAGTAATTCACCAGATTATTCCACCTCAAATTCAGAAAGAAGTCAGGATGTTTTTGGGAATGGTTGGCTGCTGTACAGAGTGGTTACCAAACCTTTCCCTAGTGGCTAAGCCTTTACTGAGGTTGACACACAAAGATGTGTCTGATCCGCTTCCATTGGACAACAATTGCACAAAAGCATTCCTGGAGTTGAAAGAGAAAAAGTGTCGTGCCCCGGCACTAGGGATGCAAGTTTATTTAAAAGAAAATATACCAAATTGCAGTGAGAGAGAGGGCTGTGCTCTCTCAGTGCCTGTTCAAAAACATGAATGTGTTCAAAAGTCTGTGACGTATTTCCAAATGGCCTTTGACCCTAACATCACAGAAATGCCCAGCTGCCTTAACTTAGTAGCTGTGGTAGATGTCAGTCACAAAAAGAGTGAGAATATAATGATGGATTTTCCAATTACTGAAATGGTCCTTTCCTTTGTGAAGTTGTTTTGGGAAAATACTGTGACCAAGAAATGTCTAAATTCAAATGTATTGAGCTTACTGCCAGTAAATGAAATTGTTTGTGATGAAACTGAACCTGAATGTCTAGATATCATGAATTTATGCCTGAAACCAAGGTTAGACTTTAATGATGAACGTCTGATTGAGCCAAACAATATCCATTTTGTAGATGGCCCATGTTTGAAAGGTAACAATGGCACATTAGGAGCAGCACATGCTGTGTTCCCTATACATTATGTTGTCAAAGCTTCATGGCTTTCAGTAGTTACCTCAGCCCAAAATTCAAAATTGATTGCCCTTACCTTAACATGCAGTATAACTGCTCAAATAGGAGTCACCATTGTCATGGGAGAGAGAAATGCTAATTCAGTTGTACAATATTGTGTCCTGTTAGCCTATACATTCAATGGAATTTTCACAGGTGAATCTGAAAAGGATACTGTTTATCTAATGCTGATGATAATGAATTACACTTGTAAAGAATTAATAGAGGCTCAAGAAAATGTTTCAGAAGCAGAACAACAAGGTTGTATCAGAACAGATTTTAAGAAAAATGACAACTGCATAGTAGCAAATGTGTTATTGCAAAAACTGATGCCCAGGTATAGATTGCCGGTTTCTCTGAAATCAGATCATAATGAGGTCTCAGAAATGATGCGTGCAGAACAACAGATTGAACAAGGATTGGATTGTAGCTATCAGCCTGAAGTTTCAAGCACAATAAAGCAACACAAAGACAGTACAGAGTCTCACTTTACAAAAGACTGTGTCTCAGCATCACTGAAGTGGCTTGAATATGTTCATGCAAATGCACTTGTGAAAACAACAGATGAAAAGACTAGCCATTGCTGTGGAGGTCTGGCTGATGTGGAGCGTGCAGTTTCTCACCAGATTGCAGCTGCTACACAAGATCTGTATAATGGATGGTGCCAAAACTTTGATCTGAGAGATGCTGTGAAATGGAAAGGCCTGTTCAAAATGATTCTGGCAAAGACTGTTGTGAAGTGTGGTGGCCTTCCAAAATGGGTTCATGCCTCTCACACACGTATGGTCGCGTGTCCCCTTGATGAAACAGCTCCTCTTCAAGAAAAGATGCCAGCAGTGGTCAAAAGTCCACAGAAGAGGGTCAGTCAAGCTGTAAGGGAACACATAGAGCGTGAAGCAGCACTAGAGCAAACTAAAGTGGCACTGGAAAAGCAAAAAGTGGAAACTGACTCACATGAAAGAGATGTCAAAAGGGTGAATGAGTCAGGTGCAGCCTCTGAAGAAGAAATTAGTGCTGTGGGCCTACGAGTGGAGGTAGAAAAAAGCAGGCTGAAAGGGTATCCAAAACATCAACACTGGTCCCTTGAAAAATCATTTGCACCCATAGCTGAAACATCTGAATCTGAACAAGGTGAAAATAAAAGTGAAAGGCTTGGATTGAAAACGTGCAAAGAATTGATGGTGCTCTGTCAGAGTTTTTTAGCACCTGAGTGGTCAAATTGCATGGAAAAAGTACAGAATGCCACACTGAATGAACTGTGTGATGCAAGGCTTGAACTGTATGAGCCACCTTGATGGCAAGCTGGTGACAAAGAGCCAAGAAATGCTGAATCAATAACAGAGAACTGTCAAGAGCTGAAGAGAAAGAATATTTGAATGATGAAAGAAAAAGAAGAAAAGAGAAAAAAATAAGAAATAGAAAAGAGAACTGTTCTGTTGAATTTTCCTTTTATTATTTTAGTTACTTATTTTAGAGAAAACTAACTGTTCCAAGAAGCTACTTACAGAACTCTGCAGTAAACTTTTGAGTGTGGCTATATATGATCTGATTACAGACAAAACTTGTGTTGCTTTAGAAATATAGGTAAAATTGTTATATGCTCAGCTTTTGTAATAACAAGTGATAATGAACATATTAATTTTAGTAGGAGTTTTTTCCTTTATATACCTGTGTGAAATTAAGTGTGCTAATGATATTACCATAGCTACACACACTAAAGATGAGTAGTAATATTTTAGTTAGAGAAAAACATATATTTGGCTCAACTAATGATGAGTGTTTTTTTTTAAAGAAACATGTGAAATTAAATAAGTGCGATAATTAACAAATCATTTGAGGTACCAGGTGATTTGTTTATTATCAAAGGGTGAGTTGATGTAGCCCGGATTTCACCTAGATTTAGGCATTGCTCTGTTTTGTGTTTCAGACACAAACTGCTTTTTTTTTTTTTAAACAAATGGCACGCAGAGTTTTGGTGCAAGTGAAAACATAAATGAGGCCTGGTCAGATGCTTTCAGTCTAATGAATCATGTAAAATCATGCTCAATTAATTAATCATGGTTGTTTGATTGTGTTTAGATTAGAAATTAACCTCACTGTAGAATGTACATTTAATTTAGAAAATGTGTTCAAAGTAGAATATATTTGTGCTGAATTAACATGCATTTTGCAGTGTAGAAAAGCTTGTGATTTCAGTTTGCTTTGGAAAGCTCACTGTAGTTTTCAGCCATGAGATAAGAAAGGAATGTGTGCTCTTTCCTCCCAGCTTTCATGAAAGGACCTTTCTTATAATTTATGCCCCTTGTTTCCGTCTCTTCATGAAAAAAGACCTTTGCATACTTTTATCTCCATGCAGTTTGTTTAGACAAATGCTTGTTTCTGGTCCAGGGAAGACATGGCTTGGCAGTTCGGGCTGGACTGTTCCCATGAGGCACAGGGTCAGGCTGATTTGCATATAGCCATGTCTGAACTGGGGTGGCGGAGTGAGCTAAAGAATGATGATGGATTAAACCCAGATCAGTTGACTGGGGGTGAGTGCTTGCAATGTTTAACACTCTGTCCATCATCCCCTTTGGTTTTGCTTTGTTCGCCCTAAGTTGGCAGGGTATGCCCAGACGTGGGTCCCTTGCTCACTTTGCCACTGGATTCAAGATAGCCTGGCTGATGAGGGCTGTGAGCCCGAAACTGGTGCCAGGATGCTTGTTTCCGGTCCAGGGAAGACATGGCTTGGCAGTTCGGGCTGGACTGTTCCCATGAGGCACAGGGTCAGGCTGATTTGGATATAGCCATGTCTGAACTGGGGTGGCGGAGTGAGCTAAAGAATGATGATGGATGAAACCCAGATCAGTTGACTCGGAGTGAGTGCTTGCAATGTTCAACACTCTGTCCATCATCCCCTTTGGTTTTGCTTTGCACTTTCTAAAAGTGGCATTTTCAAACACACAATTTAAAAATCACCTTTACTAAAAGGTGTGTTTTTATATTCTGAGTCCAGAGAGCCTAGACTCCAAATCTCTAGCTGTTCCCAATTGAAAGATACACTTGTAAAATGTTACAGGGCAGCTCCAATGATAGCCTATGGGAGAGCTAATCCTTGCAATAGTGAAAAACGAAATTGGCAGTATTTCACTAGCAGGACACGTAAAATTCATCAGCACATGTCCTACCTTTCATATACACTGCACCCTGCCTATGGGGGTACCTTGGGCCTACCTTAGAGGTGACTTACATGTAAGAAAAGTGGAAGGTTGGGGCCTGGCAAGTGGGTGCACTTGCCAGATTCACATGGGAGATAAACTACGTGCACAGACACTTCAGTGGCAGGTCTGAGACACATTTGAAAGGCTACTGGTGGGGGTGGCACAATCAGTGCTGCAGGCCCACTAGTAGCATTTGCTTTACAGGCCTTGGGCACACAGAGGGTACTTTACTAGGGACTTACCAGTAAATCAAATATGCCAATCATGGATAACCAATCATAATTACAATTTCCACAGGGAGCACTTGCACTTTGGCACTGATCAGCAGTGGCAAAGTGCCCAGAGTACCTAAACCAGCAAAAACGAAATTCAGCACACTGTCAAAAATACAGGAGGTAGAGGCAAAACGTTAGGGGAAACCACGCCAAGGATGCCAGGTCTAACACACATAAGAATATATAAAAGAATACTTTAGTACTACTTTATGTACTCCAAATACCTTTGTGAAGAGTTCCTTGATATCCAGTGCCAAAGCCTCAAAATGATATAGGGATAGGAGCAATGGAGTTGCCATGAGGAATAAGTGTGATGATTAGTGTGTATTAACCCTGGAGTATCCCATACGGTTGTGTCAGAGCCCTGTTCAGAGGGCCACGGGGCAAGCAGAAGCTACTGAGTCCAACCTTGGGGGTTGAGGCCTTTCACTCCTGATCTCCCGGGGTAGGCTCCTAAGCAACTGGGCAAAAGACTCTTTCAGCACTTGACTTTAAAAAGTAGCTTGGGTCGAGTAGTCCAATACTTCTCAGGGGAGGTGAGGCAGACACAGGGAGGTGAGCGCAGGCTCACAACTCAAATACATTCAGCAACATCAATAAATGATTGTCCAGTCAAATACTTGCTTTTATGAAAAAAGGAGTATTTATATACAAACACAAAGTAAAATGCAACATTCACAAACAATACACACAGTCCCCTGAGGTCTGGGCTCTAGTGTTTTATAGGCAGGTCCCTGAGTCGCAATCCCTTCTGACCAGCGATAGTGCTTATTCCCCATTCACTATAGGCAACATTCAGGTTAAACACCACTAGTAGTCCGAATCACAGGCGTCCCACTCTGACTCTTTAGTAAAGTCAAAGGTTTTTCAGTGTTGAAGCGCTATATGGCAGGCAAGTTCCCCCGGGGCCATCTGGCCCTTAAATCATTCTTACCTGCACCAGCAGGATCTGAGCAACCTGAGTTTTAGAGCTCCCACCCCTTCATGGGCTCTGAAGCTGTGGCAGCTATCTCTGGTATGTTCCACAAACGCGGCCCAGGAAGGGCAGTGGTCGGGTGTTCTCAAGTTCCTCACATGCAGTCCTACGGAGGCAGCAGCAGTGGGTTCTCGATGCTCCCCCGATGCTGGTACGTTTCTTGGGATCCCCCCCACAGGAGGGAGGGTTGCAACGCTCCTGGTGCTGGTCTTCAGTAGGGGCTTGGGTCCGCACAGGCCACTACGGTGGCCTCCTCTATACTATGACGGTCTCAACAAGACCACACTCCTTGCCTTGTCCCAGCGGCCCCCAGCATACAGGGTCACTGACCTAATTCTGTACACAGGCTATGGCCCAATTGGCACAGCAGTAATCTTCATGGTGGACCTACCTGGCATAAGGGGTCACCAACTTCGCTCCGCACATGGGCTATGGCCCGATCAGCAAGCAGCAATCTTCCTGGCAGCCCCACTCGGCAGAAGGGGTGGCCGACTTCTAACCTGCACACGGGCGATAGCCCGATTGGCGCAGCAACGTTTGCGGCTCATTTCACGGCAGCCTTTCTCTGGCATACGGGGGTTGCTGACTTTTCCATGCACATGGGCAGTGACCTGATCCTGATCGGTACAGCAGCCGTCTCCTCACACCTTGCTAGAGGGATGCAATCTCCAGGGTCCCCCACTGGACCTTGCACCCTCTAACACTTTCCTCTTCCTCGCCAGGCACACTGGTCCTGGCAAGCAGGCAGTCACTGGTGTTCCAGGCTCCAAGGGCAGGTGGTCTTCAAGTCCCTGGGTGATTCCCCCCTTACCCAGCTGCGAGACTGGCAGGCCTTGACCCCCAGTCCTGGCACAGGCAAAAGTCTTGCAGAGCTTCTCCACCTCGCACAGCCTGACTGGCTCTTTTGTCAGTTGACAAGTTTGGGGGCCTCGAGCTCCCCTTCTTATAGTCCATTTCCAGACACCAAGGGACAGATGTACGACCAATTTTAGCATGCGCAAATGGGTTAGCGACCCGTTTGTGCATGCTAAAATTGGTATGGCCATGTACTAACACAATTTTGTGAGCCGTAAATTAATTGCGACTCGCAAAAAAGTGTTTAGAGACTCGCTATTTGGAAGGGGCGTTCCCTTCCAAATAGCGACTCTCTAACCCATGTACTAATGTTTTGCGACCGCAATTGCGGTCGCAAAACACTCACAATTACCACCTACTTCAAGTAGGTGGTAATGCAGTCGCAAATGGGAAGGGGTCCCCAGGGGACCCCTTCCCCTTGCAAATGCATGCGAAAATATTTTTAGGGCAGGCAGTGGTCCCAGGGACCACTGCCTCCCTTAAAAAATGAAACTAAAACGTTTCATTTTTTTTTTTTTAAATGCATCCCATTTTCCTTTAAGGAAAATGGGCTGCATTTAAAAAAAAAAAGCTGCTTTATTTAAAAGCAGACCCAGACATGGTGGTCTGCTGAGCCCAGCAGGCCACCATCCCTGGGAGGGCCAGCCATTCCCAATGGGGTCGCAAAATGCGAGTGCCTCATTAATATTAATGAGCATCGCATTTTGCAACCCCATTGGGAATCGCAATCAGTGTCTCTAACACTGTTGTACATACTAAATTGCAACTCGCAATTTGCGACTCGCAAACGAGCGCAAATTGCGTGTTGCAATTTAGTATGGTCGTACATCTGGCCCCAAATATGATTTTGATTCTGAGTCTTTGAAGTTTATATTAAGTGCCTGCCTCCTTTTGAAGTGCTCTCTCCTCTGCCCTGCCCTTCCTCCAGAAAGCAGTCTGTCACAGCAGGGATGACTCCAAATCTGATAGCTCCATAGCATAGGCCTTGGGAGTGACTAGAGGTTCCCACCTGGATCTCAGCCACAGTGACATATGTATGAAATGTTTGCCCCAGGGCCTCAGCCCTACTCTTTATGATTCTTCTTATCAGCCCCATCTCCTTCCTGAGGTGTGCCCAGTTCCCTTCCCAGTGACCTATCTCTGAATCAAAGAGACTGTTTCTCCCTTCATGCAGTGTGTCCCACACAGCTTACAAGAATGCAGCAAACAACAAATCTGTCTGGGGAGATTGCTCTACCTCCTCATGTTCCTCCAGTTAGCCCTAGGTCTCCCAAAATGGAAGCCAGAATCTTCCATGTATTGTGCCATTCACAGGCACACACACAGCACATGCATATAACATACATGAGCTGTCTGCACAGCACTGCATCATCCCTGTACTGTTCCCTTCACAGGCACAAATACACCCAGCACATGCATAACACATACGTGCTGTGCAGCACTACACACCAAACCGATATAGGCAAAGAGTGAGTTAAGCACACAAAAGCAGAACTTTAAATGATGAGTGAGCCTGCAGGCCTCACTCTGGTGACACAGGTAAAAAGGCCTGTTCACTTCTACTGATCAATACACGGTATGCTGCTCCCACCGGGCTCGTGCTGCTTAACTCCTGGCAAAGGCAGCAGCCTTTCACCACTATGAAGATAGTGTTTTGGGTGCCCAGCCAGGTAAAAAAAGTCTGCAATCCATGAGACAGGCCTATATCATGGTGCACACTCATGATCCGTGTTCCACTCATGACGACAAAAATCATCATCAGGGATCATTACAGTTCGGCACTCAGGGCAGGAGTGCAGCGCCATCACCATGCAAAAGACTTTTCCATCCCAACAAGTTGTATGTTAAGCGAAATTTATTTAACCATGATTACTAGGTAATGTTGGCAATCATAGAATATGCGCATTAAATAAAAATGTAGCACAAGGTCAACTGTCAACCATTTCCATTATTGTTAGACTTGGCCCTTGTTCAGGGTCATCCCAGAACTTTTTGCCTTCCTCCTGGTATTTCTTTTGACTTGGTGTTGGTGGTTTTAGGACTCTGGGCACTTTATCACTGCTGTCCAGTGTTAAAGTGCATGTGCTCTCTATGGTAAACGTGGTAAGATTGGTCTACACCTGTTTGGCGTATTTAATTTATGTATCAGTCCCTTGTAAAGTGGTATCTCATATACCCGGGCCAGTAAATTAAATGCTACTGGTGGGCTTGCAGCGCTGCTTGCGCCACCAACCAAAGTAGCCTCTCAAACCTGTCTGAGGCCTCTGCCATTGCAGGGTCTGCACACGCAGCTTACTGCCGCTGTGATGTGGCACATAAAGTAGGTGCCACGTCTGTGACTCCCCTTTTACTACATGTCAGTCACCCCTAAGGTAGGCCCTAGCTAGCCCTATGGGCAGGGTGCGCTGTAGGTAAAAGGTAGGACATGTGCCTTAACTGTGTGGCATGTCCTGGTAGTGACAAACAGCCATTTTGGTTTCTCACTATTGTGAGGCTGCCCTCTCATAGGAATGCATTGGGGATTCCCTGATATGTGTTTCAGTGGTAATTCCTGACATGAGAAGAGTAGCATGATCAAGTTTGGTATGTTTGGAATAGTGGTAATAAATGCTGCGTAATGGTGTTCGCAGATTTATTATCACTATTTTAGAAATGCCACTTTTAGAAGTGGGCATTTCTGTGTGCTATGTGTCTTTGTGCCTGCCTGTTGTGTATTGCATATCTGGCTCTGGATGACAGGGGCTGTGGAGGCGCAGTGGCTCCAGAGTGGCTGGGTGAGTCAGCGCTAGGCTGAATAGGCCGATTTGGAGTAGTGGGAGGAGTAGCACCTGGAACTTAATGGACTGTGCCTGCCTTCCACAATGCTGGCTCCACCCCCCTGTGGTGTGTCTGGGCCCAGAGCCTACACTAACAATGGGGACTGTTGTGCACTTGTTAAGTGCCCCCCAGAACTGGTTTAGACTAGGTCCAGTGCCCTGTGCCAGGGCAGAACAAAGACTTGAACTGGTATAAATATTGGGGCTGTGACCCCATGTAATGTGCTGCGTGCTTACTTGGGAACTGAAACACTGCGTGGACTGCAGTGTACCAGGAGGAACCACCACTTTGGCCTTGGGTGTACTGGCCTCCTGTTGAGGGTCTCAGGGATGCACAGGATTTATGGGGGGAAAGACCCTTGCTGGGTCTGGTGGTGACGAACTGTCCTCCTTTCTTTGATCTCCAAGAGGACCGTGTGGAGTACTTGTGGGTGCTTCCCTCGTCATTTCTGCAGCCTCAAAACCAAGGGCACGTGTGAAGCGCTTCATGTGCTGTGCAGCGCGTGTGAGCGCTTTCGTTGGTGCTACCGTGCTGTCCTTTGCTACTGAGGGAACGGGAGGGGAGAGTTGAGGTGGGAGAAGCGCTCTCCCTCTCTCTGGTGGCTGGCAGCCTGGGGAAGCTTCCTCCACCGTCCCATTGTCTGGCCCTGCCCACTGGGAAGCCTGGGACCACCAGCATTGCCTAGCAATGTCCCGAGGCCGAGAAGGAGAGCCGCTACTCGCTGCAACCCCACCCAGCAGGACGCCGCGTTGAGTACGGAGAGCGACGAGGACACTCTCTGGGCACAAGAGCCTCACCACTGTGCGAGTAGACGGGAAGCCCTCGTGCCTCCCCCTTGGTGCAGCTGAGGAGGCACAGACATCAGGAGGCGCAGACATCAGGAGGCAGCTGGAAACCGGTCGAGGTCTCCCACCTTCCCCGGGGGTCTACACAGCGTGCCGGTTCCCTGTGAGGGCCCATGGTGAGAGACTGCGGAGAAAGGCCCGCTCTGCAGTGTCCAAGGCCGGGGAGGCACTGAGGGCATTCGTTGTGTTTTGCTTCTCCTTTCCAGCCCTGCATAGTGGTCCGCCAGGCCCCGGTGGGTGGGGGGCCCCGGACACACTCCAACTTGGCTATTTGAATTGCGGCGAGGCCGCCTTGTCAGGAAGTGGCCTGATCGCGGGCAGCTGCAGGCTTGCCTGCTGTTCAGGGGCATTGTTGTTTGTGGGCAGCTACAGTTCACTACCAGGGGTCTTGGTGAGTAGATGTTCGCCCCTAGGCCTAAGAGGGGCCTGTTGAGCTTAGGGCCATGATGTGTGCACCCCTTACAAGTAGGTTAATAAGGATTACAGTGGATTACGTGCATATCTAATGCGTTATGCCCTGAGGTGCTGTAGGAAGTCTGTGGGCTAATGTGCAAGTAATATGTACCGGGTGTACGGTGGGCATGAGGTGTTTAGGAAATGTACATTACTGCAAGTGTTTACTTTGGTGCACTGTTGCTAATTATGTGTATGCATAATGTACTATGATAAGTGCCGTTATTTGGTTTGTGCCTGATACTTTGTGCTAAGCACTCTTACCAGTAGTTACTGGTTGCCCTACCTAACTGTGGTTTAGGTGATGTTATGACAGTGGCCCGATTGGCCCTGTAGTGTACATAATCCCTGTAAAGTCATACCAAGTGCCTGGTGGCACAGTATGTATATGGGATTACGTTCTAATGTGTTTTATGGGTAATACAAAGGCTATTTTTGATATAATCTTGTGTGGAGTTTCTTTTGTGGTGTGCCTAGTGTGTCGCTGCTGTGTGTGTGCGTGTTGCACAAACGCTTTACACATTGCCTCTGGGATAAGCCTGACTGCTCTGCCAAGCTACCAAGGGGGTGAGCAGGGGTTATCTTCAGCGTGTAACTCCCTTGCCCTGACTAGAGTGGTGGTTTCTGCCTTGCTTAGGTGCATGCCCTAGCCAACCAGAAATCCCATTTCTAACAATTATTTAATATAGCATATGTAGGCTTTCCTGTTTTCAGTTTCTATTTTTGGTAAATTCTGGTGGGGTTTTTTCAGTGTTTTCAAGTGATTTCAATACCTTAAAAAAACAGTAGTTATCAGTGGTTACATATTTTCGCGCCATTAAAAACAACAGAAACAGTGTTTTTCCGGTGTATGGTGGTTTATAGACAGTGTATGTACAGTGTATATGAGGTCCAAATAAATTATTGCAAACCAAACTTATTGCAGTACACCATACAATACTTCAGTGAGTCTTTGGTCATGTGCGCTCGCTCTTTCCTTCCCATGTAAACTTTTTTCTGTGAAAAGGCCCTCTCAACATTGGCACTTGAGACGGCAATGCCAAAACAGCCAGTACACAATTTGCTAACTCTGGTCACTGACATAGCTTTCCATGCCAATTCTGGTGCACTTGAAGATTGCGATTCTCTGGGCAGGTTCTGCAACATTTGCATTGAACTGGGCGCTTATGCCCTCAGAGTTATTGAAGCGGTCAAAAATGAAGCAGCACTTTTGAAACTACAGAGAAAATTCCCCTTTATGGAAGGGATCTAGAACTTGTACAGAGTATCACAGCGAGATGTAATTGACTTCAAATGTCATGGTTGGCGAAGGGACATTTCTATGCATCATTGCAAGACATTTCTCATACATTGAAAAATAAAAGTTCCTGAATTGCTCTTCAACATTGCTTTGGTTACCAAGTGACAAGCACTCTAACATGGAACATGTTGCAGTTCCAAAGTCACTAAAGGTGTCGCCTAGCCTACTCTCAAGGAGATGTTTCACATATACACCAATTATGCTGAACACTTGACAGACAAGGGTGTTTTCAGACTCTAGTTTTTTTATTATGTCCACTACAGCAGTTATGTTTTCCTGTAAAAACCTAAGAATGTAGTACAGTGTACTTTTTTTCACATCACTATAAATATGCAACCAAAGATCCTTACATTTCTTGCCTTTGGCATCATCACTCATCACTGTAAACGGTTGGCACATGGATAATATAGCATTCACAGCCCCTTGGACTGAGAACCATCAGCTAAGCGACACAGTTGGGATGACTCTTTGATGCCACACAAAGCACAAAATGAGAAACATTTGCATTTTAGTTCCCGCGCAAAACAAAGCAGTGCAACAGAATGGACTAGAAAGTCAATACTATTCTTCATTAACACCTGAAGATTGTAAAGATGCTTTCAGCATACCATCTAACAAGTGGCAAGAATCTCTTACAGGGAAGCATTTCAGCTCAGGCATTGATTTTGACAGGTCATCACACAACGTTTTCATATACATAGCTGAATCACTGCAAATACAAACAACTTGAACTTGGAAAGAACCTTTTTTTGCAGCATTCCAAGTGACGCTGCATTCCATGTTTTCCGAAGGTCTGGTGTCATGTTTTCAACACTATCCCAGATGCTTGGTGATAGCACTCTTTTCACATGTACTTATCACTATACCTTGCATTGAATGTTTAAAGCCTGAGATGTTGGCAATTCACCTACTATCAATACAGACTCACTAGAAACTGGGGGCTGATGTATCAAGGATTTTTGCCCATTTTCTGTGGGTAAATGTGATGGCACATATTGGGAAAGATTCTTATGAAACCAGCCATTTTACCTATCAGTGAAAGACTCAAACGCAGCCAAAATATCAAATATGATTTTGATATTTCCTGATTCTCTATAGTTTAGAAAATAATTAAACAAGACCTAAAACATGCTTCTTAACCCTGCATCTTTAGACCAAAGACCACAAAACTGAAAAAAGCAAAAGGAAGAAGAAACAATATTTTAGTGAAATCCCTAAACAACAAACCTCAAGCAGAATAATGTTAGCCCAGTCTTCATTGCTGCTAGCTTGTATAACAAAGTTATAATGTATTGGCCCCTTCAAGAAGAAAAAAAATGACTCTTTCACTCTCCTTTTCCTTTATTTGAATGGCATTTAGTTTGTGGTTGCACAGGTGTTTTTTCAGTGTTTATATGTTTACATTGTTGAGGGCTATTTCCCTTTCGGTGGGGTTTTATCAATTATTATAGGTTTAAACCTAAAACCGGACAGCCTAAGCATACTTCTCTGTTAGTGAAGTATGTTGCATGTGTGCATATCCTGACAAATGTGTGTTCAAGACTAAGGGCCTGATTACAAGTTTGGCAGACAGGGTTACTCCATCACAAAAGTGATAGATATCCCCTCCGCCAAATTACAATTCCATTATATGATACGGAACTTGTAATACAGCAGACGAGATATCCGTCACATTTGTGACGGTGTCTCCCATCCACCAAACTTGTAATCAGGCCCTACATGGCTCTGTTTAGATGCTTTTGGGTAGGTGGGTGCCAGACCTGGAGGTGCTCATCAATAAGGGGCTCAACAAATATTCCAAGTCCCTCAGCTGTCAAGTTGCTCGGTGCTGCTGACACCTACATGTAAGCAACTCTCTTCATAGTGCAACTCTTATATAGCAGGCGAGGCTCTACCAATTGTGACTGTGGTGACATGTTAACAGATGCTGCATTGTCTAAATGCTGAGTAAAGTATAATACCAGGTATTTGAGCAATACTAATGATTTTAGGTCTGAATAGAAACATCCATATCTGTTTCAAAATATATTACAACAAGAGTATATTAAAAGATACAGTAAAGGGCAATATGTCAGCCACCCTCAGCCTTTGGTTGATGTAACTGTCATTCGTGACATATGGAGTAGCAACTCTTTAGCAGCACACATTGGTGGAGGAGACATATGAGTCCTTTGAGGACTTCCTTTCCACATCACAACAGAAAATGTTAATATCTGATTGTATCAAAAGGCTGCTTTTAAACTGACTGATAAACTAAACGTTATTGTTAGAAAGGTGTATATAGTGTGTGCATCCACATGAGGTGAAGGAATCATGTGGCTTGGCAGAAATATATCATCTTTGACATGACATCCAGCGAGTGGCATAGTTATGCACAGACATCATTTGTGCTCTTTGGTGGAGTGTGTCTTAATTTCGATGCATTTTTCATTTTGTTTTCCCGGACACTGTTTGGGCACTATTTGGGCAGAATTGTCCACAAAAGATAGGCAACTGTGGGCGAAGCTGGCCTGCTCAGTGCAACCATAGCCAAGTCCCATTACTCTCCGGGCCTTTTATTCCACCGGACATTTCCCAGTGGACTGGAACCCTTGGAGGCCCATTTTGTAAGACCATGGCCACTCCTGGTGCCTCTATTACTACTTATCCCTGATCTTGGAGGTAAATTATAGTAAGCACCACCGGGAGGCTTAAAGAGAGATAGAAAGAGAGGGAAGGAGGGGCAACGTAGAGAGAAAGGGATCAGAGAGGGAGAAGAGAGAGGAGAGAAGGAAAAAGAGGGGAAGGATGGAAGGTAAGGGAGAGATTGTGTGAGGAGACGAAGGGAATGTGTCTGGGTTGACCATTTTCGCCAGGGCTGCTTTTGGTTCCTGTGGTGTTCCTCACGAAAGACTACAGACACGTAGTAAGGTAAGATGAGACTTTTAATATAGTCACCTCATCCAACAGTTGGTTACTGCCAATTCACGCCTCATAGCCCCCACATTCTGATTCCATTACATCACCTAATTCTAACAGAGAATGATGTAATCACATTCCCATGCTAAACACATACCTCCCACAATGAACTGTAATTTAAAAATAAAAATTCACAGCGTCCCACAATGACCTGTAACTAAAGTTAACATTCACTACATGAACATTCCCCATGAAAACAACATCTTTTGATTAATATACAACACTTGAATATACAAATAGAGACCCTAATAAAAAAAACTCATAAAGAACAATATATATTTTAGCAGAAAAGCATATAACTCATTTCAATAGAAAATCCTTCAAATATAATGTTTTTTTTAACTTCTCTCTCACTCTTCCTCCTACTGTGTGTTGTCACAGGAGGTGCTTTGACACCTAGCTGACCTCTTATCCTCCCTACCGACCCCTCCTTCTCTTCATGTTGTGATTCATGATGAAGAACTGTAGGTGCATGATGAACAATGGCCACTCTATTTTTATTCCAGATTCGGCCATCATATGTTTTCACTGCATTTTTTAAAATTTTTATCACCTCCAACTCCCTAGTGAATCTTGACCACCCTACACATCCCTATGGTGCTCGTATCTTAATAAAATCCCCTACCCTGACCTCAACATTCTTCACATTTTTCTGTTTGTCATAACGCTCCTTCCTTTTCCTTTGAAAGGGAATTTCTTTTTCTCACCACTCACCCAGGGCATTACTAACACAACCTTTACTCCAAAACATCCACCTTTGTGGAATAGCTCAAATGGTGACTGGACCATGATAGAGTGAGGAGATATACAATATCCAGCAATTCTTCGTGACAACTTCCCTTTCCACTTCAATCCATGCACTCTAGCCAATTGTATCCCCTCCTTCAAAGTCCTAATTACTCTCTCAATGGCACCATTTGTTTGTGAGTGATATACGGGCGATGTTTTGTGAACAATACCACATTCTCTCACATACTTTTCCACTTCTCATGAACAAAATGCACTCCATTATCTGTCAGAATGTAATGAAGATAACTCTATCTTTTAAATATGTTTTCCGAAAATCTAAAATAGCAATCTTGTATAAAAATAGCGATAAAACATTCTGGTTGTGTAGCTACAGTCACCGGTGACTGTAGCTATTGGTATGACCTGTGACCCCGGAGCAAAGTTCAGAAATATTACATCTTCAGAAGATGGCGGCCCTGTCTGTGGCAGGGGATGAGATGACGGCTGCCGCACAACCTGCCCTCTAGGTTCAGTCATGGGGGTGCACTATTGCTCGGTTTGCCGACAGACCTCCTTCACTGGCAAGGGAGACTCCTACAGCAAGAAGCACCAGCAGAAGTTGAAAGAGGCGCTAGGTGGCTTTCTGCTCAAGGTAGAGGCTGCACGAAAAATGGTTAAAGGTGCTCATGTCCTAAAGTATGATGCCACTGAGCACGACAAGAAAGTTTGGTGTGAGGTGAAAAAGCACATGAGCAGTGGAAACATGACTGTGATTCATGGGGCCCTGCTGGAACATTTGGCAAGCTTAGAGCACAAGAAGGCAACTAACAGGTTTTGGTGGGAAAACAAGGCAGACGCTAAACTGAAGTCCCACTTTCTGCTTCCACCTGAAGACTATGAGAAGTTCAAGTTGTCGGTACTCAAGGCCCTGGAGAGCTATGAGGAAACGGAGGACGAGCTGACAAAGGAGATAGCATCCCAGATCCGTGAGATGGAGAGGTAGTCGCCAATTATTGATACAACGCCTCCTGGAGGTTTGTTTCCCTACTATGCACCCAAGCAGTATCCATGGCCACGGTTTCATTTTCTTGTTGGGCTATTAAACTCTTTTTTCATGCTTCCAGTTGTCTCTGAGCAGTGGCAAGTGCTTCCCACACAGTCTTGGTATTTGACGTGAGATCACACCCATCAGTTACACACCCTAACTGCCTCTAATATGTCACCTACCCTTTACTTCTAAAACTAGCGTCACTCTATTTTCATCACCCAATGCTTGGCTGACCTGCACTATCACGAACACTTCAGCACTCTCTTCCTACCTCCACGAATCATGGCTTCATCCTTGTTGAGACCAATTAGTTTTTATGAGAGAGTGAAAGGGATATAGGAGGCGCCCCGCCTGATCCTAAAATGGCGGTCGTTTCTCCCCCTTGTAGCTATAACACGGTAATACTCTCCTCCTCGGGAGGCGAGCGGGCACTGTCTCTGGCCTCTAGCTGCTCCATTGCTCAACAAACACCCCCCTTTGAGCGAAAGACAATAATGGGACCGGCTGAATGTAACACCAAGGTCAGAATTCCCTTGCCTGACCCCATGATGGCTACCACAGTGGTCCCTGCCACGTTGTGCTACTACTCTGCGACTAAAACTGGACTTCGACCTGTCCTTTAACCTATCCCCCATCCTGCTTACCCATCAGGACTTAGAACCTGTTGAACTTACCTCCGACAGTGGAGACCTAGCTTTTTGGCTGATGCCCAGTGGAGCTACCTGATAGCTATAGAGGAGATGGGTTGTGGACTTCCCCCTTGGCCGTCACCTACCCAGCCGGACTTTGGGCAGACTTTCCTTCGTCTCTCCGTCGTATCTCCCTCCTACCCCTTCACCCTACCCCCTTACCCTTCTATGCTCCATTCATCTCGTCTCCTATGCTCTTTAAATGTTTTTCCGTTGAGACTCAGCTATTTGGCCAATGCCCGGTGGAGCTACCTGATAGCTATAGAGGAGATGGGCTGTGGACTTCCCCCTCGGCCGTCACCTACCCAGCCGGACCTTGGGCAGACTTTCCCTTCGTCTCTCCGTCGTATCTCCCTCCTACCCCTTTACACTACCCCCTTACCCTTCTTCGCTCCTTTGACCTTGTCTTCAATGATCTTTAAATGTTTTTCTTACAACTGATGTAACCTGTAACTGATGTAATTTTGTAACATTGTGGAACCTCATGTAAAGCGCTCTGATACCTCCGGGTCTAGCCAGCGCTATATAAAACTCATCAAATAAATAAATAAATAAACAAGAAGAAATGTCATGCACACATGACACCTCAACTCATCTGGAATATAGTCCATGAGAACAAACACATACGGAGTGGCTGTAGGAAGCTGGCTCTGTATATACAATATCAAAAAGAGATATAGTCTGCACAGAGTTATGTTATGTTATGTTATTTGCATTTGTAGCGTGCACAGATACTCAAAGAGTGTCCCGGCGCGAACCTGGAGAGAGGGGAAGCCTGGGAAAGAAAGGATCAAACAAAAAGATGGGTCTTCAGTTTTTTTTTTAAATAAGCAGGGGTCTTGAATACGGCAAAGAGCAAGAGGGAGGGAGTTCCAATCAATCCAGTTAATCACCAAAGGTATAGCAGAGGATAAAGTAGATAATACCTTACTCTCAATTTAGTGGTAGCTGGACTGAGCAGTTAGGTTTATCTAAGGGTAGTGTGAATGCATTTGTTGTACATACTCATACAAGGCAGGAAAACACACTCAATGACTAACTCCAGGGCAATGTTTGTAAAAATATTACTTTAGTTACTTTCATTTTAGGAACCAAGCGGAACTCAGTTACAGGTTAGTAGACTTTTCAATTATGCAATACTTTTAATTTACAGTTGGCAAATATTTGTAGAAGCATTAAAAATTCTTTACAGGTGCTTATAACATTTCTCAATGTCAAAGAGATACTTTTTATTGTTCTCAGAAACAACACTTAGTGCAATACAGAGAAAAACCAATGCAATCCTATGGAAGGAAAGACAGGTAAGTAATTTTCAGGTAAGCACTTGACTTACAAGTTCAGTCTTTGGAGGGTTTGACCAACACTGGGCAAGGGTTGGACCAAGGTAGGTCTGCACCACCAGCGGCACTGGGGCAGCCGGGTGCAGAGGTCACTGGGTCCATTGTGCCTATGGGAGCAGGGGGCACCTCGATGAGGCACCGGTTGCACGTCAGTACCCGCGGTTCAGGGAAACAGGCACTGGGAGTTGAGGTCAGCACTGCAGGGGCCCCCAAGTAGCAGCAAAGCTGCACCAGCAGTGGCACAGGGGCAGCCGGGTGCATGGTGCAAACAAGGCAATGGGTGCCCTGTAGAAAGCAATTGAGATCCTTGGTTGGAGAAAAAGGCTGCAGGTTCGGTCCAGAAGACTGGCTGAAGGAATCCAATGACTGGAGAGGTGTGTTGAATAGTGGGGGGATGCCGGGACACCATAGGTGGGGCACTGCTAGGCCTGGGGGCTGCGGGTGTAGGGGTGTCTTTAGGCGTCGGGTTTCTCTCACCGGAACTGGTCGGGGGACCCTTCAAGATGAGGCTGCAGGTGTTGTGGGGAAGTTCAGGAGAGGTCATCCAAAACTGGATCCAAGGTCAGTATCGCCGGGAAGATGTCCCTGGATCGTTGGGCCACCTGGACTCGGGCAGTGGGCGATGGGTGCAGAGTGGTGCAAGAGTTGCAGATCCGCCTTGATCCGGTGTCCTTGGGTTTGTTTCTTGCTGGACAAATCGGGTGTCCACGGGAGAAAAGAGTCTTTGTCGAAGTCAGCTCAGGTCTCTGTGGTTCTTGGAGGTTGCTGGCTGCGGGACACGCCGGTTTCTGTGAGCAGGGTCCTTGAAGCAGGAGACAGATCGTCTTCCTCCTTCGCTGCTGCATGGCTCTTCGGTCCTACTTCTTCTTAGGTTGTCAAATCAGGGGAGCCCTTAAATACTAAATTTAAGGGCGTTATTGAGGTGATAGGGCAGTAACCAATGGCTACTGTCCCCTAGGGTGTCTACACCCTGTAGGTGGCCCCTCCCTTTGGGGAGAGGGACACATCCCTGTTCCTATTGGGCCTAATTCTCCAAACCAAGATGGAGAATTTTGAGTAGAGGGGTTCACCTTGGCTCCTGGCCACCCTTGAGGTGTGTCAGGCCAAGGTGGACACTCCTACTCTGCTTACTAATTTCCCTGCCTGTCCTGACACCAAAAAGTGGGGCTAGGACAGGGGGGCGGGCATCTCCACTAGTTAAAGCTGCCCAAATCAGCATAACACAAGGTGAGAGCCTTTGAGGATCACCGCCAAGTGCTGCTGTTCCTGCAAGAGGGAGGTGTGAAGCACCTCTAGCCAGTGAAGGCTTTGTTTCTGACCTCTGAGAGCACAAAGGCTCTCACCCCATGAGGTCAGAAACCTGTCTGGTGCTGGCTGGCAGCTACCAGTCAGCCAATACACTAGAAGCTGGTCATTTTTCAGGGGGCATCTCTAAGATGCCCTCTGAGTGCATTGTATAATAAATCCAACATTGGCATCCGTGTGGGTTTCTTATGCTGAGAAGTTTGATACCAAACTTCTCAGTCTTCAGTAAAGCCATCATGGAGCTGTGGAGTTCGTGTTGACAAACTCCCAGCCCATCTACTCAAAATGCTTCACTGCACTTACAGTGTCCAAGAATGGACTCAGACACTGTAGGGGCATATTGCCCTTACCTGTGGTGTAGTGCACCCTGCCTTAGGGCTCTAAGGCCTGCAGAGGCGTGGCTTACTTATGCCACAGGCAGTGGTGGGTAGGCATGGCACCCAGAAATGTTTGGCAGTGTGTACGAGTTTGGTGTGGGGTCCTTTAGGGTGGCACAATACATGCTGTAGTCCTAAGGGACTCTCTCTGGTCACAAGGCCCATGGTACCACTGGTACTTTTTACAGTGGACTTATATGTGGGCCAGAGGTGTGCCAATTGTGGGAGCAATGGTACAGGTTTGGGAAAGAACACAGGCCATGGGAACCCGATTGGCTGGGACCCAGGGCACACCCAGTCAAAGTGCATCAGAAATCTGGCAAAAAGTGTGGGGAGGTAACTGTAACAGAAACCCACTTTCCTACAGTGGCATGCTCCCTCTTTACTGGTCCTAGAATATCCATTTTGACATCCTCCCAGGGATATGATGGTAATCGTGTGCACACCATGGGTTTGTTCCAAGTCTTGAAAACTTTGCCGCATGCCATACACTCCACACAGTCATGAACCATGCAATCCACATCATAATCCAGTGAAGGCCACCAGAAGTCTTCTAAACCTCCCTTTCAGTTTTCACTATGCCCATGTGACCTTCATGGGCACATAGCAATATTTTCTTCCTTAGACTCTTTGGTGGCACTAATCTTGTCCCTCTTAGGAGGATCTCTCTGTCAACTGCAAGCTCGTATTCTAGCTTCCCCCAACTGCTGTTATTCATTTTTTATTCTTTCATAACTCCTCCCCATCAGATAGCCACAGCATCACGTGTTTTAACTCCTCACCTTTATCCAATTCATCACTCTATTCACTATCAGCAATGCTCCCTTGAGTGATCTCCTAAATGTTGATTACATCTTCTTCCAGTATGTCATCCACCTCACCCACCAATGGAGTACACTTGTCCACAAGGCGTGACAAGCAATCCGCAGGGAAGATGCTAGCTCCAGGGATATATTGTATGATAAAAACAATACTCTTGCAGTCCTTCAACCCATCTCCTAATGCGTGAGGATATGCAATCTAGTCCCTGTGTCACTTTGTTAGTTTTTTTACCACACACACATCTGAAGTAGTTTATTTACCATTGGACTTCCTAGCCTTCTCAGCGCTGAGTTCTCCCACACACTTCAGCGTGTGTTCCACCCTTTCTGCTACTAATAGTACTTCCTCTAGTGGAGGTTCGTCTTTCATCCACAACTCTTTCCAAATGTTGTCACTTCTACACCGCAACACAAATTGGTCTCTAATTCTCTCTTCTTCAGTTCTTCCAAATTTGCAGGTAGATGCCAACTTCCTCAAACTTGTGACAAACGCTTTAACGGACTCACCTTGACTCCTTGGGCCAAAATGATACCTCTCCAGTATCGTGCTCATGTGTGGAAAATCATGATCCAATTTAGCAATGGTTATCTCATATTCATTGAGAGCACGCATCTCATTTCGGCCCAGTTCTGGCAGATTCTCCAGAACCTCTTGGCCTCCGCACCCAAGCAATGTAATAAAAGTGCATGTTTCCTCCTTGCATTGAGATTTGTGCCACATACACATGCATAATTACAAAAAACTTTTTTTCCAATTCTTCCACTTGAGTACAGATTCCCCAGGAGAGGATAAATAAAATGGTGGTGCTGTGACATTTTGCATTGTGAACACAATAAACCTTAAAGCTGCACTGTAACGTGAATTTGAGCATTGTGTCTTGTCACTTTATTTCTCATTTGCGCAAATATTATTCCACTCATGTAATTCACCAGAATTTCCACACAAGGATGTACTGTCTTTGCTGTAGTTGCATTACTCTAGGAAAGCTATTTAATAAATGGCCATCCACTGATGTATATCACTTGAATTTCCACACAAGAATGTACAGTCTCTGCTCTACCTGAATTACTTTAGTTTAGTAAACCCCCTTTAAAAGATGTCCACCGAGCTTCTGCAATTTGAATCACTGTATTTGGTAATTCAATGCTGCCAATACAACTCACAGTGCTTTCAGTAGGCGTGTCAGCTCACTTATGGTTACATGCTTTGATTGTAGCAGTCATTTAATGATATGGCTTCCCAAATAGCAATGGCCGCCGCCAACACAGCTGAGTCTCTGAACACAACTTGTACTTCTGGTAGGCGTGTCAGTAGTGCACTTTGATTACAGACCGTAACTAACACACCAGTCCTCTTTCGCCTGAAAATCATTTATATAACTGGTGTGAGAAAATAGAGTGGACACACAGCAGAAAACAGAGCAGGCACCCGCTGCATCCTCCTTGCAGTCAAGGAGACGCGCTGGGCTATGTGCTGAATCCAGCCTGCTGATTAATCACAGTAGGCTCTCACTGGCTGAAACTTGACACTCACAGAGCCACAGCAAGCTCTAAAGGTACGCACTGCCTAACTGTCCCTGAAGGCTTGTGTTATCACTGCTGGCTCGGGCTAATACTCACAGGCCCCTGGTACCTCAACTTTTTGACCAAAAACTAGGTCGCTGGAGATCACTTGACTCTTTACTCGATTCCTCAATCCACCACTCATTTACAGCCTCCTTGAGGATCCACTTGTAGCAGAATGACAGTACAACATACCTCAAGCACAAAATAACAAAATAATTTCAGCCTTGTTGAGGTGTCAGAGTCTTGCAGATATCGTCCATACCATCCTCATCACCAGAAAATGTGCTGTTCCTCACAAAGGATGGCAGACACGTAGTAAAGTAAGATGAGCCATTTAATATAGACACCTCATCCGACAGCTGCTTACTCCCAACTCACTCCTCACAGCCCCCACATTCTGATTCCATTACAACACCTAATTCTGACAGAGAATGATGTAATCATACTCCCATGCCACAGTTCCCCGGCCCTGAACACTCAAGCTGATTATTTCAGCTGAAACATTGTGAGCTATCACGATAGTACGCTCCAACATGGGTTATTATTAATAAACATATTTTAGCACCCTTGTGGTTAGGAAAACCGAGTCAGGTTTTCCATCACTGTACTTGTGACCTACTGTTATACCAGAGAATAACTGCTTGTGCCATACTTCAGCAGGGCAGAGATACAATTGTGGGGATGTGGGACGGGAGATCCTGGAACTGCGTGATGCACAATGCCAGAGGAATCTGTTGTGCACAAAGAGAATTACTGTCATTGGAAGGGACTGTGCACCTTTCCTGAATATTGGCTGCCCTTGGCTGACTACCTGCTGCTGTGTGGCACCCTGAATGGTGCTCTCCAAGATCCTGTTGGCTTACACCCTGTTCTCTTGTGGGAGTCTCAGGGACATCAAAGACCTTCTGTGAGGGACCCACACCATCTACCTGTGACACGTGGAGAGCGGTGGCCTCTTAAGTGCCCACATCACCTGCTGGATCACAACTGGTAGCGTGGTGTGAGCGCGGAACTAAGTATTGTCCCTGGAGATCGGTTTGCCTGGTGAAGAGCCCCAAAAGTACTGCCCGCATCTAAGGAGCATGGCCCCTGCATCGTAGGGCCTCAACACGCATAAGTGTCTTGTTGTTGGTGAGAAGATTCACCGGTTGTGGGACTCCATGTGGCCCGCTTTGTCGATTGTGTCGCATCGCCCTCGTGCGACACACTGACTGCATACTCATTGTGTGCGATGTCCGATTCGCGACCCTCAGAGGTGAGGGCATACCCATAGTAGTGCCTCATTCTACCTAGTGCAGCACTGCTGAACTTGCGCCTGTGTGTGTGACCGGAATTGTCTGGTGCAACTCAGATCAATGCGCACCAGAGGAGGATTTACAGGAAGGCACGGAATTTGAAACTCTTCATTGTGTGTGACTGGAATTGTATGGTGTGGCTCAGATCAATGCGCACCAGACATTGTGCCTCATTTCCAGGGAGGCACAGAATATGCAACTCTTCATGTGTGTGACTGGAATTATCTGGTGTGACTCAGATCAATGCGCACCAGACATTGTGCCTCATTTCCAGGGAGGTACGGAATTTGTAAATCTTCATTGTGGTGGACTGGAATTGTCTGATGTGACACAACTCAAAGCGCAGCAGACGTTGCGCCTCATTTCCAGGCAGGTACAGATTTGGCAACTCTTAGTTGTGTGTGACAGGAATTTACTGTTGCAACTCAGTTCAATGCGTGCCATACACTGTGCCTCATTTCCAGGGAGGTACTGAGTTTGGGACTATGCATTGTGTGCGACTGTAACTGTTGAGTGTGACTCATACCAACGTGCACCAAACATTGTGCCTCATTTCCAGGGAGGTGCAGAGGAGTGGATTCGTGTTCCGGGGTGCCTGGATTGCCTGGGCACTACTTTGATCTACGGGTGTCTTATGGGTTGCCTCCTTCTTCCAAGAGGCTGCCCTGCTTCATCCCCCATTCATTGATTGCTCCTTTTTGTGCCCTCAGTATAGTGGACTAACTGCCCTCTCCTCACTTGGCCCCGAGGACTTCGTTTTGCCAGGTAGTATTGCCCGGGTGGTGGGAGTAATTAACTGGGCTAAAATATGAGAGCGATCGGAAGCGGGTCAAGAGACTGCGTGTCACCCCCTGGGCTTCGCAAATCTGGGCTGTGCCAGAAGGCACAGTGTGGAATCCTTCGATTGAACGACTATTGCTCTCAACCTGCTTCTGCTCTGCATACCGCGGGTGAACTTCCAGAGAAGTGATCAAATCCCCGTTTGTCGACTGCCTCCTAATTAGTTCTGCTGCCTACCCCCACCTTCTTCCCTGGGACCCTGACTAAGTGTGACTCCGACCACAACCTGCCTAGTATCAGGGGGAAGGTTTTCTTTAACTCCAGCCCATGGGTGTAGGGTAGTCGGGGTTAGCTAGAGGGTGGAGGAGGGTTTGGGGCCACGGGATCTGCATGTGCATTATCAACTGACCAGCCGGATATCAGTTGCACTGCATTTCGGTGCTGTCTGCGTATGTGTGCGAGTTCGCTCTATACTGACCTGCCTGATATCCGTGACACTGCATATCAGTGTTGAGTGAGGGTGTGGGAGTGAATGCCTATGATTAAATTACACCGCATGGCGGTGTTGCTTTACACGTTGATTCTTGGCCAAAAGAATACTACGTTTGACATTGGTTTTTACCCGTGCGGCCTTGACCCCGGTGCTGCTTAAAAGTATTGTAATCATCTGTGTGTACACATTTCTGAATTTATTTTTGATCTGGGGTGTACAGTGTAACTGTGTGGTGGTGAATTATAATAATAGCCAGGGTGGGCCTTGTTCTGACAACGTTTCGCACCACATAAGGGTGCTGAGGGGCGCGGGGAGTGAAATAGGATCTTTCCTAAGTCTGCATATTACTGATGTCATTTTAACGCAGTTGGGCCTAGTACTTCTAGTGATATTTAAAAATTTGATGTATGCCCAAAAATACATGATGCTCATGTTGTGTTAATTAATGTGTGTGTTGGATACAAACTTTATTTACATACACCACCTGTGAAGTCTCTTTTGTGATGCTCAGTGTATTTATTGTGTGAGAGTGCTGTGCCCATGCTTTATATATTGCCTCTGTGATAAGCTTGACTGCTCAGTACCAAGCTACCCAAAGGTGAGCACAGGTTGTACAGTGAGTGGACCCCTGATGGGAGTGGTAGGTTCTGCCTGGCTAGGGCCTCGCCTCAGCCAATCAGAACGAGCCAGTTCCACAGGTATATATTATATATTTTAGGTTTATGTCATAAATAATAAACAATAAGAAAACAATAAATGTTGACTAAAGTCCATGCTTAGGTAACGAAAGGTCATGTGAAACAGAAAGGAATAAAACAACAATTGTGTAATGTCAGATGCTGTTGTTTTCCGTATCCAAAGTTGAGGAGATTGCTTGCATTTGTAATCATATTATGGAAGAGTAATGCGATTCGATTCGATTCGATTTTAAAGCTTTTATTCGGTTAAATAAATCAACCATATAAGCAGTACAGACATAAAAAAAGCTCAATCTACAGTTAGATCAAAAAAAATATGAAACAGTGGGATGGAGAGTGCAAATACATCAAAGTTCATAAACATATTAGTACAAATACAAAGTGCAAGTGCATGATTCACAAAAGGGTCCAAGCATTTACTGGGTCATATATTATCCTAATTCAGAAGTGCAAATGCATATAATTACATGATACCCTTAAAACATACAATCAAATGTCAATAAACATAGATTTCCTAATACTAATAGATTTCAGAAGAAATGTAGCTAAATAAAAGCACAATCGTGGGTTGCATTTCACAGCCAACCTGTGTTTCGTCCCATACAGACACGCAGGCTGGGGGATTTCTCAGGGCACACGGAGGGGTTGTAGAACGTATTTATATTAGAATTCTGAAAAGGCTTCCAGGCTGCAGCATACGTTTGATAGAATACTGCACCTCATGCTGATTTCCAGCCCTTTACTTGTTCTACTAACAGCTTCAGTCACAGACTGTACTAAAGTCCAACCATGTTTCAAATCTCTACAACTCCAATGACATATTTCAGATTTCAAGTGTTTGATATTCCGCATAAGCACTGCCTGTAATATAAATATGCCATAAAATCTCCTATCTCCTCTATTTCCGGTCCTATTCATGTTTGTATCCCTCTCCTCTCTCTTGCGTGTGGAAGGGATAACTCATGAGCCAATGGTGCTAACCTTTACCACCAATCAAAAGACAACTAATTTAGCAAGAGATATTAAAAACTATAGCAAGAAGGAAACCTATCTATTCTTAAAAGATAATTTTTTCTCTTCAAGTAATGTAAATAATATTTACCAGCAATAATATGGACCGTCGAGAAGACAATTTGCAGTGTTTCGCAAAAGATCTTAGGACACAAGTCGAGATAGCATCGAACAGAAAGGTCAGGATAATTTCCCCAATCCCCTTAACAGACCTTTTTTAGACAGAGGAGCAACGAGAGGAGATAGGGGAGGAGACGGAAGAGGTCGATCTCAGCAATCAGGCTATATTCGCATGAAACGGCAAACTTTCCGATGGTGAACATAGAGAGCATTACAATATACAACATATCCAAAGACTGTTTATTTACAGAGGAAATTATGATCATTACCAAAGGACTCCAATTTGTTCCCACTCCTGTGCGTGATCCTGTGGAGACAAAGATTGAAAACAAGATTGAGGAAGATTTCTCAGAAAAGTGAAATTAAAAATGCACTTCTTTTAGCAACAAAACCTTGAACTACTCAGTCACACAGAGTTAAAAAACAGATCCACTTACTGTCCTTCTGTAATTGACATGTCTCCCCAGGCAGTGACTATCAAAGACATTACCTCAAAAGAGATAGATTATCTATATAGGAAGAAACACACACGATAACACATTTTCATCCCAATAAGACTAAATGTTAAATGCAGGCATTACGATCTCCTGCAAGGAACACGTCCTTTATAATCAACCCTGATGATAAAGGCTGGGGGCCGGTAGTGATGATGGATTGTGCAGCTTATGATGATGAGGTAATGAGACAACTCAATAATGCTTCTCGTAATCACAAGATCACAACTGATCCCATGAATAAGATTAAACAACAGATTTTGTCCATAATGAAGAAGAAAATGGTTGGTTGTGCCAGAAAGAATTTGAGTTTCTTAGCAAGAAGGAGTCTCGTACTCCAGTAATCTATGTATTGCCTAAAATCCTTAAAAGGACCACAAACCCCCCGGGAGACCAATCATTTTGGGTGTGGCTCAATCTTGGATTCATTTTCTCAATACATAAATTTTTCCTTAAACCATTTGCTCCCAAGACAAAAGTGTAGGAAAGTGGATTTTTGTTGCAGTACTCCCCCTCCCAATTTTTTGCCTGGTTTTTTATGCAACTTTGACTGAAGAGTACTTGGTCCCTGATACCCCGGTTCCCAGTACCAGTGTTCTTTCCCTAAAACTGTACCACAACTGGCACATCTTCAGCAACCCCTGAAAGTCCCTAGTAAATGGTACCTCTGGTACCTAGGGCATTGGGACTGAAGAGGGCCCTCTAGAGCTGCAGCACAGATTGGGCCACCGTAGGGACCCCTCACCAAGATCATGCACACTGCCATTGCAGGCTGTGTATCTTGGTGCAGAGAAAACTGAAGAGTCGACGTGGCACACATCCCTCTGTGCCATGCCCACGGACATTGCATGAGGTATAGGTAAGTGATCCAGCGCAACCCCTAATTTCATAACCCAGGGACCAGGAAACTCATCAAACATAAACACTTACCAAACAACGGTGCCCATCACACATTACCCATAAATGATCCCTGAAGACAGGCGCTGGATTTGGGGGGTTTAATTTGTCAGTTTATGTATGTACACAGTGCTATACTTCACATTAATAGCATATTTGCATATTCCTAGCTATTCTTAATTTCAACTCTCTTCGTTTGGCCAATGGACCATTAGTTGAGAAGTTGATGGTGACTATGACTAACTAAACAGTTTAACACTTTTAACTAAATAACCACAGAGTCATTTGTCAGATTAATAATTTTTATCTAGTTAATAATAAAATGCTCGTATTTCAGATTGTCAGTGCATCACACAAGACTACACATAAGAGAACAATTTATCACAAAATGCAATCGAAATGAATCATTGACTCGACATCAAAGCGTGCATAGGAATAGGGGAAAGAAGGTACAGCGGAAATACTTTGCAAGAATGTATTGCGAAATTAAGACTTTTAAGAAGGGTGATGCCCACCAATGAATCAGGAAAACCACTTCCTTGGCCGAGGTTGTGGCAGGGGTCCTCAGAGATAGGCTCAGAGGACAAAGTTGACAGGACAGGTGCAGCTAAGTCTTGCAGTAAACTAACAAACAAATAATTTCCCAATCTATCTACCTTTTGCTCTAGTTCTCCTCAGACGCAGTCTCCTCCCGAGCACTCCCGCAACGTCTCTAGTACCTAACCCAATAGATGGATGATCGCTGACTTCTGTTCCGATCTGAGTTCTCTGTCCGGTGTTCTCCTTTCTGTGTTCTGTGATCTGTGTGCTGTGATCTGAGATCTGTGTTCTCTGTGTTCTGTTCTGACACGCCCCAAAATGGGACATCAATTATACCCTAATTCCTGGCTCACTACTGTAAAATGTTGCAGTTTCAGTAGAAACTCGGGCTGTGATTGGTTGACACGGATCATGTTAGGGTCTCCTCACCAGGTTCTCATCACAAATCCACCACGTACTGGTTTTAACAAAGGAAGTGTTAAGGCTAAATACAGTCATATATAACTAATATCAATAGTTATACAATTTGCAACATTTTTGCATTTAATGTAATCATGACATCCGCTCCGCATTTAAATTGCACGCAGAGATGACAGTTCCCACAGTCGCTGTCACATCTTGGCACGTAAACAATAGGACACAGGTCAATGTGGCCTTCACACGGGTTACATCAGCTGGTGCGCTCGGCCGTTCTTGAGCAGGCAGACCATCCGGCGCATGCGTCTTTCATACAGTCCAGGACAACCACATGCTGGCTCAGACAAGAGGCCATTTTCGTGCAGGCCCAATCGCGTACTAAAGTAAATAAACACAAAAGAATATTAATTTATTAAATAAAACCCATTATGTTTACCTCCCACCAAACTAATACCCTGTATTAGTTATTACCTAGCGAAAGCTATTAATTCATAGCAGCTTTTCGGTTATTCGTGCACAACATGCAAATGTGAAATGTACAACATAGCATAAACATGCACTAATATGGTTTTTCAAAGCGCAAACAGTAAATAGGTGCTCATAACACCATGCTCTAGTATATTAGGTAACTTTTTATGCAAATGCGTTTGCCCCATGTCTGTGTGTGTATTCAAGGTTGGTTGGTCCATGCAGTTAGTACATATTATGGGGGTACTTAATTTCATGAGGGTGCATTTTGCAAACTTCACTCCATCAATCCCCCCTTTGATGGTTTACCATCACAAAATACCTAAACATATGGTTTGCCAAGTTATATAGCTGTTAGTGTGTCTTCTGGCCCTTGCTCCTTACATTTTACATATAATTTCTCTTTAAAATCTTCTAATTCTATTTCATCTATTTCTCTTTTCCTTTCTTTGCGTTCCTTACTTAATTTTCTTTCTTTCTTTTCTTTACGTCTTTTCTTTATGCAAATATATGTAAGTCTCATCACTAATACTATAACAGCTATAAAAACGATTGGCACTACTATCTTTCCTACTAAGGAACTACCAACAGATAAAAATCATTTACTTATAACAGAGAAACTCTTACTAAGTCTCTCCCAAACACCGTCAACCTCCAGTTGGGTTACTTCTTTATGCAAATTTGTAATATTCTGAATGTATCCCTCCAGATTCTTACTTTTATCTGGAATGTAAGTGCAACAATGTTGAACTTTCAGCATTCCACAGACTCCACCCTCTTTTGCCAATAATATATCAAGGGCAAGTCGATTTTGCATAACCAGAGATCTCATAGCAACCATTTCAGTGTCAATCATCATGAATCCTCCAGCAGTATCTGTTGATAAACGATCAACCACTGTGGAAAATTGTCGAATTTTATGTGCATTCAGCGTAACCCCAACTCCAGGTATCAATGCTCCAAATATATCACCTACAATTTCTGAAAAGCTTTCCCTTTTCACACGTGTTAGTACTGGGTTTACTTCATGGATTCCATTTGTGCTTTTGTCTACATGATAAACTTTCGGAAAGACAATCCCAAGATAACATGTTCCATACCAGTGATCTGGTAGCTGATAATAGGCTTTCCTCCCACAGACATAATATATACCCGGGAAAACAGGGTCAGTTCCTCCCTTTAATCCCCAACCACCAATAATTTTGTAAGTATCTTCACATTCACTGGAACCAATGAAGTAATTGTTATAGTTAGTCTTTTCCCTATGTAAGCATAATTTTCCCTTCTGAGACCAATCCAGGGCCATTGCAGCATAAGTCTCGCCTTTTTCATAATTGCCTTCTCTGAAAGCCCAAGGTGGTGACTGTAAATTCTCTTCAACAGCTTTTCTTTGAAACTTAGCCCTTCTCTCTTCCACCATCTCTAAAAAGATCTTCTCCTCTTTCTTCAACTCACATGTTAAATTGCTCTTATAAGCATACTCTAAATCTAAGAGCTTGGTTGTCAGGAAAAAGTCTCCCAAGACATGTGCAGCTGCTACCTTATTTAACTCGGGTACTACAGGGACTTTAGAAACGATTGTATTTACATTGGAATAATAGTATTCGAGTTTATCTGTTCTATATAACAGACTGGACAAGACACTACAAGACACACCAGAGGTCAAAGGAAGCTGATGATATGTCACACCCTCTGAGACAGACGAAGGTAGCTGCATACACACATAACAGTCACTCACATCCATGGTCTCAACATACTCATAGATTAATTTGGTAAAGACATTCAGTGAAAAATCATTAACTGATCTATTGTGATGAAGACTACTAGCATCTATCTGATCCAGGTGAGTAATAGGATTTTGCTTAATGGCAGTGTCTACTCTTGAACTTGTCAAATTGCTAAGACGTGGTGTATCTTTTTCTACCAGATGTAGAGGTATTACAATTGTTAGTATCCCCCAAAACACTATTAATATACTGGTTCAACACAAACAAGCTCTACAACACCTATGCATAAAACTACATCTATGTCTTGTTACTTGTGTATCTGCCATAGTACAAATTCTAAACTAAATGTAATCCTAATGGATTCTTCAAACCAAAAATCTACTTCAATGTATCTAATAGACTCTACAAAAAAAAAATCAAAAATATGTTGTGTGATCCCACACTTCAAAGGCTTTCTTCTTTACCCCTTCTTTTATTTTAGCCAATCCAATTTTCCAGGACTTCTTCTGGGTGTTCGGAGATTTTCTTCAATTGTCAACGTTGCACCTTAATTTATTTACAGTCTCTTTAAGGTGGTTTTAAATCACTTTCATCAATCTGCTCGTTGTCAGTGCTGTCTCTTTCTTTGCTTGGATCTGCTTCTTCAATCTCCTCTAACACGATGTAGGTCCATTCAGGCGACTTGAATTTTTGGTTTGGTTTTCTCACTCTCTTTGTTCGCAGCACTGATTCTTCATCTGACTTTCCCTGTTCTAGCTGACTTGAAACTTCATTTATCTGTTCTGGCCTATTCTCTGTTCTTCTTTTCACTACTCGGTATTTCAGTCTTTTAACTCCGCTTATCCAATGGTCGTCTTTTTTTGCCCTTTTTGGTTTAACTGCTTCTTCACCTTCCTGGTCTAATTCGTACGTTCGTTTCTTTGCACCTATTCTGTGTTTGCTTTCTTCTTCACTTTCTTTTTCTTCTTCTGTGCTTCCTTCACCTATCTCTATTCTAAACTTTTCCTCACTATCTAAACCTTGGGTTTCTTCTTGTTCAACAGCAGTTTCTTCAGTCCCAGTAGCTAGTGCCCACTCTACTCGACTTGTGCTAGGCCGTTCATCATCAAACTGTTTTTCAGAGTCTATTTGTTTAGACTCACCATTTTCAGAGTCTATTGCTCTAGACTCGCCAGCCTCTGGCACTTCGGCATTCTGATTCCGAGCTTGGACTTGAGATCTCCAGATGTCGCTCTACTGGTCTTTCAGGTGGACTTGGGACTCGCTGAGTGTGACTGGTATGGATCCAATTTGGCAAGCCAGCACACTTTACTGCTGTAGTTGTCACCAATATGACCTGATACTGTCCTTCCCAGCGGGGTTGTAAGCAAGTTTTTCTTCGATGCCTTTTCACATGAACCCACTCACCAGGGCTCAGGTTATGGGCTTGAGTCTGCTGGGTTGTGGTCGCATCCACTCCAACCTGATGAAACACAGAACGCACCACATCAGCTAACCCTTTGCAATAATCAAGGATGAGGTCATCAGATATATTCATCAATTTGTTGGCAGGTATACATGCTTGTCTCATTGCTCTTCCCATCAGGATTTCATGAGGCCTCAATCCAGTCTTTTTTATCAGGAATGCTTCTGAGACTCATCAAAACTAGGGGTAAAGCGCCAGGCCAATTCAGTGCTGTGGATTGACACACTTTTCCTAACCTGTTCTTGATAGTGCCATTTATCTGCTCTACTATTCCAGAAGCCTCTGGACGATAGGCACAATGAAGTTTGGGTTGAATGCTCAATGCCTCACAAATCAGTCGAATTGTCTCACTAGTGAAGTGTGTTCCTCTATCCGTTTCCAGAGTGACTGGAAAACCATATCTAGGGATAAATTCCCTCAACAGAAGTTTTGCCACTGTCAAACTATCATTCCTCCTTGTGGGATAGGCTTCCACCCAACGGGAAAACAAACACACAATGACTAACACATACTTGAGCTTGTTACAAGGGGGTAACTCGATAAAATCAAGTTGTAGTCTGGTAAAAGGGCCTCCTGCTCTCCCTATTGTTCCCAGACTAACAACGGTCTTTCTTCCTGGGTTTAGCTGTTGGCACGTCAGGCATCTTTGGCAGAGACTCTCTGCAATGGTCCTAAACCCGGGACTATACCACGTTTGTTTGAATGATCTGACCATAGCATCTCGGCCAATGTGTGTTATTCCATGATACATCCTTGCCATGTGAGAGAGTAAACTGTCTGGCATACCTGGTCTCCCATCAGTGTACACCCATACATCATCATCTGCTCATCTCCCACATCCTGCTTTTTCCCATTCCTGTTTCTCCTCTTCACCTGCCTCTTCCTGCAATTGTCTTACTTCATCCCATGTTTCAATGGTGTTAGTAAACATAAGTTGACAAACCGTACTTTCTTTTGCTTTTCCCCGATTTATGGATGTCTGATTCTTTGCACAATATTGTGCTACTTGGTCAGCAGATCTGTTGCCTTGAGTCATATAATCATCTCCTGACTTATGTGCAACACATTTGACCACTGCGATTCGTTTTGGCAGTTGTAATGCTTCAAGCAATTCCTTTACAAATTGGCTATTCCTGATGGGGGACCCCGGAGAAGTCAGGAATCCCCTCTGCATCCATAGCTCTCCAAAATCATGCAGAATGCCAAAGCCATACTGGCTATCTGTAATTATAGTCACTTTCAGACTTCTTCCCAATTTGCATGCTTTAATCAGAGCTATCAACTCGGCAACTTGTGCAGATTTTACCCCTTTTAGACAGGATGCTTCCAGGATTGCTGCAACAGTACAGACGGCATAGGCAGAACTCAAGACACCGGTTTCAGTTCGTAAACATGATCCATAAACAAACATTACACAATCAGATTTATCAAGGGGAACGTCCTTAATATCAGGACGGGGTTTGGTGCAAAATTCAGTTACATCCAAACAATCATGCTCTGCCTCATCTCTCACTTCTTCATCCAAAGCATCTGGCAATAATGTGCAAGGATTCACATTTGTGCATCTCACTATTGTCACATTTTCTGCACCCAGAATCACTCTCTCATACCTAGTCAACCGACTATAGGTCAGGTGTCGAGTCCGTGTTCGAGTTAAAAGGATCTCAACTGAATGTGGCCCATACACTTTCACAGGATGACCCATTATGATTCCTTCACTCTGTTCCAGACTCACACATGTAGCAGCTACTGCTTTCAAACATCCAGGCAATGCGGCAGCTACTGAGTCCAAAGTGGCAGAAAAATAAGCCACTGGACGTCTTGCCCTTCCATGCCTCTGGGTCAGGACTGCAAGTGCACACCCATGTCTCTCACTGCAATATAGTCCAAAATCTTTTGAATAATCAGGCATTCCCAATGCAGGTGCCTCACACAGACTGTCTCTCAATTTAACAAAAGCCTCCATGCTCTCTTCATCCAACTCAATCGGGTCTTTCACATCACTCCTTGTCAGCCTCTGTAGGGGCTTTGCAATCAGTGAAAAGCCACTGATCCACTGCCTACAATATCCAACCACTCCCAAGAACATTCGCATCTCCCTCTGAGTTCTTGGGGGGTTTCATGTCTCTGATCACTCTGATACGCTCTGATGTTACCTTTCTGACTCCCTTCTCAATTTTGTGACCTAAGTACTGGACTTCTCGCTGACAGAATTGCAATTTTGCAGGGGACACTTTATGTCCACCTTCTGCCAAATGGTTCAGTAAGGCAATAGTATCTGTAATACAGGCTTCTCGGGTCTTTGATGCCACCAGTAGGTCATCAATATACTGAACCAGAACTGATTTTTCAGACATTATCAAACCTTCTAGGCACTTTTTCAGGATCTGGTTAAAGATCGAGGGACTCTCAGTGTACCCTTGAGGAACTCGGCACCATGTCAAAACACGGTCTCCGAACCGGAAAGCAAATAAATGCTGGCTATCCGGATGCAAGGGAATCGAAAAGAAGGCATGACACAGATCAATCACTGTATACCATTCCGCATCATGTGGGATTTGATAGAGAATCACTGCTGGATTCGGTACAACTGGGCAACAAGGCACAACAATTTTGTTCACCTTCCTCAAATCTTGCACTATTCTATATGTTCCGTTTGGCTTTTTCAGTCCCATAATAGGTGAATTACAAGGACTGCCCATTATTTCTTTCAGAATTCCTTGCTCAATCATTTGATCAATTACAGGAGCTATTCCCGCAATTACTTCCGGCTTCATTTTATACTGCAGTGTATTTGGATAGGTAGCACCGTCTTTCATTTTAATCGGGTCTATTTCTCTCATTAAACCAATCTCTTGTCCTGTAAAATCCCACACATCTGGATTCACTACCTTCATCAGTTCTTCAGGCACACTTTTATCTGTAAGAAGTGAAAATAACTCATTCACTTCTGTCCCTGGCTTTGCTAGCACCATTTTAAAGGCGACATCCTCATCAGGTGTCTGGAATGCAATACCATCCGGTGTGCAGTAAATGGTGCAGTTCATTTTGCATAGCAAGTCTCTTCCTAACAAATTCACTGGGCTCGAATCACACACCACGAACCGATGCATGTCTTTAAATGGACCAATGTGCACTTCGATTGGTTCAGTAACTGGAGTTCTAATCTGTCTATTTGAGACTCCTACAACTTGCATAGTTTCTCCCGAGAGGGGTAGGTTTGGAATTTCTGCTGCTCTCACAGTAGAACGGGTAGCACCAGTGTCCACAAGAAAGGTGATATCATTACCTTCCACTTTTCCGCCAACAAATGGACCTGACTGATCTACCTCTAGAGTAGCGCAAAGCACGCACTCTTCCTCCCCCCTCAGGCACCGTCATTGATGCGAATTAGAGTCACTTCCATCACATTGCATCCAAAATTGGGGAATTACATTTGTGTTAGTATTTTTACCAATCTGGTCTCCTCCGTGAAATCCTGTATCCGCACTGTATCTTTGAGCATTTACACTATGTGGCAAAGGCGGTTGCGGGACCTGAAATTGGGAAGTAACTACCTGCTGCTGCTGCGACTGCTGCACACTCACCTCATTCTGCACCTGTGGAATTAAAATTTGATTTCCTCCATTAGTTCTCTGCACTGATCTACACTCGTTCTTCCAGTGTCCATACTTGCCACGCGCATGACAGGGAAATTTCTTTTTCGCATCTTCTTTGTCCTTTACCTCTACCTCCACTGGGTCTTTGGGCATTCTGACTAACTCCTCCCATTTGATTCGTGGGCTGAAAATTTAACTGGGCTTCCTGCTGCTCTGCTACCTTTACTTGCGCCCACATCATCTTTTCTTTTAATTTTCGATGGCGGGACTCAATGTCATCGCTGCAATACTTTAGGATCTCGTCAATTGTTTTAGCTTGCCAACACAACATATGTTGCTGAATTATCTGACTAATCTCAGGTCTCAATCGATACACAAACCTATACACAAAATGACCCATATTTTTGTCTCCAATGTTCTCAAAACCACAATACTGCTTGAAAACCTGCAACAGTCTCTCATAATATGCATGCACAGATTATTTTGGCTCTTGGGTGGTTCTGTCTACCTTTACCCAATTAGTTTCCTTAGGGGAAATTTTACTTTTCAGGAAAGTAATCACCTGATTGTTCTTTCTTATCACCTCTTCTGAAGGTGCTCCAGTTTTAGAATCTCTGGGGTATTCTTCTTTTGGCCAATCAACTGTAATCTTACATTCTGTCCATAAATCTGCCGGAACAACAATTTAAAACAATCCATCTAAATCTTTCAGCAACACTTTCGAGACTTTCACAAACCTCTCAACTTGCTTGTACCACTCCACTGGCTTTTCTCTCAACCTGGGGAAATCATTTGTAAAAGACAATATATCCTGTCTGGACTACGGAACATGCACATAACCTCCTCCTGGAACTTCTCTCATAGGACATTCAAGAGCTACATTTTCTGCTTCCCTCACTGGATGTAAATGTACTTCCTTTGCAGCTACTTCTTCTTTCTTCCTCGTCCATCTACCCTTCCATCTTTCCACATCTCCCCATTTTCTCAAAACGACCATTAACTCTTTTATTTGCAATCGTCTATCAGACATGTTCATATTCTCTAAGTCCTTTTCAGTAAAATCCATTCTATATGTCTTCTGCAACACTTTTGATCTCCCTATGTCTACTCCTAATTCGGCAGCAGCTTCTGTTAACCTCTCATGCATATTTCTCGCTTTCCAAGTAATACTCTTACACAGATACAACAGTTCGTCATCTTGATAGGTCTTTAACCTGTCTGGACTTATGGTCCCAAGAATCATCTCTTCCAGATCTATTCTCAACTTACTCACATCTATAGGTTGTGGCTGTGTTTTTCTCCTTTGTAACCCTTTCACCCAATCATCTAACTCTTCAGGTGACGGACCTATTGAAACTTCACTTCTTGGGATTTCCTCCAATTCTATTCTTTTTGGATCTAACTGCATTACTCCTCTGGGTGTTTCATTTACTGTTAAACTGGTCGAAGGAGTTGACCTAGTTGCTGTAATGGGCTGTTCACTTTGAACATTTACTGTGGTAATTTTACTTCTAGCTGAAGTTACGGTAGAATTTAGTGGGATAGTCAAAGAAGACTCATGGATAAGTCCATTTTCAAATACAGGTTTTGCCGGACCTATTGTTACTGGCACAGTTATTGCATCTATCTTCATATTCATCTGATTTAATTTTTCAACTAATTCTTTCGTTTTTATCGCCAATTCTGCTTCTTCTTCCTGCACTACATTGCTTATGGTTGGTACTGGTGTCATTTGAGGTGTCATTGGGGTTCCCATTGGCGGTGCATTTGGTATCACCGTCGCCGGATTTTCCTGATAAGGGGGTGGTCTTTTAACTAATATATCATCCAGTAGCTCGTCATCAGATTCATTCGGGTTATATCCATAACCTAATGGCTCTAAATGTTTCCTTTTCTCCTTGCATTTGCTTCCTGCAGTCTCTCCTACAGTTAAAACTGGATACAATCCTTCGGTTATATCTCCATTTCTCCATCTTTTCATTCTATCCTCATGCTTTTCATTATGAAATCTTCCAAACATGAATCTGTAACTTCTGCCACCTCTATGTCTTTCCCTTTCATACATTTCATCTTCCCATTCTACTAATGCTTCAAACTGTGTTGGTCTGGGTCTGGGATCTAATGTCAATCAATCAATCAATCACAGAATTTGTAGAGCGCACTACTTACCCCCGAGGGTCTCAAGGCGCTGGGGGGAAAAAAAGGGTGGGGCGGTGCCGCTACTGCTCGAACAGCCAGGTCTTGAGTAGCCTCCTGAAGGTCAGCAGGTCTTGGGTCTGTCGTAGGCTGAGTGGAAGGGTGTTCCAGGTCTTGGTGGCGAGGTGGGAGAAGGATCTGCCGCCGGTGGTTGTTCTTCGGATGCAAGGGACGGTGGCGAGGGAGATGTCGGCGGAGCGGAGCTGGCGGTTGGGGACGTAGAAGAAGAGTCGTCTGTTGAGGTAGGCTGGGCCGGTCTTGTGGAGTGCCTTGTGTGCGTGGATGAGGAGTTTGAAGGAGATTCTCCTGTCGACGGGGAGCCAGTGCAGGTTCCTCAGGTGGGGGGTATTGTGGCTGTGGCGTGGTACGTCGAGGATCAGGCGTGCGGAGGCGTTTTGTATGCGTTGCAGTCGCTTGATGAGCTTGGCCGGGGCTCCCGCGTAGAGGGCGTTCCCATAGTCGAGTCTGCTACTGACGAGGGCCTGGGTGACTGTTCTTTTTGTATCTGTCGGGATCCACCTGTAGATCTTGCGAAGCATGCGGAGGGTGCTGAAGCAGGAGGAGGAGACCGCGTTGACTTGTTTGGCCATGGAGAGCGTTGAGTCGAGGATGACTCCCAGGTTGCGTGCGTGGTCGGTGGGTGTCGGGGCTGCCCCCAGTGTTGTTGGCCACCAGGAGTCGTCCCAGGCTGAGGGGTTGGAGCCGAGGATGAGGACCTCCGTCTTGTCCGTGTTCAGCTTTAGTCGGCTGTTCTTCATCCAATCGGCGACGGCCTTCATTCCTTCGTGGAGGTTGGATTTGGCGGTGAGGGGTCCTTGGTGAGGGAGAGGATCAGTTGAGTGTCGTCGGCGTAGGAGATTATGTTGAGGTCGTGCTGTCTGGCGATGCGTGCGAGCGGGGCCATGTAGATGTTGAACAGTGTCGGGCTGAGGGATGATCCCTGGGGTACGCCGCAGATGATCTCGGAGGCTTCGGATCGGAATGGTGGGAGGCGGACTCTCTGGGTTCTGCTGGCGAGGAAGGAGGTGGTCCATTCCAGGGCCTTGTCTCGAATCCCTGCGTCATGGACGCGTGCGCGTAGAGTGCGGTGGCAGACAGTGTCGAAGGCGGCAGAGAGGTCCAGCAGGATGAGGGCTGCGGTCTCACCGTTGTCCAGCAGGGTCCTGATGTCGTCGGTGGCGGCGATGAGGGCAGTCTCAGTGCTGTGGTTGCTGCGGAACCCTGACTGGGATGGGTCCAGGATGCTGTTTTCTTCGAGGTATCGGGTTAGCTGTCTGTTGACGATCTTCTCGATGACCTTGGCTGGGAACGGAATCAGGGAGATGGGCCGGACGTTCTTGAGGTCTCTCGGGTCCGCCTTGGGTTTTTTGAGTAGGGCGTTGATCTCGGCGTGTTTCCAGCTCTCTGGGAAGGTTGTGGTCTCGAAGGAGAGATTGATGACGTTGCGCAGGTGGGGTGCGATGGAGCTGCTGGCTTTGTTGAAGATGTGGTGCGGGAAAGGGTCTGACGGGGAGCCGGAGTGTATCGTGCTCATGGTCTTGATGGTGTCATCGATGTTCACGCTGGCCCAGGCTGGCAAGGGGTCATGGTCGATGGTGTGTGGCGGGTCTGGTGCATCGGTCTCAGTTGGGGCTGTCTGGGTGTTGAAGCTGTCGTGGATGTCGGCGATCTTGCGGTGGAAGAAGGTGGCGAGGGAGTCGCACAGGGCTTGCGACGGCGGGATGTCGTTGGTGTTGGAGCTGGGGTTGGAGAGTTCCTTCACGATGTTGAAGAGCTCCTTGCTGTTGTGTGCATTGTTGTCGAGGCGGTCTTTGAAGGAGATCCTCTTGGCGGACCTGATGAGGTGGTGGTGGTTACGGATGGCGTCTTTGTGGGCTGCGTGGCTGTCCGGTGTCTTTTCACTGTGCCATTTCTTCTCTAGTTTCCGGCAGGTACGCTTGGAAGCTAGGAGTTCTGGGGTGAACCAGCTGGCTCTTTTGGTGGTGTCACTGTAGGTGAGTTTTTTCAGTGGGGCGAGGGTGTTGGCACAGTCGTCTATCCATCGTCTGAGGTTGCAGGCAGCGTCGTCGGTGTCGGATGGGAGAGAGCGAGGTTTGCCCATAGTTGGTCTTCGGTGACTTTGCTCCAGCAGCGGCGTGGGATCTGTTGGGTGCGGTGGTGTGTGGTGGGTTTCTGGAAGGTGAAGTGGATGCAGCGGTGGTCGGTCCAGAGGAGTTCGGTGGTGTGGCTGAAGGAGACGTGGGAGCTTGAGGAGAAGACGGGGTCGAGTGTATGGCCGGCGGAATGGGTCGGTGTTGTGACGAGCTGTCTCAGTCCAAGGTTGGCGAGGTTGTCGATCAGGGTGGTGGAGTTGCTGTCGTTGTTGTTCTCCAGGTGAAAGTTCAGGTCTCCGAGGAGGATGTAGTCGGTGGAGGTCAGGGCGTGCGTGCTGATGAAGTCGGCGATGGAGTCGCTGAACTGGGGTCGGGGTCCAGGGGGTCTGTAGACGAGGGTGCCTCTAAGGGTGGTGTTGGGGTCCGTGTGGATCGGAAGTGCATGTGTTCGGCGGTGCAGAGAGTGTCGTCGGTGCTGGTCGAGACCCTGATGGTGTTCTTGTGGACGATGGCGATTCCTCCTCCTACTCCGTTGATGCTGTCTCTGCGGGTGATCTTATAGCCGTCTGGGATGTCTATGGCGATGTCGGGTGCAGAGGAGTCGTTCATCCAGGTCTCTGTCAGGAAGGCGACGTCTGGTGATGATGTGTCGAGCAGGTCCCAGAGCTCAACGGCGTGTTTGTGTACGGAGCGGGTGTTCAGTAGGATGCATCGGAGGTGGTTGAGGTCCTTCTTGGCGGGCGCTTCGGCGGCTCTGAGGCTGGTGTAGCTGCAGTTCCGGCAGGTGAAGGGACCATGAGTGTGTTTCGGGGCGGCCTTGAAGCAGTTGTGTGTCCGTCCGGGGTTGAGAGCGTGGAGTGTGATGGCATCGTATCGGCATTGGTCATCGAGGCTTGAGCGGGGGGCGCTAGGACCAGGGGTTCTGGCACTGGGCGCGGTCCAGGCGCGGTCGGGCGTAGACGGGCTTGCCTTAGGCGCGCCAGTGGCGCGGCCACCATATATGGGGAGGTGGGAGGGAGGAGCAGCTGGGAGGCGGGAGGCAGGGGCAGCGAATGGTCAGTCAGGGGGGCGGGGCCGCAGGGGACGCAGCAGCTGGAGCGGGAGCGGAGAGAGGCAACGAGGGGTACAGAAGGCAAAATGGACACAGAATACAGGGGCAACGAGGGGTACAGAAGGCAAAATGGACACAGAATACAGGGGCAACGAGGGGTACAGAAGGCAAAATGGACACAGGAAAATGGGGGCAACGAGGGGTATAGAAGGCAAAATGGACACAGGAAAACGGGGGCAACGAGGGGTACAGAAGGCAAAATGGACACAGAAAAACAGGGGCAACGAGGGGAACAAAAGACAAAACGGGCACAGAGGCAACAAGCAGAGGGGGGCGAGCTTACCAGCAGCAGCGGGCAGGACAACACAGGCGGAGCTGTGTGGTGGGGGAGCGACCTACCTGGCAAGGTCAAGGGTCGCTCTCCTCACCGCGCAGCGGCCGCCATATATGGGGAGGTGGGAGGGAGGAGCATCTGGGAGGCCGGGGCAGCGAATGGTCAGTCAGGGGGGCGGGGCCGCAGGGGACGCAGCGGCTGGAGCGGGAGCGGAGAGAGGCAACGAGGGGTACAGAAGGCAAAATGGACACAGAATACAGGGGCAACGAGGGGTACAGAAGGCAAAATGGACACAGAATACAGGGGCAACGAGGGGTACAGAAGGCAAAATGGACACAGGAAAACGGGGGCAACGAGGGGTACAGAAGGCAAAATGGACACAGGAAAACGGGGGCAACGAGGGGTACAGAAGGCAAAATGGACACAGAAAAACAGGGGCAACGAGGGGAACAAAAGGCAAAACGGGCACAGAGGCAACAAGCAGAGGGGCGAGCTTACCAGCAGCAGCAGCGGGCAGGACAACACAGGCGGAGCTGTGTGGTGGGGGAGCGACCTACCTGGCAAGGTCAAGGGTCGCTCTCCTCACCGCGCAGCGGCCGCCATATATGGGGAGGTGGGAGGGAGGAGCAGCTGGGAGGCGGGAGGCAGGGGCAGCGAATGGTCAGTCAGGGGGGCGGGGCCGCAGGGGATGCAGCGGCTGGAGCGGGAGCGGAGAGAGGCAACGAGGGGTACAGAAGGCAAAATGGACACAGAATACAGGGGCAACGAGGGGTACAGAAGGCAAAATGGACACAGAATACAGGGGCAACGAGGGGTACAGAAGGCAAAATGGACACAGGAAAACGGGGGCAACGAGGGGTACAGAAGGCAAAATGGACACAGAAAAACAGGGGCAACGAGGGGAACAAAAGGCAAAACGGGCACAGAGGCAACAAGCAGAGGGGCGAGCTTACCAGCAGCAGCAGCGGGCAGGACAACACAGGCGGAGCTGTGTGGTGGGGGAGCGACCTACCTGGCAAGGTCAAGGGTCGCTCATCATCTTATCTCTCAAATTGCACAAAACTGCCAAATTAAAAGAACCATGCTCCGGAAAAGCTAACACACCATCATTCTTTGTATATTCTACCGAATTTTCTAACCAAATACATGTGTGATAACCATACTTCAACATCATATAAGACGCTGGTGACTTCGGTGGAGGAATAGGAACTCCCTCTCTTGTTACTACGGATTTGTCCTTTTTAAAGAACTTTTTAATTTTGCCAAACAAAGTCAATTTCTCCTGTCTTGGTTGTTCGAAATACATTTTTGCTAATTACCAACAATCCTTACTCAAAATCCTTAATCTCTGTCAACACAATCCGCTATAATTCACCAATCAAATTCTTTCGTGTCTCTAGGCACCTGACCAATGTCAGCGCGACACACTCTAACTCTCCAATCAGAGCTCACCTTGTCTCCGCAGTCTGACCAATGCCAGCGCGGCTTTTTGTGACGTCAGCCTCTCCTCTTACTGCTGACCCTCCCTTTACAAAAATTATCTGCACTTTTCTACGTTCTTTTTCTTTACAATAACTTGTTACTCACAACATAAAACAACACCACATTGTCTGTTTACTATATAAAGAGGTAGTTTTTCACTTTAAAGAATTTTTCTTTCACTACGGGCAAGCATAACAATTCCGCTATCCTACCCTTCATTCAAGCTAGGGGAGGACCTGTTACTTCTTTAGGGATAAGGCCAAAATTTCACGAGAGTACCTTTGGTTCAAAGGAGGTCTCACTACTCTTCTGGGGATAAGGCCAAAGTTTCACAAGTGGACCCTTCGCTATTTCACCCTTTTTTCTACACATACGCTAAATAGCCCCTAAGATAACACATAGGTGTTATTACTGCTTAAACAGACAATGCACCTGTTTCCGTGTGATTTCACTTCTCACACTTTTCTTCTGCCTTATTTCAGGCTAACTTTCATTGCCGGCATTCCCAGATACCTCTCTGTACCTGTGTTCCCCAAAACTACATAAAACGCGACACTAACTCACTTTACATAGAGTGTTAAACATATAATCATTAATCAATAAATCACCAAACTAATCAATAATAACCATCAATCTGCTACCAGAAAAACTGATCCAGCGCAACCCCTAATTTCATAACCCAGGGACCAGGAAACTCATCAAACATAAACCCTTACCAAACAACGGGGTCCATCACACATTACCCATAAATGATCCCTGAAGACAGGCGCTGGATTTGGGGGGGTTTAATTTGTCAGTTTATGTATGTACACAGTGCTATACTTCACATTAATAGCATATTTGCATATTCCTAGCTATTCTTAATTTCAACTCTCTTCCTTTGGTCGATGGACCATTAGTTGAGAAGTTGATGGTGACTATGACTAAATAAACAGTTTAACACTTTTAACTAAATAACCACAGAGTCATTTGTCAGATTGATCATTTTTATCTAGTTAATAATAAAATGCTCGTATTTCAGATTGTCAGTGCATCACACAAGACTACACATAAGAGAACAATTTATCACAGAATGCAATCGAAATGAATCATTGACTCGACATCAAAGCGTGCTTAGGAATAGGGGAAAGAAGGTACAGCGGAAATACTTTGCAAGAATGTATTGCAAAATTAAGACATTTAAGAAGGGTGATACCCACCAATGAATCAGGAAAACCACTTCCTTGGCCGAGGTTGTGGCAGGGGTCCTCAGAGATAGGCTCAGAGGACAAAGTTAACAGGACAGGTGCAGCTAAGACTTGCAGTAAACTAACAAACAAATAATTTCCCAATCTATCTACCTTTTGCTCTAGTTCTCCTCGGACGCATTCTCCTCCCGACCACTCCCGCAACGTCTCTCGTACCTAACCCAATAGATGGATGATCGCTAACTTCTGTTCCAATCTGAGTTCTCTGTCCGGTGTTCTCCGTTCTGTGTTCTGTGATCTGTGTGCTGTGATCTGAGATCTGTGTTCTCTGTGTTCTGTTCTGACACGCCCCAAAATGGAACATCAATTATACCCTAATTCCTGGCTCACTACTCTAAAATGTTGCAGTTTCAGTAGAAACTCTGGTTGTGATTGGTTGACACGGATCATGTTCGGGTCTCCTCACCAGGTTCTCATCACAAATCCACCACATACTGGTTTTAACAAAGGAAGTGTTAAGGCTAAATACAGTCATATATTACTAATATCAATAGTTATACAGTTTGCAACATTCTTGCATTTAATGTAATCATGACATCCGCTTCACATTCAAATTGCACGCAAAGATGACAGTTCCCACAGTCGCTGTCGCATCTTGGCACGTAAACAATAGGACACAGGTCAATGTGGCCTTCACATGGGTTACATCAGCTGGTGCGCTCGGCCGTTCATGAGCAGGCAGACCATCCGGCGCATGCGTCTTTCATACAGGCCAGGACAACCACATGCTGGCTCAGACAAGAGGCCATTTTTGTGCAGGCCCAATCGCGTACTAAAGTAAATAAACACAAAAGAATATTAATTTATGAAATAAAACCCATTATGTTTACTCTCCCACCAAACTAATACCCTGTATTAGTTATTACCTAGCTAAAGCTATTAATTCATAGCAGCTTTTCGGTTATTCGTGCACAACATGCAAATGTGCAATGTACAACATAGCATAAACATGCACTAATATGGTTTTTCAAAGGGCAAACAGTAAATATGTGCTCATAACACCATGCTCTAGTATATTAGGTAACTTTTTATGCAAATGCGTTTGCCCCATGTCTGTGTGTGTATTCAAGGTCGGTTAGTCCATGCAGTTAGTACATATTATGGGGGTACTTAATTTCACGAGGGTGCATTTTGCAAACCTCACTCCAATATAAGTCACCACTACTGCAGGACTTACTGCCCTAAGGTAGGGTGCACTATATCACATGTGTCAGATATGACCCTACAATATCTAAGTCCATTCTTGGATATTGTACATGTGTAGGGAAGCCAAACGGAGTACATGGGCTGGGCACCCATCATTATGAGTTCCCTAGCACCATGATAGCTTCACTGTACCCAGGGATGTTTGGTACCAAACATCTCATCTTAATAAATCCACACTGATGCCAGTGTTGGATTTATTAATAAATGCACACAGAAGGCACTTTAGAGGTGCCCCCAGAAAACCTACCAAACACTGGTGTAGTGTATGACTAGTCTTAGCCAGCCTGCTACCACCAGACATGTGTCTGACCTCATGGGGTGGCAAACTGCACTCTCAGAGTCTGGGAACAATGCCTTCACTGGGCGGAGGTGCTTCACACCTTCCCAAGGCCAGAATGGCTTTCAAAGGTGGGAAGCTTTAAAGGCGCGATGCCGCCTTTGAAATGCAACCCAGATATCTGCAGTTAATGGAGGATGGCAACCCCCCTGTCCTGCTCCACTTTTGGCGGAAGGACGGGTAGGAAAATTAGTTAGATTAGAAAGTGGGTCCACATTCAGCCAGCACCACCCTTAAGGTGGGGTAGGTGATGTGGACTCCACTTTTCCAATCCCTCCAGCTTGGGATGGAGAAAATTAGCCTAACAGGGTCAGGGTTGTGCCCCTTACCACAGGAAGTGATCACACAGAGGGTGTAGACACCTTACAGGTAGGTAGCCTATTGGCTACTACCTGTCACCCCGTTTAATGCCCCTAAAATGTAGTATTTAGGTGGCACCTTGAGGCCCTGAACTTCAGATTAGTCGGACCTAAGAAGAGCAATGGACAAAGAAGAGTTGCTGATCTGAGAACCGAAGACCTGCTGCAGAAAATTGGCACCAAACCCTGCCGGCAGCTTCCAGGACTCAACAATCATAGTTTGCTGCCTCGGCCTGCAACTGTGAGGCCTCGAAGAACCCTGAAGCACCTCCAGCCTTCGACCATTTGCCGAGAACATCCGTTTGAGTAGAGGAGCTACTACCCTGCAGCCACCAAACAGCGAGGTCCGTTTTACCGATCTGCTGCTCCCCAGCGACTCCGAAGCAGCACCCAAGCCAGAAGAAGTACATCAGCTCCGGAGGGTCAGATCTGTCCCCTCAACAAGTGAGAGAACACCAGGACCTACTGGAACTGTGCCGTGCCAATTCCCAGGGTACCGGACCCCCTCCACCAAAGACCGAAAAGAAAGAGTCCAATCGGGGACTCTAACCAGTAAGGACACAGAAACCCATCGAGGGACTTCGAGACCCTGAGACCTGCTCAGTGAGTGGCCCAGCTGTCCCGGAATCTTCCCTGCAACCTGCCTGCCCCTGACCGCGAGGACTATCTCAACGCACGAAGCGTGGCTGCCCTATCAACTCTGCATCCAGCCCGCCGGTCTGGATAACGATGAACCAGCTGTGCTCCAGTGGTCCTGAGGCCTCTGCAACCTGCTCTCTCAAGTAGGACCCCCCGGACTTACCTTTAAGTCCCTCTGTGCAGCATGTTTTCAGGTGTCCCCCTTCGTCGTAATATGCCTAATCTGGAAAGCTCCCGATCTTTCCGCTGTTGGAACATTGGACCTGGCCCTGCTAATAATCTAAATCCAGAAGGTGAACCTCAAGAACCCACTGTGCAATTTTATATGCTTTTTCCTATTCTCTCCCATTGACTTCTATTATGCGCAATTGCGCACAACAGTGATTTATTTTGCGAACTTTGAAAAATCATAACTTAAAAAGTACTTACCTTAAAACGAAGTTCTTGGGATGAAAAATGATAAGAAATTGACGTTATTTTTTCAAATTAGTGTGTCTCATTTATTGCTTCTATGAGTACAGCAAATGCTTAGCACTACCGTCTGATAAGCCTAACAGCTTGCCCACACTACCACAAAAAGAGCATTAGTATTATCTATTTTTGCCTCTGTATACCGGTGAGGAATCCACTGGACCCTCTGCACAGTGTACCTCATTTTAGTACAGTTGGCTCAATCACCATTCGAATGATCTAAGATTCACAATGAACTTTGACAAGACTAAGTTGTACTTTCTTCATCTCTGGATTTCAAGGTAATGAAGGACTTCTAGCACTCGGTTTATACACAAAACCTACTGATAAAAATACCCTATTACATTTTTTAATCAATCAATCAATAATCTTTATTCGGATAGTAGTATATCCATAAAAGCACAAGTCATATAACAACAGAAGGGAATACACAAATCTATTAGTCATAAAAACAGTGAAATAAAATCATACATAGCAAGCATCATGTTGTGAAAGATAAAAATAGTTATCAATAAGAACCCTCTTAATTTAAATCATTCAAAGTATTGTGGGCTGATTAAAAACTAATCTATAAACAATAACCATTAGGTTCATATTAAACATGATCACAATATATAGAATTAATTCAATAAAAAAAACTTCATAGAGTGCACATTGTGTTACGGGTGCATACTGCAATTTTTAGAAAGGTGCCTACACGAACAGTTAATTCATCATCTTCCAGCTTAAGAATTTCCTTGTAGGCTGCATCTAAATGAATAGGCGAGATTTTTTTTAAAAACGGTATCAAAAGCTGTTTTGTGTATTCCATATAAAACTTACAAAAAAATTGTTTGCCCGCTCCTATCATCACAAGGGCATGGTAATTGATCTAAATTAACATTATACCCCAAAGGGAAGCATAATAAAAATTTGACTGTGCCGGCCCTTAATCGAAAGAGGAGTCCTCTCTCCCAACGACCTATTGATTTTAAAAGGTAACTAGATGGTGTATTTGATACATCTTCAATGGACATATAAGTAGCTACAGACGTTTTCTGGGCCTCCCTTTCATGTCTTAATGTTCTATAATGAGCGTAAAGGGCCCCCCGGAGGACTTTTTTATTCATACTATCAATTTTGGTGGGATTTGTGAAAACCAGCGCATGGTTAATACTACTCAAGCTCTCCCTCACTGCGGCAAGCCACGGTATTTCCTTTCCCTTTTCACACTTGAGGCAGTCTCTTATTATCTCTCTAGTGAGGGTCGCTGCTGGGTTATTCCAGATAGCAAGCCAAAAAAGGGCAGGGCGAGCCTTTATGTACTCTTCAATATAGTGCAATTTTAATTCAGCATGACAAACATATTGTGATGTGGAGATCGGTGCTCCCAAGAGTTTTCGGCAGAATCTATTTTCTTCAAGCTGGATACTGTTACTCTTTGTGTAACCCCATACCTCCGCGCCATATGTTGCTGTTGGGATGCACTGTGTTTTATAGCTTTTCAAGAGCGCTAGCATTATCCCTGTCCTTTTGGGCTGCGGTAGGCCGAGAATTGAATTAATAACTTTAGAAAACTTATTCCTACTATATGCCATATGGTCAACCCAGAAGCCATTGGCAGTGAAAACCAGCCCCAGGTAGGGAAAAGTGCTAGTGCATTGTAATTTTTGATTACCCACAGTGATAGTATTTAAAAGATACTTTTTCGGCCCACAAGACATGATAAATGATTTTTTTAAATTAGTACACAAATCTAAACTAGCCATAAAATCCACAAAACCCTGCACTAAAATACGTAAGGCATTGGGTGTTCGGCCCATTAGGACCGCATCGTCGGCATACAATAGGGTGGGGACTATCTTACCATTAATTCTAGGGGCATCGTTGGTGAGTACAATCAAAGATTTATGTAAATCATTAATATATAGAATAAAAAGCAGTGGGGCCAGGACACACCCCTGCCTTACTTCTCTGTCAACTCTGATGTCATTTGAAACATCCCCACCCTTATTGATCCTCACCGGGCTTTCAAATCCTTGTGCAGGTAGGCTAAAAAGTGAACTAAAACCTCGTCTAAACCATATTCTAAAAGGGTAGACCATAAACGAGACCGAGTAACAAAATCAAAGGCCGAGGTAAGATCCAGAAAAGCCAAATATACGGGGGATTGCTGGGCTATAATATACTTCCCAATAATTAAATTAAGATTTAGGCATTGTTCGATAGTGCCTATTTTACTTCTAAATCCTAATTGGCATGGTTGTAAAATACAATCCTCCTCAGCCAAAGTTTTTATCTTGTTATATAAGATCCTCCCTAAGATTTTCATCGTATTATCTATCAGGTAGATCGGCCTATAACAGTTAGGCTGGGAACGGTCGCCCTTTTTGAAGATTGGTACAATAGTACTTGTTGACCAGGAGCTTGGGAGCGGGGCATTAGTTAAATTATTAAAGACATTTAATAAAAGCGGCACCCAGAACTCGGGTTTATACTTAATCAAATCAATGGGCAGCCCATCAGGTCCAGGGGCTTTATTTCCCGAACTTTGATTGATAACATCTTCAACTTCCTGTAAGGATATTGAGATCCCTGGAGGGGCCTGATGCTCTACAAGGGCCTCATTCTGTGTTGGTGTTGAGTAGATCATAGAAAAATGGGCTACCCATGCCTCACTAGTTATGTTGCAGCTTATCGAAGTCAATGGTTGTCCAAAGGATCTCATGTCTTTGACTGCAGCCCAGAAAGCATTCACATTATTTAGCATGGCAGCATGTGCAAGTGCGTCCCAGCGTTCATTCACAAGTTCTTTTTTCCTTTGTGAAACAGCTACCTTATACTTTTTCCTTAATGATTTAACAAGGAATGAGTTTCTGGGGTTTGTTGAGAGTGCCCTGCGAAGCTGTCTATTAATTAATGAACATTCGCCATTAAACCATCTTGGTCCATGTTGTACACCAGGGATTGGTTTAGATAATATAGATTTAATACCCTCACATAATTTTTAGAAGGCACCAATTACCTCGGGGTTAAAATCATGTAATGACAAACATGAATCAATAATTCTTGGGTAATCTCTAACCATCTTAGAAAAGAGATCGGTATAATTGGCTCCTTGCCAAACCAATCTTAGGTTATCAGTAGAGGGTGTCAAATTCCTAGCACCACACTCATTATTATATATCGGCCTTGGAGCAATTCTCAGTTCTATTTTAATAGGATTATGGTCACCATGAGTAGTCGGGACAACCTTGGCTTTCATTAAACAATCCTCAAGGATAGGAGAAATGAAAAGATAGTCTATAGTGGAGGCACTACCCCTACCTCTGAATGTCGGTTCGGGGGGGTCATTGTTATTAGTTACAGCAGCAATTTCCATCACATTGATCATATTATGATTAAGCAATTGATCACGTAGTTCAACGCCCCTATTACATAGATGCGTCTTAGTACTAGTTCCTATGATTGAGGTGGCTTCCCTAGGGATTTTGGCATTAAAGTCACCCCCCCAAACAGATACCAACAGTATTATCAAATCTATTGTGTTGTTGACGAGTTGTAATAAAATTGAACAAATTTACAAAATTGACATTAGGTGCAGAGTAAAAATCATTGTTATAAAAATGAATTAAACATATGGATACACCCCTTCTATATATTAGCGCTTGAAATTTATCATTTTGTGTCTAAAACCTTGACCCTGCCTCCAGCAGCAATATTGACCCAAATTGAGAGGCCACCAGATGGACGACCAAGCTTAGGAATAGAAGCAAGGGTATTTAAACATTCAAACCCTTCAATATATAAGTCTTGCGTAGCCGAGGTCTCCTGAAACATAAGAATGTCCTGCTCTTGTACTATATCTAGCCAATCTGGTAGAGATATTTTTTACTCTAAGCCAGCGACATTCCAACGTAGTACTTTTAAATTGCAATCATTATTTGCTTTATTTAACGTTACATGTTCAGCTGGCTCTGAGGGATGCACATCAGCATTCGATATAAATATGGGCTCATTAGTTACCAAAGATGGGGTTAGTCAATCCTGGTTGTCCAAATCAGACAATGGTAGAAACCTGTTGTGCATGATTGGGCGAGGGACATCATTTATCAAGGGCCAAGGGACCAGTTTATAAAAATAGCCCAACGGTAATGGGTAAATATGCGTGGGGTTGGTAGTGAAGTCTTCCTGTGCCCTCAATAATGATCTGACCATGGACGGCCTACGAAAATTGATCACTATGCAGTCCCCCTCGATGTTCTTTGGTGACCCCCCCACCAACCCTACCCTTCGAACCATGATGATGATATTCATATCTGACACCTTAAACCTCCGATGTTTGGATAGCCAGTCCACACAGTTGTTGCGTAATTGATACCAGGTCTCCCCTTGTTCTTTAGGTCGAGCCTCGAGTAGCGCGCAAGCGCTGCTTAGAGGCGAAGACTTTTAGTAAGCGAGTTTTGAAAGCAGTCCCAAAAACGCTCGTGCGTCGTGGCTGGCCTTTTTGAGATGGGTACGCGCGGCAAACATGTGTTTCCAATTATCGTGCCCAGACGCGGGCGCGATAATTGTAAACACATGCCGGCAAAAGGCCATGACGCACGAGCGTCTGGTCAGCTGAGCAGGCTGCCGCGCTCGCTCGCCCCCGCTTCGATTCCGTGCTTGTTTTTAAAGCAATTATAGACTCCGCTGGAGCACGCACTCAGCAGTCCCCCTGGGGCACAAGCAGGCATCCACTTTGGTGCTGCCTCGTAAAAAGCACATAGCTTGGTTCCCTCCCACCTTGCTGCTTCCCACCCACACGGCGCTTGTTATTAATTAAAATTGACGTTAACAAAATGTATTTTTTGTTTAGGTACCAGAATATCTTCTTTTGCCGACACTTATTCTATACCAGTTACAGTTTAAAAGCGTTAACAGCCTACTATCAACAACTTGTACGTCTGGTAAGTACATTAATAAAAGATTTTATAAATTCTTGTCATTTCCTTAGTATTAGCATTGCCATAGCCAATAGGTCTCGGTTTTGGGACCTTATACGTTTTTAGTCATGCTTTACATGAACAAGCAATGGGAAAGGAGGCAGGGAGCAGGATGTGGTGGGTCACAGAAGGGGACATGGTGCGTGGAAGTGCTGTGAAAAGCATTGGTTAATTGGAAAGCGCAACTGCGGAAAGGGTGGGGGTTAGTTAAGATGGCTGCAGATGCACTGGTTGATACCGGTCCCTGTGTAATGTAAGTGGTGCTTATGCAAAGCACTTCAGTCCCTTCCTGCCGAGTTTTGTAATTTTTGGGCAGATTAATATAGCGCGAGCGAACTGGACCCGAAGGTATTGGACTGCTTAACATAAGCAACAGTTATGTTACACAAGGACACATCCATTAGCTGCAGCTCCTGCACGGTGGGTCCGGCCTGGCCCGGGTCAGGGCAGCTGGCATCGTGCGGGCTGGGCACGGTGTAGGTGTAGGTGCAGTGCCCGGTGCTGCGGTCGTTGGCGCGGCGGAGGTGCACGGTGCTGGCCAGAGCCGGACATGCCAAGCATGCCCAGAGCAGAAGGGGCAACAGGGGACGGAGCAGATGTATCCCGGGGTCCAGAGGAGGATGTTCGAGGACGGCCCCGGGTGCAAGCGCCTCTCAGCACTGCAGCTGTGCCCCTGTGTACGTGTGATCTAGTGTGCACAGGTATTCCTATATGTACGTGTCAAATGCTCTGTGTAACCCTAAGAGTTTGTGATGCTATGTGAGCGAGTAACCGTGTAAGTCTGTCTCCTCTAGGTATCTATTGTTCTTTGTAACTGTGCCCCTGTATAACAGTGGCCCGAGGTGCTCCTGTGGAAGAGCCTTTCGATTGAAGTTATTGAGTCTTATAATTTTGCGCGCCTGTGAGTGTGCTCCTGTGGCCCTGTTTGTTTAAGTCCCCCTGTGTGTCCGCGCAGTTAAAACAAAAAAGCCCCTTTATTACGAAGCTTACAAAATGTAAAACTTAGCGCTGTTAGCAGCGCCCCTATAGTTATTGAGGGACTTTGTTTTAACCGGTATGTAATGGAACGCTTATCTGCTAAATGCGTTTAAACATCCACATTTACTACCATATATATTATGCGAGGTTTACAATATTAAAGTTTAAAGTAAAAGCTCTTCATCTGTTTACTGTTTCCATTGATAATTAATACTGTGTTGCACAAACACCGTATTTATATAAACACAAACATTTTTATTCATCTAACCTTCCAAAATATCAGTTAAAGATCGTACCTTATAACAAAACTTTATTTTGCCTCTTTCTCAAGCTATGGTCCTTTACCGGTTCACTTGTGCAGCTCACTCACTCAGCGCCACCACAGCATCACTCAGCGCCACCACAGCATCACTCAGCGGCACCACAGCATCACTCAGCGCCACCACAGCATCACTCGGCGCCACCACAGCATCACTCGGCACCACCACAGCATCACTCGGCGCCACCACAGCATCACTCGGCGCCACAACAGCATCACTCGGCGCCACCACAGCATCACTCGGCGCCACCACAGCATCACTCGGCGCCACCACAGCATCACTCGGCGCCACCACAGCATCACTCAGCACCACCACAGCATCACTCAGCACCACCACAGCATCACTCAGCACCACCACAGCATCACTCAGCGCCACCACAGCATCACTCAGAGCCACCACAGCATCACTCAGCACCACCACAGCACTACCCAGCACCACCACAGCATCGCTCAGCGCCGCCACAGCATCACTCACCGCCACCACAGCATCACTCACCGCCACCACAGCATCACTCACCGCCACCACAGCATCACTCAGGGCCACCACAGCATCACTCAGGGCCACCACAGCATCACTCAGCGCCACCACAGCATCACTCAGCGCCACCACAGCATCACTCAGCGCCACCACAGCATCACTCAGCGCCACCACAGCATCACTCAGCACCACCACAGCATCACTCAGCACCGCCACAGCATCACTCAGCGCCGCCACAGCATCACTCAGCGCTGCCACAGCATCACTCAGCGCCGCCACAGCATCACTCAGCGCCGCCACAGCATCACTCAGCGCCGCCACAGCATCGCTCAGCGCCACCACAGCATCGCTCAGGGCCGCCAGAGCATCGCTCAGGGCCGCCACAGCATCGCTCAGCGCCGCCACAGCATCATTCAGCACCACCGCAGCATCATTCAGCACCACCACAGCATCATTCAGCGCCACCACAGCATCAATCAGGGCCACCACAGCATCACTCAGCGCCAAGACAATATCACTCAGCACCACCACAGCATCACTCAGCACCACAGCAGTATCACTCAGCATCGCCTTTGCACTAGTACACCATCACATCATCATCACTCAGCAAGACCTGAGTATCATTCAGCATCACCTCAGCATCGTCTCCGCACCAGTCACCACCACCACCACCACCACTACCACCTCAGCATCACTCAGCACCACCTCAGCCTGCTCTCGGAATCTGGCATCTGTTGATTCTCCCCTAGCGTCTGGCCGCTGCTAGTGTTATAATACAGGTACTAGTTCCCAACCTTCACCCTCCGATTGTTTATGCCCCCTCAAAAAAAAGCTTTAACAAACAACCATTGGAATAGGCAGAAACAAGTTGCCAGCATTGCAAGAACAAAAGAAAACTGAGGAAATTTTTTATTGTAAATACTTTTTTTAATATGGTCGTTCAGTTTTACATAATGCCTTCTTGGTCATATATAAAGTAACAAAAACGCTTCTGACACTTTTTTATTATAACTTTTCAGCATGCTGCACAGCAGCCACACTTCTCTACAGCACAGCTTGAAGACATTGGCAAAGTCAATAGCTCTGGCTAAACACTTATAAGGCCCCAAAGGCGAGACCTATTGGCTATGCCAATGCTTGTTTTTAAGGGTTGGTACCCCTGCCAGTACTAAGACATAGGGACATGCTGCTGGCGGCAGTCCTAAAACCTCCATGTTAGACTCATAGGGTCCCTTTCTCTTCGGGTTAAGTATACTACTATTCAGACTGCCTGCCTTCGGGTTCTCATCAGGTAGGCTAACCACTGATTCGGGCTGGCTAGTAGAAGGCAAATTTTGGGCAATCCTAGGTATGTTTTGTACACAGTTAGAAGAGGGACAATTTTCATGCTCAACATTAGGCTTAGGTAAAAAGAGCTCCTTAACTTTGCTACATGTTACACATGAGTTATCAAACAAAGGGCCTTTAGAGAAGGTTGGGTTTGAGTTCATTGGATCAGAGCTCGGCCCAACATCAATTAATGAGGACAAGCCCTCCCCTGCAGTAACAACAGTCTGAATAGTCTCTTGTTGTTCAGTCATTTTGTTCATCATAGTGTCCAAATGATCTAAACGTTCCCAAAGGGAGGTAAAGTTCTTATCTATCAACTCTTTGATTCGCGCAAAGACAGTATCAACAACAGTGTCAATAATTACATCCTGATATAAAGGATACAACCTCAGTCTGTGTACTAGTAGAACTAATTTGTGCCACCTCAGGGATACGGACAATCAATGGAGACTGTATCCACGAACTCAAGACAGTACGTGATGAGCTTGAACGAGTGGGTTGTTTCCTTTTAGAACTGGTGGGCTTCCCAGGCTTCCTTTTGCGCTTGGCCACTGGGACTGCAACAGGCGCTAGTGAGTCCGTATTTAACTGCGGCTCGGTCATGTCAGCACCCTTAAAACTCCCACTAGAGAAAGCTATATTGTTAGCACTAATTCCCGGAGACGTCGTTGTGTTAGATGAAATTTTAGGCATATGACTGACTGTGGGTCGGGAAACTGCATCTGCTGGGGACCCTCCTGCTGTTGAACCATTCAGTAATGTCTCGCTTCCCAGGGATAAGCGTTGTTCAGTGAGTTCAATTACACTAGAAACGATGCTAACAACCCTTTCTAACATACTATCGATGCTAGTGGTAGCAGGGCGCATTGTCAGTGTCCCTGTGCGGTTCCCCATGATTAAAATGTAAAATCCGCTTCAATGTGAAAGGACACTCACCTCAGTCACTTAGTCGCTAGCTGTTGATGGACGAAAGAGTTTTCAAGGTTACACCCTCGCTCCTTAAAGGAAAACTTCGGCAAAGGACAATTCCTGCATATCCGCAGAAATTGCACTCATAGGGATGAGTATTTTGACAATGTGGTAAATTTCAGGAACAGGCTGATAGACAGAAGATACCCAAAGAAATTACTGAAAATTGCATTTAAAAGAACCTGGTATACTCCTTGGGAGTTGCTGCTGGTACCTAAAAAAAAAGGAGTGCCTCTGGAAGGTGTCTTCACGTACAGTCTATGTGCCAACAAACAGTCAACATGACCTGTTCAATGAAGTCTTTTGCATTTTTGAATAACATCGGGTGTGTTTGGCATGTCTTTTGAACAAGTGACGTATACCGCACATGGTCCTGGTCACATGGAGATCAGCGTTTGAAAATGGCTCAGCACAAGTGTTTTGGAGAACCAAGGTGCATTGATGTGCATGCCCGCAACAGAGTACATTGGGCTAAGTGATACAAAATTGATATGGCCTTTCTTTTTTAATCCATGGTGGTTTTAGAAATGAGATTTAATAGATAGTCCCCTTTGCTCTTTCAGCCCAAGAAAACAATATGGCTTTCTCCGCCTCTCCGAAGATTTTTTTGTTTCGGAACTCCTAGCAACTTATCTATGGAGCCACAACATAGCTAGTGATTTTTCCCATAGTACAATTGAGGACCCCCAGTCATCGAAAATAGGAGACCAAAAGCAGTCAGCATCGTGCTGAGAAACTCAAAGAATTAAGCAATCTAAGCAAAAATATTAACATATCCTTGAGCAATGTTGTATTGGCCCTTTATTATAGATGCACATGAGTTGTGACGTGTATGTGAGAGATCTTTATAGATACACATGAGCTGTGACATGTATGTGAGAATGATCTTACAAGGTCACAGTTTTTTTTACAACAATGATCTGGTGTGTTAAGGGTTTCTCACAGATCGATTCATTTGGTGAACGTATACTCTTGATGATAGTGCCAATGATATATGCGAGTGACAACCTGTATATGACATTGGTTCAAATAGGATGTAATAGATTTGTATAATATAACTGGGTGTTTTAGATGGGTTGCACTGTGGTAGGTTCAGACAGTTGACAGCACTTACCTGTGTGGGTATGCATTTATTATGGATCCAGGCAATGAGATTTATGCAGTATAAGATGAAAATTGTCAAATGATACTTATTATGAATATACATCTTTTTAGGTGTTTGCTGATCCCACGTCTTTGTATCTTGTCCTGAGAAGGTCCGATTAAATGGGCTCAAATGTGTCGACCTTTTAACAAGAGGGATTCCTATCCCTAAAAACTACAGCAAACACCAAGATTCACTCACGGGAAAGTGTGTACTGTAAATTAAGTCTTCAGTCCTAGGATCACAACCTCTTATGGAATATTGGAATTATCTCTGGGTGTATTTGGGACACTAAATATTGAGTGAAAACACCCTCATAAGAACTTTAAACAACGACTGTGCAACTAAAATGAAGAATCTGAGATATTTTCCAATTTTCTAAAATAAATGTTCAAAAGGTTTTTTCCTTGCTTTCATTTATTCTCGTTTGCCTTAATTACTTAGTGAATGTTATGAGGTGATACCTTTTAAATGTTTGCGCATATTAAATATGCCACTGTATTCATTTATGATTCGGTTCCAATAGGACTAATCTACTCTATTGTTGATCCACTTTATTTGTTATGAAGCAATCCCTACAGAGAACCAGATCTTAATGATGAGCTTAGACATGCATCCTTTATAGGCACCGTTGCACCCAACAGTGTCTAAACACCTGGATGAGCCTGCGCTCTTCCACTGTCCCTCCCTCCCTTAGACTTCAATAGTATTTTCTTTAGTTCTAATAGTGTGGGGGTATTAGGTATTTCTCTCATGGAGTTATCAATTCTCCCATTCACTAATATGGAAGTCCACTGCAACTGCGCTGCCACCTATCAGTGTTCCATATCTGGAGTTGCCATGAGTCCTCACTCACGCCACCCTAAGTCTACTGGTGTCCCAGATCAATACGTCAATTTGAATTCAGAACGTGGTTATTAGCCAGTCTACAGCAAGCACTTTCGGGCCAATTAAATTAAAATATGTAAATGAGATTAGTTCTTAAGGTAAATTCTCCTCCGATGAGGTAGTCTAGGGGCTGTCAATAATGGAATCCAATTTTTCCTCGACACTGGTTGTTGTCACCTTTTCAGTTAAAGCACTGTTAATGTTTGTGCCAGTAAATACATAGAAACAAAACCTTAATTTTCGTAAATCAGCAAAAATACCCTTTTAGTATTATTGAGAAGGTTCTGAATTATAAATGGCTAAAACTGTATAAGATAAGTGACTGCAGCATTTAAGGTAATCAATTGGTAAACGGCTTAACTGGGCAAATGGGTGTAGGCACTCTAAAATGCTTATATATTACGTTACTGAAAACACTGAAATAAATACATATCCCTGTCGTGCTAAGGCTGCGATAACGGGAAGCTATCTCTGTCACCGCAGAAGGCGTCGAAAGGACGTGCGCGTTTTGTTGAGTCACGCCACTATCCGTCTTCATTGGAGTTATGGGGCCTGGCAGCTACCCTTTAGAGTTCAACAGCGTGTCAGCAGGAGCTCTAGCTAATGACAGGGAGGGCACGCCGTGTGTAATACAAGCTTGGTGAAATATTCAAAGACACTGCAAGCATTCATACAAGACCGAAAGCATTTAATAATTAATGCCCGGACACTTATGCGAGAAAAATGCATTCCAACATGTGTTTCCCGTCCATACTATGTTAGAAATGTTAAGTAAAATAAAATAGTTTTCTAACCTACCATACAATATATAAAAAGAAATGCATTTGGCACTGTCATACTTCAGTAAAACACATCACAAGTTGAAGAGCGGGTGATATGTGTCCTCGGTTTGTGACTGAAATGTGCATTGTATGGAGCTCGAGCACAGTCCCCCAAAAATCAGACGAACTTCTTCACACCATACAGCAGTGAAAAATCAAAAATTAATTATAGATTGTAAACTAATAGTGGTTGGTCTGGTAATAGCTTCTTTCCTCATACTCTCTCTAGTTTGCTCTAAGTCTGTTCCAAACTTTGAATATGGTTGTTTCTTTTGTCCATTTGGGATTAATTTTGTTCAAAACGCTCAAAAGATCAACTCAGGTAAAGATGGCAACCACTTCCGCGGTGTGGGGAGCGCAGAATGTGATGCGATTTGCAGATAAAGCTGCATCCCCGGCACACCCCACCTGGAAGGGCTGGACCCCTCAGGGTATAGGAGAATAAAATACTGCTACATTTGGTACAGACCGCCTTCTAATTGTAAACATTACATCCCGGTTTAAATTGGCCGTGGTCCTATGGTAGACACTGTTATGATAGACGCCATTTTGTAGTAAGTAAAAGCAACCCCACATAGGGGTCTTCAGAGCTGTGTTGAGATCTGTCGACAAGTTATGCTAAGAAGGCAGTGTTGGACTGGCCTGCCGAACAGTCTGGCAGTGCCAGATGGGCCAGCTTGAAAGGGCCAGTGTGGGAGCATATTTTTGTTGGTCCCGTGAAATGTCAAGGGAATAAAAAACAGCCCACGCGCTGGTGCTTTCAAGCAGGGCCATGTGGCAGTGCCAGAATGAACGGCAGGCCAGCTCAACACTCCAAGAAGGCATCACACTTGGTTCATTCCAGCAGGAATCTGTGGAACCGTTTGAAAGGGCTCACATTAGCACAGTCTGTTGATGCTGGTAGAGGAGGCAGCAGAACCCTTCTTTTTATTCCGCCAACTACAGCCAGATGAAATTAGCCCGTGAACTCTCTCTCTTGTGAATTATTCAACAATGAAAGAGTCGGTATTGTCAAACAGACGCTGCGTCCGCAATGCCCCCACCTGTGAAATAGTGGAGCATTTTCTCTTTCCCTGCCCCTGGTATTCCATCCTTCTGCATAAGTGACTCAGTCATTTCTTATTAAAGTTTAATTATTCTGTTTGCCGTGAGACCTTGAAGTTTATTTTAAGGTTCCAAGTGCGGGAAGTCCTCCAGACCGTCTCGTGCCTTTTACTGCATGCTGTAAAAACATAAGGCAGTTCTGATCATTACCGCACCATTCTGTACCCTTGCATTTGCTGAATCTGTCCTATAAGGCATACCACCTGACAAGCAGATGGGTTGATCGGAAACTAGGTTGGGTTTCTTCAACTGAATCTGAAAACACAAAATGAGACCCCAGAAATCCATTTCTGAGCGCAATTTAGGGTGTACACTTCATTTGAAACTTTTAGTCGATTCATTGGCAAGGCATGCCAGAAAGCATTTTTAAATTTGCTCTTCTAAGCTTGAGATCTTGGAAAATCTGGGACTGTTTAAATATTCATATATTTATTGGAGTTATGAATTACACTGAAATACTAATGAGGTGATATATTGAAAGAGTAACATGGTATTTTTCAAATTGTCCAGTTTTTGAAATGGTGTCTTTACTAAATATACATAATACACAATCATTTAAGGATAGAAAAATACGTTTCTCGAAAAATGTGGGTGGGGGCACATTCAACAGCAAGGTGGATCCCTTGTGAGAATTCTTGGTCTTGGGCAAGTCAGAGCATTAGGGTGTCATGCTCCACTAGCGTTCACCACCTCACTTGTTACCATGCCGACTAGGAGTCAAAGCCTTCGCCGCATCTTCAGCCCTGGGCAGGTCAATGGATCCTCGGGTGTCAGACAATGAAGCAGCATGCCTCACTCAAGACTAGATATTTTTGGAGGCCCCTCAGTAGCACCTGGGGGGTTCCCCATGCTTTCATTGGATGAAGGAGACCAGCAGTTGCTAGAGTAGCCACCAGGGCAGGTAGAACCCCTAATGTAGGCCCTGGTGTGGGATTGGTCACTATGAAAGCCTAGCGGCTCCACTTGTGATTCTACTGCACTAAGAATACTAAACTTTTTCCTGCTTTGATATGTTTGTACTGTGTATTCAAATGTATGAAAAATATATGTATATTCCCTTACTTCCCAGTCTGGTTTCATTTAAAGACAGCGTTATCTCTCACTAACCAGATCATATAGTACATTTCCAAATGGTCTGTCTATTTATATGTTTAATTCTTTCACTTATTCTTCTCGTATTTTTAGCCCAATTTACATTTGACTTTCTCTAATCAGAAGTCGACAGATGCTGCCCAATGGTACACTTGAAGGACTGATATGAGTTTGTTTTCTCAACTTCTGTAAGTCATAGAAGAGGCCTGTTACACTGAAAAGACAACGATGAGCTTAGGCTGTACTGAATTCATTCTAGCACAGACCTCTTTAAGGCTTTGTTCTCATGCAAGCATTTTGAACCATCCGGGCTTATAATGGGAGCAATACCCTAAAATATATACAGCTATTAACTCATAAGTAATTATCTATTCAATGAAATTGACTCAACATCCTGTGATTCTGGGCAAATCAAATAATCTCCCTGTGCCAAAAATGATGAATGTGTCCTTGTGTAAAGTGACTGGTGCTCTTGTAAAGTGCTCCAATACATTCGGGTTGTGTTCGTGCTAGATAAAAACTGCAACAAAATTTTTTACAAAATAATCCATATCCCCCGGTGAGGGGGGGGGGAGGGAGGGGAGGAGAGAGAGAGAGAGAGAGTGAGTGGGAGCTTTCTTACGTCAATGCTGAGCACTTTTCTTACATACTGTAGATATTATCTTACATTTATTTAATATACATTGCAAAACTGCAACATGTCTCTGTGCATTTATAGACATTTACACATCTTCTTAGAATGCTTCTTGGCTCCTAGGAGAGAACAAAAGTGATTGTTCTGAAGTAGGCTGTCTATATAAAATAATTGATAATTAAAAAGCCATCCAGCAAAGTGCATTTAACAGCTAAAGATAAACATGCTATTTCTTTACAACGTGTCTTATACAAAGTCTAAGTGGGGTCGTTACACCCATGGAAATGAAAAGCAAAAACGGTATACACTGAAGTACCCCAACAATCTAGTATGCAATCTACTATGCTGGTCTAAAACATTACAGACTTTCTGGAAGGCTTTCCTAGTCATTATTTCCCTTGGAATACCTCTAAAAACAGATTGCGCTTCAGCAGCTCCTCTGTGCCTTTCTTTTATGCAAAAAAAACCATAAAACACCCGTGTTTTATGTCATAATAAATTCTACTTTTATGTTCTCTGAAAATACATCTTTTGAGGCATACAAAACAATCTGTAAATCCAGTGGATTTATCTGCCCCGTTATATCGACTAAGTGGGCACAGGCTCTCGTTTATAATTGGTGCTTAGCTGAGTGCCATAGAATATACATGCTTAGTTCGAGCAGTGAGGGTACAAGCAGGGCCAGCTTTAGGCCAGTCCCACCGGTGCAGAGGCACTGGGCGCTGACCAGGGGGCGGGGGGGCACTGACCTCCGGGGGGGTCGCTGTACTTTGCAATAACTTACGATTTAAAAGCACCTGCTGCAGAGTTCCTTGTGCCTCCAGATTTCAGGCAGTAATAAAAATGTCAAGATAAATCTTGTGATTAATGTTCCTGCTAGTGAAAGAGAGAGCAGAGTTTTGTCTAGTGGTAGTTTTGACACGCATAAAGTAGCGCAGAGGGTTAATATGTCCGCTGCAAAGAACAGATCTGTATTTTATGTGAATAGCTGAGTGGATTAGTAAAGCCAGCCTTTACCAGCACTTTAAAACAAATGAAATGTATGTGAGAGAGGGGCACTTTTGTTGGGTGGTAGTAAGGGAATCTGAGGAGGAGATCATGGGTGGGGGGTGAAAAAGAAGGTTGCACCAGGGGCCACCAGTGCTAAAGTACAGTAAAGTGCCCTGGGTACATGCGTCCATGCTAAGTATGTTATTCTAAAAGCCCTTTCAAGCTAAAATATACCATGGGCCTATAACTTCGTGACTGTGCCAGAAAGTTATCCGAATGCCAACTATGTCCCTTCCAATTATCTTGAAATAAATTTTGAATGCTGAAATATACCGTTAGCCTGCAACTCATGACTGTGCAAGGAAAGGGAAACGGCCTTTACAAAGTGGTCGGAACCACACGTGCCAGTATAACGCAAGCTTTACATGCTTGCCTTTACCACGCATATGCCTTTACCACGCATATTCCTTTACCACAAATGCCTTTACAACGATTTCCGTTGTAAAGGCATATGGGTGGTAAAGGCAGTCAGCGCTCTAGATTCAGAGTGAATGGGCAGGGGGTGGTAGGTGTTGGAGTAACGGGAGGGACTTCGTGCCCGAATGTGGAAGGAAGGAACCGTAAGGTTCGGGACGTGTCTTGGTGAATAGCATTCTGTTTTTAGGGCTGAGGTCAGGGTACTTTTCAGGGCTGGGGGCCGGGGTTTAGGGCTCAGGGTGCAGAGCTGGGGTATTTTTAGGGTTGGGGTCGGTTAGTTTTTAGGGGTGCGTTTTAGGGCTCAGGGTGGAGTAGTTTTTAGGGGTGGGGGCAGGTTTTAGGGATCAGTGTGGGGGGCTGGGGTGTTTTTAGGGCTGGAGTTTGGTAGTTTTTAGAGCAGGGCCCGGGTTTTAGGGCTCAGGGTGAGGGGTGAGGGGCTTTACCACACATATGCCTTTACCAATCATGCCTTTACAGCGAAAGTCTTTGTAATGGCATGCGTGGTAAAGACGCAGTCATGGTAAATACCGCTATGTTAACCCTTTCCATGCTCATGACGGAGTGGTTCCTTCATGAGCAACGGTGGGCGTGTGCTCATGACGGAACCGCTCCGTCATGGCACCCACCCATGGGGGAAGCGCTGGCGCTCCCCCCATGGGCAGCCCATCTAGCCCCCACAAAGGGGGATGGCAGCGGAAGAGTTTCCGCTGCCACCCCCGAACCCCCCCCCAGGCAATCCCATGACGTCAGCGTGCACAGCGCGCGCCGACGTCATCAGGCAGCCTTGGACGCGCTGGAAGCCATTTGCTTCCAGTGCGTCCAGGAGGAGCAGGTACGTTTCCTTGCTCCGGTGGGGCGGGGGGGGGGGGATTTGGGATGTATTGAGGCATCAGGGGAGAGGAAAGAGTTTTTCCTCTCCCCTGATGTCTCAATGCAGGGCATTCCTGCTGCACGATCGCGCACAGCGCCGCGATCGTGCAGCAGGAATGCCCCCACTAGACACCAGGGATTTTTAATTTATCTAAAGGAAGCGACCCCTTGGGCAAGGGTTGCTTCCTTATGGGTGAAATTATTTTTGAGACTTTTCTGCCCCCCCTGGGGACAGATCGCATGCATTTTTTGGCGTTTCTGGCCGCAGGGGGGGCAGAAAAGCCCACTAGAGCGAGGGATTTCAAAAGAAATAAAATGGAAGCGACCCCTTGGGCAAGGGTCGCTTCCAGGGGGCCTATTTTTTTTTAATGTGTATTCTGCCCCCCCTGGGGGCAGATCGGCCCGTTTATTTGGCCTTTCTGCCCCCAGGGGGGGGCAGAAAACCCCACTAGACACCAGGGAGTTCTTTTAAAATTTAAATGGAAGCGACCCCTTGGGCAAGGGTCGCTTTCGGGGGGCATATTTGTTTTTAAGACGTTTCTGCCCCCCCCCCCCCTGTGGACAGATTGCCTGCATTTTTTGATGTTTCTGGCCCCAGGGGGGGCAGAAAAACCCACTAGAGCCAGGGATTTAAAAAAAAAAAATGGAAGCGACCCCTTGGGCAAGGGTCGCTTCCAGGGGGCCTATTTTTTTAATGTGTATTCTGCCCCCCTGGGGGCAGATCGGCCCGTATCTTTGGCCTTTCTGCCCCCAGGGGGGGGCAGAAAACCCCACTAGACACCAGGGAGTTCTTTAAAATTAAAATGGAAGCGACCCCTTGGGCAAGGGTCGCTTCCAGGGGGCAGATTTGTTTTGTGTGTGTATTCTGCCCCCCCCCCCCCTGGGGGCAGATTGGCCCTTTTTTTGGCCTTTCTGCCCCCAGGGGGGCGGAAAACCCACTAGGCACCAGGGATTTTGTTTTGTGTGTAATGGATGCGACATGGTTGCTTCCAAGGGGGTAAAATTTGGTTAATGTTTTTTCTGCCCCTCCTGGGGACAGATCTGCCCCTTTTTTTGGCCTTTCTGTCCTAGGCGGGAAGGGGGGAGGCAGAAAACCCTACTAGGCACCAGGGATTTATTTCTTTTGCAAGGGGGGCACATTTCTGTCTGCTGTTTTCTGCCCCACCTGGGAGACAGATCGGCCTGGCAGACAACCTCACCCGATCCCTTGGGCAAGATCACCCCTCATTTTTCTCAGCCCTATTTGAAGGCCCATCTGGCAGATTGACCATTTGGGTAGTGACATAGCGTGTTATAATGTTAATTGTTTTATTTCTTGTGAATTGCCAATGTAATGCTTTATTTCTCCCTTTTTGTTTTAGTTCAAGGCTTTTACTCTTTAGACTGTTCCAGGTTGCGGTTTCGTTACTGGTGGTTCTGCTGTTTATGTAGTTGCATGTGTTTGGTAAGAGACTTTTTTTTGTACAATGTAAATGAGTTTCATTTCTCTGCATGAATGTGTTTTTTGCAAATGGTGTAATAATAGCAGTATGTTTGGCTTCTGTTTTGAGTGTCAAAAACTTTTTGCATTTGTGCTCGATGTGTATTTTGCTGTCTTGTGAGTAATTGGTTTTGTTTTTTTCATTCTAGTGGGATATCGTTGGTTTTTGCTGTGTCTCTGCAGAGTAGGTGCTGGTGAGTGTAGCTGTCTCTTGCAAGTGAATCGTATAGTTTTTGAGTATATAGATCTTTGTGATAAAGGCACAAATTCTTTTTACTTACTTATTTTGCACAGTGTTGGTTGTTGTTGACTTGTTTGTGCAGTCTCCTTTCTTAGTAAGGATAATGGCTAGCCGCAGGATTACTGCTCAGCAGGTTGTTGGTATGCTTTTTGAGTCTTCCTCTGGCCATGGTTCAGAGACTGACTCTGCATCTGAGGCAGAGGAGGGAGTGGAAGATTCAGGCAGTGAGTTTTCTCTCCACATGGAATCATCAGATGATGAATCTACTCTCAGTGCGGATGAAGCTACTCTTACTGCGGATGAAGCTACTCTTAGTGCGGATGAAGTGCCTGTTTTAGAGGAGGACATTGATGTGCTGATAGTGCAGCAAGAGGCATCTGGGCTGCAGCCTGGGGCTGCAAGGCTTCCCGTTGGAAGTGCTGACCTCTGGGTTGCCCCCGGCATGGTGCAGCCGGCATTGCCAGACTTTACTGGTGTTCCAGGATGTAGAGTGAATACTGAAAACTTCTTTGCCAATAAAGTTTTTTCAGTTGTTTATGGACGATGTATTTTTGGCAGAGATTGTTGAGCAGACTCATTTGTATGCCGAACAGTTTTTGAGGGACAACAGTGCCAGCCTTAGGCCCCACTCTAGAGCTACCCGGTGGACTCCCACAAATCTGGAAGAGATGAAGAAGTTCTTGGGTTGAACTTTTTTGATGGGCTTGTTAAGGAAGCCATCAATGTCTTCATATTGGTCTACTAGTCCCTTGATGGCAACGGCTATATTTCCGGCAGTCATGAGTCGTGATTGGTATTTGCTTCTACTTCGGATACTGCATTTTGTCGATAATGGTTTAGCGTTGCCACGAGATCACCCTGATTGTGACCGTATTTTTAAGATTCGGCCTGTCATTGATCACTTTGTAGATCGATTTTCTGAGATCTATGCTCCAGGAAAGAAATAGCAGTGGATGAGTCTTTGGTCTTGTTCAAGGACCGCTTGGTTTTTAGGCAATACATTCCTAGTAAGAGGGCACGCTATGGAATTAAGCGGTATATGCTGTGTGACAGTAGGACTGGATATGTCTCTAATTTCAGGATGTACACCGGTAAGGAATCCAGGAATAACCCCCCTGGTTGTCCGTCCACTTTTGGAGTGACTGAGAAAATTGTGTGGGAACTTGGTAGAGGACGTTTTAACAAAGGTCACCATTTATATGTAGATAACTTCTACACTGGTGTGCGGTTGTTCAGGGAATTGGCCAAAGTGGACACTGTTGCTTGTGGCACAATCCGCTCTAAACGTAAAGGTTTCCCAAAAGAACTTGTTTGTCAAAAGCTTGTGCGGGGCCAGTGCAGTGCGTTGCGTTGCGAGGAACTTCTAGCTGTGAAGTTTTCAGACAGGAGAGATGTCTACATGCTGACTACCATCCATGATGAAAGCCCTTCACCTGTGACTGTTTGGGGTCAGGTTGCTGAAGCGCGCAAACCTGTGTGCATTTTAGACTATAATAGGCACATGGGTGGTGTTGATAGAGTAGATCAGAGGTTGGAACCTTACACTGCTCTTCGCAAGGCTTACATTTGGTATAAGAAGTTGGCGATCCATCTTTTCCACTTGGCAACCTTTAATGCTTTTGTTGTATTCAAGGATTGTTGTCCTGAGTCAAAGATGACTTTTGCTAAGTTTCAGGAGTCTGTAATAGGCAGCCTTGTTGTAGTGGAACAGGGAAGTGTTCCTAGAGTTGGAGTGGTGGAGGATGTGGCTAGATTGAAAGATCGCCACTTTCCTGATCACATTCCTCCCACACCCTCCAAAGACTTTCCCAGTAGGAGATGTAGAGTCTGTTGGCGAAGAGGTACGCGGAAGGAGACTCGTATGTACTGCCCCGAGTGTCCTAACCCTGCGCTGTGTGTGCCTGCTTGTTTTAGAATGTACCACACGCAAAAGAATTTTTGGGAGCATCCATGAGTGGTAAAGTGAACTGCCTGGTCTCTATTTTTTTATATTTTTTGTTCAGTTTCAAGGTTGGCATTTGTGCAATGTATTTAGTTTCAGATTTTGTGTTAGTAGATTTTTATCTATTTGCAATTTGTTTGTGTTTTCTTTTTTGTATAAAAAAAATCCTAAATGTGATGGCGATGTGGGTAGGCTGGCGCTTGGCTGGCGGTGTGCATGGACTGGCGTTGGCTGGCGGTGTGTGTGGACTGGTGCTTGGCTGGCGGTGTGCGTGGACTGGTGCTTGGCTGGCGGTGTGCGTGGACTGGCGCTTGGCTGGCGGTGTGCATGGACTGGTGCTTGGCTGGCGGTGTGCGTGGACTGACGCTTGGCTGGCGGTGTACGTGGACTGGCGCTCGGCTGGCAGTGTGCGTGGACTGGTGCTCGACTGGTGGTGTGCGTGGACTGGCGCTTGGCTGGTGGTGTGTGAGTAGTGACTTGCTGCTGGTCACTACACACACTGCTAGCCAAATGCCACTCCACGCAATCCGTGAGCTGGTGTGGTTGCTGTGTCAGGAATGTGGGCGTGTGAAAGTGATGGGCCCTTGAATGGCACTGTCTGCTGGTGTGAGTGTTGTAGTGTGCTGGGCCCGCGGCTGGCGGTGTGAAAGATTTCGTATGTGTCACACATATGAAAGGTGTATGAATGGCCTGTAAAGAGGTTGGTGCCTTGTCGTGGCTTTACAGCTCACGAGCTGTGAGTCAATGGTTCAGTTTTTCGTCCTTTCAATTATTAACAGTTCATTTCATTTTTGTGAAATCTCTTGTTAATACAACTGTATATACTGAACCATCACTCACCCTCGTGCCAAATCCAACCAGTATGTATGTGTGCTTGAGGAATAGGTGGTTGTGTAGAAATATTTGTCTTTTCTGTCTTACTCAAGCAGGGTGTACCTTGTCCCTTTTTGTGAATGTTGTAATGTGTTGGTTTCGTGCCTGGTGGTGTGAATGGTCTTGTGTGTATCACGTATGAAGGGTGTGTGAATGGCCTGTAAAGCGGTTGGGGCCTTGACGTGGCTTTACAGCTCACAAGCTGTGAGTCACTGGTTCAGTTTTTTGTCCTTTCAATTATTGACAGTGCATTTCATTTTTGTGAAATCTCTTGTTAATAACATTTTATATACTGAACCATCACTCGCCCTTGTGCCAAATCCAACCAGTATGTGTGTGTGCTTGAGGAATAGATGGCTGTGCAGTAATATTTGTCTTTTTTGTCTCTCTGCCAAGGTGTACATTCCATCTAAGAAAATCCTACCAACTGTAGATATTGTCTTAAACTAAACACCCATGGGAGTACATGGTGATGTCTCTCTTGTGGATCCCAACAAGTTATCTTACCCACAATGTCCTGCAAACCTCAAAATATGACTGTCACATTTTCCTTGCATTATTGTGCCAAAATTTTCACGCTTCAGAAAAGAAACAACACATTTCCTAACCCCCAGCATTTCTCCAAGTATCCCAATAGAAATGGTACCTCACTTGTGTGGGTGGGCCAAGTACCCGCGGCAGGGAAGGGCCCAAAACCTATTGAGGCGACATCAAAATTACCTATCACAAACCAACCTGGTTTTGCTAGGGGGATCCCATGAGTTTTTGGCCCCGGGCTCGGCGGCTGTTAGAAATGGGATTTCTGGTTGGCTAAGGCTTGCGCCAAAGCCAGGCAGAAACCACCACTCTAGTCAGGGCAAGGGAGTTACACACTGATGACAACCCCTGCTCACCCCCTTGGTAGCTTGGCACGAGCAGTCAGGCTTATCCCAGAGGCAATGTGTAAAGCAATTGCGCAACACACACACACAGCAGCAACACACTAGGCACACTATAAAAGAAACTCCACACAAGGTTATATCAAAAATAGCCTTTGTATTATCATAAACACATTAGAAACATAATCACACATTTACACTATGCCAACTGGCACTAGGCAATATTCACAGGGGATTATATACAAGACCAGGCCAATCGGGCCACGGTCGAAACCATCAGAACAGGTAAGTAAATCTAAAACACAACCAGTAACTACTGGTACCATAATGACCTAAGCATTATCGCATTAGTATTAGACACCATCCTAAAATATCATAACATGACATTAGGCAATAAATCACATTAGGCCCAAACCTTATTAGCATAAACACATTACGCCCTAGGCCTCACCAGCATAAACACATTATGCATAAACATCCTAAACATAAACACATTATGTCATTGGCATCACCAGCATAAATCACCTTACGCAAGCACATTAGGGCCTTGCGCCCTACCAACATAGACCTGACCCCCTGGCCAACTGGCTTTCGCTGGGGCTCAAATGCCCTGTGTCCCAAAATGTCAGGGCTGGCTGCCAATGCAGCAGAATCCCAAAAATGCGCAATTGCACAGGCCTAAACGTGGCAGCTGCCACTAATTGTGGTGCAGCTGTGCGGGCAAAAATGTGGGCACTGGCACTCACTGTGCCCTCTGGGCCCCTCTGAGTCCCCACTGGGATTCTCTAAATAATGATGCGCAACGTTGCAGCTGCCCACTGTCAGGTGGGGCAGCTGGGGGAAATGCCTTGGCACTATGGTGCCCTGGGAACCCTCGATCGGTCCCAACAATTGCGCCCAAACGTTGCAGCTGCCTGCGCTCTCGCAGGGCAGCTGGGAATTGCAATGGGACCACTGTGCCTCTTTGGTCCTTCTCCGGGACTTGGGGACATAACCAACAAAATTGCCCCCCTTCGTAGCAGCTGCCCGCAACTGCGGTGCAGCTGTGAAGATCGAGGAAGGCGCTGGCCACAACTGAGCCTTTGAAGCCCTACTCCGGGACTTCTACATCAAGGATTGCCTCCCACACAAAATTGGCCCCAGGGGGCTCCGCCCGGTGCACCCCTCTGTGCACCAACTGTGCCTTGGGAGCCCTAACTCGGCTCCCTCACTCTGCGGCCTCAGTTCCCACTCACCGGGCTGGTCGGGGACTCCTCAGGTCTGGGACGCAGTCTCACCAGCAGGGCTCTGGCGGGGAGCCCGTGAGGCTCCGGTCGGGCTCCTCCTCTTCAGCCTCACTCACCGGGCTCTCTCGGCGGACCAGGCCACAACGGCGGGGTGGGCTCCCGCCCGCCTCATGGTCTCACGGAGCACAGTCTCCGTTTTCTTCTTCTTCACAGGCACAAGAGCGGGGTAGGCTCCCGCCTGGATCTCCGCTGGCGCTTCCGGACACGGAGGCGGGGTAGGCTCCCGCCCTCCTTCCAGGAACAGCTCTGCCCACAACCAGGCAGCTTTGCCTGCCTTCCGGGTTTTCGCCGTTCGTAGCGGTAGCGGCGGCGGCTCCTTGTCTTTCCCTCTTTTCGGGTCGCGGTGCAATGCAAGGTGGGCACCCGCTTTTTTTCTCACAGGCAATGCGGGGTGGGCACCCGCTTTTCTCTCACAGGCAATGCGGGGTGGGCACCCGCTCTTTAAATAAAGATGATTGCGGGGTGGGCACCCGCCACAAAAGCGGCAACGTGGGGTGGGCTCCCGCTGTCAACGGGCATCCAAAACGCGTGGTAGGCTCCCGCTCCCCACGCTATGCAGGGGAAGCTCCAGGTCGCAGTCCAGTGCTGCAAGTCCACAATAGAAGAACTTCACGAGGCGCTAGGTCCTGGGTAAAGATCAGGGGGCACAAGGCTGGGCTCAGGCAGGCCAGCACACAGGGCCCTCCAGCAGGGAGGCAGTCCCTCGTGGCGGTTCTTCCTGGAGCCCAGCAGCAGCAGCCCCCAGCATCAGAACAAGCACTGCTCTCCTTCATGGGGTCACAGCCCCTATATTTATATTACAGATTCCCTTTGTTTGTCTGCCCTGGCACAGGGCTTGGTGGAACCAGTTGCAACTGGTTCTGGAGCACTTTGTTGACAAGGCTCCTCTTACCCTTTGTCAGGTGGGGGCTCGTCATCAGACACACCACAGGGGGGCGGAGCCAGCATTCACATAGGCAGGCACAATCCTATTCAGGGTCAGGGGACTACTCCTCCCACTACTCCAAATGCAGATGTCCCATTCAGCCTAGTGCTGACTCACCCTGCCCCTCCTGGAGCCACACACACCTCCCAGCCCCTGTCACTCAAAAGCCAGACATGCAATTCACATCAGGCAGGCAGGCAGGCAGACATATAGCACACAGAAATGCCAACTTCTAAAAGTGGCATTTCTAAAATAGTTATAATAAATCTGCGCACACCATTGCGTAGCATTTATTATTACTATTTCAAACATACCAAACTTGACCACGCTGCTCCTCTCATATCAGGAATTACCACTGAAACACTTATCAGGGAATCCCCAATGCATTCCTATGGGAGGGCAGCCCCACAGTAGTGAGAAACCAAAATGGCTGTTTGTCACTACCAGGACATGTCACACACTTAAGGTACATGTCCTATCTTTTACTCACAACGCACCCTGCCCATAGGGCTAGCTAGGGCCTACCTTAGGGGTGACTGACATGTAGTAAAAGGGGGGCCACGGACATGGCACACACTTTAGGTGCCATGTCACTGCGGCAGTAACACTGCGCACACAGGCCCTGCAATGGCAGAGGCCTGAGATAGGTTTGAAAGGCTACTTTGGTGGGTGGCGCAATCAGCGCTACAAGCCCACCAGTAGCATTTAATTTACCAGCCCTGGGTATATGGGATACCACTTTACAAGGGACTGACAGTTAAATTAAATAGGCCAAACAGGTGTAGACCAATCTTACCATATTTAACACAGAGAGCACACGCACTTTACACTGGACAGCAGTGCTAAAGTGCCCGGAGTCCTAAAACCACCAACACCATGTCAGAAAAAAGGCTAGGAGAAAGGCAAAAAAAAGGTTTAGGGATGACCCTGCAAAAAAAAGGCCAAGTCCAACAGCGGCCATCTAGGGAAACCTACCAAACCCATACCTTTCTGAAAACTAGACACCCGGGGGAGTCCAGCGAGGTATGGCTTGCGTGGGTCCCCCAACATTCTCCTACCCAGAATCCCCTGTAAACCTCAAATTTAGCTGAAATTCTCAAATTTGTGTGGGAAAAATCTGGAATCTGCGTGGATCCACAAATTTCCTCCCACCCAGCATTCCCCCAGGTCTCCCGATAAAAATGGCATCTCACTCGTGTGGGTGGGTCAAGGACCCGCGACAGGGAAGTGCCCAAAACCTATTGAGGCAACATCAAAATTACCTATCAAAAACCAACCTGGTTTTGCAAGGGGGGTCCCATGAGTTTTTGGCTCCGGGCTCGGCGGCCATCTAGGGAAACCTACCAAACCCACACATTTCTGAAAACTAGACACCCGGGGGAGTCCAGCAAGGTATGGCTTGCATGGGTCCCCCAACGTTTTCCTACCCAGAATCTCCTGCAAACCTCAAATTTAGCTTAAAAAATCACTTTTTTCTCAAATTTCTGTGTGGGAAAGTTCTGGAATCAGCGTGGATCCACAAATTTCCTCCCACCCAGCGTTCCCCCAGGTCTCCCGATAAAAATGGTACCTCACTCGTGTGGGTGGGTCAAGGACCCGCGACAGGCAAGGGCCCAAAACCTATTGAAGCGACATCAAAATTACCTATCACAAACCAACCTGGTTTTGCAAGGGCGGTCCCATAAGTTTTTGGCCCCGGGCTCGGCGGCCATCTAGGGAAACCTACCAAACCCACACATTTCTGAAAACTAGACACCCGGGGGAGTCCAGCGAGGTATGGATTGCGTGGGTCCCCCAACGTTTTCCTACCCAGAATCCCCTGCAAACCTCAAATTTAACTGACAAAATCACTTTTTTCTCAGATTTCTGTGTGGGAAAGTTCTGGAATCAGCGTGGATCCACAAATTTCCTCCCACCCAGCGTTCCCCCAGGTCTCCAGATAAAAATGGTACCTCACTCGTGTGGGTGGGTCAAGGACCCGCGACAGGCAAGGGCCAAAACCTATTGAGGCGACATCAAAATTACCTATCACAAACCAACCTGGCTTTGCAAGGGGGGTCCCATGAGATTTTGGCCCCGGGCTCGGCGGCCAACTAGGGAAACCTACAAAACCCACACATTTCTAAAAACTAGACACCCGGGGGAGTCCAGCGAGGTATGGCTTGCATGGGTCCCCCAACGTTTTCCTAACCAGAATCCCCTGCAAACCTCAAATTTAACTGACAAAATCACTTTTTTCTCAAATTTCTGTGTGGGAAAGTTCTGGAATCTGCGTGGATCCACAAATTTCCTCCCATCCAGCGTTCCCCCAGGTCTACCGATAAAAATGGTACCTTGAAGGATCTACACAAATGACCCCTTGCTGAATTCAGAATTTTGTCTACTTTTCTAAAATGTATAGCTTTCCAGGATCCAATATTGCTTTCATACCATTAACTGGAAGAAGGTTGAAAGCACAAAAAATAGCAAAAATAGGCTATGTCCCAGAAAAATTCCAAAACTGTGTAAAAAATGTTGGTTTTCTGACAAAAGTCTGCTTGTCCCTGAAAGCTGGGAAGATGGTGATTTCAGCACCACAGCCCCTTTGTTGATACCATTTGCAGGGAAAAAAACAGTCGCTTTCATCTGTAGCCCTTTTTTCCCATTTAAAAAACAAAAATTAGCTGTATTTTGGCTAATTTCTGGGTCCCCTCCAGGGGAATCCACAAACCCAGGGTACCTTTAGAATCCACATGAAGTTGGAAGAAAAGAACGCAAATTTGGGGTGGATACCTTATGTGGTCCAAATGTTACAGGGGCCTAAGCGCGAACTACCCCAAATAGCCCAAAAAAGGCTTAGCACAGGGGGGGGGAAGGCCTAGCAGCGAAGGGGTTGGGGCATGCAAAGTAATTGCATGTGTGGTTCCATCATACAACCCCAGGAAATCATGCAAACACCAATTACGTTCCATCCAATAATCTTGAAGCAAATGTTGCAATACAGAAGCCATGTCTAAATGCAACTGATGTAAAAACCGTAAGCTCGCATCATATCACCCGATCACATGTACCAGCAACACTGAAGATAAAGATGTCAATATGTGCGCGCCATCCTAGCAAGGTAACCCTGTTTATAAGTAAGCACGACTCACCTGACTACACTCTACAAATAAAAAATCATTAGAAGAAGGCCATAGAGGGCCTTACTTTGTTTCAGATAATTAAAAAAGGGGATGCAATAACAAGGTAAGACTATACTCCTTGATTCCTACTCAACTTTAAATCCAGTTACTGGACAATAGATGGTCTAAAACCAAACCTCGCTCTCATTTAATCCCGATTCTGCACTGTTGAGATAAACGAACCAGATCTTTTGTCTTGACAGTTTTTTACCCACTAGATTCCCACCTGTTAGAAATGGGGGTCTCTAGTTGGCAGAGGTAGGTACCTTTGTCCTAATAGGGACCCTTCTTCCTAGTCGGGATAAGGGAGTTACACTCCTAAAATAACCCCTGCTCACCCCCTTGGTAGCTTGGCATGAGCAGTCAGGCTTATCTTAGAGGCAGTGTGTAAAGCAGTTGCACATAACCAACAGTAATACAGTGTAAGCACTACAAAAGGACACCACACCAGTTTAGAAAAATATCCAATATTTTTATATACTGAAGACAAGACCAAAAACGGTAAAAATTCACAATACAGTACTTAGAAATCTTCAGTTATCAAAATAACCTTGAAATAAAGTTCCTTGAAGTTGATAGCTCCATCTGGGGCTATAAGGGCGTCGTGAACAAACAAACCCAAACAGTTCTAACTGACCGCGGCGTCGCAGGCCAGCTATGGTGAGGGGGAGACCCGCAAAACAGTACCTTTAGAAATGCAGGGCGCCAACGACCTCTCGTTGAGCTTCCGCAAGCACGGCGTCTGCAGGCGTCGGTTCCGGAGATTGGTGCAAGAGTCGTTGGGCCCTCGAAGTAACACGCGTTGCAGATCGAACTCCTTGCGGTTGAAGTAAGGAGCGCTGGCGTCGGCAGGCGTCGGGTGCTGCGGTGCGAAGTGCAGTGGCGCGGCGTACGATGCCCTCAGGTCGTGGTGCGAGCAACGGCTCGGTGGCAGCGTCAAATGGCGTCATCGGTGAGACCAGGGTCGCGGTGCAAAGTGATGCGGTGCTCGTCGCGGTGCTGGCAGGTCACGGTGCAAGCAGCGGCGTCGTCGTTGCTGAAGCACTGTCGTCAGCTGACGAACTGGAGTCGATGGCGCCAGCGTCGGTAGGCCAAGGCTGCGGTGCGGGATGAGGGCGGTGCGTCGTGCAACTTTACGAGCAGTGCCCTCGAATCACAGTGCAAGCAGCGGGGTCGATTTCGGTGTGCAGCGGCAGCGTCTGGGATACCAAGGCGGCGTCATGAAGCGAGGCGGTGTGGAGTGTGGTGCCCACAGGTTGCAGTGCAAGCAGCGGCTCAGTGACGGCGTCAGATGGCGTCATCAGTGAGACCAGGGTCGCGGTGCAGCGTTGCGGCGGTGCCCTCTGTGGTGCCTTCAGGACACGGAGTCGGCAGCGGCGTCATAGATGGCGTCGGGTTGCTTTTTCTTCTGTTGCAGCACAAAACACACAGTCCCCAGTGCTGAGGGCAGAAGAACTTGAAGTCTTTGCTGTTCCTGAGACTTCTTGTACAGGGGTCAAGCTCTACCTCAAGCCCTTGGAGATACTCAAAGAAAGAAGTTGCAGAAAGTTCAGTCCAGTCCTTTCACTGCCCAAGACAGAAGCAGCCACTGTTGGCCAACACAGCAAAGCACTCAGCAAAGTGGTAGTTCCTCCTCACAGCTTCTCCAGCTCTTCTTCTTGGCAGTCTTCATGGTCCAAAAGAGTTTTAAAGTTCAGGGGTTTGGGCCCCACTTTTTATAGCCCAAAATCCTATGTCCTCTCAGGCAGAGAGTGTCTGTGCCCAGCCAGAACCAGTTGTGCCCTCTCTGGTGTAGCTTCCTGGCAGGAGGTGGAGACGGCATTGTCAGAGGCAGACCAGGCCCATCCAGGTGAAAGGAAATCTCCTCCCCCCACTCTAAATTCAGCCCAGGTCTATTCAGCCCTTTCCTGACCCACTTAGACTATCTCGAGCCACTGCTCCTCCCCAGCCCCTGTCATCCAAAACCCAGACAGCCAATCCAGAACCCCAGCAGAGGCCTACTGGATGGCTGAGCAAGAAAATACCTACTTTCTAAAAGTGGTATTTTCAAACACAGAATGTAAAAATCACCTTCACTAAAAGATGCATCTTTAGATTCTGAGTTCAGGCATACTAAACTTTATTTTTCTACCTAGTTCCTAGGGCCAGTTATGCTTATAAGATGTTATAAACAAACTCCCCATTCTGCCCTATGGGAACAGGTAGCCTTGCAATAGTGAAAAACTAAATTGGCAGTAATTCACTATCAGGACATGCAACACACACCAGGGCTTGTCCTACCTTTCACATGCACTGCACCCTGCCCACAGGGGTACCTTGGGCCTACCTTAGGGGTGACTGATATGTAAGAAAAGGGAAGGTTAGGGCCTGGCAAGTGAGTACACTTGCCAAGTTGACATGGCAGTCCCAGACTGCACACAGGCTCTGCAATGGCAGACCAGAGTTACATTTACAGGCTGTTTGTGTGGGTGGCACAATCCAGTGCTGCAGCCCACTAACAGCATTTGATTTACAGGCCCTGGCACACTCAGCGCACTTTACTAGGGACTGACAAGTAAATCAAATATGCCAATCATGGAAACACCAATCCATAACACAGTTTACAACAGGAGCACTTGCACTTTAACACTGATCAGCAGTGAGAAAGTGCACAGAGACATTAAACCAGCAAAAACAGAGTCAAAACCGGGAGGTCAGAAGGCAAAAACTCAGGGGAGACTCGCCAAAAGATGCCTAGTCTAACACATGTCCCCTCCAGCTGAAAGTAGGGAGAACTACCCAACCTCCTGGGAGTTCTCTTCACTAAGGCATAAGAACCTGGACAGACCATCTGCATTGGCGTGTTCTGTGCCAGGGCGGTGTTCCACCATAAAGTCCATTCCCTGTAGGGAGATGGACCCCCCCAACAGTTTTGGATTCTCACCCCTCATTTGCATCAACCATCTGAGAGGCCTGTGGTCCGTCTGAACCCGGAAGTGAGTCCCAAACAGGTAGGGCCTCAGCTTCCTCAGTGCCCAGACCACAGCAAAAGCTTCCCTTTCTATGGCACTCCACCTCTGTTCCCTGGGGAGTAGTCTCCTGCTAAGGAAGACTATAGGCTGGTCTAGGCCCTCTTCGTTCAGTTGTGAGAGCACTGCATACTTGGATATGAAATTGGTCCCCCTGTCAGAAACCACCTCTCTGGGGAACCCCACGTGGGAAAAGATCCCCATTAACGCCCGGCCCACCACTGACGCCATCGTTGTCCTGAGAGGGATTGCCTCCGGGTACCGGGTGGCATGGTTCACCAAGACCAGGATGCACCTGTTGCCCATGGCTGGCTTGGGATCCAGTGGCCCCACAATGCCCATCCCTACCCTTTCAAAGGGTGTTCCAACAACTGGAAAAGGTTGGAGAGGAGCTTTGACCTTCCTCCCACTCTTACCACTTGCCTGGCAAGTTTGGCAAGACCTACAATGTCCATCCGACTGCCTTCGCATTTGGGGCCAGAAGTGGGTGACAAGCCTGTCAAAGGTCTTGTCCCGCCCCAAATGTCCTGCCAAAGGCACGTCATGAGCCAGACCCAGTAGGAAGGTCCTAAAGAGCTGGGGTACCACCAGCACATGGGCTGACCCAGGCTAAGCAACCTTAGGCTCACTATACAGGAGACCATTCTCCCAGTAGATCCAATGTGATCCAGACTGATCACCAGCTGCCTGGTCTGCAGCCTGCCGCCGCAGACCCTCCAGAGAAGGGCACTCTTTCTGCTCCCTGCAGAATTCTTCCCTGGTGGGACTCCCTTCTTGCTGCCAATGGGTCAGCTCAGAGATGTCCCCCAGTTCAGCTACCTGCTCCCCTGTAGGCACCAGGGCGTCCCCCTCAAGGTCCGCCACCTCCCTGTACGTGGGAACTTCAGGGGTCGGTTTCCCGCGCCCCCTGCCCTTTCTCTTGGCAGGGACCTGGGCCACTGTTTCAGGCTCCAGTTCCTTCTGATCACCCTTTCTGGCCGCCATTGACCGAGTGGACACGCATGCCCACTCTGGCAACCCAAGCATCTCCAAGTGAGACCTGAGCTCAACATCCTTCCACAAGGACTGGTCCAGGTTGTTACCTAGCAGACAATCTACAGGCATAGGGCTCACAACCACCCTCAAGGGACCTGAGACCCCCCCCCCATTCAAAGGGAACCTGTGGCACCATACACTGGCACTCTGAGATATCCACAGCAACTACTTGGTGGAATGCCCCTGGGACTACCTGCTCTTCAGAGACCAGGTGACACCGGACTGAGGTCACACTGGCTCCAGGAACTCTGAGAGCCTCTACCCTTTTCCCATTGATGGTCACCCAGGTGCTGTATTTCTTGGTGTTACCGGGCACCTGGTTTCCTGGGACCATCTCACTGTCCCCTAGTGAGACGAGGGTCATTTCTGCATGATCCCCACCCTCCTGTGGACACCCCTCCTCCCCAAGCACTACACTAGCCAACACCTTGGACTGCCCACTGGTGGGTGGCTGTGCCCTCTTGGGACACTTGGGGTCCCCGTTCAAGTGACCCACCTGGTCACATGCAAAACACTTGCGGGGGCCAGTCTCAGCAGGCTTTCCTGAAGAGACCACTGCTATCTTATCTCCTGGGAGATGGGAACCTTTACCCTGGGTGTTAGTTTGGGGCCCTTTAGAGAACTCCTGTGCTTTACCCTTGTCCCCCCCAATTTTCTGCTGGGGACCCTGCCCACCTTTGGCTGAGTCGCCCCCAAATGCTTTCTTGTGGACCCGGGTACTCACCCAGCGGTCCGCCTCCATAGCAAGCTGCCTGGGGTCAGTTAGCTTACTATCAACCAAGTGCTGGCGCAGATCTGCAAAACATAGACTAGACAAGTGCTCCCATGCAATCAAATTGTAGAGCCCTTGAAAATCTGTTACATTACTGCCCTTCACCCAGCCATCCAGCGACCTGCAGAACGAATCTACACATTCCAACCAAGTGTTGGCATCAGACTTTTTACTGGACCTAAACTGATCCTTGTAATTTTCAGGAGTGAGCCCATACCTAGTGAGGAGAGCGTCCTTCATGTCAGCGTAGGTGAGGTTCTGCCCCTTACCCAAAGCTATCAGGGTATCCCTTGCTTCCTCTGGAAAGAGAGGCCATAACCCTGCCCCCAATTCCTTTCAGGGACCCCATTCATGTGAATGGACGACTTGTACCCTTGAAACCACCTCTGTATGCCATCCCCCTTCTTGTACTCTTTACCTACATTCTTGCTGATGTGCACAATCCTATCTGCCTGCACTGAAGAGTTGCTGCCACCATCCGTGCTGGATTTTCTCCTCAATTCCAGCTCCTTGATCCCACGCTCATGGTCTAATACCATCCTTTGTGACTCCATCTTGAGCCTCTCAAGCTCTATCTCATGTTTCCTAGCTTCCCTTCTGTCCTCCAGCTCTTCTGGGGACAAACCACTGCTACCTGGCCTGGAGGGCCCCCCCCCAACAGCACATCTTCCCTAGGAGTGGGCTCCTCTGCCCCCCCACTAAGATCTCCAGACTGCTCGCTGGCATGCCTGGCTGCTACCCAGGCCCTCAGCACCTTTTGTAGCTCCTCCTTCCTGGTGAGGCCTCTGACTTGGACCTTTAGGTTTTTACAAATAGCCTTCAACTCCTTGACGCTGTAGGCTTCCAACCTGTCCTCCTCAAAGGCCACCTCCATGGATGCAAGTGATGATGCTGCTGTGTCAGGCATGATGCAGTAGGAAGTTAAAGATCCAAAACGATAGGATCACAAAAATAGACCAAAAAAACAGTATGTGGCACGTTATGGTCTGCGATATGGTAGTAGTGCCCACCAATCACTGTAAGTCAAGTGCAAACACAGGTCCTATCCTCACCGCTGACAACCAATGTTAGAAATGGGGGTCTCTAGTTGGCAGAGGTAGGTACCTTTCTCCAAATAGGGACCCTTCTTCCTACTCAGGATAAGGGAGTTACACTCCTAAAATAACCCCTGCTCATCCCCTTGGTAGCTTAGCACAAGCAGTCAGGCTTATCTTAGAGGCAGTGTGTAAAGCAGTTGCATATAACCAACAGTAATACAGTGTAAGCACTACAAAAGGACACCACACCAGTTTAGAAAAATATCCAATATTTTTAAATACTTAAGACAAGACCAAAATCGGTAAAAAATCCACAATACAGTACTTAGAAATCTTCAGTTATCAAAATAACCTTGAAATAAAGTTCCTTGAAGTTGATAGCTCCGTCTGGGGCTATCACGGCATCGTGAACAAACAAATCCAAACAGTTCTGACTGACCGCGGCGTCGTGGGCCAGCTACGGTGTCGGGGAGACCCGTAAAACAGTACCTTTAGAAATGCATGGCGTCGGCGACCTCTCGTTGAGCTTCCGCAAGCACGGCGTCCGCAGGCGTCAGTTCCGGAGATCGGTGCAGGAGTCGTTGGGCCCTCAAATTCACACACGTTGCAGATCGACCTCCTTGCGGTTGAAGTCAGGAGCGCTGGCGTCGCCAGGCATCGGGTGCTGCGGTGCGAAGTGCAGTGGTGCGGCGTGCGATGCCCTCAGGTTGTGGTGCGAGCAGCGGCTCGGTGGCGGCGTCAGATGGCGTCGTCTGTGAGACCAGGGTCGCGGTGTGAAGTGATGCGGAGCTCGTCGCGGTGCTGGCAGGTCACGGTGCAAGCAGCGGCGGCGTCACTGCTGAAGCACTGTTGTCAGCTGATGAACTGGAGTCAATGGCGCCGGCAGGCCAAGGCTGCGGTGCGGGATGAGGGTGGTGCGTTGTGTAACTTTACGAGCGGTACCCTTAAACCACGGTGCAAGAAGCGGCGTTGATTTTGGCGTGCAGCGGTGTTGTCGGGGATACCAAGGCGGCGTCGTGAAGTGAGGCGGTACGGAGTGCGGTGCCCACAGGTCGCGGTGCGAGCAGCGGCTCAGTGGTGGCGTCAGATGGCGCCGTCGGTGAGACCAGGGTCGCGGTGCGGCATTGCAGCAGTGCCATCTGCGGTGCCTTCAGGACACGGAGTCAGCAGCGGCGTCGTAGACGGCATCGGGTTGCTTTTTCTTCTGTTACAGCACAAAACACACAGTCCCCAGTGCTGAGGGGAGAAGAACTTGAAGTCTTTGCTGTTCCTGAGACTTCTTGAAGAAGAGTCAAGCTCTACCTCAAGCCCTTGTAGATACTCAAAGAAAGAAGTTGCAGAAAGTTCAGTCCAGTCCTTTCACTGCCCAAGTCAGAAGCATCCACTGTAGGCTAACACAGCAAAGCACTCAGCAAAGTGGTAGTTCCACCTCACAGCTTCTCCAGCTCTTCTTCTTGGCAGTCTTCTTGGTCCAAAAGAGTTCTAAAGTTCAGGGGTTTGGGCCCCACTTTTTATAGCCCAAAATCCTTTGTCCTCTCAGGCAGAGAGTGTCTGTGCCCAGCCAGAACCAGTTCTGCCCTCTCTGGTGTGGCTTCCTGGCAGGAGGTATAGACGGCATTGTCAGAGGCAGACCAGGCCCATTCAGGTGAAAGGAAATCTCCTCCCCCTACTCTAAATGCAGCCCAGGTCTATTCAGCCCTTTCCTGACCCACCTAGACTATCTGGAGCCACTGCTCCTCCCCAGCCCCTGTCACCCAAAACCCAGACAGTTAATCCACAACCCCAGCAGAGGCCTACTGGATGGCTGAGCAAGAAAATACCTACTTTCTAAAAGTGATATTTTCAAACACAGAATGTAAAAAATCACCTTCACTAAAAGATGCATCTTTAGATTCTGAGTTCAGGCATACTAAACTTTATTTTTCTACCTAGTTCCTAGGGCCAGTTATGCTTATAAGATGTTATAAACAAACTCCCCATTCTGTCCTATGGGAACAGGTAGCCTTGCAATAGTGAAAAACGAAATTGGCAGTAATTCACTATCAGGACATGCCACACACACCAGGGCATGTCCTACCTTTCACATACACTGCACACTGCCCACAGGGGTACCTTGGGCCTACGTTAGGGGTGACTGATATGTAAGAAAAGGGAAGGTTAGGGCCTGGCAAGTGAGTACACTTGCCAAGTCGACATGGCAGTCCCAGACTGCACACAGGCTCTGCAATGGCAGGCCAGAGTTACATTTACAGGCTGTTTGGGTGGGTGGCACAATCTAGTGCTGCAGCCCACTAACAGCATTTGATTTACAGGCCCTGGCACACTCAGCGCACTTTACTAGGGACTGACAAGTAAATCAAATATGCCAATCATGGAAACACCAATCCATAACACAGTTTACAACAGGAGCACTTGCACTTTAACACTGATCAGCAGTGAAAAAGTGCGCAGAGACATTAAACCAGGAAAAACAGAGTCAAAACCGGGAGGTCAGAAAGCAAAAACTCAGGGGAGACACGCCAAAATTTGTCAAGTCTAACACCACCTCACAGAATTTATAGAATCCTTTCTAGCACTCTCCATTGTAACCAATTAATTGCATGTTGGACACTTACAATATATTCCAAATGAAGGTCAGTCATTTTATATTTTCTTTTTGCTGATATGTGTGACAATAATTTGTTATCTCGTTTCTCATTTTATTTGTGCCATATACAGGAGGTGACAAGGTCATAGAATAAGTTACACCACACTAGCTATTCTATAATTGGAATGTGGGATACTCTTCAAAATCATATCTCTATATGGCAAACTGTCTCCTTCAACGGTAAACCTATAAAAGCTGCACGTTGTGCATTTGAAGTGGCCTTTCTATTTGGGTAAAGCTCAAAGGAACTGTTGTTCTTCATCTTTAATGTACTGCTTCTCACAGGAATGTAAACAATGATCCCTCAAATTTCCATTTCTTCAAAGTCCAAAGAAGAGTCAGAGGAGTCTAATATTGCTATTTATGTGTAACATGTGCCATCTAGAGTTAACCACATTTTTTATATAATTCTTGAGTATACTATAGGAAGTCATATAGGGCCATATGCATCAAGCATTTTTTGCCTTCGCAAATGGCCGATTCGCAGAATCGGCCGTTTGCGAACGCATAAAAATGCCTTTCTGATGCAGCAAACCCTATTTTGCGATTCGGTAACCTGTTACCGAATCGCAAAATGGTTTGCAATTCGCTATTAGGAAGGGGCGTGTTTATGGCGTCCCTTCCTAATACTGAATCGCATCGGTATGCATGAATGTTTTGCGACCGGAATACGGTTGCAAAACATTCGCATTTCACCACCTACTTCAAGTAGGTGGTAACCCATTCGCAAATGGGAAGGGGTCCCCAAGGGACCCCTTCCCCTTTGTGAATGTCTGTAAATGCAATTTCTAAGAGCAGGCAGTGGTCCCACGGACCACTGCCTGCTCTTAGAAAATGAAAGGAAAAGTTTTCATTTTCTCTTTGTAAAGCATTCCATTTTCCTTTAAGGAAAATGGGCTGCTTTACAAAAAAAAGATTGCTTTATTTAAAAGCAATCACGGACATGGAGTTCTGCTGACCCCAGCAGCCCACCATCCCCGTGATTTTTGAAATTCCTAGGGGGTCGCAATTTGCGACCTACCTCATTAATATTCATGAGGTAGGTCATTTGTGATCCCCTAGAAATCGCAGAAAGTGTTAAACACACTTTCATGCATTCCATTTTGCGATTTTCTAATTGCGAATCGCAAGAATTCGCAATTAGGAAATCGCAAAATGGATTGTTGATGCATCTGGCCTATAGACTCTTTCTTTTTAATCTGCCTCTCTTGGATGTTAATGTAACAATTTGCTCTTATCAGTAAGCTTGCTATGTAAATCAACACTTAACACTCCAACTCTGTGCTATATCCTAATATATAGAAAGGGGACATTCTCTTTCGATATTGCCTCTGCAAATTTGAGATTTCAATCTCCTGCATTGTCTTTCTACAAATTTTGCAGGGTATCTTGGTAAACTTTCCATACGAAGATTCTTTTTTTTCAAAATTAGCCACATGTCGATCCGCTAAACTGCTGGCAGAAATAAAACACCTAAACGTCTCCTTAATTTGATCAAATTAAAAGAATATATTCATAGCTCATAAAAATGCTATGCAGCACTATGTCTAATATTCCCATCAAAAGGTTCCTATGAGCTATCGATGTTTCCATCAATCACTGCATCCTGGGAGATTGTGGTGGGTAATGCTACTCTAGTCAAATTAGGGCTAACACTTTCATATGTAGAGCTCAAACCTAAATGGCCCCCTTTGTCTGGTGGCACTCTTGACTTCGTGCAGCTGCTCTACCTCACTCACTGAAGAGAAGTTGGTACCCATTGGTCGAAACTGCAAATGTTCCTCAAAAAATTAGCTGCTTCCTGATAGGGATCCTAAAGAAATAGGAAATAAGAAACTCCACACACTGTGGTTATGCTCGGCCTGAAGTGATTTCCTGCACTGTAGGACTCTCATCCTTGAAGGCCAGGGACGTACTGATGGAGCAAGGACTCACAATGAGACTTGCTCGTAAGCAATCTTCTCACAGTATTAATTAATTTGTACTAAAACCTTGTAATGTCTTTCATTAATAATGTGCAAACACAAAATTTTATCCAGAAGATGCTTGCCTATGTGTTTTCCACTAATAAGTAATCCTTGTCTAATCCAAAATGGCAGCTAAAGCGCGGGAACTCAACTGCGCATATGTCAACCATGTCACGTGGTATGACGTCTTACTTTGCTTGGAGGGAATCTTTTGCTTCTGCGCAGTGTATGCTAAAATGGCTGCTTAATGTTCTCACATGCTAAAGCTTTCGCATTGCTGCAATTAATAATGTGGTATTCTAACGCTACTAATGCGGGATAGACATTTATAAATAAATGGGAGTAGAGTAGAGGTAGGTGGTATACAGTGAAAACATTTATTTTTGATTTTAAAATGTTTCTTCTTTGATTTTCTATTAGTTCATAAAGTGGGCCTGGGTTGACTAAACGGCAGCTCAAGAAACCACGTGATTGCGCATGCGCCCTGAAAACCAACAAGGAAAGCGATGAAGTCAACTTGGAAGATGTCCAAGGACATGACCCGCTGATCACCTTCACAGTCCATCTGAGATGTCCTACAAGATGATACATATTGTATACACTTTGTATTAAAAATTGTCGTGAGACGGGTGGGAAATAAAGCAAATGTATTAATTGAGAGGGGCTGTATTTTAAAACAATGGGCTTAAAGAAATTGAACTAAATTGACATGGTGTGAGGATCAACCGCCGTCCCTGTCCAATCAGAAGTAGTGGGCCCATAATTTTGAAACATTAATGGGAGGTACCTGGGTGTAGAAGGGTATAATAGATATAGAATTAGCTAATTAGTTAGTGCAGAGCGTTGAGGCTGTCAGCTTTGAGGACCACAGAACGAGCTGATCGATTGCAGACTGAACCGCTGTCCAAAGAGGTCCTGAGGTGGGGAGGCGGATTCCATTAGAAAGAAGACACGGAAGAATCGAGGAGGAACGAAGTGTCAGAGAGGGGAACGACGCAGGCGTCGTTGGTAGAGAGGTCACCTGTCCTGTCTTGAACCTGGTCCGGAGGTCTTTGGTCTTCATCTTTCTTGGGACCCTTTCCAACTCCTTGGCCAAGGGGTTTCGCTCTCACACTTTTAAGTAACTATAAAAGCGTAATCTTTAGATTGTACTGCTGTCTCTATCTTCTCCTTTCTGAGAGACCGTCATTTATGATTAATAGGTGATTATATAGTGTGCTTCCTCCTTGATATGCGATTAAGTGCCATGTGGCTTGTATTTTACTCTGCTAAATATTTTAGATAAACATTTTAAAACTTCCTGAGTCAGTGGTTATTTCAGGTGTTTTATGAAATTGTATTTGTATGATCTCATTTTATCCCCAATTATCAAAGGTCCATTGGTAAGTCATTACTCTTCAATCAGAAAAGGTACTTGGTAGCAGGGATTTTGATAAAGAGTACAACTGATTCCCACCAGCGGTGATTATTAGTTAGCATGAATGAATGGGCCCAGGTGAGTATTTTGTGTATGAATGCTTGTTGCTAATAACCCGCTGGATCAGTTTTCTGGCTAGCAGAGGACGGTTATACTTTGTTAATTGGGTAATGAGAATTTTTATGAACTAACATCCGTTTTAAAAGTTTTGTTTTATGTTGTCTAGAATCCCCGGGGAATTTGAATAGCGGATGGTAAGTGGAAGCCATACTGCAGTGAGGTTATCTGTCAGGCAGAAATAGTACTGAAAAGTTAAGCAGGGCTATCAGTACTTGTTAGGGACTCTGTGCATGTGAGTGACAGCAAAAGAATACGCTGGTGAAAATTTGATGTAATATCACCTAGAAAGGGTAACATTGAAGGAGTAGCAGGTATTTCCGAAGCTTATGTGAAGAGTAAACGGAAGGTTTTACTCGTAGTGTATGCTTAGTAAACGGAAGGGTTTTACTAAGTGTGAGAAAAACTATCTTTTCCAATTTAGAGAAACTGGCACGATAGCGAATGTTTTATGTTGTTACTGAATTTTATTAAGAAGCGTTAAGAAAATAAGGTTTTGCGTACGATTTTTGTAAAGGGAGGGTCAGCTGTCGGAGTAGAAGCTGACGTCACAAACGCCGCACTGGGATTGGTCGACACAGCAGGCGTGGAGCGAGCTTGTAAAGGACGGGTTAGTAGTCAGGAGTAATACTGACGTCACAGGTGCCGTGCTGGGATTGGTTGAAACAGCGAGGGACAGAGAAGCGCAGATTGTAAAGGAGGGGTCATCAGACAGACGTCACAGAAAAGCCACGCTAGGATTGGTCCTAGACAAATGTTAGCTGGAATTTGATTGGTTGTCAGCATAGAAGTCGAAATCTTAAGTGGATAGTGTAGATTATATGTGGAAACGCGATCCGACGTTAATAGGAACCCGTCCAGACAGGAGATTCCTAGGTTTTGCAGAATATAATTCAATAAACAGATATTTACCCAAAAAGTACGGAGAAAAGAGAAAATTGTCATTCTTACAAAAGATTAAGAATTATTTTAAAAAGGATAAGCCAGTCAAAACTAGGGAAGGAATTATCATTCCACCAGCAAAAACGCCCGCCTCATTCATGATGATGGAGAGAGGTTATCATACTTGCGTGTGGTTAGAAAATTGGATAGAATATACAAAAGATGACGGAATATTAGCTTTCCCAGAGAATGGTACTTTCAACAGGAGAATTCTTCAAAATTTAAGAATAAGAATGAATGAATTAGAACCCAGACCAAGATTAACGCAATACGAAGCCCTAGAAGAATGGGAAACAGAGGCATTTGAACGTGATAGACCCAGAAGCAATAGGGGTTACAGGGGATTTTTCCCTAGACACCAAAATGAGACACAAGAAAGTCAGATGAAACAGTGGAGACGAGCGATGCTTACCAAGGGTTTGTATCCAGTATTCATGGCAGATGAGCCATTAGGGAGCAAATGCAAAGAAAAGACTAAACATATGACAGGGTTTGGAGAATCCGAAGATGAATTTATGGAAGAAATATTAAAGAACCCTCCACCATACCAGGAAGGGTTGGGTGGTTGTTTCCCAAGTGCACCAATTTTGAGAACACCATTGGTACCTCAAGTACTGCATAATCCACCAGTTAATAGGGTACTTCAGGATAAGGAAAGAGAGGCTGTAGACGGAAACAGAGCAGAATTGATACAGAAAATAACACAGTTGAATGTACATCCTGATTCCCTGACCATACCTGTAACCATTGGTCCCATGGTCCCTTTATATGGTGACAAAGTAAATTGTCCGAAACCTCTAGTTATGCCTACACCTGTGGATATTCCTAAACATGAAGCTGTAATAATTGATGACCATATCAGCGATTGTGAATCTATGATTTCACTTATGGATTTGCCTATTCGAGAATCCGCAAATAGCACCCCCAGAAGAGTCATACCTGGTTGCTCAAAGGATGTAAATATAATAACATCTTCAGGAACTAAAAGTGCAACAGTAGTTACTCCAGAAGACTTAGAAAGATGGGTAAAAGGAATAGACAGACAAAGTTCACCCCCAAAGATCTTGGACATTTATAAATTAAAAGTCGAGTTAGAAGAAATGATAGCAGGCAATGTAGGAGTAGATCGTTTAAATACCTACAGTGAAGAAGAACTATTGTTCGTATGTAGGAGCATAACCAGAAATGTAAAAATATTCCATGAAAAGTTAACGGATTTGGCCTCAGAGATGTGAATTGAAATAAGAAAGTCAAAGGTACTACGGAAACCATATAGAGCAGAATTTACTGACAAAGACTTAGAAAATATGAATACATCTGGTAGGAAATTACAAGTGAAAGAATTAATGTCAGTATTACAGAAATGGGGAGAACTGGATAAATGGAAAACTAGATGGACAAAGAAAAAGGAAGAGGCACGTTTCAGTAGAACGACTTCTGAGTATTTATTGAAGGAAACAGGAAAAGTAGAACAGATGTACCCGATGCAGGAGGTTCCAGGAGGAGGTTATGTTCATGTCCCATGGAGCAGGCAAGACATTTTGTCATTTACGAATGATTTTCCAAAGTTGAGAGAAAAACCAATTGAATGGTACAAGCAGGTTGAGAGGTTTGTGAAAGTTTCAAAGGTTTTGTTAAAGGACTTAGATGGTTTGTTTGACATAGTGGTACCTGCTGATTTATGGACAGATTGTAAAATTACAATCAACTGGCCTAGTGAAGAGTATCCTAGAGATCCAAAGACAGGTGCCCCATCAAATGATGTGATGAAAAAGTATCACCAGGTAATAACTTATTTGAAAGGGAAAATACCACCAAAAGAAACAGATTGGGTGAAAATAGACAGGACTACCCAAGAGACAAATGAATCGGTACATGCCTACTACGAACGTCTATTACAGGTGTTCAAACAGTACAGTGGTTTTGAAGATATTGGGGACAAAAATATGAGTCAGTTTGTCTATCGATTTGTTTATGGTCTAAAACCAGAGATTTGTCAGATGATTAAGCAACACATGTTATGTTGGCAGGGAAAGCCTATCGATGAAATTTTGAAATATGCTAAATATTGTGGAGATGACATTGAAGACAGGCACAAGAAACTACAAGAAAAAGTGATGTGGGCTCAAGTGAAAATGGCTGAGCGACAGGGAATTAATTTAGATAACCCAACAGAAAGTCAGGGAAAAGAATCTGGAACGAATGGTGACACAGGGAATGGTGGAAAGGTAAGAGGACGAATGAGTAGAGAAGAGGCTAAAAAGAAATTTCCTTGTCATGGATGCGGAAAGTTGGGACATTGGAAGAACGAATGTAAAAAGATTCAAAATAATAAAGGCCCAAATCATAATTTAAATCCACAGACGCAGAATGACTCACAGCAGGGTGTAAGTCCTCAGAGTCAGTTGCCACCTGCCCCTATACAGGGTAATGTAAGCAGAGCAAAGCACTGCTTACATTACCCTGTAATATCAAGGAGGAAGTGGTAAGAATGAATATGTAACTCCACCTGCCCCTATACAGGGTAATGAAAGCAGAGCAAAGCACTGCTTACATTACCCTGTAATATCAAGGAGGAAGTGGTAAGAATGAATATGTAACTTCACAGTTTCTTTTACAGGATGATTTTAATCCATATGATTATCAATGACGGTGCCTAATAGAGGGGGAGAAGGAGTGCGTACTTGGCGCATCCTTGCCGGTAGATCAGTAAGGTCCATATGTTGAAGGGAAAGTAAAAGGTAATGATATCACTTTTCTTTTGGACACTGGTGCTACCCGTTCTACTGTAAGAACAGCAGACATCCCAGACCTCCCTCTCTCTGGAGGAGCTATCCAAGTTGTATGTGTAGCAAATCAAAAGATTAGAACACCCCTTACTGAGCCCATGGAAGTAAGAATAGGAAACTTCCGAGAAATGCACCAATTTGTGGTGTGTGATTCCAGTCCAGTAAACTTACTGGGCAGAGACTTACTGTGCAAAATGAATTGCACTATTTTTTGCAAACCGGATGGTGTTGCAATACAGACCCCGGATGAAGATCATGTTTACAAATTCATGATAGCCAAGCAAGGTACGGAAGTAGATGAGATGTTCTCCTTGATAACCAAAGATGAATTACCAGAAGAGTTAAGAACTACAGTAAGCTCTAAGTTATGGGATTTTACTGGGAAAGAAGTAGGTCTTATGGCAAAAATAGACCCAGTGAAGATCACTGTAAAAGACGGCGCAATTTTCCCAAATACCAGACAGTACAAAATGAGTGCAGAAGTAAAAGCAGGAGTTTAGGAAGAAATTGGCAGAATGGTGAAACAAGGCATATTAAAAGAAGTTATGAGTAGACCTTGTAGTTCGCCAATTATGGGTTTGAAAAAGCCTAGTGGAAAATATAGAATCGTTCAGGATTTGCGGAAAATTAATAAAATTGTGGTACCTTGTTGTCCTATAGTACCAAATCCTGCAGTGATCCTATACCAGATACCATGGGATGCAGAATGGTTTACTGTAACTGATCTGTGCCAATCATTTTTCTCAATACCATTGCATCCAGATAGCCAATATCTGTTTTCGTTTAAATTTGAAAACCATGTCTATGGGTGGAATCGTGTTCTTCATGGGTACACAGAAAGTCCCTCCATTTTTAATCAAATACTGAAAAAGTGCTTAGAAAAATTAGTAATGCCCAGGAACTCAGTCTTGGTACAGTATATAGACGACTTGCTAGTCGCATCAAGAACACATGATGATTGTGTCGCAGATTCAATTGCATTACTCAATCATTTGGCTGAGGAAGGACACTGAGGGGCCGATTCCGATTCGTGTCGGTAATTTCTCCGACCGAGCCGGCCTCGGAGAGATTTCCGACCGAATCGGACCCGTGCAGTCCGACCGAACGAGTCCGATGCCTTCGTATGCCACCGGACACGATTCGGTCGGACTCCCATTGAACTCAATGGGAGCCGGTCGTACAACGCGTACGCGGGCTCCCATTGCCTCAATGGGTGCGAGGCGGACAAGGGCGCCCCCTACAGCGAGTACGCCGCAAAGCGCTTCGCGGCGTACACGCACAGGTAGGGGGGACCCATGGGTCCCCCCTGTGTGCGCCTCGCACGGGTACGCGTACAGGGGGGTCCGACACGGACCCCCAAAGTACGGCTCCGACAGCGAGTTCGAGTCGGACGGCGCGAGTCGGTCGGAGCGGTCGAGGTGCGCATCGTACTTACCCGGCCGGAAAACGTCTCCATTGCGCGGTGCGATTCGGGTCCGAGCGAGTCGGTCGGAGCAGTACGATCCGGGAACCAGTCGGTCGGAGCGGTCGGGTCGCCCGGACGAGTCGGTCGGCGAATACGCATCGTACTCGCTCGCCCGGACGCGCGTACGACTCGGTCGGAAAATAGGGCTCCGGATCGGATCCGGTAAAACCGAATCCGATTCGGAGCACTACCGGCCGAGATCGGAATCGGCCCCAAAGTGTCACCTGAGAAGTTACAATTTTGTACAACAGCAGTTAAATATTTGGGACATCAAATTGAAAGAGGAAAGAGAAGAATAACGTCTGAAAGAATAAAAATAATTAAGCAAATGAAAATGCCAGTAACACAGTGAGAGGTGAGAATGTTTCTTGGAATAGTAGGATACTGTCGACAATGGATTGTAGGGTTTTCACTACTAGCAAAGCCTTTAATTCAGTTAACCAAAAAGAAAGCAAAGGATCCAGTTGAATGGGATGATGAAAGTGCCAGTGCATTTGTAAAATTAAGAAATGCTTTGTGTGAGGCACCTGCCTTGGGCATGCCTGACTATACAAAAGAATTCACACTGTTTTGCTATGAAAGATAAAGTTGTGCACTTTCAGTGCTAACCCAAAGACATGGACTAGACAGGCGTCCTATAGCATATTTGTCTGCTACATTGGACCCAGTGGCTGCAGCATTGCCAGGCTGCTTAAAAGCAGTAGCTGCTACCTGTATGAGCATTGAACAAAGTGAATCAATAGTAATGGGATATCCTGTTAAAGTGTTTGTCCCACATGCAGTTGTGATCCTGTTGACAAGAACTAGAACTCAGCATCTCACACCTAGTCGGATGACAAGATATGAGCGAATAATTCTAGGAGCTGACAATGTGACCATAGCTAGGTACACAGTTGTAAATCCTGCTACATTATTGCCAGATCCATATTGTGAAGAAGTTAAGGATGACCCAGAACATGACTGTTTGCAGGTCACAGAGTTGTGTACCAAACCGAGCCCTGACATACAGGAAATGCCCCTTAAGAACCCAGATAGGGAGCTGTTTGTGGATGGCTCATGCCTAAGGCATGAGGATGGCAAATTGAGTGCAGCCTATGCTGTATGTGAACTTTCTGGAATAGTCGAAGCATCCTATTTACCAGGAGTCAAATCTGCACAAGTAGCTGAATTAATTGCTTTAATCAAAGCCTCCAAAATTGGGAAAATCTAAAAGTAACCATATTTACGGACAGTCAATATGGATACGGGGTTGTGCATGATTTTGGCCAACTGTGGATGCAGAGGGATTTTATGACTTCTTCAGGATCCCCAATCAAAAATGGACAGTTTGTCAAGGAATTATTGGAGGCATACAATCACCAAAAGAATTGGCAGTGGTGAAATGTGCCGCACACCAGTCAGGAGATGACTGGGTGGTAGCCGGTAACAGATACGCAGACCTAATTGCTCAACACTGTGCCAGAAACAAATTGGCAGTAAACAGAAAAGTCGAAAGGATGGGAATCAGCTGCCAACTTATGCTAAGTTCAACACCTGAAACATGGAATGATGTGAGACGATTGCAGGATGATGCTGAGGAGAGTGAAAGAGATGTTTGGATAAAAATAGGGTGTAGACGAAGAAAAGATGATGACGTGTGGGTTTATTCAGATGGCAGACCAGTCATGCCTGATTGCCTGATTTCACAAATGGCCAGAATGTATCACGGAGACACACATGTAGGGAGAGATGCCATGATTAGACTTTTCAGACAAAGTTGGTACAATCCAAAGTTTAGGGCTGCAGCAGAGAGTCTTTGCCAAATGTATAATCCAGGAAGGAGAACAGTAATTGGTTTGGGAAAAATTGGAAAGGCTGAGGGTCCATTTGTGAGATTGCAGTTAGATTTCATTCAGTTACCACCATGTAAAGGACTGAAATATGTACTTGTCATAGTGTGTCTGTTTTCAAGGTGGGTGGGGGCTTACCCTACCAGGAGGAATGACAGCATAACAGTTGCAAAACTGTTGTTACGAGAACTCATTTCATGGTTCGGTTTCCCAGTAACTTTGGAATCAGATAGAGGGAGTCACTTCAATAACGATGTAATTCGAATAATCTGTGAAGCATTTAAAATTGAACAAAAATTGCCCTGTGCGTACAGCCCAGAGGCTTCTGGAGTGGTTGAACAAATGAATGGCACAATAAAATCAAGATTGTCAAAAATGTGTGCATCCACATCGTTAGATTGGCCAGATGCTTTGCCCCTTGTCTTAATGATAGAAATACAGGATTGAGTCTGCATGAAATCATCATGGGAAGAGCAATGAGACAAGCCCATGTACCTGGAAATAAACTGCTGAACATAACTGATGATATGGTTCTAGATTATTGCAAAGCATTGGCTGACCTCGTGCGTTCTGTCTCTCACCAGGTTGGAGAAGACGCAGTTTCCAGGCAGACTGAACAAGAGCATGATCTGAACCCCGGAGACTGGGTGGTAGTGAAGCATCACACCAGAGAAACGTGTTTATCACCCAGGTGTGGCGAACCTTGTCAGGTTATATTGGTTACAAACACAGCAGTGAAATGTGCAGGATTGCCTAATTGGATTCATGTAAGCCACACCAAAAGGGTACCAGCTCCTGAAGAAAAAGATCCTCAGTCAGCATCAATAGCTGAGGAAGCTGAAGGTTGGCCAGTTGAAGAATCTCAAGTGATAGATTCGGGAGAAACTGAAGAAGAACAACCGAGCACAAGTCAGGACTGGATACCAGTGGTTGATATACCAGAAGTTTTCATCAAAACAAGAAGTAGAGCTAGATTAGAGGAAATTAGTGAGGACCAGATAGGTGAAGAAGAACCAGCTCAGGATAGGGAGATTGAAACAATAAGAGAACCTGAGCAGGCCCAGATAGGGAAAGGAAATTGGGCTCAAATTGACAGCGAAACAACAAAATTTGAGCAGGGACAGACAGGTTCAGAAGAACGCGGTCAGGCTGCAGAAGTACCAAGTGCAATAAGCCCTGATCAGAACCAGTTAGAACAAGAAAAACACGTTCAGGGAGAAGAAAACCAAGAAAACATCGAACAAGAAAGCATCAAGCATGAAAACGTCAATCCTGAACAGGGTCAGTTAGTAGAAACTCACACTCAGGCAACTGAAGAAACAACAACAAGACCTGAACAAGAGCAGATAGAAGGGGAAACTGAAATCGAGGAAAACCAATTTGTGCCACACCTTGAAAATAAAAGAGTTTTTGGAAAAGACTCGGAAGGTGAAGATACAGTGCAAACAAAGAAAGTCAGAAAAGGTGATCATTGGCGTAGCGTCATTAAAAGAGTGAAATACCATATAGTAACACGAAGTGAAGATCCAGAACAAGTAAATGAAGTAACAAGCTTATCTGGACAAACAAGTGGAACAGAAAAAACGAAAAAGCAAAAGATTGAAAATCGTGAACAATAAGTTTAAAGGTCCTGATTGGACTTATATAATCCTTGAAGACTAGGAGAGTTCAGAGTCAAGTGAAAGTGGTGACAAAGGAACAAGTGCAGAACTGACCTATGAAAAAGAAGTGAAACCTCCTTGATAAATATTAAAGTCTTGAAAGAAAAAGAAAAGAAGAAAAATCTTCTTTGTCAAAAATGGCTGACGACAGAGTTTCTGGGAGACCGAAACGGAAATGTTGTAAAAGATGCGGTGCCATATGCATATGTAGTCTGGTTGTGGTGCTTATAGTGTGGTTAGTTGTGATTGTAGCAATTCCTTACCTTATGATAATGGACAAAAAGAATAACAACGAAACTAAGGGAAGGATAGATAACATGAAAGGTGATAGAGTAGAAATAGAAGCACAGGATGAACCAGATTTTCATCATGTGGTAACAGATAACGATACTAGTTTAAATGTTTTTACTAAATTATTGTTTCAGTACGTAGATACAATGGAAGTTAGTGACTGTTATGTCTGTATGAAGTTACCTCAATCAGTAGCAGAAGGTTTAACATATCATCATTTGCCTTTAACTTATGGTATATCATGCAGCGTACTAACTAGTTTATTTTATAGAACAGGGAAACTTCAGTATTATTATTCAAATATAGATGTGATATTTTCAGAGGTTCCTATTCGAAAGAATCTGAACCCAGTGCTTAGTAGTCAAGATGCACAATTTATGGGAGAATTTTTCTTAACGATGAAGTCGATAGACATAACATATGCACATAGGAGCAATCTAACATGTTCATTACGTGAAGAAGAAAAGATATTTTTAAACTTAGTTGAGAATAGAAGACAGAATTTCCAAAAGAAAGCGTCTGAGCATAAAGCTCATCTTCCACCTTGGGCTGAGAAAGAGGGTATTTACACACCTGGCAAGGCTCAAGCTGCTATGGCTCTGGATTTTGTAAAGACAGGGAACATTTGTCTACATAGGTTAAAGACTGATTATAACAATATTTTCATCGGTACCAGTGAATGTGAACATAATTTCTTAATTCTTGGAGGTTGGGGACGAAAAGGAGGAACAGATTCAGTTTTTCCTGGAATATATTATGTGTGTGGGAATAAGGCTTACTTTAGGCTTCCTGCACGGTGGAATGGAAGTTGTTATTTTGGAATAGTTTTTCCAAAAGTATACCACGTAAACCGAAACACTGGAAGCAATGAAAATAATAGTAAATTAACACGTAGTAAAAGAGCTAGTTTTTCAGAAATTGTAGGTGATATATTTGGTGCATTGATACCTTCAATGGGAGTAATTCTGAACTCAAGGAAAATATGTAAATTGTCTACAGTGGTTGATCGTTTATCAACGGATACTGCTGGAGGATTTCTAATGATTAATGCGGAGATTGTTGCGATTAGATCTATGGTTATGCAAAATCGACTTGCTCTTGATATAATATTAGCAAAAGAGGGCGGAGTCTGTAAATTGTTGAAAACGAATCATTGTTGCACGTATATTCGTGACAAAAGTGCAGAAATCGGAACATATATAAAGAATATAACAAAACTTGAGAATGAACTGAAACCACTGGAAGTTGATAGTGTATGGGAAAGATTGACAAATAGTATTGCGTCAATTGGTACCTGGTTTACTACTGTAGGAAAAGGACTTATAGGTCAAATAATAGTACCCTTATTAGGGATAGCAATAATAGTACTGTCAATAATGATATGGTGCAAATGTTGTAGAAAGAATGAAACATATAGGGTGACAGGAAAAGGCAAGAAACAGAAATTTGATGAAATTGAATTAGAAGCTCTGAAAAGTGAAATATACAAGAAACTGAAAGGAGAAGATAAGAATAGACAATGTAAAAATGAAAATGTGACAAAAATATGTTAAGTTGGCATCTGGTTATAGGTAGTTTTGATGGCTCAGAAACGCCATCAGAGAGGGGATTGATGGAGCAAGGACTCACAATGAGACTTGCTCGTAAGCAATCTTCTCACAGTATTAATTAATTTGTACTAAAACCTTGTAATTTCTTTAATTAATAATGTGCAAACACAACATTTTATCCAGGAGATGCTTGCCTATGTGTTTTCCACTAATAAGTAATCCTCGTCTAATCCAAAATGGCCGCTAAAGCGCGGGAACTCAACTGTGCATATGTCAACCATGTCACGAGGTATGACGTCTTAATTTGCTTGGAGGGAATCTTTTGCTTCTGCGCAGTGTATGCTAAAATGGCTGCTTAATGTTCTCACATGCTAAAGCTTTCGCATTGCTGCAATTAATAATGTGGTATTCTAACGCTACTAATGCGGGATAGACATTTATAAATAAATGGGAGTAGAGTAGAGGTAGGTGGTATACAGTGAAAACATTTAATTTTGATTTTAAAATGTTTCTTCTTTGATTTTCTATTAGTTCATAAAGTGGGCCTGGGTTGACTAAACGGCAGCTCAAGAAACCACGTGATTGTGCATGCGCCCTGAAAACCAACAAGGAAAGCGATGAAGTCAACTTGGAAGATGTCCAAGGACATGACCCGCTGATCACCTTCACAGTCCATCTGAGATGTCCTACAAGATGATACATATTGTATACACTTTGTATTAAAAATTGTCGTGAGACGGGTGGGAAATAAAGCAAATGTATTAATTGAGAGGGGCAGTATTTTAAAACAATGGGCTTAAAGAAATTGAACTAAATTGACATGGTGTGAGAATCAACCCTCTGTCCCTGTCCAATCAGAAGTAGTGGGCCCATAATTTTGAAACATTAATGGGAGGTACCTGGGTGTAGAAGGGTATAATAGATATAGAATTAGCTAATTAGTTAGTGCAGAGCGTTGAGGCTGTCAGCTTTGAGGACCACAGAACGAGCTGATCGATTGCAGACTGAACCGCTGTCCAAAGAGGTCCTGAGGTGGGGGCGGCGGATTCCATTAGAAAGAAGACACAGAAGAATCGAGGAGGAACGAAGTGTCAGAGAGGGGAACGACGCAGGCGTCGTTGGTAGAGAGGTCACCTGTCCTGTCTTGAACCTGGTCCGGAGGTCTTTGGTCTTCATCTTTCTTGGGACCCTTTCCAACTCCTTGGCCAAGGGGTTTGGCTCTCACACTTTTAGGTAACTATAAAAGCGTAATCTTTAGTTTGTACTGCTGTCTCTATCTTCTCCTTTCTGAGGGACCGTCATTTATGATTAATAGGTGATTATATAGTGTGCTTCCGTCTTGATATGCGATTAAGTGCCATGTGGCTTGTATTTTACTCTGCTAAATATTTTAGATAAACATTTTAAAACTTCCTGAGTCAGTGGTTATTTCAGGTGTTTTATGAAATTGTATTTGTATGATCTAATTTTATCCCCAATTATCAAAGGTCCATTGGTAAGTCATTACTCTTCAATCAGAAAAGGTAATTGGTAGCAGGGATTTTGATAAAGAGTACAACTGATTCCCACCAGCGGTGATTATTAGTTAGCATGAATGAATGGGCCCAGGTGAGTATTTTGTGTATGAATGCTTGTTGCTAATAACCCGCTGGATCAGTACCCTTAACCTAGTACCAGAAAACGAAAGGATGTTATATCACTCTGACCTCCTGGGATGGCTTGCCACTGAACTCCCATGAACTTGGAGGCTGGAGACGGCCTTTTTTAAAATGAGCCTGTGCTGCCTGTGCATGCTGCCCAACATCTTTAGTCAGCTCAAAGGTGATCTCATCAGAAAGACAATGAAAATGTTTCTTTTATCCCATCTGTAATGGAGAGACTAGCAAAAGTCGACTTTTGTGCACATTGGGGGAATGACATCAACAGGGTCGAGTCCCTCTCTAATTTACAGAGTGAAAACCTGTAAGAAATCCTTAATAAATGTAAAAAAAAAAAACAATCTTTGAAAAGAGAAACTACTTCAACAGAAAAATTACAATAGCAATCCAGGGACCAGTTTCAGGTTATTGAAACATTCTTCAAATTCAAATTATTTTACCACTAAAACACTACTTTGAGGGATTTGTTTGAGACCTGCATCACCTTCTTTAGTTGAAAATTAGATACATGCAAACAAGAGGCATGTGTAGTTGACATATTTTTCCCTGCAAACTTCTAATATTTCATTAAAAAAACACAAAATTACGTAAAGACCTGCGGGGCCATCTGCTTGAAAATCATGACAGTTGTGAGGCTTAAAAGTCTCGCCACCTTCAGCTCGCTATGCACAGCATTTATAAAATGTTATTGACCTCAAATAGCTTTCCCATGCAATTGTCATCAGTCAAATCAAACTGGTGTGTCAATTCATGTGACACTGTCCTACGCATATATGCAAAAAGAGAGTGGGACCGTTTTCTTTCTATATTTGGCATGCAAGAGACAAGGTAGTGGCTGTCTGGTATTGTGTTGTTCCTACTTTTTTTGTTTGCCGGATGCAATGTTTTTTTGCCCTATCTTTCCGTCTCCGCTTTTTTTATTTTGTTTATTTCAACCTACCTACTGCTGCTGCCTTTTTCTGTTCCTTTCCATGTTTTGCCTTTTTATATTTGTGAGAGTTGTGCTTGCTCTGTTTTATATTTTTTAATATTTACATTTTTACTCCCTCGTGGTCAGCACGAGCACTAATAGCAGAGCATAAGCAAATCTTGTGATAGCCACACATTCTATGCCACAGAATTGCTTCATATGGGGGAAAGGAACACACATTATTTTTACTGTGCAGGTCTAAGAAGGGCTACAGCCTCTTAGAGAGACACGACCACTGAGTGAGTGTCTGCAGTACCATCCAATAAGTAAGACGCATCACTCACCATCAGAGCCAGGTGATGTAGTGCTCTCTAAATCTCATCTTCAGGAAAATAGTCTTTTGCAGGCCCTTGTACTCGAGGTGAAGGCACCAGCACTGAGGAATGATGGTGTGTGTCATGCTTAATATTTCCTGTTTGTGATTATATAACTAATGGAGTTATTTAACTCTGTGTGCACATGTGTTTCCTGCGGCATGCCTGCTGTTGTTCGTACTGGCTTTTTTTTTAACCTTTTGTCAGATTTGCACGGTCGTGGAGTTTATTTTTTATTTTTTCTTTATGACCAACATCATAACATAAGACAGCATTTGCACATTATTATAAAATAAACTGTACATGACGCATCCCCATTAGACTCAAGAACCTACATCTTTTTGTTTTCAACCAGCACATTCAGTTCTACTCACAATTATAGGATAAGTCCAGCGCAGTTATTGGAGAATGATGTCTGTATCTAACACTGCCATTGGACATTTAATCAGCATTGTGAAACTTTCCTTCCGATTAGTCAGTGAATGTAAATGGCACACAAACCCTATGGACTCACATCAGTGTCCTTCGACACTTAGAAAGAGGCTCAGACTACATGCAGAGATGTTTTAAGGCATGGGCAAAGTGGGCTCTGGCCCAGGCTCCCCCTTTCTAGGGGCCTCCTATTAAGCTTTAAGAGCAGTCCCAGAATGTCCAGTCTTCAAATAACCAGTTTGTTTAGTTACATTCCTTTTTTTGAGCCAGTCAGTCTGTCCGGCCAGCACGGCCTGCACTTGAGGGAAAAGGAAAATAACTATACGTTTCTGGTTAGATCCAGTAAACGCTTTAACCTTTCAAAATACATAGGCCCTCCCAACTGAACAGGTCTTCGACTTTATGCAGCATGTGGCACTCATTGGGCAGTAAAGATTGGCATTGAGTGCCACTTTTGTGACTGCATGGTCCTTGCATAGTTTCAGCCAGACCAGAGTGATAATAGACTACTGCCCCATACTCCAAATCCTAGTCCCATGCAGTACAGCCAGTGCAATCAACAAAAGCGCACATCAGCACTCCATGCCCGAATGGAGCTGACAGACTAGCTAACCACACATTGTGGATAGGAAGCTTGTGTCGGACCACTAATCTGGTGTAGTCTAGCTGGAAACTACCTGCACAGAGGTAGTGACTAATGGGGGGCCACGTGTCAATGTTCACTGCAGAGCGACCTTATATGCCATCTCCAAGATTGCCCTATCCATGTGGAGCTGCTGCTCGGCTGGTGAAATCACAGCCTAGTGCCATCTGGCTCACATCCCTGTTCCTCAGAGAGCACTGGCAGAGTGTAGTAAACAAAAAGCATCCTCCATGAGCACATGATCCAGCGGGTTACTAGCAATAAGCATTCATACACAAAATACTCACTTGGGCCCATACATTCATACTACGCTAGCAATTTCCGCTGGTGGGTCAGTTGTACTCTTTATCAAAATCCCTGCTACCAATTACTTTTCTGATTGAAGAGTAATGACTTACCAATGGACCCTTTGCTAATTGGGAAGTTTAAAATGAGTGACATTCAATACAATTCATAACTCCTGAAATAATCACTGAGTCAGGAAGTTTTAAAATGTTTATCTAAAGATTTAGCAGAGTAAAATACAGAACCACATGATACTTAAATCGTATATCAAGGATGAAGCATAATAATCAATTATCGATCAATGACAGTCCCTCAGAAAAGGAGAAGATAGAGACAACAGCGCAACTAAGGTTTGCATTTATATTTACCTAAAAGTGCGAGATCCAAACCCCTTGGCCAAGGAGTTGGAAAGATAGGTCTCAGGAAGGATGAAGAGCAATGTCCTCCGGACCAAGTTCAGGACGGGACAGGTGACCTCTCTATCGACTACGCCTGCGTTGTTCCCCTCTCTGGTACTTCGCTTCTCCTCGATTTCTCCCGTGTCTTCCTTCTAGGGTACTCCACCGCCCCCACCTCAGGACCTCTCTGGACAGCGGTTCAGTCTGCAATCGATCAGCTCGTTCTGTGGTTCTCCCAGCTGACAGCCTTAATGCTCTAATGCTAATACTAATTCTATATCTATTATACCCTTCTATGCCCATGTACCTCCCCTAAATATTGCAAAAATATGGGTCCACTACTTCTGATTGGACGGGGACAGGGGGTTGATCCTCACACCATATTGATTTAATTCAATTTCTTTAGGCCCATTGTTTTAAAATACCGCCCATCACAATTAATACATTTGCTTTATTTCCCACCCGTCTCATGACAAAGTTTATTACAATGTTTATATAATTTGTTTCTTTCCGTTGGGACATCGTGGGTACAACAATGTTGGCCATCAGGTCATGGCCTTGGACGACGTCCAGGTTGACTTCATCCTCTCTTCTGGGCAGCCTCGCAGGGCGCATGCGCAGAACCATTGTCTCTCGAGTTTTCAGTTCAACCAACCCCAGGCCCATTTACGAACTAATAAAAGTCAAAGAAGAAAATATTAAAATCACAAATAAATGGTTTCACTGTATACCCACTCTTTCTACTCTATTCCCATTTAATTATAAATTCTATCCCGCATTAATAGCGTTAGGATATCACAGTTTAATTGCAACATGTAAGCAAGCTGTAGCACGTGAAAACATTAAGCAGCCATTTTAATACACACTGGCAGAAGCAAGGATTTCCCTCCAAGCAAAGAAAGACGTCACACCACGTGATATGGTTGACACATGCGCAAATAGGTTTCCCGCGTTTTAGTGGCCATTTTAGATTAGACAAGCGTTAATTGTTAGTTTAAACACATAGGCAAGCTTCCTTCTCCTTGTATTTGTGTGTGCAGTGGTTAGTACGAACTTTACAAAGATTAATAAATTAATACTGTGAGAAGATTGCTTCCGAGCAAGTCTCATTTGTGAGTTCTTGCTCCATCACACAGGCTGCGGGCTTTTCAGGCTGCTCATTTTTCTGCTTCTCTGGTGCTGGCCCGGCAGAGAGACTGTTTGTTCCACGTTTGGGTCCAGGTGTAGGCGGGTCAACAAAGAGAGTTGTCAATGATCCGACCATAGTTGCCAAAGGTGCAAAAGAGCTGAAAATGGATAATAAGTTCAGAGTTGTTCTGAGCAAGGGGCCCGAAAGTACGTCTCGCCCAGGGCCCCCAAAATACTTAAGATGTCCCTGACTACATGATCACTGCCCAGGGAGCTGGAGAGGGTGCAGTCTGCAGGAAAACCTTGAGTGGACCCCAGATGTCTTTTGAATGTGAAGAGGCAGACATTAGCTCAGCATACATTTTGTTTTATTCATTGCAATATTTCAGTGCATCATCAATTGCTTAAAGTTAGGCAACTTCCTTCTGCCCCAGACTCTTTGCCTATAATAATGAAAGGGGCGTGTGCTTCCTGTGAGCAACTTGGATTTCCCAAAGCCACCTAAGTATTGAAACTCTTAAGTTTCAAGATATGTCGTAGCCAACCATTGTGGATAGTGCGGTGAGGAGTTCTTCCCAGTACGAGTAAACACCAGAACAAGAATAGGCAAAGTGTAGAAATTTCACTTCCTGCTGCCTGCATCTAGCACCTAGAGTCTTCACCTAGGCCAAATTTGTATAGAGAATGGGGCATGTTGTATGCTCACTGCAGCATTTTATAAAGAGTGACACACAGGCTGCTGCTTTGAGATACCAAGCCCATTTTTTTCAACAACATTTCCACATTGCCTCTGGTATTTATAGCCCTATCTCTTCTTCAAAATGAGAACACCTGCTCTCTACTGGATTTAGAGATTCCTCCAGTGCTGTATGATACAGCTTAGAAATTAACTGTTTCATAGACTGTTAGGAGTTTATACAGGTCACAGGCAATGTGGGGAAGTCAGGAGTGATTGATTCCATCGCTTCTCTCGGCCTGTAATATAGGGGATAAAGTACCCCCTACCGTATATTATAAGGATATTGCAAGTCCCCAAGGAGTTCCACAATCGTATAGAGGAACGAGGCCAAAGGCTGAATTCCATTATATGGTTAAGGAACTCCAAGGTGAATTGCAATATCCTTATAGTGTATGCCAGGGAGTACTTTATCTCATATAATACATGGTCGCACCATCCATTTTCTCACCAACCACATAAAACCTTGGTGCGTAGCTCTTTCATATGAAAGCATGAGCATGTTTGCTAACTTGAAGGATAAAAATAAAACCTCTAGTGCAAAATTAAACACACCAAAAACCTGTTAGATGTTTGATGCAAACAGATATAAGAAATAGTTCAGTGCAAGTCAGTTTTAAAAAAAACCTGCAGTATCTCGGAATGTGTAGAAACATGCAGAAAGATTCTAGCTTTTTCTATCTATTGAGTGCAAAAAGAAAATCATGTCATTGTAAGCTAATAAAATAGAGCAGAAGAAAGAAAAGCATTGTTCCCTTTCTGGTGGCTAAACAGCTGCTTCAATTATGCTCCGTGACCTCCCCTGCCTTTCACCTCTGCCTCTAGGTGCTTGCAGGCTTTGATGGATGACCATGTACTTGTGGACATTTGGAGACAATGAAGCTCAGGGGTACAGGAGGGCACTTATTACTCTGCTGTACATAATTCCAAGTCCAGGCTTGAGCATTGGCTGGTAACACGGGTAATGTTGGGCTATGTATTGGACATGCTGGCAGCAGGCATTGTGGCATCAAAACTGGACTGTAGTCAGTGGTGTAATGAAACTTGAGTTGGCCCCCTGCAAAGTACATGGAGGGGTCCCCACACGCTCCGAACCCAGTCAGGAGCACTCAGGCCAGGGGCCCGCTGTCCATGCACAGTGCCAGAGGGGGCACCTGGAGCTCAGAGGCCCTCCAGCACTCAGGAGAATGCGGGGGCTAATGTTACGCTGCTGACATTAATAACCTTATAATAGTTGAATTCTGAAGTTTTCCAGTGCAAACCTCAAACTTTGTAAAAAAAAACATATTTGCTCACATTTCTGTGATGGAAAGTTCTGGAATCTGCGTGGATCCACAAAATTCTACCCACCTCGCATTCCCCAAAGTCTCCAGATAAAAATGGTACTTCACTTGTGTGGGTAGGCCTAGTGCCCGCGATAGGAAACAGGCCAAAACGCAACATGGACACACCACATTTTTACAGTGAAAACTCACTCTTTTTTTGCAAAGTGCCTAGCTGTGGATTTTGAACCCTAGATCAGGCGGCACCTAGGGAAACCTAGCAAACTTATACATTTTTGAAGACTAGACACCCAGGGGAATCCAGGATGGGGTGACTTGTGTGGCTCTCACCAGGTTCTGTTACCCAGAATCGCTAGCAAACCTCAAACTTTGTCAAACAAAACACATTTTCCTCACATTTCTGTGACGGAAAGTTCTGGAATCTACGTAGATGAAGGAAGTGACCCGATTAGGGTCACCCGGGTCACTCGTGACCACCTCTCAGCCTTCCATACAAATGAAGAGTCGGTCAGACAGTGGAGAGTACAAACCAAGTATATGTTTATTCAGATACACTCGAGCAGAGCCCCGTCTGCCCAGTCACTTAGGGGTGCTGCAGAGAGGACTGACATCAGCAAACATAGAGAAACATTATGTACATTTCAGAACCAAGGAAGACCCGCCCCTAATGGAATTTTACCAGCAGGTGCAGCTGAAACAAAGAAGTACATTAGGATGAGCTTCGACTCTGAGGCCGGGCACACATTATCTTTATGCCAAGGTCGTTCTGTCCGTGCCTACCGCTAGACTAGTGGGAGAAGGCCTCTATCTAGTAGGAAAGGTATGCGCTAATAAGAACAGTGTATTCATTAGTACAGCGAGACCTAACCTTGGAGAAACAGAACTTTCCACAGCCTGCTTCACAAGGAGGGAATACGCAGTTGATGGCATGATTCAAAATGGCGGCTATACATAAAATGGTGCCACGAATGCTAACTTACATGAAACAATACAGGAACAAAATAGCTAAAACATTTTCATTTCATCATGGAGCCACACAATTCCACCCACCCCGCATTCCCCAAAGTCTCCTGATAAAAATAGTACCTCACTTGTGTGGGTAGGCCTAGTGCCCGCTACAGGAAATGGGCCAAAACGCAATGTGGACACACCACATTTTTACCCTTTTTTTTTAACCCTAGCTCAGTCGGCACCTGGGGAAACCTAGCACACCTATACATTTTTGAAAACTAAACTCCCAGGGGAATCCAGGATGGGGTGACTTGTGTGGCTCTCACCAGGTTCTGTTGCCCAGAATCCCTTGCAAACCTCAAACTTTGTGGAAAAAAAACACATTTTCCTCACATTTCTGTGATGGAAAGTTCTGGAATCTGCATGTATCCGCAAACTTCCACCTACCCTGCATTCCGCAAAGTCTCCCGATAAAAATGGCACCTCACTTGTGTGGGTAGGCCTGGTGCCCGTGACAGGAAACGGGCCAAAACGCAACATGGACACACCACATTTTTACAGTGAAAACTGACCCTTTTTTTGCAAAGTGCTTAGCTGTGGATTTTGAACCCTAGCTCTGGCAGCACCCAGTGAAACCTATCAAACCTCTTCATTTTTGAAAACTAGCACCGAGGGATATCCAGGATAGGGTGACTTGTGTGACTCTCACCAGGTTCTGTTACCCAGAATCCCTTGCAAATGTCAAACTTTGTAAATAAAACACATTTTCCTCACATTTCTGTGATGGAAAGTTCTGGAATCTGCGTGGATTCGCAAACTTCCACCCACCCTGCATTCTCTAAAGTCTCCAGACAAAAATGGTACCTCACTTGTGTGGGTGGACCAAGTGTGTGCCGCAGGGAAGGGCCCATACCATATTGTGGAGACATCAAAATTACCTATCACAAAACAACCTGGTTTTGCAAGGGAGGGCATCTGGGTTTTTGGCACCGGGCTCGGCGGCCATCTAGGGAAACCTACCAAACCCACACATTTCTAAAAAGTAGACACCCGTGGTATTCCAGGGAGGTATGGCTTGCATGGACCCCCCAACGTTTTCCTACCCAGAATCCCCTGCAAACCTCAAATTTAGCTGAAAAAATCAAATTGTTCTCAAATTTCTGTGTGGGAAAGTTGTGAGATCACCAGGCTGACAAAAATTTCACACCACCCAACATTCCCCCAAATCTGACGATAAATATGGTACCTCACTCATGTGGGTGGGCCAAGTACCCGCGACAGACAAGGACCCATAACCTATTGTGGAGACTTCAAAATTACCTATCACAAACCAACCTGAATTTGCAAGGGGGGGAACCTGGGTTTTTGGCCCCAGTCTCGGGGGCCATCTAGGGAAACCTACCAAACCCACACGCTTCTGAAAACTAGACACCCTGGGGAGTCCAGGAAGGTATGGGTTGTGTGGATCCGCCAATGTTTTCCTACCCAGAAACCTCTGCAAACCTCAAATTTAGCTGAAAATATCAAATTTTTCTCAAATTTCTGTGTGGGAAAGTTGTGGGATCACCGGGCTAACACAAATTTCCTACCACCCAGCATTCCCCCAGGTCTCCCGAGGAATTTCCAGTGCCATGGCGTCGGACTGCCGGGAGCCATTCGACACACATGACAACTGGTGCGTCGGACGGCTCCCGGACGTCCGACGCACCAAAGGGGTTAGTTCATCCAGCAGCATTTAACATATAACATTTTTTTTTTCAAAACAAAACTTCATTTCCCATGAGTCCTTGGGAAAAGAAACAGAAAACAGTTCATCCAATCGGAGGGCTGGAGCTTCCTATAATACTCTTCACCGACTCTCACCCCTCCTCTTTCTACTCTGCTCCAGCAGCAAACAGATAAAGAGCCTCTTGTGTATACTATTGTGATTAAGTGTACCTCACGGGGTTGTTGTAACCCGCTGGGTTGCTTTATTGCTTTCCTTGCTGTTTCAGATCGTTAGCGCTTGTTTATTACATTAAACTGTTCAGCGACCACTGGAACGTTCTCGTTGCTACGTGGCCGCTTTGATCTGCCGGCTCCGGTGCGTGGTGTGGTCCGCCGACCGCTAGGGGGCCACGTAGGAAGCTGGCTCTGTATATACTATACCAAAGTAAGGTATAGTGTGCACAGACTCCAGTGGAACCCCAAAGGTAGGCAGAGGTAAAAGTAGATAATACCTTACTCTCTATTTGTGGTAGTGTGGGCGAGCAGTAAGGCTGTATCAGAGGGTATTGTTAAGCATTTATTGTACACACTCAGGCAAGAAATTATGTCACACTCTCAAAGACTGAAGTCAGACCAATTTGTTTGCATAAAATCTTTTTTCAGTTATTTTAATTCTAGAACCAAGCCGGGCCTGGTGCAGGTAAGTGAAATAATACTTATGCAGTGAAATACAGTTGAATGCAGGTTAAATGCAGTTGGTTGATTTACAGGTAAGTCAACAGTCAAAATTACTTTTCAGTTACTTTGTAGATTACTGTGTATTTTACTTCTTGGATTACTTTTTAAGTTACTTTTGCTAATCAGTGTTATATGCCTAGATATCACACTGGGACATTTCCTAGACAAAAGGTAAGTAATTCAGTTTTTACACATATGCCTTTTCTTAGGGTTTTCATACAAACCAACTCCACACTTAGAAGATTTTTTTACAGAAAAGCAGTCAATGAAGTCCTATGGGAGGAAACAGTGTTATCAGTAAGTACTTAGGTTTTGGAGTTGGTATTCTGGGGTTAGAACCAGGGTTCACCCAGGGTCGAGGATGCACTCTCAAACCACCCTCAGCGGCACTAGGGCATCCTGGTGCAGAGTGCTGAGGCCCAATGTTATCCAATTTGGATAGGAGGCCTCCGGTTGGTGGCTGCTCAAGGGCAAGCCACTTGGATGTGGGATCAAAGCTCCGGGGGTTCAGTTCAGGGCAAAGGGGGATCTGAGTTAACACACAAGGTGCACCCACAGCGGCACAGGGGCGGCCAGGTACAGAGTGCTGATTTGGCATTGGGTGCCCTGTTGTTTTCAATGGGAGTTGCCGGTTTTGGATTTTGGCTGCAGGCTCTGTACAGGAAGACTTCCGGGAGAAACCAACAGCTGGACAGGTAAGTTGGAGGGCACGGGGACGTAGGTGCACCTCGGGTTCTCTTCTTCAGGGCACAGGGCAGCTGGATGCAGGGGTGTCTTTTGAGGTCGGATTTCACCTTACCGGGCCACTGGCGGTTGGGGGATCTCCGTGCAGAGGCTGCAGGCGACGTCGGGGAGTACTGGAGGGATCAACCCATGGTGGACTCGGACTGTGTACCGCTGGGGGACCTCGCTGGGACTGGTGGGCCATCATTCCCCCAGGCCCAACCAGGCAATCATCTTCAGCTGGCTTGTGCCCTTGTCCACAGGGAGCCCGACATAATCTGTGTCCTTGATTTTAACCAGCAAAGTCATTGGACATCCCAGAACTTGATAACCAAAGAAATCGAAGGGGGTACTCCGCACAACCAAAAACACAATCAAGATCAACGGGAGCAAACCTCAAACTCATTTACTATGGTTCACTTCCCCCCTCTAACGACAGAGCAACATCTACTGGAACAGGATAACATGGTGGAAAAATATAGAAACTCTATCCCGTTGTTAGACATCATAAACACCAAAATCTTCAACTCACAAGATGCAAACGACATAGCTTACATTAAACAACGCAGGTGCTCGTCACTAGAAACGAATGAGCCAAGTCCGGTACAGGCAGGGGTCATTGCAACCAACACCCCCCAAAGGAGCGAACAGTCGTGCGAAAATAATGTTCATACGGAGTATTCTGAGTATCTTGCTTACTCACCTCAATTAACTCAAACACATGTGGAAGTATTGAAGAGCCCCCCAATGGCTTCCATATGGCCCCAATTACTAAACACCTTGGAAACGATTGGTAAAGCAATGACATATCATGCAGACAAACTTGACACGCAAGTTGAACTGTTAAACATCTTGGCCATCCACGTACAGGGGATAGAAGCTAACATACAAGACCTTAACACAATGATAAGGAAGGTTCAACTCGATAAGGACACCACATATCATACTTGCCACTGCCCCGAAATAATCAATAAATTGGCAACGGTTCCAACTTTGATGTCACAGATATTAGGGGCCGTCAAGGAACCCCCCAAAGAGATTATCAAAACCACCAGACAGGCAAGAGACGATCAAGTTGAACAAGACGGCCAGGAGGGATGTGGCAGGGTAAGTGGCCCTTCGAGCAATGAAGAGAGACCAGCAACCCTAGAGCAGCCAAGCATTTCCACTACAGACGACGCTAGGACGGTGGTCAATCCAATTGAACAAGCCCACCCTGGAGCAGACGAGGTGGCACCACTAAACCTAGCTTTACAAACAGCAGACCATATAAGCCCCAAACAACTTCATTTGTCAACTTCCCTAACGAAGAGGGAAAGAAAACGTCTGAGAAAGGCAAGAAAAAGTAAATTAAAGAACCGGGGGCCGCCGGCAATACATCCTCAAAAAATCGAGCATAACCCCAATGATACTAACGATAAGGAAATGATAGAGGATGATGCCTCCGAAAATAACAGAAGGCAAGAAGTTGGGACATTGCCATCTTATAATCTATATGTAAGGTAATTGAATGGGCCACACCTTCTGGACCACGGACCGCTAGTACCAGGTCAATTGTCAAAGTCTGTTTAATTAACTGCAGATCTCTTCCCAAGCATGCAGATGATGGCTGGCTAATGCTAGAAACAAGTTCCTGGGATCTCATCTTTCTCACAGAAACATGGTTGAGAGAGAGCTCTAACCCCGATATAATGATGGCCATCCCTGAGGGCTATAAAATAGTTACGGTAAACCGAGGTGGCAATAAATAGGGGGTGGACTTGCTGTGATCGTAAGAAACGATTGGGAAATATCGCACAAAAGGATCGAACACACTGACCTATTAGAAGCAATGTCCTTCAACGTTACAATCTCCCCTACCTTTTATATTGCGGGAATGCTGGTCTACAGACCACCTGATTCCAAACCCTCTGAGTTATGGGAGGTATGCAATCGGATCGCTGATCTTTCGTTGAGATATGCGAACTTCATGGTCCTGGGTGACTTCAATGTCCACATGGACAATGATCAGTGTCCCCTGGCCTCCCAGCTGGCCGAGACATTTAAAGGATTGAATCTCAATCAAATAGTTTCTATGCCTACACATGTGGCAGGCCATATACTGGATCTCATCTTTACTAATATCCCTACCCAAACAACAGAAGATTCCATCCCCCTCATATGGTCAGATCACAGTCTCATACCATTTAATCTAACCACCACCATAAGCTACAGCTCCAGTAAACCTGAGCACGAAGTTAGAAGAAACTGGAGGAAAGTCACCCCCGAAGCAATTGGCCCTGCATTATTAAACACTCCCATGCTATTCACCGGTGAACCCAACAGTGACGCTGTAACTTTTAACCACTGGGTCACTTCTGCCCTGGACAAAATTGCCCCTACGAAAGCTATGAAATTGTCCAGGAATAAACCCTCTGCCCCGTGGTTTACGTCGGAACTCCGACTGGAAAAAAGCCTTTGCAAGAAGCTTGAGCGGATCTGGCGGAAAACCTACAACATGGAAGCCAAAAACACCTACAGAACAGCACTAAAACAATTCCACAGGCTAAAACGCAATTCCATAAGGGATTATATTACTAATCAAATCAAATCTTCAGACAACTCCGCTAAAGAAGTTTTTAAAATAGTCCAAGGGTTCATTAAACCAGGGACGATGAAAAGCAATATAGACCCCTCTGCCACTCTCTGTGAAGACCTTTCGGTCTTCTTTCAGGAGAAGATCCAAGCCATTTACTCCTCATTTCCCGGGAGGGAACCTCAAACCATACCGTTGCCTTCCCTTTCCCCAGCAAACACATGGTCGGAATTCAGCCCTTTTAACCCTGAAACTTCCCTCACACAGTTGGAAAAAACGAAATCCGGATCTCCTATTGATCCCTGCCCGACTAGGTTTTTCAAATTACTAGCCCCGCTATTCAATCCCTCTCTAAATATGCTCTGGAACGCATCTCTGAAATCAGGCACCTACCCGTCCATTTGGAAAACTGCACTAGTTCAACCAATCCTCAAGAAAGAGGATGCAGATCCAGCGGAATTGAAAAACTTTAGACCCATCTCCCTCCTGCCAGCACCAGCCAAGATCCTTGAGAAAGAAGTGCAGAAACAGCTATCCGATTTCCTAGAGTCCAACAAACTACTCCATGACTCCCAGTCCGGCTTTAGATCAGGATATAGCACAGAGACTGCACTGCTTGAAGTAGCAGAAACAGTCCGGGAGACCTTGGATAAGGGTAGCTGTGCAATGCTGGTGCTGCTGGACCTGTCGGCGGCATTTGATATGGTGTCTCTTAAGATCCTCTTAGACAGGCTCAGGCAGTTGGGAGTGATGGGGACCACCTTAGCCTGGTTCAGCTCCTTTCTTGAGGGTAGGTCCCAGAAAATACGGTTGCATCCTCTTATCTCATCCCCTCGTCCCCTGATTTGTGGAGTCCCTCAGGGCTCGGCCCTTAGCCCGACTCTTTTTAATATCTCCTTGCTCCCCTTGCCCCACTTATAGAGCAACACGGTGTAAATGTTATCTCAAACGCTGATGATACCCAGCTTGTGTTCTCCTTCAGAGATCACTCTGAGGCAGCATTTACAAATTTCAAGCAGTGTCTGATGGACATATCAGCCTGGATGACTGAAAACTGTCTAAGGCTGAACACCGATAAAACAGAGGTTTTGTTTTTTAATCAGCCATCCCCTCCACAATCTGTCCTTTGGTGGCCACCAGAGCTTAATCCTCCCCCTCTTCCTCTCTCCTCTGCCAGGAATCTAGGGTTTAAATTCCACTCCACCCTCTCATGCAAGACCCAAATAAGCCATGCTTCCTCGTCATGTTTCTGGAAAATGAAGGCTTTACGGAGATTCCTTCATCTCCTACCTTTGGACTGCAGGAAAACGATAGTCCATGCGCTGATCACGTCGCAGTTGGACTACGCAAATAGTTTGTATTTAGGTTTGCCAGCCTACCTGATCAGGAAATTACAAACTATACAGAATGCAGCCGCTAGGCTTATCAGAAATGTCCCGCTACGTCATCACATATCCCCCCATCTACGTAGCCTCCACTGGCTGCCAGTTAAAAGGAGGACAGAATTCAAGGCACTAACTCTTGCCTACAGAGCAGTCAGAGACACTGGCCCTCACTATCTAAGGAAGAGACTCCGTAAATACCATCAGACGAGGGACCTGAGGTCCAATCATCTTGAACTCCTAGTCACTCCCCGCTTCGCAAGGGCCAGGTTAGGAGGACGGTCTTTCCCTGTCAGAACCGCGGCTCTGTGGAACTCCAAGCCTGAACATATCAGAAAGGCCAACTCAGAATCTATATTCCGTAAATCCTTGAAGACCTGGCTCTTTGGCCTTCCTTAGTACCCAGAGGTATTCGACAACTTGCCCTCACCTTTCTTGTTTCCGTTGCTAGCGCCGGGACACCTCCGTTGGGGGTAGCTGCGCGCTCTACAAGCCACAAAATAAATAAAATAAATAAATCTCACATTAAAGGAGGCAATAATTCCAGACGGCCCAAACCAACGAAGCAGTACAAGTCAACAAACATGGAAAATGTACAGCATATTTAACCCTCCGGCAGGGAAAGAAGAACTGAAATTATCTAGCTCGGGCACACACAAAAAAGAAAAAACACAGCCATATCGCAAGGATATATAGAAAGTATAAACTCTCCTACAACAGATGAGATCTCCACTAGCAGTCAAGCGGTTTTAGAGAAGCGCAAGAAATCTAAAGGTGGAAAAAAATGGGAACAACTGAGGTCACACCAGCCGCAAAGTCTAGCAGTCCCAAAAGTAACAGTTCAAAAAATCAATCTAACTTTGCCCCCCCGGAACATGACTCAATCCGGGCAGTAATAGCCAAATCAAGCAATGGGGGAAAAAAATGTTACACAGATTCTACCCGGTTCACCATAAGTAACAAAGTAGAACTAATCCCGCAATATAGCTCGAGGGGGCCACACGATATCTTGAACAGAGGGTCAATACTAAAACGTCTAGAAGAACTACCATCCCTGCGTCATATAAAATCTAGTGACTTAGAAAGAATTGAGTTCAAACAGAATCCCTACCAAACAGGTCCAGACTACACAATTATAACATGGATCGAACACAGTTTCACAGACCAGATTCTGCAGCACAGGGAGGAATTTTCCAACTGGGGTATAGAGTTAAAAAAGGTGGAGCCCCTGCGGTACCCCAGCCCGTTACAGAAACAAGGACAGAAACAGAGCTTCCTAAAAGGTGCAAATGGTCCGGACCATAATAACATCAAGGTAGAAGAGGGTCACCTGCTCAGGCAAATTACAGTCCCTATCGCACAACGAGAAGAAGCCAAACCTGAGGGGAACCCCCAAGTGACATTGGTATTAAGGCAGCGGGGAGAAGAATGAATTAAACTAAGCCAATCGCCAGGAAAAGTGCAGGGTTGTAGGATCTGCTCCTGGAACGTTAATGGCCTAAGCTCAAAGTTAGAAGAAGAAGATTTTGTGGAGTTCATAAAACAACATAACATACTTCTCTTTCAGGAAACCTGGCAGATAAAAAACTCGCCATTAGTGGGTTATAAAGAACACTTTGTCCCAGCACAAAAGGAGGCACACTATGGCAGGGCAAAAGGAGGGCTATCTACCTTTATATATACCGATTTCCTTTGGAAAGACGTCAGCATCGATCTTGAATCCACATGGATGCAATGCACCAAAGTCGACCTTCTACCTTCCATGGGCCTTTTAATTTTAAATCTTTATATGCACCCGGATGGAAAATATAAGGGGAAAAAAATCAAGCAACTAATCGCGACAATCAAAATGCTGAAAAATACCTATCCAAGTGACAACATGATAATAACAGGTGATTTTAATATGAATCTAATCCAAGGTCACGAGAGAAACTTAGCGAGTTTTATACAGCCAAGATATGGCAACCGAAGCAGACAAGACACTATGGGGAAGAAATGTGCAGCTAAACTGGATGACCTCTTTCTGCACACATTAAATGGCAGGGGCCCCCTGGATAGACCAGCAGCATTTACGAGGGTCACAAGGAAAACAGGTTCAACAATCGATTTCACGCTAGCAGACCCCGATCTATTTTCGTATATAATGGATTTCAATATCCAGGATCGGGTTGAAAGCGACCATTATCCACAACCCTTCACATTGGCCATCACCCCAAAAGGGTTGGAACAGGCGAATGCCTTAACACTCAATACGCAACTTTTCAACCTACAACGACAAACTTGGAACGAAAAAAATATCACCGATATAATGGAGATATGCCGCTTATTGCTACCACTCCCAGCCGAGGATCAAGACATCCTAAAGGCTTGGGAGTCTTTCGTATTAAACATTAACAAAAAATTCCAAATCAATCACAGAAGTCACCAAAAAACAAGAAACAGAGGGAGGCAGTGGTATACGCCAAAAATATGGGCAATAAAATCGCGCCTTAACACATACCTAAGGTCATTTCGAACAAAAGACCCCCAGCTGTCACAACAAACCCTCATAAAATTTGAAAATTTAAAAAAGGAGCTAAAATATGAAACTAGGGTGGCTAAGCGAGCATATACGGAAAAACTTGAGATCACCATGCTCCACGCAAGCAAGCTGAGAAATTCTCAACAGTTTTGGGCAAAATTAAATTTTATGCTTATTGGTAAACATCGGCAGTTCAATTCGGATATGACAGACCAAACTTGGAGTGATCATATTGATGCAACATATAATTTCACACCGGTAAATAGTTCAGACAGTATAATCGACAACTTAAATGAGAACAAATTGATTTCCAGTTCGAGCATAAAAACAGAAGTCTGGAGCCTCAGTACGCAAAAGGGACTAGATCCTATTTTCGATCTGCCATTAGTAGAAGCTCCAGCTAATGATCCAAACAAGTCAATCATAGCTAAATTTCAAACCATAAGAAGCGAAATTCACAAAGAAAGTAGCAAGTCCGCCATCCAGGGGCAAAGAGAAGAATCAGTCCAGATAACACCAAAGCAGGTTATGACCATAATAAATCATATGAGATCGGATGGTGCCCCTGGGCCCAACGGCCTTTCGAACGCCTTGTTTAGGCAAGATCCCACGTTTTGGTCCTGCGTTTTATCCCCCATGTTTAACATCAGCTTAAAGACCGGGAGCATTCCTGAATCCTGGAGGGGTAGCATTCTCCAACCGATTCACAAATCAGGGGCACGCTCAGACCCAAATAATTACAGGCTAATAGCCCTTATAGACGTTGAGGCTAAGATCTACGCATCCAACTTACTGGTAGATCTGGAGACTTGGGTCAGTAGCAAAAACCTGATTCCAAAAACACAGACTGGATTCCGGGCCGGCCCGGGCACCTTAACAAATATATCAGCATTAACTCTTCTAGCTAAGAAAGCAATCGATAATTCAAACATCCTCTACGCATGCTTTCTAGATCTTAAAGCAGCTTTTAATAAAGTGCCAAGAGCCAAACTATGGGCCAAAATGAAAACCTGGGAGCTCCCCCTAACCTATTAAGAGCAATTATCAACTTATACTCGAATACCTGGGTTCAAATAAAACAAGCATTTGCAATGCAATAGGTCTCGCATTATTAAAGTTTGAGCTATTGGTGTTGCATTTGCAAGAGTTTGAGCTATTGCCATTGTAAACGACAATGCCTTTTATTTATGTGTTTCGAAAAGCTGTATGCGGTGCATAAACACGCCCTTTGTACTTATAGTCCTTGCTTACGAAAAAGAAGGCTGGCAGTAAAAGAGGCATAGTTACTGCCAGCGTTGCTTCTCGTAAGCAACGACTGCAAGTACAAAGTGCCTGTTTACGCACCGCTTGCAGGTTTGTAAAATACAGAAATAAAAGGCATTGGTATTTACAATGCCAATAGCTCAAACTCTCGCAAATGCGACACCTATTGCATAGCAAATGCTCGTTTTCTTATTGCGTAGTAGAACCACTCTTTGTGGAAAACAACAATTATGCCATGCCAGATAGTCTTACAGGCATTCACAGATATACAAACCTACAATAAGTTTCCTATATTGAGGTTTTGGAATGTTCCGTTTTTTTAAAGCACAATAAAGATGGGGGGCTGTTGGTGGGGGTTGAGAGGTAACTCCCACCTTTAACTTGTGAGGGCCTGAGCCTGGTGAGGTAGCCTGTCTGCTTTGTTTCACTGTTCTACCAAGGTTTTAGGAACTGTAAGATTCTTATCAACAACAGCAAGTGATGGATGATCTGTGGCTCAAAACCTAATCCCAAGTAGTAATTGTAATAATTCATTATTATTATTTAGACCGGACTAAATATTGATAATGAATTATTACAATTACTACTTGGGATTCCGTTTGGTTTGCCCACAGATGAGTGCAAACATCCTTTTGTGTGAATATTAATCCAAAATGAGGGATGAATGCTAGCCACTAAAAAACAAAAGTGTCTGTCCATCCCCTATTTCTCCTTGCTATTTTTCCAGATGTGGTCTGGATGAGATGCCCACAGATTTGCCCGAGCAGCCGGGAGTGCACATCTGTTTGGTGGGAAGGGATAGCAAAAGATGGTGAGGGCGAGGAAGGAAGTAGGGGGAAAAGTAAGAGTAAAAAGGATAGAGAAGGTTGGGAAGGGGTAGCAAAAGATGGTGAGGGGGAAGGAAGGAAGTAGGGGGCAAGGCAAGAGTAAAGGTCTCGCATTTACGCAAGTTTAAGGTATTGGCATTATAAATGACAATGCCTTTTATTTATGCTTTAAAAACGAAATAAAAAATAAAAGGCATTGTTATTTGCAATGTCAATAGCTCAAACTCGCGTAAATGCGAGACCTATTGCATTGCAAATGCTTGTTTCAACTGTAGGCAGCATTAGAGCTTTATTTTTGGGTACTTTGCGGTGTTTTAAACAAACACTACACGAATGCTCTTATTGCAAGCGCCACAGTAACTGTTAAACTGTACACAAACTTTCTTTTCACAATTTCGAGATGACAGATTTTCTTCAAATTAAGCTTCCAATACCAGTTTTTGCACGTGCAGGTCCGTCCTGTTAAAAATTTGAAGAATTTGAACTGACCAGACGGTGTGGAAATAGAAATATCGGCCCTGATGTATCAAAGGATTGTACCCATTCTGTGTCTATAGGGAAATGTGTTAGCACATATGAGTCACTGCTTGGTAATACCAGTCACATGGCCATTTCTCTATGTTATTCCCCATTTCCATTGGGAAAACATAGAAATGGGTGCAAGAATTGCCTGGAGAAATAAAGTCATCATGCAGTAAGGGTATTTCTTCTAGGTGGGGATTTTAACAGATTCTAGCAGCACACTTGTAATATGGGGGCTCCCAAGTCTCAAGCCCTCTATAGCAGGCCCTAGAGGAGCAGGGTCACCATCCAGGTCATCACAGACACTGTTACCAGCCCTGGACTCTCAACCTTAGACATCAGTGCTATCAGGTTAGTCTAACCTGCTCAACTGAAGCAAACCAAGACTACAACACCTAGAATGCTTTAGGTTAACCATGAAAGCTGTGGACAGGAAACAGTCGTTGGTGAAATATATGGAGCTGCACGCCGGACTGACGGGTGCTGCTGCTGAAATATCGGGTTTAAAAGAAGTGGGATTTTTTTGCTGCTATGAGCCTTTCTGGCGCAGGCACTTACTGCCTATTCTTAAAGCTTATTGGTTTTGCCAATACAAACCGGCATTTTATTTTCTCTGAATGAGATATGAGCAGGCTGTTTGTTTGCCATTCCGTTGGAGGATATTTAAAAAGTGCTCTGCGCTGGTGCAACGTAATGAATTTTTAGACTCCTTTTTAGCGTAACCTGTTTTCTGATGGTTAGGATATGTTATGCTTGTGTATAGCTGTATATGGATTTTTAATGATTTTATGACGCGTCTTATTACTGCTGTTCTTTTATGATTATTGTTGAATAATCGAACAGAGATATGATGATGAAGGTATTCGTCAGATTCACTACTGCAACAATATCTATTTTCTTTCTTTATTTGAAGTTGTACATAGTCAGTACTTTAAGCAGGCAGGTAGTCTCCAGTCCTGAGTACCTGCACTTCTTCAATTTGAAATGGAGTTCCTGCACTTGTCAGCACTGCAGGAATACAGTTAATGGGAGATACTCTTCAGGAGTACACAGGTATAGTGAGTACCTGCACTTCTATATTTCCATGTGACCCACTGTATATAGTACACACCACATTCGAGTGACACCAGAGCCTTTTTCAGGTTGCCAGAATGAAAAACACACTATAGACACAGCACACCTTGTTATGAATCGATATTAGGAGATAACATTGTGCGAGTGTACATAAAGACAGCATATACACTAGCGCGAGGGCACAGCTATGCAAGAGACGGGTGTAACTCGTCATAAAAGTCAGGACTGTAGCCATTAGACGCAGCATAGTAAAACTTGCGCTCACTGGCAGAAATGTTAAGATAACCCCATGACTGCAGTCAGAGAACCTGAAAAGATTTCACCACGGGGGGGGTCGGGGCACATTAAGGGGGTCCAAGAGGGAAGCTGGCAAGCCAGGTTTTCAGGATAACCGCTGCATGTGAATTTGTGTCGTGTGATACGCTGAACATCTGGCACGGACCCAGCCCTCCTGGACCAACGCTGGACTCCATGACAGTTATAAGAGAGATGAAGTAATGGCGGTGGGCGCGCGCACATGGCTTTGCAGCTGCGCCCTTGACCCCAGCTTCACTTCTGGAGAAACAAAAAGACCCACTGACATCCCGAGCGTCTAGAGACTCTTGGGTAGCGAGCGCTAATCAATCAGTCAATAAAACCTCCCCATCATTACTGCAGAGGACCTGGTGTTAATTTTAAACATCCTGGAACAATCATGAACACATCATCTCCTGTAATGAGGTGTGGTAAGGTAAGGAGTACTTTATTTAGACAATCAAGTCCACTAAAGTGCAAAGTGCAAGTGAAAGGTACACCAAGAGAAAGTCAGCAAGACAATACACAAATGTAGCCAAGTTTGTTAAAATGTAAAAAGCATATAATTTTAGAAAGGTGTCTTTAAAAATGTACTCTTTAATGGTTAACTGCAGCACCTTTAAAAGTGATGGTATTAATATCATAACATGATGGTCACGCAATAGCGTGATCTCCTTTAATGAGTTACAGCCCACTGACTCTGGAATACGTTTGGTTAGGAAAAGCATGTAATATTCTGCAAACCTCCACAGTGGCTGCCTGTCACGCACGACACCTTTAGCCCGACTTTTTTTTTTTTTTTGTACTTACAGCACTTTGCATTCTGGAACTTTTAGGTGTGCTTCTAGGTATAATCTTCATGCAAAAGAAGAATGCAAAGACTGACTAGATAGGCATGGGGTGGAGAAGACAGATTATGTACTGAATGACAGCCGCAGGGAATGAGATCAGATCAAAACAGTATACACATTTGTCTAAGTGAAGTATAGAACCCTCTTTAGAAAGTGAAGTTAACATCTACTCGGAGTGCAGGGTGGTTTCCACTTGTGAACTTGTGTACCCATGTCTTAACGTCACGTACGACAGTGTGTTCCAGGTTTGCAGCACAGGCGGAGGATAAGAGTGAACCGGGGTAATGCGAGATTAGAATGCGTACTGTTGTTGAAGTCATCAAAGGTGATAGTGTACAAGAGAAAAGCAGTGGCACCATTATTTGACTGGCAAGTTTGGATTTATTTGGCATATGGTGAAGGGGATTGACGAGTGGAGAAGAGGGGCGAAGTGACGGCGTAAATGCATATAATGAAATTATAACAAGGCCCAACTGCCATGAAAGTGGATGGGAACGGGAGGAGTGCTTGTAAGAAGCGGTCGTCAGGCGTATTTTGTTTTAAAGCGCTAACTGAAACCACTACCACAGCTCAAGCCCCGCTTGACTCTCGCTGTGACCCAGAGCCTCTACTCTCTGCTCCCATGCACTCCTGCCCCAATTGTGTAGCCGAGGTCCTTGGCAGTGCACACAGCTTCAGACTCCCTACCCTCACTGAGTACATGAGCTTCTGCTCACAGCACAGCTCACCTCACACCACACCACACTGTAACCCGAGCACCTGGCTCACAGCTCCAGTTAACCTTTCCTACGCTCACGGTGTGGTGTACAGGAGCACCAGCTCCCTTCTCCGCACTGTGTACCTAAACTCCTACTCCGAGCTATAATCTCCTCCCTACCCGTTGTACACCCAAGGTCATGCTACCATCTCTAATGTTCCTCTCCCACTTACCATGTACGCGAGCCCCTACTTACTGCGTCAGTACCCTCAATGTGAATCCGTGCTCCTGCTCACGAGCTCCTGAACCTCTTCCCTACCCTCCCCGAGTAGAGTACCGGAGCACACTGCCCCAGTCCTCTCCTACCCTCCATGTGCACACCAAAGCTCCCGCTACAAACAGAGCTCCCGCGGCTTGCTATTCACAAAGTCAGCCTCCTCCCTCTGCCCACGGCTGTCAGTGGACCCTCCCCGCACTCACCTGGAGTTGGTGTCCAGGCCTGGATCCAGCATGTCCATGGGGGTGGGGATGGGGCGGTGGCAATTTCTGGAAGGGGGAGAGCGGGAGGGCGCTGGGCCCGCCGCGGTCGGGCGCCTCTTATTTCCTGGTTGCCGTCAGGCTGTTGTAGTCACGCGGACGGCAGGCGGGCCTCCCTCTCCCTCCTCGAGCCGCAGGGACTTGGGGTATCGGCGCTGCTGATCACGGGGACAAACATTCGGGTCATGTGAGGGAGAGGATTGCCTTCCCCCCACCTCCGGCCGGGGAGTCAAGGAGAACACGTGAGGAGGGAGAGCGAGATGGGAGAGAAGGAGCGCGCGAGCTGGCGGGGGCGCTGGGCCAGCCTTCGGAAGGGAAGAACGATAGCGGTGCGAGTGCGCTGGCTATTGCAAAGGAGGGGGCACGAGACACCTACGAGAGAGGAGGGAGGGGAGGGGAAACCAGTGGTGCGCGCGCACCACAGAGGAGCGGGAGGAGGGCACACGGCAGTGGCAGCGGCCAGCGAGGCGAACGCGCGCTACTGCGCGTTCTGGCCACCGTCGGGAATGGGAGGAGAGAAGGCGGGACATGCGCCCGCCTTTGCCCAATCGCGTGCCGTTTTTTTAAAAAAAACGCACGCTACAGCCAATGTGGGCTTCTGAAAACAAAACCACACGCACGAGCGTGTGGGTCGTTTTCAGAAGCCCTTTCTAAAGGTCTTGCGCTGCGCGAGCAGTGCTGCGCACTGCAACGCTAGGCGCGAGACCTAAAAAGGGGATGGCCGGAGCCTAACTAAGAAATTTTTGACAACAAACGGGCTAAAGTAAGGATGCGTGCTGGCGCCCAGCCTATTCAACATCTACACCGCCGACCTAGAGAGCAACCTTTGCATCATCTAGGGCAATCCTCCGAAACTGGGAACCACACCAATAGTGAGTCTGCAATATGCGGACGATATTGTGCTACTTTCTCAAACTCCACTTGGCTTGCAGCGGCTGATTTCACAACTTGCGCTGTATATCTCGAATGCACAATTAACAATAAATCTCAAAAGATCTAATGTACTATGCTTTTCCAGCATCCGGAAAATATGACCAAAATTTGTTTGGAGGATAAATTCCAGCACTTTAAAACAGGTGGATGAATATAAATATCTGGGTGTCTTACTAGATCGCCAATTAAGCTACAAACATCACTTAGACCTGGGTCAAACCAAAATAAAACAACTATTATTTGCTTTCAAAACCCCACAGAAAAATTTAAGCGGAAGTTCAACAAGTCATCTTTTAAAGGTAGTAGCAGCTAAATTTCTGCCCTCTGTTACATATGGCTCGGAAATGCTGAATACCAAGGACTCCAAAATATTAAATCTAGCTCAGTCTAGATTACTCAAAAAACTGTTTTTAATCCCGCGTCACATTTTCCAGGTGCAGATACGTCTGGAATATGGACTTACAAATCAGACACAGGCTAGACAAGGCGTTCTGGCCAAATATTACTGGCGAATGAGGGCAGCTGAAGACAACACGCTAGCCCACCATTGCTGGGAGGAGGTCGAAAAACAGTCAAGGCAGAAGAATTCCATAAGTCAGATATTAAAACAAGTACTTTTATCGCTAAACCTGGAAGAAGCTTGGCATACACCAATGGCATACCTCGCTCTTAAACAAATTACTAACAAAGCAACTAAACAAGGGTCGCTGCTAACTGACAAAGCTTTATTGGCAGGTAAAAGTCACGCCTGGTCGGTGATGCAAACATACAAACAATTGAAACAACAACCCTACTTACAAGAATGCTTCAGAGATCATTACAAGAGGAAGCTAACCCTACTGAGACTGGGGTCTTTTTCAACCAAAGACCTTACCCCAAAATGGTTACGGACTTGGCCATCTCTGGTCTGTCGTCTCTGTGGTAACGGAGAAGAGTTGTTATTACACATATTATGCATCTGCCCGGCTTTACACAATTTAAGGAAGATCCTCCTGAGGCCAATCTTAGGAGAAACACAAGTCAGGACCTGCAGAACGGCTGTGATATATTGCCTCAGCGGGTCTTCGGTCCAACTTTCCTGCAAAACAATCAAATTCCTGACATTTGCAGCTCAAGAGCTTGAAAAGAAGGATGCAGTGAAACAGGAACTGGGAAAGATGGACATATATTAGCCGGACATAGACCTTTCTTGATGCTCTTTGCACTCTCCCTTCCTCCCTTTTCCTTTTTTCCTTTTACAGCAAGTACTTTTGTCTGGGAAAGTATAGGACCCACATGTGTTGCATTCTCATTTTTCTTTTCTATCTCCCTGAACATTCCAAACTGAAAGAAGGCCCAGATACGTTTATACCTTGTGAAAAACATAAAAAGATCAACAACAAAAAAAAGAGGAATGTTTTGCACTTATACCCTCATTTCCTCTTCCGTTTAGCACAAGCACTTTTAGTGAAAAGAGAGCATACCAATGTTTACATTATACCTAAAAAGTAGTGTAGTCAAAGTATTTTGCTATAATAGCAGTTGATAGGTACTATGAGGGCCATTCTTCCCTTTTTAATACTGTTTTATTGTTCTTATTCTTTTATTACGTACATTTGTGTTTTGTTACTTACCTCATGGTGGCATGTTTTATGATTTTAACAAATCAAATAAAAGTACTTTATCCTGGTGGGCCACTCAGATTTGGGACGTAGGCGTTGGGTGCAGTGGTGGTTCCAGGAGTCGGTATTCTTTGTCCTCAGCAGGCTCAGAGTCTGTCTTGGGAGTTTCTTTTGAACAGAGCTGCTGCTCACAGGAGAGCCGGTCTTTGTTGAAGGCAGTCAGTCCTCCCACAGGTTCTGGAGGTCGCTGGCTGCAGGACTAGGCGACTTTTGGCAGAGGATCTCTGGAAACTGCAGCTGGTCTGATAGGGCTGGGGCCAAGTCAGTTCTTCTCTGCAGTCTCCTCTGCTGGGCATCTTCTTTCGTCCTTCTTCTTCGCAGGTTGTGGGAATCTGCCTTCTTGGTTCAGGGATGCCCCCTAAATACTGTATTTAGAGGGCGTTTTAGGGGTCTCGAGGTCAGTAGCCAATGGGCTCCTGACCTTAGGGTGACTACTCCCTTGGTGTGCTCACCCCACGTGGGGGAGTGGGCACAATCCCTAATCCTGAGGGGTGGGGTTGGTAGAGATGGGTACACCTTCTGGGCTGTTCTAATTTTTCCTGCCTGTCTTCCCGCCGAAAAGGAGGGGAGACAGGAATGCCAGGGGGCCCTATGACTCAATATCCCCCAATGCCCAATCCTCCTTTTTTAGGGAGAGGTCGAGGGAGGGGCAGGGGCAAACAGAAGAATATGGTGGGGGTGCAGTGGGAGGACCTGGAACAGAGAGTGATCAGGAGTATGGCCAAAGAACCAACCCCAGGAACGAGCCGGGAATAACCTCCCTGGTCATTAATCTAACAGATATAGTCCTGACAGACACTCAAATAGAGGTTCTTGAGAAGGGATTGGGTTATGTACCCACTAATACACCAGATAACTTCAAAATAAGACAAGAACTAGCAGGCTTTTTCCGGAATATTCGTTTGAAAGTGTTTTTTGGTAACCAGCCCATGGAAAATACAGAGAGGGGAGATACACATTTTCGCCCTAAGTCCAAATTTACTCCATCCTTAGGACAACTTCCTGTGGAAGTAGAGGCCTTTGAACAGGCAGTCACACGTGAAGTGGAAGCACTTTCACAAGAGAGGAACACGACTTTCATGAATCTTTCAAAGAAAGAAAGAAGAGCGTTGGAGGAGTTCAGAGATAATGAAAACCTAGTGATCAAGCAGGCGGACAAGGGGGGAGCCACGGTGTTACAAAGTAGAACTATGTATGAAACAGAATGCCTCAGACTGTTGGCAGACACTAGAAATTATAAACAACTAATTCAGGACCCAACTGAGACCATCAAGAGAGAAATAATCTCGGTAGTGGAAGAAGCTGTCCATAATGAATGGATTACAGAGAAGGAGGGGAGTTTTTTATGTCAACCTCAACCAATAACTCCTTATTTTTATACCCTCCCTAAAGTCCATAAACCAACTAGGCCCCCACCCGGGAGGCCGATTGTTTCAGGGATGGGATCAGTGTTGGAGCCTTTGTCACAGTTTTGTGATTTCTTTTTCAAACCTATAGTTCAATCAAGACCAGCATATCTGAAGGACACGACAGAGGTCCTTCTATTACTCAAGGATTTGGACTTTAATCCTGAGGTAGATTTTCTGGTAGGTCTGGATGTGGAATCCTTGTATACAAATATACCACAAATGGAGACCTTGAGGGTGGTTGAAGACATCTTGTATACAATGGATTGGCAATTTTCGACTCCCAGACCCTTTATTTTACATCTGGCTGAAATTGCCTTGACAAAAAACTTTTCGAGTTCCAAGGGACTTTCTACCTCCAGACCCATGGGACCTCCATGGGTAGTGTTTTTGCGCCGAGTCTGGCCGGGCTGTACATGTCCGCTTTTGAGGACCAACACATCTACACAATAGGGGGTCCCTGGTTCCATCATATTAAGATCTGGAGGCGCTTTATTGATGATGTCCTCTTGATATGGAAGGGTGAGAGAGAGTCACTTGATACCTTTTTGGACTGGCTCAATAGCAGAAATCCCCTCCTTCGGTTTACCTCCACTATCACCAAAGAATGTTTACCATTCCTTGACTTGTTGATCTTTCCAGAAGGAGGAGGTTTAAGTACAAAAATGTTCCATAAACCTACAGATAAGAACAGCTTACTTTCATTTAAAAGTTTCCACCCTAAATCCCTAAGGGAAAATCTCCCGGTGGGACAATTTTTGCGCCTTAGGCGCAATTGTTCCAATATCACTGATTTCAGGGAAGAAGCTGTGTCTCTGCAAAATAAACTGTTACAAAGGCATTACCCTCAACGGGTGGTGAAAAGGGCAAGGAAAAGAGCAACTAACTGTCATCAAGATACGCTCCTAGAGACCACCGATAAGTCATCTTTAGAACGAACAGTTTGTGTCACAACTTTTAACACAGCTTCGAGCAGTATTCAAAAGATTATTTTACATCACTGGCGTATTCTGAACTCTAACGGCTTGTCTTTAGATAAACCCCTCTTTTCATATAAAAAGAGTCAGAGTATCAAAGATATTTTGGTACATACAAGACCGAGAATGAGAAGTAAGATACAAGTGGGTACAGGAGCAGGGAATCCAAGGGATTTCTCCCCCAGTCTTGGGCCACACAAGATGCGGAATGTGTGATGTATGCCACTTAACAGCTGACACCAAAGCAATAGATGTTGGGTTAACCTACCCCTGGCAGCAAAGGAGACACACTAATTGTAATTCTTCCTTTGTTATTTACATGTTGAAATGCCCCTGTGATTTAATGTATCTGGGTATGACGACCAGAAAGGTTAAAACTAGAATCATGGAGCATAGATCCACGTTTAGATGCCAACGGAGTGTGAGTAAACTGACGACCCATTTTTTGGAGCAGAAGCACTCGGCTGAGGATTTCTCGTGGACAGTAGTTGAAAAACCAAACATTAACATGAAATTGGGAAATCCAGAGAGAGCATTGTTCATTAGAGAACAAAAATGGATTTATAGGGCACGGAGTTTTTCCAGGGGATTGAACGATGATATCCCCTGGAATAGCTTAAATGACCCATGAAACATCATAGGGAGTCTTTTGGTCACTGTAATAACTAAATTTCTTCCTCTGAGTTAGGAACACCGGGTGTATCCTTGCCATCTATGCCCATGAGAATGTCACAGGGGGATCCATAGTAAAACTGTTTGCTAAGAACAATAAGGGTCATTCTTCCGTGCTTATGGGCACCATGTACCAGTTCCCCATTGACATAGTGAGTGTTGTCATATATGAGCCATGGTTGTACATTTTTTAATAAATTTAATTTGTTTTATATATATTTTTTACAGACATTATTATTTTCATTTATTTTGCTCATTTAATTTATACAGTGTTGAGGCAATTTGGTTATATCACTATTGTGATAATGTAGAAAGGTGTAGTACTCCAACAAAGGAGTAGTTTTCTCTGAGATCGTCCCCAATATGGATACTGCTATTTACCTTGTAGCCCTGAATGGGTAGCGTTCTAGTGCTAACAGATCCTCCAGATTGACGCTGCCCACGCAGTCCTTAACGTACGTGGGCGTGGCCCTGATACTTTAAGAGGGCTGCCGTTTACACAGGGCTTGATACTTCGCGGCGTGCGGGAGAGACGCCAGTGTGCGGTGACAGCTTACCTTGCAAGCAGTAAGTCCGTGTAGAGGAGCCTGATTAACAGTGTGGGTTGGGGCTGAAGAACAAAATAATAGAAATAAGACGGCGATTTTTATATCACTGGCCATTTTTCACAGTGGGCCCCCACCTTTTAAGATTTTAAGATTGTAGCGTTGTCATTATCATTGAGGAATCTGTGAATAACGAGGGTGTAGGAGCCCCGTTTTCAAATTCGCTCGTGTCACGTGGGTGCAAGTACAACACACGAGAAGGCATTATACTCACCATCTCTTTATCACTTACACCTTAAAGAGGGCCCCGTTTGTTACCAGAAGGAAAGGGTCTCGCCTCACCTTTTCGAATGAGCTCTTTTTTGCTTTATCTACAGAGAGTGCTATTAGGAAGCTGTTCTCCTTCCCCGCCAGTTCGAGTTATAAATATATATAAACTCGGTAAGTCTGAATGATGGGCGACTTGGATGAGGGTGGTGTCTCTGATTGTTCTCTCACTCTGAAGTATTGATATTAGGAATGCTTCAGTGTTTATGGGATAGTTTACATAATAGTAACTATCATTATGTTTTGATTTAATGGACGAATGGCCATGGAAAATACAACACCCTAATCACGAGATTTATGGAGAAGGAGTGTTCCCCATGGTTTTAATAGTGTGTTTTGAGTGAATGGAGGTGAAGCACCATGATTATCTTTGGGAGATTTTTTAACATAAATATAGGCTTTGGGCACCATATATATTTCGTTTTGTGTCTTTGTGGCTTCTCTATCCTTTATGCAGGTTCCTCTTCACATATGAGGGGCTCCATGAAAGGTGATATCCCCTCTTACTCTTGAATCTATAGAAGAGAGAGATATTACCGAGGACCACAGAGGTGAGAGTCCTGAGGAAAGCCGGGGTATTGTTCATATCCGGCAGAAACATGTCGACATTTATGCAGAGTGGAGCGGGTGGAGTTTCATAATTAGCTCCTCCACCTAGGCATCCACCATTTTTTTCTAAATCCTTAAACACTGGACAGGGAACCTAATATTAAAAGTGTTAAGAAGGATTCCCTATGACCAGCTTTTAGATCACTTTTTCTGCACATTTTCTCACCCTTGGTTCTTTTTGTATGTTGTATTGTCTTCCCCTCCCTATTGCTCCACCTCCTGTGTAGGGTTTACACGGAAGTGTGTTAGCAGCCCTATGATGAAGCATGACACAGCTTGCTGTGTGTGAGGGCAGTTTTTAACGCATGGTGCCTTTTCCTTCAATTCACTCACTGACACTTATTATTAACATTATTAATATTTTGTTTTCCCTCTTCTTTTTGTGATATAAGCCTGAGTGGGAGGTCGAAGAGGGACTTTTGTCCTCTCACCCCTCTGTCCTAGTGTGTTTCTAGAGACAGGAAGGGGGCCTGCTCCTGATAGCAGGAGAGGCTGGAGGTCGAGTTACAAAGGCGGCAAGGCCTTTGAAGGTCCCCTGCCACAAATGGCTCTTCCTGACCTGGGGGAGGTGTGAACGCCTCCACCCAGGAAAGGCTTTGTTTCTGGGCTCAGGGAGCGAAGGCTCCCACCCCAGGGGTCCAGAAACATGTCTCGTGGTGGCAGGCTGGTGTATACCAGTCAGAGAACCCACCAGAGGCTGGTCGTTTTTCAGGGGGTATCTCTAAGATGGCCTCTGAGTGCATTGTGTAATAAATCCCACACTGGCATCAGTGTGGGTTTATTATGCTGAGAAGTTTGATAACAAACTTCCCAGAATTCAGTAAAGCCATTATGGTGCTGTGGAGTTCGTAATGACAAACTCCCAGACCATGTACTCTTTTATGGCTTTACTGCACTTACAATGTCTAAGAATGGACTTAGACACTGTAGGGGTACAGTGCTCATGCAACTGTACCCTCACCAGTGGTATAGCGCACCCAGCTAGAGGGGTGTCTTACCTATACCATAGACAGTGGGTTGCAGGCATGGCACACAGGTATGTGGGCCATGTTGACTCTTCACTTTTCTCTGCACCAAAATACCCAGCCTGCAATGGCAGTGTGTGTGTGTTAAGGTACAGGACCTCTAAGGGTGGCACAATATGTGCTGCAACCCTTTTAGGCCTTCCCTGGTCACAGTGTCCTTGGTACCCATGGTACCTGTGGGAAAGTAGGATCTGCTTCTATGGTTACCCCCACTTTTTGCATGATGTAATGCTGTTTCTGACTAGTTTGACTGGGATCCTGCTAATCAGTACCCCAGTCTCTCTGCTTTCTCCCCTAAATTGTTATGGTAAGTACTTAGGTACATCCCAGATTGGATACTGGGGTACCCTTATAAGTCCCTAGTATATGGTACTAAGGTACCCAGGGCATAGGTACCCCAGAGGTCCCTCATAGGCTGAAGCATGTATTATGCCACCTATGGGAGAACATTCAAACTATCACTACATGCCTGCCATTGCAGCCTGTGTAAGCTGGTGCTAGCACCACTTACAAAAGATATAGGTTTCTCTATATCTAGGGTCACTGCACTTAAAACTATAAGTTACCCCTACAGCAGGCCTTTTCATTCCTGAAGGCAGGGTGCTCGGTTCTAAGAGTTAGGGTGCCCCTGCATGAGCAGGACACCCCTACAGCCTTCGGAGTCCATTCTCCCGAGTTGTAAGTGAGACAGCCATATAACATATAGAGGGGCACCGCGTCATTACGCGATGACCATCTTGAATCCGGCTGTAACGAACCCTGTCATGTTTGGTATCGAACATGTTGGAATCATACCCCCACACCATAAACGGTGTGGGAGGTATGATTCCAAGCACTGTAAAGGCCCTTCGGTAGGCCCTCAGTGCACCTGGTACCAGTCTTCTAGACCCAGTCAGCACAACATGGCTGCTGCCGACCAGAGACACGATTCTACCCTCCTGCTGCTGAGCCAAGCTCGACCAGGGGAAGGCAGAACAATAGGCATCCTGTCAAAGGGAGGTGTGACCACCTCTCAGACAGGGTTTAGTGTATTGGGACAGGGTGCAAGCGCTTGCCAGTGCCGCATAGTCTGCGTGCAGGGCGCATTTGGTGTCCTCCATGCATAGCCCAGTTCAAACCAGTTCAGGGAGCCATTGGCTCCCGCTCTGGCACGAAACTGGACAAAGGATAGGGGAGTATCCTCCCCCTTGTCCAGCCCTCCTTAGGGAGGGACCCCTGGATCGTCCCAACCCTTTCCTTAGGGTATTTAAGGGCTTACCTGAGGGTGGGTCCCTAGATTCGTCGTGGGACACGATCCAATTCAGACACCACTTCAACTTCGACCGTCTGGGCACTCTGGACTTCGCTGGACTCTGCTCTGGGCATCAAGGCTGCAACCGGGAAGACTCCTGCTGCTCCTAATCTCTTTGCCCTGCTCATCTGCTGCAACGTCCGTGCCTGTGCTCCATCCAGGAAACCTTCCAAGGCCTGTGGGCATCCAAGGCACCTGAAGGAATCTCCCTTGAAGTGAAGGAGTCACTTCCCTGTATCTGCAGGGACCCCAACTAAGCTGACCGGTCTGCTGATCCTGGGCTCCCACGGACTCTGAAAGGCTCAGCAATACAGGTGGTGGTTCTTCACATCCCTCGAGCCTGCCCTGTCCTCTCACCAAGTTTGAGGCCAGTATCCCTCATCGGAGCCGCAGGAACCGAACCCCTGTGCACCGCATCGCCTTGCCGCTGCAAAGTCTTCTTGGTTTCCTTCCATCAAGATCTTTGGGCTCCAAGTAGCTCCAACGTCAAGCATCTCCAGTGACTAGAATCTTCATCCACACCGCATTGCTTGACTGTGGGCCTGCTTCTTTGGTAGCTGCACGAGGTCCTCTTGCAACTCCAGTGCCTCCGGCCTGTGGGTCCTGTCGAGGGTCATATTTTGAATTCTTTGGGCTCCCCTGTTTGCTCGGGGTCTGCCCTGACTCCCCAGCTTGTGGTGAGTCTTCTGGACCTTGCTGGTCCCGACATTGCACCTTCTTCTACTCCTTCGTTTGTTGCAGTTGGCAAGGCTTATTGGTGCTCCCGCCGGACACCGACCCCTCAACTCTCGACATCTGATGTGGGACAGCTCGTATACGGCTCCTGGTCTTTCACAGCATCGCCTGGTCCACACTTCTGCAGATTCAAGGTCACCGTCAGCTCTCCTGCAACACATCTCCGACCATCGGTGGGCATTCATCTTCCGTGCCTCCTGGTCACTCCTGAGTGGCATAGACTCTGTCCAGTCTGCTTGCAGGCTCTTCATATCTTGAATCTACCTTTGGGTTCCACCGGACACTTTCACCTTCTCCAGCAGCGGCATCTTTCTGAAGTCTCCCATTGAGTTCGATGACGGTTTCTGACGCCACTTCACACCTATGCACCCGGCTTCCCTGGTGCCGGTATCCTGGTTTCTAAGGTATCCACGGATGGGGTGGCTCTCCATCCTCTTGCCTTCCACAGGGTTTCTTCAGGGTCTGCTGGGAAGGGTCCTCTTTCTTTAAAATTGCAACCGCAACTTACCCATTGACTTGCATTGATCCCGCGGTCATGTTCCCACTCTGCACACGGCCTCTGTTGGGCTCCTGGTTACTTACCTTGGGTGGCTCCTTGGGTCCCCGACACTTCTACTTCTTCTGGGTATAGTCTTGACTTAAGTCGTGGTTCGCATACCACAATTTTAGTATATGGTTTGGTCTCCCCCTGGTGACCACTGTATATTCTGTGCTACTTACCTGTTTCTATTGTAAAGTATTGTGTGCATTGTGTATATCTCCGGCTAGGAGATATCTAAATGTGTTAGTTAGTGTCTTACAATAAATACATATTTTTATAAATACACTGTGTGGTTCTTTTTCACTTAATCAATACCTATAAGATTATGTTCTGGTAAAACAAACTGCTTTTCACTCCTTCTGGACTAAGCCTGAAGGCTGCTCTCCACAGCTACCACTTAGAGAGCTTTCTAAGGTGGTCTAAGACCACTACATTCACCATAAGAGTTGTCTGTATCAGTGCAAGGTGTCCACTTACATAAGTGTACATCATATACTGAGCCAGCCTCTTTCAGTACCTTTTACAAGGGACTTACATGTGGCCAAAGAGGTGCCAATTGGGGGTACAATGTACAGTTTTGGGAAAGAACACAGGCCCTGGGAACCTGATTGGCAGGGACCCAGGGCACATCAAGTCAAAGTGCATCAGAAATCTGGCAAAAAGTGTGGGGGGGATTACTGCAACAGATACCCAGCTTCTTATAGGCCAACAATCAGATTTCATTCACGCTCAGTGCATCTCTACCCCCCCGGCGGCCGGTGCACGTCAACTTCACTTGCCGAGTGCGGTGAACCGTGCCCGGCCACACTTGAAGTACACGGGGGAAGTGGACAGGCCTTGTCAGCCTTAGTACTGGCAAAAGTGTTCAATCTCCAGAACACATTACCGGAGCCACCCCCTGGAGATAGACACACGCATTGTGGGTAAGAACAGCCTCACTGAGGCATATTGTAGGACCTTTCCCAGGCCGCAAATCCCTTATAAATCAGGATGCAGGTCCCAGAGACCCTGAATTTCGAATAGATACTGTTGCCAGTGGGATCCTAAGATTTATAACATTGTTTTTTCTGCCAGTAACTGCTCCCTAGTATATACAAACTCCTACCCATTAAGGAATTTGAGGGTACAGAGGATTTTATGGAGGAGGAGGAGATCACATACCTACCCATAGATGACGATTTCTGTCAAGTGATGAATGCTTCCATCTTTAGGGCTGTAACACAGGTAGTAGCCCCCTTGGAGAGGAAAATTAATCAATTGCAGGCGCGGTGCATGAGACCCCTCGACCAGAAGAAATACATTTTTTGGCCTCAAGCCCCCATACCTCCAGGGCAGCACGCTACGCAGGCTTCTGACAAGTGCAAGCTCGCAGACGACCTGAAAGTCGATCTCGACGCCTTCGTGCATCTTAAGAAGGCCTTTATGGATTCTCAGCCCCACAGATCATACCCCAGGTACCTAGTACCTCAGAGGCCCCACTTCCATCCCCTCCTGGTGGTGACGATTCCCCCAATACTTCGGATGGGGACTCTGGTCAGTCATGGAGCCTGTCCACCAACCCTTCTCTCCCACTGACCTCCCTGCAGGTACAGCAAAGCCCCATGAGGAGGACTTGTTAGACCCTGATGATCTTCTATATCCGCGGTCAGCGGAATGGTGCCCAGCGCCTAAAGTGGCCGCTTATATGGCAAGCAGGCTATGGAAACCCCTTCATAGGGAGGTGGGTTGCTGCCTTTGGGCAGAATGCCCCAGGCCATCTCTGGAGGGTAAAGTGCCCTCACACCTGAAGTAGAGACCAAAATGGCCACGTTTCTTGCTGAATTTGTCCAAGACCCTAAGAAGGGCATAGACAGGTCATGGCGTTCCTGCCAGGACAACTCCTGGATGTGGCGGTGCCCCTGGCCAAGGTAATGGATATGGCTGAAGATGCAAAAGCATCTGCGTCACTGGTTTCCCTGACGCTCTATCCAGTTGGGCTCAGAGAGCCATCATCTTCCTTGGAAATGCCAACTGCACAATTTGGACTGAGCGACACAGATCGCTACTAATCAAGATCGACCCAAAGTTGGGTGAACTTTCTACCTCGGAGGTTGGCACGTTGGCTCAGGGTAATCTGTTCAGGGATCCGTTCATTCGTGAATTGAGCACGTTTGTCAATACGTTCACTTCACTAGAAAAGGTCCAAACATTAATGAAGCATGTGTTCACTCCTCATGTTTTTGTCGGAGACGGTCTTGGGAGGGAGCGCTCGACCGGCCGCAATCTCCAGCAAGCCTCTGCCAGAGGTACCGACACCAGTCGAGGCCAGTGGCAAGACTATTCCAAGTTTGCAAACTTCTATCCGACGAGATCCTGCCCCCGCCGCTGAGGTGCTCGAGTCGATTCCACGGGCAGTGGTAACTACAATTACTCACAAGGTGAGAGTACAGAGCCCGGAAGGGTTACAGGTGGGAGGAAGGTTGGCACAGTTTTTAAGCAATGGGAGTCTCTTTCCACAGATGCGTGGGTTCTCCAAACAGTGAGAGGTTATCAGATAGAATTTTATGGTACTCCATTCCAACCTCACAGACCCAGACCCCTGTCCTTCTGCCAGGACCAAGCCAAGTTAGTGGAATTAGAGATGTCACATCTTCTAGAGAAAAAGGCTATAGTTCAAACCACCTTAGACCCCAAAGGCTTTCTGAGAAATTTTTTCCTATTGGAAAAAAGAGAGGGAGGTCAACGCCCGTCATCAATTTAAAGGAGTTCAACAAGTGGCTGGGCTATCGTCATTCAAGATGGAGGGCATCCATCTTCTCAGGGACCTTCTCCAAATGGGCGATTGGATGATCTGGCTAGATTTGAAAGACGCCTACCTGGTGATAGCCATATTACCTCCTCACAGGCGATTCTTACAATTCCAATGGAAGTCTCAGGTCTTTGAATTCACCTTCCTCCTGTTTGGCCTGTCCTCCAACCCATGGTGTTTCACCAAATTAATGAGACTGGTGGTCGAACACTTAAGGGCTCGAGGTGTGAGGATGATGGTCTACCTCAATGACATCTGATCATGAGCCAATGCCCGGTGCATCTCTTTGTGCATCTGCAGATGACCATCGATCTTCTGGAATCCCTCGGTTTCGTAATCAACATGATGACGTCAGCAACCGGCCCATCTCAATCTATACAATTTCTAGGTTTCCTCATAGACTCGATCAGGGCCACCCTCAGCCTGCTGGCTCGCAAGGTGGCTAGATCAAACACGAGCTCAAAAGGACGTTTGCTAAGCCCCAGGTATCGTTACAGTAACTTGCTTGTATAGTAGGACACCTCTCTTCATCCATTCAGGCCATATTCCCAGCGCCTCTCCACTATCAGGTTCTTCGGCGCCTGAAGATGTCTCATCTTCCAAAGGGACTTACCTACTCTCAAGTTATTCCGCTGTCAGTGGAAGCGAGGGAGGAGATGCAATGGTGGATTGCCCATATGGAAGCCTGGAACGGTCTGGCAATTTTCAGCTCCCAGCCCGATCTGGTGATAGAGTCAGACGCCAGTGGCTCAGGCTGGGGAGCACGTTGTGGGAGTTCACTACAGGAGGAAAAAGGTCTGTCACCGTGCAAGCCCTGCAAATAAACTGTCTGGAGTTAACGGCAGGCTCATTCACCCTCAAGTGTTGGACCAAGGACAAGGTCCAATGTTCGGTGCGTCTAAAAATGGACAATGTGGCAGCAGTCTGGGACATCAACCATTTGCGGGGGACAAAATACAAAACTCTGTTTGATCTGGTGTGCATATTATGGGATTATTGCCTAGCTAATCAGATCTCGGTGTCCGCAGAACTCCTTCTGGGTCATTCCAATCAGGTGGCAGATTGGCACTCCCGTCATTGTGGGGATATTAGCTTATGGAAATTAAAACCTGGGTGTTCCAGCAGATTCAAGAAAGGTGGGGTCCATTCTCCATGGATCACTTCACGTCCCGTCTGGACTTCCAGCTGGACAGATATTACATTTGGTGGCCGAATCCCAATGCAGTGGCCACAGACGCTTTTCTCCAGGGTTGGAGCAAGGATATAGCATATGCATTTCTCCCATTTGTAATGCTAATGAGGTTAGCAGCGCAGGTGCACAGACAGAGAGCGGACCTGGTAGTGGTCAACCCGGCTTGGAGGTCTCAAGCCTGGTTTCCAGTGATGATGAAACTTTCTTGGGATTTTCCAATCCTTCTACCCCTCTATCTGGCCCTTCTCCACGATCCCCAAGGCAACCATCACCCACTAGTCCTAGCGGACTCGCTTTGTCCTATGGCTTGCAGGATTACCAGGAACAGTGGAAAGTCCTGGGCATTTCACGAGAGGCTGCCGATCAACTTGCCAGAGCCTGAGTGGACAGCACTTCTAAGAGATATTTTTCCGCCTAGTCCAGATGGATGGGTTGGTGTCTCCGATTCCAGGTGGATACACTAGAAGCAGATGTTGTCCATGTATGGAATTTTCTGGCGAATCTGACCTCAACAGGACTGGCATACAGGTCAATAAACACATTTCGATCTGCAATCTCTGCAGGTCACTTACCAATGGATGGCCATTTAGTGGGAGAACATCCCTTGGTATGCAAACTTTTGAGGAGTATTAGACTATCGCTAGCCCCAGAGCCCAGGTATTCAGTATTGTGGGATGTGAATAGAGTTTTTAACCTCTTTAAATCCTGGTCTTTTAACAAGTACCTGTCTAGATAACAATTATCGGCAAAATTAGCAATGCTGCGTTGTCTAATTTCATGTCGCAGAGTGTCGGACGTTCGTGCTCTGGACATAACAGGTAGAGTATTCCCCAAGGAGGTGGTTTCCTTTCACATTGCTAAGAGTACAAATTGCAATGCAAGATTTTTGTCCTATGCTTCATTCTATAATGTATTACAATTGCGTGTGGTTAAGATGCTCAAGTCGTATGAAGCTGTGACGAAGGAATTACATCCTCACAGTGAGAGACAACTGTTCATTGCTCTAACCAGGTCTCATAAGGTGGTTTCTTCCCCTACGATTGCCAGATGGGGCAGATGGGTGATGCAAGACACACATATTGATGTTTCATGTTTTGGGGCTCACTCAGTGAGAGGTGCCATGGCATCTAAAGCGTTTGCTTTGGGAGCTAGACTGGAGGATATCCTCAATGCAGCGGATTGGTCCTCAGACTCAACCATTAAGAGGTTTTACTTTAAACCAGTGTCTAATCTGGCAACCCTTGTTGTGGAAAAGCTTTGAACTAGACTAATCCTTGCCCTCGGGTCCTGACATTGAATGAAAAATGTCTACAAACGTAATGGAAAGTTTCAATTCTATTAAGGATACGGAGGGGAGGATTAGCCCACCCAATATTTTTTCAAATCTCTTTTCTATCCCACCCGATATATTAGGTTGAATCCCATGAGCGGGGAGGGTGCTAAATGTGAATGTACATTTGATATTTGCTTCTTCGTTACCTTGTGTTAACATGCGTTGGTGTTTATTTGCTTGCAACTATTTTCTGGTTCTGAGTGATAAACACTTTGTCTCGTACTTCCTCGCAGGGATGGATGCCAGTACACAGGCTGCATCGCAGGAAGAAAGAGGAGGGTAGAGAGTTGGTGAAGAGCATAAAGGGAGCTCCAGCCCTCTGACTGTATGAACTGTTTTCTGTTTTTGAGAAACGTAGTTTTGTTTTGAAAAGCTGTTTCGAAGCTGCAGGGTCACATCTGCAATGGGCCTGTTCTGCCCATCACCTCTGTCAGCTCTGCTCTCTGGAGCCCCTCCACAACAATTTCGGGCTTATAAGTAAGCAGGGGATGATAGTAGTATGCAATGTGTCTGTTCTTTAATTGGCTTAGCAGTGCAAATGTGATGATTCTGACTGATTATGTCTCTTGACCACAGAAGCCTCTCGCAAGTACGGCCATCTTGCTTGCCAGCTCACTGCCCCCCCCCCGCCCCCTCCCACACACACACACAGACACACACAGTTGTGGAATTGGCGAAGTCTCAAGAATAAAAGAAGAGGCAGCAAAAAAGGTGGTTCAGCCACTGTATCAACACTGCAGCTACTACTCAGGGGGCTAAAATGCTATTCAACAGCCACAGCTCATGTAGGCTCATGTGACAAGCAGCATAATTCCAATTCCTGTGATGCCAGAGAAAATCTTTAGGTAGGGGCTTAGGGGAAAAATGCTGTTTTGGTGGGCTTATGATTATAAAAGTGTTTCTCCACTTGAAATTAGGGGTTATGGTTGTCCTTACGGGACAGCGGGGAAATCAGTTCCCTGAAGTCCAGTCTCCTACTGACGGACATCAGCTGACAGAGATGTGGGTGTGCTGTGAAAAATTGCATTGTGCTCAATAGTCAGGAAACTTTGTCCATCATTATGAAGGACAGGTTTCACGATATTGGAAGTCAAGAAGCGTACTTTAAATAGGCCTAGTATGCTTGTGAAAATTTGTGAGAGTGTGGAACAGGAATAATACTTGTGGGATAACAGTTTGTTGCAAACAGAAACTATTGGTAGGATAACAAATGAAGTGGGGAGTGATGTGGAGCAGTAGGGTTACTGAATAAGCAAATTTTATAAGATTTATGGGGCCTATTAGCAATAACCGGCGATAATTATCGCTAAGCGCAGTTAGCGCTTGGATAATTATCGCCGGCTATCGCAGGTTTCTATCGCGGAGATAGCGTGCTATCAGCAACGCTTATCTCCTAAGCGATAGAAACCCTGGAGAACAGTGTGAATATCGCTTGAAAACAAGTGATATTCACACTGTGACCAGTGTTAGCTAGGTGATAGGGCGAGGGGGATTTAGCCATGTAATCCACCTCCCATTGGATTACATGGCTAAGTCAGGTCTGGACCAGGCGTTAACAAACCAGCGCTAAACATGTTTAGCGCTGGTTCGTTAATCACCTCCCCTGCCTCGCTAATAGGCGATAGCGAGCTTAGCGACTGTTTCCAGTCGCTTTTAGGTTGGGAACGCTTACTTTGCATGCCATTTGCGATAAATATCGCTGGCATGCAAAGCGGCACCCAACCCGGTCGCTATCGCCTAGAAGCTGTCGCTAACAGTAGTTAGCGACAGCTTGCTAATAGGGTGTTAGAATTATCACCGCTTTAGCGGGAAAAAGTCCCGCTAAAGCGGCGATAGAGCCCTTGATAATATGCCCCTATATTTTCTTAATGTGGTAGATACTACTAATTAGTGTATTTTGTTATCCTTCTTACGACCATATTAGCCCGATGATGTAGAAGGATCTGCCACAGGAGTCCACTGCAGTGGATCTGCCGCAGGAGGGCAGCAGAGGGGCTATGTCACCTGGAGCTGTAGGAGACTGTGGACATGTTACGTCGTGTTTATTGTCTCTCGATTTTATTATTATTAATGAAAATAATCATTCAGCTTTGCATAACTTCCCCTTTTTTACAGCATGTATGTATCTGCCATTATTGTTTCAAAAGCCGTGTGTTTCAAAACTTTACAACCTTTTTGGCTAGCTTTTTCCACTTGCAAAGCTGGTGTAGTTGAAAACAGAATGCAAAAGAGGCAGCAAAGATGTACCTGCAGACCTGTGTAAATGTTCCCACTGCATCTCAGTGCTGTTTGAAGCCCCTGCTCACTGTCTGCTTGATGTGGGGGTCTACCCAATCAGCAGCATCCATCCAAAACCCCTACTAACACAGGAATTCCAGCAGCAGGCGTGATAAGAAGTATTGTGCTGGTGGTGGACTTCTGGTGGCACACGTGTTTGCTATTGCCACTTATCGGACTAATAGCGTTTCCGGATGACAAAGGGGAAAAATTGCTTTCAGGCTGCATTAATTGGGCTTGTAGTGTGGTGCATAACATTGCTTCAAGCGTCATAGTCAAGAAACGTTGCAAAGACAGTCCCTGTATTCTTTGTGGGAGTAAAGTAATATGTGTAGTAAGGTGAAAGGAAGAGCTATTGAATGGATAACTGTAAGAATTTGGATCATTAATTGGGGTGGGTGAATACCCACTTCAAGGAATAATAACAACCCATGTGAAACCTAACGTCGCCAAATTAACCTGAGCTCAACCCTCTGGTAGCTATGGCACACAGCATACAGGCTTAACTTAGAGCAATGTGTAAAGTATTTCTATAGTACCAAAACAGTAATAAGCCCTAAATGTAACACAATAAAGATCCTAAAGTGAATTAGAAAAATAGAGTTAAAAGTAATCAACACAGACACCAAAATGACCAAAATCAAAGAAGCTGAACCAGAGATATGATTTTTTATTTAAGTTTTAAGTCAGAATAGCGTTAAGAGGCATAAAGTGGCAATGAAAATCGATGGTCACGGTAGACCAGCATCTAGGCGCAATTTGAGACTGATCGCAATTAAGCATGTGTTGGATACACCAACCAGGTTCATCCTGGTTTTACCTCCTGACTTTATTCCTTTAAGTCTCAATCCATCACAAGAGTTCATTTTTAGAGCCCCCGCGTCCTCTGGGGAGGCACTGAGAGACTCACAGGGTGTCAGGCAGAGCCAGCTCAGGTCCAGTTGCCATTGGTCAGCTGTGCAGTTGCAGGAAAAGGCATCTTGTAACTGGTTGTGACCATGTAGATTTCACAGGCGGTCAGCCTTATGACCCTTGGAGTCCAACTCTTAATCCTGGGTACAAGAGAGAGCAGGTCCAGTTCTTGAGGGCTCTTCTCGGGTCACAGATAGCTGGTTCAGTCCTCTTCTGATCTTCCTCAGGTCCAGGAGTGTTCTGAAGTGGGTGCCTGGAGATGCCACATTTATGTATGGCACAAGCTAGTGTGTGGGAATTACTTCTGGCATGCCCTAAACAATGGGGCAAAAGTTCCCAGGGTGATCCTTACCCACTTTGGGCATTTTCACGATGGAGGAACTTGAGTTCTGAGAGCTGTGATGTGAGTGTGGAGTGTACTTTAGTAATCCTAGTGTCCTCCTACAGCTAACGCTAAAATCTATTTTGGGGCAGTCACTGTCCCCCAAAAAACCCAGATATAGAGGTCTGGTAGAACATAGCATGGCTTTCCAGCAACCAGACAATGGATACACAAGTATTGTTATGGCATCTTGTTGTGTGCCCCAAGTGTTATATGTAAATCCCCAGCAGATCTGTTAAGCAGGATATGAAACACAAGCAGGAATTAACATGGTAATGTCAAATAGAGTCCCCTTGTGATTGGAGCCTGCCTCTCTTAGAGGACAAATTAAGGGCCCTGCCCAGGTGGAAGCTATTATTTGCCTGTGACAGGGGAGGCCCCTTTGAAGTGCACCCCAAGTGTTAAATATAAAGCCCCAGCAGACATGTCAAGCATGATTTAACACTCAAGCAGGATTTGACACTTTAAGGTCAAAAAGAATGCTCACAGCCCCACTCTGCATATTCTGTCAGGTTCAGAGGGGTCATCTCTGCCCATTCAGGTCAGCCTATTGTATGACCCTGGGAGGCAATTTCACATCTATTCACACCTATTATTATGCTAATTACCGGTGGCAGAAGTGGGAGAGCAAATGTAAATAGGCCTTCAGAGGGTTTAGACATGGGCAATGTAACTTTATAAGAATACCATTTCCTCAATATTTATCAAAACTCTGACTTCAGACTGAATTTGATTTTTAATAAACTATTAAAGCAGTTGCTTTATTATTTTGCTAGCTATTTCCTACCTGAAATTAGCATTATTAAATGTAATAACGTAACCCAGTATTTTCCTATAGAACAGTCGATTTTTCTACAATGAAAAAAGCCTTTGGGGTTTTCACTGTAAGGACATGTTTAACATTACATTTCGGCATGTCCTTCTTTAAAATGCCATGCACCCTGCCTTCTGGGCAATAAGGCCTACATAGGAGTGACTTATAAATATTTAAAAGGAAGGTTTGACTTCTCAAAAGGGGTAATTTGACAGGTTGAATTTTCAGTAATAAGCTGTAACAGCCAGGCTACAAATGATAGGCCTGAAGTCATGTTTACACTATCACTGTAGCGGATGGCATAATGGGTTTTTGGGTTCACTAGTGACGTTTAGCTTACAGGCTCTGGGTAACTTTTGTATCATATACTAGGGACCTACAGGTAAGTCAAACATGCCAACCAAGGGTATGCCAATTTCATCATGTCAGGGGTGACACTGGAGAAAGGGTAAATTTCCCACAAGAACAAATAAGGGGATTGGTGATGTGGGACAAGTGTGTTACTTAACCAGCAGAGTCTGGTACTTACTGTGGTCAGTACAGTAAAATCAGTGATCTTTTTTCCTCTAAACAGCCAACAGCACATGCTGTCCTGGGGGTAAGAAAGTTACATTGCAACTTGGGAATGTGGTATGTCATGTTTCTCTTTCTTAATTTTAAATATGATCAATTAACTTGATAGAACTTCATCTGTTTTCTACAGCATGTCTCTGCTTGTTTTATTACTGTGTGCAAATTGAAAAGCAACAGTTTTTAAAACATTACATATTTTTTTCAAAATTTCACCAGATTTGCCAAGTTGTGGAGCTGATGAACTGAAAAAAGGAAATAGGCACACCAAAAAGGTGCCTCCTTGACTGTGTGAATGTTCCGTGTGCCAAACTCACTGTCCCTTACCAAAATATTTTTGCTGAGTTAATCTATTACCCATGTTCACAATCAAATGTTTGCAATCAATTAACATGTCTTCTCAAACAAAATGTACACCCTGGTTTATTTATACTATTATTTGTCTTAGCTCTTTAAGGTTTTTGTACAAAAAAAGATGGCCACCCAACACGAGCTTCATTCTCCGACTTTTTCAGGGTATCATAGGGACACATACCTTTGTCCAGTTGTAACATTACTCCCGCAGGAACCTGGAACGGAGTCGACCTGTGAGGGACTAGAAAGAGAAACAAGTACTGGCATGGCCAATAGGTCTCACCTTTGGGACCTTATAAGTCTTGAGCCATGCAGCACATTATCCTGGGTGCTGTGCTGCCAGGGATTGAAGAGCAATACATTTACTAGACACTGGGTTATGCAGTCTGATTAAGGAATACATGCGTGCTTCAGGAAATATTTATGGACACATTCCATTGGCTTTTTAATGCATAGACATAAAAACAAGTGCCTCCATGCAAGTCAAAGGGACAATAACATTCTGTGTGCAACTGCATCACTAGAGTATTGAACAGCCTATGAAAAATGCCAGTGAAGTACTTTCCAATGGCGGCGACGTCATATCCCTCCTTCCCCAAGCCTCTATTTACCAGGCACCCTTCTCCAGAGTTTTCCATTCAAAACACTGCTCGCACCATCCGTTTACCTGCAAGCCCCCAGCACCGCCCTTTGTCCCAGCCCCCTGTGTACAGGACATAGGAACAACAACAAAATGCTCCCATTTGTCAGATAGAGGGGAAATAATGAATAAACAGGGACGGCATCACTTAATTTCCATGCACCTAAAAACAAAAAAAAGAATCTGACCTTGTGTAATGTAACTGGTGCTTTTGTAAAGCACTCCAATACCTTCAGGTCAGTCGAGCTTGCACTCTATAAAAATGCCCCCAAAATTAATCTGACCTTTTGCAGTGTAACTAGCGCTCATGTAATGCGTTCCAGCACATTTGGGTTGCTCGAGTTCACAGTATATAATAAAGTATGTCTCACAGTCCCTAGGGAGCTGCCATGAATGTGATTTGAAATAAGAGCTCTGAGAGGAGGAGGACACCAGGAAGAGGCAGCTGGGCGGGCATGCAGCGACGTTGGGAGGATGTGGGAGGGATATACGCTGTTCCCATTTTTTAGGTAGAGAGGAAATAATTAATAAACTGGTTCGGGGTCGGCGTCACTTAATCTACGCACACCTAAAAACAGAAAAATTAACCTGACCTTGTTTAATGTAACTGGCGCTTTTGTAAATCGCTTCACTACCTTTGGGTCAGGAGTTCGCGATCTATACAAATGCCCCCAAAATTTTAATCAAATCATATTTTTTGTCAAACCATAAAAGTCACAAATAAAAAGACAATACAAAAAGTACGTTTCAGGAGAAAACAGCTTGACAGATTTTAAAAAGCATGTGACCCTTTGAGGCCCTCCCAATCAAATCATTTAACATTCAAAAACCTCAATCAGCCATAATAACCCTCAATTCAGTTACACTTAAGTACATCAATTCTATTAAGATTTTACAAGACATAGCGCCTCACCCTGTGAGTAAGCTATTTTTATTTTTTCCTTATAAAGTGCATAGTGCCTTTAACCATAAAGCCCTAAAGGAAACAGCTTAACACATTTAAAATTAATAAGAACACATTAAATCAAATTCCGTCCAGATCAAATCGTTTAAAATTCAAAGTCCTAGATCAGACACAATTAAACAATAAACATTCAGTTTTCTTTATAAAGTGCATAATGCCTTTAACCAACGCCAATAAAGAACTCAAACACAGACAGGAGCCTTAGAGACAGATAATTATACAAAGTGCATGGTGCCAATAGAAAGTGCCAGGAGGGATTTAAGAGTCTCCAAAAATGCGGATAGTCAAGTTTAAAAACATGGGGGCATATTAGCAAGACCCACGTTAAAATTATCGCCGTTTTAGCGGCAGGAAACTGCTGCTAAAACGGCGATAATGGGCTTGCTAATATGCGTTATGGAATTCCAATAGAAGCCCAGGTTAGACGTCCTGCACATCTAACCTGGACTTCTATTGGAATTCTATAACGCATATTAGCAAGCCCATTATCGCCGTTTTAGCGGCAGTTTCCTGCCGCTAAAACTGAGATAATTTTAACGTGGGTCTTGCTAATATGCCCCATGATCTTACAGGGGAAACAGAGCAATCATTTTCTGACTTGCCTCCTCCAACGAATTGCAGCAGAAATAAATCTGTAGATCATCTCACAGATATATTCTGATTGAAGTAGCCGAAGATGGAATAGGGCCGGCCTACATTTTCTAATATTCAGCACCCTCAAGAGTGGTAAAATGAATTCCCTGCGCGGATTATCATATAGGTGGCAAAAAAAAAGAAAATGCAACATGTTCTGCAATGAATTACAATCGCAGGGACAGGGATCCAAATTGGTGTCGTGACATGTTTTACTAGGATACGACACCAGAAGATGCGCAATGCCAAATCTGAATCTTAAAAGATAGAATTTTTTAGAATAGCTAAAAGGGTACAGAAGATATGGCTCAATTCCATTGTTGGTAACCAAGGGCAAATAGTCGGCTACAAGCTTTTTTCTTGCCTCTCCCTGTTCTCTTCGCAACATTAAAACATTTAAAAGATCTCTTTTTATTTGGGATTTCAAAACAGAAGGAATAAGATGAGGGTCAGTAAAACAATCTTGCCTCCCCACAAGGGCCAGTTGCGTCTTGACATGGCCGAGCCACGGTATTTTTTATACATGGTCACACTTTAGACAGTCCTGAATTATTGCTCAATTGAGGGTCAGTTCCTCGTTTACCCAAATCGAACGCTATAGCATAGTAGGGGTGATTTGTATTCGATCTGCCAGGGGAGTTAACCCCAATTCCTTATGACAGGTAATGGAGGTCATGCTGGGTGGGGAAGACATTTTCAATGGTTTGTAAAGTTGATGTCTTAGAAAAACCCCAGACCCTTGCCCCATACAAAAACACAGCACAACACCGGGTATTGTATATGTTAAGGAGGGTCTTGGTTGGTTTAGAGCCAAGCTTCTGACTGAACCTTGTTAGGGCTATGAGTGTTTTTTCAAAGCTCCTTCTCCTTGTTTCTATAAGGTGGGCCCATGTGCCTTTTTGGTCAAAAGGAATGCCTAGGTAGGAGAAATGTGAGACCTGGGATAATCTTTCATTATTAATAAAACAAGCTCTTTTTTACAATGTACATTCCCCACCACCATGACATGTGACTTGGCTGTGTTGGTCTTTAGGCCCAGCTCACTCATAAATTCATTAAATCTATTAACAAGAGATTGCAGCCCCACACCTGTTCTTGAGATTAGAACACAGTCATTAGCATATAATAAGCAGGAAGATTTCTCTGTCCCTCCCTTGGCACATCAGTCGCCCCTAAGTTCAGGCAACTCTCCAAATTGTTTATGTACAGGCAAAACAAAAAAGGGGCTAATACGCACCCCTGACGGACACCACTATTCATCTTAAATGGAGAAGACACTGACTGCCGACCGGACGATAATAACAGGACTGTGTCCCCAGAGATACAACCATCAGGCACTTATCATGGTAGCCTTTAAAATTTAAATACTTGTGCGTCGACAGCAGGAATTTGAAATATCTCAGATCAAGGGCTCTTCATTGCCTCTGTGTTCCTGCGTCTTCTTCACATCACCATTTGCCCTGAAGAAGTTCATTTTATGTATGAACGAAACGCGTTGGCTGGAATTTGCACATTTTGATATTGAAAATAAAGGATTGATAAACCACTATACAAAATGAACATTTGGATTTATTGAAGAAAACTCTTTGGTAGTGCACTGCTCCACTATTTTCACGGAGAAGACAGTTCTCCGTCCGCCCCATATCTCACTCTGCCCGTGACGTTGCGGTGTGTCTGCGCTAAGAAGTGAACCAGGGGCGCGTCAATGCCCATTTCCAACATCTTTTGCCATAATTTTCCTCTCACCACACAATCAAAGGCGGGGGTCAGGTCGATGAAACACAAATGTAAACTAGTTTTTTTTGCCGAGGTATATTTGCTTATTACCAGGTGGAGGTTTAGGCACTGCTCCACAGTGCCCAAGTCTCTTCTAAACCCATATTGGGTGTCCGAGAAATGCCCCTTTTCAGCTATATATGATTCGAGGCGGTCGAGTAAAACCCTACCCATCAACTTACATGAAGTGTCAATCAAGGATATAGGGCGATAATATTTGGGGTTCGACCTGTCTCCCTTTTTGAAAATAGGGACAATTATTGCAGTGGACCAAGATTCTGGCAGTCCTATGACTGCAATACAGCTTAAGATATTAGTTAGAATGGGAAGCCATAGATCAGGATTTGCCAGGAAGAGATCGGCAGGTATGTCATCGGGGCCCGCTGCCTTGTTTCTCTTGGTCAGACTGAGTGCATTTGTGATTTCCTGGATAGTAGGAGGATCTAGCTTTGTCCCAGCCCCTACTGCATAATTGTCACAAGCCTCACTACTCCTATAAATCGCGGAGAAATGGGCCACCCATTCATTAGGGGGGATTGTGATATCAATGGTGTTATGAGTGTCCTGGAAGAATGGGGCATTAATGGTCTTCCAGAAAAGACTCAAGTTTTTGGTGACACTAGCTTCGTACAGCCTCTCCCAAGCCTCCTTTCAAATAGTCTCCCTGCGTTCCCCTAAGGTCTTTTTGTACTGGGGTCTACAGGTTTGTGACAGTTCAAGATCCCTAGGCTTTGTTTTAAGGTTTCCAATAGCTTAGCGTGGGACCTTGAACAATTACTATTAAACCACTTGATTCGTATACAGGCACTGTGCCTTCTATCAGTTTTTAAAATCTCATTTAATGTAATGGATATGGCAGTAAAGGAATCTAACATGCATTGTGGATTTAGATCACTTTCAAGCCCAAAAATGAATCTGACGTTGTGTAATGTAACTAGCGCACATGTGAAGAGCTCCTACACCTTCGGGTCGCTTGAGTTCACATTATATAATAAAAAGTGCCTCACGGTCCCTGGGGAGCTGCCGTGAATGTGCTTTGAAAATATGCTCTGAGAGGAGGAGGACAACAGGAAGAGGCAGTGGGGTGGGCATGCAGCGACATGGGAGGAGGTGGGAGGGACGGAAGCAGTAGGATGGAGGGGATCCTGCACCAATGACAAGAAGGACTCCAGAGGGCACAAAGGAACAGGACAAAGTCCTACATTGATCCTGGATGGGTGTGCTGACCAGTGGCAGCCCAACGGACGGGCCCTAGAAGGAGAGTGGCAGAGGAAGGGTGCGAGGGTAAACGTGTGAAACGGGTGAACCCCTAAAAAGAGTGGAGTCAAATTCAAATTCGAATATCTGGAAAAGAAAAGAATAAATCGAACAAAGTGTAGTAACGAGGTCCCGACATGTTGATGTAGTTCAGGATGATTTATTGTAGTAGGTTACATGTCCTGTAGATCAGCCCCACCAGGAGCAGCCAGCATGCTGCTCAGCCCAATATCAACTGTGGCTTTTCTTAACAGACTCCCAACATTCCGTAATACATCATCACAGTAACATTCCACTGGCTGAGCATGTGGTGGAAAATCGCATACATAAACATGGACAGGAAACTAGGATACTACATATCCCCCTTTCTTATATAACAAAAACAAATAAGATGGAATCCAAAAAGGGAGAACCATAAAAGAGATGAAAAGAGAGAACCATGAATGAGGAAAGAAAAAGAGAAATACAGAAACAGCAAAAACAGCAAAAACGATGCAAAGAAAGGAACAACAAGGAGGGAACATGAAGATAATAGGAGTAGAAAAAGAGGAAACAACAAATGAGAAAACAGATAAAATTAAACCATCCTCCCTTCTATAAAAAACAAATGAAGAGAAAAAAAAGACATAGCATGAATGCACCAATGACTACCCCCCAGACACACCAACTGGCCAGGAAGGCGAGCGAGAAGGCAAGGCATAGCACAACACAACAAAACACAACCAAACACCCACACAGTGGAGAAGGAAGAGAAACTTCAAGTGCAAGAAAGGACAAAACAAAACCACCACGATAAGAGAAAGACAGAAGACAAAGAAAGATTGACAACAAGGATAAAGTCCAGAATCCACAGATGACGAGAATAAAAGACGTCACGAGGAAAACTAAACACGCGAAAGAAACAGGGAAAATGAGAGGAAAATACAATAAGATCCCTCATCCAAACCCCATTACCATATTGACAAAGTAAATTTAATATGAACATAACATTACGTTGCAAAATTGACAATGTAATATATAACAAAAATATTACTTTGAGAACATAACACAAAGGGGACTGAAACCCATGAAACACACCCTATGTAAGGGTAAAGTTGTACGCAACGTATGTGTGAATGGGACAACCTCGTGAAGAGATAACATGCTGTGCACTGTAGTAGTGGGACTATAACCCATATGACACACCCTGTGTGAGGTAACAGTATAAACAGTCCACGTAAGGACAACCTCGTGTAGAGGTCACATTCCGTGCACTTTAGTAATGGGACTATAACCCATACGACACACCCTGTGTGGGGTAACAGTATAAATAGTCTGTGTAATTACAACCTCGTGTAGAGGACACATACCGTGTACTGTAGTAATGGGACTATAACCCATACGACACACCCTATGTGGGGTAACAGTATAAGAGAAGACTGAACCTGAACCTATTACTTACCCCGAAACGTAAGGGAGATTAGCTATGGTCAGGTACCGTATATGGGTCTGAACCCATGACTTATTCCAACACAAAGGAAGTAAGCTATTGTTAAGTAGTGTATATGGGTGTGAACCCATGACTTGTCTCTAAGAATAGAGGTGTGTATGTAATGCAAATAGGACTAACACCTATGCATAAATGCCCTGAAGTAGGAACAATACATAGTTCAAAAAGGGCAAGTGTACTGTGAGCAAATGGGACTAGAACCCATTGCCATCCCTATGTAGGGAAACATAAAGAGTAGATTGCGCAAACCCTTGTGTGAGCGTGGAACATAATGTAAATAGGAAAAGACCCCCAAACAAACCCCATGTAAGGGTTACCGACATGAACTTGTGTGAATGGGAAAGTGTACTTATAAACCTGCCCCTGTGTAGGGGTTGGGTTATGTGATGCGCTGTAAGGGAATGAGACTAGAATCTATACACATGCCAATCCCTCGTGTAAGAGAGTGCACAGAAGAAATCAGGAAAAACTTGTAAGGACCACTCTAAAAGTCCAGGAGCATCCTAGTGAAAGAAACCTAAAATGTGGCAACAGTAAAACATATGTGCTGTAGATGTAGAATTTCTGCAGCTTAAAATCTAACAATGTAAACACTTTAAAGATTGCAAAAACATAACCAAATAGGCCGTATAAACCAGCAAAACATCAATGACTGTAGAAAATAGTAAAACCATAAACCACGCCGGTGAGCGACCTCTCACCCGAGTTGAATAACCATGGTAGAATTCTGGTGTTGTATGCCCAACTGTCCAGTTAAATGGCACACGAGAGTTAGTAATCCCTGTAACTGTTCTTTCAGAAGAAAAACCACTGTAGATAAGTAAACAGTCTGATGTTTGCGTGAAACTATCCAGAAGGTGGCACCCTGGCAGTGGGTACTATGATCGGAGGCAACATCACACGACAGGGCTCCCCCTCTACTGTGCACACGGGTTGATCGACAGGGCTCCTCCTCTACTGTGCACACTGGTTGATCGAAGCCATGCACAATGAAGAAAAGAAGTTGCGAAGATGTGCACGTCGCAACGTTCTTGGAGAAAGACAACCCAGGATTAACTTTGTTGTCCGGACGATGTGGTTGGCAAAACGTAAACAGCAGAGGCTGGAAACCGGAGGAAACAACATAGATAATTCCAATCGCAAAATGGCGGCATGCACCGGTGACACCGCCGGATGGCTTCCGGCATCATCGTGCTCCCAAACACCTTTGACAGCAGGAAACCTTGAGGAGAAGCACAAGTCACAGAGGGTCCGTGGCAGGCATCGCAGGACGGCAGGACGCAGGTAGGTGGGGGCGTGCGCTGATTTTGACTCGCGCTAGCGTTTTTGAATCAGCACAAACGGATAAACTGCCACGGTTAGAAAAATGGCTCAAGAGACACCAATAATAAAAGACGACCAAAATCCACCTACAATGTCCCACAAAATGCGCCGACATAATGTCAAAATGTAAACATGGCTAAAGCACTCCAAGTAACAAGACGTGTCAAGCCAACGCCGTCAAAACGCTCCTCACAGGATGATAAATTACAGATGAAAGTCCCAATGTAAGGATTAAGGTCCCAATATGTGTCAGGAGAACATTGTGCATACTTGTCCCTTCTTGCGCACATAACTGGATGAGAATGCAGGTTGGCAGGTTGGTCACTATGAATGTCAATATGTGCAGCGTCGATAAGATCAGAGTTAGTAAGTAGAACAACAAAAATGTAGAGGCTTACCTTCCAAGAAGGCGCAGCGCTAATAGATGTGGCCACATGAGACTGAGTACAGCACGCTTGGGTTGGAGCTGTCTGATGTACTGGACACTGGTGGGGCTGCAAAGCGTGCTCTTCCAATTTCCTTTGTTTAAGTTGTGGCTTCCTTTTTTTTAAAACAACCTCTTGGAAGATAACTTGCGTTGTGTGTGTGTGGCCTCTTGTGGCCGAAACTTGTTGCCATGAGTTGTTTGCGCTTGAAAAACTTTTTGCTTCTTCCCAACATGTTGACTGGATGTAGAAGTCATCTTCATCTTCTTTGAAACACTGTAGAGCGTGGAAACTCTTCAACTCGTCGCCAAATAAATGTAGGAACGAGGTCCAGACATGTTGATGTAGTTCAGGATGATTTATTGTAGTAGGTTACATGTCCTGTAGATCAGCCCCACCAGGAGCAGCCAGCATGCTGCTCAGCCCAATATCAACTGTGGCTTTTCTTAACAGACTCCCAACGTTGCGTAATACATCATCAAAGTAACATTCCACTGGCTGAGCATGTGGTGGAAAATGGCATACATAAACATGGACAGGAAACTAGGATACTACACAAAGGAAGAGTAATATGGTGAGTAATAATCCAACATGGTTTATTTTTTTCACTATATTTTTATTTTGTGTGATAGCCATTTCCATTTCTTGGTAATTATAGTAAATTCACTGTCCCAATATTTTTATATCAACTGTCTTGGCGGTAAAAAGTATAATGCTAAGAACTGTATGAGCATATTAGTATTGGTCCATTTATTGGTTGTAGGTCCTGTTACTGACAGGGGAACAATACAATGAGCTGGGTGCAATGGTTAAAGGTTGTGGATTGGAGAGTAGGAAATAGTTGGACAGCTAAGCTACTCAGGCTACTTGTCCCTTCCAATGAAATCTTCCGGTGACAAGGTTATTTTATGTTAAAAAAAAAAGTATAATACAAAAAATAGACTTTAAAAATATGACTAACATACATGTCTTTGCAAAATGCAAAAAGGTAGATGTAAAAAAGTTACATTTTTACCTCTACATTGATGAATTATATATAAACACAAAATAACTATAACCCCACACTGGTACTTCTCCCTTAACCTTACCAGTGTCCTTTTTTTTTTACCATTTACAATGTCTTTATGACATTTTGTGGTGATACCCCTGTTCCATTCCTCCCATTCCGCCCTCTTTTCTTATACCAACTCCTACACCATCACTTACTTCTTCTATTGCACAAACCATAACCCAACTCCTGGACCTAATGTAACCCTAACTTCATCCCTGACTTTTAACCTAGCCTAATACCACACTAACTCTTACTCCAACCCAAAAAATAAAGATTTACCTCACACCATCCCTTATGTTACCCTACCCCCTAACCATAACCAGCCATGAAAATTAACATAACTCTAACCCTAGAAATTATATGTGTAGGATCACATAATAAGGTGCATACAAGATGTTGTTATGAGAACAAATTAGGGGAGAGAGGAGCAAGGGCAAGGTTACTGAACAAGCAACTGAGTGTGATTTTATAAATACATGTGCTTACTGTGATGGGTACTACTATTCAGTGCCTTTTTTCCACACATTAGCGCCACTACAGCCTGCTGCCATAAAGGGACAAGAGAATAAATCAATGTCAGCGGCATGGTGGAGGGTATGGGAAAATCACTAGCTACTAGATGCAGTGGGTGAAAATTGAAGAGTTCATGATGGCATTCCTTCGGATGGTCAAAAGAAAATAGGAGTCAGCAACTGCACTGGAACCATCCAGGAGTGCACAACACCAGGTGGCAGCTGCGGCCCATCTCCATTTCAGCAGCAGCCAAACCAGCAACGCCCAGACCCGTATCCCACTCTTCCCAAAGTTGATTCTGATGAAGGCCTTGGTTGTGCACCAATGTTCAGCAGACAAGCACACTGAAAGACTTAATGCTAATGAAAAGTGTATATGAGCCTGCCTTGTGGAAGTTAAAGACAGACGATCTGTTAGGGAACAGCGAAACTACCAGCGTGGCATTTTCAGCGTTTGGTGACATTATTGTTCAGACTGGGAGAATCATTGGGGTTGCTGTGGGAGCGATTGTTGGCTTTTTAGAGGGGCTAGGAATGTGTGGTGGGATAGGTTTTTTGGAGAGGATTACAGAGGGACGTAATATGTGTTGTGGGGGGCTGTAGGTGTAAGAGTGGGGTGATTATTTGTTATGGGAGAATATGTAGCTGGTTTAGGGATAATTGTGTATAATAATAAATACAGGTTGTTAAAGAGAATTATTGCATGTTGTATTTTTTAGGTCGAGCATTCGAGACCTCTTGTATATACTTTAGTATATACTTATTATATACTTATATGTGTATGTACTTTGTGGGCTCTGGAGATCAGCCCTAGGACTTGTCTGCCTCCGCTTAGGGACTTTGTTTTCTGTTCAACTGCCTTTATTTAACTGTCTTGATAGAAAACGACCAGCAGAGGTCAGTAAAATACCAGAATTGCTTTCTCATGAGGGACTTCCTTTTTTTATTTTTCTGGCAACTGCCTCTATTTAACTTTCTTGATAGAAAACGACCAGCAGAGGTCAGTAAAATACCAGAATCACTTTAGCAGTCTCTAGATTCCAGTCCATAGAAATTGTCTTCCCCAAACACCCATAGACAATATTTTTTTCAAATCTTGTATTTTCAGTGATATGACCACCGAAGGCACTGATTTTATATTAAAAACAGAGCTTTGGACTATACCATTTCCCGCTGAAAGGCAATATTTCTCTCTATGTGTTCCCATACCTGGCGTGTCACGCAGTTTGGTGCTTGCTTTCCTTCCATGTTAAAGAACAGTAGATTTTTCAGCACCCAGGCTAATGTGCTGCATAGCGAAATACATATAAGGTCCCAAAGGCGAGACCGATTGCATTGCAAATGCTTGTTCTAAATTATTTCAGTTAAAAAACTGTACTGCACTGTAGTAGCATTTGTATGGTGCTTTCAATCTTCTTATGAGATGCCAACGGGCTTCTGAGAGGCTGTTTAAAAAGCTACTGAGATTGTTATGTGCGGTCAGCAATGTTGAATATGTAGTGTAGCCTACAATTAATATGCTTGGTGTTGTACATAAAGTTTGGAGGTGTACTCCGATCTTGATACAGGAATCTTGTGTCTGTGCTTAAGCATGTAGGGATGGAATGCCTGATTTAATCCCAGCTGCTGGTAATTACTCTGGCCTGCAATCCTGGCCATCATTTTTTAGTCCACTATTTTTTTGCAGTTTTCTATAGTACGTACATGGCCCAAGAGCATTGGAGCTCTTTATATATGCACCAGATTCCATTACGCAAGGTCAGATTAATTAATTTTCGACTAGATTTTCCTAGAATAACAAGATGTTGAGCCGAATCAGGGACTTGAACCTGGTTCCCCAGTTTGGAAATCGGCAGCTTTGGCCATTTGGCCACATCCCCACATTGCCTCTTCGGCCATGAACCAGACATACAGCAATCAGCTTTTTCCTCAACTGCTCCAATGGCATCTGTTCCCCCAAATTGCAAGGCCAGGTCCCCTCTGAATGGGAACACAAGCAGCCCAAGATCAGTTTCAGCCTATTTGGGCCTCGTCAGTATGGTGCAGCTTGAGCCTTAGGGGACAGAGAGCATGGGTCCCAGGTCTGGCACACCTGTCGCACCTAGGACATTGCACAGAGGAAACTGTGGGCCTATATTCAGTCCATCATTTTTTTGCCCACCATGCCACCTTAAACAGGAATCAGCTTTAAACAAATTGGTCTTGGTCCTACTCCAGTAGTAGAAATTCAGCCCATATGAGGTCTCTATGAACGGGAACACAAGCAACTCAAAACCGTTTTTAGCCTTTTTGGGACTCATCAGTAGGATGCACCTTGAGTGCTATGACACAGGAAGCATGAGACCTACGTCTTGGCATACCTGTCGCACTTAAGACATAGAACTGAGAAATCAAAAAAGTGATGGGTGGATTACTTGAATTAATCTTAGCTACTGGTAATTAATTGGGGCTGTAAAACAGTGCATCATTTTTTGCCCTACTGTCAACTCAGACAGGAACAAGGGGAGACAGCGTTTACAACGCTGGTAATACCACGCGGGTAGATAACAACGCGGACGTTACATCGTCCGCGTTGTTACCACGCATGGCATTACATCGCAAGTCGTTTCAATGACTTGCGCTAGATGGCGCGCAACACCAGGGAATGTGTTGGATTTTAAATCCAACACCTTCCCTGCTGTTGCGCTAACTGGAGTAGGAATAGTAATTTATACTATTCCTAAGTCCAGCGCGCCATCTAGCGCAATTCGTTGAACCGACTTGCGATGTAATGCCATGCGTGGTAACAACGCGGATGATGTAACAACTGCGTTGTTACCTACCGCATGGTATTTGCTCGCGGTGTAACATCACTTATTCAGGAACAAGCCATATGCAAATTAACCGTGGTCCTGCTCTAATAGGAACAGTCCAGACAAAATGCCAGGCCACTTTCCCTCTAACTGGGATTACAAGTTACCCAAAACCAGTTTCTGCATTTTTAGGCTCAGTAGGGTGCAGCTTGAATCCCATGGTGCATTGCGCGCAGGCCCAAATCTCTGCAAACCTGTTGCACTTAGGGCATCACTCTGAAGAAGACAAAATAGTGATGGGTGGATTGCTTGAATTAATTTCAGTGGCTGGTAATTAAGTAGGTTTGTAATCCAGCCCTTCATTTTTTTCTCACCATGCCACTTCAGATAGTAACCAACCATATGTAAATCACTTTGATCCTCCTCCAAAGGAGCAGCCCAGCCCAGTCAGCCAAGATGGGTCTCCTCGGAATGAGAACAGAGCAACTCAGGAACAGTTTTGGCTTATCTTAACTCATCAGTAGGATGCAGCTTGAGTCCTATGACACTGTGAGAACAGGCTCCATGACTGAGTACACCTGTCACACTTTGATATCACACTGAGGAAAACAAAAAGTGATGGATGGATTGCTTGAATTAATCTCAGCCACTAGTTATTATTCTGGGCTGAAATACAGTCAATAGTTTTTATTTTTTCCCACCATGCCACTTCAGACAGGAACAATCCATGTCCATATTAGCCTTGTACCTGTTCCAATAAGAGCAGTCCAGCCTGAATTGCTGTGAAGATATCCTAGATGTGGAATGATCTGTAGAAGAGAGATGTTGGTGAGGAAGAATTGCATTTACATATGCTTAGCATAAAGCCCTTATCATATTTACCATGTCCTGGTGATGGGTTAAGATAGAAGCTTTCACTATGATTGAGTATGATAAGTAAGGTGTGTGTTTGTGGCCTAGTCTAAAGCAGGGACCAAAAATTAGAAAGGTCTTGCCATCTAACAGTAGCTTAGGTGTGCCTTGATGAAACCTAATGGGAGTCAACAGCAATACAAGTCACCAAATTCCACACAACAGGCACTATGTTCTAGAAGATCAATCATGATTTGTCAACCCATCGGGAACTCTTCAACCCCAAAATCAGTAGGTGAGAGTGGTTTGGATCCACTGAAATGCATCCGAGGTTCAACTGCGAGAATGAACATTACTATCCCAACCATGCAAGAGCAGTTATTTATAGGTAGTTATCAACGATCAGCTGATGTGCAATACAGCTTACTGCAGGCTGCCTCTGTCACCAGTCTGTTCTACCACAGCAACCTGGGAAGCCTATTGGAATACCATCTTTCCCACTACCAGGTATAGAGAGTCAATATTGTTCTTCCAGTATTGGAGGGGACCAACTATGGAAGAGAGGAGCTGCTGCAACCCCCAGTATCCAGTTGGTGTATTCAGAAACCCTGTGGAAAGGAATGTAGTTGAAATTAGGAAGGTTTGAAGGGAGAGCCAGAGAGACAGAGAGATGAAACTAGATAAGAATATGAGTAGACTGCTCAAACATTTGTTATGGTCCAAGGTCCTACCAAGCCCTGACAGCCCCAAACATGGAAAACATCACAGGAAAACCCCATTACCTTTTCGCCCTTCACCTGGACACTCTGAAAGGTCAGTTGAGGTGGGCAAATCCCGGGAAAAAGGGGGTGGGAGCAGCATACAGGAAGGCTTAAAGACCACATAGCCCAAGAGAGGCACGCTTAGCATAGTCTGTGGGTTGCTAGAAGGTTTATAGTTAGGCTCTAATATCCAGGTCTAGAGCAGGAGACTGGTCTGAGGAGCGGTCACAGTCAGAGCAAACTCAAAATTAAATGGAAGAGCAAGGGCCTGTGTAGAATTTGTACAGGCAGCAAGTTAGGCTTGATTCAAAAGACAGAAGCTAGCAGGTCATTTATTACAGCATGAATTAAAGTGTGTTCACGTTAGTGGCTTAGTAAATGCACGTTAATTAAAGTTGATGGCATCGATGGTTATTTAAGGTTACAGTCACAAATAAAGTTCCTTTCAACTATGTGAATCGACATAAATGTCTGCAGTCTCTCCACTTATCAACAAAGAAGACAAGCTCAGGAACAACAGTTTACAATTTACAAATTAAAAAAAAGACCAATATCATTGGCATTAATACAAGTAAAGCGTGAACAGATGCTTTTTATTGAAATGTAATAATTTTATTGAAATGAAGCATCCCAATTTTCTAGCAGTCTAGCAGTCCAGATACTATTATATTGAAATGATGGAGAACAAATTCTACAATTGATTTGGGGTCAGATGTCTGGCCCTTTTTGGCAGTCGCAAACAGGAAATCGGCCCGTTTGCAACCGCTAAAAAGGTGTATGGTATGTACAAACCCTATTTTGCAAGTCGGTAACCTATTACCGACTCGCAAAATAGGGTTTGCAAATCGCTATTAGGAAGGGGCGTGCCAAGGGCGTCCCTTCCTAATAGCGAGTCGCACTAGTATGTACGATTGTGTTGTGACAGCAAATGTGCTTGCAAAACAATCGCAGTTACCACCTACTTCAAATGGGTGGTAAGCCAGTCGCAAAGGGAAAGGGGTCCCTAGGGGTCCCCTTGCCCTTTGTGTTGGGCAGCAAAAATATTTTTTAACAGCAGGCAGTGGTCCCACGGACCACTGCCTAATCTTAAAAAATGAAACAGAATCATTTCATTTTTTGTTTTAAATGCGATCGGTTTTCCTTTAAGAAAAACGGGCTGCATTTTTTTTAAAACTGCTTTATTTAAAAAGCAGTCACAGACATGGTGGTCTGCTGATTCCAGCAGGCCAGCATCCCTGTGAGTGCTGGCCATTCACAATAGGTCGCAAATTGCGACCTGACTCATGAATATTGATGAGGCAGGTCATTTGCGACCCCATTGGGAATCGCAAACAGTGTCTCAGACACTGTTGTATGTTCCATTTTGCGAGTCGCAAAAAACCGCAATTTGCGAATCGCAAAATGGACTGGTCGTACACCCGGCCCATAGGCCAGTTATTGGCAACAGTTCAGTAAACTAGGGCAGAGGACATAGGACGTTTCCCACACATGAGTAGTGTAAATGAGAGGGATAGGAGTTTCAAAGGCTGTGCCTAAGCAGCCTACAAGGTCTAGATGAGTGATGCTGCAAAGGTTTTTCCAGGAAACATTGGTACTTTTCCAATTATAAATCTAGTCAGAATAGTATGAACAGTGATATGCTTTCTTCAAAATATATCATATATCACAGGAATGGGCACAGAATGTATAACACCTGCATACTAGTCAGTTAAAGACTGAGAAGTTCAGTCTATGTGAAGTCAGCCAGAGAGCCCCAATTCCACCAAAGTTGCTGTGAGGCATAGGGAAACAGGATCGACTGCCTAGAACACTTCAGATAATTTCCTGCTTGATGCTGTTCTGTGAGATGGACATACTGAAGGAGGAGACCATCATCAAAGCCTGTAGCCTCCCTGTGGTCACAAGGTATGAAGTGATGGAGTGGACTGTACAGTTCCTTAGCATATTGTCCTCTTGGACAAATGTGCTACTGCGTATACACAGTGGCATAACAAAACTTTGAGGGGGCCCCCCTGCAATGTACATGAAGGCTCCCCCCCCCACGCTCCAGACCCGGTCAGGAGCTCTCAAGTCAGGGGCCCGCCACCCATGGACAGTGCCGGAGGGGCCCCCAGGAGCTTGGGCCCTCACCTGCAACGTGGGGGCTATTGTTACGCCACTTCGTATACCACCTCTACTGCAACAAATGTGAATCTTTGGTAGAAATAGAATACAGCTCAATCAATCTCTAAAGGATTAGGGTAAACTATTTTATTGGATGCATCGGAGGAATTAGGTAAAATTTGACATTGGATATGGTCGTCAGTCACCACATAGGCCCTGTCGGCCTGAAACATCTGTTGTGGAAGGAGATGACAGGTACACCACAAGTGCACATGACATGCCTGGCATGTTATACAGTTAGATAAATCTCTTATTTACTATACTTATCCAACAAACTTGCATACCAATTGTCCTGGTTGTTAAAGGCCTTAGAATGGCCTGTCCAGGCTCCCAAGAAACAGAAGAGTTTACCTTAGTAAAAAAGTTTTTTAAAAAGGGGGGACGCATATTGCTTTAATCTCAATGTAATAACTAATATGGGTAGGTTTTCAAAATTCATGCCATTTTACTTTCACCAAAATCTTTCATGGACCGCTAGAAGTGAGAATAGTGCTGGCCCATCAGGCAGCTCAAGCATGGACTCACAAATATTTTCCAAAATACCTGATTAATTAAAAGAATACAATTAGAGAAGTATGGTAAACAAAGAATTACAACCAAACTGCTCACTAATTATATCTTAAAAATAGCGAATGCAGTACAAAATGATGGCTAGATCATGTACAACGCCCACACACTCAGCAGGTGCTCTCATCAATGATGTAATAAAAATGTACCTTTGCACATGGCTTGGGGCACATAATGACTTATTATGTTATTCCATTGAACATTCACCATTGAGCAATGTAGCCAAGCCATTTCAAAACACATCACAACAAGTAGTGTGCAGAACGTTTTCCGTAGTAGTCACTCAAGCATTGCACTCATTCTTCATTGACAGTCAAGCATGGTGATTTAAAGTTGGGGGTGCCAGATATTCCATGTAGTTCTTCAGTTGGTAGGGAAGTGATTATTTGGTGTGAGATAATGATTAGTATGAACAGACACTACTAGTTAGAAATAAAAGCAGCATCATTTTCTGAAGAAATTGTTCTTGGCAAAGTCTGTGGTTGACCAGAACAATACATCAGTTGTTTCTTTGTTTCCTATTTATTTAGCAAAGTAACGGCAGCTTTAATGAGTGCCAATAAATAAAATCCATCTTTATATATGACACACTAAGCAAACTAATCTAATTTCATACTGTGAAAGGGTACAGTGTTTTCATGTTAGTTGCAGTAATCATTTTATGGGTGGAAATTAATCTCTTTTTTCTTCTTTATGAGTTTTTATTCTTTTTGTACAAGTGGTTATTGAGGAAATTAAAACTTCGTGGAATAAGTCAGTTTCATGTTGGAGGCTACATCTGCAAGATCATTACTGATGTCTGACGAATACCACCGACTTCCTCTCATGCGTCTTGCTGCTGCTCATAAAATATAGGAGTGAGCTTCCTGTTAATTTTAATCAATTTCAGTCTTTCCACATTTTATGAAGAAAATGGAATAATCAGGGTGTTGTTGGCATAGCTTTATACATTATTTTAAAGGAATTAAACCCCAGAAGATGGGATAAGGTATATATTTAAAATGACTTTGGGGACACCTACATTTTGTGAGAAATGTGATGAAAGGTACGGAGGTCGTGATAAGATTTTTGTTTTCATAGTGATGTATGTTCGTGTCCATTTTAGTGCTGTGCCCTGTACTGTAACATCATTTAGCAGATTATTTAGAGTTTTATGGGAGAGGGATATGCGCTGAAAATTGCCAGATGCCCCATCTACTGATCCAGCGCGATATTAGCAAACAGTATTCATACACTAGATACTCACTTGGGCCCATTCATTCATACTACGCTAATACTTACGCTGGGTTTTATCAGTTGTTACTCTCTATCAAAATCCCTGCTACCAATTACCTTCTGATTGAAGAGTAATGACTTACCAATGAATCCTTTGCTAATTGGGAAATTTAAAATGAGTGACATTCATTATAGTACATAATCCTGAAATAACCACTGAGTCAGGAAGTTTTAAAACGTTTATCTAAAGATTCAGCAGAGTAAAATACAGAACCACATGGTACTTAATCGCAATACCCAAGATTAAGCATAGAAATGATTATTGCTAATCAATGACGGTGTTTAAAGAAGAGAAGAAGATAGAGACAGCAGCGCAACTAAAGGTTGCATTATAATGACCTAAGTGTGAGAACCAAACCCCTTAGCCAAGGAGTTGAAAGGATAGGACCCAGGAAGGATGAAGAGCAAAGACTTCCTCCAGGATCAGGACAGGACCGGTGACCTCTCTACAACGACGCCTGCGTCGATCACCTCTCTGATACTCGGCTTCTCCTTGATTCTCCCGTGCCTTCCTTCTAATGGACTCCGCCGCCCCCTCCTCAGGACCTCTTCTGGACAGGGATTCAGTCTGCAATCGATCAGCTTAGCGGTCTGGAGCTCTTCCTGTCAGCATCTCCGCTCTCCTGTGTTTCAAGACTTCTGACTCTCCTGCCCCTTAATTAACTAATTCTATATCTATTATACCCTTCTACGCCCATGTACCTCCCCTTAATGTTGCTAAAATATGGGACCACTACTTCTGATTGGACAGGGACAGGGGGTGGATTCTCGCACCATGTTGATTTGGCCTAAATTGTAAAGCCTATTGTCTTTACGTTCCCACCCCTTCAAATTAATACATTCGCTTTATTTCCCACCCGTCTCATGACAAATGTAAACCAATTTTCATAGACATTGTTTCAATGTGTGACAGGAAAGCACTAGTACAACATCTTCGGCCATCAGGTTACGGCCTTGGACTTCGTCCAGGTTGACTTCATTTGGCAGGCACACAAGACACATGCGCAGAACCATTTGCCTCTCGAGTTTCAGGTCACCAACCCAGGCCCAAGTTTACGAACTAATAAAAGTGCAAGAAGAAAATATTAGAATCACAAATAAAATGTTTCACTGTATACCCACTATTTCTATTCTATTCCCAATTAAATATATATACTATCCCGCGTTAGTAGCGTTAGGAAACGACAATTTAATAATGACATGAGAGCAAGCAGAAGCATGTGAAAACATCAAGCAGCCATTTTAATGCACACTGCGCAGAAGCAGAAGTTTCCCACCAAGCAAAGAAAGACGTCACACCATGTGATATGGTTGCGACATGCGCATTGAGTTTTCCCGCGCATAGCGGGCATTTTGGATTACAGACAAGCGTTATTCATTAGTAAAACACATAGGCAAGCATCTTTTTCTTTTGTGTCGTGAATGCAAAGGTTAGTATTAACAATACAAGTTTAATAAATTAATACTGTGAGGAGGATTGAATACAAGCAAGTTTCATTTATGAAACCTTGCTCCATCAATCCCCTCTCTGATGGCGTTTCTGAGCCATCAAAAACATTACCCTCAATCAGATGCCAACTTTTAGCAAATTACTTCATTCTCGTCTTTATTCTTTCTATTTTTACAATCTCCTTTTAATTTCTTGTATAATTCACTTCTCCATTCTTCAAGTTCGATTTCATCTACCTTTCGTTTCTTTCCTCTTCCTGTCACCTTATATGTTCCATTCTTTTTACAGCATTTGCACCATATTGTTACTACCAATATTATTATTGCTATCCCTGCTAAGGGTACTAATATTTGACCTATAAGTCCTTTTCCTACATTAGCAAACCAGGTTCCAATTGACGATATACTATTTGTCAATCTTTCCCATACACTATCAACTTCCAGTGGTTTAAGTTCTTTCTCAAGTTTAGTTATATTCTGTATGTACGTTCCAATTTCTGCACTCTTATCAGGAATATAAGTGCAACAATGTTTCGTCTTCAGTAATTTACAGACTCCGCCCTCTTTTGCCAATATAATATCAAGCGCAAGTCGATTTTGCATAACCATAGACCTAATCGCGACCATTTCCGCATTAATCATTAGAAATCCTCCAGCAGTATCCGTTGATAAACGATCAACTACTGTAGACAATTTACATATTTTCCTTGAGTTCAGAATTATTCCCACTGAAGGGATCAATGCACCAAATATATCACCTACAATTTCTGAAAAACTAGCTCTTTTACTACGTATTAATTCGCTATTGTTTTCATTGCTCTCAGTGTTTCTTTTTACGTGGTATATCTTTGGAAATACTATTCCAAAATAACAACTTCCATACCACCGTGCAGGAAGCCTTATTCCCACACACATAATAGATTCCAGGAAAAACTGAATCTGTTCCTCCTTTGAGTCCCCAACCTCCAAGAATTAAAAAATTGTGTTCACATTCACTGGTACCGATGAAAACATTGTTATAATCAGTCTTTAACCTATGAAGACAAATTTTTCCTGTCTTTACGAAATCCAGAGCCATAGCAGCTTGAGCCTTGCCAGGTGTGTAACTACCTTCTTTCTCAGCCCAAGGTGGCAAATGAGCCTTATGCTCAGAAGCTTTCTTTTGAAAATCTTGTCTTCTATCTTCTACTAAATTCAAAAATATCTTTTCTTCTTCAAGTAAAGAACATGTTAGATTGTGTCTATGTGCATGTGTTATGTCTATTGATTTCATGGTTAAGAAAAATTCTCCCATAAACTGTGCGTCTTGACTACTAAGCACTGGGTTCATACTCTTGCGAATCGGAACCTCAGAAAATATCACATCTAAGTTTGAATAATAATACAGAAGTTTCCCTGTTCTATAAAATAAACTAGACAAAACACTACATGATATGCCATATGTCAGTGGTAAGTGATGATATGTTAATCCTTCTGCTACTGATTCGGGTAACTTCATACAGACGTAACAATTACTAACTTCCATTGTGTCTACATATTGAAACAATAACTTTGTGAAAACGTTTAAACTAGTGTCGTTGTCAGCTACTTCATGATGAATTTCTGGTTCACTTTCTACCATTAGTTCTACTCTATTGCCCTTTATGTTTGCTGTCCTCTCCTTAGTTTCATTATTAATCTTTTTATCTATTATCATCAGGTAAGGAACTGCTACAATCAGGACTAACCATACTATAAGCACCATTACTAGACTACATATGCATATTGCACAGCATCTTCTACAACATTTCTGTTTTGGTCTCCCAGTAACTCTATCGTCAGGCATTTTTCGACAAGGAAGATTGCTCTTCTTATCTTTTTTTCTTTTCTTTAGCTTATTCTTTTGCTTAGTCAGGGTGGTCTTGTTTCTTCTTTGTACGTCAATTCTGCACTTGTTCCTTCGCCACCACTGTCACTTGATTCTGAGCTTTCAAAATCTTCAAGGATGATATAAGTCCAGTCAGGACCCTTGAATTTGTTATTCACAAGTTTCCGTCTTTTGCTTCTTCTTTTCACAGTTTTATTTTCTTGTTCGGTTTGACTTGATACTTCAGGTACTTGATCTGGATCTTCACTTCTGGTTGTTATGTGGTACTTTACTCTTTTAATGACACTTGGCCAATGATCTCCTTTTCTTGTTTTCTTTGTTGGCACTGTTTCTTTGTTTTCGTCTTTAAAGATCTCGTTAATTTCACTGCTTAATACTGCTTCGTCTTCTTTGATTACCTTTTCTTCTGCTTTGTCTTTTTCAGGTCTAATTGGTTTCTCTGTAAAAGCTCCGCTGTGAGTTTTCAATAACTGACCTTGTTCTTTATTTATTTCTTCAAGTTCATGTTTTTCAAGGTTTCTTCTTCTGTGCACTCTTCTTGATCTAACTTGTTCTGATCAGGGCTTATTGCACTGTGAACTTCTGCAGCCTGACCGGATTCTTCTAGACCTGTCTGTCCCTGATCAAAGTCTATTAGGTCTTCACTGTTTTGAGTCCAGTTTTCTTTCCCTATCTGACCTTGTTCAGGATTTGTTAATGTCTTTTCTTCTTGTTCCTGAACTGCTTCTTCTTCACCTATCTGATCTTCTTCAATTTCCTCCAATTTCCCTTGACTTCTTGTTCTGTGGTATACTTCAGGAACTTCTACCACTGGTATCCAATCCTGACTTGTGCTCGGTTGTTCTTCTTCAGCTTCCCCGGAATCTCAAACTTGAGATCCTACAGCTGGGCAACCTTCAGCCTCTTCAGTGATTGGCGTTGTCTGAGGATTCTCTTCCTCGGGATCCGGTACTCTCTTGGTGTGACTTACATGAATCCAATTAGGAAATCCGGCACACTTCACTGCTGTATTCGTTGTCAGTATGACTTGACACGGTCTGCCCCATCTAGGTGATAGACACGTTTCTCTGGTGTGATTCTTCACTACCACCCAGTCACCAGGATTCAGATCATGTTCTTGTTCAGGCTGCCTGGAAACTGCGTCTTCTCCAACCTGATGAGAGACAGAACGCACTAGGTCAGCCAATCCTTTGCAATAGTCCAGAACCATATCATCAGATATATTCACCAGTTTGTTTGTGGGAACATGTGTTTGTCTCATTGCTCTTCCCATCATTATTTCGTGGGGGCTCAATCCTGTGTTTCTGTCAGGTATACTTCTGAGTCCCATTAAAACGAGTGGTAATGCATCTGGCCACTCTAATGATGTTGATGCACACATTTTTCCCAATCTTGACTTTATAGTGCCATTCAATTGTTCAACCACTCCAGAAGCTTCTGGATGATATGCACAGTGCAGTTTCTGTTTTATTTGAAATGCTTCACAGATTATTTGAATCACTTCGCTGTTAAAATGTTTTCCTCTATCTGATTCCAAAGTTACTGGAAAACCAAACCTAGGAATGAGCTCTCATAGCAACAGTTTTGCAACTGTAATGCTGTCATTTCTCCTAGTAGGGTAAGCCTCCACCCACTTTGAAAACAGACACAATAAGACTAGTACATATTTCAGCCCTCTACATGGTGGTAACTGTATAAAATCAAACTGAAGTCTCATAAATGGACCCTCTGCCTTTCCAATTTTTCCAAATCCAATTACTGTCTTCCTCCCCAGATTATGCATCTGGCAAGTTAGACATCTCTGGCAAAGACTCTCTGCAACAGCCCTGAATTTGGGATTGTACCAATTTTGTCTGAACAGCCTAATCATTGCATCTCTCCCTATGTGTGTGTCTCCATGATGCATTCTAGCCATTTGTGAGAGTAAACAGTCTGGCATGACTGGTCTGCCATCAGCACTGATCCATACTTCATCATCTCCTCTTTGGGAACAACCCACTTTAATCCACAAATTCTTCTCACTTTCATCAACCTCATCTTGCAATTTCTTCACCTCATTCCAAGTTTCAGGTGGCATATACAGCATAAGTTGGCAGCTGATTCCCATTCTTTCCACCCTCTTATTGACTGACATTCTGATTTTGGCACAATGTTGAGCCACCAGATCTGCATATCTGTTGCCGACTACCACCCAGTCATCTCCTGACTGGTGTGCGGCACATTTCACCACAGCCAATTCTTTTGGTGATTGTATTGCTTCTAGCAATTCCCTTACAAATTGTCCATTTTTAATGGGGGATCCTGAAGAAGTCATGAAATCCCTCTGCATCCATAGTTGGCCAAAATCGTGCACAACCCCGTAACCATATTAGCTATCTGTAAATATGGCCACTCTCTGATTCCTCCCAATTTTGCATGCTTTTATCAACGCAATCAATTCAGCTACTTGTGCAGATTTGACTCCTGGTAAATAAGATGCTTCAACTATTCCAGTTAATTCACATACTGCATAGGCAGCAGTTAGTTTACCATCTTCATGTCTTTGACATGAACCATCAACAAATAGCTCCCTGTCTGGCTTTTTAAGAGGCTGTTCCTCTATATCTGGGCGTGGTTTTGTGCATAATTCTGTGATTTGTATACAATCATGTTCATCGTCTTCATCATCTTTAATTCTCTCATGACGTGGGTCTGGTAGTAAGGTTGCTGGATTTATTATAGTACACCTTACCATGTTCACATTTTCAGCACCCATTATTATTCTTTCATATTTAGTCAGCCGACTAGGAGTAAGATGCTGAGTTCGGGTTCTTGTCAACAGAATGACAACTGCATGTGGAACATACACTTTTACAGGGTGTCCCATCACAATTGACTGGACTTTGTTCAATGCTCCAACAAGTAGCCGGCACTGCTTTTAGGCATCCTGGCAATGCGGCTGCTACTGGGTCCAATGTAGCAGAAAAATATGCTATAGGACGTCTTTCTAGTCCATGTCTTTGAGTTAGGACAGAAAGTGCACAATTTTCTCTCTCATGACAGAACAATGCAAATTCTCTCTTATAATCAGGCATGCCTAAGGCAGGTGCTGAACATAGTGCATTTCTCAATTTTACAAAAGATTCTACACTTTCATCCTCCCACTCCACAGGGTCCTTTTGCTTTCTTCTTTGTCATGTTAATTAAGGGCTTAGCTAACATGGAAAATCCTGGTATCCATTGTCGACAGTAACCTACTATTCCTAGGAACATTCTCACTTGTCTTTGTGTTACAGGCATTTGCATTTTCTTTATTAAAGCTACTCTTTCAGCTGTTACTCTTCTTTTTCCTCTCTCAATTTGGTGTCCCAGATACTTAACAGCTGTTGTACAGAATTGCAATTTTTCAGGTGAGACCTTATGCCCTTCTTCTGCCAAAAGATTTAATAATGCTATGGAATCAACAACACAGTCCTCTCTGGTGTTCGATGCCACCAATAAGTCGTCGATATATTGGACTAAGACTGAGCTTCCTGGCATCACTAATTTTTCAAGGCACTTTTTCAGTATCTGGTTGAAAATAGAAGGACTTTCTGTGTACCCCTGAGGAACACGATTCCACACATAAACTTTGTTCTCAAATTTAAATGAGAAAAGATACTGGCTGTCTGGATGTAATGGTATTGAAAAGAACGCTTGACACAAATCAATTACTGTGAACCATCTTGCACTCCACGGAATCTGGTATAGAATTACTGCAGGATTTGGTACTATGGGACAACATGGTTCTACAATCTTATTTATTTTCCTCAGGTCCTGAACAATCCTATATTTTCCACTAGGTTTCTTTATTCCCATTATTGGTGAATTACATGGGCTACTCATTACTTCTTTTAGTATGTTTTGTTCTACCATTCGATTTATTTCTTCGATGACTCCTGCTTTTACTTCTGCACTCATTTTGTACTGTCAGGTATTTGGGAAAATTGCACCTTCCTTTACAGTAATTTTAACTGGATCTATTTTAGTCATAAGTCCTACTTCTTTTCCGGTGAAATCCCATACTATGGGGTTTACTGTATCTTTTAATTCTTCTGGCAACTCATCTTTTGTTATTAACGAAAACATTTCATCCACTTCTGTACCTTGTTTTGCACTCATAATTTTATATACATGGTCTTCATCTGGTGTCTGAACTGCCACACCATCCGGTGTGCAGAAAATGGTACAATTCATCTTGCACAACAAATCCCTACCTAATAAGTTTACTGGACTAGAATCACACACTACAAATTGATGCATTTCTCTGAAGTTTCCAATTTTAACTTCCATGGGTTCGGTAAGAGGTGTTCTAATCCGCTGATTAGCTACCCCCACTACTTGGATATTTTCACCAGAGAGAGGAAGGTCTGGAATGTCTGCTGTTCTCACAGTAGACCGGGTAGCACCAGTGTCCAAAAGGAAAGTAATATTATTACCTTTCACATTCCCTTCAACATATGGACCTGACTGATCTACCTGTAAGGATGCGCCAAGTATGCACTCCTTCTTCCCCTCTCCTAGGCACCGTCATGGACTGTATTGACAGAAATTGTCCTGCAAAAGAAATTGTGATGTCATATAATCATTCTTACCACTTCCTCCTGGATATCCGATGTCTGTACCATGCTTTGCTCTGCTTACATTACCCTGAATAGGTGCAGGTGGCAACTGACTCTGAGGATTTGCACCCTGCTGTGAGTCATTCTGCGTCTGTGGATTTAAATTTTGATTTGGGCCGTTATTATTCCGACTCTTTTTACATTCATCCTTCCAATGCCCCAATTTTCCGCATCCATGACAAGGAAATTTCTTTTTAGCTTCTTCTCTACTCATTCGTCCTCTAAACTTTCCACCATTCCCAGCATCACCATTCGTTCCAGAATCTTTTCCTGGATTTTCACTCGGATTTTCCAAATTAATTCCCTGCTTATCTGCCATTTTCACCTGAGCCCACATCACTTTTTCCTGCAATTTCTTGTGTCTATCCTCAATATCGTCTCCACAATATTTTGCATACTTCAGAATCTCATCTATGGGCTTTCCCTGCCAACACAGCATATGCTGTTTAATCATCTGACAAATTTCTGGCTTTAAACCATAAACAAATCGATACACAAACTGACTCATGTTTTTGTCTCCAATGTCCTCAAATCCACTATACTGTTTAAATACCTGCAATAGACGCTCATAGTAGGAATGTACTGATTCATTAGCTTCTTGGGTGGTTAGATCTATTTTTACCCAATCTGTTTCTTTCGGTGGTATTTTCCCTTTCAGGTAAGTTATCACCTGCTGATACTTTTTCATCACGTCATTTGACGGGGCACCTGTCTTCGGATCTCTAGGATATTCATCACTAGGCCAATCGACTGTAATTTTACAATCTGTCCACAAATCGGCAGGTACCACTATGTCAAACAACCCATCTAAGTCCTTCAACAATACCTTTGACACCTTCACAAACCTGTCAACCTGCTTGTACCATTCAATTGGTTTTTCTCTCAACTTTGGAAAATCATTCGTAAATGACAAAATATCCTGTCTGCTCCATGGGACATGTACATATCCTCCTCCCGCAACTTCTCGCATGGGATACATCTGGTCTGCTTTCCCTGATTCTTTCATCACATATTCTGATGCTGTTCTACTTGTTCGTGCTTCTTCCTTTTTCTTGGCCCACCTAGTTTTCCATTTATCTAGGTCTCCCCATTTTTGCAAAACTAACATTAATTCTCTTATTTGTAATCTTCTTCCAGAGGCATTCATATTTTCTAAATCTTTGTCTGAAAATTCTGCTCTATAGGGTTTCTGTAGTACCTTTGATCTCCCTATTTCTATTCCCATCTGTAGTGCTAAATTGGATAATTTTTCATGAAATAACCTTACATTTCTGGTGATACTCCTGCACAGAAACAATAATTCTTCTTCATCATAGGTATTTAAGCGTTCTAGTCCTACATTTCCTGCTATTATTTCTTCTAATTCGACTTTCAATTTATGAATGTCCATTATTTTCGGAGGTGTGCACTGTTTAACTGACCCTTGCACCCATCTTTCTAGATCTTCAGGTGTTACTATGGTAGCACTTTTTGCTCCCGATGAAGTTACTAAACTTACATCTTTTGAACATCCAGGTACATCTTTTCTGGGAGTGCTATTTACAGAACCTCGAATAGGCAAGTCCATGAGTGATATTGTGGATTCACAGTCACTAAATTGATCCTCAATTATAACTGGAGCTTCAGGTTTGGGATTATTCACAGGAGTAGGTGTAAGTATCGGTGGAGGACAGCTTCCCTGAGTACCATATAATGGAACTACTGGACCAATTGTTACAGGTATGGTCAATGAATCAGGATGTACTTTTATCTGAGTTATTTTCTGTATTAATTCTGTTCTGGTCTTTTCTAGGGCTTCTTTTTCTTTGTCATGAAGTATTCTACTAGTGGTGAATTCATGCATTACCTGTGGCACTAATGGAGTTTTTGGTGGTGCACTTGGGGTGCATCCACTTGTCCCTTCCTGATATGGTGGGGGGTTTCTTAACATTTCCTCCATAAATTCGTCTTCCGACTCCTCATTTCTCATTAAATGTTTTGTCTTTTCTGTGCACTTACTTCCTAATTTCTCCTCTGCTGAGAACAATGGATATAATCCTTCTGTAATCATTGCCCTTCTCCATTGTTTCATCTGACCGTCCCTAGACTCACGTATATATCTGGGGAAAAATCCTGGATAACTCCTATTACTTCTAGATCTATCCCGCTCAAATGCCTCGGTTTCCCATTCTTCTAGAGCTTCGTACTGAGTTAATCTAGGTCTGGGTTCTAAGTCATTCATCCTCAATCTCAAATTCTGAAGAATTCGCCCATTGAACGTGCCATTCTCGGGAAATGCTAGTATTCCATCATTTTTGGTATATTCTATCCAATTCTCCATCCATACACAAGTATGATAACCTCTCTCCATCATCATGAATGAAGCGGGCATTTTAGCTGGTGGAATAATAATTCCTTCTCTAGTTTTGAGTGGTTTATCCTTTTTAAAATAGTTCTTAATCTTTTGCAGAAAGGACAATTTTCTCTTCTCTCCGTACATTCTATCTAATCTTCGGTGTACAAAATTATATTCTGCAAAACCTAGGAATCTCCTATCCGGACGAGTTCCTGTTAAAGTCGGATCGCGTTTTAACATGCAATCCTTATCCACTAAGAATTTCGCTTCTATAATTTTGACCAATCAAGTGTTTGCTATCTTTTATTTCCGAGCCAATCCTTGCGCGGCCTTTTGGTGACGTTTATCTGTCAACCCCTCCTTTACAATCTGCTCTTTCCTTTCCTTGCTGGTTCAACCAATCCCAGCGCGGCACCTGTGACGTCAGTACTACTCCTGACTACTGACCCCTCCTTTACAAGGGTTTTTCCACACCCGCTGATTCAACCAATCTCAGCGCGGCGTTTTGTGACGTCAGCTCCCTCTCCGGCAACTGACCCTCCCTTTACAAAAATGTACGCAAACTTATTTTCTCTATAAATCTTAATTAAATTTCAGTAACAACATAAAACATTCGCTATCGTGCCAGTTTCTCTAAAATAGAAAAGATAGTTTTCTCTCACACTTAGTAAAACCTTTCCGTTTACTAAACATACACTACGAGTAAAACACTTCCGTCTACTCTTCACACAAGCTCCAGAAGTACCTGTTACTTCTCCAATGTTACCCTTGCTAGGTGATATAACATCAAATGTTCACCAGCGTACTCTTTTGCTATTACTCACACGCATAGAATCCCTAACGAGTACTGAAAGTCCTGCTTAACTTTTCAGTACTAATTCTCCCTGGCAGATAACCTCACTGCAGTATGGCTTCCACTTACCATCCGCTATTCTTTTTACCCCGGGGTATTCTGGACAACATAAAACAAAACTTTGAATACACGGATGTTAGTTCATAAAAATAAAAATAAAAATTCTCATTACCCAATTAACAAAGAGTAACCATCCTCTGATAACCAGAAAACTGATCCAGCGCGATATTAGCAAACAGCATTCATACACTAGATACTCACTTGGGCCCATTCATTCATAGTACGCTAATACTTACGCTGGGTTTTATCAGTTGTTACTCTCTATCAAAATCCCTGCTACCAATTACCTTCTGATTGAAGAGTAATGACTTACCAATTAATCCTTTGCTAATTGGGAAATTTAAAATGAGTGACATTCATTATAGTACATAATCCTGAAATAACCACTGAGTCAGGAAGTTTTAAAATGTTTATCTAAAGATTCAGCAGAGTAAAATACAGAACCACATGGTACTTAATCGCAATACCCAAGATTAAGCATAGAAATGATTATTGCTAATCAATGACGGTGTTTAAAGAAGAGAAGAAGATAGAGACAGCAGCGCAACTAAAGGTTGCATTATAATTACCTAAGTGCGAGAACCAAACCCCTTAGCCAAGGAGTTGAAAGGATAGGACCCAGGAAGGATGAAGAGCAAAGACTTCCTCCAGGATCAGGACAGGACCGGTGACCTCTCTACAACGACGCCTGCGTCGTTCCCCTCTCTGATACTCGGCTTCTCCTTGATTCTCCCGTGCCTTCCTTCTAATGGACTCCGCCGCCCCCTCCTCAGGACCTCTTCTGGACAGGGATTCAGTCTGCAATCGATCAGCTTAGCGGTCTGGAGCTCTTCCTGTCAGCATCTCCGCTCTCCTGTGTTTCAAGACTTCTGACTCTCCTGCCCCTTAATTAACTAATTCTATATCTATTATACCCTTCTACGCCCATGTACCTCCCCTTAATGTTGCTAAAATATGGGACCACTACTTCTGATTGGACAGGGACAGGGGGTGGATTCTCGCACCATGTTGATTTGGCCTAAATTGTAAAGCCTATTGTCTTTACGTTCCCACCCCTTCAAATTAATACATTCGCTTTATTTCCCACCCGTCTCATGACAAATGTAAACCAATTTTCATAGACATTGTATCAATGTGTGACAGGAAAGCACTAGTACAACATCTTCGGCCATCAGGTTACGGCCTTGGACTTCGTCCAGGTTGACTTCATTTGGCAGGCACACAAGACACATGCGCAGAACCATTTGCCTCTCGAGTTTCAGGTCACCAACCCAGGCCCAAGTTTACGAACTAATAAAAGTGCAAGAAGAAAATATTAGAATCAAAAATAAAATGTTTCACTGTATACCCACTATTTCTATTCTATTCCCAATTAAATATATATACTATCCCGCGTTAGTAGCGTTAGGAAACGACAATTTAATAATGACATGAGAGCAAGCAGAAGCATGTGGAAACATCAAGCAGCCATTTTAATGCACACTGCGCAGAAGCAGAAGTTTCCCACCAAGCAAAGAAAGACGTCACACCATGTGATATGGTTGCGACATGCGCATTGAGTTTTCCCGCGCATAGCGGCCATTTTGGATTACAGACAAGCGTTATTCATTAGTAAAACACATAGGCAAGCATCTTTTTCTTTTGTGTCGTGAATGCAAAGGTTAGTATTAACAATACAAGTTTAATAAATTAATACTGTGAGGAGGATTGAATACAAGCAAGTTTCATTTATGAAACCTTGCTCCATCATACCATATTCTGAGTGCTTGATTCGAGATACACTCTAAAAGGGTGGGGAGGACATCAATATTTGGTCTATGTTCCACATTTGCAAAACTCTAAATTGCATCCCTAGTCTTTAAAGTAATTGCTGGTTCAGTTTCTAGAGCTGCTGAGAGGTCCTGCAGGAGTAGTGTTAGGACACCAACAGAATCTATGGAGTTCTTCAGGTCTGACGTCAGTAGAAAAAGCAGTGATGCTGGTAGACATAATTAACTCATTTGTTTTAAAGGATAGCTGGATCCATTGCTGAGCTGCCAATGACATGGCTATACTTACTTACTTACTTACTTATGTCTACTACCCCTTCTCTGGTATAGGCCAACAACTAGGACTCTCCAGCCATCTCTGTCATGGGCTTTTCTTTCAGTCTGACTCCAGGTGTAACCCATCTCCTAGCAGTCAGCCTCAAGGCCTCAGCGCTAAGTGTTTCTTACCCTTCCTCTTTTCCTTTTCCCTTGAGGGTTGCAGGTCAGGGCTTGCCTGGTGGTGTTTGATGCGGGCCGGCAGAGGGTGTGATCTATCCAGCCCCAGTGTCTTTTCATGATTTCTTCATGAGCAGTGAGTTGGAAAGTCTGCTGCCATAGGTCATTGTTGCTGATGGTGAATGGCCAGCAGATTCGGAGGATTTTCCTCAAACAGGTGTTGATGAAGGTCTGAACTTTGTTGGTGGTGGTTACTGTTGTTCTCCAAGTTGCTGCTCCATATAAAAGGACTGATTGTACATTGGTGTTAAAAAGCCTGATCTTGTTTTACAGTGTCACTTTTCTGTGACACTGTCCAGGTAGGTGAAGGTCTCAACATCTTCCAATGCATCGTCTACAAGAGTGACAGCAGTTGTGCTGGCCGTGTTAGCCTTCAGGACCTTGGTTTTTCCTCTGTGGATGTTGAGGCCAAGCTGTGCTGATGTGGCTGCCACACTGTTGGTCTTCTCTTGCATCTGCAAATGGGTATGGGAGAGAAAGGCCAAGTCGTCTGCAAAGCCAAGACCATCGAGCTGCTTCCAAGGTGCCCATTGACTCCAATTACTTCTCATTACTGTGGATGACTCCATGATCCAGTCTATGGCTATCATGAAGAAAAAAGGTGAGAGCGAACAACCCTGGCTGACTCTGGTCCTCAATTAGAAGGCTTCTGTGAGTTGTCCTCCTTGGACTATTTTGCAGATCATTCCCTCATCAGAGTTCCTGATGATTCTTATGAGTTTTTCTGTCACACAATAGTGGCAGAGAAGTTTCAAAGGGTCTCTCTCTCCACGCCGTTGAATGCCTTCTCATAGTCAATGAAGTTGACATGGGGGGGGGGGAGTTCCATTCCATCATTGTTGCAATCTGGTCTGTGCAGGATCTATCTTTGCAGAAGCCAGCTTGCTGAGCCTCACAATTGAGCATCGACTTATTCCTTCATTCTGTTCAGGATGACTGTTGAACACTTTGCCTGCGGTTCATAGAAAAGTTACTCACCGTTCTTCGGGATCTTGATGAGATATCCCTCCTTCCAGTCTGAAGGCACCTTTTCCTCTTCCTAGCTTCTTCCAAACATGCCTACTGATGTTTCAATGGTTGCCTTCAGTGCCTTTGCAGAAATGTTGTCAGGTCCCCCTGCCTTCCCATTTCTCAGATGTTTGATGGCTTGCCATATTTCTTCCTTGGTTGGTCTGCTGCAGTCAATTGTCAAGTGCTCGTCGGATTGTTGTATGTTTGGTGGAGACTGTAGCACCTGCTGGTTCGGCAGTTCTTCAGAGTTCTCTACCCATTTTCGTTGTTGGCCTTCGTTATTCATGATTGACTTCCCACCTTTGTCTTTAACAGGAATTTCTGGCTTGCTGTATTTGCTCGAGGTATTCCTTGTTATGTCATAGAATTCTATCTCTTACTGCTTCCTAGGCTTCTGTGGTGAGACCATTGATGAATCTTGTCTGCTCTTAATCCTCTCTTTGTTTCCTTGTTGGTTTTGGTGTATTCGCCTTGAGCTTTCCATTTTTTTTGCACTTGTTTGGCTAGTGTTGACTGCAGCTTTCTTTTCCTTTCTCTCTTTTGTGGAGAGTCTCAATGGAGATCAAATCTTTATGCCTGTGTTTCTTGGGACCCAGTACCTCCTGGCAGGTTGATGTCATTGTTTCTATGATCTTCTCTCAGCGAATGTCGTTCTTACACAACTTGAAACTTGTTACTGGGGGTGATGGTATTCAGTCTGTTTCTATGCATCTTTGAGGAGGTTGGTGTTATATCGCTGTTGCTGGTTTGTCGTTTCCATCCATGTTTTCTTCCGCTTGAGCTTTAGCCTCGCCATGACGAGCTGATGGTCTGACACTACCTCCGCCCCTCTCATCACTCTCACATCCTACAGGGACCTCCGGAACTTCTTGGCAATACAAACATGGTTGATCTGATTCTCTGTTGAATGGTCTGGTGACACCCATGTGGCTTGTGTTTTCCTTTGTGTGGGAGTACACTACTTCCTATCACCAGATTGTTCAGGACACCGAGATCTGCAAGCTTTTATAAATTCTCGTTCATGTCCCTAAGGCTATGGTTGCTCATGACTTCTTCATACTCAGTGTTGTCGCTTCCAGTCTTGGTATTGAGGTCCCCCATCTCTCTCAAGGAATTTCTCTAGGGAGGACTTGAATCTGTTGTAAAAGCGTTCTTTTTTGCTCTTCTTTGCTATTGTGTGCAGGTGCATAGCATTAGATAACATTCATGTTGATCCACTTCTTCTTTGTTCGGAACGTCACTCTGATGATTCTGGGCACTTCCCATCCAATCAGAGCTCTATTAACTGCTAAAGTTGGCATCAGTGCTACTCCCTGAGTGTGTGGGTGCTCTCTGCCTTGTGTCCAGAGGACAGCAGCATTCCTCCTGGAGCCAGTCTTTTCTGCATGAACTGTGTCTATCTAGTCTTGCTGATGCCAAGCAGGGCAAGGGTGTATTTTTCATATCCACTGCCACTTGGGCTGTCTTGTCTGTCTTGTACATGGTCCTTATGTTCCATGTCCCGATGGTTATAGTCTTGGTCAAAAGCAGGTGGATCAGCTTTGTGGCTTCCAGGGATCTCTGGCTTTCACAACAAGGCATCACAGCTCTCCCTGAAGGAGATTTCTCTCTCCCCAAGGCTGGAGTGTCTTTTGGTTTATGTTTCTGTAGCTAGGATTTTTTATATGGTGGGGTAGCTAGCCCTAGGCATAAACCTCCTCTTTTCGTAGCTGGCCATGGTATGGGCCATGGCGGAGTTGACATGGCATGTGCACATCTTTCATACGTATTACTATCAAAAACTGGGTTGTTAGTTTGGGAGCAAGTGCCAATACCCTCTTAATAATGTGTAATCTGGCTAGGTCACAACACAGTCCAATGAAAACTCAACTCTGTTTTACATTTGGCAGGAGTGGCTCAAGCAGCGGGCAAGTATATTAAGTTCAAACGGTACCAAGCAATTGCGAAGCTAAGAACCCAATACACAATAAAATTCCAAAACCAATTAAGAAAAATCAAGAAAATGTTCTAGATAAAATTGCACAAAATTGTTAAAAATGGATAAGGGTAACCAGACACATGGATTCTGAAAGTTTTTAGGTAAAACATCAAGAAAAGGCAATGCTCCAATTAAATTCAAAGGTTGTATTTAACTTCAAAGGTTGCAATTGACCAGGACATATATATGATTTCAGGTTGACCATGAAGGAGTCAGGATTGCGTACGCCTTGTTTGTCTTATAAGTCAAACGTTTTATGGTGAGACTTGTTACTTTCTTGATTCTCAAAATCTACCACCTGGGCAAGGCACTTCACTGAAGTTGATGAGGGTCCATCAATCGCATATGCTGCTGTCCAACTCTGAAGAAGCATTCTGTTTTGGTGCTGAAAGCTCCGAGCCAGGCAAAGCTAGCCACAGAGATCAATTCTCCACTGGAATAACTTGGCTGCCTCGCCCTGGTCCCAAGTTTGCCTTCAGACATTGTCACTTCTTTCATTCTCAAAATACTCCTGTGGGGCAAGGCATCATGCTATCACCAGACAGGCTATAGTCAACAGTTTCCTTGTAAGAAATATAAATAGTGGTTTTCAATTTGATAATCCTGTGAAAAGCACCTTTCGTTGTGGTGGAATGCACTCACAAACACCTTTATTGAGTCCAGTCAGGCTCATTTGAACAACCTTAAGCTCAACCCTGGGAAGCTATGGCTTTTGAGCAGCAAGGCTTGAACAAAGGAATTTGTTGTAAAGCATTTAACAGTACCGACCAACGAAATAAGAAAGCCACACAACACGAAAGAACCCACAACACTAATTTATAAAAATAGAGTATATTTTTTATGAATTTTTGATGAGCAAAATCGACCAGAGGTTCTCGGAGTTAATATATTTCAAAGGTTTTATCACATTTCATTTCAACCGCAAACAAGCATTGGTCAGCAAAAAGTCTGTAAACTTTTTAAAAATTTGTGAAAGTTAGTTTGACTACTCCGGCCCGGCTTAGGTGACCAAATCCAACAGGATGAAGGTGAGAGGGGCCAGTAAGGATATTTTGGACAGTTGCCTTCCACTAGAGCGTTTTCCAGTCCAGTTCCAACCTTTATAGCATGACCGCATAGACATTAATGAAGTGGTCCTGATGCAGAGGATACAGGATGAAAAGATGTTCACAGACTCTCTAACTGAAGTTAGAGATTTACTCCTTGAGTCAACTTCCACACTACATGTCGTGGGTGGAGACTTTATTGACGTTATGGCCATAGACCTTGACCACTCTGGACCCCTGCAGTGCCCCCCCAGTCAATGGCATTGGAACAATTCACAGAATCGGTGGGCTTGTCTTATTTGAGGCAGTGTATGCATCCCTCGGATAGAAGGTGTTTGGGGCTCACAAGGTTTACTCAAGACTGGACTAAGTGTTTGTCCAGTCTTGGGTGAGATAGGGGAGATTGCACAGGCAGAATATTTGGCAAGCGACTTGTCACATTATTCACCCCTGTTAGTCAAAATGGGGCGACTTAGGGGCCGGGGGTCCGCAGGGTGGAAACTGAATGCATGGGCCATCAGGGATCGGGGTGTTCGGGGCTTCCGGGTGGACACTGAATTGTATTTCACTGAAAATGAAGGCTCCTTTTCATCTAAGACTGTACTATGGGACGCGTATAAGACGGTGCTTCAGGACAGGGCCCAAAACCTGATCGCACAGAAAAAAAGGAGGGTCGTAGCAGAACTCGAGTATTTGAGGACCCAGATCTTGCAATTGGAGGGGCCACCGGGGTCCATGACAGACCCCCTTATTCTTAGGCAGATCGCAGCCAGGCAAACTGAATACCGGGATCTGTCACAGGAAGGGGCAAAAAAGCAAATGATGGCCACACTGCACCGCTTTTATGAGACGGGATAAGGCCAGAAAGCTCCTATCATGGCTGTGCAGACGGGAACAGAAGACTCACAGGGCGCGATCTCTAATAATTCAAGCAAGAGATTCCTGTGACAATGACGCGCAAATTACTGAAGAGTTCACCCGCTACTATGAGCGGTTCTACAGGGCCTGACCCCTACATGATTCTGGCAGTATTGCACAGTAACTGGCTGTCGTCCCCACTCCTGTACTGGACACGGAGGCACGGGAGATTCTGGATGGGGATTTAACACTGAGTGAGGTGCAGGCAGTCATCACCAAATTGAGGCCATGCAAAACTCCGGGACCCAGCGACATACCGGCTGAGTTTTACAAATGTTACGCCGGACTACTTGGGCCTCACCTGCTGAAGATGTTTCGGGAAGTGAGGGACCAGGAGTCATTGTCCCCGGATCTCTGGAAAGCCACAATTACTGTGCTCCCCAAGAAGGGAAAGACCAAGGAGCGGTGCAATTTATATCGCCCAATATCACTGCTCAATATTGAAGTAAAATTCTGGCCATGATCTTGGCCTCACGACTTCTGCAGGTTATCATGCCTTTAATTCACAGAGATAAATCGGGATTCATAACAGGTAGGTCAACACAGCTGAACCTGCGGCATACATATAAATGGCTGGTAACAGTTCAAGCCCGAGAGGAGCCACGTGTTTTTCTCTCTTTAGATGCTGAAAAGGCGTTTGACGCAGTGTGCTGGCCCTTTCCTGAACAGACGTTACAGAAGTTTGGGTTCGGCTGAAACTACAGATGGTGGGTGGATGGCAATGTTGTACTAGAATCCCATGCGGGTTGTTAGAGTGAATGGGATGTTGTCCTCTGAATTCCTGATTGAGAGGGGGGCCAGGCAGGGATGTCCCCTCTCCCTGTTTTTATTTGACATTCCGGTTGAATCTCTTGCGTGCCCAGTGAGAACGCATCCGGGAGTCAGGGGGTTCCGCATCTCGGCCGCAAACGAGGTAAAAAAAATATATCAGTATACGCTGATGATATTCTTTTGTACATTACAGACACTGCAACTACAATCCCGGTACTCTTTCAGTTCCTTGGGGATTATGGAGCTCATTCTGGCTACAGGATCAATTGGGACAAATCAGCGCTGTATTCTCCACAGGGACAGGTAGAACAATCGCTACTCCCACAAGGCTAGGTGTTTTAATGAATGGCTTCAAATATCTGGGGATTTTCGTGATGCCACAGAAAGAGCTATGTTTCAGCCACAATCTTTAGAAGGTGATATTGAATTTTCAAACTGACGCTGGACGATGGAGGGGGCTACCCCTCTCTTTCATGGGACGGGCTGCCCTCTTCAAAATGATCACACACCCCAAACTACTATATGTGCTTCAGAATATGTACTACCTGGTTTTACAGGCAGTGTTCACCAGAATAGAGGGGGAAGTGAGGTCTCTGCTCTGGGATGGAGGTCACCCAAGAGTTGTCACTTCGAACGTTGCAGCACAACATATATAATAGCTGGATTGCTCTCCCGGATGTTGAGGGGTGCTACTAGGCTGCCCACTTGAAAAGCATCAATGACTGGACCTTTGTGCCCCAGGATCCCTCAACCTTCCGGCTTGAACGGGCCATGTTGGAGCAAAGATCACACCTACACTACAAAGATGATTGGCTGGGAAACACCCCTTTGGAAAGGTACATGGCTGAGGGAAGTGGCGAAACTCCAGGGATTTGGGGCCTGGCATACTATTGGGGATATATTGGAGAACAGAGACATAATGCCTTTTTCTTCTGTTTTACTGGAATACCACCTACACCCAGCTCAATTTCTAAAATATTTGCAGCTGCGCCATGACTGGCAGGCAGTGGGGTTTGGGGGATGGAGATCCCGGAATACACCCTTTTCGAAGGGCAGTTACTAATGGAGGTGATGGGAAAAGGAGCAATCTCCCTTGCCTTTAAGACTTTAAATAATATTATGCCAGATACTTTGGGCCAGCTGAGGGAGAGATGGATGCAAGATGTGGGGCACCTCGAAAACATTGACTGAGAAGAGGTGTTGATGCATCCATGAGAGGTAGCCATCAAATTGCACCTCCACTTTGATACAGTTTAAAATACTGCACAAGATTTATTACGATTGGCACAGGTTGCATAATATGGGCAGGGCCACTACATTGACCTGTCTACGCTATACTGAGGCCATTGGGTCATTCATACACTCACTCTGGGATTGTCCTCTTATACAGGCCTATTGGAAAGTGATTATTCAGTAGCTCTATGACATATTGGAAGTTCCTCTTCTGCTTGACCCGAAATATGTTTTGTTGGGGATCCCAAAGGATGTGGATGTTCAGCGCTTTAAGTTTCTCTTTAGTACCCTGGGACTGGCGGTTGCCAAGAGGGATGTGGCCAGTTTTGGGGGATACCGGAGGTACCAACCATTCATGAATGGAGGTGGGAGACGGACCTGTACATGACAGCAGAGAAGGTCACTTACCATAGCAGGGGTTGCCCTCATAGGTTCTATAAGATACGGAGGGGCTGGATAGAGTATTATGGGTTGGGGTCTAAAGATGCACCCCTGAACCTACCCCAAGCCTGGCAGCAGGATTGGTACAGGAGACTTAAGGGGTATCTGGCCGTGCCTTGAATATCGTATTTTGTTTTAGATTATGGCTGGGTGCTTTACGATTTGTGCAAAACAGAGTAAGCGTTACTGTGTACTCCCAGTGAATTTCTGTGAACATTGGCGCTTGTTGCACATAACTGTATTCCTTTCATTTTGGTTTATGCATAAAAATATATTTTTTTTTAAAAGATGCTTTGGTTGCAGTGTGGTCAATGGGGATGCCTTTGTGGTGATTCCTCAGTCCACTGGTGACGTGGGGTGACTTGGTTCACAGAGGTTGGGGTTCCACAAAGTCCTCTTTCCAGAGGTAGAAGTACAGCGGCAGCTGGGCTTCGGGTGTCCAGATACAGCAGTTGGAGGCAATTCCTTTAGTGGGGGCCAGTGTCCCTCTTGAGCGACCAATCTGGACTCTTATGGCACTCCAGGGTCCAGTTTACTCAGGTGCAATATTTGGTCATTGAAGATTGGTCTCTCGGGGCACCCAGCGGCAGCTTGCTGCGAATCTTCTCCGTTGGCAAACAACTTGTCGGTTTGGGCTCTCTAGCTATTTTGTCCCTGGAGCTGGTTCCAGGAGATCAGCAGAAATCCTTTGAGTCACTTCTCTGGTCTGGGGTCGAGGATCGACTTTTCCACGAGCTAGGAGCCACAGGCACAGTCCAAACTTCACTAGCCAAAAGTGCAGCAGGTGCAGTTAAGCAGACAGTGCAGTGCAGTGTGAAGTTCCAAGGGCAGCAGGTCAGTCTTCTTTCCAAATCAAGGGTGATCTGAGTTTCCAGGATGCCTGGGGTACCCTATTTATCCAGTTAAAGTCCCCGGAGGGGATCAAGCGGTATCTAGCCAATGTGCTACCAGGTCCCCTCCTTCTTGGTGATGACTTTCCGGTATGTGTGGCATCTCACAATCCCAGAGTGTACCATTCTGGCCACTCTCAAGATGTTGGGACCCTTCCTCAGATGTTATGAGCTCAGTAGCCCAGCCTAGAGGTGTAGCTACCTGGGGGCTACACACCCGCGGGAAAACAGGTTTGGGTATGGGTCTTCCATCTCTGGCCCTGTCTCCAGCTAATCTATGGGCACAAATGGCAGCCCTTTGGGAGTGTTGTCACCATTTACCCGTCATAGGCGGCTTCCCCTTTGAAGCTCACGTTTTGGGCTAACACCCGAGTGGCTTTCTGTGAAGGAGAGTGTTGAAAAGAAACCATGATAATTAAGGATTTTGTTGTAGTTTATTCTTGCAGCACAGCAATGTGTACGCAGACCTGACAGCTCCAGGTGCAACTGAAGCATCTTTAGAATTTTACACAGATACTGCGAAAGAACTTGGAATGTGATATGAAAAAAAACACAGCACATGCACAGAATCCACAGTGAAGGAAAGAATAAGCTGGTGCATGCATGGAATAGACAATGGGGATTGTACAGGGAGGTAACACTAAACCTGGGTGAAGTTCGCGTAGCCGCGCTGCGCAGAATCTCGCGAAGTTGCAGAAAAACTCAGTGAGCTACGCGGAGTTCCGCGAGCACGCGGAGTTGCTTGTCCCGCCCATTCGCGATGCGTTTTTGATGTTCAGGAACGCGTATTGCGTGTTCAGGGACGCTTATTGCGTGCTCAGGGGGAAATATTGCACAAACTTCACCATGCGGTCGCCAATGGGCGCGGCCAGCTTGTTTTTCACTTTTTGCTATGGTTCTGGGCCTGTTTTTCTATCTTCCCTATATCTTTTCAATCCTTTGTTTCTAGAAACTTTTTTCTGATCTTTTTTATTTATTATCTATCCCTCTCTATTCCTGATTGTATATTTTGCATTTTTTCTACTTTTTGTGTGTTTTTAGTGCGTTTTTCACTTTTTTTCTATTACTTGCTTTTTCAATTTTTTTTACTTACTTTCTTACTTCCTACACTTTCTTTTCCACCCCCCGCCTACCCAGAACCATGGTGAAGAGTCTTAAAAAGACTAAGGACCAGGGGAAGAGGTCGAGGAGCGAGAGCCGCGACCGCCTTCCTTGCGGACGGAGGCGCCCAGAAGGGGTGCATCCACGGGCCTTATTCTCTGAGGTGGAGGTGGCCGCACTGGTTTTTTTTTGTCCAGCGCCACCTTCCCTTAACCTTGGCAGCAGGCGGCAGGCCTGGGTCCGCGTACGGGCTCCGGGAGCATCACCGGCGGTGGGAGAGGGTGCACCAGGCTGTGTTTCGCTGCTCTGGGGTCCGGCGCACCCATAACCAATTGACGCACCGGTGGTCCGACATCCTGGACCGGGAGCAGGACCTGCTGGACCTGCTAGGTGTTGAGGTCCCAGGGCTTGGTGAGTAGCTAATTATATTCCTATTGTGTTCTTCTGTTCTGTGTTATTGCGAATATTATTTTTTTCGCAAATAGCTAACATGCTGCTGCTGCATGCAGGTAACTTATGTTTAAAAATCTTATATTATGTGATTTTTACTTCCAGACAAGTGCTGGGCGCTAATAACTAATCGTACTTGTTTGCAACTTTGGAAATACTCCAGTCCTTTCCTTTGTCCTGTCAGGCTGTCCTGTCCTGTCACTAAGATAGTGGTAGTAGTTAGTTAGTTAGTATTATGTAATTTAGCGGCCTTCGTGACGCATCCTCTCATATGACTTCAGTCCTAGTAGAACCTTTTGTAGTTCGTATAGTGAGTGAATAGCAACCAACCAATTTGGTGTTTGCAAATGCAATATGCATGCATCCATCTATGCATTAAGAAGAATAAATGCAGTCTTAGTAATTGGCCCGTCAAAGGGGGTTGGAGTTGAGACTGAGAGATGATTGGGAATGAGATCGGAACTTAGAAGCAAATATAATTTTTTTGCAATTCATTCCAATGTCTGGAATAGGCGGGCTAGGTATGTTTAGGATTCAGGAATCGGAATTGAACTGTGGAATAATAAAGATAGGATGGTGCACGACTGCGATACTAGTCTACGACTAGTCGATCTGATTTGGGATAGATCAATGTTATTGCAATTGCCGTTTCCTGTCTAAAAATATTTTTAGAACGATTATATTTATTTATTTAACACAAATCATTTTTGTCTCTTTAATTATGTCTTACATGATCAGCATCCAGGGGCAAGAAGAAGACTGGGTCTGCTGGCAGTGCTGAGGCGGGTGCGGGAGCCGGAGGGGCCTCCCAGGAGCAGCAGGAAGCGGCCTCAGGCGCAGATGGCTCTGCTGCCGTCCCCAGTAAGTCCTCCTGGTGTTGTTATATTAATATTTCCCTAACTTTTACCGCTCTATTATTTCCATTTCCTCATTTTAATTTTTCCAAAATCCTCTTTAATCTATTTGTTTCTAAATTCTTGCTTTTGCTCCACTACCTACTCCTACTAACATTGTTTTTAGTGTCTGTTTTTTTTTTTACATCAAATCAAACTGCCTCTGACTCTGTATTAGTCTGTCTGTAGCTTGCTTTCTTCTGGGTTTTCACTCAGCTTTCCCTTTCCCCTTATATGTGGATTGCCTAGTAATGGTACTGTAAGACTCAGAGAACCCATTGGTCCTAGGCTACTACTTGTACTAGTAGTAGTAAGGACTCCTTACTACTACTAATACAAGTAGCACTAATCTGCTCTGCAGATTGCATGCCCAAGTAAGGTATTCTACGCAGGTTTGTGAGATGAGAAGGCTTTCTTTTACTGTCTCATACCCAATCAGTAAATGGTGGTCACTCACGTTGGACACCCCAAAGGGTGTATTTTACTTTTTCTAATCCAGGCCCAGTACTTTTTTTATTAGCAGCAGTTGATGGTGAATACTGAACAACTTATTACCTTGCACCATGGCAGGAAGTAAGTATGAGGAGGAGGAGGACGGCACCATTATTTTCCAACTAAGCGAGACCTCATGTTTGCCCAGTTGGCCACTCTTTCTTCTTTTCAAAAAATGAGATGCACCAATAGCTCTAGCCACTGAGTCCAGTACTTTGGGTTGTCCTCTTCTTGAGCGGCTTTTCAAAAATTGCCACCAACAAAATGCCCAACCGGATATTATTTTGTTATTTTTGATAGGACATACTGTCTACTCTACTCTAGTATCCGAATTGTAGATAGTGATGTGTGTGGTGTATGTATTATTAATTATGTATTTTCAATCTTGCTAATGAAAAAAATAAATAGGGGAGGCGTTTATGTCATCTAAAAAATGGGAAATGTTTTTTCCAGACGAACCTACCACCAGTACCGGGGCCACTCCAGAGGGAGCGGATGGGGCAGCTGCAGGGGGTGAGCCAGCAGCAGTGGCGGGCGGTGGTAAGTCATATTCCCTACTTATTGAGAATGATGAATACACTCGCTGCAAGGGTGTACACTCAGTACACTGTACCTCTGCTGAGACTAAGTTGTTGTGAACAGTTGAAGAAGACACCCTTTACTTAACATTAGCATTAGCGGCGGGGGTTGAGTAACTAATGGTCTATTCTATTCTATCTTCAACTCAGCAGAGAAAGTTTTATGACGAAGACAAAGAGTCAGACGGCATGTAATATATGACTGGCAGAGAAGGATGCGTGGGTGAAGGAAGGGGCCCCGGGATCCATATAGGTGGCTGATGATAGGATACATGGGTAGTTGAAGGATGGGTGAAAGGTGAAAGAAAGCAGAAAGGATGCCTGCCTGGGTGGGTGAAACTGTATCGGTGAAAGGAATCCTCCGGTGGGTTTGAGTGGTCAAACTCAAAGGCAAGCAAGGATGCATGGGTAGTGGTTGGTTATATCTATGACAAATGTATGTTGTCGGTGAAACGTTTATGATAGCCATTTTTGGATGGATGGATGCCTGGATGGTATCATAGTAGGTGAGAAGAGTCAGACTGGATGAAAAGAATGTAAAAGAAAATTAAACCGTGCCAGAGTACCAAAGCCAACGGTGAAGAATAAAATAATGCTAGAAGAGCAATGCAATGATAATTGAAAAAAGCCCTGGGTAGAACAAGGACTGTTTTTTGCAAGGTTTTTGAATCTGATTCAAAGGTTTGAGGTTGTATTTCAGAATGGATTACTCCCTTGACTCACAGTAGTTTGCAAGCACAGCATATATATTGTGGATGACTATTATGTACCCTACCCACCCATCATCAATCGCCTCCCTCTGACTCCGAGGCCCACTTCCGCTCCATTCCCTACCCATGTCATTTTGAACGTGTCAGCCATGGGTAGCCTATCGGCTGCATGGTCACTACTTACAAATCAGTATGTCATCATCATCATCACGAGAGTGTGTGACGTGATGTTGTTGTGCCATATATCATCATCATTCATAAGCATGTCATGTGCCCTATTGCAGTAGTTAGGGTGAAAGTGAAATTGAGCATTTGCCAATGATTTAACAGAGTATGGCCATAATGGAAAAATAGATAATTGTGTAGTACAGCTGCCCCACCTACAGTAGTAAAGTAACGTGAGTCTGCGACATGAGTATGTCTGTCTAGGGCACAAGCTGACTGAGCTGGCATGCCTACAAGATTAATTGTGCTAAACAAGAGAGAGAAGAAGAATACTTGTCTACTCCATAGTGCCTTCTGCCTGAAAGTCTAATCATCACATCCAAATCTTAGGGGCAGAGGAAGTGAGAAGGATACCACGACTGCTAGTGCTACTATAATTTTTATGTGTGTAATTTTGTGTTACTGTTTTGCTAAGAGTATTGGTTACAATTGTCTTTTTTCTTTCTTGATATAGCTACTCCTTCCCAACCCAACAGGCAGGAGTTAGCAGCCAGGGCTCAGCAACGGAAGGCGGAGGCCATCCAACAAGAATATCGCCGGCTGGTTGTCCTGGCAGAGGAGGCGGCAGCTTTCTCCAATGCCCCGGGCCCCAGCCAAGCCCCCCACGTGCCTCCGGTGGTACGGTGCCGTGCTCTGGCAGCCGCCCGCCGCCCATCATCATCAAATTTATCATCCACTGCTGCCCACCCCTGTTGTTCCTGCAGGAACTTTCAGCGCCGCATGCTCCTCCGGATGGCGCGCCTAGAGGCCAGGCTGTAGGAGGTCCTGTAGCGCACTAGCCGGCACCCCCGCCGCTAAACCTCAGTCTTCGACCCTTGCCCCTTTTTTAATCTTTTTTTTGGTGTTGGGTTGTTGGGAGTTGGAGAAACTTGGGGTTTTCTTGAACTTCTTGATGTGGACAATCATGGACATTTATTTAATTTACTGGACATTGGTTGGGGTTAGGGAGAGGGGTGGGTCAGGTGTTGTGGGTTTCTTCTTCTAGTTTATATTTGTTAGGGTAAAAAATTATTTATAGTTTTACAATACATATGATGTAAATCTTTTCTGGGGGGGTTACTCTTTTACGTCGCCTTGTTTGTTTCCTCCTTTTGCTGCAGGGCCACAGCCAGTTTTTGAAATCTGCCAATAGTGTAACACACCAACAGATAGATGCAGTACCCTCACTTGTCCTACCACTGTCAGTCTCTCCTCCTAGTCTATGCATTCTGCAACTAAAACCCCTTTGTAGTATGTACTCGGAAGGATGTGGGTGTGTGAATTAATTAATTTCCATAGTATATACATTATTGCCTCCCCCACACTTCTTCTCTTACCTGTGATTGATGTTTAGGCGAAGAGATGGCTGCATGGTGATGGTTTGGTTTCCTAAGGTGCCATGGTGGGTGGTGGTAGCAGTAGTAGACAGTTGCATTTGCAAAAAGAGAAAATGAGACAGTCAGTCACCTGAGGGAGACTAAGGAACGAGTAGTAGAAGTACAGTACACAAGAAGAAGACTGCCAAACAAGAAACCATGCTGATGAATGATAAGCAATGCTAAAGTAAAATAAAACATAATGGTGGCAGGGATAGCCTAGTACAAGTTACAAACTGAAGTTAGTTGACTCGACCTATGGAGTGGACAAGCGTAACCTTTAGTGCTGGAAGGATGATAAATCGATGCCAGCAATTATTAATTATGATGGGTTAATTATGTTCCTCTGGAAAAAAATTGAATAGCGAATACTGAGCATGGGTGGGCAATCTAATCTATATGTTGCCACTGTGGCCAATATATATATACATATATATATATATATATATATATATATATATATATATATATATATATATATATATATATATATATATATATATATCACAATACAAGAAGAGATATCGAGGCTTCAAGTCCGTAAAACAGCAGCTTTATTTTTTGTACTTACAACATTGGTTCATTATGGATGATGTATGCTGCTACTCAAGGTCACGTGGGCATGTGGATTTAAGGCCATCAGAATTACGCACTAGATTTAGCTCACCTGTGAACAAGGCTATCACAGCCGAAACGTTAGGGAAAGGAAATGCTGCCTCTGTGCATTTGAATAAAGCTGCTGTTTTACGGACTTGAAGCCTCGATATCTCTTCTTGTGTTGTGGTATTAAAGGACAGGAGACTCCTTGCCTGTTCAAATGAGGCCACCCTGCAGGGACAGGGGCTCCTAGCAAAGTGGAGAACTGTGTTTGGATATATATATATATATATATATATATATATATATATATATATATATATATATTCCACAGCAGGATCCCAGGGGTACCACCATCCAAAGAAAGGCGCAACACCAGGAAACAGACTCCAAAGGCAAAGTAAGAAAGTAAAATGATGATTTATTCGAGCATCAAATGTCCAAATGACGCGTTTCGGCTGCCAGACATGCGGCCTTGATCACAACTATATATATATAACCTCTGACCCCGGTCTAGGTCCACTCTCTCCCCGCAGCTCCGCTGTGCCGTCTCCTGCTCCGTCTCCTGCTCTCAGACCCCGAGGTTCGAGGCTGCTGCCCGTGCCTGCTGTCTGCCATCAACCGCCCCCTAACTATATATTCCGCTTTTACTTTTGTAAAGTGCTGCGCCACCACTGGTTATTGTGTATGTAATTTTGGTTTTTATTTTGATTTCCCACCACTGTTCCGTTTTGTGCCTGCCTCTGCTCCGCCGCTGCTGCCCCTGTGGCCCCTCCCCCCCGGACAGCCCCCGCTCCCACCTCCCACCCTCTTGTCCCTCCCCCCTTCCCTACTTAATGGCAGCCGCTGCGTGGGAGCGCGAGTAAGACCTCTGACCCCGGTCTAGGTCCACTCTCTCCCCGCAGCTCCGCTGTGCCGTCTCCTGCTCCGTCTCCTGCTCTCAGACCCCGACCTCCTCCTAGGAGGTTCGAGGCTGCTGCCCGTGCCTGCTGCCTGCCATCAGCCGCCCCGTAACTATATCTTCCGCTTTTACTTTTGTAACGTGCTGCGCCACCACTGGTTATTGTGTATGTAATTTTGGTTTTCATTTTGATTTCCCACCACTGTTCCGTTTTGTGCCTGCCTCTGCTCTGCCGCTGAGGCCCCTCCCCCCGGACAGCCCCCGCTCCCAGCCTCTCGTCCCTCCCCCTCCCCTACTTAATGGCGGCCGCTGCAGGGGAGCGCGAGTAAGACCTCTGACCCCGGTCTAGGTCCACTCTCTCCCTGCAGCTCCGCTGTGCCGTCTCCTGCTCCGTCTCCTGCTCTCAGACCCCGACCTCCTCTTGGGAGGTTCAAGGCTGCTGCCCGCACCTGCTGCCTGCTATCAGCCGCCCCGTAACTATATATTCCGCTTTTACTTTTGTAAAGTGCTGCGCCACCACTGGTTATTGTGTATGTAATTTTGGTTTTTATTTTGATTATTTCCCACCACTGTTCCGTTTTGTGCCTGCCTCTGCTCCGCCGCTGCTGCCCCTGCTCCCCCCCCAGACAGCCCCCGCTCCCGCCTCCCAGCCTCTCATCCCTCCCCCTCCCCTACTTAATGGCAGCCGCTGCTGGGGAGCGCGAGTAAGACGTCTGACCCCGGTCTATGTCCACTCTCTCCCTGCAGCTCCGCTGTGCCGTCTCCTGCTCCGTCTCCTGCTCTCAGACCTCGACCTCCTCCTGGGAGGTTCAAGGCTGCTGCCCGCGCATGCTGCCTGCCATCAGCCGCCCCGTAACTATATATTCCGCTTTTACTTTTGTAAAGTGCTGCGCCACCACTGGTTATTGTGTATGTAATTTTGGTTTTTATTTTGATTATTTCCCACCACTGTTCCATTTTGTGCCTGCCTCTACTGTGCCGCTGCTGCCCCTGCGCCCCCCCGGGACAGCCCCCACTTCCGCCTCCCAGCCTCTCGTCCCTCCCCACTCCCCTACTTAATAGCGGCCGCTGCGTGGGCGCACCGCCCGTGCCAAAGGCAAGCCCGTCTGTGCCCGTCCGTGACCAGCACCAGGGACCCTGCATCTCGTCCCACCCACTGCTACAACACAGCCGCCCTCCACGCACTCAACCCCGGAAGACTCAGCGACTGCCAACAGGCCACGCCGAACACGACCCACGGCCAGTTCTCCTGCCTCCACTGCCGCCAGACCTTCACCACCACCCCGGCCCCCAGCACCGCCGACGCAAACACCGGCGACACCCTAAGATGCATCCTCCTCAACGTGCGCTCCGTGCACAAACACGCCGTAGAGATCTGGAACCTACTCGACTCCCTCTCGCCCGACATCGCCTTCTTCACGGAGACCTGGACCAACGCCTCCTCCACCCCCGACATCAACACCACCATACCGGATGGATATAAGATCCAGAGGAAGGACCGCCACAACCACCCGGGAGGGGGCCTCGCCATCGCCCACAAAAACACCCTCCGCCTCACCACCTCCAGCGAAACCTTCCCCTCCGCTGAACACCTGCACTTCCAGATCCAGACCAGCCCCAACTCCACACTCCGCGGAACCCTTGTCTTCAGACCCCCAGCCCCCGGGCCCCCTTCGCCGCCACCATCACTGACCTCATCCCACCCCACGCCATTGCCTCAATTAACTACATACTCATCGGAGACCTGAACTTCCACCTCGACAACCACAGCGACCCCAACTCCACCACCCTTCGCGAAAACCTCGCCATCAGACTCAAACAACTCGTCACCACACTGACCCACAGAGCAGGACACACCCTCGACCCCATCTTCGCAGCAGGAAGCAGCGTTCACTTCAGCCACACAACGCAACCCCCATGAACCGACCACCACTGCGTACACTTCAACGTCGAGAAACCCAAGACACCCAAACCAGCCCCACGCCCACCATGAAGGAACTGGAGCAAGGTCACCGACGCGCAACTGAACTCCGCCCTCACCCGAGACAACCACACCTCAGCATCCAACGCCAACATCGCAGCCAGGGAACTCCACACCTGGATCTCCAACTGCGCAGACGATCTCGCCCGCTACGCAACCCCTACAAACAGCGCCCCAGGAGAGCCGCCTGGTTCACCACCGATCTCCAAGAAGCCAGACGCACCTGCAGACGCCTGGAGAAGAACTGGAGACACACCAAGACACCCGAAAACCACGCCACTTACAAGAATGCCATGACGGACTACCACAACCAAATCAGAACCACCAAGAGGACTTTCATCTACAGAAAAATCCTCGCCAACTCCAAGGAAATCTTCAGTGTCATTCAGGACTTCACCAACCCCCGCAGCGAAGCCACAGACATCACCCCATCCCAAGACCTCTGCGATAAGCTCGGAACCTACTTCCACCTCAAGATCAAAAACCTCTACGACAACTTCGTCGACCATCCACCGGACGCCACAGACGGCCCGCCCCCAGACACACCAGCCAGCCCACCATCTCCTCCTGGACGCCTATCACGACCGAAGACACTGCCTCGACCATGAAAGGCATCCACACAGGGGCCCCTACCGACCCCGGCCCTCCACACATCTACCACAGAGCCGCCATTGCACCCGAACTACAACGCACCATCAACACCACCTTCAAAACAGGCACCTTCCCAGATGACTGGAAACACGCAGAAGTCAGGCCCCTGCTCAAGAAACCCACAGCTGACCCTACTGACCTCAAGAACTACCGGCCCATCTCGCTCCTCCCCTTCGCAGCCAAAGTTGCAGAGAAAACAGTCAACGGGGAACTGACATGATTCATCGAAGACACCACCATCCTCGACCCGTCCCAATTCGGATTCCGAAGCAACCACAGCACCGAGACTGCCCTACTCGCCGCCACAGACGACATCCGCACCCTCCTGGACCAAGGCCACTCCGCAGCCCTTATCCTACTCGACCTATCAGCAGCCTTTGATACCGACTCCCACCGCACACTCGTCACCAGACTACACGACACCAGCATACAAGGAACAGCCCTAGACTGGATTCGATCATTCCTCACTGGAAGAAGCCAAAGAATTAGACTGCCACCCTTCCTCTCTCATCCCACGGAAATCACCTGCGGAGTCCCACAAGGGTCATCATTAAGCCCGACCCTCTTCAACATCTACATGGCCCCCCTCGCCTCCATCATCCGACAACACAGCCTCAACATCGTATCCTACGCTGACGACACCCAGCTCATCCTCTCCGTCACCAAAGACCCCACCACTGCCAAACTCAACTTCCAGAAAGGAATGCAGGACGTCGCAGTCTGGATGACCAGCAGCTGCCTAAAGCTCAACGCCGAGAAGACAGAAGTCCTCGTCCCCGGGAACCAACCCTTCAGCATGGGACAACACCTGGTGGCCAACCGCCCTCGGAGGCCCACCGACCGCCTCGGACCACGCCAGAAACCTCGGCATCGTACTCGACTTAGCCCTCACCATGAACCGACAGGTCAACCCCGTCACCGCCAGCTGCTTCAACACCCTCCGCATCCTCCGCAAGACCTTCAAATGGATACCCCCGAGTCAAGGAAGACGGTCACACATGCACTCATCACCAGCAGACTGGACTATGGAAACGCACTCTACGCCGGCATAAACAAATCCCTACTCCGCTTACTCCAGACTATACAGAACACCGCCGCCAGACTCGTCCTGGGCATCCCCCGGCACGAACACATCAGCCAATATCTACGAAGGCTCCACTGGCTCCCTGTGGAGAAAAGAGTCACCTTCAAAATCCTCACCCACGCCTACAGATGCCTACACAACACCGGACCCAAATGCCTCAACGACAGAATCAACTTCCACGTACCCAAAAGAAACCTCCGATCCTCCAACCTCGCACTAGCCAAAACCCCGCGCATCCACAGAGCCAGGGCAGGCAGAAGATCCTTCTCTCACATTGCGGCCAAGACCTGGAACGAGCTCCCGGCAGAAATCAGACTCGCCCCCTCCCTGAGCACCTTCAGGAAGACCCTCAAGACCTGGCTCTTCGGTTAAGCAGATCTGCAGACCCCCCCCCCCAGCGCCTTGAGACCCTCACGGGTGAGTAGTGCGCTTACAATCCCCTGATTTATATATATATATATATATATATATATATATATATATATATATATACTTAGAGCAGAAGAAGATCCTCGCCATGCCTTGAGTTAGTGTTGCTTTCACCACATCCACCCCAGCAAGTGTGTGATCAATTATTGGTGTAAATTTAATTTAGTCACACCTCAATCTTGTAAATCACACAGCCCGGGGGAAGAGGGTTAGGGTTTGATGAATGGTTAGGAAGGGGTATTTGAGGGAAAGGTTTGACAAAGACAAACACTACACATGGACAACACACAATCTTGGCAGACGACCATCATAAATCTGTTAAGGGAGGAAAAGGAAATGCATGCATGATGATGACTTGATGATGATGAGTAGTACTATACTAGTAGTACAGGGCAGCAGTATATTATTAACTATTGTTATTATGCAATTGCCTTGCCTGTCTTCCCCCAGAGAGACCCAAATTACATACATTTTATGTGCTGTTGTACCGGACTTCCTTTTAAAGCTAGCAAAGAAAATTTTTAAAATAGCTGTAGGGGTCAAATATATAAGCAAACATAACAAAACAACAACACACACAGTCGTAATGATTGAAGAAAAAAAATGAATCAAATGAAAACTAAAAGATGATACTATAACTATGTTATGGTCAAATTGGGAGTTGCATCTCGGCATTCCTCTTGGTCCTTCCTTCCATGGATGCTCCGTCCGTCAATCTTGGGTGCCACTGCGGGCCTGGCGGATGCGGATTGGTAAGGTAAGTATGAGTTGTTTTTCCCAGTATAGCACAGGGTAAAGGCTGGCCTGTAAGTGTAGATGGAAAAACAAAAGGGATATTGAAAAATCAAGGAGAAAAGTAAAAATGCATAAATTAAGGAGGAGTGCCACAAGAACACTTTCAGAGGCGGCATGGCTAAATCATGTCTACTCTGTTTCCAGCATTAACCTACAACAACAACAGGAAAGAGCAGGCCCGCGGCGCCCACCCAACCTCCACGTAGCTTAGATTTTGAGCCAGACAGCACTGAGCACACATACACAGCAACGGAGCATTTTCCAAATTAAGTAACTAAATCAATGCACCGCTGTCAGTCATACAACTACACTCACCTCCACCACTACACAGTCATGTAGGTCTGGTGTGGTTGTTGTTAGCTTGTTTACCTTTTAGGCCACTTCATGAAATGCCCCAAGTTATTCCATCAATCATCTCCGATCCTACTGACTGACTACGAGTATGGTATGGTCATCATGTGTCCAACTCTGTAGTGTACCGAGCGAGTCCAGAATCAAAAATGCAATGGATCGGCCTGCAGTAGTCCAATTTTGTTATTAAACAACAAGAAGGGAAACATTGACTTGAGTCACTTTTTTGTATGTAGATTAAATACTAGTAGACATCATGCACAACAACAACACAAACACCAATCACTCAGAGTCAGCTTCTAATGCAGGCCATCATTTACCTGTTCTTACAGGGCAGTCGGTCTCGGCTCGGAAAGGAGGATAGCTATAGTCAGGTTCTTTGGAGGGACTCGACGAGGCAGGCACACATTTCTTGTACTATTCTCCATCCAATGTCTGGCTTGAGGGAAATGGATTTAGGACGAGTCAGGAGTGGACTGGAGCAGGACTCGGAGGAGTGGACTTATTTCGTCACTGTCTGCACACAGTTGCAACTCTAATCCGGAAATAAAAGAGTAAGACGGTGGTGATGGATTTGTTGTGATTCGAACCAGAAAGACAGAGACACACACAAATAATAAAAGTAAATAAGCAAGAAAGAAAGTAACAAGTGGAAAGCCTAGTTGTTGTCAGGGAAGTAGAGCTCGTCCTCAAACTCTGGTGGTTCACCCAGAAGTAGGTCATCTAACACACTACTTCCATGACCTAAGTCACCGTCATCATCTTCCTGCTGTGCTACTTCAGGTATGGTGTAATCCAGTGGTATAAAGTGCTGATTCATTTTGATCATGGTTAACCACTCCACGTTTTGGGGCAAGAGACCGGTCCTTCTTACTGTCAGAATGGCACCAGCAGCACTGAAAACACGCTCAGAAGAGACACTTGTGACAGGGCAAGCAAGATAGTTTATCGCCAGCCTGCTGAGCACTGGCCATTGGTGCCTTTTCCCATACCAATGCAGCAATGGGTTTTGATCAATGAAGACCTCTTTTGGGTCATCAAGATAGGCCTGGACCATCCGCTCAATACTCAGGGGTGCTCCCCTTTGCTCGGCCTCTTTTGCCTTTGCCTCAACACTGGACCTAACAAGCCCTTGCTGTAGAAACCATTCCTGTGCCGATTTTGGTGGGGCTGATGCTCCTGTTCTTGTTGTTGTTGATGTTGTTCTTGGTGTTGTTGGTGGTTTTGACTGCTGTGAGCCAGTTGCACTGCCCTCAGGCTCTGAAGTTGAACTTGACACCGGCTGCCCTGCAGTACTTGTTGTGGCCTGGAGTAGCAGGCCTCTAATTCCCAGCCGTTGTTTTTCTAAGCGACTGGCTTCCGCAGCTATCCAAATTTTGTACTTGGCAACATCCCCTTCTAAAAAAGGAATCAATGTGTTCAGTGCTTATTTGTACCGTGGATCCAGAATTGTAGCACAAATGTAATGGTTGGATGACACAATGCCTCTTTGCACCCTTGTATTTTCAGATAAGCAAAGGGTTAAGCTCTCCACCAACTCATATGATTCTTTTTTTCCTCCACACCTGCGTACATTGCAGACACCCCCTTCAGCTGTTCCTGTAGCATGTGCAACAATGGGATAGCTTGGCCCATAGTACAGTCCTCCTTGCTGACTTCACGTGTGAAGAGCTCGAAAGGAAGTAGCATCTCAGTCAGGCATTTAACTAGGCCCCATTGGTCTATCTCAATGATCATGCCTTTCACAGTAGCATCCCCTCTTTGCATGACATATTCATTGATTGGTCTGTACTGCTCAAACAGACGTTCAAGCATGTAATAAGTTGAGTTCCAATGTGTTGGCACCTCCTGGATGAGTGCTTTAACTGGCATTCCATGCTCACGTTGAATGATCCTCAGCTGCTTCCGGGCTTTAAAAGAATGCCTGAAATGTGTGCAGATTCTTCTGCAGCTGGTCAGTAAGTTGCTGACTCGGTCTTCTTTTTTCAGAAAGTCTTGAACAATGATGTTAATGCAGTGCACCAAACACAGGACCCTGAAATAGCCACAATCGAACATGGCCTTAACTATATTACTGCCATTGTCCGTGGCAACAAAAGTAATGTTAAGCCCTCTTGGGCGCAGCCATTCAAAGACCTTGCTGTCAAAGTCTTCCAAAAAGTTTGCAGCAGTATGAGATTTCACCATGGCGAACATGGCTACAGTTGCATATTTCCGAGTGGCATTAAAAATCTCAGCAGTGTCAACAACACCTGCTGCAGATATCTTTTCTCTAACCCCCACAAAAGAGATCTAGTGTGCAGTGATGCACATGTAATCAGTGGCTTGGCAACTGGTCCACATGTCTGTTGTCAGGTGGATAGGGTGAACAGCACTCTGCTGCAAAGCTTGTCTAAGCAATTCCAGCACGTCAAAATGTAGTGCTGGAACAGCAACTCTGACGAAATAGGACCGGCTGGGAACCTGTCATTTTGGGTAGATGGCTGTCACAAATTCAAGAAAACACACCCCTTCCACAAAAGAAAAAGGGAGGAGGTGCAGCGCTAACATTTTAGCCAGCTTCGCATTGTACAAACATGCTGTTGGGCGGTTGCGTTCGTACAGCCCCTCCGACCTAAACATGCTGAGAATGGTAGGCTGGATTTTTTTCTTTTATGGTGCCACTGATGCAGGTGACTTCTTGATGCCAGATGTTGTTAGGCTCAATGTATGTTTTTTCATTGCAGTACTCTCTTGCCTGGGACCCCTTGGTGTCTAAGCCTGACTCTTACTCTTGTGCCACTGGGATGTTGCTGATGAGGATGTGGGCAGTACGACTGCACTGCTGGGGACAGGGCTACTTTATGTACCAGAGAAAATGTCTCCCTCTTGTTCACCTTCCACCTCTATCGTATCTTCTACTTCTTCATCCCCACCAACAGCAATGGGTGCAGTTTTTTGGCCGCTAAGGTGCGCCTCCCATTGGATCAAGTGGTGTTTTTTCAGATGGGTTGTTTGGCCTCTGGTACCATAGTTTGTACCAAGCTTACCCCGACTAACACCTTGTCCACAAATGGAGCATATAGCAATGTTCACCTCCTTCGTGCTAACCGAAAAGAAGTCCCAAACTGGCGAGGTCAACTTTCTGGCGCTGCTGCTGGTGCCACTTGCAATGCCGGATGAACTGGTAGGTGAGCATGAAGTTTGACCCTCTGCAGTACCTACTTCTACTGAGGTGGTACTTGTGGTGGATGTACGTGGCTGCCGGTGAAATATGGAAGCTGGAGGTGGTGTTGGTGGTATGATCTGTGTTGGTGGTATCCGTGCCACATCCCTCACAGCAATTTGGGATGCGGTAATGTCGGTCTTCACTGGGGCGGGATTAATGTCCCTGATGATGACTGGCTCGTCATCATCCTCCTCTTCTACATCTACCTCCATAACTCTAAGGCTTTCTAGAACCTTCCTTTTCCCTAGCCTTGTCTTGTGGTGTGTCTCACTCTCAGACTGAGGTGGGATCCAAGTGGCGTCTAGATCATCAGAAGGGGGGCTTGCAGAAGAAGTTGATGGACTAATCCTCCTTTTCCTAGCTGGGGATCTGGAAGACAATGGATCTTCTGAAAGAGTGGCTTGCTCTTCTTCCTCTGCAGGAAGCTCTATCTCTTGAACTGCCACCACTTCGGGAGGAACAACTACTATTGGGGCGGTTGCGGCTGTTGTTGCCCACTTATCTCAGTTCCCTGCATTGATTGATTTGCGATAAGTCAATTTCAACATCACGTTGCTGTTGTTATGATTAGAATGGCTGCCTCTGTGACAGACATGGGCTTGGGCCTAGGTTGTTGGGGTGGGTCCACTGATGCAGGGGTGCTGCTCCCAGCTTGCTCCCCGGACACCGCTGCTGCAGGCGCAATTTTGGTTTTCCCAAAAAACATCTTGGGCAGCACACCTGTCTTGGTAAGTGGCAGTTCCTTCTCACTGGTGACTTTCTTGATACTGGAGGTCCTGGTACCTTTCTTTGGGGCCATCTTCTTCTGATGTCAGCAGCACGCAGTGGCACAAGTTGAAGATATGTCTGTGGTCACACGTCACGTGACGTCGTGCGCAGCAGGACTTCTGTCTGGCAGTACAATGGCTGATGACGCCTCCTCCTCTTTTGTGCACCTAGAAGCAAAGAAGCAAGAAAAACATCAGTGAAACGTGGTATTCATTGTTGTGGTTCAATTACTACTAGTACAAACAAATATAATATATAACTTTGTGTGTGGTCACACTTATTAATATTATTATTAAATGTATTACCTCAGTTATTTAAAAAAAACATAACAATACAGTGTAGACATTTGTGAGACTGACAAAAACAAGGGCTTTCATGGTTGGTGTACTAGTGTACTGTAGTACAGTACACTGAGGAAGGATAGGAAAGAAGAAGAACAACAACAAAAATACAAATGTAACAGACCGTGTTTGGCATTGTGCATCACGTGGGATTCAGCATTCAGGGAGCTGCAGATGACAATGGATAGAAGCAATAAGCCAAGAGAAAGAAAGGAAAGAGAAAGACATGCAGGCCTAATGCAGAAGCACACTGGCTGCCTTCACAAATTGGGCGCCAGCCACATAGCCAGGCCACAACAACAAGAAAGGGAAGACAGGTATTGCAGGCCTATGGCAAAAGCACACTGGCTGCCTTCACAAAATGGCCGCCAGCTACATGGCCATGCAGGCCACAACAAGAAGCAATAAGCCAAGAGGAACAAAGGAAAGAAGACATGCAGGTCTATGGCAAAAGAACTACTACCACCACCACAAAATGGCCACCAGCCACATGGTCACTCACAACAACAATCAGGAGGCCTGGAAAACAATGAGCTCAAGCAGGCCTATTATGGACACAGACTTTACAAAATGGCCTCTGGCCACACGGAGAGGCTCAGCCAAGGCAAATACTGGCCCACTATTACAAACAAACACACTCACACACTGGCCAGACAAAGGAGGCATGCTAAACAACACAGTTTGACAACAATGCCAAAAAAGAAAATCCACAGGGCTAAAAAAGGTTTGCAATGCAAGTTACACAACAACCACACACATTTAACAAAGGCATTTATTTAACACACATGAAAAAAAGTGAAAAACCCCCAAAAAAACAGATTTTGCATTTTAATCCAATGCCATCCATGCCCTAAATGATGTTTAAATTCAACAGACGCCACAGAAACAGTTGTTTCATGCACCCATGAGTAGCTCTGGCCTGGGCCTATTGGTTGAAAAATCCATTGGCAGACTAGGCCACATAGTGAATCAAATCAAATCAATAATATTGCAAATTTATTAGAAAATGTAGTAAACCGTGCTACATTTTTTGCTGGATAATCATAAAACATAAAAGAAGAAAACATTGCATGCAAATTTTGCAAAACAACAACCAGCAAGAAGGCATGGCCACCACAAAGAAGGCTTGCAGGCCTAATGCAGAAGCACACTGGCTGCCCCTTCACAAAATGGCTGCCAGCCACATGGCCAGGCCACAACAACAAGAAAGGGAAGACAGACAATGCAGGCCCATGGCACAAGCACACTGGCTGCCTTAACAAAATGGCCATCAGCCACATGGCCAGGCAGGCCACAATAACAAGAAAGTGAAGACAGACAATGCAGTCCTATGGCAAAAGCACACTGGTTGCCTTCACAAAATGGCCGCCAGCCACATGGCCAGGCAGGCCACAACAACAAGAAAGGGAAGACAGACAATGCAGGCCTATGGCAAAAGCAGTGCACAATGGCTGCCTTCACAAAATGGCCGCCAGCCACATGGCCAGGCAAGCCACAACAAGAAGCAATAAGCCAAGAGGAACAAAGGAAAGAAGACATGCTGGTCTATGGCAAAAGCACAACCACCACCACAAAATGGCCACCATCCACATGGTCACTCGCAGCAACAACAACAACAAGCAGGAGGCCTGGAAAACAATGAACTCAAGCAGGCCTATTATGGACACAGACTTTACACAATGGCGTCTGGCCACATGGAGAGGCTCAGCCAAGGCAAATGCTGGCCCACTATTACAAACAAACACACTCACACACTGGCCAGACAAAGGAGGCATGCTAAACAACACACCTTTAATACAACAATGCCAAAAACGAAAATCCACAGGGCTAAAAAAGGTTTGCAAGTTACACAACAACCACACACATCCAACAAAGGCATTTATTTAACACACATGAAAAAAAGTGAAAAACCCCAAAAAAACACATTTTGCATTTCAATCCAATGCCATCCATGCCCTAAATGATGTTTAAATTCAACAGACACCACAGAAACAGTTGTTTTTATGCACCCATGAGTAGCTCTGGGCCTACTGGCTGAAAGGCCTATTGACAGACTACTGGGCTAGTGAATTAAATAAATATTGCAAATTGATTTCAAAAGTTGTCGAAAATGTAGTGAACTTTGCAACATGTTTCCTTTATAAAAAGAAAACTAGAAGAATAATACACACAAAGAAACAACTAGGCCCCTACTGAAACTACAGGCCACCCAAAACAATACATTTAAAAAAAAAAAACGATGAAAAGTACAAAACAATGTAGGTGCAATGCCCCAGTCAAACAAACAACACCAATTTTCCAACTTACTTGTGAAATCTCAAATCCAAAAGTCCTCAAATCCAATGATATATGATGCAGCAGACAAAAAAAGGGATCCTTCCAGCTCCAAATCCAAATGAAAAGTGAACAGGAGATGGACAAAGCACTGGGAGGAGCCTGCTGGACAGGAACAGGAAGTTGGAGACACTGGGGCACTTACTTCCTCTTTAAAAAAAGTAAAATAACAAAAAGGACTCCTTGCACAAAAAAGTACAGCCAAATGTCAATCTGAGGAGTTTTTTTAATCCAAATCATCATTTCGAGAAGGTTTTGATGCTGCTTGAGAGAGATTCTTTTCCAGATTGCAAATTCTGTGTGTTCGGGATCGCGATCTTCACAAACTTCCGCCGGAAGTCTGATGGCGCGCCCGAATTACGTGTTCGGGATCGCACACTCTCGCAGGACCGTGCGGCCGGCTACCAAATCTCATGGCGCTCGCGAACGGATGGGAAATCTCGTCGGCAATCGCAGGCATTCTGGTAAGTCGCTCGCGCGCTTGCAAAAACGCATTTTGAGTGCGCGAACACAAAAAAACTCCGCTCCACTGCGGAGCGTGGAGTTTCCGGTAACTCGCGTTCTACGCGGAACGCGGAGTTGCCAAAAATCAGCAAACTCCATGAGCGGAGCAGAGTTTTAAGCCCAGGCTTAGGTAACACCTCACCCTGCGGCAGGTTGTGTTTGATCCTAAGCCTGGGATTCGTTCACACTGCTCCCCTTCTGGACAGAAAGCTGTCTGTGGGTCATAGCCCGTGTGAGGGTCCTTGACCACTGGGGCACAAAGTGGGCAACTTTCTAAAAGTAGCCTTACTTTAATAGTGACATTAAATTTAACCTCAGCATTAGGTCAGGTTCAATGCCTTGATTAATTTGATGCCTTACAGTACCCAGTAAGGTAGTCCCATTTAGAAGTTAGCCAGGGTGGGGTGCCAGCCAGTAACCCTGTATTAGCAATGGGGCTACTAACTTTTCCGCAGCAAAATGACAATTTGAGGGGTTTTGCTGCAAGGACTTATATAAGTATACACGTCCTACTTAGAAATATATCGATTGGACTCAGGAGGCAAGATGGTGTCAGTGTAAGGAATGCCGGACTGACCCCCTCCTACCAATCTGCTTCCGGGAGAATGGTCTAAGTAATTGGGACGTGACTCCTCCTCCAACAACAACCATGCTCCTTGGCTGTGCAGTGCCTAACCGGGGGGGGGGGGTTGTACGAGTTGAGGCTCCCTAGTCCCCCGAGGCTATCACAGGCTGCACAATGACTCTGAGCCATTTTCCTGTGCAACGGGGCAGCTCAGCTGCTTGGTGGCTCCTCAAGAGTCTCTTTTTTGCTTATTCAAGGATGGGCCCCAAACCAGCGAGGACAACAAGACCACGAGCCTCCATTGCCAGCACGGCAGGGAGATGGAAATCCATCCCTCTGCAAGGCACAAACGACGGCAGTGGAGAGCTACTCCTGGGGAAGGCGGGAACTACTATCGGAGGTCTGGAGGCAGTTAAAACCGCATCAGATTTTTTAAGAAGATGGGGTGCAGCCAGGGCTCTGATGGGAGCCCTAACAGCATGGAATTTGATAAGCCCTCATATCCAATGCTGCATGATGCTGCAGAGACTATTGGGGAGCATAGTGCTGTTGCGACTGCGGAGCCGGTAAGTGCGAGCACCCTTGTGCTAGTTGGTTCCTCTGCTTCCTTAACCCCTGAACTGTCTGAGCTGTCTGTGGAGGAGTTGAGCAGGAGGGAGGAGTGAGTGAAGCCCCCGCCACTTCAGTAACATGTCTGGCCGCTGATGGAAAAGCACATCCCCTCAGGGACATGGCCAAATGGAGCAAGGGATCCCATGGAACATAAAGCAGTATCATACTGGCAAAGCCAAATCCAGCCAAAGGGCTTGCTGCCCGTAAGAAAACCAATACACATAGTAGATGAACCCCAGATGGTGATAAATACCCTCGTGCCAGCCAAGCAGGCAAAACTGTCGATGTAGAGTATTTTTTTTTGCTCTTCGATCAGTCAGACTGGTCTGGTGAGGACTCAAATGTGGGATCGAGAGGTGGCCCGAGAGATAGCCTGGGGAGCTACCCGAGTGAGTCAAGTGAAGGAGGGGATGATGATTATATCAGAGACTCCTGGCAGACGATTAAAAACTTGACCTCATTGGAAGGTGTTGCAGAGAAGCTGGGTCTAAAGTGGGACTATACAGGAATGCCAAGGCCTGATGGTAATGTCTCTGATGATCAGCCTAGGGGGCGGGAGGGGGTAGCCCAATCAGATCCAATAACCCTTGAGGCTGTCTATCAAGGGGTCATGTCTCATCGTGAGGTAAGCAGGCTAGACAGTTGCAGAGCGCAGACAGCTAACTGGAAATTGCGGGTGGCAGTTCCAAAGGTAGCAAAAACCTGCATAGAGCTTGCGGCCAGAATGACAGAAATGAAAAGCCGGGTCACCTCTCTAGAATCTGACATGCTGGTTATTAGTAAAACTGAAACAGATCATGAAGCACACCTTGTTGACACCCAGTGGAAGCTCGAAGAATTTGAGAATCGTCTAAGGCACAACAATCTCAGGGTTCTAGGGATTGAGGAGGGAACAGAAAAGGATGATGTTCAGAATTTCATTGTCGGCCTATTTAGGAATGCCTTCCCCAAACTCAAGGACTGGAATTGGGATCTAGAAGTACAGAGGGCACATTAATTTCCTTTTAAGCAGCAGAGGTGCCAAGGTCAAGATGGGAGTAAGCTGAGGGCTATCCTTGTATTTTTCTGTAATTTTCTGTTGCATCAAGCTATCTTTGAAAGAGCACGCCCTGTCGCAAAATGGACAGCGGATGGTTGCATATTTTTGGTGAGGTCAGACTTCTGTCATGCCACAGTTGAAAGACGCTGGCATCTGAGACTGCTGATACAGCCGCTGCAGGTTAAAGAGGTGCAAGCCTTTTTGTTAAGCCCAGCTGAAAGTCATCTTTCAAGATAAAATTTATTTTTTTTCTTCTGAAGTGGAAGCTAAGGAGTTTTGGAAAAATTTGCGGCAATATGGATCTTTGTTATAAATTTAAAAAAAGCCTGAGTAACTTGTATGAATTATTCAATGTGAACTAGGAAGCCTGATCTCAGTTGTAATATTCAAAAAGATTAAAAAAGAAATATGTGACCTACGACTTTAGGTGGGGGGATAGGTATGAATGAATTTTCACTCTATCTCTCTCCTTCTCTCATAGAACTAAACTACATGATAATCTATGTATCCTCATGTGGGAGGGAGGAAATGCGCACTTTTGCTAATTTTCCCCAGGTTTTGATTAATACTGGGATTTTTTTTCTCTTTACTCACACCTGTAGCGGATCTCGGAGAGGGGTACACTTCCATCTATCTGCCAAGGGTAGTCCAATTGCCTTAACATAGCTTGGAGGGTAGGGGAGCTGGAAGGACTGTGGGGAGAAAGGGGTCCTGTGGTAGGCAGGGAGTGGGGTGTGGGATGCATGTATGGTATAGGCCACAACACTTTTCGCTATGAACAGAGAGCCAACAGTAGCAAAGAGCCTAAACAGTGTTTGAATGACTTCAATTTGTTAAATAATATGGTTTATACAACCCAGACCAAAATTGGAGGAATCTCTGATGCAGCATAGAATATGCATTTACACAATAAATTTATGTGCCCTGAATGACAGAGGCAAGAGGGGCAGCACTGCATTGGGGGTCAGGGCTATGAGGCCTGATATTGTGTGCATACAAGAAGCCCATGTCCTGTGGGAGAAAAGGAAAATACTCGAAGACCTTGGATACTCATTATTAAGCTGTACGATGCAGGGGATTGCAGCGAGAGGGGTAGCTATAATTGCTGATCAGGCTGCTGGGATATTAATTAAGTCCAAGGCTGATAAAATGGGGAGAAGGGTCATCATGGATTTGCACATTGGCACGGAGAGGGTTACACTGTGTTCAATATATGGCCCTAACCTGGACGACCCGACTGTTTGTCACACACTTAATTTAGAACTATCAACATGGCCAGCTCCTCTTATCCTCTGCGAGGACTTTAATCTGCACAATGAAACGGAAGGGAAAATTGGGGAACGTTCCTCATATTCTGGCAGGAAACCACTAGTATATAGGGCTGTCCAGCAATTGATCAAAGACCCTGGCCTGATCGATGTATATGTGCCTAACAAAGTAGATCCAGGGTTTACATTCTTTTCATATCCCCACAATAATCTGGTGCTTCTCGGCTATCTTTTTGTCTCAGCTTCCCTAGCGGGACATATTGGAATTGAATGGTTCCCTAGGGTGTTGTCGGACCACAGTCCATTAGTACTGGACTGTGCAATAGCAGGCTTTGAAAGACAGTCTAGAATCTAAACATTCAATAGGAATCTCTTGAATGGAGAAGATTATCTGGTGCATATGTGTAAGTGGCTGATGGGGTTTCTTCTGATCAATCAGGGAACTGCTGCCCCCAAAATGGTATGGGACTCCCTAAAAGCAGGAATAAGAGGGGAGACATTGAGTTTGAGCTTATCTAAACAACGCCAAAACCATATCTTTATACAGGAACTGTATTATGGTCTCTCTAAGTACGAATCTGACCTGGCTAAGCTAATCAGTCAAAGGCAGGACTGTGGAGAAATCATGAAGAAAATAGCAGTAATTAAGGCTAGAATTGATGGTCAATATAGCAAGGAGGTTGCGGCTCAATATCAAAGCTATAGGGCTGATTGCTATGAATATGGAGAGAGCAGTGGCAGGTTGCTGGCACACCTCGCCAGGCAGAGGGAGACAGAAAGAGTGGCGGAGGCTATCCGCGATAAACAAGGGAGGAGGACAAAAAATCCCTACAGAGATTCTCAAAGTTTTTAGCAGCTTTTATTCACAGTTATATGCAGACGATATCTCTCCTAAACCAAATTGCTATCTTGATTTTTTTTAATACAGTTAAGGGGAGTTCATTAAATGAGGAGTGAAGGGCTTCCCTTGAACAACCAATTGCTTTTGAAGAGCTAGTGGCTGTGGTAGGCTCCTTGGCTAGGGGGAAAGCTGCTGGGCCGGATAAAATTCCTCTGGAAGTTTTCAGGATATTCCTCCCTGAGCCCTTAGATGCCACGTCTCTCACTTTTCTTGCCGGCCAGACAGAGGGGGCTATACCGCCCTCTGCGAAGACACCAACACTGTGGTATTTAAGAAAAAGAGTAAACTCCCTCTAAATCCGGAGTCATATAGACCCATTTCACTGGTAAATGCAGATGCAAAAGTCTATGCAAAATTCTTAGCCTGCAGACTAGGGAAGGTCATCGCCAAGCTTGGGTTTATCCCGGGACGGGGTACTGTCAAACATGTCTGCAGGATAATGGTTCTAATGGACATAGCAGACGTAACTAAATCAACTATGGGACTGGTGTTGGTTGATGCAGAGAAAGCCTTTGACCGAGTCTCCTGGGGCTACCTCTGGGAAGTTTTGATGTGGATGGGACTCGGTCCGGGCTTCATTAAAACCCCCAAGGCAAGACTGCAGATCATGGGCAAGTAGTTGGGCCAGATCGCTATTACTAGAGGAACAAGGCAGGGGTGTCCTTGCTCACCCCTGTTATTCGCCTTATACATTGATCCGTTCATCACCCGATTGGAAAGTAATAACAGGATCCAACCAGTCTCTGGGACTCAAATACAGTCTAAAATGCTGATATATGCCGATGATATTGTGGTTAGAACACCTGACCCCTGTAATGCTTTGAAGGCTATCAAAGAGGAAGGTAGCACATTTGACGCTATTGCAGGATACCATCTCAATGAGTTTAAGACCCAAGTGATAAGTACTGAAGGCTCCAACTCTGGGGACCAACATTGGGTAGAATCGGTAACCTACCATAGAGTGGTTGTTACACCCACTGTAGAGAAGATGGTGGAATTAAATCTAGCCCCACTTCTCTATAAAAATTAAGCAAGATTTATATAGAATCAATAACCTGCATCTAACACTGATTGGGAGATGCAACGTATTAAAAATGATTGTTCTCCCAAAAGTATTGTATCTATTTAGAACTATCCCACTGGAGAATCAAAGGAGTTGGCTCACTAAGCTAGAAGGTTTATGTTACAACTTCATGTGGCAGTTTAGGAAGCCATGGAGGGCATGAAAATTCATGATCCTCCCTAGATGTCGAGGAGGATGGGCGGTACCTAGTTTTGTACTATACTATTGGTCTTGTATGCTACTGCACTTTGTGGTCCTGATAACTGGCAAAACCTATAACATTAATCCTGCTGTGTCACCATCTATCTATCATCTTACACTCTGCTCTGATGGCAAGAGCTGTTTTTTAAGGAATTTAGAGACAAGCTATTATAAAAAGACCAATTTTAAAACTGTGGATGGGGCATTCAAGGTTTGGCGTCAGATCAGAAGATTAACATCACCAAACTGAACCGTTATACCCCTTTGAGGGACTCCTCTGCTTTGCAGGTATATTTCACGATCGCATGTGTAAACAGTATGGGTCTGCAGGATCTCGAAGCTGGAGATTTCTATGATAATGACAAACTGTGCTCCTTTTTGGATAAGGATCAGTTTGGGCTGACTAAGGAAAAGTTTTAGAAGTATCTTCAGATTTGGGATGATCTCAGTAAACTGTACAAAAATCTAATATCTGTTGCTAAATGCCCAGTAATAGATATAGTGGATCAAGGCAGTTGGGTGAATTTGCAATGCTTTACTAGAGGATCTACCAGATGATATAGAATTCCAGAATATGAAGTGGGAATCAAGATTGGGATTAACAGGGCCAGTACTTGAGAGCTCTCTTGAGATCTGTGAAGAGACACTCTTGACTGCCGGCCTCATAATCCAACACTTTAAGACAGCTTTTGATTTATACCATACACTCGACAAATTATTCAAATGGAGCAAGGGGCCGGATTCAAAGTGTCACACATGCGGTGCTGAAGAAGCTGATATAATACATATGTTCAGCTCCTGTAACCAGCTATTCGACTATTTTAAAGAAATTGCAGTTTTATCGGACTGATTCTCAAATATCATATTAATATCACACCCCAAGTAATTCTTTTAGGAGTCAGTGAGGATCAGGACCTCTCTAAAGGGCCTCTATGAGCACTAGGGGAGGAGAGCACAGAAGCGCCTTGATCTAATCTGGGTCCCAGTAGATGAATGGATGGAGATTACTAACACGGATGATGCAATCAGCCCTGCCGGGGGAGGAGAGACGTGGGCCAGTTAGGGGATATCCATGGTGGCTATGGCCGGGGGAATAGGAAGGTATGTTTTACTCCAAAAGGGTCCCCTTTGTTCTTACAGCTCAAGAGGTATGGGCATGTCTCAAGTAATTCTGTGGGAAAGCTGTCATATCCCTTTCTCATCATGTAGGGTAAGATTTATGACCCAGTAATGATAAAGGATGTTATTATTACCATACTAGTGCACTTTATCAATCTTCAGGGTTTCATCCATTGCTGCTTAAGTCTACATTATTGGTCTGTAAGATGTATGCTTTATCTTCACTTGAAAGGTGCTATAGATACTGGATCTATGATTGAGTACTGTGTAGCAGTGGATTTCCAGGGATAATCCAAATTGAATGAATTATGTGATCTTCTGAGCATCTAATTGATAGATTTCAGTAACCTTATGCACTTTAGTATTATTGATGCACTTTATCTTGCGGTAGCTTCATTCTGTATGGTTACTATGCTGTTATGTTATCACTGTGCTGTATGTCAACCTTGAGCAAGATAGGCTGGCCACCCAGAGAATCTTTTATTCTACCCAGAGTAAATGAGTCACATGATTTGGTTATCATTGCATCTAAGCATTTTAGTATTTTTATGCTTATCCAAATTGATGTTATGCTTCTACAATATAACTGTACTGTATGCTGTCAATATGTGCAGCAGCGGCTATCCAGGGATAACCAGATTTGAATAAATAATGTGATTTGTTGACTAGCTAATCAGCATACACCAGTAATTATATGCACTTTTAAAAAAGTAATGTATTACCATTATCTTTTCAACAAGTACGCAACTGGTGTACAGCGTTCTCTGCACATATTGGTGAATAGTACAGCAGTGTTCCATGAGTAAAATATAACCTCCTGATTATTGTCATAGTAAAGCATTAGGGAGCAAGGGGTCAGACAGCAAACTCATTCCGATTCTCCCTCCATCGTATCCTCACTCATTCCTGACTCATCCTGATCACTTGCATTTGAGTCTGTTGCTAAGAAAGCATTACAAAGCTCTCTCCATGTTGCAAGATCCTCCTCTAACTTGGGATCTCTACAACTGTTTTTTAAGTGGACTTCCTCTGCCAACGTTAATTCACGCACATCTCTCAGCCACATTTCAAACTCAGGGGAATGCTTGCCCATCCATGTTATAGCCACCCTACATCTCGCTAATACTAGCAGTAGCTGGAGGAGGTTATAAGCCATCTTGTGCCATCTAGGTTTCCGAACATGTCCCAGTAAGCAGTGCAACGGGGACTCCTCAACATTAATGCCCGTGCCCCTCCGCACCCTCCTTACCAACTGAGCCCAAAATTGGTTTAACTCAGAGCATCTCCATGCTAACTGCATGAACCCACACCTGTTTCTCCACACGTAGGGCACGTATCCGGGCGGCCTGGTGCCATGCGGTGCATCCTCTTTGGGGTCAGGTAGGTGCGATGTAAGTAGTTATAGTGTATTAATTGGAAGCGTGCATTGCATGATACCGAATGGGTGAGCGCACTTATTAGCATCCAGTTCTTTCCCCTAATAGCTCAGTCAAGTCCACGTCCCAGGCCACGTGTGCCCGAGGGGGCGGGGGTCCGTCGAGTCCGCCCTCATTGCCCTATAGAGGAGAGAGACAAGTCTACATCCAGCCCCGCTTGTGAGCATTATATTCAGCGTTTGTGTCATTTGAGGGATGCCCGGCTATACTGGCCAAGTTACTTTGAACAAGTCTGACAGTCCCACATAGTGAAGATAATAAGCTCAGCCCAACCCAAAGTCCTCGCATGCCTGTTCGTAGGTGATAAATGTCTCGGCTGGGTATAAGTCTTCCATCATTCTGGGCACCAGGGCAGGTATCAACACTGGGAGCTCTCGATGGAATGGAGCACGTCGTAAGATACGCTCCACGAATCTCTGCCAGATGTTCGCGGTCTGCTTGACTACATACATGCATATACAGGCAGCCCGGCAGCCCAACCATCTTGGCCACCGCCAGTCTACCCATTAAAGAGATCAGCAGTTTGTTCCAAAAGACTACAGACTTCCTTAGCCCATCGACCATCTTGTGTACATTAAGGTGCAATATCTGAGAGTCTACATGTGCCACCTGAACTCCCCAAGTGGCGGAAATGCCTCATCTCCCAGTGCAACCCCAGATCAGGCAGTCGCTCTATAGGTTCGGCAGCCAGGTGGGCCAGTGGGAAAATCAAAGATTTTCATCTATTAAGGCAAAGCCCAGAGGAGACACTGAAGTCCTACATAGGCTGTAGCAACCGGGGCATCACTTCACGAGGCGAGGCGACATAGAAAAGAGCATCATCCGCATAGAGAGAGATCACGTGGAGCGACTCTCCCATCCAGATACCCCACTGTTCGAGATCCATACGCGCCCATATTGTCAATGGCTCAATGGCTAGTGCGAAAAGCAGCATCAAGACTGGCAACCCTGACGTGTGCCACGCTCCAGCGTCCATTCCTCAGAAGGACTCTGGCCCACTCAGACCCGAATGCGTGGCGCTGTATATAGGATTTTTCCCCACAGCCTAAATCTTGTACCAAACCCTGCCGCCCTCAACACCTCCAGAAGGTCCCCCCAGTCGATCGTATCAAAAGCTTTTTCGAGATCTATGGATACCAGGGCCAATTCCTCGTCCCTGTGTCGTACCTCATGTTGGACATGTGTTAGTCGTCGTATGTTCATACCAGTGTCACAGCCAGGTATAAACCCACATTGGTCCTCATTGATCAAGTGAGGCATGTACAGGGCCAGACGCTGTGTCAAAACTTTACATAATATCTTGATATCCGAATTGATTATGGTTATCGGGCGATATGCCGCCGGGTCTTGGCTGTCCCCCCGGTTTCAAAATCATACATATTTCCCCTTCCCGCATGGTTGGGGGCAGTAGACCCCACTCATACGCCTCTTCAAATACCTGGAGCAGAGGCTGCGCCAGCTTTCCTGAATACATCTGATAAAATTCTGATGGGAATCCGTCTGCCCCCAGCGCCTTGGTCTCAGGCAGTGCCCTCAATGCTTCACAGACCTCTTCAACCGTCACCGGGGCTTCACGTTCCTTCAGCCCCGTGGGTAGGAGGCGCTTTATTACTAACCCCTGTAAAAACGGTGCATATTGGTCCGAGTGGACCGCTGGATCTGCCGTGTACACTGTAGGTGCTGTCTTAGGACTTCCACTATTTCCTCCCTGGTGCCCGCCATGCCCCCCGCTGCGTCTATCAGGCACGTCATCATGGATATCAACTGTTCCTTTCATAAAATTCAGGCCAGCAGCCACCCAGATTTATCTCCCTCAGCATGTACCCGTTGGCGGTAATGGCACAGCGTATATTTGTCTAGTCTGTCCCATATGTCTCTAATTCGTGTGCTTAACAATTGTATGCACTTTAATAATCCTGATGCACTTTTCTGAATGGCAGACTGATTATGTAGATTTACGGTGCTGTTTTGTTATCATTGCACTTTGTGTTGCCACTAACCAAGCTAGGATGGTCATTCAGGAATCCCTTATTTTAACTGAAGCAAAATGAGATGAGATTTAAGTCATGATGTCCATGTTATTAGAGCACTTTGTTCTTTTATATGCACTTCAATCCTTGAAGCTTTACCCAAATTGTCGGGATGTTTACAGTAAAGAGATGTCTCTCCTCTCAGCAGTTTAATTCTCTGGTTCTGATCTTGTACAGATAGAAACCCAGGCACATTGATAAATGGTCTAGTATACTGTTATTCATATCATGGTACTGTACCCTGCTATCACATCCAAAGGGCTTATGATTTAATGCTCTTAGACTGGATATTGTTCTTGCATTGACCCTACTATATTAATATGTCAATACATTACTGCTTAATGGGTTTTTTCTTTTTACGCTTCTATTTTGACTCTTGAATGATAATGTGGATATATTGTTACTAATACCATGAAAAATCAATAAAAGTATTTAACAAACAAAAATGAAATATATAGCTCTATGCTTAGGGCTCTCTAGGCCTTCCTTAGGAGAGACTTACATATATTGTTAAGGGAAGTGGTGCCTTTGCCACTGGTTTGAATGGCAAAGTCGAACTGGCAGTGTAAACACTGTCCTTCCAGGCTCCAGTGGCAGGCTGGGAGCCATTTTGCACTTTATCACACACAGGGTGGCACAATCGGTGCTGCAGCCCTGTGTGGACCCTCTGCTTTACATGCCCTTGGTACCCTCTGTACCATATACCAGAGACTTATAAGTAAGTCAATACTTTCCAGTTGGGGATAGCCAATTCAACATACACTTTGTGAGAGGTTAGAACACTGGCACTGAGGTCTGGTTAGTCAAAAAACCAGCAGCATTGGTCCACAAATGTGGGGTGAACATGCAAAAAAAAGGCATTTCCTTACATGACCCCCCTTCAGATGAAAGGTGATGAATAACTAACCCTTATCATGGTGGTTCTCATCGTCTAAATGGAAGAACCTGGAAAGGCAATCTGCATTGGCATGGTCAGTCCCAGGTCTATGTTTCACTTTAAAGTCCATACCCTGTAGGGAGATGTACCATCTCAACAGCTTTGGATTCTTCCTTCTCATCTGCATCAACCATCTGAGAGGTCTGTGGTCAGTTTAAACTATGAACTGAATCCTAAACAGGTAGAGTCTCAGGGGCCAAACCACAGCAAAGGCTTTCCTTTCTATAGCACTCCAATGCTGCTCTCTGGGGAGGAGTCGCCTGCTGATATAGACAACTGGTTGATCTTGACACTGGTCATTTATCTCTGACAACACTGTCCCAATCCCATGCTCTGAAGCATCACTTTGCGGAAGTCAGGTGGCTTTAGGACAGATGCTGAGCACATAGCTTCTTTAAGGGTGTCAACGGCCTTTTGACACTGGTCCATGCATATATGACCTTCCTTGGCTGTTTCATGGAGGTTAAGTCTGTTAAGGGTGCCACAATTGTACCATACCCTTTCAAAAATTTCCTATAGTACCCAGTCAGGCCAAGAAAGGACCTGACATGAGTCTATGTTTTAGGAGCTCCCCAGGCCAGAATAGTCTGGATTTGGGGTTGGAGAGGATGCACTTGGCCTCCACCTACTTGGTGGCCCAGGTACACTACAGACCCTTGCCCTATCTGGAACTTACTTTCCTTGAAAGTCAGCCCTGCCTGTTGAAAGGCGTGAAGCACTTCCTTGAGGTGGACAGGTGTTCCTCCCAGGCGGAGCTAAAGACAGCAATATCATCCAGATATGCTACACTAAAGCCTTTCAAACCGGAAAGTACTCTGTTCACCAACCTCTGGAAGGTGGCAGGTAAATTTTTCAATCTGAAGGGCATCACCTTAAACTGAAAGTGACCTTCAGGAATTGAAAAGGCAGACCTCTCCTTTGCTCCTTGTGTGAGGACTATCTGCCAATTACCTGAAGTCATGTCAAAGGTACTTAGATACTTTGCAGCCCCCAACTTGTCTTTGAGCTCATCTGCTCTGGGTATCTGGTTAGCATCAGTCTTGATGATTGGTAGTTCACACAGAATCTCATTTCTGGGTTTCCACTCTTGGGATTCAGCTTGGCACCCGTACTACTGGACTAGCCCATGGACTACCAGAGTGCTCAATCACCCCCAACTCCAGCATTTTTGCAACCTCAGCTTTGATGCTAGCTTTGACCTGGTCTGACAACCTGTATATCTTACTTTTTACAGGCAAACTGTCACTGGTGTCTATATCATGGGTGCACCATGTTGTCAAACCCTGGGTTAAGGAAAAGAGACCAGCAAACTGATTGAGCAGGTTGTAGCAGTCTTTTTGCTGTTGCTGGGACAAGATGGTAGAGAGCATTACTCCATCCTCTGTCCCATCTTTAACAATGGTAGATAGTAGGACTGAGAGAGGTTCATTTTCCTCTTCTTTTCCACAATCTGTCACCATGAGCATTTTGATATCTGCTCTGTTATGATGAACCTTGAGCCTGTTCACATGTTTACCTGGGGGTTTCTAAATCCACCAGGTACGTAACTTCACCCTTCTTTTCTAAGATAGGGTAAGGCCCATTCCATTTATCTTGGAGGGCCCTGGGTGCTACAAGCTCTAACACCCACACCAGTTGTCCAGCCGTGTACTCAACCATGGTTCTGGTCATACCAGTGAATGGGAAGCTGCTCCTGGCTGGCCTCCAGATTCCTGTTTGGTTTTTTCATGTATTCAGCCATTCTTGAGCGAAGGCCTAGTACACAGTCCAGTATGTCTTGTTTGGGCTCTTTAAGAGGTCTCTCCCAACCTTCTCTCACCAGACTTAAAGGACTTCTTACAGGGTGTTCAAAGACCAGTTCAAATGGGCTGAAACCTACTCCCTTCTGAGGAACCTCCCTGTATGCAAACAGTAGGCATGGCAGGAGAATATCCCAGCTCCTTCTGAGTTTCTCAGGTAAACCCATAATCATGCCTTTCATAGTCTTGTTAAATCTTTCTACAAGACCATTTCCTTTGGGGCGGTAGGGGGTTGTGAACTTAAAAGTCTCTCCACACTCATCCCTCATTGCTTTCAGCTAGGCAGACATGAAGCTGGTGCCTCTATCTGATTTGGTTTCCTCAGGGAATCCCACCCTGTTTAAAAACACTGGTTAGGGATCTAACCACTGCAGTGGCAGTGACTGTTGTAAGAGGAATTGCTTCTGGGTATCTGGTGGCATGGTCCACTACCACTAAGATAAACCTATTCCCAAAGGCAGTAGGGGTGGCTAGGAGACCAACGATGTCAATCCCTACCCTCTCAAAGGGAGTTCCCATCATATGCAGAGGTATGGGAGGAGCATTTGGATTGCTGCCTGCCTATAAAGTAACACAGGAGCAAACAAAACTCCTTTACCTTTTCCGACATCTGAGGGCAGAATAAATGGTTGACCAACCTGTTTCAGGTCTTGATCTGCCCCAGATGTCCAGATAAGGGGTTGTCACGGGCCAGGTTAAAGAGCAATTCACTGTACTGCTGGGGGACCACCACTCTTGTGCTTGTCCCTGGTTTGGGGTCCCTTGCCCCACTGACCCTCCTCCCAGTACACCTTATAGGCTCAAGTCCTCTCTGGAGGGACCACCTTCTCCCTGGAGTTCTGCCAGGGCAAGCAATTCTCTCAAAGAAGCACCCTCCTGCTCAAAGACCAGGCCCTCCCCTGAGGGTTAGACTCATTCTGGTCCTGTGGACGTTTAGAAGAGGCCTTGCCAGACATCCTAATTCTCCTATTGGCACTTGGGTTTTGGGCCATTATTCCAGGCTCCACAATCCCTTGAAGTTCCCTAAAGGCCTTTTGTGCTCTAGTGGAAAAACACACCCACTGAGGGAGACCCAGCAGTGCTGCATGAATCCTTCTCTCCGCCTCTGCCTAGGCAGAAGTTTCAAGGTCATTGCCCAGCAGACACTACATTGGAATGGCAGGGGACACAGCTACTTACTTAGATCAGCAAACTTGAGCATTCACAAGTATGCATTTGTGCTTGCTTGTGTTTAAATACATTAGCAAGCTAAAGCCAGACCAACAGGCATTTCCAGTGGTTTCCACTTATCCTGTGTGCAGCCATCCAACGGTGGAAGCACAGCTTTGGCGACCAAACCAATTTGCCTACAAGACATGCACCTAAGATTGCCTTGAGTAAAATGAGCCATCAGGATCTCCAGGAAAATTGTCCCAGCATGCATGCCTTGCTGTCACGTTGGAATAGTGATCAACAGTGTGTTCTGCTCTTTGGGATGACTGTGCATGGGATAAGTAAAAAGGTTCAGCCCTTACACCAGTAGCCAAGGGCCATCTGATTGTGGCAGCGGGTGGCTGGTGGTGGGTGGCATCAGCAAGAGCAGCACATGAGGGAATAGAATGGGGGAGTGTTTTGCTGGCAATGGTGGTGCAATTATAACACGTGTAATTCATACCACATAAAAAGAAGTGCTTTTTACAAGAAAGTACTCTTTGCTTCTTCCTTTCGCACAAGCCACCAAAGGCACCATGATGATGGCAGAAGAAACAGAAGGAGGGTAGTATGGCGGTAGGGTCTTCTGAGGTGAATTCCTTTTACAATTACTTTGTTCAACATAAAACATTCTTGAACAAGGAATCAATCTTAATGTACCCATTTCAAAAATATGCACTTGGACTGATGCAAAGCTTGACATTCAGCCCATCAAGTCAATCAATAAGGCAGCTCATCAAAACCAAGCCAATGGCTGAACAGAGCTGCCCAAAGCCCCTTTTTGAATGTTGTATGGTGTATTATGTATGTTGTGTGGTGTCTGCTTTTGGCTGAAGTTAGGGGTGACATTAGTCCCTGCTAACCAGGGAAAACGTCCAGCAGCCAGACATATAAATTATAAACATTCAGGAATGCCATCTGTGGCCTCGACAAAACTTAAAGAGAAATGCAGGATGATTGGAAAAAAATAAATGTAAAGAGGAATGCTATGTGGAGGCTACAAAAAGTCCCTAAAAACCCTTAGGACCCATAGCAGACGGATTCTATCAATGACATTAGTGAGCATAAACCCACATAGACTATGAGTAAATTGATAACTACTGCCCTTACACTAAGCCACTTTGGCCTGCCCTGGCACGCATGAATTTAACCGTACCCAGATCCTCAAGCAACCAAGAACAACTAACAATCCAAAAAGAGAAACATAATTGGTGCAACTTATACCTCCATCATCTGCCCATTAAACAGAATATCTTAAATCAACCCCCTGCGAGTGGTGGATAGGCATCACTAGTGGAGCTCCATGCAGGCCGTAGGGCCATTTAATTTGGCATGGGCTGGGCTACTGCCCCCACCGGTGGGGGGTTTCCCAGCATCTTTTGCTTTCCCGGGAGACTGGCAGCTGGGGGTGAACAACTGACTGGAAGTGGTCATAAGAAGGGGACAGAGGGGGAAGGGGTTATAACAGACTGAGCCACCCCCAGGGGATCCTCTTTGTCCCTCAAAGCCTAGCAGTGCACAGATCGCTGAAAACCTCCACTCGTCCACTCCCTAGTTGGATTTGGGCCACAAAATACCAAAAATGATGCTCAAATGCTACAGTGCCCTTGAGTTTATTATCAAAACCCTTTGCCAGAGAGGTCTTTTTGGTATGGGCCTGGGTAGAGGAGGGACTGACTTCCTGGCGGTCTTATCTTCTAGCCCTACCTCTGGTGCCCATAATGTTTTTTGGGGTTGTGAGCAAATCGTCACAGGGTGCCCCAACAGGGACAATGTGCTAAGCAGTACCCTAATGTTTGCCTTGTAAAGACTGAATAAGTCAAGTAATCCATGTTGGCCGGGTCCTTGTGGCCTGCCTGCCCCAAGGGACACGTACATAGGAAATGTATATACATTCAGGTTTCAAGTCTAATATCCGTTTTAGGATGTGCATTATGTTCTTGCATTAAAGTGACATGCTATTGTGTTAGCCTGCTCTCCAATATGTTCTCCTGAAGTAAAATCTGCTACGTTCTACTCCAGTCGAAGTCTCTATGGCTCTCATTTCTGCGCACTAGACAAATGAACATAACTGAATAGTTAAAGGTCGGGTCCCCCAACTGTCTGCACTGGAAATCCACTGAGATTAATATCTCAAGATTGCAGTTTAGAGAAGGAAAAAAACACAGTCAAACCATCCTACGTCTATAAGTCACAGGGAGAGCATTTCCACCGCGTGTGGTGAACTTCTGTTTCACAGCGGTCGCAAGATCTTCCAGCTCCGAGGCTCATGGTAGAGAACTGCGTGGTCGGGCAAAGGCGTACGAAAAACACAAACAACATGACGTCCAATGTGTATAAACTACCTAAAATTGTATTGCATGATAAAAACTATGCAGGGTCCTCCACAAAACACATGCTGTCTGGCCTTTGATACTTACTGGTAAAAAGCCTGTCCTTTAAGGAATAGGGAGTGAACTTAAATGTAGAAAAATAACATTTCCCAACATTATTACTGATGCAAACAGATTGCTCATGTTAAATTGGGTTTATCGGGCTGTGGAAAATAGATGAAATCCAGGCTAAACTTTAGATTCAGGTAGATACTTCTCAGAAAACTCCAATATTTCACTCTTTCAAAACATGATAACTTTACTGTCATTTATCTGCTATCATTGCTCAAAGTAGCCCCTTATTTATTTCAGCTCATGGGCACACATGAGCCCTGTTCCCACTTTTTCCTTTAGTCAAGCCAGTGTTTTCCTCTTAAAGAGTATTGTAATTAAGATACTGTTGTAGTTACTAATTCACTCCTGTCAGTCTGTAGGCTCTATCATTGGCGAAATGTATATCTAACCCTGCTTTATTTATATGTTTTATCACGGAGTTTCATAAAGCACTGAATGCAGCCCTGAAGTCACTTCAAGGTAAGGATTTTAGTTGGCAGCTCTTAGTTCCACCTTTACACGGTGCAGTTTCACTTTGTGGCCATCCCTCTGCTTCACAATCGCATTCACAGGAATAGATTTCAAGGATTTGATCATTAAGAGAGTGAACTCCGGAAAACTGGAGTATGGGAGTAAGATCTCAGCAGATGTTCTTGTTGTTTTGACCCTTTTTCCTCCGGTGATTGTGTGGTTTAGGTTGATCTGCTCATGTTTATTTTTGCTGCTAGCTCAAGGGGGAGGGCGTGAGAAATATGTCAGCTTCCAGGGTCACAAGGAGTACTTACTCTGAGGCAATGCCCACGTTCTGTTCCACAATAAAATGACCTGAAACAACTCTGCCTGACCTGAAACAACTCTGCCATGCGCCTACTCACTCAAAAGGAGCCACACTGGACGCTATTATTACTAGCCCCGATTTAGCCTCCCTCTCCTCCATCGCTCCCATCGACTGGTCTGATCATCACCTCATCCTTTTCTCGATCTCGAACACTATGCTACCCCTCCCCCAAAACCTCCAAACTGAAGAAATGGACTAGAAACTTCCATCTTTTACCCCGGGCGAACTTGAGAATAAAGTCAAAGCGCAACTCCGACTTCCGCCTACTTCCCTAAATACTAACGACCTCACCGAGCACTTTAATAAATCCATCACGGAGGTCCTTGACCAAATTGCTCCAGCCAAACTCAAACTTCAAAAAACACCTCTTCCAAATCCTGGTTTAATACCAATCTTAACAATGAAAGGCGCGCACTTAGATCGACGGAACGCACCTGGAGACAAAACCCTTCGCCCACTAATCTCGCCCTACTCAGAACCGCCAGGTTCAATTACAAAAACATATCCTTAATACCAAGGCTGCCTTCTTCCGCTCCCAACTAGACCGGGCAAAAAATAGACCCAGAGAACTCTTCAGCTTGATTAAAAACCAAACCTCCGCTGCCCCCCCAAGATGACGGCCACTACTGAGAGATGTGAAGAAATTGCTAACTTCTTCTCTGAAAAAATCTCCAAAATCGACCACTCCTTCGCCCCTACACCCCTTCCTCATAACCCCAAGATGACGGCCACTATTGATAGAAGCGAAGAAATTGCAATCTCATTCCCTGATAAAATCTCCAAAATCAACCACTCCTTCACCCTTACACCCCTTCCTCATGACCTCCAACCCCCCCAAAACTCTTCCTCCAGTTCTCTGACCCTCCTTACACTCCAACATGACCCCTCATCTCTGCCGCTAGTCGTCTCTCTGCCTGATTCCGACCTTGCCAAACTTGAAAATAAAAATAATGCTTCCTGGCTTCACTTTAATCCAGTTACTGAGCTCGAAGTCCTCAACGTCATTACCAGACTTAAACCTTCCTCTCACTCCAGAGACCCGCTCCCTGCCAACCTTGTCCAAGATTTAAAACACATCATTGCCCCGCTCTGGACCTCTATTATCAACTCTTCCTTTGCCACGGGCTGTGTCCCGATCTCCCTACAACTCGGACAAATCACTCCCATCCTCAAAAATTCGGCCGCTGACCCCAATGACCTTAATAATCTTCGACCCATCTCTAACCTTCCTCTCCTCTCTAAAGCCCTTGAAAAATGTGCCCTACACCAACTTGACTCACACATCGACACATTCAATCTGTTGGACTCTTTTCAATCAGGTTTCAGAAAAGGATGTAGTACAGAAACATCCATGCTCAATATAATTGACGACATTCATCACTCCCTTGACAAGGGCGAATCCTCCCTTCTCATTCTCCTTGATCTCTCCTCAGCTTTTGATACTGTGAATCACTCTATGTTACTCAACACTCTTAAAGATCGTTTCGGCCTCAACGGATCGGTGCTTAAATGGTTCTCCTCCTTCTTTCATCACAGAACCCAGCAAATCAAAATTCATGACTGCTTTTCTAAACCCATGCCTGTCTCACTGGGTGTCCCTCAAGGGTCTATTCTCTCCCCTCTCTTTTCAACCTCTTTATGGAACCCCTCACCCTTATTCTTAAGCTTGCGGGAATAAAGTATCACCTCTACGCTGATGACACTCAACTTTATCATAAGATTCAATCCCAAGCTGACATTCTACACCTCAATGACACCCTGACCAAGATCCAATCCTGGTTCCACTATAACCACCTCAAACTTAACCCTAAAAAAACTGAAATCATTCTTTTCTCCCCCAAAAACAGCCCGCTCCCTATCCAAGCCTGGATTTCTGACCTTACTGCGCTCAACTGCTCTCTCACCTTATCCAACTCAGTCAAATCCCTAGGAATTAACATCGACCAGAACCTCTCTCTCAACTCCCACATAAAAAACTCAGCCAAAAGTGCTCTCTTCACTCTCTTTCACCTCAAGAAATTAAAACCCTTCATTCCGGCTGAAGACTTTAGGTCAGCTGTCCAATCACTGGTCCTGTCTAAAATCGACTATGGTAACGCCATTCTCTCTGGAACACCCAAAGTCCACCTAGCCCCAATCAAATCTGTTCTTAACCTTGCTGCTAGACTCATTACCGACCTCAAACGGTTCGACCACATCTCCCCTACCCTTAAAGCCCTCAACTGGCTCCCTATTGAAGGCAGATCTACCTACAAGACCGCCTGCATTACACACAAAGCCCTGCATCAACACACCCCTCTGTACCTCGCAGACAAACTGCTCAAAGCGGGCTGCTCTCGAACACTGAGGAGCTCTAACTCACTCGTTCTCGTCCCTCCTCTATTAAACAAGAAATCTACCCAATCACGCTCCTTCTCTGGAAATGCGCCGACCATCTGGAATGCTCTCCCTAAAGAACTTCGTTGCAACCCCTCCTACTTCAGCTTCAAAAAGACCTCAAACTTCACCTTCTTGAAAAATGTTGGGGCCCTTAACCCCTTCCCTGGGCACATCCCAGCCTCCTACTGCTTTAGGACTCCCCTTCTGACCTCACGATGCTCTTTCTCCAGCCCCTTTCCACTGCTCACTTTTCCTGCCCTCTATATCTTATTCCTCTCTTAGGCCCGGCTTGATTTATCCAGTATCTCCCTAATCCCCCCCCTCACAGCCTCCCCACTCACCTACATCCTGCACCCCGCTTTCTCTTTCCCCCCTGGCTCCTCGAATACCCCTTTTCTCTTAACTTGCTACTGATTATCTCAATCTGCTGTAATTCTGTTCTCTAAATCAGTTTACATCAATTGTTTTTAATTTGATTTGATTGCAACCTCATTGTATTTTATTATTTTCATATCTACTCTTGCGAACCTTGTAAAGCGCTCTGATACCCTTGGGTCCAGCCAGCGCTATATAAAACTTTTAAAATAAATAAAATAAAATAAAAATAAAATGAAATTTAAACAATGCTGTTATACCTGGCATCCTTGGCGTGGTTTCCCATGACGTTTTGCCTTCTGACCTGTTTTGCTGACTTCATTTTTGCTGGATTTACGATTCTGGGCACTTTACCACTGCTAAACAGTGCTGAACTGCATATGCCCTGTCCTCAAAAAATGGTAACACTGTGTAGGAAAGTAGGATCTGCTTCTATGGTTACCCCCACTTTTTGCTTGATGTGATGCTGTTTTTGACTTGTCTGACTGGGATCCTGCTAATCAGGACCCCAGTCTATCTGCTTTCTCCCTAAACTGTTGTGTTCAGTACTTAGGTATACCCCAGATTGGATACTGGGGTACCCTTGTCAGTCCCTAGTATATGGTACTCATGTACCCAGGGCAGAGGTACCCCAGAGGTCTCCCATGGGCTGAAGCATGCATTATGCCACCCATGAGAGACCATTCAAAATGAAACTACAGGCCTGCCATTGCAGCCTGTGTAAGTTGGTGATTGTACCACTTGCTAAAGATATAGGTTTACTATATCTAAGGGTCACTGCACTTAAAACCTATAATGTCACCCCTATAGCAGGCCTTTACAATCCTGAAGGCAGGGTGCTTGGTTCTAAGTAAAAGGGTGCCCTGCATGAGCAGGACACCCCTGCAGCCTACAGGGTCCATTCTCCCGGGTTGTCAGTGAAGCAGCCATATACTATATAGAGGGGCACCACGCAATTACGCAATGACCATCTCGAACACGGCTGCAACGAATCCTATCATGTTTGGTATCAAACATGTTGGAATCATACCCCCACACCCTAAACGGTGTCGGGGTATGATTCCAAGCATTGGATTAGCCCTCCGTTAAGCTCTCAGTGTTCCTGGTACCAACCTTCTAGACACGGACAGCACAAAATGGTTGCTGCTGACCAGAGACACATTTCTGCCCTCCTGCTGCTTAGCCAAGTTCGAGCAGAGGAAGGTGGAACAATAGGCATCCTGTCACAGGGAGGTGTGACCACCTCCCAGACAGGACTTAGTGTATTGGGACCGGGTGCCAGAAAGTCTGCGTGAAGGGCACATTTGGTGTGCCTGTGCATAGTCCAGTTTAAACCAGTCCTAGGAGCCGTTGGCTCCCACTCTGGTGCGAAACTGGACAAAGGACATGGAAGTAACCTCCCCCCTGTCCAGACCCTCCCCTGGGAGCGTCACCTGAATCTTCCCAACCCTTTCCCTAGGGTACTTAAGGGCTTACCTGGGTGTAGGTCCCTAGATTCGTCGTGAGATAAGATTCAGATCAGACGCCACTGCACTTCTACCGTCTGGGCACTCTCGACTTCGCTGGACTTCATTTGGGCCTGACTTCATCTCCCTTCCAGTCTGCTGCATCGTCTGTGCCTGTGCATCATACAGGAACCTTCCAAGGCCTGTGAAGCATCAAAGACACCTGAAGGAATCTCCCTTGGAGTGAAGGAGTCACTCCCCTGCATTTGCAGGCACCAAAACTAAGATGACCAGTCTGCAGATCCTGAGCTCCTCTAGAGTCCGTGGGCTCTGCAACACAGGTGGTGATTTTCCAAAGCTCCTGAGGCCTGCCCTGCCCTCTCACCAAGTTTGAGGTCAGTGTCCCTCATTGGGGGTTTCAATAACTGAACCCCTGTGCACTGCGTCCAACTTGCAGTTGCAAAGGCTTTTTGGCTTCTTTGCAAGAAGATCTTCGGGCTCCAAGTAGCCCCAACCTCAAGCAACTCCAGTGACCAGAATCCTTAGCCACACCACATCGTGCGCATCGTGGCCTGCATCTTTTGGTGTGCTGCTTGCGGTCTTCTCGCGACTCCAGTGCCTCCGGCCTGTGGGTCCACTTGAGGGTCACACTTGTTTCTTTTGGGCTCCCCTGATTGCTCGTGGCCAGCCCTGACTCCCCTGCCTTTGGTAGGTCCTCTGGACCTTGCTGGTCCCAACTTTGCACCTTCTAGACTTCCTGAGTGGGTTGCATTTGCCAAGGCTTGTTGGTGCTCTCGCTGGACACCGACCCCTCAGCACTCGACATCCTTTGTGGGACAGCTCGTACCCAGGTCCTGGTCTTCCTCAGCATCGCCTGGTCCTCACAGCTGCAGAGTCAAGGTCATCGTCATCTTCCCTGAAGTACCCGACATAGGAGGGCATTCGTCTTCCAAGTCTCCTGGTCACTCCTGAGTGACATGGACTCCGTCCCCTCTGCTTTCAGGTACTCCTCTTCAAGAATCCACGTTTGGATTCCCACTGACACTTTCTTCTCTTCCAGCAGTGGTACTTTGCTGAAGTCCTCCATTGGGTTCGAGGGTGGTTTCCGACACCACTTCACACGCATGCACCCGGCTTCCCTGGTGTAGGTAACATGGGTACTAGGGTATCCACGGGTGGGGTGGCTCTCCAACCTTCTGTCTTCCAAGGGGTTCCTCCGAGGTCCACTGGGAAGGGTCCTTAATCTTTAAAAATGCAACCGCGACTTGCACATAGACTTGTACGGAGCACGCGGTCGTGTTCACACACTGCACACGCTATCGGTGGGGTCTCTATCTACTTACCTTGGGTGGTTCTGTGGGTCCCCAGCAATTCTACGTCCTCTCGACATTGTCCTGACTCAAGTTGTGGTTCTTATATTGGAGAACTTGAGGAGACAGATGAATGGCATGAAACCATTGCCTACACTCATGCAATTTGAGGCTCTTAAAGAATGGGAATATGTAGCCCATCAGAAAGAAAAGGAGAAATATCAGGGCAGATATAAAAAAAACTTTCAATCGGTATGTAGAAGCTAAATGGAATTCACAGAAAAAAATGTGGAGAAAGGATGTTGCAGAAGGTGCTTGAATGTATCCTGTCAGGGTAGCTGAGAATAATGAAGGAGAAAAATGTAAAGAGAAAAAGAAACATTTAGAAGATTCACAATCCCAAGTTCGTACGTTCACTGAAGATAGCACTGACAAAATAGATGATGAATTATTGGGTGAGTTATTAATGAATCGACCACCACCTTATAACGAAGAGCAGACAAGTTCAGGAGCCAACCCGCTTGTGGGAATGACACCAGATGCACCATCTATACCTGTTGGTTCAGGTCCAGGAAATCCCTTTTTGTCTGGAGGACAGACCCTGGAGAAGTAGAATTAAATTCTGCCATGATCACGGGTCCGGATACTCTATCTGTACATGTTACTATAGGTACAGTTGTTCCTTTATATCAGTCAGGAAGGGGAACAATACTCACTGGGTTGTCAGGACTGAATCTCCTCTCACGAGAATTGAACAGAGAACAAATAAATCAGAATGTAGCATATGCGAGAGAAAATACAGTGACACGAGAAAATGGAATGGCAACTAGTCAGAGGATAATAGCCACAACGAAGGGAAGATCAGACTCCTTGACTGGTCTCTCAGAAAAAATTCCCGAGACACCAAATAGAGGTCTCCAGGCTATAGCAGGGAAAGTATTACAAATGGGAGCTCAAAGATTAAAGACATATGTTACCCCGCGTTTAGTGAAGATTGGTGGGGAACCTCAAGGAAAAGAGACAAATAAATCTGTAGGGTCCACCCTAGAGGAACTTGATGAAAGAATACTGTAGGGAAAAATTGTAAGGAAATGGACGATAGAACAGATAGCTCCTTAGATATAGGTAGGCTAAAGGTAGAACTAGAAGAAATAATATTGGGAACTATTAGTCCAGATAGGTTAGCAAAATACTGTGAGAATGAATTACTGTTCATGTGCAAGGATATTACTCGAAAGGCTAGAAACACCCATGAGAGATTTGCCAAAGTAGCTTAGAGATATGGAGTGGATGTGCAGAAATCAAAGGCATCACAAAAGACATATCAATTGGATTTTAGTGAACAAGATTTGGGAAAAGATTACAGATTTAGGAACTATCAACAACCCTCAAGCAATGGGTAGACGTAGAGAGATGGGCTACAAAAGAAAGAAGACACAGTAGTGGCTCTGCCTCTGTACCCCATGATGGAAAGGGAGATTGGGGAAGCAAAGGAAAAAGCATATCCCATGAGACAAGTGCCAGGAGGAGGTTATGTCCATGTCCCTTGGACTAGGTCAGACATTTTGTCATTCACCAATGATTTTCCAAAATTGAGAGACAAGCCTGTTCAATGATATAAGCAGGTTGAGAGATTTGTGAAAGTTTCAAAGGTTTCGATAAAGGATTTTGATACCTTATTTGATATTGTAGTCACAACTAATTTATGGACCGGGTGTAAAATTACAGTTGATTGGCCAGAAAGGGAGCATGCTAGAGATTCAAAAACTGGTGCTCCATCACCAGAAGTGATGAGAAAATACAACCAGGTTATTACCTATTTGAAAGTGAAGATTTCGCCAAAAGAAACTGATTGGGTGAAAATAGACAGGACGACTCAAGAGTTAAAGGAGACTGTGCATGCTTATTATGAACGGCTTTTACAGGCATTTAAGCAGTATCGTGGGATTGAGAGTGTATCAGAAAAGGATATGGGACATTTTATGTATAGGTTTTAAGACCTGAAATAAGTGCAATGATACAGCAGCATTTGATTTGTTGGCAGAGCAAACCAATTGATGAAATTCTTCGGTATGCGAAATATTGTGGTGAATACATAGATTCTCGGAATAAAAAGTTGAAAGAGAAATTGATGTTGGCTCAGATGAAGGCGGTGAAAAGGGTTATGTGGGTTTTGACACAGATTTTTCAGGAATGGTCCAGGGAAATGGTCAAACGACTACTGCAATGCAAGGTGTAGCAGGAAATTCACCACAGAATTTGGTACCTCAAGGAAGAGGAAGGGGGACTCCTATAGAGACATTGAAAAAGACTTATCCATGTCACATTTGCGGCAAGTGCAGGCATTGGAAGCGTGAGTGTAAGTTCAATCCAGCGAACCAGATGACTGGACAGTCAGTATCAGGGAAGGTGATGCAGCCTCAGACAGGTAATGTGATGCAAAATCAGCCAATGCCGAGACAGAGAAATCAAAATTTGGATATGCCACAAGCTCCTTTGCCTCATTTGAATGATCAGGTGCAGCAATACAATGTAAACATGGGTTTTCATACCAATGACCAGATGAACCTGAATGCACAAGTAGCTTCACAGTACCTTTGCAAATCGATGACAGTGATTCTGAAATGCCCCAATGACGGTGCCTGAGGGGGGAGGAGGAATGCGTGCTTGGTGCATCCTTAGAGATAGACCAGAGTGGTCCTTATGTGGACGGCAAGGTAAATGGAACACCTATTTCATTCCTTGTAGACACTGGTGCTACCCTTTCCACTGTGAGAAGTGTGAAAATTCCCAACGTACCCCTCTCGGGAGAAAGAATCCAAGTTGTAGGAGTTTCTAACCAATTGATATCAACCCCAGTGACTGAACCTGTACAGGCACAAATTGGGTCATTCGAAGATTTACATAAGTTTGTGGTGTGTGACTCAAGTCCAGTAAACCTGATAGGTCGAGACCTGTTGTGCAAACTGAATTGCTCTATCTATTGTACCCCCAAGGGAATAGAATTCCATACTAATGATGAAGATGTGGTATTCAAAATAGCCAAACAGATAACAAAAGTGGAGGGATTAATTCCTTTGCTTACAGAAAATAATTTGCCACTTGAAGTAAGAGACACAGGGGCATATTTACGTTCCCTGGCGCATCCCTGCATATCAGCAGGGATGCGCCAGGGAAAATGCGTCACGCAAGTTTACCTTGCGCCACGTCCGATGCGCCGCATTTACAATGCGGCGCATCGTGGCGCAGGGATAAGCAGATGCGTGACGCATCTGCCGGGCGGAAGGTTGGCGCAGTGCTGAAGCTGTGTCGCAAGCGCGACGCAACTCCAGCACTGTTCCAACCTTCCCTATCCCTAACATGGTGCGTCAATCCTTACGCCTGCTTGAAGCAGGCGTAAGGATTTGACACACCAGCGCCGGAAAAGTGACTGCGTGAAATCTTGTAGATTTCACTACGTCACTTTTCCGAGGCGTTCCTGCGCCGGAACGCCCCTGCGCCGGTACGCCCACATGAAACATGACGCAGGTTTCATGTGGCGCAGGGGTTTACTACATGACGCATCTCCCTAGATGCGTCACGTTGTAAATATAGCGCAACGCGGCACATGGTTTGCGTCGCCGCTGTGTCACATGCGTGACGCAACGGCAGCGCAAAAGTGGCGCAAGGGGCTTGTAAATATGCCCCACAGTGTTACCTGAGGGTTGAGATTTTACTGGAAAAGATATTGGTCTGATGAGAGGAGTAGCTCCTATCCGAATAACACTGAAACAAAATGCAGAATTTCCTAGAATACCCTCTTACAATTAGGAAACTATTGCAGGTATAAGACCCTTGATTGACACCCTGATTGAGCAAGGAATCTTGAAAGAGATTCTGGGATGTCCATGCAATTCACCTATCATGGGTATTCGAAAGCCAAATGGAAAGTATAGGATTGTCCAGGATTTGCGGAAAATCAATCAGATAGTGATACCATGTTGCCCAGTTGTATCAAATACTGCTATCATTCTATACCAGATCCCTTGCGAAGCCGAGTGGCTGTCAGTTATTGATTTGTGACAAGCCTTTTTCTCCATACCCTTGCATCCGGATAGCCAAGATTTGTTTGCGTTCCGGTTCGGAAACCATGTCTTGGCATGGTGCCGAGTTCCACAAGGGTATACCGAAAATCCCTCAAATTTCAATCAGATATTGAAAAGAAATCTGGAATCATTAGAGATGCCAAATCACTCTGTGTTAGTACAATACATAGATGATTTATTGGTTGCATCAGGTACCCAAGAAGCTTGTGTTTATGACACTATTGCCTTATTGAATCACTTGGCAAAAAGTGGACATAAGGTGCCACCAGCAAAAGTACAATTTTGCAAAAGAGAAGTTCTGTACTTGGGACACCACATTGAGAAAGGAGTCAGGAAAGTGTTGCAAGACCAGATTGCTGCCATTCTTCAGATGAATCCTCCAAGTACACAAAAGGAAGTTTGCATGTTTTTGGGAATGGTTGGCTACTGCCGACAATGAATTCCAAACTTTTCCTTCATAGCCAAGCCTCTTCAAAGGCTTACACACAAAGATGTGTCAGATCCAGTCCCATGGGATTATGAATGCATGCACTCTTTTAATGAACTGTGGGACAGTTTGTGTTGAGCTCCAGCATTGGGAATGCCTGACTTTAACAAGAGTTTTACTCTATTCTGCAGTGACCGTGAAGGTTGTGCACTGTCAGTTCTAACGCAAATGCATGGAACTGCTCTCAGACCTGTTGCGTACTTTTCAGCTTCTTTAGATCAAGTAGCTGCAGCACTGCCTGGGTGTCTAAAGGCCGTTGATGCAACCTGTGTGAGTCTGGAACAGCGTGAAAGCAGTATGATGAGTCATCCCTTCAGAATGCCCCATTCTGTTGAGATTTTGCTTACTTGTACCAGAACACAACATCTCACAAGTAGTCGACTGACTAAGTATGAACAAGTGATTTTGGGAGCAGAAAATGTGACTTTGCTGAGATGCACGAGTTTGAATCCAACTACCTTGATGCCCCTACCCGGACATGAAGTTGTGATTGATGAGGCAGATCACGATTGTTTGGATGTGACTGAATTATGCACTAAACCACGTCCTGATATTGTGGATGTTCCATTGCCTGAGTCAGACCATGTGTTGTTTGTGGATGGATCATGTTTGAGAGATTCTGGAGGTACCTTTCGAGCTACATATGCCATTTGTACGGTGGTGGGAGTAGTGGAAGCGTCATGGTTGAAAGGAGTGTATTCAGCACAAGTGGCTGAGTTAATTGCACTTACCAGTGCTTGCAGCATTACTGAACAAATTAGAGTTACCATATTCACGTACAGCCAATATGGATTCTGGGTTGTCCATGATTTCGGGCAGTTGTAGTCTCAGCGTGGGTACATGACATCTTTGTGTTCACCCATACAAAACAGAGAGAGCGTGAAAAACCTATTGATGGCATTACAACTGCCAGCACAAATTGCAGTAGTAAAGTGCTCCGCAGACCTGCAGGGAAAGGATGCTGTGATGGTCAGAAACCGCTATGCGGACAAGACTGCGCGCTATTGTGCTCTAAATTCTTACGTCTTAATGGAGACCCGTTAAAGGAACAATTTGATAACACAGAATGCAGACTAATATTTTAAGTCGTAGAAACATGGGAAGAGATCAAAGAATTGCAGGATGCAGTACCACAAACTGAAAGAGAAGGGTGGATTAAAGCAGGATGCAATCACTGACAGGAGGATGAGGTGTGGGTGTCCGTTGATGGAAGACCAGTCTTACCTGATAGTTTATTGTCACCCATGGCAAGGAACTATCATCGTTCTGCGCATGTGGGAAGAGATGCTATGCTGCACCTCTTTCAACAAACATGGTTCAAGCCCTGATTCAGAGCCATTGCAAAAGCCCTGTGCCAGAGATGTGTGGTATGCCAGCAGCAAAATGCAGGAAGGAAAACGTTAGTCAGTACGAGTCATATAGGGAAATCAGGGGGTCCTTTCAGCAGGATGCAAATTGATTTTGTGGAGATGCCCCCTTGCCATGAATTAAAGTATGTTTTAGTGAGTGTGTGTCTGTTTTCTCGCTGGGTGGAAGTCAACCCTACGAGATGTAATGACAGCCTATCAGTGCTAAACTGCTTCTTAGAGAGCTAATACCAAGATTTGGATGTCCAACTTCTTTGGAATCAGATAGAGGATCTCATTTCTATAACGAAGTGATATGAATGCTTTGTGCAGCACTCCAGATTACACAGAAACTGCACTGTGCCTATCGACATGAAGCATCGGGAGTGGTTGAGTAGGTCAACGGAACATTAAAGTCCTGAGTGGCAAAAGTGTACATCTCTGAAATGGCCTGATGCCTTACCCTTGGTGTTGATAAGTTTGAGAAGCATCCCAGACAGAAGAACAGGACTGTCCCCACCTGAGATAATAATGGGGAGGGCTATGAGACAGCCTGCAGTCCCAGTAAATCAGCTTGTGAATATAACTGATGATTTGGTACTTGATTACTGTAAAGGATTGGCTGATGTGGTACATTCTGTGTCTCACCAGGTTGAGGAAGCTGCAACCTCAGCACAACAGGAGCAGTGCCATGACTTGTGCCCAGGTGACTGGATATTACTGAAGAAACACATGCGAAAAACTTGCTTGGAACCTCATTGGCATGGGCAGTATCAAGTGATACTTGTAACCACAACTGCTGTTAAATGTGGTGGTCTGCCTAATTGGGTGCCTGCCTCCCACACTCGCCGAGTTCCATGTCTCCCCCGAAAATACAGGACCTGTAGTGGATGAGCCGGTGGTTGCAGAGAGACGTCCAACTCCGGTCAGTCACAGAGTAGAAGGGGCGCTAACTACTGGGTCTCAAGACACTGGCTCAGGCGAGAGTCAAAGAGAGTTGGTCCCAGTTGGTAACGAGGGTCAAGCTGAAGGGGATCTAACTAGGTGAAGTATTGACTCAGGTACAGTGCAAGCGAAAAGTGAGTGCTAAGAGGAGACCGATGGCCCAGAAAAAGTGAAAGGCTGAGGCATATATTGACTCCAATTGTGATCGAAGTCTCGAGCCAGTCTGAGCAAAGTGACACAGATGATGAGCCTACTGTGCGCAGAAAGAAAATAGCAAGAGTACCAAGTCAGAGATATGCTGCTCCAGAGTGGACATATCTAGCAGCTGCAAACGACTGAGAAAAAGCATACTATGCTTTCTGCTTCAAAGACTGCAACTCACAAAAACCACCTTGAAGGAACTGTTGCGAGGAAAGCAAAGAAGAAAGGCAGAGAGACAGAGAACACTGAATTATGCCAAAACTGTGAAATGAAACACAGCAAAGACAAGAGAAAGGGAAAAATTGTTCAAAGGCACCGACAAAGACATTTCTGCAAACCTCTCCTTACAAACATTTACTAGGAAACAAAAACAAATGATGAGTTTTCCTAACCAAGAGTTGGAAAATCCAAACCAGTCTTCATTGAGGCATAAACACATATGTGCTTGCTTCTTAACTGTATTTGTCATAATATTTGTGTTGTTCTTGATAATACTAAACCTACTTCACCATGTTTCTATGGAGCCTAAAATCAACCCAACCCCAAGTACTAAACCGATAGAAGAAAAGAATGATGTGATTGTAACTAATGAATTAACTGGTACTAATTTACATCATGATCAGTCAATTAACGATTTCTCACTAAATGTGTTTACCAAACTGCTGTATGAGTATGTGTATACTATGGATGCGAGAGATAGTTATGTGTGCATGCAATTACCTTCTTCCGTATCGGAGGCTGTAACCTATCACCACCTTCCATTAACATATGGAATTTCTTGTTGTGTACTAACCAGTTTATTCAATTGCAAAGGGCAGTTTCAATATTACTATTCAAATTACGACTTGATTTTCTCTGAAGTACCAGTCAAGAAAAATTTAAATGTTGTACCAGACGCTCGAAAGGCTGAAATAATAGGAGCATTTTTCCAACCTACATTAACTATAGAAACAGTAGATGCACATCGACAAAATTTAACTTGTGCTTTGCATAGTGTAGAGAAGGACTTTATTAATTCTGTAGAAGATCGGCGTGGAGAAATAAAGAAGAAATCTGAGTCACAAATAAGGATACCACCATGGACACACAGGGAGGGTGAAATGAAAAAGGGGAAACACGCTGCCATGGCTCTGGATTGGCAACACAAAGGAAAACTCTGCATATTGAGACGAAAAACTGACCACAATAATACATTTGTTGGTTCAAGTGAATGTGATCATACCTTCCTACTTGTAGGAGGGTAGGGTAAATATTTAGCAGGTGCGGATCCTGTATTTCCAGGAGTATATTATGTTTGTGGGAGAAACGTCTATTATAGGCTACCAAAACAATGGAATGGATGCTGTTACATGGGAATTATTTTACCAAACATTTTGCATGTGGGACAAAACAGTGTAACCAATGAAAAGAGACTGACTCATTTGAGAAGGGGAATAAGTGCTGCTGAAATAATAGAGGATATTTTTGGTGCCATAATACACTCAGTGGGAGTAATATTGAATTCACACAAGATTCTGAAACTTTCAACTGTAGTTGATCGACTATCCACTGATACTCCTGGAGGTTTCCTTGTTATAAATACTGAAATGGTTGCTATTCGATCTATGGTTTTGCAAAACAGACGTGCTTTAGATGTACTTCTTGCAAAAGAGGGCAGAGTCTGTCGCATATTAAAGGTTCAAAAGTGTTGCACATATATTCCTGACAAAAGCAAAGATTTGCGGAGATATAGTAGCAACATTACTAACTTAGGAAAATAATTAACAGAACTAAAAGCTGATGGTGCCTGGGAATCAATTGGGAAGGGATTCTCCTCAGTGGGTAAGTGGTTTGCAACATTGGGAGGAAACTTAGGGGCATATTCACAAGGACTTATCTCCGAGTTATCGCCACCTTAATGCATCAAAAGTGGAGATAGAATTAACACCCCATTCACAAGCGGGTGCAAACTGCAGACATCGCCAGTATTGTCGCGATAACTGCCGCAAAATTTACCTCCATGGGTGACACCACCAACTAACCCTAATGAGATGCAGAGTAGGCGTTTCCGTGCAAAAACACACGAAAACACCACTACACCACATTCACAAAGAATTGCCAGATCTGCGATGCGAACCAAAAACAGAGGATAAGCCGCGGTAGCAACAGGGATTTAACACCTGCCTTCTGCTGGTGTTAAGCAGGACGACTACCTGCAGCATGAAAGGGAGCCCAGCCCAGAGCCAAATCTGAAGACCCACAGATGCCATGGAGACAATGACCATGCAGCACGGAGACCCATGAGTGCCACAACACCCACCGCCACCCCTCCCAGGCCCCCCCCGGACAAACACATACCGTGCACAACACAAGAGCCACAAAAAGCGCATGATGTCGCACAATGACAACAAGAAACACACATGTGTGGGCAGAAGAACGAGAAACAGTCACTCATCATTGAAGTAACAACCAAAAATTTTATTGAGATACAACACAAAACACCAATGCGGAAGACTCCTGTCGGGTCCATCCGGGACAATCATGACGTCACAGCCTGGAAAAGAAAGCACAAAATCAGAACGTGTGTCATGCGCACATCAAAGGAGCGAGACACAGAGAAACAGAGAATGAAAGAAAGGCAGAGAGAGAAAGAGAGAGAGAAAGAAAGAAAGGGAGAGAGAAAGGAGGAGAGAAAGAAAGAAAGGGAGAGAGAGAGAAGGAAAGAAAGGGAGAGAGAGATAGAGAGAGAGAGAAGGAAAGAAAGGGAGAGAGAAGGAAAGAAAGGGAGAGAGAGAGAAGGAAAGAAAGGGAGAGAGAGAGAGGGAGGGACACTGCCGCCCCAGCGCACCCAGGCACCACTGCTCACCTGCTGCCACCGGTGTGTCTCCAACCACGTGCCGGTATACACTGCAAGCCACCAGGTCTGCAATCTGTAAACGAAGCCAGAGTCAATGATGGCAGAGTCCATCTCACTGCACACGGCAACAACGCCTGTCCGTCCCTGCTCACACATGCAGCCACACCCTACCCCCTCCCGCCGGCCAGCGCTGGCTGTCCGCACCTGCGCACCCAGGCCCCACTGCTCACCTGCCGCCAACGGTGTGTCCACCAGTGGGCACACCACGTGCCTGTGCAAGCTCCAGGCCCAGCTTCCGCCACCATGGCATGCTCCACATCAAGTGGACCCGCACCGTGTCCCAGCAGGTCCCACACATGACGCTGAGTCCTGAGGCATCAATGGCAAAGACCACATCAGTGCACACGTCATCATCGCAGGCTGCACACCCGCTCAGCAATTTCGGTGCCACTAACCCAGTGCGACCCCAGTCAGCGCCACGTGGTGGTAGGCCCGTGACAGCCGCCAGGCTTCGGGTGCCACTAACCCTGTGCAACCCCAGTCAGCGCCACGTGGTGGTAGGCCCGTGACGGCAGCAAGGCTTCGGGTGCCACTAACCCTGTGCAACCCCAGTCAGCGCCACGTGGTGGTAGGCCCGTGACGGCCGCAAGGCTTTGGGTGCCACTAACCCTGTACAACCCCAGTCAGCGCCACGTGGTGGTAGGCCCGTGACGGCCGCAAGGCTTCCGGTGCCACCAACCCTGTGCGCAACAACTCATGGGCCCTTTATGATTGAGAATCGTGGAACGTCCATCATCCAGTCACCACCGGCAGTGGGGAATTTGACGTTGTCAGCCCCTTATATTGGCGGGGTCACATGGCCTGTGACACCTGTGCCGGATGGGTGTGGTGTGTGTGCAAACCTGCCCTCAGGGAGTGGTCGTGACATGCTGACAACTAGACCAGTGACCTGCAGACCACTAGCGTGTAAACCTGTGACTTGTAGCTATGTGGCCCCCCTCGGAGCGTAAGCGGATTGGTCTGGCCTGGCGTACGCCGGACCAGCGCAGGGCTTGCAACAATGACTCGGGGCGCTGGGCGTGGTTCAGTCCATGTCCGGACAAGGAAGTGACTAATGCGTGTGTCCCTGTTGTAGTGTCTACGGCACCCGGAACGCAATCGGCAATGTAGCACACTGTGACTGGAATCCCACCAGATGAGCATCATTGACGTTAGGGGGAATCACTGACCCTACATTCATCCACACATTCATACATGAATGATGAAAGACATGACACAGCAGTGCATTTCTGGATGTTTAATGCACATCCAGTGGAGTTTTGCAGCTGGAGCAGGACAGGGTCATGCCAACCCCACTTCACAATATGGGCCCGTGGAGGGCCAGCCAGGTTCCATCGGGGAATGACAAGTACAGCGGAAGAGGAAGGGTACAGTCCGCAGTCTGGTCGCCGTGTCATTGGTCACCAAACAGATTATGGCAGTCCATGTCGAGGCCAAAGGTGAGTGCAGCAGAGTGTATCGGGGGTCAGTGGAAGGTCATGGGGCCATGTGCGGCACCAAGCAGCAACAGGCCAGGTGGCGGACATGAATGCTAGTGCCTCCTCCTGATCTCAAGCCCATCCACGTCCTCGGATGTGTGCTCTGCCCCACCTGTGGGTGGTGCAGTTCCGGCTGCGGCACTGTGTGCCACTCGCACATCAGGGGCCGGAGGTGGATTGTCGGCCGCACTGTGTGGCAGTGACACATCAGGTGCCGGAGTGGAAATGCCTGCCGCACCGTGAGGCACTGACACACCAGGGGGCGGAGATGTGGATGGTGTAGGAGCAGCAGCATTCATCTGCGCCACGCCTTGTGGCAGCAATGCCATGATGAGGATCTGCAGGGCATGGTAGATCCCAGCTATATTTCGCTGATGTGCAGCGGTGGCTGCCATCCTTTCCGCCTCAATCCGCACCATGTCCTCCATGAGCCTCCGCATGTGTGCCAGCTCACGGCTGAGATCGCTGGAGCCACTCTGAGCGGACAGGTGTTCTTGTCTCTGAGTCATGACTCCAGCGATGTCAGCCAGGGCTAGTTGGAGACCATGGAGCGGCCTGTGGGTGTCCGTTAGGGACTGGAGGTGGTCCCTGGTGGCACTCAGACACCCATGGATGGCGTCAAGTTTGGTAGCCATGAGGTCGAACCCCACCCGCACCTGCTCAGCCATCTCCCTCTGGACCTCCAACACACGGCATTGGAAGGCCATGTGTTGTTCGGGGAGGTCTTGTGAGACAGCCGGGGTTGTGGGTGCCTCCTGCTGGGTGGTTTGTGGAGTGGGTGGGGTCTCCTCGATGCAGCTGGGCTGCCCTGGTCGTGGAGGTGATTGGCGGATGAGTTCAATGATGTCTTGGAGGGCTTGGGTGTCGATGCTGGTGGTGTCCTCCTCGTCATCAGTGAAGAGTGGCTGGGACTGCTCTGCAGGAGGTGTTGACGGTGCCCCTGCAATGTGAAGGGGAGATGCTGTGTTACAATGTGTCCACATGTATGTAGCCGCCTGGTACATGTTCACGTTCAGACAGCATGGCAATGTACATTGTGACAGTCTGTAGGTCAGGGCCATGATCCAGAGTCATTGTGGGTGTGTACTGTGCTCTGCTTGATTGTGCATGTGTGCCATTGTGGCCATCTCCCCCCGTCCCACCAGTACCTGGTGGTCACTCACCCTGTTGCTGTTGTGTAGTGTCATGTCGAGCAGTGTCCGGTGCCCCGACTCCTGCCATGGTCTCCACACTGATGACTGTTGACACCAGCTCCTCCATGTCATCCAGCTCCAGCTGTGGCGCTGGGCTCCCACCTCCAGTCTGCATTGCTGCCTTCTGGTTGCCTGCGAGTTTCTCCTTTGTTTTGCGCTTGATGTCAATCCATAGCCTCTTGACCTCGTCCATTGACCTCTTGTGCTCTCCGACGGCATTCACCTTGTCCACGATGGACCGCCATATTCCATTTTTGGTGCCCAATGACATATTGGAGGTGACGAACAGTTGTTGATGGTGTTCTATCACCTCCGTGACCAGGATCCTATTCTCCTGCGGACTGAACTTCATCTTCCTCTTCTTCTTGTCCTTGCCCTTCCCTGTCCCCGAGGTCCCAGGCTGGTCGTCCGGGGTGCTTGTGGGGTTCCGCTCGTCCTCTGCGCCTGCTCCGGCTGCCTCCATGGTGCTTCGGTGTTGGTCATTTTGTGTTTGTGTGTTTTTTCTACTTTTGTAGTGATTTTCCCGCCTGCCGTGTGTGTATGGCAGGCCTGGCGCTGCTTATCGCTGATTTCCTCATCGCGGGTTGGCACATCGCATGTTTTTTTGCGTTGGGGTTTGGGTTTTTATCACCGTCGAGGTTGTTGTATCGCGGACATTTTCCGCGTTTTCGGGAGACTATCGCATGGTACCGCCGTGTTGTGAATTCCACGTTAACACGGGGTTATTTTCCCGCGATAGACTGCGATGTGTAAAGTTGCGTTAACATTTTTTGGGGGTGTTTAGCGCACGTTCCTGTGAATATCCCCCTTAGTGGGGAAAATACTGACACATCTACTAACAATCGCTATTGGCTTAATAATAATTATAATGATTTATCGCTATTGCAAGCAAATGAAATTAAATAAAGAAAACAGGGGAAAAAAGAGGAATAAAGCAGAAATTGAACTGGAGGCTAGACAATGTGGATACTATGAAGAATTAAAGAATCTAGAACAGTCTAGATTGAAACAAATGAAGACAACTACATTCTAATGTGTCATCAGATAAACATCAAATGATGGTGGGATAAATTGTGTGATGGCTTGATTCGCCATCAAAGGGGGAATTGATGGAGCGTAGCTGTTATGATGCATCCATCTTCACCAATTCCTACCTGGGAAATCATTTTACGACACTTATTGAATGGATGAGACAACACAATGATAAAAGTTTACCTACTGAGTGAAATTTCACCTACACAGTCATGTTTTAGATACTGCATCGTAAAAGCATACAGAATGTTTGGATTAACGATCATGTAGCAATGAGAAACTATGGTATTAAACGAAAATATTATGCAAAATATTTATGTATTTTATAAGAAGAGATGGAAAACCAAATTGTAGCCTGTAGAATTTACACTGACAATATTAGCGTGCCATGAAATAATGCATTTCATTTAACTGCATTTGTACAGGTGTGTTGATATTAATCAAATGTAAAGAACGCATTTAACAGAAAACTGACATAGATTGTAGAAGGTTTTTCTGTAGCGAAAAATGAATGAATATGCATTTTAAAGTAACCTGTTGAATTATGCTTACATGGCCACATATAGAAAAATACTGACATACTACTTGTAAGAAAGAAAGAATTTTAGTAGTGCTTAATACTGACATGAATTTAATGTGAAAACCCTACATTTGATTAACTTGACAAACTGAAGTTTAGAAATGTGTGATGTTTTAAAATATTGACATTCTCGTAATTTAGCTGTTCACAGTTTAGGCTTCAAAACATTTCTTTCCTTAGCCAGCGTTAAATCATGTGAAAGCGGTCACCCAAACCTAATGAGAGCTTTCTGTAAAGTTTCTATTTGTGTTCTAGTTTTCAATGGACTCTCTTCACAATTGTAGCCTATTCGATTAAAATTGTAACAAAGATTCAACACATCCCAGCGAAATGCGCCTGGAAACGGACTGACGACAGATGACTAGAGCTACCGCCTACTTCCGAGGATGTTACTAGACACTAACCAAATGGAGCATAATGATCTTAAAGAAAAACGTGAGAAATGGATTGCCTAATTATTCCACATTTGTATAATTTACCGATCACCACATAACAGCCCAACAGATACGACCAATGAAACCCCATGGACTAATGGAATCGATACTTTAAGGGGTGTGAACTTGAACATTTTGGAGTATAATTGCCCAAATTAAGGAGGAGTCTTGAGCTGGCTGTCTGATTTCTTTGCTTTCCCTGACTGACATGCTGTTGATTTTTCTTTTGATCCAAGCATGTTGCTATCGCGAGTTTATCTTTCCTTGCCCCCTTTCCTCTCATTCTGGGTGGTATAGGCTCTAACGAACTGAACTCTAAATGAACTGAGACCGTATCCTGCGCCATTGCCGGCTGGCAAGAGCGTGCAGGGTTATAACCCTTCGGCTGAAAGGTTATCTGACTCCTGATGTGGCAAATCGATGCTGCATAATGGAGCAGAACTGATTTACTTGAGGACAGAATTCCGAAAAACAACATTCATTGGTTTGTATGAGCATCGCCGAACCTGTGTTTTCATGTACTGTGTGGTTTTCCTTTGCATAACCTTGTTATTGAATCTGATCTTTAAATGTATTTCTACATTTACTGCATTCTTGAGGCATTAGATAAATGTTTTAACTAAACTTCCTTTATCGATTCTGTCTCGTTCTTTTGGTGATATTCGTTGTCTCAAGGAATCTATAGTCATGGCTGACAAAAGTGCTAAGTTATGCTGAGTCATTAGATTGAGTTGACAATTATCTATTCCAGGTCCTCATAGGATAATTGTTCATTCCCTGAATATTCTAGTCCCTTATAGCTCAACGCAAGATCCATTGGAGGACCTAAGAAGAGGTAATGGTAACAGCTTAGTGAGGATAAATGAGAGGTGAAATAACAAGAGAGATGATGTGGGTTATGGGCCTAATGAATTGAGTAATATGCTATTGAAGTTAGGGGAAATTATGTTTGAACATGTTCACACGCTTTCCGCTGCATCACTGGCACTCTTCTGACCTGGCTAATTGTTCACACATGTCGTGTGACTGAAAGAGTGGGGCCTACAACATGTCCAAGGGGCATATTATCAACGGCCAGCGATAATTATCGCTGGCCGTGCTTAGCGACAGATTCCCTATCGCAGGCTATCTCTGGAATTTATCGCCCTGGTAGCGCGTTATTAACAACGCGCTTCTCCAGGGCGATAAAAATTCCAGAGATAGCGAGGTTATCGCCGTTTTGCAGGGAATATCGCTGGTTTTCCAGCGATGTTCCCTGCAAAACGGCGATACTCCTGCTGATACGACCCTGTGGTCGTATCAGCAGAATCCACCCCTATGTTAGGGATGGCTAAGTCAGGATTTTAGCAGACGTTAGATTTTGGCGAAAACGGCCGTTTTCGCCGAAATCTAACCTCTGCTAAAATCATGTGGGCTGCCTTGTAAATATCGCGATGTGAACATCAGCGATATTTGCAACGTAGTCCATCCGGGGTACGCCTACTTTGCATCTCATTAGAGATGCAAAGATGGGCGTTGGGGGAAAGAGGCGATAATGCAAGGATTCACGCGATAGCGTGACCTTGCTGATTAGGCGATAAAATTATCGCCGCTTTTTGTCCGAAAACGGACGCAAAAGCGGCGATAATTGTTTATCGCCTCGTTGATAATATGCCCCCAAATTCCTTGTGACTTTGCTAGATTGAGGGTGGATATAGATGGTCATGTTGCATGCCTCTTAGGCCAACAGATTTTGTGCTTGTGTGCTATTGGTTTGGCTGGTTGCCACCCTAAGGCTCTTGAGATGAGTAGTACTGTCTTCTTTAATGTGTATAAACTCTCTGAATAATGTACTGGGGCTGAGCTTCACTCTGGAGAGTTACTTCAATGCTGCTGGTGAGCTACCAGTAGCTCCCAAGCTACTTGTTGAATGTCTGTGCTATAAATGTATGGGAAATTCCCAGGGAGAATGGGAAAAAGTCCTAGCAAACAAAGAAACAAGTGGCCTAAACAGAACAAAAATGGCTGAGAGGAGCAGCAAAAAAGGAAACAATGGGAGTAGACAAAAGCGTATTTGGTAGCCAGTGAAACACTTGGCAGGCTAAATGGCTTGTGCTTGTTATCTGAAGCCATCATATTCTCTTCTTGATGCCCAGTGTCCCTTGTCTCTCTTCTTATCCCCCTTAAATGTCCTTTACTCTCTACCTCCATGGCCCTTTGCCCATTTGAATCTCCTTGCCCCAAAATGTACCTACTTATTGCAGAGTAAGGACGTCTGCCCCACTGTTATTAAATGGATTTTATTTGCTTACATCACGTGTAAAGCATTACATTTACACAAAGAGTTTCTTGGAACTGCATATGAAAGCGCTTGCATGGTGGACTAACAAAGTGCTTCGAGACAGTGATTCAGCTTCCTATAAAACTGGAGTATGAGGTAAGAGTTAATTATTCATTTTGGCACCATCGCGGTTGGACAGCAATTCCTGCTTCCCAATGCCACCTAATGCATCCTCCTCTCATCCGTACCTGCCAGAGCCCGAACAAGCACAGCATGCAGACCGAGCCAGTAAGCCGGAGTCATAATTGACTGATCAAATCGGACGGCGTGGCAAGCACACCACAGCTGCTCATAACATACCTAACAAACACAACACGAGGATGGACGGAGTGCTGAAACTTTTCAAACACTCACCCCCAGTCAAAAGATCTGGGTTAAATCCATTGTTTTTTTGCTCGCCATACCACCCCAGTTTGGATCCAGACAAATGCAAATCAGTCTTGACCCTATTCCCCATGGGAACAGTCCAGCCCGAACAGCCAGGCCAGGTCCTTCCTGGACCAGAAACAAGTATCCTGGTACCGGTTTCAGGGTGACTGGTGGTGAACGTTTGATTTGTTCAGCATTCCGTCCATCATCTGATCTATATGCATCATCACACACCTAACATCATGAATGTATGCATGTGGCTGATTCTGACTGGTCGCCATCTTCTTCCTCCAGTTCTACTTCTACCAGCGAAGAATCCATATATTTCATCGGAGAGGGAGAAGCAGATGACGTTGTGTCGTAAAAGATATTGTAGAGATGGTGCTGTAAGAGGCCTAGTGCACTGTTTTGTTAATAATATTAAAAGTTTACATGTTGCAGGTATAAAATGCTCATTTTTATTACATTATGCATAGGTTGCATGAAAGAGCACCCCCTGACAGGCACAAAGATGTCTTCCACGCTGCACCTACCTTCATTAAATATTCAAACTGTCACTGGAGTACCCGCCCAGCCACAGAAACACTTCAGCCTATCTGCCATCAATAAGCAGAGAAGAAACTTCAATAATATCCTACACAGGGCACCACCTGGCCACATGATGCTGCGAGGGGAAGAGCGGATGCTATTGGGACACATAAAGGGTGGGTGGGGTGAATATTGTAAGACGTTTTGCTGTGGTATTGGACGTAAACTGTGAGAGGAACTCAGGGATTATTTGGGGGCTGGGGCAGAGTTACACTAAACGTAACTCATCTCACATGCATTTATCGAGAATGTGAGTCAGGGACCAATTATCATTTCTCCTTAAGGCGGCATTTATCACTATCCTCGCTCTGGCTGCTGGGGGGAAGTTCAAGCCCCTGGGGCCTCACAGCAATGACACTACACTGCTGGAGGAAACAACTATACTCTAAAACCGAGGGGAAGAGGCCATCCCACCCCTTGCTTGTGAGCAGGGGCCTAAGGTATACCCCTGCAGCTCCTACGGTGCAGGGGAGGTCCTCAACCCTTCAAGTGGGGCCCAATTCAGCTCAAGGTCAATGAATATCTGTAAGATATGGGAGACTTGAGGCATCCCGTCACATTCTGCAGGGGGTCCGTTCCCATCATTTTGCGTTACGTCACTGTGTGTGAGTCCCGAATCTGGATGATGGGAATATGCAGAATATAGATTAATTTTGAATTTTGAATCATAAAATTATATGAAGTGGGCAATTTGACATGTGTGACAACTAAAACAGCTGTTCAGAAGATGGTCAATTTAATGCTAAAAGGTATGTTTCACTGTTTACGAAATGTATGCAAAACCTTTGTTTAAATTATTGGTTTTATTTGTCAATATAGTTTGAATCTTTACTGTTCATCGTGTTTGTTAATAATTGCATGCTTCCCAGTCTGTGCATACTTCAATGACAATGATTTAATGTCCTATACTTAAAAATGAAAATATTGAAGAATAGGCCAAAATGTGGAGTAAAAATGTTGAAGAACATCCACACAAGTTGTTAAAGAACAAATGGTAAACCAAAGGCTGTCATTTCCTCTTGAAGATACCATATATGTCTGTTTGCGAGATTCAAATGGTTAGCACTTGTACAGGAATGGACTCTAATACCCCCGTAATCATGTATATCAGACAAATTCTATTCCACTTTCCTTTGTATCGATTTAGGGGTGCAGCCTGTATTGTATTCTGCTCTTTGAAAACAACGAGAGGGGCTCTACAGATCCAAAGGGACAGAGCACCCAGAAACTCAAGAGTTAAACACAAATTTTCCCTTTGGAGATCCTGACACACTGATATACCACTCTTGGCAAGTGTACCCAACTCACATATGCACTCACAGTTAATCTTCGACTCAAGATGTATATGCACTTATACACGTGTTTAATGAATTTTACAAAAGAATTTCTTTCTGTATAAAACAATTAAAAAATATATGTCACCATATATAGCGGTACAATACAATGTATGAAATACAATAAATCACAATCAATACACTACATGACAATTGATACTGTAATAAAAAGAACCCCTTGGAAAGGAAAAACACTAAACGAAGACAATCAAATTTGTCGTATACTTTGTTAACCAGAGTCAATAATAGCCAGCACACTGCAGGGGGATCGCTTCCCTGTCCTTGTATAACTGCTGACTTTCGCTCGGATTTAACAAGGGCACTCGGCGTCGACGCGTTTCGGTGGAGCAATAATGATTAGGCCACCTTCTTCAGGACTCAATAATTTCTTTCTTCCTTTCCTGATACTTATAACATGATGGTATGTTAGTTTACACCTATTATAGAAAAAACAAATGTACTTATATATACATCGGGAAGCTTTCATATCTCTAGAACATTCCCATATGAACAGAGACAAACACATTCCTATTTATCTAAACAGTTCCGACTTCCACCTACATTTTCAATCTAACTATCACTGTAAGTCACCTGTATTCAGAGATCACTATTTAAAAAAAATATTTTAATAAAAAAGCCAATTCTCCTCATCTAATGGTTTTTACCGTCTATAAGTGCTGACACATCTTTACCGGGTATATGTAACCCATTTAACTCTTGTATTCTGCTCTGTCAACATTTTCGTTCGGATACTTGACTATTCATTTGCCTGCTGACCACATGCCGAATTTAACCACTTGTAAGACTGATCAATACATGTTTACCCTTTTTTTCACTTGTGTGGTTCACCATGGATACGGCCATGAGGGCTCATGCCCCACGGTCCCATATTTTGCACTCTATCACTTACCTGGCCTTCTGCTTCAACTTAGGTTTGTGCACACCCACACTCGCCGTTTGGGCTCTTTCAGCAAGGGAGGCTCCCAGATAATGTAGTATAGCGAAGGTGGTTGTATGAGTGGGAGGGAGTGGTTGGTGCTGTGGGTAAGTTTGCACGAAGGAGATTGCTTGTTGGACATGGCAGGGGGCATAAACAGACAAGAGCAGTTGATTCAGTCTTTCACCTATGTAAGGAATCTGGATCTCTTAACTCTTGTACTAGAATGACAGCCAAAAAACTTAGATAGGAAAATGAATCAGCATGAGATCATGCAAAATAACATAATCAAACCCCATTCGAAATAAAAGCTGTCATCTGGGGGGTTTGAAAGGCTTGGCATTTATTCCCACTTGTTTTTCTAAAGTAGAAGAGAACATCGAGGTGAAATCACCAAGCAGACAAAATTGACATATTATGGAGATGAATGATGCATTAAGCCCACAAAAGATACAAAGTGGGGAACCCATAGTGCAATTATTTCGGTTGTTGCTGGTTTTATTCTTCCTGAAATTGACATTGATATAAATACTGATGTTGAAAGTATAGTAGTGAAACTCACTTTTGTAACTCTTATCGTGGAGAGGTGTGGTGCAGCGGCCAGGGCAGCTGACTTCGGAGCACAGGGTTCACGGTTCGATACCCGGCTCCGGCGGCAGCTCAGCACCATGTGACTCTGGGCAATAGCTCACTTAATTTCCACTCCGGCCCCCAGCGCCTTGAGACCCGTAAGGGTGAGTAGCTGCGCTATATAAAAATGGACTTACATTTTTTTTAATTTTATTTTTTTTATCACGTGTCAAAGAAACTAATATGAAATCAGCCTCAATATCTGAATTATCCATTACTCCTGAAATTGATCTGCATGCAGGTGGCTAGTTACAATATTCTTAATCACTTCTTCACTTAGAAAGAATCTTGTCTTCCATCATAAAACTATTGGAAAAGTCAACAAGTAACTCTGTTCATATCCTACATACCCTCTCTACAATTCTTTCAAATTTGGCCCCAAAGGTTATTGGGGCCCCAGTCAGTGGTTGCAGAGATAATATCAGCAAAACACTGATTAAGTCAGAAAACCACTCTGAAGATAGTTACCAAATGCGAGTAGATCCAATAAGAGGGCGTGGATCTGAAAAATATACTTCTCAATCAGTACTGAAACATATGAGAGTACAAGCTGGTCTACTTGGGTTTTGGAAGACAAAAGAGAAAGAGAAGAAAATGAATTCCATGAAATCTTTGAATAAATCATCTCATTAAGAAATTTGTTAAAAGATCCAAGGGAAGACCACAATATATGTGGCTCAAATACGACTCCAGTCCTTTTTCCAATTTTTCAAAAAGGAGTGTGGAAAGCTTTGGAAGTAAGAAAAAGTAGAAAAAATTCTGGCCGGAAATAAAATAAATAACCGGAAAAGTACGAAAAAATATCTTGGATAAAGAAGCATTGTGAGAAATTACATTTGACGCCCTTACTGCAGCCACTGGGAGTGTCTTGAGGTCGGGGGCCAGGACTACAAGCCCCTGCAGCACCGCGGCCATCCTTTGCCGCCAATGTTACGCCGGCAGCAGCGCGAGCGCCAGGAGGCGCTTTTAAAAACTCTTCAGGGCTCCAGCAGTGCGGGACGCCCTTACTGCAGCCACTGGGAGTGTCTTGAGGTCGGGGGCCAGGACTACAAGCCCCAGCAGCACCGCGGCCGTCCTTTGCCGCCAACGTTATGCCGGCAGCAGCGCGAGCGCCAGGAGGCGCTTTTAAAAACTCTTCAGGGCTCCCGCAGCGCGGGACGCGCGCGGGCGCGCCCGGGCCAAGGGCAGGCACGTCCGCGCCCGTCAGAGCCCGGATGAGCCTGGGCTAGGCCACACCTCTTGGTTTTGACTACGGACCCACCAGGACATCTTTCTCATCGGATTGCCCACTCAAGGTTAGTGCCATTCATCTGTGTAGTGCACTACTGTCAAAACGCAAACCAAGGGGAACTTTGCACGTGTGATCATTCTCCTTCCAAATTCTTTCATTGACAGTAACATTTACAAATGTAATATCTAACCAATAGCGGTGGGAAGCTGCCAACTATAGCCTTTGGGATTTGCTACTGAGTTAAACAGCACTGATTCCTAAGCACTCCCTGAATCACCGCCATCTGCAACCATGGGTAAACCAAGAAAAACTGTCGCCCCCCAATCTGCATTGCCATCACAACCCACCTCAATAGATAAAATGCTGCAAAGAGCAATAGGAGCTGTAGCCACGGAGATAGAGCGGACAGAAAGGCGTCTCTCATTAACTCCAGTTATAGCCCCCTGTTCTACCTCTCAGGAACATGGTAGTTTGTCTCCGCTCATACTGCCAACACTGGACTTAACACCTGAACCCCCAAGGACACGCGCAAAGGTCTGTGCAGCATCCAACACTGAGTCACCCTTGGCGAGCATCCCCAAAAGAAAAGGGACCACTTCTGGTCCAAAGCGGAAAAAACAAACAGTGAACAGAGCAAAGAACAGCATACCAGGGGCAGAAGGAACAGGGGATACATCGCAGGCTAACCATGAACAACCATCCTGGGTGAAAAATTTGGTGATGGACCTCCATTCTCAGTTTAGGACTATCATGAAGGAGGAACTTAAGACTCTAACGGACCGGGTCAACAATCTGTCATTATTGGTTGATAATTGGGTGGGCAAAATAGAGCTAATCCACAAGGAGGTGGAGATAACTAAATCGTTAGTCTTGCAAATTCCACCTCTTGACACCAAAATGGCCTCCCTAGCTCCAAACCAAGAGATTGGCCCTATTAGGTCCAAACCAATAAATTCGAATGCAGTAGATCCCCCAGGGAGAAAACCTTCTTGCCAGTACTTAGCTATAAGAAACCATATGCAGGCGGCCCCCCAAGGGAACACCTTGGAGAGTACCTCCAGGCCGTACTCAGCTGGGACAACTGGACCAGCTCTCTGGCAACCAGGTTCCACCTCTGGGATTAGGGAACAGCTAGCAACCTCTGAAAAAGCCCCAAAAGAAGATATTGCCTATCTGCGTATTAATCTCCCCCCGGCCTCAACTCCATATGTTGTTGTACTAGTAGGAGTACCAGAACTGAGAAAGGGATGCAGGGAGTCCTACCATGAACTTAAAAACAAATGTATCTTTTGGCTGGTTAAACATAGGCAATTCTCATATAAAGACGCAAATGATCTAATTTTCACCCGCAGGGTTAGTTGGGTGGGTTGGAGACCAAAAGATGTCCCTGGGGATTGCATAGTGATAAACTTTAGAGACCCGCAGATTGTGCAATCTCTTCTAGAGTGGGGACACCAGACAGAGACTGGGGGCATAGCCTCCCCCCCCCTAGGATATTTTTTCCCCCCAGGATTAAACCCTCACATTATGAGAAGGACTGCTAATGACAGGGTCGCAAGGATTGAAGATAGGCCACCGCTTAACCAGAATTGGGATCTTAACCGACCACCCCTGTATAACATCCCTGTTGCAAACAGATTTAGCCCTTTAGACTCAATTGATTGACTCACTCTTACTGGGCCCCTATTCCAAAGCTCTAGCTGCCAAGTAGAGTATAAAGTTAAAAAATTGCACGCGGACGCTTTTTTACACCAGGGAGGATCTAGGAGGCACATGGGAGAACTAGAGAAGGGATGTGGGGGGAAAGCGAGGGACCCAACAAGTGCAACTCTGGAATTAATCCACATGGGCCACCCAACCCCCGACCGAACCCAACACAACCCGAAGACAAACAATCCTACCACACTCCCCATTGCAAAGCATCCCTTGACAGCAACGAGTATTAGCGACTCGGGCTATGATCAGGGGGCGCTGGGCAAGATGGGGACAAATAACCTACAACGGGCGCATTTAAGTCCCAGTATACCGGCCCCCACCCATGTAGCGAACGAGACGGACTTGGCTGGTTTGCAACTATTATCCTGGAACATAGCAGGACTCACCTCAAAACTGGATTTACCAGACTGGGGGGCATTCATTGACAAACATGGGCTATGCATGTTTCAGGAAACCTGGGCTAGAGAGGCAACACATAGAGCGGGATATGCGTCCTATAGCGTTCTAGCTGATAGGGGGGAAAGGGGTAGGCCCTTCGGAGGTCTAACCATCTGGGTTGGTGTGTATCTTGCTGTGAGGTCAAACAGATAGAAACTTCATCTCGTGATATCCTCTGTATTTCTCTAACTTTCACCTCAAAAATTAAAATTGCTCTGATTAATGTCTATTCACGCCCGGTCAGCTATGGCCAAACCTCCAACACCCTTGACATACTGTCCACTTTCCTTCAAAAAATGTCGGACAACTATTGGATAATTATAGGAGGGGACTTCAATTGTCAATTCGAACCCTTGAATGGTCTTCCCAACAGTATCTCAAGTGAGGAGGATTCAGTTTGGGCCATTCCAGAGTCCAATATCCCGCCCATACGAGCTTGGGCCCCGTTGGCTTTACAGATGCATGCACTTACATTAAGTCATTTACTAAGGGCATGCAACGGCCGTTTAACATCAGATAGCCCAGGGAAGCACACATATAACAGACCAGGGCATGAATCAATCATAGACTACATCCTAGTGGACATTAAATCGTGGCATAAGGTCCTAGATTTTAAGATCAGTCCCCGTCATGAGAGCGACCACAACGCTCTCGAACTAGATGCAACTCCCCCATGTGACAGAAGCGCTGTAGGCGGAAGCTTAAACCCATCCTTGGACCTATACAGGCTAATGGAGGCAGGAGAATCCGTTGGGAGGAACTTTTGCAATCACAGACCAAGCTTGCCTCTTTATACCAAAAAATCATCCCCCTACTCACTGTAGCACACCTCCACTCAGAAACGACTGGTATTACAACTTCCCAGACTATAGTTTCCAATAATCATCAAGACATGCTATCCACTCTGGCTCCGGCTGCTACTAGTAGAAAGGCCAGGTCGAATAGAAATCCACAGCATCCATGGTACAACAATCACTGTAGAACAGCTAAGTCAGAGCTCCTAGTTGCCATTAAGGCAAATAATAGACTACAAATCAAGGAAACCAGGGCAATTTATAAATTAACTATAGCCAAAGCTAGAAGCAATTGGGAGTGTGAAAAATGGGTAAATCTAAGCACCACGCTGGAAAGCCACGATATGGAGGCATTCTGGAATCTGATTAATACCGGAACGACTGAGGGTAAACCAGCGATATCAGCAAACATAGGGGAGGAAGTTTGGAGAGCCCACTATAAATCCCTATATGAAATGACTGAGAAGGAAGTTGGGCCGGTGGTAGTGACCCCTTTCCACCCAGAACCACCAAAAAGAGATACCCCCCTGTTCACTCTTAAGGAGATTGCGGAAGCTCTGGGCAAGATCCTTCCAGCTAAGGCGTCAGGGTTGGATAAGATCCCCGGCGACCTCTTTCGCTCTGAATCATCCGTTTGGACCCCTTACTTGTGGACTTTGTTTAACGCCATCCTTCAGGGTATGGCGATTCCTTCAACCTGGGCCGGGGCAGAATTCATTCCTATTTATAAAAAGGGCTCCCCGTTGAGCCCAGCAAATTACCGCCCCATTAGCCTAATTGATGTAAGCCAGAAAATCTATGCACGTGCCCTCCTGGGCCGATTACAGGCCTGAATAGGAGAACATAATGTACTCACACCCCTCCAAGCTGGGTTCAGGGCCAAGATCTCTACCATCGATCAAATTTTTAGATTACAGCTCTTGTTTTGGAAAACTGTGACCATAGAGGGTGGCAGCCTCTATCTCATTTTTGTGGACCTTAAATCCGCTTTTGATCTAGTTCCGAGGGATAAATTGTGGGAGATATTAATGGAATCGGGGCTCCAGATTACCTTTGCCACGAGATGAAACGCCTTCATCAAGGCAACTATGCTCAAATAAGATATGGCAAAAACGGAGAGCTCTCAGCCCCCTTCCCGGTCGAAAAAGGCATACGCCAAGGTTGCGTCCTGGCCCCAACTCTCTTCTCCCTTTTTATAAACGGGTTAATAGAGTTCCTGATGGCAGGAAAAGACATTGATGCACCCCGGCTATCAAACCGTAAGATACCTGCCTTGATGTTCGCAGACGACACCCTCTTACTCTCAAAATCCCCCATGGGTATGCAAAGGGTCCTTGATGCATTCAGCACCTTCTGTAAAAACAGGGGTTTGGAGATTAACTTACAGAAAACCAAATACATGGTTTTCAATACAAAAAATCGCACTTGCCCAAATAAAAAAAGCTAACCTAAAACTGGCCCAGGCATCGGGGGGCATTCTAAAGGTCTACAATAAATGCTCCCACAAAGTAATAGGTCCTGCGGTTGAACTTTACAAGGTTCAGGCTAGGGAAGCTACTCTGTATGGGGCAGAATTATGGGGTCACTGCTCCAGCACCCTTTTATCGTCAACAGAGAACTCCTTCACCAGGCAGCTCTTACGACTTCCTGTTAGCTCCCCTCTAATCCCCCTTAGGCTGGATCTTGGGATTAGCCCTATAGCAGATGAAATAGCTTTAAGACCACTTTTATTCTGGCGACGTCTATGGAGCACCCCAGAGCTTGCCCCTTATAGAGACAAACTAAGGGAGGTTATGAGTTTGCACGGTGCGGGAAAATTGCCCTGGCTGGTGTACATAAGGAACGCATGCCAGGCCTTGGAGAGGGCAAATCTGTGGAGTTCAGCCGAAGATTCTAGCATTGTGACTCCCAGAAAGGCACTAATTGAGAATTATAGAGAGTTAAAACAGACCCAGTTATGGAGGAGTTCCTCAGGGCACCTATCACAAAGGTTTATGGAAACAAAACTAGAATATCGCCTTGAACCAGCACTGGATGATATCCAACCGCTACTCGCAAAGAAGCTATACATCCAGTTCAGACACGGGACACTTCCACTCCGATCGTTCACCACTAACTGGTTGGGCGACCGCAGTCGGGACTGCCCTGTATTTCTGAACGTGGAGGAGACCGAAGTGCACATACTCTTCTTTTGCCATGCTTATAGGAGGCCAAGGTCCCGCTGGCTGGTCCAGCTGTGTAGGAACATGGGCCTCAGACATTGTTCTGAGACTCTTAGAATATTAAAGTATGACACTCAAATGCCCATCGTGTTTTCCATCTCACGTTTTCTATACTTTATGTGGCATATTCGTAGTGCTATCACGAAAAAGGAGTTAATGAGGTTATAGGCTATTCTAACGCCCTTCACTAGTTACCAATGATTTTTGAGGTCAGGCGCGTTTCCCCGTTAACGCCGCCGTGATTCCTATTTTTTATCTTTTGTACATAATTAGCTTTTATAGGATCATTTTAATATCAACCCCACGTTTTATCTGACACTATTGTTGGTCACCTACTAGCTATCCGGTGGAATAAGCGTTTGCCCACAAAAGATTGCACCTGGTAACCTCCCTGCTAACCAAGAGTACTACGCTTGTGTCCCTATAAGACACCTTGTTCGAATGAATCAATTTTACGTCCAAAAATGTACTTCCTGACACAGCACAGGCACTATATTCTCCAGCAAGAGTGGGAAATCAATATTGTTCTTGGCCACCTTTTCTAATTTATGTGCACTATGTATGTGCCTTTTTTTCTTAAGATATTTTAAGATATTTCTTTTTATTTGATTGAAACAATATTACGGTTAAAAATGATCACTCGATCCCACACTTGTTTTTTATTGCTCCGCAAAAGTGGGAAAAGAAGCAGCAGCTTTAGGAATACACATATAAATTCGGATCAAGTTTGGGAATCCCTCGAATAGATGTACTTTTCCACCTTGTGATCTTTGTTAGACCAGTAAATTAAATTATGTTATTTATTTTTTAGCTACCCTAAAGCATGTCGCCAGAAACTGTATATATTGTATTATTCTTTTTATGTGCTTTTATGGTCCTAGTGGCCGAAATAAAGATTTTTTGACTGACTGACTGACATTTGCTCTGTCCAATAATATTCCTATGTTGACATTGCAAGAAAGGGACAGTCATCCTTTATCACAGTTAATGGATAATACCACTCCAAGTAATGGGCTAAATAACTCTTTGGGCTACTCTGAGATACAAGTACGTGGCCCCAAAGATAGATCAACAAGTATGATGACTCAAGGGATCAGCAGAGATCATGTTTTGAATCAATTCCAAACCTAAAAGCTTTTACAGCACCCTCTCCATAAAGAAAAATTGGATTAACCACTTACTCATTCTCACCAAATGATGATCATTTTTCTAGAATTTCTTTAACTTTAGATTTTATTGTACTTTTTGGTGGTCAAAGTATGCATTTGAATAGATCCCTTTTAATTAAACTGTTTATCTGAACTAGAGGCAATTAAAATGGTAAGAAGTAGCAAAATAAACACTGTTACCATTCTTGAATCATATTATGGCAATTGTTCTAGAGTCATTTTTAATTCAAAAGTAATCACAAATTTGATTTTAGAGAATTGGGAATACTTTCTCAATAGAGGAATTGATGTCATCCTTTTCTTCCCCATACAAATATGTTAAATCAAGTTCTGAGCAACTTAGAGACAGAGTGGTGTGATGATTTTAATATATCATAAAAAATGCACAGGTCAGGAGGGAGGATGATCTTTATTTTAGAACAAAAAGAAGAGTCAGGATTTGCCTCTAACTATGATGACCTATCATATTGGGATGGGTTGGCTTGTACACTTAATCATAAATCTAGTAAGGGTCATATGATCCATCATCGAATATGACACACGGATAAATGTCCTATCCTACAATATGGTAGGATTTCTAATGGACAACCAAAAGTTGGCTTATCTATAAAGTTTAAAAGCTGGTATTACCCTTGTTCAAGAAAGATGGCCTATTAAAGAGACTGAATTTGAAAATTATTTTGTACTTAGTTGTCCTGCCAATAAATCCAGGAAGGGTCATGCGACTGGGGGTATAGCTACCCTTCTACGTAAAAAATATAGATGGTCTTATTTCTTGATCAATCACCTGTCCAATCTAACACATTTTATAAAGATAATCGAAAATTTTGCTACAAACTCTGAAAGCCTTCCTCATTGCTGTTCAATGCATATATGCCGCCGGGTACAAAAAATATCTCTCTGATTAAATTTATATTGTCATTTATATCTCAAACCACTGAACAAGAAAATTGTTGACATATACCTTTGCTAGGCAATTTTAATGTTAAAGTCCCCAATCAAGCAACAGAAGCCATTGCTGATAAGGAAAGCGAGGAAGCTTTTGATATCCCTTTACCACTACTCCTTGCTAGTATTAAATCTGACAGACGTGGCCTGTAAGTCTTAGATTTTCTAAGGGAACATGAATGTCTAAACTCTGAAACGATATCTCCGCAACTATATTCATTGTTGAAGTATGGGGTCATCTACAATAGATTGTGTAGTAACTTCACACCATACTTTATCTGATGTAAAATTAGACGAATTTGGTTGCTACATAATCTATAATAGATAATGTCAGTAGTGATTACACAATAGTGTCTTTTATGATGGGGTATAGACTGCTACATAGTGAAGAGAACGCTTTGCGTAATCTACAGTATTTTTTTATTTTTCATCGATAGAGAATGGATAGTATATTTTGCAAAACTGTATTTCAATGTTAGAACTGTTTGATATCCAATAAGAAGTCTTGGAGTCTATGACATTGCTTCAGTCCATCTTCAAATATTTACCCCTGTGTGAGTACAAAATTAGATACTGGATACTGCTTGCATAAGGATAAATTAAGCACTATCATTTCCTCCTGTAATGAACGAAAAACACAGCCCCAATATGACTTGGAATATGCAACGTGGTATTTGCCATTTTAAGGCCGAGCGTGAGCCAGCGCGCAAGCACTGCTCTGCGAAGAGCTGTGGTAGTTCAGTACGGAGAGAAGCTTCGCCCACTCCCCCGCCCTTATTTTTCATTGGCTTGTGTGTTTGTCCTTTGTAAAGGCTGTCTTCCGATTCATTATGAGGCTTGTTAGTCCCTCCTTAGTACAGTCATATCGTCATTTGTATCCTCCCATGGCTAATTGCCCCTTTACTTGGTGGTTACACGGGGCGTGTACTATTTCCTTTTGGAGTCGGAGCCCGCCGCAGGAGACGGACCAGGTAAATGTTTGTTTTGGTGCCTTCTACCCCCCCTCCTGTTGTCGTGCCTTCTTCCCCCCTCCAACCTCCCTCCTGTTGTCCGTGCCTTCTTTTCCCCTCCCCGCCCTCCCTCCCATTGTCCGTGCCTTCTCCTCCCCCATACCCGCCCTCCCGTTGACCGTGCCTTCTCCAACCGCCCTCTCTCCCTTCCTACCGATGTCCGTGCCTTCTACCCCCCCGCCCTCCCTCCCGTTGTCAGTGATGCCAAGTTGTTAACCATTTGCAATGTAAAAGGTCTTGTGTAAATTGGAGACCTATTGCATTGCAAATGCTTGTGTTTTCTCTGCTCCTGTTTCTACAGAGATGGGAGCAGTCTGACATATGTGAGGATCTTTGAAATCCAGCTACGGCTTTTCCTTTTGCCATTTGTTTACACGTTCTTCCGTTGGTTGAATCACTTCCTACCATTCTGCAGCATGCATCTAGCTGAAAGGACGGCATGCTGTCTGAAGTGGAAGGATGGACACAATTCTAGACTATGCTGATGGGGAGTGGTTGCCCGTTGCTGTATTTTTTGGGGGGGGTTTTCACAATGACATGGAGTACATCAGGTTTTTTGTTTTATGTGGTTGTTGGTGGTAAACAAGAAAAGAGAAGGCCGAGTATTGTCGTTCCCCAGCCATCAGGAGAACATGTGCAGTGCACGTTGGCTCTTTTATTACGATCAAAATCGCACTTTGTCATCGCTTCTTAAGAATTCTGGGGGTCCAGTTGCTCTGCTCTGAGATGGTTCCTCTTGCATTTCATATTTCCAGAACATAGTAGCATCCAGGGCTGCGGTAGTTAGGACAGGATCCCAAATGCGTTCATTCTCCTCATCTGGGAAGTGGTTTTTGGGTTATAGCCTTTACTTTATAATCATTTGCAATTTATATTTTAACCTCTGACTGCTAAAGCTAATCCTTAATAATACAATAAGCGTAATCGCTGCCTGAAACACACACCTTTTTAAAAAGTGGGCACTGAGATCCAGGACACATATTTCTGCAGCAGAGACAATGAATATATTTCAGAGAAAAAAGTTGTTAAAATGCGGCCCTTTTAGCATATGCTACTTGGTATTGCAACAGCCATCGATAAGAGCAACATTCCCTTGCTTTTGACACCACATCCAAGGATTTTCTTCACATATGTCTATTTCCCTGTTAATCAGTCAGCAGCCTTTCGTTAATGCCCCAGTTAGCAGGTAAATTACTGAAGATTGTGAATTGGGCACATTCACACAATGGCTGATGGAATAACAGACTCCTGATTCCCAATCACACTTCACAGTTTCTGCAGCGAAGGCTATGTCAGTGGATTGGCTATCGAGACTAATCTTAATCGTAAAACCTTAGCCGTGTAGATGTTAAACCTCTTTTAATATGCTTCCTTTTTAGAAATATGCTGTTAAAAAAATGAGGGGCCCAGAGTAAGATATGTTCAATGGCAGGACAGAACAAAAATAAAGAAGTAGCCACTTAGAGCTTCAAAGCTAACGTCATCCTAGTTCTTGCTTATCTCGTTTAAAGTCATGCATTCACCTGAGCATGACACACGCTATGCATCAAATTGTTTTGATATTCTGCGGTATGTTAATAGCCAGTAGCAATGCTATCATCTCCTAGGTGTAGTTCTATTACTCAAGACCAGTTTATCAAAACTGAGATCAGAAATACTCCCCCTTGAATAATTAGATACGCCAAATGTACTACTGCGCACAAGGAAAGGCTCAAGGCATCATAACACTTGATCTTGACATCACCTGAAATGACTAAGCCTAAAGTGGAATCCTACTGCCTGATCCCTCTCAGTCTAGACAGATATCAGTCTTCTGGTGCCCTCATTCAGTGATAAATATCATACCACATAATCTCACTTATTCTAGAGTGGAGTCCTCTAATGTGAAGTGAGGCAGTCTAGAGAGTAATAACCACTTGAGCTTACATTACCAGATGGGATAACTAAGACTAGAGTGGCAGTATTTGCTAAAAATACTTTTCATTGATATGGCTTCTGTGTGATCGTATTCTGTCTCACAGCATGTATCTTCTGATCATTGTCTCAATGTCAGCGTATGTGATCGGTGTCATTTTAAAACATGTAGTGTATTTTATAGTACACTTGGGTTAGTATAGATCATTCATCCCAGATGAAAATAATGCCTACATGAGAGACCAGTAGAATCTAGTGCCTAAAGATGAATGCTGGGTAGTGTAAAAGAAAACTTTTGTGAGGTGGTCTAGTGTAGGTGTTGGCAAGATGAATCAGAATGCAAATATCTTCTAAATGTCACTTGGCACACAAGAGGTCTTGCTGCTTTGGAGCAGTGACATTACCAGAGATGTTAATGGCCTAGGAGAGTATAAGAGATTTGTAGGGCTACAACTCCCTCTTGTGTGTTGGGTACCAGCATATCTGACTGATATAAAGGAGGGGCAGGACAATCTGTCTAGAAAGAGAAGAAGCAGCGATTAAAAAGTTCTTTCCTCACATTCTTATAGTTCATGAAATAAAAATCTCAGATTGGAAGAGGTGAAGAAAGAGAATTTCCAATGTATACTGGTTGCGATATTGATGCCACCCAGCATTTGTGTCATAAAGCCATTAGAAGGGGAATGGGCACGAATGATGGTGCATGTCCAAAAATATGATACAATTCACAGAATTAATAGGAATAAAATGGCGAACAGTGTCACTTTTTAGGCAGTAAACGAAGACTAAGCATAGGCATGGAATCATTTTCAGTATACTATCTCACCAGAATAAACATCTCCTGGATCTGCAGTGCACCCTCATGTATTGTTATTTTACCTACGTCTCTAACAGATGACTCCTGTCTAGTTCCCATGTCCAGACGTCTGCAGGATATAGTCTCTAGATGTACCCTGCACCCTGCCAACTTGCCTTCGGGGCCTACTGGGAATGACTTCTGCCCATGGCTCTGGGAGCAAAGTCTTGCTTTCAGTCAGCCAAGCCTCCCACCTCCAAAGCTCACTGAGCACAGCCAAAGGTTATGCCCAGCAGTCTCTGAGTGCAAGGTATAGATACAGCCATTACCTGTATCCACTCTACCTGCCCCAGAGAATAGCCTTCAGGTGAGAGCCTGCTGGACGTATGCCACTCACTACACTAGTCTTATAGCCCTCAGAGCTCAGTGATCACAATATTCAGTCTTGCCTAGACAGGTGAGTGCCACATCCTGTACCCAGTCCCCCTGCTGCTAGAACCCACTCTGCATTACCTTCAGCCATGCCCTGCTCACAGCCCTCCTGCCCCAGTGATGTTTGGATACTGTTTTGAGCCATTTATTGCAGGCTTTAGGTGCAGCTTGTGTGGCCATTGTACATGCCCTGCTGTGTCCTTGTTCCACAATGCATACCCTGCGTGCTTTGCCTCTTCCCCTAGAGTGCACCTGGCATGGCCTCTGGAAAGCTATTCTTTCACTAAAATGTTATGGAGTTATACTTTCTGGGTAAGATCTTCTTCCTTCCTGCATGCCCAGATTGCACTGCGCCATTTATGGACTTGGGTCACTGTAAGAAATGGTGCCCCGATAGTGTATCGGTGGACCAGCACATGCATACAGTGGGTGATATTGAATCGTGCCGAGGTGGTAAGAATCCCACATAGGCACCTTTGTCTCACTCAGCTGCCTCCCAGATATAATCTCAACCTTTTAACATCATTTATCAGTTACCTGGTAGTTTTCCTATCGCATCAAAAGCTTTGTATGCTTAGATTAAGGTGAGATGCAAGTGAGAGCTTTAAATAAAGTTCTAATGAGCAAATATTGAACTAGTGCAGCAAGGTCATGTGAGCCCCCGTTGAAGGTGCAGCTCAGAAGTTTAGGTGATAAGCGTTTGAAATTTAACTGCACTTAGATGTGTTTCCAAGCAATCATTGAAAAGAGATTTCTTATTTTCTTTCAACCGATATATTTGATTTAATTATCTTCAGTCAATTAAGCAGCCATCTTGACCGGCAAGCAATGACTTGTCATATAGGAAGTCGGATCCTCCCATGATAGTGACACCAAAAAGTGATTATACAGGATTACAAAAGTGTTTTTGCAATCATCTCAGGGACTCGAAAAAGACAGCCCTCCAACCTATCTCCAAAGTAACATAGAGTACCCTCCACTCCGGCCCCCTACCGCCAGCAATTTGTCATTGGTGGCAAGCAGCTCAGCTGCGGATGATTCAGGGGTGAAGAGTCTGTCCTGTAATCACAAAACGCCCACCTACTCACCTCATCAATCATACTGTGAGAAGATTGTATGGATTTAATGGCACTTATACAGCACTTCATACCCCCAGACAAGGCCCTGCAGCTCAGCACACTGGGAGCTGTTACACCACAGGGTAGTGCTTGGTTGGAAGCACTTCATACCTCCGACGAGGCCCTGCAGCACAGCACACTGGGAGCTGTTACACCACAGGGTAGTGCTTGGTTGGAAGCACTTCATACCCCCGACGAGGCCCTGCAGCACAGCACACTGGGAGCTGTTACACCACAGGGTAGTGCTTGGTTGGAAGCACTTCATACCCACGACAAGGCCCTGCAGCACGGCACACTGGGGGCTGCTACACCACAGGGAAGTGCTGGGTTGGAAGCACTTCATACCCCCGACGAGGCCCTGCAGCACATTATTAGCACGCCGGGAGCTGCTGCATCACAGACAAGTGCTTGCTTGGAAGCACTTCATGCCCCGACAAGGCTCTGCATCACATTAGCACACCGGAGCATGCTACACCACAGGGTAGTGCTTGGTTGGAGGCATTTTATGCCCCCACAAGGCCCTGCAGCACATTAGCACACCGGAGCATGCTACACCACAGGGTAGAGCTTGCTTGGAATCACTTCATACCCCCAACAAGGTCCTGCAGCACAGCACACCGGAACATGCTACACCATAGGGTAGTACTTGGTTGGAAGCACTTCATACCCAGACGAGGCCCTGCAGCACAGTAGCACACTGGGAGCTGCTACAACACAGGGTAGTGCTTGCTTGGAAGAGTTTTGCACAGTGGTCTGGCCTAAGAAGGCCCAGATTTTATACTAAAAACAGAGCTTTAGAGTATAACATTTCCCGCTGATAGGCAATATTTCTCTCCAGGTGTTTCCATGCCTGGCGTGTTCCGCAGCTTGATGCTTACTTTCCCTCCATGTTAAAGAACAGTAGCTGTTTCAGCACCCAGGCTAATGTGCTGCATAGCTAAATACATATATGGTCCCAAAAGTGAGACCGATTGCATTGCAAATGCTTGTTTTTAATGCTATGAATGAATATCTTACCATTAAGGGTTATTACAGGTGCTTGGGAACAAATTCCTGTTAATGATAGAATATGTGATCTTGTAGTAATGGCGTCCAAGACCTTGACCATGTTATTTTCATCTGCCCCTCGTTACACTTTTGGCATTGTCAAATCTTGAAACCACTTTGTGTATGACCGCAGAAACCACTTTGTGTACGATCCACAGAAAATTGTTCACCTGATGGACATCTTACATTCTTTCCCCACTTTTTAGAAATATGGAAACATTTCAGTCCAATTTCCAAACAATGTACATCTAAAAACGACTTTTTATATTCATAATGGTTAAATGGCATAACAAAACATTAAATTATTCAAAACACCCACCAACAAGTCTTTTCAGGGAATACTCCCCTTTCTCAGGGCTTAAATCAAAGAATAAAAATACATCTTAGCTTACATTTCTATTGCTGTTTTTAATTAGCATAAATATCTTTAAAATTATACGAAAAAACAATTGTGACATTAATCAAAAAATATCCACACAATGTGATAACTACAAGCATACCAAAAAAAGTCAAAAAAGAACATGAAATAGTTTAGAAAACAATGTCAGGAAATTCCAGACACCTCTGGAATCTAGAAATGGGGTGGGTTTGGAAATGGGGCACCCTAGACCGCTGCCCACTAGAACACCCCACTTTACTCTGGGACCTGTCTGTGCCTACCTTGACCTCCGACTCACTCTGCTGGGGGGAACCTGAACCACCCTTCTTGGGTCACACCCAGGTACCTTACCTTCTTATGGACTCTGATGCTGAGCCAGAGGTCCAGCTCCTTAGCAGGCTCCCTGGGGCCAGTGACCTTACTATCCACTAGGTGTTGGCACAGCTCTGGAAAACAATTGCTGAACATGTGCTCCCTGGCAAATAAATTGTATAGCCCTAGGCAGTCCTTCACATCACTGCACTTCACCGAACAATCTAGTGTCTTGCAAAAGTACTCCATATAATCCACCCAGGACTCAGGCATTCATCTATCTTTTATGGGCATGGAATACTACTTGATGGAATTGTGTTTATTGGTAGCTTGAAGGAAGTGACCCGAAACGGGCCACCCGGGTCACTCACGACCTCCTCTTAGCCTTCCAAGAAATGAAGAGTCAGTGACGCAGTGGAGAATACAAACCAAGTTATTTTATTGTAAATGCGCTGCAGCGGAGTCCAGTCAGACTAGCCTCCTTAGATACTACCGAGGGGACTGACTCCAGAACACGTGGTAACACATAATAAGCTTTCCAACACCTACCAAGTCCCGCCCCTGGTGGAAAAATACAGCTTGGGCAGAGGGTGAACAAAGGAGGCACAGAAGGATGAGCTACCTCCTGCAGAATGGGTACACATTATCAGACTCCCAAGGTTGTCTTGTTCAGGCTCAACTCTCTCTAGTGTGGGAGCATAGCTACGATCAGGGATAGGCATGCGAAAGCAGAATAAGCTATTCATTAGTACATCTGGGTTTCAGCCTTGAATGCGATAAGGGGAAATAACTGAACAGCAGCTTTCTGCTGAGGCAAGCAGAGAGGGTAACTGAGGCTTGGTTTCGATCACAGTGCAATATGGAGGCTAAATGGCAAAAATGGGGTCACAGATACTAACTTTAACTCGCACAAAGTTAGAAGGGACTGGTCACACGCATATACAGTAGTGGTCAATACAAAAATAGCTGCATGAATGCTAACATAACACAGTATAAAGTATGAGTGATGGGGCAATACCATATTCAATTCTAACAAGCTCAGTTGTTGGGATAAATGCTGTAGGGTTGAATTTATGTGAGTAGCACTTCTTGAATAACTGGCAGGGCAGAGGTGTGTCAAGAAAACACCTTTGGGTTTTTCTGGTTGGTAGTGACAACAGGACAATTCATTGTTACTGGGGGTTCTCAGGGTGAGTGAGCACAGCACAGTGAGTGCGGATCTATGATCAGGGAGCAGGGGGATGGATTGGACAAAGGTGACAGGAGTGGGTGGTGACGTTAGTGGGTGCATGAAAAGTATGGCAGCTTTGAGTTGTGAAGGGGTAGGAGATGATATGCAGGGGAAACAAAGATTTTAGAAGGCGTGGTTTGGGTTTAGGAAGTCATATTGTATTAGTGAGGTTAACATTTGTTTGTAAGGCACTTTGCCTAGGTAATGTTATGTTTAGTTACCAGACCTGTTCTATTAAAGTGGCCTTTTACCCTTAAAAGGTGTGGAATGTTTTTCTTGATGCGCATTCATGCCCGATGGGGGCCCACGAGGAGCTAGGAAACTGGTCTCCCCCCAGGCATTTCGGGCAAATGTTGCTGTCCTCAGCACTACACGCCCTCATCGGTGGCCTGGGTTACAGAGGCCAATAAGGAATTTAGGTGGCAGTAGCGGCTACTACCGGGGAGTAGTGGAGGGCAGGGGGTTAAAAATAAATAAAAGGAGAGGGGAAAAGAAAGAAAATTCCACTTACCTTCGCGGTGGCCAGCTATCCTCTGTCCTCTTCTTTGTGTATTTCAGCCAGTGGAGAACAAGCCAAGTGCCCATGACTGTTTGGCCTTCCGAGATGGCTGGCCAAACAGTCATGCGCACTTGGAAAGTGCCTACCACTCCTTTCCTGCTCGACCGACAGCACTGCCCCGCCGCCCCTGCACCATTTAAGAGCAAACAGTGAAAAATAAAATGATGAAAACTTTGTTATTATAATTTTATTTTTCCTTTGGGGCCACGCTCATCCTCCTTAGCGGTGGATCCACCACTGTTAGGTGGGTGCTGTGTGTGGGACAGCCTCTCTGGCCACTGTCACAACCAGAAACAGGTTAGTCAGAATGCGTCATCCCCTCCTCTCATCCCATTATTAGTTTTCAATTTTACTCACATTCATGTCGATAAAAGCATCTCTTTATCTCCCTTACTTTCGTGACTCTTTAGTTGACTTTTAGATTAGGAGAGTGTGGTTATGGATTTCTATTTATTCTAGTGGCCAGTTTAACAGGCCAGGTCTTTCCTTGGCTGCTTTTGTCGCTGCTAATCAGGTCTGGGTATTCTAGCAGGTGGTCTCAACAGGACAATTTGTTGTTATGGGGGGCTCTCAAGTTATCGGGATGGGTGAGCACAGCACTGTGAAGACGGTGCTATGGTTAGGGAGCAGGGGACGGATTGGGGGAAGGTGACAGGGGAGCAAGTGGGGACGTCAGTGGGTGCATGGGTATAGCAGCTCTGGTTGTGAAAGGGTAATAGGTTACATGGAAGAGAAACTAAGATTTTAGAAGGATGGTTTGGGATTAGGAAGTTATGCCAAAATTCTTTCTTCTGTTAATTAATGACCATAAAAGCACATAAAAATGTACATACTACATACAGAAATTAGTCATCAATACACAATTAAAAATGTAAACATTAGAGGTCATTACTATGAAGGTGTCTTCCAAAAAAGGCCATGGTGGACAAAAACTGGGGAACATGGGTAAATTATCAGGAAGACTATTTATGTACCGTTAAAAAAGAAAGTTTGTTATTATAACATAAAACCCATTTATGCAAAGAGCGAAACTCAGTCATGGTCAATTCGCGTACATCTTCCTTAATTTCAGAGCAGAGACAATAAGGTTTAAAACCGCATAACATAAAGCAAGGGGAGTTTAGGCGCAGAATATACTACGACCCTTCTTTACATATTCTATAGTGCATTGGTGGACTAGGAGCGGTCTGACTCTCACCCTCACTCCTCTCCCTACCTCCAGCCTCTTTCCTTCCCTGGCAGTTCAAGCTCAACTACCCAGTCCATGTAATTCTATCCGTCGTCTAGTTACCAACCAACAAAATCCGCAGCTATCGTTACTTTACCTCCTGCAGCCTAGCCTCAGATCCCAGCTACACGCATATCCCGCCCCTTTCCTCTGCTATTGGCCACTGTACATCCGCTGCCACTTGTGGTTTGTTGATAGTCTAATCGTTCACAGAGGTGGGCGGTTCGCGGCAGTGATAGACATGGCCCGGCTAGGATTGGTTGGCCTGCGGGGAGCTGTCACTGAAAAGCAGGAGTAGGGGTGGGGGCGCGGGCTCGGAAGAAGCAAGTAAGGGAGCGAGGGGCGGTAGCGCATCCTGGTCCGCACTGCGCGCTGTGCTGCTGCCGCTGCCTGAGTCGTGGGCCGCTCCTGCAGGCAGAGGGCAGTGCTTAGTGCCTACCTCTTATCTCCCCTGGATATCAGAGGCAAATCTATATTTTATAAGTGTATTTTTTATCTAACTACCCTTGTTAAGGGAAGACCCGGAACGATCATGGCGCAGCCAGACAAGAAGTTTTTCGAGAATCTTTCGGGCTCCGGTAAAGCCATTGCGGTGCTGACCAGCGGAGGGGATGCACAAGGTAAGCGGCTCGCGGGAAGGAGGTGGGGGTGTGAGGCGAGGGCCGTGATCTAGCGCTGGGTAGCGGTCAGAGTGGGGACTCTGCATTTGGAGCCTGCTGTCTTGTTCTCCCCCTGTGCTCACCAACTACTGTGGCACCCAGCTCTCGAGCGGCATCCATGGGGACGCGAGGGATGTTACGTGCCAAGCATGCTCCACGGGAAGGCGGTGACTAGCGAATTACATAGAGGAAGTGCAGCTCATGAAAAACTAGTGGCTGTTTGAAACGTTGGTGCATAAGCACTCAACGGGTGAGAAGAGATGTTATCTCTGTACAGCAAAGACGTGACGTAATGTAACATTTGATTAGCATACAGAGGGAGGAAATGCAGGATGCTGGTGCTGCTCATCGTTTATAAACAGTTCATAGGTGTGAATGATACACATTCAGACTCAAGGGTGTGTGGCTAGAGCTTCCTCTGGAGAGTAATAAATACGCGTACTTCTCCTTTGGTGTGGAACACATTCCTTGGTTTTCTCTGGATGGGGGTGTCTACTCTACTTAGCTTGTTTTGGCACCTGCAAGCACGATCTAAGCCTGCGCCCATAGACCCGAGCCCTGGCTTTAGCCTGGCTTTAGGAATACTTAGCCCGTCTGTGCCTGTGATGAGGGGCACTAGTCAAAACTTTGCTTAATATAAATGACACCTGATCAGAATAAACCTTGGCTGAAGGGTATATGCCCAGATGTAGCCCCGTGGCGTAACGCAAAACGATGCCTCCCCCTGCAGAATGTGTGAGGGGCCACTGAGATTCCCATATCTCACAGATAGTCATTGGCGTTGTCTCTAAAGGGGGCCCAAGGGGGTCGAGCACCCCCCCCCCCATCCCCCCAGCGTGCCCCCTCCCCCGCTTGGAGGGGCCTGCGTTATGCCCCTGGTGCCCATTCGGTTTGGATCGCAACTCACTATATAACCCGCGTTGGGTTGCCTCCCTGAGTCAATTCTTCAGGACATTGACACGGTTTCATTCTCTCACAGGCGGCCCGCGTGTGTTTGTGTGTACATGTGTATGCGTGGTTGTGTCTGTAGTTGTGAATGTACGCGCGTCTGACTGGCGCAGAGGTGTGCGCGTGTACTCGTGCATCCATCTCTGGATGCGCGAGAGCAGACATGTCCTCTCTGTATGTGTGCTTCAGTGGCCAGCCACTACTGACTCTCCAGATGACCCGCGGATTGCCTTGTGTTGCGTTGACGGATTAAACTCACTTCCCGATTCCAGGAACGCTAGGTGTTACCTGTGCGTTCCCAGGCCTGGCCTTCAAGGGATGGACTCTGGAGCTCATCTTTCTAACAACACGATCCGGCTGGAGCAGCGGGGAGGTCTGAGGTGCTGAGAGGAATCGGTGCTTCAGAACACAGATTGCATATGCTGCAGTGCAGGTTTTCTATGAGCACTTACAGTCACGGTCACCCACGGCTTTCGTTTTCACTGTTAACAGAACATATTTTCTTTACTAGCGGAATTAAAGGCGGTAGACAGAGGGACCGTGTTCGACGAAAGGAGGATTGCATGCAATCCTCCAAATTGGCACCGCTTTTACAATATACAAGATACTGCTGTGATTTTAGGCCCTGTTGAACAGCTCCGACATTCACCAGACATATGACTTCCTTCATGTAGAGACATGTAGAATGGCAGAGCGGTATTTTTGCGCACGAGGGAATATGTTGGTGTAATCACGGCGTAAAGTACACCCTGCCGCCCCTCTAGTGAAGTGTGCCCTCAAATCCTCCAGTGGGCTCCTTCTGAAGGCCAATATTTAACTGTGAGATATGGGAGTTAAAGGCCCTCTTCAAATTCTGCCTGTTGGCCCCACCATTTTGCATTATGTCATTGAGTGTAATGTGCTGTAGGGCACAAGGCGGCTGTGTGCTGCGCATGGTACCTTCGTCTAGAGCTAGATACTCCAATACTTCCCTGAAAATCCGCTCTTGTCGGAGGAGCAAGTGTGTCACCGAGCAGGATGTGACGCAGGGTATAGGAGCGAGGGGATTCAGAAACGCTAACATCATGGGAGGGCCTTTAATGGTGCAGGTGTGATAATGCAATAGATTTCTGCACTTACATTGTTTACGGAAATCTACTCCCTGTGCTTTCCAGTGAGGAGTGTTAAGTGCGCGCTGCAGCACAAGAAATGAACATACATGCCCGGATCAGATTGTGGCAGCTGGAGATGGATCCTGGTCACTCGCTTCCGTTTTTGCACATTCATGCACCTTAGACCGGAAAACTTACGCTTGCCCCTAATGTAGCCAGCGCGAGGCCAGGTGCTGCGGCAGCACTATTCCATTGCTGTGGGCCCAGAGCGATGATCCCGGTTTAAACCGTTGTCTAATCTCGGTTCCTTTTTAATCGGATCCACCGACCAAAGGCGTACTTCCATAGTGCAGCAGGAGCAGTGGCGCCGGGGTTCAGAGGCCCGAGGGCCCACTGAACCCTGGTTATCGCTCCATTTTAATACTCAAACTGCAGCCAGTGAGCCAATCTCCTTGCTCGCTCTAGGGCCTATGACTCGTAAGTATTTCGCGTGCGCACGGGTTATGGGGAGTCTGATTATACAGAAAATGTTTCTATCACTGTCGGTGAGAACAGCGGGGTACCCGCTTTAACTTTCTGGTTCTGCCAGTGCTAATTTTGCGCCTCGAACTCGTTAATGTGTTTTCGCTTCCAGTGGCGCGACGAGGATGACGTCAGCATTTTGGGCCTGCACCTGTGGTTGAAATGGCAAATTAGGACACTTTGCCTGCTCTCCATTAGGATAAGTCGAGAGTCCTCCAGCCCTTCTTGTGGTACTTGTACGGGGACTACCTCTCGCTCTGAGAAAGAGAGAGGCAGAGACCCTGCGCCCCGCCTCCCACCCACAGCTGCCAAACTCCCCGCGAGAGGCACTGTGCCCCCTCCAGCTCTCCTCAGCCTCCTCTGTGACGGAGACGGTGACTCATTCCTCTGTGGCTGTGACTGTGCCCTTCCTTTCCTCGGATTCTCCTGTGATGGGGACAGGGCTTCCTCTTCCTATGCCGATGATGCACCCACCTCCGCTATGATAGAGACTCCTCGCGCCTCTTCCCTCCGCTATAGAATTTGTCTCCTGTCAGCAGCCCTCCATTTTTCTGCTATCAGCGCTGGGACGCCCCGTTGCGGGGCAGCTGTGCGCTAAAATAGTATAATATAACATATACCCCACCACCGAATATCCGTCCCCCTCTCTCCACGGCCTCTGCTGTGATTGGGAAGGGACGCCTCCCCATCCCCTGAAGTCGCTGCTCCCTCTCCCCTCACCCTTCCATGAGACAGGGGCGATGATACCCATCTCCACAGCCCTGGAGACGCCTCTCGCTCTCTCTCCCCTCTACCTCCCGTATGTACGTGATCCGCTGCAAGTCTCTGCAGCTTCCTCTTCCGTGCGTCACGGTGCAGGAGGAGGTGGCAGCAGCTGCAGGAGGGGAGCGGGGGACGCCCACCCGGCCCTGCTCGCCTTCCCCTCTCAGTGTCACACTCCTGCCTCCGTGCACTGGCTGCGGAAAGCACGCTCTGATGTAGGAACCTGGCACGAGCCCCTCCGCCCGCAGACATCAGAGCGCTCAGGCGCCATGGACAGCAATGGCGATGCAGGGCCTCTCAGTTACAATCCATATCATTGGGCGGTATTATTAATTCAGGTTATGCAGCGCGCTCCTGCATCCAGATCGTGCTCTTGGCTGTCCCTCTTTTCATTACTTCCCGTTTTTTTCATCTTAGAATGATGACATCCTGGTGACCTTGACGGTTGGAGGGTGTCACCTTCACCTTATGCGTTAACTCCAAAGAGAGGAGGGCGGGATCTACATTATTTTACCGTAGATTTCCAGAATAGTGCCAGATATTATATGAGGAAGAAAAACATAAAGATTTAGAAGCAGCGTGGCTTTAGGGTAACAGAAGCAGCTCCCCCCTGAGGAAGGCAGTTTACGTGAATGATTTTATTTTAACCAAAGTATAAAAAAAAGTGATGGATAAAATGTTTGAATCTATATCAGCCACTGATAATTACTCGAGTCCGTCGTTATTTCGCACACCATGTCACTTCAGTTTGGACCCAGCCATTTTCAAATCAGGCTTGACCCTGTTCAAATGGAACAGTCCAACTCAAATTGCCAAGGACTGGACTGTCAATTCAGGCCCTCTCTGAACCGGAACACAAGCAACCCAGGACCGCTTCACCCTAGTTTTAACTCACTATACATTGGCACACCAGCCCGCTGTGTACAGGTGTAATCCGGTAAATTAAACGCGTTTTATTTTTACCCAGCAACAGGTATGGAAACTCGGGGCCTGACCTGGCTCTGAAGCCAGGCCTGAAGCGGTACAGCTGCGAACCGGCCTGGCGCCAGTCAACCTAACTTCAAAGATGACCTATAACCAGGGCGCGGGTCACGGACAGTGCGAGAAGACACACCCACTTATCCCACCACAGGTCAAGGATTTGGAGAGCGAGTTGGGGTAGAGTGGATGACGCAACCGTGATTTATAAAGATTTATGCCCAGGAGCCCTGCCTGAGTTTTGAGGGGGAGGTGCGTGAAAGTCTGAGGGCAAAGAGCACGTGCCAGATAACATAATGCGGGGGTGTGAGCGTTTTGGACTGATGTAAGGGAACAGGGGGTGTTTGCCCACTCCAAGGTCGGAAGGTGGTGGGAGAAAAGTTAGTCAGTCGCCTGACTTGCCTGACTTATGTTTTCACCTCTCTCCAGTCCATAAAGCACTGGGTAAAAAGAAAATGTATGCTATGGAAACAAAATTCTGTCATGCCTCCAAGCTTTGCCTTGCCTTTGGAAAGCTCTGACACAGGGCCACCGACATAATCTTTGAATCCGGCCTGTCGCCCGCCACCTCTCCTGGGCACTAGGCGAAGACAGGTCTGAGTGGTGCTCCTGGCGGAGGGTGGGGACAGCGCCCACAGAGACACGCAAAACCTTATAACCTCTCAAGGTCACCCCTGCTGCAGTGGCCCGAGGGACATTTATTTTTAGAAAATAGAGCGAAACGAGGCGGGGCAGTGAAGCCACTGCAGCAGCACAGAGAGAGAGTGAAGCAGACAGACAGCACGCCACAGCAGGGGGGAAGCTGGGCGCCACATCATATTCGTGTCCGTTGCATCACTTCACCTCCTCACAGGGCTACCGGCCTGTGGTTGCAGGTTTATTCAAGCTAATGTGAAACGAATGCGTTGTTTACGACGACGCGTGTCACGTTTATAAAAAAGAACTCCACATTATGGCATGTACTCCTTAAGTGCCTTGGGTAAAAACGTATCCATCAAATTGCCCGGGCAGTTTTGTACAGCCTACCTGTCGCCAGTGTGAAACCCGTCAGGCCTGTCCGTATAGAGCCACCACGGTGCCGTCCATGCTTGCTCTCAGACACTTTCCGGGATGCCTGTCGCCATTTCAGTCCTATTCTAACTGAGATTACTCAAAATACCATCTTCCTGCAGCCCTCATTCTCCCTGATGGGCTTGACAACTGCATCACTCTCCCGGCAGGAAGGAGGAGTGGCGTAGCAAAGATGCAAAGGGCCTTGTGCAAGTACGGAGAAGTCCCTCGTTACTGTCCATGAACGTACAGCTCCAGAAGTGTGCAGAAGATTAACATTACGCCCCTAGGACAGACCTTTTAAAACACGTCATCTAAAGTGGCAGTAACCTGCAGCCATTCCAGTGACATCCATTTTAAACCACCGCCAGGCCTGCTCGAGACCGTCAAAGGGTCACTCTCACAAAGCTCACAGCTGTACGTAAACTCTGCTCATAGAAGACCCGGAGCGCGGACGTAGAAAGCCAGGCACTGTTTCCCGCCGTTCAGGAAGTGCTACACAGTATAGCATTCCTTACATGGTAATGCAGAACGAGATTCTCGGGAATGAGCAGCTCCCACAAAATGCACAACTCTTACTGTAGCCGCAGGTCAACAGAGGCGCCTCCTGTGCTCTTAATGCAGAGATGACGCATCTGCTTTTGTTTTAGTTAGACGGTGTCCAAAGTTTCTCACTTTCAGACACATTTAATTTTGCCACTTTATTATTGGACTCGCATTCAGTTATCCAATCTCCCGGATGACTCCCGAAGTGCAAAACAATAGCACGTAGGACGACAAAGCGCAGTGAAGGAACTGGAAAAAAATACTCCATGAACCCATAGTTAGAGGTTATGCTGTAGCAGAGGAAAGGGGTTGAGGTCACAAGGGGCAGGACTTGAAAAGCAGAGCCTCACAGTCAACTTTTAAATTTATTAAAAAATCTGCTCCAAACAAATTGGCAACAAGGAGATATGTGACAGTAAACGTTTCTAGATGACTTAATTGGTCACAAAGAGGCTGCATTTTAAAATATCTTACTGGGTTAAGACACCTGCTGCGGAGAACACTGTGTTCCCAGCAATTTTGAAGAGATTGTACTAGTGGTAAAATAACTCGAGTGGTTAACACAGTTCTTGGAAAGCTCTGTGCTTTATCCCAAAGACACACAATTGATGGACAGAATGCAGAACAAATCAAAACATTCACCCCCAGTCAAGAGATCTGGGTTAAATCCATGCTTCTTTTGCTCACCATGCCACCCCAGTTTAGACCTGGCCATATGCAAATCAGTCTTGACACTGTGCCTCATGGGCAGTCCAGCCCGAACTGCCAAGCTAGGTCCTCTCTGGACCGGGAACCGGTTTCGGGGTTTCACCCATCAGCCAGGATAGCTTGAATCCAGTGGCACAGTGAGCCCGGGACCCACGTCTGGGCATACCCGGCGCACTCAGGGCAAGAAAGCAAAAGACACACAATTGATGGACGGAATACAGAACAAATCAAAACATTCACCCCCAGTCAAGAGATCTGGGTTAAATCCATCATTCTTTTGCTCACCATGCCACCCCAGTTTAGACCTGGCCATATGCAAATTAGTCTTGACCCTGTGCCTCATGGGAACAGTCCAGCCCGAACTGCCAAGTGTGGGTCCCGTGCTTTATCCCACCACAGTTTTAACTCTTAAAGTGTCATAGACGGTTAATGGGCCTGCTGCAAAACACAGCTCACAGATTTGTATTTCTGTTATATAAGTAAGTGGGCTACTGATTTTGACACTGAGATCATTTTGTTGCTTCCAGTTCATAGGTTGTAAGACTTCTAATATAGTACAGTGAACTATTTACCAGCATCATGGAGCTGCATGCTAACTGTAGGTCATGGGTTTAGATCCTTATTGTTTTTTTTCTCACTCTGATATTATTCCAAGATTGCAAAGAAGGGTTCTTTTGGGAAGTAATAAAGCCTTGTTATTACAGGCAACCACAATCACTGTGTTACGATTTATATCCTGACTTTGTGTTTCTCCTGACCATTCACTCTTAACATATAATTTCTACAAGTATGGATGATATGTGATTCCTAAACCTTATAACTCTCAATGTCTGATGTAACATTTCCTGTGTATTGACTTACACACTTGCATTATTTATTGTGCCTCTGTGTGTGATGTAAAGCACCCTCACATCCTACACTGGGATGAATAGTGGTATAAAAGAATTAAATAAAAAAAATAGTAGGTACCATTTAAATGAATATTTGTGTAATTAATCATACAGAGAAATAAATCTTGAATTTTTACAGTGCAAGAACATCTCTTAAATAGGGAGTTGAACAAAGTTAAAAGCCTACCACCAATAGTGGCATTGCAGGGTGCAGGTGACTCTAATGGACACAAGGGAAATTGACCCCTCTCTCACTTGTTCAGAAGTAAAAAAAAGAGCCATGATTGGGGTTCAATGGAGTTTTCTAACACATGCAAGTCTTAACCACTCTGTACCCCAGTACTGCTGGAGTAAAAATAGCAAAACCCCTGACTTGCACATAATGATGCCCAGTGCCCCAAATGGGGGGGGGGGGAAGTACATGTGGGCACCAAATTAAGCTGCGCGTGAGGAGGCAGGGCCTCAGGGCATGGCTACGATGTAGAGCTAGGGGCATACATATAATTGGATCCAGATGATAGACTTTTTTGCTATCTGTAGTTAATATTTTATCAGCTGCATACCTCCTTCACACACCTACCTACAGAATCATAATTAAAACTGGCACATATGGAACTATCATTCTGTACACTTTGCTGAGAGGACAAGGATTGGATGTGTATGTTGTCTGAACACTTTTGTGACTCACTGACAGGCATAATGAGAATCTCACACTGCCTTCATCTTCAAGTCACCACACCAGGAGAATGGGAGCCATTCTCTCATCTCACCACATTGCTTATTATCTTCTGGCTCCTCTATAAATCCTTTTGCTCCCTTTCTTATGTCCCTTATTTTTCCACTGGTTCACATTATCCCACACGCCTCACCTCGAATTTGGCTGGAGCCCTAGGGGCGTACCAGACCATATACTTCCTATTGGGTGGCAGCCATCCCCTAGGGACATGATTACAGGGCGCCTTACCGGACCCATTCCAAAACCCCTTGAAGCCCTGGCCTCACCCCTGATCTGGAGGAATCCTTGTGTGCACCGGAAGGTTCAGGGCAGCATAAATTAGGGTTGCCACCTGCCCAGTATTTCGCTCACATGACATATATATTCTTCTGAGAAAGGTTGCAACCCACTTCACATTGCAGCAGGAACTTGAGTCTAGCTCACTGGGTCCTGTCTGGCGCTAGATTGAAGCAGGGAAGTGCTGTGAAGCAGGTGCTGGCTGCCTGGTGATGGCCCTCCTAGCTGGGTCCTTGATCTGGCTGTTGTGGGGCTGCAGGAAACAAAGACGGTCAGTCCTCTTCTATGCTCCTCGCTGGGGTGAGCTGAAATGACCGTCCTCTTTGTTTGCTGGGGTAGCTGGCACTCACAGCTGCAGCGGCAAAGAGTAAAGGAAAGCCACTGCAAGCGGCTCCCTTTGGAGGGATTCCCTTCCTTCCTGCCACATTCCAACATTAAGGGTGAAGGCTTCTCATAGGAAAATGGTCATGAAAGCAGAGCTGTAGAGTAGAAACACCGCCCATGCTGACATGACCACTTCACCAAAATTCCGACATGCCCTAGTGAGTACCAGTACTCCCTCAATCCTGGAGAAGTTCTGCTACTCAGTATCTGTAAGTACTGGCCCATTTAAAGCACTATGTGGCCAGAGCACTTTTCTACCCCTACCTTCAAACTTATGATGCTCTAGGCTAGAATGTTATCTGTTTGTTTTCTCAACTTAAAATAAAGAGGACACCATGTTCTGCTTTTCCTCTCTCAGGAAAAAGCAGATCGTACCCGACCTAAAAAATATTACAGAAGGACATATTCACTCACCTCTACCATTCACTTATGCAGTATTGGTGGCATTGCAGATGCATCTATTTTCATTGATGTACTGTCAACATTTCTTTGCAGTAGCACCTTTCTCAAATGGCTACATACCAGTCCTTATTTTGAAAATAAATCAGTAAGCAAATGTAGGACCCAAATTTGTTCTCATTGACTGACACTGATGCTGCAGAATGATAGGTGTACCGAATATCAAGACTGCCTATTCTTGGTACCATCTTCAGCCAGTTTCTTCCACCACCCTACACATCCTGTCTCTTTATCTCACTATTGCGATTGTAGTAGGGAAAATCGAATCCCAAATATCGACAGGACAGAAAATAGTTTCTTCTTTATTGAGGTATGTAGGAGAGTAGGATCTGCCTCTTATGTTGCCCCCACTTTTTTTCCTGATGTTTACACTGGTTTCTGGCTATAGTCAGGCTGGGACCCTGCCAATCAGGGCCCCAGCCTCTCTGTTCTCTCTAAACGACTTGGAGTGCACTCTAGGTGCACTAGTGATTGGATACTGTGGTACCTTATGAGTCCCTAGTATATGGTACCTTAGGTGCCAAGGGCATAGGTACTTCACAGGCCTACCAGGGGCTGAAGCATGTATTATGCCACCCCTGGGAAGCAGACTAAATCTGACACCACAGGTCTGCTACTGCAGCCTGGGTAAGGTGGTGCATGCACCTCCTTACTGTGATATAGGCTACCTATATCACTACATAGATACACACATATAAACCTATAAGTCACTCCTATGGCAGGCCTTATCAATCCTGAAGGCAGAGTGCTTGGTTCCTATGTGAGAGGGTGCCCCTGCATGAGCAGAGCCCCTCTGCAGCATTCGGAGACCGTTCTCTGATACTGTTTGTAGTGCAGCCTGACCATATACTCTTAAGCGCATTATAACCTCGCGTTAAATGCTAACTTTGGGATGGCTGCACGGAAACATGTCGTGTTTGGTGTCAAACATCTTGGAATACTACCCCCCCGCCAGTTCTGGCGGCGGGGGTAGCATTCCACCCTTCTAGAGGGATTGACATGTACCTACTGTGGAAACGCGGTAGAATCCTGAAGAGCCCTGGCATCACAAAATGGATGCCACCAGTCACAGACACTGGGCTGCCCTCCTGCTGATGAACGAAACTCGCAGTGGAGGAAGCCCAACAGTAGGTATCCTGTCACAGGAGGGTGTGACCACCTTCCAGACAGGGTTTAGTGTATTAGGGCTGGGTGGGTGCACTCCTAGAGTGCTTTGAAGTCCTGCACTGGGGGAGCAGAAGGCTCCTCTGTGCATATGCCAGTTCAAACCAGCTCAGGGGCTACCTGCCCCTGCTCTGGCGCGAAACTGGACAAAGGGAAGTGGGTGTAGCCACCCACTCCCCTGACCCTCCCATAGGTGGGGTCATAGAGCTAGTCCCTCCCTTTCTTTTAGTATAAGAGGGGAACCTGTGCATTGCAAACTAGATACCCCTGGACGACGCTCTGAAGAAGAATCCTGGACCTTCGACGTTCCACTACCTCTGGAAGACTGAAGAATCTCCCTTGGAGTCAAGGAGTGACTCCCCTGCTTGGCAGGCACCAAAACTACAACGACGGTCGCAAACTACGCCGCTCCCGCCGGAGCCCGAGGTCCCTGCAGCCCAAGATGAGGATTTCCTGACTTCTCAAAGGCCATCGTGAGTCCCCAGCGAAGCTGAGGCCAGTGGACCCCACGAGTGACGAGGAACCGCAGTCCCTGGGTACCGTGCACTATTGTCGAGTGCAACCCCTTCACGACGTTCTACGAACCTGTGCTTTGGACCACGTGTGGTCCCAGCCTCTAGCAGGAATCCCTCCGAAGATCAGAGGCCTACCCCGTCCCGAGTGCCCGTGGGCCCCTGTTGAAGGAATCCTCCCGAGGCGTCTTCGCGATCACTTGCCAGCCGGCTTGTGGGTCCCCTGAAGACTTTTCTAAAGAACCAAAGGGCTCCCCTGGTTGCTCCAGGCCTGCCCTGACTTACCCTCGCTGGGTGAGTTCCCCAGACCTTGCTGGTCTGCACCATTGACTTTTTACGCTTTCCACGAGACTTGCTGCTACCAAGGCTTGTTGGCTCCAATCGGGTTGCCGACACCGCAGTCAGCTGCAGACTTCATGGGACACGCCGAATCCAGCTCCTGGTCGTCGTCGACGCCTCGTGGACCTCGTGACCGAAGAGTCAAGATACCCGTGAACGACCTGAATCTGCCGACGACGGTGGGCATTCATCTTCCTTGCCCCGGGTCACTGCCCAGTGACTTTGAACACTGTCCCCTCTGCTTTCAGGTCTTCCTTCTTCCGAATCCAGGCTTGGATTCCACCGGACACTTCTTCGGACTTCACAAGCAGCAAGTCTTCATTGGCTCCCATTGAAAACGACGCCGCGACCCGACACCAAAGGACACCTATGCACCCGGCTTCCCTGGGTGAGGTAACTCCAGCACTACGGTGCTCCTGTGGGTGTTGGCCCTAGAACTACTTACCCTGTAAGTGACTTGCTTGTAGCTACTCCCGAAGTGCCCTTAAACTCTCAATTTCCAACCGCGACTTGCTCCATTGAAGTCTACGGCGATCCGCGCCTGTGTTCACGCACTGCACGCTTCCCCCGTGGGTCCTTTACTTACCTGCCTTGGGTGGTTTCGTGAGGCCCCAACACTTCTGAAGGCCCTGGGCCTTGTCTCCCTGCAAGTCGTTGTTCTTAAGTCTCTTTTTTAGTATATGGTCTGGTACGCCCCTAGGGCTCCAGCCATATTTGTGCTTAATTTATTGTGAAACGTTGATTTGTGCATATGTTCCTGACTTCTAATCTCATAAAGAGATTAGTAGAGAGTTGTTCAGTAATAAATACATATATATTTGATATATATACCTGTGTGGTGTCTTTTCATTTGGTAATTCAAGAGATTGTGTGGTAAAACAAGCTGCTTTACATTCCTCCAAGACTTAGCCTGAAGGCTGCTCTCCACAGCTACCACTAGGACAGCTTTCTATAAAGGTTGTCTTAAACCTACCTACCATAAGAGTCGAATTGTACTGGTGCAAGGTGTCCACTTTAACTAGTGAACAGCATATACCAGGCCAACTTCTCACATTGGTGGCAGCGTGTGGGATTCCAGCTTGCTATTGTTTTACCAGAAAATCTCTATTTGAATTACTAACTGAAAACCAATATAGGTACTTAAGGTACAGATAAAGTCAAGCTTAGTATCAATAAGTTCTACTGAACTTAGAGCTGTGTGCCAAGGGATAGCACACCCTTTCTACAGCTCAAACTAGTATCAGTAGGCCACAAACTAGTGTAGGTAGTACAACACTGCACAACACTAGAATGTCCTTAAAGGGTGGACCCAGTGGATCCACTCAGCCTCAGTATAAGGACATGGCTTTCTCTGAGTTGAGAACCATGTGTGCTGCAAGGCACCTGAAGCTAGGACAGAGTCCCTCCACACTACACCTGATAGATCTGCTGACAGCAGATGATCTTAGATTAGCTCTAGGAGCTAATGGGTCTGAATCAGTGGGTGGGTCAATTACAGTGTCTGGGTCAGATGATGAAAATCAGAATGACCAAGACTCTGTGATTGAAGGGCCAGGTCCCCAGGGGCCTGAAAAGGATAGAGGAATTCTCCCTAAGAGAACTGACATATTGGAGGAGAGGCATAGGTCCCTTTCTTGGGAATCTGAACACTCCTATCACTCTGGCAGAGAATCTGTCTACCAGAGGAACTCCTACTACCCAAGAAGAGAGACCTCCTCTGACAGAATGTACAAACTGCTGCAGTATGAGGAAGCAAGATTTGCCCTCAAAACCAAGCAGTTGGCATTAGATAAGGAAGCCCTGGAGCTCCAGAGAGCTTCTAGAAAAGAGGGGTTAGAACCCCCTGGTGGCAGCAACAGTGTCCCTAGAGGCAGAGAATATATTCCAGACCATAGGAACCTGAGCAAGGTTGTTCCTCCCTACCAGAGTGGGGATGATATCCATAAGTGGGTAACTGCTATGGAAAGGGCCTGTAGAGTACAACAGGTCCCCCAAAAGCAGTGGGCAGCAATCTTGTGGCTCTCCTTTTCAGATAAAGGTAGAGACAAGCTCCTCACTGTTAGAGAAGAGGATGCTGATGACTATGAAGTCCTGAAGAGTGCACTGATAGATGGGTTTGGCTTAACCACTGAGCAGTACAGGTTGAAGTTCAGAGACACCCAGAAGGCACAGACTCAGGACTGGACTGACTTTGTAGATTGTGCAACCAAGGCTCTGGAGGGTTGGCTGGTTGGCAGTAGGGTTACTGATTTCAAGGGATTGTATAATCTAATGATGAGAGAACAGATCCTTAATAATTGCCAGAACCAGTTGTTGCATCAATACCTGGTGGACTCAGATCTGACCTCTCCCCAAGAATTGGGAAAGAAGGCAGACAAATGGATCAGAACCAGGGTGAGGCAGAAACCCCAGAATCAAGGGGGTGACACCAAGAAGCAAGATCCTAAGGGCTCTGAGAAAGATGGGGATAAGTCAAAAGACCAGAAGTCTTCACAAGGGCCCCAAAAATCTGCATCTGGTGGGGAGTCACAATCCAACAAGGGAAAAGGCCAAAAGAAGCCCTGGTGCAAATTCTGTAAACAGAAATGACACTGGACTTCTGATTGTAACAAGTCCAAAGACCAAACCACCACCACTCCTGCCCCTAAGGCAACTGTTCCCCCTAGTTCAGCTACTGGTGGAGGTGGTACTCAGAATAAGGGTGTAGTAGGGTTGACCCTGGGTTCTGAAGTGGACTCTGGCCTAGTCAGAGTACCCACTCAGGCAATGCTGATTTGTGATGGAGACATGGACATGTCCTTCCTTGTGAGCCCCAGTAATCTGGGCAAATACAAACAGCAGCCTGTAATAAATGGCAAACAGGCTTTGGCATTTAGGGACACAGGTGCTAGTGTCAGCATGGTGGCAGAGGATCTTGTGGACCCTGGACAGATCATCCTGGGCGAAATGTACCAGGTGACCAATGCAAGCAATGTCAGGACCAACCATAGTCTGGCAGTTGTGAATTTCTCCTGGGGAGGGGTAACTGGCCCCAAGAAGGTTGTAGTCAGTGCAGACCTCCCTGTAGAATGTCTATTGGGCAATGATCTAGAAACTTCAGCCTGGTCTGAAGTAGAGTTATGGACTCATGCTAAGATGTTAGGCATCCCTGCAGAGGTATTTGCTGTGACCAGGTCACAGGCCAAAATGCATGACACTGAACCAGCTCTGGATCCTGAAACTATGGACCAGATGCTTCCCAAGAAGAGGAGCAGTAGGGTTAAGGCAGTGCCTTCCCTCTGTCTCAGATCACTGATTCCCCTCTTAAGGGAGGAGGAGCAGACCCTGAAGAAGGAACTGCCCCAGAGGAACTTGAGCCTGATCAGGTTGAGTTCTTGGGGGCAGGGGGCCCTTCTAGGGAAGATCTGAGTAAGGAGCAACAGTGATGCCCCTCTCTTGAACCCCTCAGACCGCAGGCTGCTGGGAGTGCTAGTGGGTCCCATAAAGTTTATTGGGATGAGGGACTCCTATATTCTGAGGGTAGAGATCCAGCCCCTGGAGCCACCAGGAGGTTGGTAATACCTCAGAAGTTTAGGGGTTCCTCTTGACCCTAGCACATGATATCCCTTTAGCAGGTCACTTGGGCCAAAACAAGACCTGGGACAGGCTTGTTCCACATTTTCATTGGTCACATATGTCAGAGGACACAAAGGAGTTTTGTCGCTCCTGTGTCACATGCCAAGCCAGTGGCAAGGCAGGTGGCACTACAAAGGCCCCCTGATACCACTACCTGTGGTGGGGGTACCCTTTGAAAGGGTAGGGATTGACATTGTTGGTTCCCTTGACCCTCAAACTGCATCTGGGCACAGATTTATCCTGGTGGTAGTGGATCATGCCACCAGGTACCCAGAGGCAATTCCCCTGAGGACCACCACAGCCCCTGTGGTGGCAAGAGCCCTCATTGGAGTTTTCTCCAGAGTGGGTTTCCCAAAGGAGGTCATCTCTGACAGAGATACCAACTTCATGTCAGGATATTTGAAAGCAATGTGGAAGGAGTGTGGTGTAACTTATAAGTTCACCACCCCTATCACCCACAATGCAATGGGTTGGTTGAACGTTTCAACAAAACCCTGAAGGGAATGATTAAAGGACTCCCAGAGAAGCTTAGGCGGAAATGGGACCTTCTTCTTCCCTGCCTGTTGTTTGCATACAGAGAGGTTCCACAGAAGGGGGTTGGTTACAGCCCATTTGAGCTTCTGTTTGGGCAACCTGTAAGAGGTCCATTATGTTTGGTAAAAGAGGGCTGGGAGTTACCTCTCAAGCCCCCAAACAGGATGTGATGGACTATGTACTTGGTCTCCGCTCCAGGATGGCCGAATACATGAAAAAGGCAACCAAAAACCTGGAGGCCAGCCAAGAATTACAAAAAGCTTGGCATGACCAAAGGCTGTGCTGACTGTGTAACAGCCAGGACAGAAAGTGTGGGTGTTGGAGCCTGTGGCCCCAGCAGCCCTCCAAGACAAGTGGAGTGGCCCCCATACCATAGTTGAGCAAAGGGAGAAGTCACCTATCTGGTGAATCTTGGTACTCCCAGGAGCCCCTGAGGGTGCTCCATGTAAACAGATTAAAGCCATATGTTGACAGGGCTGACATGGGCTTGCTCATGGCAACTGATGAGGACCAGGAGGAGGAGAGTGACCCTCTCCCTGACCTGCTCTCACAGAACCCTGATGGGTCAGTAGATGGTGTTGCTTTGGCAAGCAGCCTCACTGACCATCAGCAAACTGAGTGCAGACAAGTTCTGCAACAGTACAGACATATGTTTAGCCTGACCCCTAGTCAGACTACCTGGTGCACCCATGAGGTGGACACTGGAGACAGTCTGCCTGTCAAGAGTAAAATCTACAGGCAACCTGACCATGTCAGGGACTGTATCAGGACTGAAGTCCAGAAAATGTTGGAGTTAGGTGTGATTGAGCCTTCAGATAGCCCTTGGGCTAGCCCAGTAGTCCTAGTGCCCAAGCCTCATACCCAGGGTGGTAAGAAAGAAATGAGGTTTTGTGTAGACTACAGAGGCCTCAATGCAGTCACCAGGACTGATGCCTATCCCATACCAAGAACAAGTTCATACCAGAGTGCACTCCTTCCCTTAAAAGTAAACCATTGTAGCTGCAAATATTCTATTAAAGCGTGCGAACAGTTTCTGGGAACCGTCCCAAATCCCAGCTCATCAAATAGTCTCCAAAATGGCACACTCTTTGTGCGCCCACCTGTCGCACTGCTGAATGAGGAATGTTTCCTTTCTTTAAACCACTTCATCCTGAGTTCTGCCATATTTCAACCTTTGTGTACCAGTCTTTTTTTCTTAATCCATGTTTATCAGTCTTTTCTGCGCAATTACATCACTCCAGAGACAGCTTGATTGCACCTAAATTTATTTATTCAAAATTTCAACGAAGAGTGTGCCATTTTGGAGACTATCCCATACCAAGGGCAGATGAGCTGATTGATACTTTGGCCTCAGCCAAGTATCTAAGTACATTTGACCTAACAGCTGGCTACTGGCAGATCAGGTTAGCTGATGATGCAAAAGCCAAAACAGCATTTTCGACCCCTGGTGGGCACTACCACTTTGTGGTGATGCCCTTTGGATTGAAAAATGCACCTGCCACTTTTCAGAGGTTGGTGAATAAAGTTCTGGCAGGGATGGAAACTTATTGCTCAGCTTATCTAGATGATATTTCTGTCTTTAGTTCCTCCTGGCAGGATCACCTGGTCCACCTCAGAAATGTTTTGGAGGCTCTGCAGAAAGCAGGCCTCACTATCAAGGCCACTAAGTGCCAGATAGGGCAGAGTCAGGTTGTGTACCTGGGCCACCTTGTGGGTGGAGGCCAGGTTCAGCCTTTACAGAGTAAAATCCAAACCATAATGGAATGGGTTGCTCCTACCACCCAGACACAGGTGAGCCTTCTTAGGCCTGACTGGGTACTATAGGAGGTTTGTCAAGGGATATGGATCTATAGTGACCCCCTTGAATGATCTGACCTCAAAGAAAATGCCAAAAAAGGTTCAGTGGACAGCTAGCTGTCAGAAGGCATTTGAAGACCTAAACTAGGCCATGTGCACTGCCCCCATCTTACAGAGTCCAGACTACACCAAAAAGTTCATTGTCCAAACAGATGCTTCTGAGCTAGGTGTGGGAGCTGTACTGTCTCAACTGAATGATGAAGGTCAAGACCAGCCAGTAGCTTTTATTAGCAGAAGGCTGACCCCTAGAGATAAACGTTGGTCAGCTATAGAGAGGGAGGCCTTTGCTGTGGTGTGGGCCCTGAAGAAGCTGAGGCCATACTTGTTTGGCACTCACTTCATAGTTCAGACTGACCACAAGCCCCTCCTATGGCTTAAACAGATGAAAGGTGAAAACCCAAAACTTTTGAGGTGGTCCATTTCCCTACAGGGGATGGACTATACAGTGGAACATAGGCCTGGGACCCAACATGCCAATGCAGATGGACTCTCAAGGTATTTCCACTTAGAGCACGAAGACTCAACTGGTCAAGGTTAGTTTAGTGTCCCTGCATTTGGGGGGTTGTGTAGGAGAGTAGGATCTGCCTCTTATGTTGCCCCCACTTTTTTTCTGATGTTTACACTGGTTTCTGGCTATAGTCAGGCTGGGACCCTGCCAATCAGGGCCCCAGCCTCTCTGTTCTCTCTAAACGACTTGGAGTGCACTCTAGGTGCACTAGTGATTGGATACTGTGGTACCTTATGAGTCCCTAGTATATGGTACCTTAGGTGCCAAGGGCATAGGTACTTCACAGGCCTACCAGGGGCTGAAGCATGTATTATGCCACCCCTGGGAAGCAGACTAAATCTGACACCACAGGTCTGCTACTGCAGCCTGGGTAAGGTGGTGCATGCACCCCTTACTGTGATATAGGCTACCTATATCACTACATAGATACACACATATAAACCTATAAGTCACTCCTATGGCAGGCCTTATCAATCCTGAAGGCAGAGTGCTTGGTTCCTATGTGAGAGGGTGCCCCTGCATGAGCAGAGCCCCCTGCAGCATTCGGAGACCCTTCTCTGATACTGTTTGTAGTGCAGCCTGACCATATACTCTTAAGCGCATTATAACCTCGCGTTAAATGCTAACTTTGGGATGGCTGCACGGAAACATGTCGTGTTTGGTGTCAAACATCTTGGAATACTACCCCCCCGCCAGTTCTGGCGGCGGGGGTAGCATTCCACCCTTCTAGAGGGATAGACATGTACCTACTGTGGAAACGCAGTAGAATCCTGAAGAGCCCTGGCATCACAAAATGGATGCCACCAGTCACAGACACTGGGCTGCCCTCCTGCTGATGACCGAAACTCGCAGTGGAGAAAGCCCAACAATAGGTATCCTGTCACAGGAGGGTGTGACCACCTTCTAGACAGGGTTTAGTGTATTGGGGCTGGGTGGGTGCACTCCTAGAGTGCTTTGAAGTCCTGCACTGGGGGAGCAGAAGGCTCCTCTGTGCATATGCCAGTTCAAACCAGTTCAGGGGCTACCTGCCCCTGCTCTGGCGCGAAACTGGACAAAGGGAAGTGGGTGTAGCCACCCACTCCCCTGACCCTCCCATAGGTGGGGTCATAGAGCTAGTCCCTCCCTTTCTTTTAGTATAAGAGGGGGAACCTGTGCATTGCAAACTAGATACCCCTGGATGACGCTCTGAAGAAGAATCCTGGAGCTTCGACGTTCCACTACCTCTGGAAGACTGAAGAATCTCCCTTGGAGTCAAGGAGTGACTCCCCTGCTTGGCAGGCACCAAAAACTACAACGACGGTCGCAAACTACGCCGCTCCCGCCGGAGCCCGAGGTCCCTGCAGCCCAAGATGAGGATTTCCTGACTTCTCAAAGGCCATCGTGAGTCCCCAGCGAAGCTGAGGCCAGTGGACCCCACGAGTGACGAGGAACCGCACTCCCTGGGTACCATGCACTATTGTCGAGTGCAACCCCTTCACGATGTTCTACGAACCTGTGCTTTGGACCACGTGTGGTCCCAGTCTCTAGCAGGAATCCCTCCGAAGATCAGAGGCCTACCCCGTCCCGAGTGACCGTGGGCCCCTGTTGAAGGAATCCTCCCGAGGCGTCTTCGCGATCACTTGCCAGCCGGCTTGTGGGTCCCCTGAAGACTTTTCTAAAGAACCAAAGGGCTCCCCTGGTTGCTCCAGGCCTGCCCTGACTTACCCTCGCTGGGTGAGTTCCCCAGATCTTGCTGGTCTGCACCATTGACTTTTTACGCTTTCCATGAGACTTGCTGCTACCAAGGCTTGTTGGCTCCAATCGAGTTGCCGACACGGCAGTCAGCTGCAGACTTCATGGGACACGCCGAATCCAGCTCCTGGTTGTCGTCGACGCCTCCTGGACCTCGTGGCCGAAGAGTCAAGACACCCGTGAACGACCTGAATCTGCCGACGACGGTGGGCATTCATCTTCCTTGCCCCGGGTCACTGCCCAGTGACTTTGAACACTGTCCCCTCTGCTTTCAGGTCTTCCTTCTTCCGAATCCAGGCTTGGATTCCACCAGACACTTCTTAGGACTTCACAAGCAGCAAGTCTTCATTGGCTCCCATTGAAAACGACGCCGCGACCCGACACCAAAGGACACCTATGCACCCGGCTTCCCTGGGTGAGGTAACTCCAGCACTACAGTGCTCCTGTGGGTGTTGGCCCTAGAACTACTTACCCTGTAAGTGACTTGCTTGTAGCTACCCCCGAAGTGCCCTTAAACTCTCAATTTCCAACCGCGACTTGCCCCATTGAAGTCTACGGCGATCCGCGCCTGTGTTCACGCACTGCACGCGTCCCCCGTGGGTCCTTTACTTACCTGCCTTGGGTGGTTTCGTGAGGCCCCAACACTTCTGAAGGCCCTGGGCCTTGTCTCCCTGCAAGTCGTTGTTCTTAAGTCTCTTTTTAGGTATATGGTCTGGTACGCCCCTAGGGCTCCAGCCATATTTGTGCTTAATTTATTGTGAAACGTTGATTTGTGCATATGTTCCTGACTTCTAATCTCATAAAGAGATTAGTAGAGGGTTGTTTAGTAATAAATACATATATATTTGATATATATACCTGTGTGGTGTCTTTTCATTTGGTAATTCAAGAGATTGTGTGGTAAAACAAGCTGCTTTACATTCCTCCAAGACTTAGCCTGAAGGCTGCTCTCCACAGCTACCACTAGGATAGCTTTCTATAAAGGTTGTCTTAAACCTACCTACCATAAGAGTCGAATTGTACTGGTGCAAGGTGTCCACTTTAACTAGTGAACAGCATATACCAGGCCAACTTCTCACAAGGTAGAAATTATCGAAAGGTGGACAGTAGGAGGTAAGGATTTGCTATTCTTAACTGCATACCTACATACCTTGAAGATATATATATATATCACAAAGGAACGTGTATTTGCAGTTAAGCGTAGAAAATGTATAGAAATGCAACCAATAAACAGTAAATTTTATATAATAAATGACACCAAACTGTCAAATATCCAACAAGAGGAAGTAGAGATATGAATTTGTAAAGTTTTAAGTGGAACTACTGCCAAAAAGCACAAAGTGCCAATGATACTTCAATAATTTCAGTAGAATCGGTATAATCGGACCTTGGCACAATTTTACGCTGACTGCGATAGAGCGCGGTTTGAACACAAACCAGGTTTGTTTTTGTCAAAGATATTACCTTCAGAGTTTAGTCCTTTAAGTCCTAATCCATCACAGGATTCAACTTCAAAAGTCTCCCAGGACCTCAGGGGAGTCACTTAGAGGCTCACAGGGTGACAGGTAGGGGTCAAAAGAAGTGACTAGTCTAGGTGTAGTTGCTACTGGTCAGCTAGGTAGCTGCAGGAAAAGGCCTCTTGTAGCTTGTTGTGTCGATGTAGCTTTAACAGGAGATCAGCTTTATGCTCCTTGGAGTCCGCTTCTTTGTCCTGGGTACAAGAGAGAGAGTAGGTCCAGTACTCTTGGGCACTTCTCAGGTTGCAGACAGCAGGTTCAGTCCTCTTTTGATCTTATTCAGACCCAGGAGGGCTTTTAAATGGGTGCCTGGAGATGCCACATTTATGCCTGGCACAAAGTAGTGGTGGGGATGACCCCTGGGAATGGCATAACCAATGGGGGTAAAGGTTCCCAGGGTTAACCCTACCTATTTTGCGCATTTCAAGATGGCCAAAGTCTTTGACCACACTAAATTGAGCTCTGCAGACTGGGTTTGTTTATTGGGAATGTAATGTGATGATTCTAGTACCCTGCCACATGTAACACTACATGCTCATTAACTGCAGATCGGCCACCTAACATGCTACAGAACTGGCAGAGACCATCCTTACCCACGACATAGACATCACGTTCATCACCGAAACCTGGCTAAACGAGTTCTCTTCCCCAATTATGGACATGCTTGTGCCCCCGGGCTTCGCAATCATCCATAAAGACAGAAAAAACCAACGAGGAGGAGGTATAGCAATCATTCACAAGGACAACATCTCCGTGACAGAAACTGACGCCCTCAAATATGACTCTTTCGAATGTCTTACTGCCACCATTAAGACGAGTGACAACAAAACACTACTCTGTCATCTCCTCTACCATCCACCAGGAAACACCTCTGCATTCAGAGAACACCTCTCCACCCTGATAACTCACTGTTCACTCCGTGACTCCAACAACATAATTCTAGGCGACCTCAATCTACACTGGAATGAGGAAAACAACTCGCTAATCAAAACCTTAAACGATCTCCTAATCAACAACAACCTCACCCAACACTGCACAGAGAAAACCCACAACAGAGGCTCAATCCTGGATGCCATTATCGCTCAAGCAGATATAGTCTCTATTGACCTCACCCTGCCTGTTGACTGGTCTGATCACCATATCATTCTATTCCACATCAGCCAAACGATCCAATGCCAGCCCGATATGCAGGACCCCCTCCCGCTGGGCGAGAAATCTAAGTCAGATTCCCCTTGCAGACCTGGAGGAAAGGATAAGCTCCCTCCTCCCTATCCACACTGGTGAGTTCTCAACAACTGAACTCACCTCCCACTACAACACCACTATGACTTCCATTATGGACCAAGTAGCCCCCCTGAAACTAAAAAGAGGCAGGAACATACCATCTAGATCATGGTTCAACACAGACATAAACTCCGAAAGAAGAGAACTAAGAGTGGCAGAAAGACTCTGGCGGAACAACCCCTCCACAATCCTACGAGATAGACTCAAATCAGTACGCGGGAAATATAAAAAACACATAAAGAACGAAAAAACTTCCTTCTTTTGTAATGCCCTTGGCAATGCAAAAAACAGGCCCAAAGAACTCTTTAATCTCATTAGGCAACAAACCTCCAAGCCCCATTCGACACCAGTTTTGGCCTCCAAAGACCTGTGTGATAACTTTGCCAATTTCTTCAATGACAAAATCACCAAGATCGAACTTTCCTTGGACGTACTCCGCAGTCCCCCTGGCAGTAAATCACCCCAGGGACAGAAGATATCACACCCAAGCTCCCCCCAAACTTATGGAAATCTTTCAACCCCATCTCCAGAGATCATCAAAATGATTTCCAGCGCCAAACCCTCAGCACACGTCCTGGATCCCATTCCTGCCCAACTGGCCAAAAAGCTCAAACTCTTTCTAGCTCCATACTGGACCAAGATCATAAACAGCTCCCTGAGCACTGGAGTCATGCCTGATTGTCTCAAAACCGGCCAAGTCACACCTCTACTGATAAAACCGGGCTCTGACACAAACGATCTGAACAATTTCAGACCCGTCTCCAACCTCCCTTTCCTAGCGAAAATCCTGGAAAGATGTGTTCTCCTCCAACTTACTCAACACCTGGACAGCACCAACCTTCTAGACCCCCACCAATAGGTTTCAGAAAAGGTTGCAGCACAGAGACAGCGATCCTAAATGTAATTGATGATATGCACAAATCTCTTGATATGGGCCAATGCTGCCTACTCATACTCCTGGACCTATCGGCAGCCTTCGACACAGTTGACCACAAACTACTCATTAAGGCACTTCAAGAAAGGGTTAGAGCGGAAGAGGTGGTATTACAATGGTTCACCTCTTTTCTGCAGAACCGCACCCAAAGAATAAAAATCAAAAACTTCACGTCAGACTTACTCCCGTTAGCAGGGGCGTCCCCCAAGGATCAGTACTCTCGCTGCAACTCTTCAACATCTATATGGAACCCCTTACCACCATACTAAAAAAAAAAAACATTCCCTTCCACCTCTATGCAGACGATACCCAGATCTATCTGGAAACCTCCTCCATGGAAGACATTCAGAGACTGAACGACACGCTAAGTGAGGTCCAACACTGGTTAACACGCAACCACCTGAAACTTAACCAAGACAAGACGGAATTCCTCCTCATCTCCAACAAGGAGAAGAACCCCCAAATCACAGAATAGCTAAAAGCTATTGATGCTCTCAACTACAACCCCACCTTAGCCGATTTTGTAAAATCGCTGGGAATCACTCTGGACCCTAAATTAGACATGAGCAAACACATCAAGAACACCGCAAAGAGCGCCTTCCTCAACCTTAAACTACTCAATAAAATAAAACCCTTCATCCCTCCGAATGACCTCAAACAAGCCAATCAATCCCTGGTGCTGTCCAGACTGGACTACGGGAATGCAACCCTCAAAGGATCAGCAAAATCTCACCTTGCTCCGCTCAGAACAACTCTGAACGCAGCAGCCAGAATGGTCAGCGGAGTAAAGAAATATGAACACATCTCGCCAGCACTCAGAGAGCTCAAATGGCTCCCAATCGAAATGCGTGCCAACTTCAGAACTGCCTGCCTCACGCACAAAGCGCTGCACACAGGGAAACCTGCATACCTGGCCTCCAAACTCCAGAAGGCCGTTCAGTCAAGAAGCCTAAGGAGTACCAACACTCTACTCCTTATCCCTCTGAAAACTCGCAAACAAAAAACAGCATCTCGCTGCTTCGCAGGAAATGCACCCAAAATCTGGAACTCTATACCAGTCCATATCAGGACCAACCCCTCCTACTTAATTTTCAAAAGGCAGCTCAAAGACCTCCTCCTCAATCGATCTCTCCCGAATGGATAGTTACAGCCCAATCGCCGGAGCCTGCCCACAACTGCACACAGACACTTTGACATTAAGACCTCTACCCCACTCGCCTCTTGACTACCTCCTCTATCCCACCTCCCTGATCCAATCTCGTCACGAGTCATTGTGCTTTTGCAACAACACTACGTGAAGCGACACGAGACACTGTACAGACTACTGTGATAACATATCTTACGAATGACATTGTGCTCTCTCTCAAGACTATGCGATGCAACATGAGTCACTGTACATATTACTGTGTTAATGTATCATACGATTGAAAAGGATGTAAAGCGCTCCGATACCTTCGGGTCTGGCTAGCGCTATATAAAACTCTTAAATAAATAAAATAAACACTAAAATCCAGTTGAGGGAGTCCCTGCACCTGCAAGAGCCTCAGAGACAGAAGTCTGGAAGAACAAAGCTGAGTCTTCAGCAACCAGACGGTGGATGCACACAAATTGTTTTGAAATCCTCTTTTTCTCCTTTGCAGTGCACCCCACATATTATACATAAACCCAGCAGACCTGTCAAACAGGCTTTGACAATGTAATGTCTCAAAGAGGCCCACAGTGATTGGGGCCTGCATGGCTGCAGGAGGGAGAGGGGGATGGAAGAAGGGCCCTGCTCTAGTGTCAGTTTATATTTGCCTGATACAGGGGAGGCCCCTTTGAAGTGAGCCTCAAGTGTCTTATGAAAAACCCCAGCAGATCAGTCAAGTAGATTGTGATATTTAAGAAATATTTGACACTTTAGTATGAAAAAGGATCCTCACAGCCTTACCCTGCAAATGCTGTCAGGGTCAGATTGGTCATCTCTGCTCATTCAAGTCAGCCTATGGTTCGCTCCTGGCAGCAAGTTCACACCTCATTAACGCCTATTCAAATGCTAGTTACTGGCTGGTAGAAGTGGGACAGCAAATTACAGATTTAGCTTCTAGGGACTTCAGGCAGGGCATAGGTAACTTTCTAAAAGTCATCTTTCCAAAATAATTATCACAGATCCAACTTCACCAGTAAATTGTGCTTGTAATAAATATAAAAAAAATCCACAAATTGTATCTTTAGCTGTTTCCTAGCCAGAGATAACATTTATTAAACTTTATATTGTATCCGGATTCTTTCTTATGGAGCAGCCAAACCTGCTACAGTGAAAATAGCTTGCAGGGCTTTTTCACTGTAAGGACATGGTTAACATTAAACCTTTAGATGTCCTACTTTTAAATACCGTGCACCTGGCCTTATAGGCAATAAGGCCTTCTTAGGGCTGGCGTATTAATGTTTAAAAGGAAGGTTTAGGCCTGTCATAAAGGGTTATTCTGACAGGTCAAATTTGCAGTTTAAATCTACTGCACAGCTAAGCAACAGTGGTCTGGAGACATGGTTTACAGTACCATTTCACTGTGAATTGCACAAGTGCTGCATTTCCCTGGTAGCATGTAATTTACAGATCCTGGGTTCACTAGGTACCAAATACTAGGGACCTATAGGCAAATTAACAGTTTTACCATATTGAAAGGAGGAGTACAAACACCTTAGTGGTGGTTATCAGGAGTAAAGAGCTCAGAGTTCTTTAACCAGCAAAAATAGGGTTCAGCAAAAAGGCAAAAACATTTGGGGTGAGCCTACAGAAAAGGCACATTTCCAACAATACTTCATCTTCTCACCTCAATTTTTTTTCTTTAAAAACGTGATATAACACTGATCACACGAATGAGTAAGAAGGCAAAATTGTTAGCCCCAAACCTAAGGATTCCAGTTCCTTTGTAAACTTGTTTTTATGTCCTTGAAGACTCTGTTGTGGAGGTGATTATACACCTTCTCAATAACCTGTCACACCCAGCTACAGAAGGCACACACCCTATTTAGCATTGAGTGCATGCATTTAGGCGCCAGTCAATATTGCACAAACTAATCCCAAATAGCGTTGGGAAATCATTTGCTGGTAATACTGCTTTATAAATTAAATGAAAACAATAAATCGATATAGAAGCTTTGCAACCACTGAAGCCTGGATTCATTGGAATTCATCTTTGGAACACTGTCACGTACAGCATTTGACCTTATGCACAATGGCATTAAATCACTGTTCACAAGTGGAATGTCAAGTATGTCAGGATTCCCATGTTAGGATATGTTGCACCTGCCCCAGTGTGAGTGTTTGAAAAACAGACAGGACGTTCAGGTTTAGTAACAAGAAAAGGCATGGCGTTTTTAATTTAAATAGAGATTATATTTTGACTATTTTTCATGTATTTATCGATGTTTTGGTTTAGCAAACCTATTATGGCCGAATTAACTAGTAAGGAATTATAACTAACATCTCGTCGAACTTAATGTTAAATGGCCAGTGTAATGATTTGGAGTTTTACATTTTTAAAAATGGCATTGTTTTAGGTAATGCATTTGACCTATTGGACGAAATAAGTTATTTAGAGGTCTGTGGTTACCTTACGGCTCGCGAGTCAGCCAGCTCAGTGGAGGATCTGATATCCACTCCCTTGACCGAGGTTTGCCTGCACTGTTTTGAGATCTCTGCTTTCTGTGATGCCACAGGGTTTCTATATAGGAACCTTGTAGGAGCGGGATGGGGTCCACCGCTGCCCATGAAAATGGCTTCTTTGACAGTGGTCACAATCAAGCTGCCAGCTGGATTATTTTGTCCATCTTTCTAAACATGTTTTTAATTTGACCTTAAATAAGAATGTGCGGTCTGGTGGCAGATGCCAGTCTCCCTAATTCGACTATGTGATATTGGAATCCAAAGACAGAATTGGGTGAATTGTTTTATTTCAAATTTGTCGCAGATATAATATCTACTCTGCCAGACAGGGGGAAATTGATGCAGTAGTTATTCACTCTAGGCTGGGAAGCATTCCAATTGGCTCATGCCAAGATTCAAATGTTTTTTCTCCTTCACAAAACACAAATGGTGGGAAGAGAACTTCATGTCCTTGCCTGGAACTGGCAACTAGATGCAAGATTCCAGTTATTGCCTCTGGGAGTGAGATCAATACACTTTTCAGACTTTTAATTTCCATCGCCTCAGGGGCTCAGTAGACAGATCTTAGTCAACTACTTTATTCTCTAGTGTGCTAGCTTGTGAGCAAGGGTAGGTAAGACTTAGCTTTCCACATCTATGACAATCCTAGAATGCCCTTCTCAGACCTTTATTGCTTGAAACCAAATCTCACTAGATATGGTTGATTTACACTGCTGAGATAGTGGAAAGCACAGGAATTAGTTAGGAGTTTGCTTGGGGTGTTCCCACTCATGTCTATGAGACTAATACACGTTATAAGCCAACTTTTCAAGTCCTTTTTGGAAAATTAAGAAGATGGAAGAACCCCTCTTACTGAAGATGATTCCCAAATCAGCCTACTCAGGAATACGCAGAGACTTTCTCTGTCTCTAGCTAGAATTGTTGCTTTTTTCCATGGACTGGTTGTATCATCTCCCTATGAGCCATTGTGCTGAAGCGGACAAGTTCCAGACAGAGACAATTTGTTTAAGTTAGAGGTAATAAGGATTACTGCCTCAGACAAACAACTGTATGTAAAATCTGTAGTGATTGAAACGTGTTTAAGAGAATGACTGTTTCCCTTGAGCAATTGAGGCTCTGGATATGGGTTGAGTTGGGAAATTTCCAATAGCAGAAATCATGGTTACTGTCTTAGAATTTATTTTTTCAAACAGACTCTAGTGGATAAAAAATGTTGGGTAATATTATTGTTTGTGGAAGTCTTGTACATTTTAGGGTCTGAAAATGAGTTGTGTTGAAACGGTTCCTAGCCAGTGTTTGGTAAATGTTGGTTCTTTAGGTAAAAATACATTTGGGCTTAAGTTTCAGTCACCCAAGCAGGAACAAGATGCAGAAGGATTCTAAAGCTGTCTCATCCTCTTCGCACCTGCTCATAAGTGCTCCCATTTATCATGCGTGATTGGGTAAGTGTTCCGAAAGGTGAGAGCCAGAGATTAGGGAAGTCTGAAACAAATACTGTAACTTCAAACATTGCATCATAGTTTCTTCCAGTTGGTCTTTTAGAGAAGATGTAACATGCTTAAGAGAGAAGGTGCTGAATGGGATGTCTAGCCAAGGTGGGAAACGTCCTTTAGAATGAAGCCGGAATCCCACTGTGCCTTCACAGCTCGGCAATCGAACAAATGCTTCTTTAGTACGCATTCGTTCAGCACACAAGTTGTTAGAACGACTTGCTTTAGGGGGGGGCGCATTGGTGGAATGGTGTTGGATTTAAAGTCCAACACCTTCCCTACTGTTGCGCAAACTGGATTTGGAATAGTAAATTAACCTATTCCAAAATCCAGCGCCCCCCTAAGGCAAGTCATTAAAACGACTTGGGTGCTGAACGAATGCATACTAAAGACGCGTTCATTCTAATGATGGCACTGTGAAGGCACAGCGTGATTCCGGCTTACGGAATACCATAATACATTCAGCCAAGGCTTGGAGATCAAACTTCCTTGTTGCTCCTGTGCATTATCTGCTATACGCTTCAAACTTACTGACTTCACAGCTTTAAGGAGCTTGCAGAAATGTGTTCCTACTATGGCCACATCTCAGGCTAGAATACATTTAACATATTTCTAACTAAAATGCAGAAGACCCAGGTGATGACATACAAATCCCGCTTGTTTCTGGTTCCTGGTGATGTCAGCAGACAAACTGGACTCTATGTCATATTATCTTTGTCAACCATCTCTGGGGCATTATTTGTCCATGGGATCTTTAAAGTCATTACAAAGCCCAGGACAAAATTCTGGCCTGCAGAAGGCGATAGAACCCCTGGAAAACTGCAATGGTGGTCAGCTAGCTAACACCTTTATGCACAGTTGAAGATTTCTGATTGGTGTAGGTTTCAATTTTCTATGAAACCTATTACAAATGTTCTCATCTTGAGAAAAATGAGGGCAAAATAGCCATTCCACAAGGGGATTGCAGCACTAGGAATGCCAGCCATTCAAATGATGCATGAGATATCCTTCTGTATGATAGATGTACAAACTCTGATGTTATAATTTAGTACCATTCAGACGTTTGTCACACCTATTGAGTTTGGATATACCCCTATAAAGAAACTGGCAGAGCTTTGTAAGCTTTGACAGCTAAATACGTTTTGACTATGACTCTGGAGAAGTAGGTTATGGAGTTTTGGGTAATTTTATTTCTAGGTATGGATAAACAACTAAACTGTCGCCAGACATTATGTGATGAACAAAAAAGAGCTTTCAGAAGTACCACTGAGAGAGGGACTTTGACTTCACCAGATGTTGTTTCTCCTTGAGCACGGCTTCTCATTAGGCAGCAGTTGTGAGTGTCCTCTGTGAGGTGGCTTGTATTGTGTTTAAGAGGGCTTGTATTGTGTTTCTGTTGGCTGCTGGAGGGTTTCTCCTCACATAAGATGTCTCCCACGTTCCAGCGCAATGGTATGGCAGCATGCAAAATGGTAACTCTCCATTATGCTGCACTAGTATTTGTTGCACTACTGTTAATTTCCCCTAACTAGACGAAGCAGTGCGGAGAGTGCATGCCCATCTGTGCATGCAGTTGAAAGTGGGCACCTGTCTTCTGCTTACTCAAAAATCTTTGACAATGTCAGTAATTTCAAATCACCTGAAAACCAATCACATAGCTGGACATGTTATTTAGGAGTGGGAATGACTTGTTATGTGTGTAGTGAACTAAGATTGGTGCATTGGCAGAACCTTGGCCAAGCTTACCACGCTGCACAGAATTGTGATGTGTTGATCGGTTGTGGAGTTCTGCACATGCCTTTGTGGCACGTAAACACTGATCTGATTGTGCTCGGACTGGACTTCGCTTGTGGAGGATCGAAGGTGAGTCAGGCGTGGACCAGGTACTAAACTGGAGCTGGTCCATGAGAGCCAGTCTGGGCTCAGGCATCCCCTGCTGACTCAGACATTCTAGATGTGTGGAGGGATGGGCAGTGCAGCAGTGGCTGCAGTTTGGAGCATATCTGACTTCGGGTGGTGAGAGTGAATAATGGTCAGATCCGTCACAGGATCTATGTGGTAGCCAGGCTGGCCATGCAGAGCCTCCCAACTGCTGCATGCAGTGCTGCTCATGGTTCTTTTGGTCTGGCAGGTCACTGAAAAGCAAACTAGGTGCAACTGTGATCCTAGCAGGCTATGGGGTAGCAGCTCTCTAAGGCATATGTAGTTGTGGTGTTTGACATGGAACACCTCACTCAACTGCCCTACTTATCAGGTATTATGGTTTCAGTATGCTAAAGGGACGGGCACTGCACCACAATTGTGAGCTTGTAATGGCTTGAATGTGCCTCATGTAGCGATGGCTCTTCAAGTGTCTGATAGGCTTCCCCTCTCAGGACAGACTCCAAGTCACCAAAGCAATAAATCACCTCCCCTCTCCCATATATCACCCACAGGCTGCTTCCAATCAGCGGGTGTGTGGGTGTGAAATTAGAGTGAGTTGTGTATTTTTGCAAGGTGAACGATGTGTGAGTAGAGGGCGAGTGAAGCGTAAATGCAGGATGAGCGATGCCTAATTACAAGGTGAGCGGTGCTTGAGTTCAAAGTGAGTGGTGCCCCTTTGCAAGGTGACTGGTGACTAGGTGCAGGGTGAATGTGTCCAATTGCAGGGTGAGCAGTGCATAAATGAGCAGAGTGAGCAGTGCATGATTGTGCAGGGTCAGTGATGTGTGAGTGCCAGGTGAATGTAGGGTGTGAGGTGTGTTAGCAGTGTGTGAGTGCAGGGTGAGCATTGTGTGAGTGCTGGGCGAGTGATGTGTGAGTGCAGAGTGAACAGTGAATAAGAACAGGGTGAGTAGTGGGTGACAGCAGGGGAGTAGTTGATGACAACAGCAGGGTGAGCAATGTTTGAGTTCAATTTGAGTGGTGTGTGAGTGCAAGGTGAGTGGTGTGTGAGTGCAGGGTTAGTTGTGCATGTGTTTGTGTGCAGGATGAGCAGTTTGTATGTGCAGGATGAGTGGTGTGTCTCTATGTAGGAAGAGCAGTGGGTGTGTGTGGATTGAGGTGTGTACATGCAAAGTGAGATGTGTGAGTGCAGGGTGAGTGCTGTCTGAATGCAGAATGAGTGGTGTGTGAGTGAAAGGTGAGCAATGTGTCAGTGAAGGGTGAGTGATGGGTAAGAGCAGGATGAGTGGTGTTTTATTTGGAAGGCGAGCAGTGTGCAAGTGCAAGATGAGTGGTGTGTGAGTGGAAGGTGAGTGGTGTGTGGGCAGTGTGAATGCAGGGTGTGGATCTGGTGTGTGGGATGTGTTAGAAGTGTATGATTGGTTTGTGAGTGTAGGGTAAGCATTTTGTTGCAGGATGAGTGGTTTGTGAGTGTGGGTGAGCAGTGTGAGAGTGCAGTGTGAGCAGTATCTGGGAGTAGGGAAGGTGGTGCCTAAGCGCTAGGTGAGCAGTGTTTGAGTGCAGAGTGAGCGATGTTTGAGTACAGCATGAGCAGTCTATGAGTGTGCAGGGTAAGCACTGTGTGTGCAGGGTGAGCGGTGCTTGTGCAGGGTGTGTGCAGACTGAGCATTGTGTGGGTGCAGAGGGTGGTGTGTGTAGGTGCCGAGTGAGAGGTGAAAGTGCAGTGTGAGAGGTGTGTGAGTGGTATGTGAGTGCAAGGTGAGTGGTGTGTGAATTCAGGGTGAGCGATAGGTTAGTGGTGGGTAAACAGTAGGTCATTTCAGGGTGAGTGATGGGTGAGTGCATGGTGAGTAGTGAGTGAGTGCAAAGTGAATAGTAAATGAGTGCTGGGTGAATTGTGAGTGACTGCTGGGTGAGGGGTGTATGAGTGGAGTGTGAGTGCATGGTTAGTGGTGTGTGAGTGCAGCTTGAGTAGGGGGTGTATGCAGTATGAGCGGTGGTTAGTGCAGGTGAGTGGTAGATGAGTGCAAAGTTGAGAGACTATGAGTCCAGCGTGAGGGCAAGGTCAGCAGTGTGTGAGTGCAGATGAGTGGTGTCAGAGTGTGCAGGGTGAGCGGTGTGTGATTGTGCATGGTGAGTGGTGTCAGTGCGGGGTGAGCAGTGTCTGAGTGCAGCTGATTGGTGTGTGAGTGCAGGGTGATTATTCAGGATGAGGGGCATCTGAGGGCAGGGTGAGAGGTGTCTGCGTGCAGGGGGATATTGTGTTTCTGCAGGTGAGTGCAGGGTGAGCAGTGTCTGAGTTCAGTATGAGTGGTGTGTGAGTACAGCGTGAGCAGTAGGTGAGTGCAGGATTGAGCAGTGCTTGTCTATAGGATGGGTGGTGTATGGGTGTGCATGGTGAGAAGTGTGGAGTGCTAGTGAGTGGTCAGCATGAAATGTGTTTTGGTGTGGAGTGTGAATGCAGGGTGAGAAGTTTGTGAGGTGCGTGAGTGTAGGATGAGTAGTGAAGGTGAGAGGTGGGTGAGCAGCACATTAGTGGTAGGTGAATGCAGGATGAGTGTGGTATTAGTGCAGTGTGCAGTGTTCTGGGTAAAGTGAGTGGTGTTTGGGTGCAGGGTGAGCAGTGAGTGAGTGCACGGTGAAAGGTGAGTGAGTGCAGCGTGTTTTGTGGCTGAATGCAGTGATCAATGGGTGACTCCAGAGTGGGTTGTGTAAGAGTGAAGGGTATGTGATGTGTTATAACAGTATAAGTGCAGGGTGAGTGATGAGTGAGAGGTTTATGAGTTCAGGGTGCGCATTTTGTGAGTGCAAAGGGAGAGGTGTGTGAATGCAGGGTGACTGGTAGAGCTGCATGATTGCAATGAGTGTGGTGTATCTATATGAGTGCAAGGTGGGATGTGTGTGCCCACGTGCATCCTTTTGTGATTTCCTGATGCATCACATTAAAGCGCCAGACCGTTTGGCATTTTCAAAGCTTGTTTCATTTGTAACATGGTTTATAAATAAGCACATGTAAGTACATAATAATATAACCACAAATATGACGTCTGGTATTTTGGCACCTTTAAATATAATTATTTGAGGGTTCAGAATAATATCTTGACTAAGAACCAAAGATAGCCTCTCAGTTACTCCTTTCAACCAAGCTAGGGCGGTGTTGTGTGTCTCTTAACATAAGGGCCTCCAGTAATCAATCCAATTAATCTTTAACATCTGATCAATTGAGCACACATTATGCTGCACTGCAGAGTATGTAACATTCTAAATGAATGTAGCATTGTAAATTAGGCGAGTTCCCGGATTTTTTAAAGATCTCTGTTGCGTCTTCAAATATAGCCATTTCAAGTTTTTTTCACGTCCTTGTTTGCTGTGCTTAAGCTCTCTCTGTAAGCTGTCTTCCGCAACCATTTTATAGAATCTTCAGGCAGAATGCCAGGAGGGTCAGTCAATGTTAGAAGAACTTTCATTTTAGAAGATGCTGGAACATCAGAGTCAGTCATGCGAATTGATGGGAGGAGTAGATCGATCAACCTCACCTGCACAGGAGGGGATTTTTTGTCATGTTCTTTAACAGCGACCATCATGCGATTTTGGGTTAGGTTAATGTTCTGGGATTGTGGAACTCCTCTCAGCATTTTAGCTGCCACTTTTTTTCATAAGCGACAGCCATCAATTAAAAAAAAAGCAGGGACGATTGTATGTATTTTTAGTTGTGTACATGCAATGTTATTAAATCCTGAGTTAAAAAAATCAGGTCCCAAGCTAAGAGAAATGGTCTAGAATTCATTATCAGTTTTAGATTTAGAAAAGTCGGCCTTCATGTAGCAGAAATATATAAACTTACAGAAAGTCTTGGCTTGCTGCATTATTATGGAAGCAGTATAAATGTATTAGATAAATAGATTGCTTAACGTTTTCATCCAGTGCGCATCTTTATGTCTAATGTCCATTAATTAGCCATTCCAACCACAAAATTGTGATAATCAGACGCACTACTTGAGACTGGCAACAGAAAGGATATATGGTTGGTTACCAATGCCATTAACATTTCACAAACCTTTTCCTTAAAGATCGAAACAAAATATCCCGAAAATTGTTACAGGTACCAGCAATAACATAAAAAATGATATACTCAAAAATCTAAAAAAAAACGTGATGGACAACACATGGCTTATGTTGAACCCTTCACCAAAACAAACAAGCAGAAAAAACATGTAGCTTTCAACTGATATCAATCAAGTAATCGTTAAAGAAAATCAAATCTCGTTTTGCTTATTTCATTTAAAATAAAAAAAAAAAGTGTTAAGTTTAATTCTGACTGTTACAGTATTTTATAACTATGATGATGAATCCCAGCTATTTGTTAATGTCAGCCGAAACAGCCTTATTTCTACATTAAACTTTTCCCATCGCGCAAGTGAACACTGAACTATTCAAAATGATAGTTGAATGTGCTCTACCATCGACTTGGTCACTTTAAATCTTGCTCTTAATTTCGACATCCCTGTTATAGTCTAGATCAGGTGTTTCTGAAATATGAGCTACTTCTGATAATTAAAATCATCGCGAATTACCAATATTATTAGCGTTGTAATAGTGACCACAACAGACAAGATTACATTAGTAACCATCATATCCAAGATTACCAGCAGTGATCACCTCAGTGCATCTGTAGGCTTGCCAGCAGTAATGTAAAAACAAGCATTGGCATAGCCAATAGGTCTCGCTTTTAGGACCTTATAAGTATTTAGTTATGCAGCACAATATCCTTGGTGCAACAACATTAACCGTTGCATGGCTAAACACTTATAAGGTCACAAAGGCGAGACCTATTGGCTATGCCAATGCTTGTTTTAAATGTTACATTTGTTACTGAAATTCTCACCTAACAATAACGTTACTTAAACCTTTGGTTTTTCAGTGAATTTCTTGTGTTTTTTAAAAAAAAAATAAAGTAATATTTTGTTACTATATGCAAAGTCACCCTTCCACAACCGCAGACAGTCAACCTCACACCACACGCAGCTGAAGGCTGTGTGCAGCGTGGAGTGGGCCACATGGCCAGGCTTTTTTCCTTCTTTTTATTTTTGTGGCATATGTTTTCATTAAAAAATAAATAAACTAAAACAGTGCAACAGCTTGTCAAGACCACATGGATTGACTTTGCTAAAGTTTATTTTATTTTTTGTGATGGATCATTGTTTACTGATTTATTTTGCCAGCATACACACGGCAACTTTAAGCATTGGCATTTTTAATTCATGTCACTTCTGCGCTTTTAAAACAAATAAATAACAACCATCGCAGGTTTTCCCAGTCCCAAATCTTTTAGTTTTGCCAGTGCTGTTTTTTTTCTTTAATTTTGGACTTAGTGGAAAATAGTTCATCCATGCTAATGATAAAGCGTCACGTAAAAGAGATTAAATGACGCATTACATTAACCCCTTCGATGCTCATGACAAGCTCAGCTCGTCATGCTGCGCGGTCGGCCTGTGCGCATGACGAGCTGAGCTCGTCACGACCATACCCGCGATCGGAATGTCCAGCACCTGGGCGGAATTCCGATCATGGCGAAGCGGTTAATTGTGTCAGTTATCTAAGCGAAACATCGAACACATCTCTACATATCAGGGAGAATGTGATTTGTGAATAAGTCAAATTTGGCACGCAGGAAAATGGAGAGACCACAATGACACACTGGACATCCACAAAGCGTCTCGATAGGATCCCTTTTGTTTGTAATTTTTAGCCATTCGACTATTTCAGCATGATTGAAAATGTAGAATTTGGCCCTTTTGTTGCAATGCAAAATCCGAGAAGATATATAGTACCAGAATGATAAGTGACATAAGTATTGTGACCTTTTTATTGTTTACAAAAAATCCTAACATTGGAGATAACAGAAAATCTACACCCAATGGGACGATTCTTTTTTTGTAAACTTGGTTCAGGACCCGGTATATCGAGGCCAGATGACAGTTATACATATGATATTCTGACACACAGCTGATTAGACTCTATCAACCACCCCAGTTTAGAACCTCTATTTTTGCCTGTTTGTGTAAATAATCATTTCCCCATCATTACAGAGCAGCCTATTCATTAAAAAAAAGTAGCAACATTTCACATTTTTGAAAAGATAGTCTTGTTATAGTAATCTCAAAGGTAACCATGCCCTGTGGATACTATAGTTAGCATTTGAGGTAAAAAGGAGAGACGAATATATACCAATTTAGCGGTTGATTTGTACAAAGGGAAACCAGAAATCCTGGCTTAATCGCGACTTCAGGACATCAACAGCCCCCAGTCTACAGCTGAGCAGCTAAGGGCAGGGCAAGGAGTGTAAACTACAGAAAGTAAATAGGGCTCACAAAGTCATTTAAAGTTTTCCCTGATCAGTTCAGGGCCCCTGAGTCCGTGGGTAACAACACATTGGGATGGGTAGCAACAGAAAAATCGGATTTACTGGGATAGCGCCCTGGGCAGAAAGAAAGCGTGGTGTTTGTTATGGGAGCAGGGGGCATTGTGGTGTGACGGCAGAAGGTGTGAGGAAAATGGGAGGAGGGCAAGGGGTTGATGGGTGCTAACAATTACGATGAAGTACATTAACAGCTGATTAAAAAGTTTTTAACGGGGCTCAATTGAGACCGAGAGGAATAATAAGCTGGTGTTTGCATGACAAAGTCAGGCAGCTGCCTTCTGCGCCCCTCGGATTAACGCCGCCCCAGGCCTGGGCCCAGCTCGCCCATGCCCAAGGCCGTCTCTGGGTAGCAAAGTGTAAGCCACGAGAAGTAGCTGCCACCCCCGACGACCCTTCATTGTTGCTCATGCTAAAAGCACCACAGTGCTTGTGTTGCGCATGTACCTGTGTTGTCTGTGAATGTTACTGGAGCAAGCTTGTGGTCATTCTTTTGACAGCAGGTCAGGAAGAAACATATCTGCACAACTTTGATCAGTCGCCTTTTTCTCAGAACGAGTCTGTGGAATACATTTAATTGAGGGCTGTTAATTAATGCCCAATCACCTTCAGTTAGAAAATCGAGAACAGCCAAGGGGTAGAAGTCAATGTGAGGGTATCCTGGTGCCTGCGAAGAACTGCACGTGCTTCAGAGGATGTGCGCGAGTCAGCAGGAAAGAAGCGATGTAAACCCACTGCACCACAGAACACTTTGTGGTCCTCTGACAAGCTGCTGGGAATGGGGCAGAGTTTCCTACAGCCAGGGAGCAGAGGTATGTGAAGGGTCTGCAGCAGCACATCTGGTGCGAGCCACAGGGGGTCTGGGTTGTCAGGGGAGAAGCATTGGACAAGGAGAACTGTCACTTTGAGGCTTGGAGTCAGATGCTCTAATGCGGAGGAGCATCATGGGAAGACATGAAAAAGACAGTCTTGACCGAGGGTAAAGCTGTAAATTGCCGAAAACGTCATTACCTTCCCTCGCGTCTTTTGACATAATGTACTTAGCAATATTCTTGGGCTCCACCGCCGCCGGCTAAAATGGGGGCTGTGCAAGAGTGATGCTGTATAGAGACAGAGATACATCCAAGAAGGGAATAAACACAGGCACACAAAGGGCAGAGAAGGGCAAACGGGGAGAGATAAGGCAGATAAACGTCAATTGAGAGGAGAGAAGGAAGAAGAGAGAGAAAGGAACAATCAAGAACACAATGTGACACATAGAACGGTAAAGAAGGAGAGAATCAGAAAGCAGCAGCAGCAAGAGTTCGAAATACGCACAGAGATAAGAAGATAGTGAAACATAAACAGAGACAGACTCACAGGCATTGTAAGGCAGATAACGGGCTGCCAATTATACTGATAAAAACATCCAGACACTGATACATGCTGAAGGGTGTAGACACAAGGGCTGAAGAGCAAGATATGCAGCAGACAAACAGCAGACACATGAAACAAGCGCGCGCTCGCGCTGCAAGTTAAAAAAAAAAAAAAAAAAAAGAAGCACGTCTGGTGAGTGGTGTGCGCGCACCATGACGAGAGAGGAAAGCCATATGCGCCTCCGCTCGTCATTGTGCGTGTAACCGCACGCTCTATGCCAGCCAAAATGCTGTGATCGGGCTTTTTAAAGCCCACTCACTAAATGTCTCGCCAGAGCGGGCAGCGCATGCGCTGGCTCAGGCAAGACCTAAAAAAGGCTTTGTCAATTTGGAATGCCCATACGTAGGTAATACATGCCAGCTAGAGCTGCAGTGCCCCTGGTCATTTTTCTCCAAACATCAGCGTATGAGTTCTGGGACTACCCATATATTCTTCTTGGAATACACAATTCTGTCATACATATTTAATTTAACCAAGAAAACCTTTCAATTTAGAAGTCAGGGATGCATACAAGAGAGCTACTGCAGGTAGCTGGAGAGCTGCCAATAGCTTACCAGCTACTTGTTTGAGAAGCCAGGTCTAGATGAATTGTGAATTAACTATGGAATACTAAGTATGGTTAGTTTTCACAATTTAAAGATGTTTCCTTGCTTCTTTCCATACTAGACCTTCTCACATAAATTCAAAATGGTGCTTGTGTTGGTTACATTTTACATTTATTATTAACTAGTCAACACCTAGTTCCTTGGATGTACCTTGGCCAGTATGTGCTGTGCGTTCCATCTACTGGTGCTTGTATGGGGTTGGGGCTTTGGTGCAGATATTATATATCTCCAGACCCTATACTGGCTGCAATTCATAATGAGAAAGAGAATTATCTTCAAGCCCTTTTCACGAATGGCCTTCTGATATATGCTGTAATTCCTGTTAACAGATATATAGCCATTAGGAATTTGAAGGCTAAGACAGCATTCCCACAGTTTCCCCCCAACAAATTTCTGCAGGTCAGAACTGCCTAAATTTATCAGGTGAAAAATGTCCAATAATTACCAGGATAGGCAAATTTTGGTGCATTAATCAGCAAAATCTGCATTTTATTCCTATTACTGGGTACAAGCTCGTAACTGGGAGTTTTTTTATCTGACCAATAAAATCCTATCCAGTGGAGTCAGATCCTATAAATATCAGCCCATTCACGGGGCCAAATGTAATTGTGGTCCTAAGTCTTTCCTCATAGTGCACCATTCAAACTGCAGAACTCTTCCACCCTTCCTTAGTTCCAAATTTTCATATTGTCTGCCTCCTCTAGTTTTGTCCTGCAGCACAGTCTTTCTTATGTTCATTTCCAGGCTAAAAGATGACGGCCTTTTCTTGTGGAACAAGGTGCCATGCCTATCCGTGCAGTCAGTGAACACCTCTTCCTTTAAAAAATAGTGAAAACGTATGTTAACCCCGCATAGAAAAGCTACTGTGTTGATTCGCTCTGCCTGGGCTGAGAGTTGTTTGGATGCTGTATCTGATTCTGGTATTGAGTGCCATGGAGCCTTCCCCTCTCCCCCTGCAGGTCGATATTCTATAGGCATATACACAGGACATTAAATGGGGTGGGGCTTCTGGGTCTCTATATTGCTGTACTTTAAAGTGAAACTGATTGATTTCTCAACAATATCTCAACAATGACTGCTTGGAAAAGTCACTGATTGAAGTCGGTAGGGACATGTCCAAAATAGGTTCTCACCCGGCTCAAGTTCTGCTATACACGGATGACGCAGTTCATATCACGCATACTGCACTGTGGCTAGAGGTTTTGCTTAATCAATTTGTAGTATTTATGGAAGTCTTGACCTTTAGCATAAACTTTTCCAAGTCTCATGTAATGGTTAAAGGTCCGCGGTCCACCAAGACTAAGACTTACTGTATTAACAGCAATACTCTTAGTCGTGTTCCTGCTTTCTTTTACTTGGGTGTTTTATTTGATTCTTATTTGTCTTGGTCTCCTTTGATATCTGCTAGAGGGTATATGTTTATTAGAAGCATTATTTCTGTGCCCAACTTTTCCTCTAGGTTGGGCCACAAGCATGTCAAATCCTTCACTGACATTTATAGGGCGAAGTGTGTTTCTGTAGCTGCTTATGGTAGTAAGCTTTGGGGGTATACCAATGCGTCTTCCTTGCAAGTTCTTGAGAACAAGTTCTAAAAGAAGTTCCTCTCCCTCCCACAGAGTGCATCCTCTTTTATTATTCATGAGGAATTGGGAATTGACTTTTTAGAAGACATGTTGATGTTGCGGACCTTTCTCTTATGGGTCTCAGTGTGGGTTCGCCCAGCTGTTGTTAAAAGACTAGTTGGCATTGGACCGATCTGGGAGTATTAATTGGATCAGTCATCTAAAGGATTGTTTTATCAAGCTGGGTCGTACTGAATTTTTTATCAACTAGAGTCTCGCATTATTTATTTGTTTATTTATCTACTTATTTATTTATTTATTTATTTATTTATTTGGGAGTTTTATATAGTGCAAACATGACCTGTCAGGGTATCAGAACACTATACAAAGAGCAGACAAGTTATAAAAATGCAATAACACATCAGCAAACAGAAAAAACATACAATATTTAGGAGGATTACTCTTGGACTAAAAAGCTTTTGCAACTTGGATGGCTAGGGAGAGGATATCTTTGGTCAAGGATAAGTCGTCTGTTAAAGCTTTTTACCACTACAGACCACCCTTGCAATACCCTTGCAATAGAACCATATCTTTTATTTAACCTGTCTGATCACCATCGGTTTCTGCTAGTTCGTTTTAGATTGAACCTAATACATCACGTATTAACAGTTCCTCTGAGAAGTTCATATGGTACTACCTTTAGCCTGTGTAGCTGTGACAACCATTCGGCCCAAGTCACTTTGCACTTTACTATGTTTTGCACTTTCTATATAAGACTAAGAAAGCTTTTTATTGTCCCATTGCTTGTTGATAAACAGTTTGCACAAGTTCGTCCTTCTCTGTTTTATCTAATGCTATTACCGGATGTATTGACCTGTCTTAATTTAGCTCATTTTTTAACTGGTGCAGTCCATTTGAGGAAAACCTTATTTGCTGTGCGATGTGTATTCTCCTGGACAGTTTAATTGCTATATTTATCGGCATTTTATACATGCTTTTAACTGGCTGTTTTTAATTAACTTTGTATTGTGTTATTTTATGGTTTCGTCATGTGATACCAAATAAATATCAATGAATGATTGACTGTAAAAACCATGAAGGTAATCCAGGTCAGTTAGGTAGTTCTGTTTACCTTTCAGGTTTTACTTAATTTACGTACCTAAGAGTATTTTCTTTTTTGAGGATGCTATTTTTCTTTAGTTTTTTTCTTGCAGCATATTAATCTTGTATTGTGCATGCTATGAATTGGGTTGCTTGTCTGTAGGCGAGTGTGCGAGCTCATGTTGTGCGTGGATGTTTATAACAGGCCACAATTGAGAGCTTTGGATTTGTGGCTGAAGGCAGTGTGAGGTTCTCACTGTGCCTCTCAGGGGGTCATACAGGTCTTCAGAATATATGCTTGTTGGAAAATGGCCCTCTCTGAAGGGTCACCCCAAACCTTTTGCCATTCTCCTCCTCTTTTTATGACCTCATTTTGGTTTTAGGACTCTGTGCATTTTACCACTGTTAAACACTGCTAAAGTGCTAGTGCTCTCCCCCAAAACATGGTAACACTGGCTCATACCCAATTGGCATATTTAATTTACTTAGAAGTGCCTAGTAAAGTCCACTACATGTGCCATGAGCCTGTAAATTAAATGCTACTAGTCGGTCTGCAGCACTGCTTGTGCCACCCACCTAAGTAGGCCTCTAACCATGTCTCAGGCCTGCCACTGCAGGGTCTGTGTGTGCAGTTTACTGCCACTTCGACTTGGCATTTAAAACCCTTTGTCAAGCCTTAAACTCCCCTTTTATTACACATAAGTCATCCCTAAGGTAGGTCCTAGGTAGCCCATAGGGCAGGGTGCTGTGTAAGTAAAAGGTAGGACATGTACTTTTAAGTTTTACATGTCCTGGTAGTGACAAACAGCTAAATTCATTTTTCACTACTGTGAGGCCTACTCCTTCCATAGGCTAACATTGCGAATTCCTTAAAATACCTTTAAGCTGTAATTCCTGATGAGAAAAGAGTAGCTGCATCATGTTTCATATCTTTGGAATTGTAAGGATAAATCCTCTTTACTGGTAAAGTTGGATTTAACATTACTATTTTAGAAATGCCACTTTTTAGAAGGTGGACATTTCTCTGCTCTGTGTGCCTTGCAGCCTGCCTCCAATACACGTCTGGGCTGGGTGACAGTTACACTTTGTGCATTCCCTCCACACAGCCACAAACACAGGAAAGCTAGGTGTGGCTGAGTACCGATCTACATACATCTGCATTCTGATGGCCATTCCTGGGCAGTAAGGGAGGAAGGGCTCACATTTACACTTCAAAGGGCAGTGGCCTGGACGCGCACAAAGGACTGATTACCCCCCCACAGATAGCGTGCCAGACAGGACTGGGTTGAATGGGATACTTGTGCACTTCAAACCACTCTTTGGAGTCTCCACCACTTCAAAGGCACATCTGGGTATAAGTACTGGGTCTCTCACCCCATCAAATCAGACACTTCTGGACTTACACCGAACCTCTGTCAGAAGAACTGCTTTGCTGCTCAAAGGACTCAACTGGACTGCTTATTGGAAGGCCTGCTCTTGTGTTTAGTGCCCTGCTGCCTGCTGCTCTCTGACTCTGCTGAAGGAGAGCTGGACTCTGTCTTCTTCCAAAGTGATCTCCAAGGGCTTGCCGGCTTGCCTCCTGTTGCTGGAGACTCAGGGAAATCAAAGTCTCTACCCCTGCTCCTGTGTCTGACTCACTGGATGTGACCATGGTACTTGCAACACTGAGTTCGACTTATCTCCTGTCTGCGTGTAGCAGAACTGGCGTGTCAACCCGGTTGCAGGAGTAAAATCGGCACATCGCCTCAGAACCAGCGCTCTGCCTCCAGAGATCAGCGCATCAGAGAGGGTATTGCCGCTGCAGCAGCTTGGTGAGATCGACGCATCCCCTCAACTGTGTGGCAGAAACTGGGGCATCGCTGGACGGCTCTTGAATCCGGCTCCCGTTATCGAAACTAATGCATCGCCTTCACTGCACGGAGAAGATCGATGCATCTCCAGGGTGGCCGGCCGGCACGGATCGTGGGTGGGGGAGGGGGGGGATGGCTCGCAGGATGCTTAAAAAAAAATCTTTAACATAAAACTTACCTTGCCGCCGCCGGGACCCGCGTCTTCTCTCCTGCTGCCTGTGTCCGACTCCAGGTCGGAACAGGAAGCAGGCAGCCAGGCTCCCACCCCTAAGCCAATGGAGCGTTGTGATTGGTCTGAGCACCGTGACAGCCAGGGGCTGTAGGGGTGGGCATGTTCTCCATGCAGGCTGTAATGCAGCCTGCATGGAGAACAGGGCAGTGCGCATGTCTGTTTTGGGTGGCCCGAGAGGGCCGACCAAACAGTCATTGCGCACAGGAGTGTCTACCACTCCTCCCCTGTAGCTCTGCCCCGCCCCCTCACGCACTGCTGCAGCAGGAGGAAACAATAAAATGTTAATAACATTCCGTTATTATAATTTTATTTTTTCCTTTCTTTGCTGCTCCTGGCAGTGGGGCGACGCTCCTCCGCTTTAGTGGAGAAGCCGCCACTGTGCATCTCCCTGCTTGCGACCAGGAAAGGTACTTTGTTCACTGGAGCCTGCGTGGGTCCTGTAGCCAGCCGGCACTCCATCGCGATCAGCACGAACTTTGACTTTGCCCAGGTCCAGGTCAATCTAAAGTAACCTTTTTAGCGCTACTTGCTTCTAAGCGTTTTTACTGCATTTATTCAAAAGTCAATAACTCACCTTCTACACATTGGATTTTCGTTGTTTTGATCTTGTTTTATTTATAAAGCAGTACTTTATTTTTCTAAAATGTTGTGAAGTCTTTTTGTGGTGTTTTCACTGTGTTACTGTATGAGGTATTGCACAAATACTTTGCACATTGCCTTCTAAGTTAAGCATGCCTGCTCTGTGCCAAGTTACCAGAGGGTGAGCACAGGATGATTTAGGTTGTGTTGTGAACTTGTGACCTACCCTGACTAGGATTGTGGTCCCTTCTTAGACAAGGATGCATACCTCTTCCAACTAGAGACCCAATTTCTAACATAGTTGCTGCTGAAGGCAGTGTGATGATCTCACTGTGCCTCTCAGGGTGTCATACAGGTCTTCAAAATACATGCTCATACAATCTTTAGCTCTACTGCACAGCACACAGACGTGTGGTGACAGATGGCACTGATAATTGTGGGCATATGCAAAAAGTGTGTGAAGGAGGTAGAAAGCTGTTGAAATATTTACAGGGCAATAGTAGAAGAAAATGAATTGCTTAAAGATCAATGTGTGTGGGAGTGATGAAGAGAAGGAGTTGTAAGGAAGTAGAAAGGGAAGCAGAGTGAAATAGGGTGCAGAAGAGGAAAGGGATGAGGTGTAAAATATGCAGATGGCGGAATTCAGAAAGATGTGGGAAGAAAAAGGATGTAAGTTTCTTACGAGGGCTGCAGAGGAAAGTGGTGAGAAGGGGAGAACAGAATTGATTGCAACACTTAAGACTACTACCCCCTTCCACAGACCTCAGTAATGTTTATTTCACAGGCTCAGATTTTTAGAATTGAAATATTTGTAATTCCAATTTTCTCAACAATGTAATTGTTACTCTTTTCTATGATACTGCCCTAAAGCATTGGCAAAGCCCAACAGTCTGGATTGTTTTAGGTGCTTGCTCGTAATGTGTCACTGTGCAATAACAGAGATGCACTCAAATTATAGTTAAGTGGCATGTTGTGTGATGCACAGGATTTTAGTTTACATGTTTTAAGCCACAACCTTAGTCACATAGGCCATGTCACTTGGAAAGGATTCATAGTTACGATTCATTAGCCATGCCCCTTTTAAAGAGCCCCAACCTTTTTGGCCCTGCTTAAAGCCCTGCATACACAACATGGCATGCTGCTTTTCACTACAGCAACCTAAAAACCTTCTTCATGTTTGGAAGAATAAAGTTAATAAGCTTTAGAAAAATGTCGAATTCCACAACAATCCTGGCTGTCTTTGAAGATACAGCCTGAATTTCACAGGGCAGCATGCAAAAGAATATACCGTGCATTGGCATTTGTCTTTTGACCTGGTCACACAAACAAGAACACACTATAGCAGGTGATTTGGCTCTGGGACCACTCAGCATTGCCAAGAAAACCTGCAAAACAGTGCTTAGTAAAATTCCTTGGCGAGCTTTCATTTTTTTACAGCTATTTAATTGTCCAGGAGTTGCTTACTCTAGCGGTATATCAACAGACATGTGCAGTTAGTAAGACCTCTTTTTTCATTCTTTAATAGATATGCAATTTGTTTCTGAGACACAAAATATAATCTGATAGCACGGTCTACATCCTTTCAGGAAATGACTAACACAAGTACTTTAAAGACAGTCTTGCTGAGGTATAAGCATGGGGAAGTTTCTTCTTGTATCATGGGATCTGATCCAGCACTCTGGGCCAACCCCCTTAACATTTGTCCTCCAATTAACCTTTCTCGTCGACTGAGAGGTAATGGGAGTTAACATTAGATTCATCAAATTTCAATTAACAGTGTAACCCATTTGGCTACACAATAAGGACCAGGAATCAGTGACTATAGTTAAGAAGATTTACTACAAGTTTCCAGTCACGTTAGAGTATACAAATCTCAGCACCATGCAGTAAAGTTACAGAATCACAACCGGGAAACTTAGCCTCCTAAGGAAGTTTAGGTCCACCAGTATTAGACAAACAGGAAGTTCAGTCACAGCAATACCAAAAATCAATAACAAGATTTGGTGCACAGAGAAGAATTTCTGGTTCTCTCTTCTATACATGAGTAAATCTAAAATCGTCTAAGTTAAAATCCAAACTAAAGAGGATGATTGTATCTAAAAGAATCTCAAAGCTAGGGAAATTCAACAAAAGAGAAAAATAAGGCAGTGCAGGGAAAATAGGAAGGTGTCAGCATTTCAGAAGCTTGGTCAAGAGCCTTCTAGGGTCAGGGGAATAAGTGTTAGCCTAAGCCACACTTAGGGGCCGATTACGATGTCGTCAGGAAAGGCTCCGAACGGGATTCGGATTCTGCGAATAGGATTTGGGACCTATGTTCTCGACCGAATCGGTCACCTTTCCGGATGACTGAGTACGATGCAAGGAAGCCGCCCGGGCTGTCCAAATCGGTTCTAAACGGGATTCAGGCAGCACGAGTCGTTCGGAGCCGAGTCGTACAGCCCAATGGAGACAGATTCCAAATGAGCGAGTATGATGTCCGATTCGGATATCCGTTCCGAATCGGTTTCGCCGAGATGAAACGGCAGAGGGAATCGGACTTCAGGGGCCCATAGCAGGACCCCTTTCACCCGGGCCCTCTGAATCGGGCCCGTGGGGGTACCCAAGGGACCTCCTTCCCAACCATGCACAGTGTGGCAGGCACTATGGGGTGCCCGCCACAGGGTGCAAGGTTTTCCCCACCCACCTATTTTTTCAATGGGAGCCTGTGTTCTCATTCGGTACACAGGCTCCCATTGAAGTCAATGGGAGTCTGACCGAACTGAGTCCGTAAGCATCCGGACACATCGTAATCGGTAGGACTCCCTGAATATGAATTGTTCAGAAAGCAATCCTAACCCAATTCGGTGGGAATGCTTTCCTGATGACATCGTAATTGGCCTCTAAGTAGAGAATGAAGGGGAAGCATAGAGGTCCAAACCTCTTAAAGTCCAAAGTAAAGTGTGCTGTAACTCCTAAGAGTTCTGGAAAAGATCTGAAAGTGTTCTGAGACCAGAGAGTGTGAGCACCTAATTTTAACACAAGGGTCTCCTAAGCAACACCCCTCTGTTCGCATCATCCGGAGTTCCATTTTCCTTTTCCATTCTCATGTTGTAAGCTGCAACATTTACAAAATGTCCCACACTGGACATGGGAACGACATTGTCCTTGTTCACTCAGGTCATGTTGCAATAATGCTGAATAAGACCTTTCAATTAACGCTCTGGCTCTCCATGTTCTTCGTCAAGGTCTTCTTCTCAGGCCTCTCTCTATCGCTAGTACAGTATTGTATCTATTCACAAAATAACAAACCATGTGAATTGCACCTGCAAGGAAAAGTCATGGAAGCAGAAAATGGAAAACAGTAATTTATGCAGAATGGAAACAGGCTGAGTCTGGACAACTTTAAAGCATTAAGTCAATGGTGCAAATGTAACATGCGTGTGCACATTTAAAAACAAATACATGTAAAATGTCAGTACATTAGATTCATATTACACGTGGCATACAGTAAAATCTCGAATGCATACGTATAAGTATGTCTAAGAACTGCACTTGAATGTAATATATGAAACATTAGTGCACACATTACATAAATCATTTTCGTTTCTATAGTGAGTATACGTTTCATTAGTAAGCATGGTTTATTCATCAAGTCGTCAAAGAATTTATCATTTAATACGGTTAAGGCACACAGTATGAATAAATTCGCTAATCCTACTGTGAATGCAATTTAATAATGATGTCAAGTGCAACACTTTACATTAGTTGTTAGATCATACAAGAAACGTACGGAGTGCACATTTATGTTATGTATTTGTGACGTGTAAAGGTGGAGCTAAAAGCATGCTGCACCAGATCCTTTCCTAAAGAGAGCCTCTTGGCTCTTATTTCATCCACCACCCAACCCACAGAAGAAGAGGAATATGTCCTGTGCCTGCCCTCCTGTCTTCACATGGTCTACATTGCCATGCTCTGTGCAACTTATAGTCGGTCCTTTAAAAAGGTGCCTTGCACCAGAATTCAAGGAGCAGGGTTCTCACCTCTGGTCATGAAAGACTCCAGAGGTGATGGAATGATGTTGAGTAGTCATCAGAATATTTGTTTTTGTGCAGCTTGTGCTATCTGTTTGATCTAGTGTAGCTCGGGAAGTCTGTGATGCTAGATTTGTATGTTTCGTATTAGCAAAGACCCTTTGATTTTACTAAAATTATACATATCGTATACTTACCTATCTATAATTATGGGCTTTTAGATAGCCCTCTTCGTTCATTGGCATGTTATTGTGTTATTCACATTTTTAGTCCGCTCACTACAGCACACACATGGGGCAGTGGGTCAACCCATTTCTCTATTGACCAACTTTACTGTGAGTGATAGCATTCTGCTCTTTCTGTTCCCTTCACTGCCAAGGATTACTATGGTAGTATGTGCTTTTTTAAATTAAAAAACAATTTTTGCTTTCAGCCACTTTTTTCTAAGGTCTAGTGTTAACCAAGACCACCTGATTTTTCAGAAATTATATTTATAATATATTTATAGGAGCTTTTAGCCAGCTCTCTTCATTCATCGGTCTATTGTCTCGTTCATATTTTTCTCCTTCCTTCTACAACATGCAATATGGGGCAAAGAGTTATCCCACTACAGCCATTGGCTGACTTCACTGTAAGTGACAGCATTCTGCTCTTTCACAAGATTCACAGGTAGCAGTTCATCCACTCACAAAGTAGTTCTCTTCTGTATCAGGAACTGTTATGCCAATGTTTGCTTTTGGATACCAAAAATAAATATATGTGTATATATATATATATATATATATATATATATATTATCTACTGGCGGTCGCCAGTAGATAGTTATAGTTAGGACCTATTTTCCATAGGAAATCCGCAACATTCTATTTGAAATAACGTTGGCGCCGGTTGACGAATCTTCGCGAAAGCTTCCAACTTGTTGGGGCGCTCCGGTCCGCTCTTATCCTGAAAGTCTCGGGGTGATTCGTCAAGCGGGGGCCGAGAAAAAAAGGGGGTCCCAAAACATGTTTTCCCCATTCATTTTTCCATAGGAACCTTTCATCGCAGCTACAGCCCGAACTGCCGAACGGAATTACACCAAATTTGGCAAAGAGGTCGCCCTTGGTTCAGTGTCGTGCCTTTTGCTTAAATGGTGTAAATCCGTTCAGTAGTTCCTGAGAAATTTGAAAAAGAAAACACATATATATCTGGGCGGAGCCTAACCACACATGTCATCGTGAGATCTGATTGGCTGTCAGCACTTCATCCTGGAATTGCTGGCAGCCATCTTGGGACCAATATAAATGATAGTACCCCATTGAAATGCATTGTAGTGAATCAAAGATTTTGAGGGTTACCAAAAGGAGAACTATAAAGGGTGATAACAGATTTTAGTTACATTAGAATTCATTTGTTGATGGTACCATACTAATTTCAGGAATTGTGGTGTGTTCTAAGGTGATTTTACCCTGTGAAAAACCTTCTGCTGGGATATCATGAATCATGTTTGAGAGAAAACTATTTTCACATGCTTGTCCCATAGAGTTTTGGAAGGTGCTTCAGAAGCTATAATGAGAGCATATTTTCTGTAAATTCACATTATCTTTCTCAGTCATGTGAGAATGAAGTCTGACATTCTCAGTAAAACATGTACATCCAACAAGGGCAGAGACTGTCAGTTGATTCCTTTGTGTTCTACTGCAGCTTCCCAGAGTGTTCTAAAGAACAACTAGAGCGCTAACAGCCTTACTTATGACAAAAGTATGGCACACCTGAAGCCATCTTGATTGGAATAAACTGGTAACACTTAAAACATTTAATTTAAAAAGGAACAAAATGAGGGGCTTCTTTTTGAAATAGAAATTATGGTTAGTGCTGCAGAAAGAAAAATTAGGGCATGTTTTAAGTAAGATCTCAAATCCTCTTCTATTTCATTAGAAAATTCTGAAAACAATCACTTTCAATACCAGCAGCAGACTTCCAGTTAACTCCCTGGTGAGCAGTAGCTTTACTACAGTGATCTAATGAGCAACTAGAGTGCTAACATTCTGAATTTATGGCAAATGTGAGACACATCTGAATGCCTTCTTGATGGAATCAAAGTAAAAAACTGAAAGCATTTCCTACTGAGGAGACTGCAGTAAATGAGGAAATTAGGAAACTTCATAACAAAGAAGTCTTCCAAGATGGCCACCAGTGAAAAAAGAGCCCAAATGTAGCACAAATATTACCCAGATGTAGCCCACATATAGCCCAATGACAAAAGTGTGCAAAACACTTTTTATTTTTAGTTTTTTTGCAGTTTTATTTAGTGCAGACTGGTCAGGTATTGGAGCGTTGCATCTTAAAACATGACCCCCTACACTACAAAAACACCACTGCACTACCCTAAACCCTAAAACACTACCCCCAGCACGACCCCCTACACTACACAAGCACCACTGCACTATCCTAAACCCTAAAACACTACCCCCAGCATGACCCCCTACACTACACAAACACCACTGCACTACCCTAAACCCTAAAACACTACCCCCAGCACGACCCCCTACAGTACCCAAACACCACTGCACTACCCTAAACCCTAAAACACTACCCCCAGCACGACCCCCTACACTACACAAGCACCACTGCACTACCCTAAACCCTAAAACACCACCCGCAGGACGACCCCCTACACTACACAAACACCACTGCACTACCTTAAACCCTAAAACACTACCCCCAGCACGACCCCCTACACTACACAAGCACCACTGCACTACCCTAAACCCTAAAACACTACCCCCAGGACGACCCCCTACACTACACAAACACCACTGCACTACCTTAAACCCTAAAACACTACCCCCAGCACGACCCCCTACACTACCCAAACACCACTGCACTAACCTAAATCCTAAAACACTACCCCCAGCACGACCCCTACACTACCCAAACACCACTGCACTACCCTAAAACATGACCCACTACACAAACACCACTGCACTACCCTAAACCCTAAAACACTACCCCCAGCACGACCCCCTACACTACACAAGCACCACTGCACTACCCTAAACCCTAAAACACTACCCCCAGCACGACCCCCTACACTGCCCGAACACCACTGCACCTCCCTAAACCCTAAAACACCAGCCCCTGCACGACCCCCTACACTGCCCGAACACCACTGCACTGCCCTAAACCCTGAAACACCACCACTAGCACGACCCCCTACACTGCCCGAACACCACTGCACTGCCCTAAACCCTGAAACACCACCCCCTTCATGACCCCCTACACTGCCCGAACACCACTGCCCTAAACCCTGAAACACCACCCCCAGCATGCCCCCTACACTGCCCGAACACCACTGCACTGCCCTAAACCCTGAAACACTACCCCCAGCAAGACCCCCTACACTGCCCGAACACCACTGCACTGCCCTAAACCCTGAAACATCACCCCCAGCAAGACCCCCTACACTGCCCTAAACCCTGAAACACCACCCCCAGCACGACCCACTACACTGCCCGAACACCACTGCACTGCCCTAAACCCTGAAACACCACCCCCAGCACGACCCCCTACACTGCCCGAACACCACTGCACTGCCCTAAACCCTGAAACACCACCCCTAGCACGACCCCCTACACTGCCCGAACACCACTGCACTGCCCTAAACCCTGAAACACCAGCCCCTGCACGACCCCCTACACTGCCCGAACACCACTGCACTGCCCTAAACCCTGAAACACCACCCCTAGCACGACCCCCTACACTGCCCGGACACCACTGCACTGCCCTAAACCTTGAAACACCAGCCCCAGCACGACCCCCTACACTGCCCGAACACCACTGCACTACCCTAAACCCTGAAACACCAGCCCCAGCACGACTTCCTACACTGCCCGAACACCACTGCACTGCCCTAAACCCTGAAACACCACCCTGTGCACAACCCCCTACACTGCCCGAACACCACTGCACTGCCCTAAACCCTGAAAAATCACCCCCAGCACGACCCCCTACACTGCCCGAACACCACTGCACTGCCCTAAACCCTGAAACACCACCCCCTGCACGACCCCTACACTGCCCGAACACTACTGCACTGCCCTAAACCCTGAAACACCATCCCCAGCACGACCCCCTACACTGCACAAACACCACTGCCCTAAACCCTGAAACACTACCCCCAGCAAGACCCCCTACACTGTCCGAACACCACTGCACTGCCCTAAACCCTGAAACATCACCCCCAGCAAGACCCCCTACACTGCCCGAACACCACTGCCCTAAACCCTGAAACACCACCCCCAGCAAGACCCCCTACACTGCCCGAACACCACTGCACTGCCCTAAACCCTGAAACACCAGCCCCAGCACGACCCCCTACACTGCCCGAACACCACTGCACTGCCCTAAACCCTGAAACACCACCCCCAGCACGACCCCCTATACTGCCTGAACACCACTGCACTACCCTGAAACACCAGCCCCTGCATGACCCCCTACACTGCCCGAACACCACTGCACTGCCCTAAACCCTGAAACACCACCCCTAGCACGACCCCCTACACTGCCCAAACACCACTGCACTGCCCTAAACCCTGAAACACCAGCCCCTGCACGACCCCCTACACTGCCCAAACACCACTGCACTGCCCTAAACCCTGAAACACCACCCCCTGCACGACCTCCTACACCGCCGGAAGACCACTGCACTGCCCTAAACCCCGAAACACCACCCCCAGCACGACCCCCTACACTGCCCGAACACCACTGCACTGCCCTAAACCCTGAAACATCAACCCCAGCAAGACCCCTACACTGCCTGAACACAACTGCCCTAAACCCTGAAACACCACCCCCTACACTGCACGAACACCACTGCACTGCCCTAAACCCTGAAACACCACCTCCAGCAAAACCCCCTACACTGCCTGAACACCATTGCTCTGCCCTAAACCCTGAAACACTAGCCCCAGCACGACCCCCTACACTGCCTGAACACCACTGCACTGCCCTAAACCCTGAAACACCACCCCCAGCACGACCCCCTACACTGCCCGAACACCACTGCACTGCCCTAAACCCTGAAACACCACCCCCTGCATGACCCCCTACACTGCCCGAACACTACTGCACTGCCCTAAACCCTGAAACACCATCCCCAGCACGACCCCCTACACTGCACGAACACCACTGCCCTAAACCCTGAAACACTACCCCCAGCAAGACCCCCTACACTGCCCGAACACCACTGCACTGCCCTAAACCCTGAAACATCACCCCCAGCAAGACCCCCTACACTGCCCGAACACCACTGCTCCTAAACCCTGAAACACCACCCCCAGCAAAACCCCCTACACTGCCCGAACACCACTGCACTGCCCTAAACCCTGAAACACCAGCCCCAGCACGACCCCCTACACTGCCCGAACACCACTGCACTGCCCTAAACCCTGAAACACCACCCCTGCACGACCCCCTACACTGCCCGAACACCACTGCACTGCCCTAAACCCTGAAAAACCACCCCCAGCACGACCCCCTACACTGCCCGAAGACCACTGCACTGCCCTAAACCCTGAAACACCACCCCCAGCACGACCCCCTATACTGCCCGAACACCACTGCACTGCCCTAAACCCTGAAACACCAGCCCCTGCACGACCGCCTACACTGCCCGAACACCACTGCACTGCCTTAAACCCTGAAACACCACCCCTAGCACGACCCCCTACACTGCCCAAACACCACTGCACTGCCCTAAACCCTGAAACACCAGCCCCTGCACGACCCCCTACACTGCCCGAACACCACTGCACTTCCCTAAACCCTGAAACACCACCCCTAGCACGACCCCCTACACTGCCCGAACACCACTGCACTGCCCTAAACCTTGAAGCACCTGCCCCAGCACGACCCCCTACACTGCCCGAACACCACTGCACTACCCTAAATCCTGAAACACCACCCCCAGCACAACCCCCTACACTGCCCGAACACCACTGCACTGCCCTAAACCCTGAAACACCAGCCCCAGCACGACCCCCTACACTGCCCGAACACCACTGCACTGCCCTAAACCCTGAAACACCACCCCGTGCACAACCCCCTACACTGCCCGAACACCACTGCACTGCCCTAAACCCTGAAACACCACCCCCAGCACGACCCCCTACACTGCCCGAACACCACTGCACTGCCCTAAACCCTGAAACACCACCCCCTGCACGACCCCCTAAACTGCCCGAACACTACTGCACTGCCCAAAACCCTGAAACACCATCCCCAGCACGACCCCCTACACTGCACGAACACCACTGCACTGCCCTAAACCCTGAAACACTACCCCCAGAAAGACCCCCTACACTGTCCGAACACCACTGCACTGCCCTAAACCCTGAAACATCACCCCCAGCAAGACCCCTACACTGCCCGAACACCACTGCCCTAAACCCTGAAACACCACCCCCAGCAAGACGCCCTACACTGCCCGAACACCACTGCACTGCCCTAAACCCTGAAACACCAGCCCCAGCATGACCCCCTACACTGCCCGAACACCACTGCACTGCCCTAAACCCTGAAACACCACCCCTGCTCGACCCCCTACACTGCCCGAACACCACTGCACTGCCCTAAACCTTGAAACACCACCCCCAGCACGACCCCCTACACTGCCCGAACACCACTGCACTGCCCTAAACCCTGAAACACCACCCCTGCACGACTCCCTACACTGCCAGAACACTCCTGCACTGCCCTAAACCCTGAAACACCACCCCCAGCACGACCCCCTACACTGCACGAATACCACTGCACTGCCCTAAACCCTGAAACACTACCCCCAGCAAGAACCCCTACACTGCCCGAACACCACTGCACTGCCCTAAACTCTGAAACATCACCCCCAGCAAGACCCCCTACACTGCCCGAACACCACTGCACTGCCCTAAACCCTGAAACACCACCCCCAGCATGACCCCCTACACTGCCCGAACACCACTGCACTGCCCTAAACCCTGAAACACCAGCCCCAGCACAACCCCGTACACTGCCCGAACACCACTGCACTACCCTGTAAACACCAGCCCCAGCACGACCGCCTACACTGCCCGAAAACCACTTCACTGCCCTAAACCCTGAAACACCAGCCCCAGCACGACCCCCTACACTGCCCAAACAGCACTGCACTGCCCTAAACCCTCAAACACCAGCCCCAGCACGACCCCTACACTGCCCGAACACCACTGCACTGCCCTAAACCCTGAAACACCAGCCCCAGCAAGACCCCCTACACTGCCCGAATACCACTGCACTGCCCTAAACCCTGAAACACCACCCCCAGCAAGACCCCCTACACTGCCCGAACACCACTGCACTAAACCCTGAAACACCACCCCCAGCAAGACCACCTACACTGGCCGAACACCACTGCACTGCCCTAAACCCTGAAACACCACCCCTGCACGACCCCCTACACTGCCCAAACACCACTGCACTGCCCTAAACCCTGAAACACCACCCCCTGCACGACCCCTACACTGCCCGAACACCACTGCACTGCCCTAAACCCTGAAACACCACCCCTCAGCACGACACCCTACACTGCCCGAACACCAGTGCACTGCCATAAACCCTGAAACACCACCCCCAGCACGACCCCCTACACTGCCCAAACACCACTGCACTGCCCTAAACCCTGAAACACCACCCCCTGCACGACCTCCTACACTGCCGGAACACCACTGCACTGCCCTAAACCCCGAAACACCACTCCCAGCACGACCCCTACACTGCCCGAACACCACTGCACTGCCCTAAACCCTGAAACATCAACCCCAGCAAGACCCCCTACACTGCCTGAACACCACTGCCCTAAACCCTGAAACACCACCCCCTACACTGCACGAACACCACTGCACTGCCCTAAACCCTGAAACACCACCTCCAGCAAAACCCCTACACTGCCTGAACACCATTGCTCTGCCCTAAACCCTGAAACACTAGCCCCAGCACGACCCCTACACTGCCCGAACACCACTGCACTGCCCTAAACCCTGAAACACCACCCCCAGCCTGACCCCCTACACTGCCCGAACACCACTGCACTGCCCTAAACCCTGAAACACCAGCCCCAGCAAGACCCTCTACACTGCCCGAACACCACTGCACTGCCCTAGACTCTGAAACACCAGCCCCAGCAAGACCCCCTACACTGCCCGAACACCACTGCACTGCCCTAAACCCTGAAACACCAGCCCCAGCATGACCCCCTACACTGTCCGAACACCACTGCACTGCCCTAAACCCTGAAACACCAGCCCCAGCACGACCACATACACTGCCCGAACACCACTGCACTGCCCTAAACCCTGAAACACCAGCCCCAACACGACCCCCTACACTGCCCGAACACCACTGCACTGCCCTAAACCCTGAAACACCAGCCCCAGCACGACCCCCTACACTGCCCGAACACCACTGTACTGCCCTAAACCCTGAAACACCAGCCCTAGCACGACCCGCTACACTGCCCGAACACCACTGCACTGCCCTAAACCCTGAAACACCACCCCCTGCACGACCCCCTACACTGCCCGAACACCACTGCCCTAAACCCTGACACACCACCCCCTGCACCACCCCCTACACTGCCCGAACACCACTGCACTTCCCCAAACCGTGAAACACCACCCCCAGCACGACCCCCTACACTGCCCGAACACCACTGCCCTAAACCCTGAAACACCAACCCCTGCACGACCCCCTATATTGCCCGAACACCACTGCACTGCCCTAAACCCTGACACACCACCCCCAGCACGACCCCCTACACTGCCCGAACACCACTGCACTGCCCTAAACCCTAAAACACCACCCCCAGCATTACCCTCTACACTGCCCGAACACCACTGCACTGCCCTAAACCCTAGAACACTACCCCCAGCACGACCCCTACACTACCCGAACACCACTGCACTACTCTAAACCCTAAAATACTCCCCCAGCACGACCCCCTACACTACCCGAACACCACTGCACTGCCCTAAACCCTAAAACACTCCCCCCAGCATGACCCCCTACACTACCCGAACACCACTGCACTGCCCTAAACCCTAAAACACTCTCCCAGCACGACCCCCTACACTACCCAAACACCACTGCACTGCCCTAAACCCTAAAACACTACACCCCGCATGACCCCCTACACTACCCAAACACCAATGCACTACCCTAATCCCTAAAACACTACCCCCCGCACAACCCCCTACACTACCCTAAACCCAAAAAACACTACCCCCCGCACGACTCCATACACTACCCAAAGACCACTGCACTACCCTAAACCCTAAAACACGACCTCCTACACTACACAAACACCACTGCACTACCCTAAACCCTAAAACACTACCCCCTACACTACACAAACACCACTGCACTACCCTAAACCCTAAAAAACTAGCCCCAGCACGAACCCCTACACTACCCAAACACCACTGCACTACCCTAAACCCTAAAACACTACCCCAGCAGTACCCCTACACTACCCAAACACCACTGCACTACCCTAAACCCTAAAACACTACCCAAACACCATTGCACTACCCTAAACCCTAAAACACTACCCCCAGCAGTACCCCCTACACTACCCAAACACCACTGCACTACCCCAAATCACTACCCCCAGCACGACCCCCTACACTACCCAAACACCACTGCACTACCCTAAACCCTAAAACACTACCCCAGCACGACCCTCTTCACTACCTAAACACAACTGCACAATTTGTTACAGGCGTTGCAATGCAGGCCTGTGGTGCTTACTGGAAGTACCTGGTGGGCTAGTTGGGCCCCAGGGACCCTCAGGATTCAAGGTGACCTAATCCCCCAACTTAAAACGCTCCACGGGGCACGTTTGCACAGTGGTGAAGGGAGGGGGCGGGGCCTCAGGTGACATGTGCGCAAACACGCCCTGTGGTGCGTTTTAAGTTGGGGAATTAATTCCCTTTGAATCCTGAGGGACCCTGGGGGCCAACTAGCCTACCAGGTACCCTCAGTAAGCACAACAGAGTTGCGTTGCAGAGAGGTGAAAAAAGGTGCGTGGCCTCGGAACGCCTCTCTGCAACTTAGCTCTGTGTTCCTAACTGTAGGTACCTGGGGGCTAGTTGGGCCCCAGGGACCCTCAGGATTCAAGGGGACTTAATCCTGCAACTTAAAACGCGCCACGAGGTGCGTTTGCACACATGTCACCTCAGGCCCCCTCCCTTCACCACTGTGCAAACGCGCCCTATAGCGCGTTTTAAGAGGTAGTTTTAATCCCCCTGCCCTATTATGTACTAGGGACTTGCAGAGGAGGTCATGCTAATCACAGGGGTACCCCAACGCATAGTGTTCCCTAGTGTATGTAGGTGTTTTCACTGTATTCTAAGTGTCTTTTAGCATAGCACTGGCTCTGGTTAGTCAGAGTCAGTTACCACCAGTACCCGTCTGAAAAAGTTGTGGGCACAGGATGATTTTGCAACAAGGCCTCTTTCTGCTCCTCTGTTGGTTCTTTCTGCACATCTTTTGCTTCGTTCTGTGCGTTTTTTCTTCTTTTTCACATGTCCTACCTCTGTAGGCATAGTTAGAAACTAGCATTTAAAAAAACCTTTGAAATTCACTGAAAAAATCATAGGTTTCAGGCACGTTATAGTTAGAAATTAGCATTTAAAAAACCTTTGAAATTCACTGAAAAAACCATAGGTTTTAGGGACAGTTCTAGTTAGTTGGACATTTCACTCGTACAAAACCATAGAAATTCCCCGTTATAGTTAGTTCAGCTAACTATAACTCGCGCCCCGCAATGCACTGCTGATGACGTCACATATTACATCACTCATGACATGGTCAGTGACATCACTGATGACATCACTGATGACATCTCAAATGACATCACTGATGACATCATCCAAGTGATAATTTCATGCATCTTCTCACACCCTAATATAACTTTTGATACACCCACTCTAAATTACAGACTGCCATTCTTAAAACCGTAGACACTCAAAACACCAAAAACTACATACCCACTCACTGATTCTTAGGTCTACACACACATCCACTCACTCACCCGTACAGTCACTCATACTTAGTCACTCAGTACAGGACTATCATATGCACTCATACACCTATATAAACACTCACACACCGCCACTCATCCATAGAGGTACTCACACACCTAGTCAGTCATGCAAAAACTTAATCACACACCCATTTACTCACCTATACAGTTATACACACACCAGCTCACTTACTCATACAAATACTAGCACATTCTTATGCTCTTATACAATAACTGATACAAGCACACACGCATCCATACAGCCACTCTCACAATCACACACTCTCACTTATAGCCATTTAAATACTCTAACAAACATATATACTGCCTTTTACATATGTAGTTACTCGCATATGTACCACTGAGATATACATTCACTCACTAACACACCCAAGCAGTCCATCACAGATGCACTCTTGAAATCATGCACCCAGTGAATCACCCACTCACACATCTATGTACAGAGACACACACACCCCACCCACACAAACACTCAGGCAGCCATACAGATACTCAGAGAACCAATCAATAACCCATATAGACACTCATGTAGCTATTCGCAAATCCATGCATCTACTTACACACCAACAAACAGACGGATACAGACATTCACACAGTTTAGTCACTAACCCATGCATTCAGTAAGATACATTTAATCACTCACTTGTAGAGTCAGTCACTCACGTACTAAATCATCCATTCAGACACTTACACACCCACTCATTCTTCAATACACCTTTCCCTATATATATTAAACATATTTAAACTTTACAGAAACACACAGTCACTGGATGATGTCATCAGTGATGTCATTTGAGATGTCATCAGTGATGTCATCAGTGATGTCACTGACCATGTCATGAGTGATGTAATATGTGACGTCATCAGCAGTGCATTGCGGGCGCAAGTTATAGTTAGCTGAACTAACTATAACGGGGGAATTTCTATGGTTTTGTACGAGTGAAATGTCCAACTAACTATAACTGTCCCTAAAACCTATGGTTTTTTCAGTGAATTTCAAAGGTTTTTTAAATGCTAATTTCTAACTATAACGTGTCTGAAACCTATGGTTTTTCAGTGAATATATATATATATATATATATATATATTTATTTATTTTAATACTAGCAAGGATGCAGCAGCTCCCACAACAATAAAGGTTTACAAAAACGAATACCACGACAAAACTAAACAAAACAAGCTCTGTCAAAAATAAAAGGCTCGCTTGGGTTTACCAATGCATACTTGTATATTACAGAAGACCAAGTAGGTCCCAAAACAATAAAGTTTTGCAAAAGACATGACGAAACAAAAAAAAAAATCAAAACAAGCATTGATAAAGCCAAAAGCCATATAACCAACGCCAGACCTTTCGACTTTGCCAGTACTTGATTTACTTTGCGCGCCAGAGTGAGTCCCAGCCTGAGGATGAGGAGTGGTGGAGTGCTGCTTTCCAGCAACAGTGCCCTTCTGACCTAAGAAAGAAATATCTGGTCCTTCAAACCATAATATACAATCAAGTGTCCTCAGTGTACGATTAACACTACCTAAAAACCAATGAAAATGGCCTGTAGCGTGCCCAGACAGATATTAAAATAGATTGAGCATATGATGTTTCTCCCGTTTGAAAAGAAGGTGCACGTCCTAATCCCTTGAATCTGGTAGGAAAGAGAAAAAACATTTCCTTGAAGTGTTGTCAGCATTTGCACTGGACAAGCTGCTCAACAGTGTTGAATGTTGCCAAAAGGTCAATCATAAACAAAAGCACTGCACGACTAACATCCATGAACTCTAAAGCACCCGTAACATATGTTTGAAATATTTAGTTACAGTAACTGTCTGCTAAGGAATTCCGTTGTTACTTTTCACACATCTCTTTACTGGAAAGGAGCCAAGCCTGTTATCATCACCATGTGAGAAGTCTTGTGGAACAATGTGGGATACATTTTGCCTATCACTATATCCCAGCCATTTATACAGTTCATGATGAATACCTTAATGGATGCTGAAGGGAACTAGACTTTACTTTTTTACTCCACACTCAAAATAGCAGGTGTGATTGAGCCTTTGTAGTCCAGGAGGTGAGAATAAACTACTAGGAAAGCTGTTTTTTGGGTGAAGCAGAGCAATTTTAATGTGGTTGCTTGTTGAAATGAATCACCGGGAAACCGCAGTAACAGAAACAATTGCGGTTCCCTAAACATGACTAACGTGTAAAGTGAATTTATGAGTGTGTGCCAGGAACTGGTGACTATGTTATTAGCAATCTGCAGATGTTCTTTCTACCTCTTTCTTTACTTGTGTAGGTCACTTAAGCATGGATGACTCTCTCTGCGGCCACATTCGATCTTTTCAGTTTATGGTGGTGCAGAGGTCTCTTTCCTTTGATGAGGTGTATGCAAATGTATGCATTTCCCTTATAGTTGTTGCATTTATTTCTAATCACAAGCAGATGTCCTGAGAATCAGCAATGAATAAGGGAAAGAATACACAAATTAAACTCCTCTGATTGATTATGTAGCATATCAACGAGCTGTGTTTAATTCTCTAGCCCTGTGAAGAAAATGTTTGGAATTCTTGCGGTTCCCACATTTGCATCTTTTGCTTACAAGCTGCTGACTTATGTTGAGAGTGTGAAACTGTTTCACTCACGCGTTGTACAGCCTGAGCGGCAAATTTGAAAACAAAATGTGTGATGTCAAGAACCGTTGGCGTTTTGTCAACACACTGTGCTTTAGGCCAACTGCTTTTACGGTAATGACAGAGCTGATGGCACTTGCCAATGTTGGAAATTGTCAAAGAAGTAGGAAAGAACTTGACGTGTCAAACATATTATTATAATTTGTGTTGTTTTCCCAGATCAAAGATAAACAAGGGTTTTAAGGGATTATTTGGTGTCATTCATTTCTGAACATTTAAGTCACTGCCTCTGGTTACCACGGGTGATTTCGTGACACGTTTAGTGGAGGAATGCATTTAAGTGCATAATGAAAATTAAAATTTGGCGACAAAAGCTAGTGGCCTGTAACCTTGAAAGGAAGATAATGACGCAGTTTTATTTTTTTGTGTTAGAGTGCAAATTCTTTTCTTTGCCTTTCGTTTATCTGCTTCTCTGGTAATTATACATTTTTCTGTATTAATGGACATTTTATAATTTTGTAACATCACAATCTCTTTTTATCTCCGCAGGAATGAATGCTGCTGTCCGTGCAGTTGTGCGCATGGGAATTTACGTAGAAGCCAAAGTGTACTTCATATATGAGGTGAGTTTTTGGGTTCGAAGTTGGTTGCGTCCACGTTTGATTTCTGTTTTACGTCATTTTAAAAGTAAACATAGAAATCTGGATGGTATTTTTAAACTTGTTTAAATGTATGTCCAACACACAAATTTGACACTTTTCACATGGTTTGTGTTAATGTTGCTCCAAAATGCAAAATATATATATTTTTTTATAAAATGTGAAGCGTGATTTTAGGCTTCTCTCTTAGTTGCTTTCTGATGTGTATGTTCTTAATTTAGAATTCAGTGCCTCTAACATGGTGTACTAACTATTATCTTAGAATTTCAATTACACTAGAATGGAATATCAGAGAGGTCTCCTACTGAGAATGAGACAATTTGGGCTAAAATAGTAAATAATTAACAGGACTCCCACAAAATATCGAGAGTTAACAAACAGCTGAAATACCCACTTCCAGACCCCGATTGGGGAGAGGGGGGATGTTAGGGTCACAGGGCAGAAACTAGCTATTGAGCCCCAAATGTAGTAGTTGACATTGTTTGCCACCGGTGTACTGGACTCTGGAAACTGGACCAAGTACATCCCTTTCTGCATTTGACTCTGAGTAGTGAGAGCAAGCAGGCACAATCGTCACAGACATAGCGTTGGGGGCAAGAGATCAGACTACAACTATCACCCCACAGACTAAATATGGTATTGTCAACCCAGTGCTTGTCTTTATGGAAAATAAAGTGCTTTTAATCTCAAAGTAAAGTCAATAGTGCACAGTTTAATGGAAATTAATACAGGTTGCAGAATGCTGCTTTCTATAGAGAGGTGCTGCTTTTCTGGTAATTGCCCCCTTTTCCTGCTTAAGCCAATATTCTTGATATCACCGTCTCTGTCTTTCTAAGAGTCTAGGTGAGATTAGTCTCAGGTACAGCTCGTTTAAATGTTCCTACTGGTTTCAATAGGCAGCTCAGTTCAACAGATTATAATTCCTTTTTCACTAAAATAATTATCTGTAGCAAGGCGGGTGAAGTTGCCCACACGTCTTCGTCCTCTTGTATCCCGGCAGGCTAAGCCCCACAGTCTACCAGCAAGAATGCTTTCAACAGTCTTGGTGCGCATTGGATGCAGCCACACCATCCCTCCTTTACAGCTTGGATTCTTTGATACAGGTCCACAGCCTTTCTGGGTGGCATCAGAAGACAGATCGAGGAGGCATGCCTTGGTGAATGTGCCCACCCCAGCAGTAATGGCTGTCGAAGTAGACTTCTGGCAGACACTCAGCAGAGATGGTTGTGGCCTCCAGGCTGAATCTTTTGAGGGTGATTTCATGACACTAACAGTTCCTGGTCATGCTGACACTTCGCTCATTGATGACACAATTATTTACCCTTCATTAGCGATGCCAGCAACTGAAGATTAAACCTATGGCCGGCTGCGTGGTGATATGCTTCTGGCATAAACGTGACACAGTTCACTCCATGAACTGCACACAGAGGTCTGGGAGACTGATACTCAGCACAGGGCCTCTTCTGGCACCCTGGCCTGGAGCATCAGCTTTTTCTGGGGTTCTCCTCACCTAGAATACACACATCTTTCCTCCTGGACAGGCTGTCCTCCTGCAGGGCCAGGCACACTCCTTCTCTCTCTTAGTAGTTAGGCAGGCTTCTAGGCAGGCCCTCACCTCTTCTAGAAGAAAGCGTTGACTTTAGGTGGTGTCCCCTCCTCTCTAGTAGACTGGTTGTCATGGAAGATTCCATCCATGGTTACACAGCAAATATTTGTGCTCTCTGCGGGCACTCTGGCTCATACGTATTAAATTTCACATTTGCTAATCCGAAGAAATCGCTATTTGCGAATCGCAAATTGGAGTGTACTTAATTTGCGATTTACTGCAGACCCCATGTACCCTTTTTCATGACCAGTTGGGTTAGATATATTGACCCAGGCTTTAGTTCACTGTATACCAAAACACTAAGAATAAATGAAGGGCATTAAAAACAGTGATGACATTTGAGATGTCATCAGTGATGTCACTGACCATGTCATGAGTGATTTAATATGTGACGTCATAAGCAGTGCATTGCGAGGACGTAAGTTATAGTTAGCTCATGTAACTACAACTGCTGAAATGTGAGCCTAACTATAACATCCCTGTAACCTTTGTTTTTTTAAGCGAATTATATATATATATATATACACACACACACATAAGAAGAGGTTATACTTACCTGTAAAATACATAGATTATTGTAGTTTTTTATTGTAAAGTCATACATGGTAAAGGCATATGCGCGTGGAACTATGCTGAGCCCTAAAGCAGCACAGCAGATTCATAAATTAAAAAAACGACTTGCACTCTGAGGCCCACTGGAGGGCAATGAACATGAAAATAAAATAACTGGGAAGACACAGAACCCACTGGAGGGAAGGAATTGTGCTGACACATACTTCAAGTTCCAGCATGCATTTGAAATCTACTCACCTGGGAGGCCCACCGGAGGGCAATTAAGTTAAAGCATACAGAGGACATAAAATGTGTGTCAGCAGTACTTTGGACTTTTCAGCACTGCCTATGAGTAAGGAGCTGGATGCTCCAAAACGCGTCAGGCAAAGAAAATAATTGGAATGCAAATGCGGTTTTTTTAAAATAAAGGATTCGGATGAGTTGGAAAACAAAAAAAAGAAATATATATATATATACATATATATACATATATATATATATATATATTTATCCAACTCGATTGCTTTGCCTTCCCCAACCTCCTTGTGGCGATAAAGAAAGCACGAACTCCTCTGCAATAAGGCAAAATTCTTCTTTATTTCTCACAGGTAACAGTCATAACGCATTTCGGCCGATAAAACGGCCTTGATCACATGCGGAAATACGTTGCACTGAATTGTTTTATACCACATCAATGTGTCACGTGACCCCCAATTAACATAAAAGAAAGACTTAAAATCATTGTTAAGTTCGTTGTTGACAAAGCAGCACATTATATTTCTTTGTGACCTAAATAACGCCAGTTGGCAGTATTTTTAATATATGGGTAAGACTGCACTGAATTGAGACCATATAGTTTGTTACATCCAATAACTGATATGTAAACAATATTGGGCGCATGCATATGTCCAACTGTATGAGTACATAAATACATAAATACTAAAAATATGTATGCATTGATAAATATTAAATAATGTTTAAAACCGGAATAAGAATCAGTCAGATGAAATAAAAGAAACCATCCTGAATTGATTTTCTATTTGCATTAATGCACCATCGAATGATCAAAATTGTATCCCGGTTTCCCCATTTAACAAGGCTCATATGTATTTAGCACCATTAGTAATGCCCTATATTAACATTCCTGCAGTCTTACGATTGATATCCCTGCTGTAAACATTCTAATGCATTCTATAAAACACCTAAAGTGACCGATGCATAATAGCTGATAGCTATGTGCAAAAAATTGGAATGCAAATGCGTTTTTTTTAAAAATAAAGGATTCAGATGAGTTGGAAAAAAAAAAAATATATATATATATATATATTTATATATATATATTTTAAAATATTTTTATACACACCCAAAACTCTTAAATTACCCTTGCCCAAATAATTCCCGCACCCACCCTAAACCCTAAAAACGCCCTTACACTACCAAATATACTTATATACATGGCACAAGTCGTAAAAAATAAGAAGTGGGGGGACTTCTCAAGTTAGGCAGTATGAAAGTGACATCATGTTACGTGCCATCACAGCGCATGATGTCACAACGTGTGACATCGCACGTGGCGTCACAGGAAGTGACCTCATTGGAAGTGACATCACAAGAAGTGACATCAGATATTAAGACCTCACACATGCTTATCAGGTATATCATGAGTACATTTAAGCACATTATGAGATTTAGCAAATGCGATTTTGCGTCAGCGTTATACCAAAAAGTGGCGTAATCCCGACGCAAAATCTGGGCCTCAACTAATACATTTATTTTTTTTAAAACCCTGTCACATATAAATTGGCAACAAGGAGAAGCATGGTAGTAGATGTGTTCTGCTTAATTGGTTACAAAGAATGCATTTTAAAATATTTTATGGGGTTAAGGCATCTGCTGCAAAGGTGCCCAGTAAATCTCAGGGAATAATAATAGTGGTGAGATAACTCTGGAGGTTGTTAGAGAGATCTGTGTTTTGTGTAGTCTCAGATGTGAATCAAAGTAGTATAGAAGGTTAATGTGTCTCCTGCAAAGCACATCATGTAACATGCAGATGATAGATTTTTATTTTATGTAGATAGGTAAGTGGACTACTGCTTTGAACACAGAGGTCCTTTTTGTTACCTGCAGTTCATAAATTGAAATCCTTCTAAAATAGCACAGTGAGCTATGAAGGAAATGTGACTCCTACACCTTGTAACCCTCACTGTCTCATGTAACTCATCTTGTACATTGATTTACACACTTACATGATTTATTGTCAATGTATATGTTAATTAAAGTGCTCAGTCACCCTGCATTGGGATGAGTAGCACTATAAAAAAAAAAAATAGTGCCATTTAAATTGTTATTTGTGTAAATACTGGGACAGGCCAACACATCTGACATTCTTAAAGTGCATGCACTTAAATACAGGGATTGAACAAAGTTAAAAGCGACAAAGCGTGCCTCTCTTAAGTACCTGTGAAGAGATGACAAGCTGTGTGTTTTTGTTTCCCCTCCATTGCATTTGCATTTAAGTGTGAGGTTCCAGGCCGTTCAGGATACTCAATAAAAAGGATGCCTGGTGAACATAAAAAAGCCCCCCTCGCTGCCTGCAAGTTGCTGTTGGGAATAGAAAGCAGACATTGTGCAGGCGATGCTGAACGTTTCCTGGTGTCTGAAAATTACACCAAGACAAGTTCAGCATATTTCTGTGGGGCTCAACTTCTTGGCAGTGTGGCTGTCGTCCACTCTGTGAAAACAGTGGGTGGACGCTGTGTACCCGCGTGAATCTCTGACTTGTGCCCTGTATACATACATATATATAGTTTACACTTACCTGCAAAGTACTTATCCTTCCCCTCCTTGCCAGGAAGTCCAAAGCCGCCATTAGGAATGATCCGAATGCATTTTGGGGGCATTGTTTTAGTTTGTACCTGGTGCCAAAGAGTTTTCTGGGCCGTTTCTTTGCTTTGTCCGATTGAGATCTGATCGCTGTTGTTTTGGCTTTCAGGACCGCCATTTTGTATGAGATTCTGTGCATTCTCAGCTGTTCGAGATGGGTAATGTTTGGGTCTTTCCTCCATAGTCGCTCCAGCTGTCTTAGTCTTCTTTCATTGTTCATGTTTTGGTTGGACAATGGTACTGATGGTTTTATTTTTTGCCTTTTTAGTCGTAATGGAGCATCCTTCTGAACTAAGTTGGTCATACTGCTGTTGTAGAGATGTGTTAGATCTTAAACTGATGTTTGATCAGTCCGGGGTGCCAAGGAGGTTTGGCACTGATCCATCAGTTCTCATCTGTTTACGCTGCTGAAATCCCTCAGCCATGTTTTTTCCTTTATCTATTGACCCTTGATTTTAGTTTCTTGTGTGTATATTTGGAAAATAAATTGATGGTGGTCTGACCAATCTGTTGGGGTGATGTCTAGCATGCTTACTGATCCCGGTTTAGCGATGATGAGGTCAGGTGTGACACATTTGTTGTTGGTTGGTCCCTTGCATGCTTGAATCATGTTGAGGTCCTGGAGCAGGTTACTGAGTGCAGCCACTGTGGGGTCTTTGACATTGTTCCAATCAAGGTTAAAATCTACTAATAAGATTGTATTAGAGAGTGTAGTAGCATTGATTGTGATTGTTTACATAAGTTGTTCCAGGAAGATTGGGTTGTCACCCGGTGGATGGTATAAGTGGAGTGTTTTTGCTATCAGTTTCTTTTCAAGCTTGATTTCAGCTCTCATGAGTTCAAACGATGATGGATCTTCTAGCGGGGGTAAGTATAAGGTTGGGGAGTTTCTGTAGATTATAGCCAGCCCTTCCCCTGCTTCAGTTTCCGGTCTAGACATAAGATGGCAAAATCCGGGGCAGTGAGAAGGTCCATTATTGGAGCTGACGTTGGGTTGAGCCAGCTTTCAGTTTAGAAGAAAATGTCCAGATCATGGTCTAAGATCACATCTGCTATATCATGTCATGATTATACAGAAAAGGCACAGAGTTGCCCCACATTAACTTGTCCTTTAGTTCCCATATTTCATTCATAAAGGATCACAGTTATTATGATCAAAAAATCCACTAAGAAATATTCTGCCACAGTTATGTGTTAGCTATTGTTTCTTTGCATGAGCTAGGAGGTCTTGAATTTGCATTGCAAAAAAATCAGGGCTATGGACAAGTTTCAAACCACCATCAACAAAATTGCAATTTGAAACAGTGGAATTTGGTAGATATGTTTTTTTTAAATTTGCATCTGTATTTATCAATATTTGTTTTAGTTAGTTTTATCTGCATTCATCCCTATTTATTTTGAGTTTTGTGAGAAAATGGTGCTGCAATTAGTATATGTCCACATTTACCAAAGTGATAATGGCAAACTGCTTGAAGGGCTTTAGTGATATAAGAAGACATATATGATGCATCACTTGCATGTGATATACTCATACGAAAGCAGTACTTTATGGTTCAAATCTTTTTTATCCAAATTTTATAGAGTAATACAGCATCATTCACCTACATCCAACTGGCCAGTGCAAAAAAGAGTAAAGTAGAACTTAGGAATGGGAAGGAAGGAGAAGAGCGAGGAGAAGAGAAGAGGGGGACTGAAAATGGAGGGGACCAAGGAGAGTAAGAGGAAAAAGGGTATATATCCAGGAGTTTCAGCAATCCACTGCGGATGAGGAAGTGGCACAAGTGTGATAGACCAGGCCCAGGCCCAGAAATATCAGGCCCCTCCGGTCAAGCTGTCGTCAGTATGGTCTGCTGTTCCTGGCCTCCCATTATCCGGAGTATTCGTAAGTATTGGGGGCAGGTTAGCTCTCGGAAGGGTGGCAGTTTATGGTCTAGGGAGGCCATGAGTTTATCCATACCAACAATGTACCACATTTTATGTAATTAGTCCTCATGGGTTGGTGTAACATCAGTGCCCCATTTGGCTGTGATAATCTGTTTCACCACGCACAGGACCATAGTGATGGCCTTCCCTTTGTGGGACCGCAATGGGTAAGTTAAGGCATTCAGGAGTCCCAAAAAGATATAGCTGGGAAAGGGTAGGATGTCGGCGTCAAAAGTTTTGTTAATGTTTTTTACAACTTCCTCCCAATATTGTTTGATCTTGGGACAGCGCCACAGTGGGTGGGTCAGAGAACCCGTGTGGCTGCAGCGACACCAGCAGCCCTCTGAGGTGCTGCTATTCCATTGCACCAGTCTGGCTGATGTATAAAATCAGGAGTAGGTTACCTTCAGCATCGCCTCTTTCCCTGCGGCACTAAAGGAGGTTGCGCGTGCCCTTCAGAGGATGTCTGATCATTTTTTTGCCATGAATTGGCGTTAGAGTTCTGCCTCCCACCTCTTCTGTGTAGGGGATTTCTCAGTGGAGGTGACTTTATTAAGAAAGAGATAGATGTCTGAGAGAAGGCCCTTGTCCTCTTTTTTGGTGACGAGCAGCTTTTCAAAGGCAGTGAGCTGCCGGCTGGCATGCAAATGGATTGTGGGTTGTTTGACCCAATGTTTAATCATAATGTACCACCAGTGCTCTCCAACTGGCATGGCAAATTCTGCATGCAAGCACAGGAAATTCATGAGGCTCGTTTGGTGGAAGAGATGCCCCAATCTCTTACAGTTGCCTTCCTGCCAACTACAGAAGTCAGACGCCCGATAAGCCTGGTGGAAAGTCTGGTTACCCATGATGGGCATGAGAGACGAGGGGTGAGACGGCAGGTGGTTAGCGATGGCCACCCTATGCCAGGCCTCAACCGTTGCCCGAGCTACTGATAAAATGTAAACCCCAGGGGACCTGTGTTTTTTTAGGAAGCCAGGGAATCTTCCAAATGTGAACCCCTGCTATGCTTTGGTAAATGAACCGCCAGTGCTTCTCAGTCTTGGGTCTGTTCCATTCCACCATATGGCACACCTGGGCCCCCAGGTAGTAATCGTCGAATGGGGTATTCCCAAGCAACCCTCCGCAACGTGCACGATATTTTGCCACCTCAGATAAAGGTCTCAATTGTAGTTTGTAATTTAGCTTACAAGAGTGAAGATGGGCTAAGAGGAAGAGCTGGCATGATATATAGGATCTTGGGGAGCAGAGCCATCTTTACCGCAGCTAGCCTATCTAGCCCAAAAAATCCACCGGCATTCCAAGATTGGGTATCCGCACGTGCAGTACGGAGGACATCCAAATAGTTGCCTTGCGCTATTCGAGATAGATTTTCAAGCCCAAATAATGTACCCAATGAGCCCCCCATGAGATCGGGTAAAGCCGTTCCAGTTGTGCTTTATCTGCCAGGGAGATGATAAGGTCAAGCGGTTGTGATTTCTGTATATTGACCTTAAAGCCAGAGACTCTGCCGAAAGCCTCCAACTCCCATGGCAGGGCCGATAGAGAAGAAAGTGGTTGGGCGAGAGCAACTAAAACCTGATCCGCATACAAAGCCAGCTTTTGTTCCTGGCGGCCTATAGTAATGGCTTATACCCACACGCTCAGCCAGAAGTTCCATATAGTGGACAAATAGGAGCGGGGACAACGGGCAACCCTGACGGGTGCTTCTTGCCACTGCAACGCTTTGCAATATAGAGCCATTGAACTGTGTACGGGCCGTGGGGTTCGCATAGCTGCAGCATGCCTATGACCGGAAGTAAGGCCCTAAATCCACCTTCTCCAGAATGTGGTGCAGGAAGGACCAGTGCACCCAACTGAAGGCCTTCTTCACGTCTATGGACATGAGAAGGGCAGGGGCACGTGAGCGAGTCACTTTATCAGTAAGGTGGAGCAATCACTTAACATTATCGCTACAGTGTCTCTCTGGAATAAGGCCCGATTGATCAGTATCTATGAGGCCTTACACATAGGGACTGAGGCATATGGCTAGAATGCCCGTGAAGAGTTGGGCATCAACATTGAGTAAAAATATCGGCCGGTACGACAAACAGCTGGTGGGGTCCTTCCCGGGCTTGGGCAATACTGTGATCACTGCTATGTGCATGGTATCAGTGAGGGTGCCCATTTCACTATAGGAGTTGAACAGGCAGGTGAGGATTGGGGAAAGTTGGCCAGCAAATAGTTTGTGGAAGCCAGATGTAAGCCCATCCTGCCCCAACTCTTTTTCAGATGACAGGCGTGTTATAGCTGCTATAACCTCATCTGTGTGGATATCGACCTCTACCATAGAAGCCTCTCTCACAGGCAGGCGAGTAGTTTGAGTAGAGTGTAGGAATGCCAAGGTCTCCTGTGAGTCAGTTTTGTTTGCTGTGTAAAGGCCCACATAGAACTACTCAAATGCCCCATATCCACATCAGTGGGCACGCCACTGCCCCTGGCCAACTGGATCTTTGAGATCCTATTTTTTAGCATCTTATGCCTAAGCTTGCAGACGAGGAGTCAACCTGCCTTGTTGCCACCCACATAGTAAATCTGTCTGGTGCGAACAAGGGCGTACTCAGCCTTATCTAAATCTAGGGCTTTCAATTGTTTCCTCATGATGTCGTAGCTGGTGTGCCCCGGTGCGGATGTGTGCTTCTTCCAATTCCTTCACCCGAGCCTCCAGGGCAGAGCGTTTGTCCCTCCTCTGCCTCCTAACCTTGCTGAGATCACTATGAATGTCCCCTAATCACTGCTTTCAATGTGTCCCAGAGAAAGAAAATGGGTGTGCTGGGTGTGTCGTTTAGCCCAAGAAAGTGTGTAATAGCCTCCCGTACCTCCCTCTGTGTTGAGTTGTAGGTAAGGAGTTTAGTGTTGAGGTGCCATGATCTAGCCGGAGTAGGTAGCCCAGGTACATGGAAGGACATTGGGATAGCAGCATGGTCATACAACTCTGCGGCACTTATATCCACATGGGTGACAGGGATTGTGATGCTTGGGGTTGCTAAGAAGTAATCAAGCTACGCATATGTTTCATGTGAGGCAGAAAAGAATGAGTACACCCGTGAGGTGGGATTCTGAGCCCACCAAATGTCTGTGAAGTCTACATGTTGCAGCCAGCGAAAGCCCTCCACCGAGAAGGCCCCCAGATTGACCTGCCCTCTAGTCTGATCTGTCTACGGAGGTATTCTGAACCAGATTGAAGTCCCTGCCTACTATAATATGTGCATCCACTGAGGTGGCAACAAGACCCAGGACCTCCAGGATAAAGTGCTCCTGATAATTATTGGGGGCTTACAGGGTTGCTATTGTATAATGGTGGTTATGTATAGAAAGCCTAAGTGTAAGGAGTCTTCTAGGTAGTAGAGCTTGTGTATGAGTGACGTCACCTTGGAACTTAGCAACCAGGAGGATAGCCACCACGCCTTCTTCCCCGGGCCTGAGGAAAAGAATTGTCTATCAAACCATTGAGAGTGCATTATTTTCCAGTCCTTCTTGAGGAGATGTGTCTCCTGCAGGAGACATATCTCACAGCCATACTCCTTAATCACAGAGAGAAGTGACAGACACTTCGCCATGGGGTTCAGGCCTCTCACATTGAGGATCAGAATGTTAATAGGGAACCAGTGAGCTGGGAATGATGTCACTAGAGTATGGGTGCCAACGAAATCCAGATAGCACGCATAGTCTATAGCTTGCAGAAGTGACTGCCGAGGTGATGCTTGAATCCTGTATGTGAAACAATTAGAAACTGGATTAAAAACAAAGAACTCAGTCTCTCCCATCGTGAGAGTCAGTCAACTGTTGTGAAGGATCGTGCTCCACCGAGTCTAACCAGAAAGTCTATGTAGAAAGAGGGTGCTAGCTCCATCAGCAGCGGTGCCATCATCGCTCTGATAATGACTTCTGCCCCACTTGGCCCAAAGAGAGGGGACTGCGCTGTGAAACGATAAGGGACAAGAAGCCCACAAGGTGAGGCCCCTGTGAGCTTCTCCGTAGCTCCACCAGGGGAGAAGCAGTCTTCCTCAAGGGTTTAGGTGGTCAGCCAGCCTGCGCACCCCATGCGGGCGATCTCTGCCCGAGGCTCCGCCAAAGCTAAGATAGAGCGGACTTCCTCCATTGTGCGGATGACGTGGGTCTCCTGGTTCCAGACAAAAATGAGGCAGAACGGGTGTCCCCACTGACTACTTTATGACGTAAGAAGGAAGTGGCCACCCAAGATCTCTGCGCCTCTAAAGTATGATAGGGGAGAGGTCTTGATAGAGGTTTACTTTCACGCCCTCAAATAAAATGGGTCCTTTATCTTGCACCGCAGCCATCATGGCCTCTTTTTTGTCTGTAGTAATGGACACACGTGAGGATGTCCTGCAGCATACCTGGGGAGCCTGACAGGAAGCCCGCCCTATGCGTGCGCTCCAGAATGATGTCTTGTTTAGCCAACTCAGGGACGTTCTGTCTGAATAGCCATTCAATGTAGCCTTCGAGATCCTCAGTGGCTGCCTGGAGGGGAACTCCCTTAATCCTGACTTTGGAGTGCCGTGACCTATTCTCCAGGTACTCCAGGGAGAGTCGCAAGGTCGTGTTCTGGTCCTGGATGTCTAGGAGTTTGCAGCTGTAGCTGTCAAGTTTCTTCCTCCTGGGCGTAGTTGACGCTTTCCAAAGTTGCTCCTCACTGCCCAAGATCCATCACATCTCGCCTGATGCCTTTAATGTCCGCTGCAACTTCACTCCAAAAGGCTGCTTTATCTTACCTAAGGGTGGAAAAGAGGGACTCCATAAAGGAGCGGGTGAGAAGCTCGTCCTCCACCTCCTTCTCCACAGACTGAGACAGTATTTCTGAGCATGTCTCCTCTCCATAGAGGATATCTTTAGGGGAGTCAGGTTTTTGGCAGATGCCCTGTTCAGCATATCATTAAGGGTAACATCCTTCTTGGACTGTTGAGACGCTATGAGGGAGGTCAGCCTCCTGTGAGGCTCTTCATAATGTGATGTAGGGAGCCACTGTCAGGAAAAGCAGTCCCAGCCGTGGAACCAGCACTCTCTACTGCCTTTCACAAAGTATCCTCACCTGCAACTAGACAGAATGAGGGGGTACTCCCCGCCACCTCAATGCAGCGCTAGAAGGACTGGGATTGCGCCTGGGCTGCCACTGTGCTGCATGGTCGGTAGTGACAGGTCGCCAAAAGTGAGCTGCAGGTGACAGTTGTATGCCGGGAGGGAGGTAGAGAAGGTTTAAAGTTGCAGGGATGCTAAATGTCTCTCTCCGTGATGGGCCCCAAATAGCTCGTACCTCCAACTGTACCAATGCTGCAATGCTCCAGCTGTCAGTCACTCTTGTCGTACAGTTCATACTGTATGTTTGGACAACATAAACATCAAAACTGTGTGATTGACTCCATGCACACCATCAGGCTATGTTGGCCTTGCTCCTGGCTAGCTCACAGTGCACCCTGTGGACCTCTACACCTTACAAGATACCAGCGGCATGTGCAACCTCAGTACATGATAGCTCTGACTCAGTCCCTTTTGTTAGTAGCTCATGCATGCCCAAAGGGAGACACAAGAAATACTCAGTTTAGCATTTTAATCATTTATTGAGGCATTAGGGTTCTGTTGTAAAATACATGCACTGCAAAAGAAGAAAATAGAACAGAGTAATCAGCATTACTAGAATCGTATAAACAATTAAATCATTGTGCTGTGACATTGATTATAAGCATACATGTATAATCATGCCTACACTCCTACGTAGAGCTCCCTAATCTGGTGTGCCTAGGGTGGATGAATCTGCCAGAATTCCTTAGAGTGATCTAACTCCCCAGTTACCTATAGGTATGTCTCTTACACTCCTACCTAGCACGCCTTAACCTAGTTAGGCATGGGGGACCTCAACAGTGTCAGCAAAATGCTCCTCTGTCTGAATAAAAGAGTGATGTTGTTTATATAATAACTTCACCCATGTTACCATGCCAAAGCCAGGCATGTATCACTTGCACATTTTTATTGAATCGAGACCAGCGGCTTGTTGGGCATGACTTACACACTTAACTCTTTATTTTGAACACATGGTACTTGTTTATCACTATCACAAGTTTCACTTTTTTTAGAGACTATTGAAATGTCAGTACAGTGAATCGTGCACTTTTTGTTAGCATGCATCATGCTTTGGACAATACGATCTTTGAACACATTGGTGTATAGTGGTTACAAGCACAGATAATAAATGTCGTTTTTATGACTGTGTATATTCTATTTAGTCTGATTCGTTGCTTTCTCTTTTGTTTTTTTACTGTTCCGGCAGGAGGCCACAGTTAACAACATGCTTGAATGAAATGTATTAATTTTCCCCTGATGAAGGGTTTTACCCGAAATGCATTGGGTTTGCTGTGTCAAACATTGTTAAAATTGATGCTTTGAATACTTTGTTTCATACAACTTTGGATATTATCTTTATTGAGCAGACAGCTCATATCTATGTAAATTAGTTGTAAGATGACTCATATCTTTGAAAATTTGTTTTGAATCGCATATTTCTCAATGAAGAATCTTTGAAGTTAAATTTGCGTATAAAGTTTCTGATTTTGGAGAACAAATGTTTAAATTGTTGATAATATAATAGAAGCCTTAGGGACTTTCAAGCTGTGCGCTGTGTGATAGGAACGGAGGTTCTCCGTGTCCTTCTTTCAACTACCATGCCAAAGCCACCATTATTGATTCTATCTCTACAGAGCTGTCCCCGAGCAGACAATAACAAACATCAACATTTTACGCAGTGAACTTAGCCCCATAGATGCATGTAAGCAAAGGTGTGTCAAGTGTTAATGTTCAAGAAAGATGTCAACTTTAAACATGTAAAATGGTGGTGTTCTTGCCCAGGCCTACGTGATCTGTGATCCGCAGAGTCAGACGTAATGTGGATATATATGCTGCTACTCCGCTGGGCCTCCCCACCTGCAAGTCATGCTAAGAGTTTCTGCTGTGCAGCTACTTCCTTTCTGCCACGCTGCGACTGCCGACGAAAATAGGGGAGTTTCACCCTGCTACTACCGGGGCTCGAGACGTGCACCCAGGGCTCAGCGCCATTCCCGCAGTGTAGCCCAGAGGGCAGTCGGCATCTTAGAAGCTCCACACAGCCGCCCAGGCCGAATCGCTCTCTCACTCCCCCGCGGCTGCACCAAGAGGCTTTCATTCTCCCCCCATCCTGGCCTCACCCCCGATAACAGTACTTTGGTATAAACACATGCACATTTGCAGCCGCTTAAAGCTTTGTTAGAAACCGTGTCCTTTTTGTACCTCCCATCTGTGAGTTGACACCCCCCCCTTAATCTGTCAGTAACGATTAAGAAGGATAGCATTGAAGATAACTCAAAAGAAGACCATCGTCCTCTTTTCAGTTTAAAAATAACTACCAATTAACGGTACAACATTTAGTTTTTTTTTCTGTTTTCTGTTCGTGTAAAAATCAGTAAAAATGGATAACCAGGAGCTTTATTTATAATGGCTAGCAATTTCCCCCATAAAAGACCTATTTATTGCTGTTTTTTCCAACACTGAATCTCCTAGTTCATTTTGTGAACACCACTCTGCTGATTCTTGCTACAGAATAAATGCCCAGTATACACAGGCAGCAATTTACATCCATCTTTTTTTTTACTTTGTAATGTCATACCCTGCAACACTTTTTCTGACTTGAGGCCCAACTTAAAATTCAGCGGTGCTGGAAAAAAAAGTTCATAAATTGGGTTCTGAGCATTATCACCAAAGGCCATTTTTGCTGTATTTAGCAGCATGTTACATATGACTCCTTTGTTTACACTTTGAAATTCCCTGCCAACACGTTGCCATTTATAGAACACTAAAATGTAACAGCAGAACCTGTTGCTTGCCTCAACACTCATTATTTTGGATTCTCCTTATGATTGCCTCCTTATGATTGCCAGCTTGATTTCATCATCACACTTCCACTTGTAAGTGTTATGAGTAGCCCATTGAAGGCAAGTTAATGTGCGAGGACGCTAGAAGGGGTAAATGTCTGCTGTGATGCTCTCCTGTATATATAGTGAGTTTTTTCTTAAGCATAAGGATTGTGGTCCAATACATATATAATAAGTCTAGTTGATGCCGTGGTAAAAGGGGTATAACTACGTGTGACCATAATTGTTTTTCTGTGTTCACTACATCAAACAATAATTGCCAGCCATTTCAATAACTTGCCCATAAGCAAGAGCATCTTACAGCACAAGAACATCAAGTTACTTCCAGTCCTAATGTCTTGCACATTTTGTTTCTCGACCCCATCAATACAATATGCAATATCTAACGGATAAAGTACTCCCTGCCGAACATTATAAGGATATTGCAAGTTACAGAGGAGTTCCATAACCATTTAGAGGAACAAGGCTGAAAGCTGAGTTCCTTTAAAAGGTTATGGAACTCTGAGGTGACTTGCAATATCCTTATCATGTACGTCAAGTGGGTACTTTATCCTATATAATACATGGTCACACTATCACATTTCCCACAAACCACTTAAAACCTTGCTGCGCAGCTCTTTCATATGAAAGAGCGAGCCTGTTTGCAAACATGAAGAATAAAAATAAAACCTCTAGTGCAAAATTAAACACATCAAAAACCGGTTAGATATTTGTGACAAATAGATATTATAAACAGTTACATACAAGTCAGTTTTTTTCATTAAAAAGTTGCAGTAGCTCGGAATGTGTAGAAACATGCAGAAAGATTCTAGCTTTCCTCTATCTAAGCGGTGCAAAACTAAACATATTCTCTCTGCTTATCATTGTAAGCTATTAAAGTAGAGCAGAAGAAAGAAAAGCAACATCCGTTTTCGTTGCTTTAAACAGCTGCTTCAATTATGTTCTGCGACCTGACCTGCCTTTCACCTCGGTGCTGGCTTTCACAGCAGGTAATTTATAATATACAAGTTCTGATGTCTTTTTTTTATAATCAGCGACTGGGTGCATCACAAGTCGCCGAATATAAAGCAATCAGAGACTGCAATTTATACAGGCATTACAGAATCCCATGTATTATACAACCATCATCACATAGACTCTGGTATTCCATTACAGTCTTAGAGCCCGCCATAGCCGAAGGCGAGGGCCTTTAACAAGGGAGCAGGCCTTTTATGGCCGGTAGAGCCCACTACAGAGGGCTCTAAGGCTATTAGAACATTCAGCTCCTAGAGGGTAGAATATTCTAATTAGTAAAAACAAACACCTCTCGGAGCCCGAGGGGTTTAAATCCCCTCAGGCTCCGAGAGGCCTTTCTTCACAGCAACAGCTGTGAAATGTAAAAAAACATTGGAATGTTGCTCCCCGGGCTTCTACCAGCCAGTAGAGGCCCGGAGCACTCCATTGTCTTCAATGGAGTGCTCAAAATTCCAGTGTTCTAATAAAGCATAAGAAAATTAAATGTAAATTATTACATGCTTCTCACGATAAGGAGATAAGGAGTATGTAAACCTGGCTTTGGACATTTAGGGTGAAAATTGGAGTTCAGAGTGGAACCTGTTCAGAGAAATGAAATTGTAAAGTCCTCTTTTGACCCTTTGGAGGTCATTAAAAACATTAACATAGATTATTAGATTCAGTTGACAGCTAACCGATTTTAAGGTACATTCCAGACAGTGAAATTATCATTTAGTTTTCAAGTTTCCAGTTTTCATTTTAAATAGGGAAAAACATCAGCTGAATTTGTCATTTGTATTTGCACTCCTGCCTTTGCTGCCTCTCACTCGTGGCAAGCTATTCTGCTCGGGATGGCCTACTTTTTTTCTTAGGAGATGTGGAAAGGATATATTTACATATTCGTTTTTTTAATGCTTTCTTTTGCTTACTGTATGGTACTTTTATCTTTTGTAATCAGATAGATTGGGTTTGTTCGGTGTGCCAGGGCCTAGGACTTTATTTTATCTGACATTGTTACACTGTACCCAAATTACAAGTGAAAAATCCGCCATTAGTCATTTTTTCTAAACTTCTGAAAACGGTTGCCAAATATTTAAAAATGTCCATGTGGTATGCTTGAAATAAAGGTTGCCTAGTCACAAATTTGGCTTTTTTCCAGTCTGCCATAAAGCCCTCACAGCTAGTACTTTAGAGGAACTTGTAAAACTCGTTCTCACGGGTACAATGGCTCAGAAAAAAACCAGTGTTTACTTCTTAGCTGTAGAATCGAAATTTGCCTAGCATAGTAACGGTAAGTTACAATTCTATTAAGGACACGGAGGCAAGGATTATGTTTTTCTTTCTCCACTTTATTCCATACATAAATTTCACAGCAGCCAGAAAAGCAATATAAAATGATTTTATCCCAACAACATAGGAAAAAGGCTATTAAGATCCAAGAAAAAACGAACAACAGTCTGAACCCAGACTACAAGTCCCATAAATCCATAGTAGATGTTACACAACAAGTCCTTCTACAGTGTTTATGATGGATAGATAGCGCCTCCATTTTGGGTGTCCCTCCTCTTTCTTCGCGCGAGTCACGCCACATTGTTACTGGTCCTCTTTTAAACCGTCATTCCCTAAAACACAAGAGTTAATGTAAGAGCCAAATCTTTTAGATAGATCTCGAGCATATCAATACTAGCGAGAAACGTAAACATCCATTTGACCAATGGTAGCATACATCAAGAAATTGAGAACTTGTTACTTACACATCTTACGGGTGGGTTCGCTCAAGATCGTGCCCTGGGCGGGATAATCCTCGCCTCCGTGTCCTTAATAGAATTGAAACTTACCATTACTATACTAGGCAAATTTTGATTCTATGTCAGGACCGGAGGCTCCGATTATGCTAGTTCAAAGCTTACTTACCACCAACTGAGCCACGTCCACAACCGGTTTGAAATAGAACCGCTTAAAGGTGGAATCCGAGGACCAATCCGCGGCGCCCATTAAGTCCTCCAAACGGGCTCCCAGGGAAAAAGCTTTAGAAGCCATTACACCCCTGGCTGAGTGAGCTCCAAACTGCTTTGTGTCAATGCCCGCCTCTTGCATGATCCACCGCACCCACCTGGCTATCGTGGGCGAAGAGACTGCCTTGTGCGGTTTTCTTAAGGCAATAAGAAGCTGGCGTTCGCCCGGAGGGCGGAATTCTTGAGTTATATCTTCGTATGCCTTGAGACAATTCACAACACACAGCTTGGGGACGTCTGAGAAGGCTGGGTACGAAATCGCTCTAGAGGAAGACTTAGTACGGCGACCCACATGAAGGTAACCCCATCTGGGGAGAAAACTCTCGCTGAAATGTCCAGTGCGCGAACATCCGAAACTCTGCGACAGGAGACCAGGCATAAGAGCATGGCCAATTTGGCCGAGATTTCCTTCAAAGATAGATACTTATTGGCTGCCAAGAGAGGAAGAGATTTAAGACTAGATTGACGTCCCACAGGACAGAATAGCGCGGTTCCGGAGGCAACGAAAGGCGAATACCCCTCAGGAGTCTACAGACGAAAGGGTGTTCCCCAACTGGAGCTCCCTCCACCGGGCAATGAGCCGCCGAAATCGCAGAACGCACCGCGTTAATAGAACGGTATGCCAGGCCGTCTGTCGCTAATTCTGCTAGGAAATTTTGAATGGGAACGACGTCTGCGACCACGGGATCCAAATCTGGTCGAAGACACCAACGCATCCACTTAGTCCAGGCGGAACGATACCGCTTTGAGGTACTGTCTGCCCAGGCTTTGGATAAGAGGACTTCAGCTGGTCTCGAAAGCCCTTGGAGCGACCAACATCGCCTGAAAGCCGCCATGCCATGAGGCGGAGAGAACCCTGGGTGATTAGATGATGCTGCCCCTCGTCCGGATTCAGTAGGAGATGAGGAAACAGGGGGAGTAGGATTGGAGAATCCCAAGAAAGTTCCAGAAGAACCGGAAACCAAACTTGGGACCTCCAATACGGCGTCACCACTACCACCTCCACTCTCTGGCGGCGGATCTGGGCCGCCGTCTGCACCACCATCGAGAATGGAGGGAAGGCATAACCCTTCTCCTGACTCCACTCCTGCAGGAACGCATCCGTGGCCTCTGAGAGGGGATCCGGCCTCCAGCTGAAAAAACGCGGGAGCTGGTGATCCGGGCGGGACGCAAAGAGATCCACCAAGAAAGGTCCCCATAGGTTGGCCAACCACTTGAAAATGTGAACGTCCAGTTTCCACTGGCTGGAGTCCGTCAGATGCCTGGAGTGCCAATCTGCCACCTGGTTGGCTTGGCCCGGCAGATACTCTGCTGTCACAGATATGTGATGAGTCAGGCAAAAGTCCCAAAACTCCTTTTCCAGATTCGCTAGGGCTCGGGAATGAGGGCCTCCCAGGTGGTTGACGTAACGGACCGCAGAGACGTAGTCCATCTTTAACAGGACACAAGAATGCACTCTGTCCCTGGTCCAACACCGAATGGCGAAAGACCCCGCAAGGAGTTCCAAACAATTGATGTGTAACGCCTGTTCGTCTAATGACCAGGCGCCGCCGGTGGAGAACACCCCGCAGCGGGCGCCCCACCCCGACCTGCTGGCGTCGGACTCTATGACTATGTCGGGAACTGACCCGAAGATCGCCCGGCCGTTCCAGGCTTCCATATGGGTGAGCCACCATGACATTTCCTCCTTTACCTCCGTCGAGAGGGGAACCGTCTGATCGTATGACAGACCTCTCCTGAGATGGTATGCCTTCAGGCGTTGTAGGGCTCGATAGTGGAGGGGCCCCGGAAAGATTGCCTGATGGACGAGGAGAGAAGGCCCACCACCCGGGCAATCTGACGGAGAGAGGTATGAGTTTTGGATAAAGTCTGCCTCAGCTCGTGCGGGATCTTGGCCATCTTCCGAGACGGCAGGCTTAAAGAAGAACGGAGTGAATCCATGACAAAACCGAGAAACACTACACTCTGAGCAGGGAGGAGCACTGATTTGTCTTCGTTGATGACGAAGCCCAACCCCTGCAAGAGAGACACCGTTTGCTTTAATTGAACAGCTAACTTCCTGGGACATTGCGCCATGAGTAGGATGTCGTCCAGGTAAACAATCATACGTATGCCCTGGATCCGGAGGAACTCCACCGCTGGGTGGAGCACCTTTGTGAAGCACCAAGGTGCCGATGAAAGCCCGAACGGAAGGGCGGTAAATTCGTAAATCTGATTTTTCCAGCAAAACTGTAGGAACCACCGATGCGGTGGATGGATGGGGACCACTAGGTAGGCATCCTTGAGGTCCAGCCGGACCATCCAATCGCCTGGGAGAAGGACGTCCCGGAGGAGATGAATCCCCTCCATTTTGAAATGTCGGTAAACCAACCACCCATTGAATTCTTTGAGGTTGATTACCGGACGCCGCCCCCCATCGGGTTTGTCTACCAAAAAAAGGCTGCTGAGGAATCCGTTGGGATGCAGAGCTGAGCGACAAATGGCCCCTTTGCGGAGCAGCGCAGCTACCTCCTCGTCGACCAACTGTGCATCGGCAATGGAGCAGGTGATGGGACGCAGAAAGCCGTCTTGGCGAGGGAGATCGTAGAATTCGATATGAAACCCCCGGATAGTTTGCAAGACCCAAGCGCCTGTTGTAATAGCCGCCCAAGCACCCTGGAAGGCCGCTAGACGACCCCCGATACGAACCTCTGCTGCAGGCAAGACACTTACCGCTGGAACCACTGCCGCCTGCGTTGTTTTTGGAGCCGCCACGGCCTCGGAATCGCTGTTCCCTGGTGGGGTAAAAGTTAGTGTAATTTGCGGTGGAATTATACTGCCCCCGCCCGGAGACTAGTCCCCTGGAGGGATACTGCTGGCCGCCACGGCCGGTCGAGCGGCCCCTGCGACGACCGGCCCCTTGGGAAAAACGGGGCTGGAAGATCCTCTTTATGTTGGACTGGGCCTTGTCCAATGAGGTGAATGTAGCTACAAATTTGCCCAGCTCTTTGACAAAAGGGTCCCCGAAGAGGCCCCCTTGTGCAACTGCCCCTGCCTCCGAAGAGGCCAAGTCGCCCAACTTGGGATCCAACTTGATCAGTAGAGAGCAACGTTGTTCTGTCGATAGGGCACAATTGGCGTTACCTAAAAATATTACCGCCCGCTGAGCCCAATTCGACAGAACTTCAGGAGATATGGTGAAACCCGTCACTTTCGCCTCTTCCGCCATATCTAAAATTTTTGTAAGGGGCCCTATGGCATCCAGAAGTTTATCTTGACAGGAGCGCCAAGAGCGATCTATGCCCTTTCAGGGGTCTTTCATGTACTTGGCCAAAAAGGTGGCCATTTTGGAGTCCAGCTCCGGGGTGAAAGCAACTTTCCCCTCTAAAGTGGGACGTGGGCACTCTGCCCTCAAGCACCCCCTAGCCTCCTTTTCTAAGGGTTTGCGGAGACGGCCCACCACGAACTTGGCCACCTTGTCCCCAGGCGTCCAGGCAGCTGACCGAGGAAGAATTATTTCATCTGGGTCCAGCATGCCCGCACTATCCTGCGGCAACGCGCTGAATGCACTGGCCGGGCGCCAAGACCGCGAAGACCCCTCACCATGATCTGAATCTCCTGGGTGAGCCCTCGTCAGGAGACGGGGAAGCCGGGCGCGGGAGAGTCAATGGCTCAGGGGCAGGAAGTGGCGCAGGGAGGGGACAGCCGCCTTTGCCAGGAAAGCGTCTGAGGCGCTCAAATGCATCTTTATCAACTCCCTGCGCCTACTCAGGGCCACCCCCAGTGCAGCATTTCTTAGGGGCGTGGGACTCTCCCGGGGTTGGGGTACTAGCAGGGACCGGGGCCCCAGTGGGCCTGCGCCAGTTTGGCGCATTCCAATACAATGCCGTCGGAAAGGCGCTGCTCCATGGGGCCTACAACTTCATTTACACACCTGTAAATGGAGTTGTCCACAGCATCAAAATAATCGTCATCGTAGGGGAGGTATTCCTGGACCTCCTCCTCCTCATCAACATCATCATGTTCCATGTTGACAGGCAACAGAAATTAACTAAAGAAATATTCGACAGTTCTAGAGGCAACAGGAGGGCAACTCTCAGTATACCTAGAGGCGGTAGCCTCAATTCTTTTAAACGTCTGGTAGAACCAGAAGCAAATGTGGGCAGACCGAAGGGCTGCAATTAGTTAATCGTGCGGAACAACCGCTATTGAGGCTGCATTTGCCTCAGAAGCGCGCAGGCCCTCAGCAGGCTGACGGGGCTCAACTGCCACCCAGCGCGCGAAACAAAGGGAAATGTGCAAAAACCTGCCCTTAGGCGATTAACACGGCTGAGCTGCAGTACGGACCCCCACCCGGCGTTAATTAACAGGCAGCTAGGAAATATACAGACCCCGCTGGGCGTACAAGGTGTGGCAGCAGGGGACAAAGCTCACGGTGGTGGCAGCTCACGCAGCGCGGCCCTCATCTGAGGAGACCGCGCTGCGGAGAGCAGCGAGCACGCGTGAGTCTCCCCCTAGCGGGCTCGATAAGCACCGCAGGAAAGATGGAGACGACCGCGTGAGGAGCGCAAATGCTCCCGCGGCCGTAAGGAATCTGTGAAGTCAAGAAAACAGCAATTAGTCAATGCAATCTCCCCCGGGCACAGTCTGAACCCAAACCAGTGCTCCGGGGCCGCAAATAACCTCAATTAAGTAATTATAAGCAATTTACGAGTAAGAGAGGACAAACAACTTAACTGCCTGCGAAGCAGCGAAGAAAGAGGAGGGACACCCAAAATGGAGGCGCTATCTATCCATCATGGACACTGTAGAAGGACTTGTTGTGTAACATCTACTATGGATTTATGGGACTTGTAGTCTGTTTTTTCTTGGATCTTAATAGACTTTTTCCTATGTTGTTGGGATAAAATCATTTTATATTGCTTTTCTGGCTGCTGTGAAATTTATGTATGGAATAAAGCGGAGAAAGAAAAGCATAATCGGAGCCTCCGGTCCCGACATAGAATTGCAGTGCTCCTGGGCCTTTCCTGAAAGAGGAAACCGATGTTTTGTTTCCAGCAATATGTAATCTGGAAACACACACCCCTACAACACACAATATATAGAAATGTAGATGTGTACAGTTTTCCATTACAATCTTCCAAATTTGCATGGCTTCATAGGTGTGAGTTGATAAAGTATTTTCTGGTATGAAAACTCAAAGTAACGATGTCATTATTCCATTTAGATAGGTGAATTGTGAACAGTTTATAATAACATTACTAACATTTGACATTCGTTGCTGACTACAATACTTTAGAAATGATTCAGCAGAACAAACGTAGGGGGCATTGCAGCTGGGTTTTGCACTGCAAAATGCAGCGAACATACACAAATTATTAAGTTTGTGGGTGCTTGCAAACTTTTTGCAAGTGATTTAGCACCACGGTGACCTATGCAATTTACTCTTGTGAAAGGCGGGGCAACAAATAGCTTTCTAGTATGTGAAGAAGGAAATATAACACACTCCTATTGTATAATAATCTAGGAGAAGCGATCTCAGCTTTCCTTGTGGATTCAAATATGATATACTCAAAGCCATTTCTGCATTTACTTATGTGGATTTTCTACCTAATGTAATATCCACAGGAGTAAAGTTGTAGTACTCCTGGAAATTTCAGATTTTATGTACTCCTTAAAAGTTAGAATGCTTCAAAGACCTACGTGATCAGATTTGCAATTGTCCTCGACTTTGTGAATTGTGCCCAATGGGAGGGACTGCCACATGGGCTTCCTGAAAAAAAGGGTTTTAAAAATTGAAGGGAAAAAGAAGAGCTCGTGCCTTAGATTGATTTGAATGCTGTTGCAAAGGTAATTGAGCATGCACCGGATATTAAAAGTATTTCTTTAATATTTTTTCTTTGATCCTTTTGCCTTTCTCTGATCCAGTTGCAAGAGCCAGTAGGCATTATATGTTACTACTCCAGAAGCAGGATGGCCCTAAACACATCTAATCTTAACTTTGATTCTAGCAGAAACCTGTCTCCTTCTGTGGTGTGGTTCTTTTCTTTCACTCTTTGTCACCAGGCCAATGCATTTGCAAAACCATATTTGAAATTCCATCTTAGTACGTGTGTATTGTATTGTTTTTCAAACAAATTATGCAGATCATCATAACCGGATGACGGAATTGTGTAGGTTGTGAGTGGGGGGCAGCATGAACAAGTGAATATGATTACCTACACTCGATGAGGTGCTTAAGAGTTACTGTGAAGTCCAAAATATATTTTTCATAGTTACCTTCTTATCGGACTGTGCATTATGATTAATTCACAACTTCTGAAAAAACTAAGAGACAGATGTATTATGTGATTTATCGGTCGCACACCATGCAAATCACTAATGTACTGGGTTTGCAACTGCTAAATCTTTTTTTCTTATGTTATAAACCTATTGTGTGATTAAGAAAACTTTTTCTAAATTGTAAAATGGGTTTAGAAATGAGTACTCAATCAATCAATCAATCAATATCTTTATTCGGATACAGATACATATCCATAAAAGTACAAGCACACAACAAACAATAAAAAGGCATTTAAAATTCATATTTAAGAAAAAGCGTATCCTCCAATTATAAAAAAAAGTAAATACAACATCATAAAAGAGGTCTCATCAAAGTGCATGTGGCCGGAAATTTGGGTTTACAATTAAAATAAAATAAAATATCATAATTCAGCTGGGGCACATAGAGTTCCGGGTGCGCACCGCCGCTTTCAGAAAGGAACCGACCCGAAAGGTTAGCTCATCGTCTTCCAAGGAAAGGATTTTTCCATGTGCTACCTTATAATCAATCACAAATGTGGCCTTAAAATATGGTATCAAAAACCTTTTAGTGTGTATCGAGTAATAACCACAAAAAAATAAAAAGTGCAGCATAGATTGTTTGTGTAGGCTATTACAAGGGCATAACAGATAATCGAGATTCGAGTTATACCCAGCAGGGAAACATAACATAAACTTCACAGTATCAATCCTCAGTCGAAAGAGTAAACCCCTTTCCCAGCGGCCAATAGGTTTAAGGAGATAACTTGATGGGGCATATGAAATGTTCTCAATGAGCATATACCTAGCAACGGATGTTTTCTTAATCTCATTTTCGAGTCTAACATTCCTATAGGAAGCATAGAGAGCCATTTGCAAAGATTTCTTATTGATGATACCAGTGTCTATGGGATTAGAAAATAAATGACCGTGATTCACGCTGGTTAGGCTTTTATAAACAGCTGCCAACCAAGGTATTTCCATCCCCCTATCGCATTTTAGACAATCCGATATGATCTCCCTAGTGAGTTGGGCAGCCGGGTTTTTCCAAATTCTGAGCCAGAATAATGCGGGCGGGCCTTGATATAGTCTTCGATGTATGGCAAGTTAAGTTCACAGTGACAGGCATACTTTGAGGAGGAAATTAGTGCGCCCAGGATCTTACGACAAAATCTGTTCTCTTCATCCTGAATTCTACCACAGTTAGTAGAGCCCCATACTTCTGCACCATAAGTAGCAGTTGGTATACATTGAAGTCTAAAAATTTTAACAGTAGCTGATACGACCTCTGTATTCCTGGGCTTAGGCAAGCCAAGTATTGTATTAGTGGAGTTAGAGAACTTTCTCATGCAGTAAGCCACGTGATCAGTCCACAGACCATTTGAGGCAAATACCAAACCTAAATAAGGGAAAGTACGAGTGCTTTGTAAACTATCTGAACCTAAAACAATCGATGTGTTAAAATGCTTCTTCAACCCGCACGCCATTAAAAAAGATTTTTTTAAATTAGTGCGTAGGTCCAGACCATCCATAAAATCAACAAAGCCCTGTGTTAGGATGCGGAGAGCGTTTGGGGTCCGTGCCATTAGTACTGCATCATCGGCGTATAGCAGGGCAGGGAGTTTATTGCCATTAATGCAGGGAAGGTCAGGGGTAAGTGTTGCCAAAAACTTATTCAGATCATTAATATAAAGGATGAATAAAAGGGGGACCAGGACGCAACCCTGCCTGACCCCTCTCCCAACTTCAATTTCTTTCGATACCGCGCCATCCCTGCTAATACGTACCAGGGCATGTAGGTCTTTGTGCAAGTAAGCTAAAAAATGTACAAGAGACTCGTCCAGACCATAGTTTAAAAGGATGGTCCAAAGCCGTGACCTATTGACAAAGTCAAAGGCCGAGCTGAGGTCCATAAATGCAAGATATATTGGTACTTTTTTTGCTACATTATATTTACCAATGATCAGATTAAGGTTGAGGCACTGCTCAACAGTGCCAATGTTGCTTCTGAACCCCAGCTGACAGGGATGGAGAATCTGACCATCCTCAGCCCATGACCTGACCTTGTTATAGAGGACCGTTCCTAAAATTTCCAACGTGTTGTCGATCAAAGAGATCGGCCTGTAACAACTAGGGCTGGAACGGTCCCCCTTCTTGAAAATTGGCACAATAATACTGGAGGACCATGTGTTAGGTATAGTAGAATTTGTTAAATTATTAAAAACATTCAACAATAAAGGCGCCCAAAAGTCAGACTGGCTTTTGATAAGATCAATGGGCAACCCGTCAGGGCCAGGGGTTTTACAGCCCATGCTTTGGTCAATAGCCTCCTCTACTTCTGCTAAGTCGATCGCAACCCTGACAGCTGTTGTATACTCGTTAGTAGCTAGCAGCGATGGTGCAGGGGCTGAATAAATCTTCATAAAATGTGCTTCCCAAGCCTCGCTGGAGATGTTGCAACTAATTGTGCTCAGGGGGTGTCCCAAAGACCTCATATCTTTGACTGCTAACCAAAAGTCCTTGCCATTTTTTAGCGTGGCTGCCCGGGCAATATTGTCCCAGTGCTCTCTTATTATTTCCTCCTTCCTTGAAGCAATAGCTAATTTATAGCGTAGTCTGAGTGATTTAATAAGGGAGCTATCTCTGGGTTTAGTGACAAGCGCCCTTCTAAGTGCCCTGTTAGCTGCAGAACAATCAGCATTGAACCACCCAGGGTCCAAATGTGATTCCTTGGGGGGCCTAGACAGCAACATTTTGACGCCCGCACATAACTGCGTGAAGGCGTCAACTGCCTCAGGATTATGTTCCTTGAGGGACAGACAAGTATCAATTAAATCAGGGTGCGTTCTTCCCATCCTACCAAATAAGACTTTATTGTCTATACCACGCCAGACCAATCTTAGATTATCAGTAGAGGGGGATAAGTCCCTGGCACCGCTCTCTTTATCATAAGTCCACCTGCGGGGAAAACTCAAAATTAGGTTGATGGGGTTATGGTCCCCATGAACTGTGGGCACTACCTCGACTTTTAACACACTATTCACTAAAAGGGGTGTGATAAAAATAAAATCAATAGTGGAAGCCGAGCCCCTACCTCTATAAGTAGGTTCAGTGTGTCTGGCTCTACTGGGAATTCCGACAAGTTCCATCACATCTAAAAATTATTAGTCCACAAAAGGTTTAATAATTGGGCACCCCTATTACACAATGATACATTATTGGTCAGGTGGATGGGGAATAAATACTGCCGGGTAACTTAACATTAAAATCGCCCCCAGACATATTCCTGCAAAGTTAACAACACATTTGGACCTCTGTAGATTAGAGATGAATTTGAACAAATTAATAAAATGAGTACTGATTCACAATTTGGGAGGAGTGTGTTTGGGACTTCCTTCCAAATTGGTGACTTATGTATCAGTGGGGTTCGACTGTAATTCCAGTTGCAAACCATTGGTCAGTTACCAACTACCAAGCTGCGGAGGTAACTGATTCGGGAAATAGATGGGTCGCCTTTGGGCTCCTTCCTCGTTTGGAATCAGAGTGGCAACTTCAGGGAGAGTAGGCAGCGGTCCAGGGGACCACTGGAAACTCTCACTTAAGTTTTTTTTAAATGGAACAAATTCTTAAAAGCAGCCAATTTCCCTTAAGGAAATCGAGCTGCTTTAAAATAAAAATCCATTTTGAAATGCAATCACAGGGACAATGGTCTCTTTTCCCTTGCTGGTCACCTTTCCTGTGATTGTAGCCAAATCCAGTGGCCATAAATTGCAACCTCCCTAATGAATATTAATATTTAAGCAGGTCGCTCTGCAACCCCCTCTGATTCCCTATTTGGCGAAACAACATATTAGTGCATAGATCGATTCACAAAATCAGACTGGATTCACAAAACGTTGGTGCGTAATTTGTGACTGCATTTTGTGAATCCAGTCTTTGTACCTCTGGCCCAAAGAAAGCTGACAAAAGGATTCATCGTCTCCCTGTGTATGCATCTTTCCAATTGATCAATAATTTGTATAAATATTTTCAGTGGTGGCTAATTAATTTTGAAAATGCAGGGGAGCAAATAGCCACCCTAAGTTTCCCCCGAATGAGAAAGCAAGACTATCTACTTCTAAGCAGTCACAGAAGGTCCTTTTCCTCCAAGAAAATTATGAAAAATAAATACAAATTGTAATTTTTACTGTCCAGTTTTCAAAATAAATTTTCTAAAATGCCACTGCTTTTCCAGGTGTTTCTGAAGGGACACATGAAATAGCCAGTACTGCTGTGATGTGACAAGAAGACCTATGCCCACAGAGGTTAAGTGGTGGTCATTAATCAAAAAGTTTTCCAAACTAGGAAACAAAAAGAGGCACTTTTCAGTTCAGTTTACTTAAAATTGGTTGAAAGATTGTAAAAGCAATTCAACTTATGTCAATAGCAATTCAAAAGTTCAATTTTTTAATGATGTACATTGCATGCATCTTCACTTTTACTCTCTGCTTCCTTTAATTTTCCATACGTTCCTTTCTACAAAAGTTCTCAGCCATGTCAGGACTCTACTTGGAAGGGGCTGCTGGGAAAGTACTCGCGGACCTTAGACAAAAGAGCTATTTAACAGGATAGACAAATCTTACAGGCTTTGATGCTAAACCTACCCCTTTCGTAACAGAGACCATACACATTCAGTCACTCATTTTAGGTTACACCAATATCAGATTCTCAGACATCAGCAGTGATGATAAATGTCATAAAAGCTATATGAATAATTAAGATGAAATGCTTCCTCTAAGTCATCACATATCAGCCATAGAAGTAGGTGTGTTCTGGCACTATCGAAATCACACCAGCTATAATGGTCCCCATCGCAACATTAAATATCACATTTACTAAAAGTTATAGACATTAGGCAGCAGAATTATAAAAGGACAAATAAATCCTGAAAGGAATTTAAAAAAATGTGCATTTAAACATATATGTGGTATGCTTGAATTGTGAATTGGTGATTAGGGCACCACCTTCTTTTCTGGTTTAAGGCAATATTTATGCTCCTTTTGTGTACTTAATCATTAAGGATGTGAAAGCGCCATTTGGTTGCATATAAAAGTATCAAATATATATATGATCAAGAAATTCCTTAACATTAATACAAACATGGTGAATGCTCAATAGTAAAACAAGTAACATTGTAAGGAGTGGTACATGTCAATACTCATAGAAAGAAAACGATTGTATGTGCCTATGCCACCATGGCATTGATTTTATAGAAATTGCATCTGTAGATAAATAAACCATTTCCATACTTTTAGAAAGCCGTCACTACCATGGTTTAGTACAATGACTACTGCTTTGATTTTAGGAGCAAATAAAAGGTCAGGATTGAATAGTATCTCCAGGTTCGTTGAGTTCAGAAAGGTTTAAATAGGGGCTTTGAGACTCATGGGATGGTTAAAGGCTATGGATTCAGATTGTTAGATCTGTCGGCTTTAGGGTGGTCTTTCCCTGAAATGATTTGCCTCTTATCATCCATTTTGCAGAATCTATTTTTGTTGACCTTAGAACTCGGTGCACGTTACCACTGCTATCCAATGCTAAAGGGCTTGTGCTCCCTTCCCATAAAGATGGTTAAATTGGCTTCTACCTAATTGGCATATTTAATTTACTTATAATTAGGGCTCCGGGTTTTATGGTATTTATTTTTTTGACATGTCCATCTGTATTTATTCATATTTATTTTTTGTTAACTTTATCTGTCTTTATCCATATTTATTATGGGTTTTGTGAAACAAATAAAGCTGAAACTGGTATATTCCCACATTTATTTAACCAATAAATATGCAATCATGCTTGAATGCCTGCCAGGTTTCAGTGATATGAACACCTGCAGATGATAAATCAATGCGCTCATATGAAAATATGCACATTTCAGCATCAGCCTTGTGCAGATCTACTTCTGTTGAAGCTTCTTTACTAAAATTCCTTTCTTTTTTCACCCCCTTACTTATCAATCCACACAGTCATTGGCTTGGCAGTCATGGCAAAGTGTATTTAGAATCCCTCAAAAAGCAACCAATTTCTGTTTTTATCTACATTTAAAAATAAATACAGATGAGAAAATGAATGGTTTTCTGTCTATATTTATCTGTAAAAATCAGTAAAAACGGAAAACAAGGAGCCTTACTTATAATTCCCTTGTAGAATTGAATACCATATATACAGGGTCTGTAAATTAAACCCTACCAGTGGACCTGCAGCACCCATTGTGCCACCCTCTTAAGTACTACTGTAAAGCATGTCCCAGGCCTGCCATTGCAGCCTGAATGCAGTTTTAAACTGCCATGTTGACTTGCCATTTAAACCCCCTTGCCAAGCGTAAAACTCCCGTTTTATTGCCTATAAGTCACCCCTAAGGTAGGCCCTAAGTAGCCCATAGGGCAGGGCAGTGTGTAATTAAAAGATTGGACATGTACTCTTAAGTTTTACATGTCCTGATAGTGAAACACTCCTAAATTAATTTTTCAATACTGTGAGGCCTATAACTCCCATAGGATAACATTGGGGATTCCTTATTACCTTCAATAAACTGTAATTTCCAATTGGGAGTTAGTGGCTATATCATGTTTGGTGTATATGAAATTGTAATGATAAATCCTCTTTAATGGTAAAGTCTGCTTTTTATTACAATTTTGAAAATACCACTTTTAGAAAGTTGCCATTTTGCCATTTTCCTGTTCTTAGCCCTTTTGTGCCTGTAGCCTTTCTTGGGTCACATGATTGGGCGTAGCTGTTAGTTACACTTTTTGAAATCCTCCCAGATTGCCGCACAATAGAGGTATTAGGTGTGCCTTCCTGGGCCCTCTACTGGCAGAATGGGGGGCAGAGCTGAGCACAGCCCCACTGTTCTGCATTCTGTCCATCAACTGTTGTTTTTGCATTTGTCACCCCGAGTGGGACGGGTATGCCCAGACGTGGGTCCCGTGCTCTCCATGCCACTGGAATCAAGCTATCCTGGCTGAAGAGGGGTGAAACCCCGAAACCGGTCCTAGGATGCTTGTTTCCAGTCCAGGGAGGACCTGGCTTGGCAGTTCGGGCTGGACTGTTCCCATGAGGCACAGGGTCAAGACTGATTTGCATATGGCTGGGTTCAAACTGGAATGGCATGGTGAGCAAAAAAACGATGGATTTAGGCCCAGATCTCTGTACTGGGGTGAATGTATGACATTGTGCTGCATTCTGTCCATCAACTGTTGTTTTTGCATTTGTCACCCCGAGTGGGACGGGTATGCCCAGACGTGGGTCCGTGCTCTCCATGCCACTGGAATCAAGCTATCCTGGCTGAAGAGGGTGAAACCCCGAAACCGGTCCTAGGATGCTTGTTTCCAGTCCAGGGAGGACCTGGCTTGGCAGTTCGGGCTGGACTGTTCCCATGAGGCACAGGGTCAAGACTGATTTGCATATGGCTGGGTTCAAACTGGAATGGCATGGTGAGCAAAAAAACGATGGATTTAGGCCCAGATCTCTGTACTGGGGTGAATGTATGACATTGTTCTGCATTCTGTCCATCAACTGTTGTTTTTGCATTTGTCACCCCGAGTGGGACGGGTATGCCCAGACGTGGGTCCCGTGCTCTCCATGCCACTGGAATCAAGCTATCCTGGCTGAAGAGGGGTGAAACCCCGAAACCGGTCCTAGGATGCTTGTTTCCAGTCCAGGGAGGACCTGGCTTGGCAGTTCGGGCTGGACTGTTCCCATGAGGCACAGGGTCAAGACTGATTTGCATATGGCGGGTTCAAACTGGAATGGCATGGTGAGCAAAAAAACGATGGATTTAGGCCCAGATCTCTGTACTGGGGTGAATGTATGACATTGTTCTGCATTCTGTCCATCAACTGTTGTTTTTGCATTTGTCACCCCGAGTGGGACGGGTATGCCCAGACGTGGGTCCCGTGCTCTCCATGCCACTGGAATCAAGCTATCCTGGCTGAAGAGGGTGAAACCCGAAACCGGTCCTAGGATGCTTGTTTCCAGTCCAGGGAGGACCTGGCTTGGCAGTTCGGGCTGGACTGTTCCCATGAGGCACAGGGTCAAGACTGATTTGCATATGGCTGTGTTCAAACTGGAATGGCATGGTGAGCAAAAAACGATGGATTTAGGCCCAGATCTCTGTACTGGGGTGAATGTATGACATTGTTCTGCATTCTGTCCATCAACTGTTGTTTTTGCATTTGTCACCCCGAGTGGGACGGGTATGCCCAGACGTGGGTCCCGTGCTCTCCATGCCACTGGAATCAAGCTATCCTGGCTGAAGAGGGGTGAAACCTCGAAACCGGTCCTAGGATGCTTGTTTCCAGTCCAGGGAGGACCTGGCTTGGCAGTTCGGGCTGGACTGTTCCCATGAGGCACAGGGTCAAGACTGATTTGCATATGGCGGGGTTCAAACTGGAATGGCATGGTGAGCAAAAAACGATGGATTTAGGCCCAGATCTCTGTACTGGGGTGAATGTATGACATTGTTCTGCATTCTGTCCATCAACTGTTGTTTTTGCATTTGTCACCCCGAGTGGGACGGGTATGCCCAGACGTGGGTCCCGTGCTCTCCATGCCACTGGAATCAAGCTATCCTGGCTGAAGAGGGGTGAAACCCGAAACCGGTCCTAGGATGCTTGTTTCCAGTCCAGGGAGGACCTGGCTTGGCAGTTCGGGCTGGACTGTTCCCATGAGGCACAGGGTCAAGACTGATTTGCTATGGCTGGGTTCAAACTGGAATGGCATGGTGAGCAAAAACGATGGATTTAGGCCCAGATCTCTGTACTGGGGTGAATGTATGACATTGTTCTGCATTCTGTCCATCAACTGTTGTTTTTGCATTTGTCACCCCGAGTGGGACGGGTATGCCCAGACGTGGGTCCCGTGCTCTCCATGCCACTGGAATCAAGCTATCCTGGCTGAAGAGGGTGAAACCCCGAAACCGGTCCTAGGATGCTTGTTTCCAGTCCAGGGAGGACCTGGCTTGGCAGTTCGGGCTGGACTGTTCCCATGAGGCACAGGGTCAAGACTGATTTGCATATGGCTGGGTTCAAACTGGAATGGCATGGTGAGCAAAAAAACGATGGATTTAGGCCCAGATCTCTGTACTGGGGTGAATGTATGACATTGTTCTGCATTCTGTCCATCAACTGTTGTTTTTGCACAGCCCCACTTACAACTGAATAGCCTGTGCTCTGCCTTCACAAAAAGGACCTAACAACTCTGCATTGTCACTTCAGCCAAGGCAGGGTTGGCAGGAAATTCCATGCACTTCAAAACCACTATCTAAAAGCTTCTCCCACCTTTCCGAACCAGGGCATCAGGGTATAAAAGTTGGACCTCAGACACCAACTCTTCAATACACTCCTGGACCTGTGGATACTCTGCCAGGAATAAGGACTGTTGTGCTGATACAAGGACTGCCACTCTGCTGGACTGCTGCTCTAAAGCAACTGCTGCCCTGCTGTGCTGACCTGCTGCCCTCTTGCCTGAGAAAGAAGAGCTGGATCTGCAACTTCATCTTGACAGCAGCAACCCAGAGTGACTCCCAGTGCTAGTCTGCTGGCCTTCTGATATGAGCCTCGGGGACATAAAAGGCTCACCAACCGTCTCCTGGAACCAGCCGCAATGAGTCCCTGACCCCCAAGTGGTGCCTCTAGGTCTTAGACCCTTGGTGTGGTTCACAGGCTCTTAAATCAAGCTATTGGACTCTTTGCGAACGCAAATGGGCCCATTTGCACCAAGACCGTGCTGCTCACACCGAAAATCAGCACAAGCTGCTTGCAGCCCGTCTCTTCTGAGACTGTATCCAATCTGCACTCCATCGCGGTCAGCCTGAACATTTGACTTTGACACTGTTCAGCACGACCAGATAGCCGCTGTTGGCGCTTTCTGCTTTTTGACGCTGTTTTACACCTTATTCTCTAGAAATTCAAAACTCCTGACCTACTGATTGAATTTTTGATGTTTAGGTTTTGTTTTATTTATTCAATTTTGCTCTATTTTCTAATTTGGTGTGGGATCTTTTTGTGTGATGTTTTCACTGTTTTAGTGTTTGAAGAGTTGCACAAATACTTTACACATTGCCTCTAAGTGAAGCCTGACTACTTTGTGCCAAGGTACCCGGGGGTTGAGCACAGGTTAATTTGGGGTTTGCTTGGACCTTACTCTGACAAGGATTGTGCTTGCTGCTTGCCCAGGGCTCACCCCCAGTCAACCGGTAACCCAATGTCTCACACAGATTTACTTGCTTCCATGTCTAGAATCACGGTTTTGGCTATGTTCATGCAGAGCAACCTATCTTTCATTGTGAAGAGCACATGATGCATCCATATAGCTATGTTGGCTGTATTGTCAGGTTGGTTATCTAACTGGAAGTAGATTTGTGATTCATCTGCTTGCATATGGAAATCCACATTGTATTGTTAAAGTAGTTGATTGAAGAGGCATATTTAGTTGCAGAACTGACAAAAACATAGGGGTAAATGCTTTGGGAGATACCTCAGTACTCAATGCCTGCAGATATTTCCGCAGACCCAATCCTAATTTTTTGAGTGGAGTTGGTAAGAAATGACTGAATTAATGAGAGCATAAGTCTACTTATGCCCACCCATTGTTCCGGACTTTAAAAGAGAATGGTCAGCAGTATTATAAGTCACTGATAGTTCAAAGAGTATCAGGCTTGTTGGTTTTCCCTTATCCTTGGAAGCAAACATTTCTTCGTGGATGATGTGCTAGGGTCACAATCTACAGCCCACTCTCACCTGTGTATGCCAGTCAATGCAGAGAGCTGTTCCTCAGAACTTTTCATCTAATCAATGCCCTTAAACTTAAGGTGTTTTGGGGTATGTCATGGGTAATTCAGTATAATCCTAAAATTGATTGGGCAGCAAAACAATACAAATGAATTTCGATTTTTATTAATCATTCTTCAATAACCAATGAATCAGTCACAGTCATTTTTCAAAGGCCTTAGGGAATAATGCCTGTGATTGGTTGCAGGATTACGATACCATCTTGTTACGAGAATTTTCATATTGTTTTTGATTTTAAAAAAAGGCAAGTGTATTATATCCACATTGAAGTTATGATCGCAAGAGTGATTTGGAACCTAGGGCATCTATACAACTCCACAAGAGAAACTCTTGAATACACGCTCCGGAACCAAAGTGCTTTATTCTTACAAAGTACAGAACGTTTCACATATATTCCATGTAATCATGTATATGCACTTACAGAATCAGAAACAGAGTATCTTATATGCTATTTAAATGATAATGTAACTAATCTATTTTTCTTACCATAAAAATCTCGAGCCTCTTACCCTTTATTTTTTGTGCCCTAAAAAGGGAATCAACTAAATCACTGGAATTATGTGGCAGAATGGACCAAATCATGTAGCAGGGCTGACTACATTATGCAGCAAGAAAAGGCAAATTATGCAGGGTAACATGAGACAGTTTGAAGCAGTATTGCTTCTCTGTTTGTCATTTTTACACATGTTAATACTGTATGGGCAAAGGTTTAACCTCATTAATGTAATTTAACTCCTAAGTACAGCAATAATCAACTGAAAGGTGACATGCCTCAGCATTGCAAAATGCATGCCACTGTGCAGCAACATGTTATAACTTCTTTTTTTGCAACTTTTGATCCGTTTCAGCTAGGAAATGTTTTTTTTTGTAAAATCTGCAAATTATGCTAAAGATGATGGATTACGTGGCAAGTTCTGCAAATAGATAACTATGCTGAAAATACACACAGCTGCAGAATTCCATAATTCCAATGACCCTACTATAGTGCAATCAATAGAATTACAATAAAAAACAGGTACCAATTGCAATTGACATCTGTTCTTTTGATCAGACCAAACAAGCTACAATTTTTACCTAGCTCGATCTTAGGGAAGTGTATCATTTCATTAGGGTGTGACGGTGATGAATGAATGGAAAGCTGTAGTCAATCTTTATTGATGAAGTGCTGAGATGATTTATTGATGTGTTTTTAGAGTGTACTTAAATGATATATTGATTTACACTGATTCTCTGGAGACACACATGCAACATACTAAGACATAATTGCTAAAATGAAGAAATCTTGATCTTTTTGTCAAAGTTGACAAGATTGTTTTCTGTACCACAGCAGTAGAATGGTTTGCTCGCATGATTAGTCCGCAAGGATTTAAAATGGATGAGAAAATGACAGCAATAATTAATTTTCCCACAGCTACATCTGTGAAATCCATACAGGGCTGCTTAGGCTTTGCTAACATTAATAGGAGATGTTTTCATTGACTTTATGAGATAGTCGGAACAGCAACCAGATTTCTTCACAAAGAAGTTACCATCACATGGACCAAAGAAGCTGATGAAGCTCTTTGTTTTCTGAAAAAGCTCTTTCTTTTATTGTGTTGTTTTGAGGAAGCATTTGGAGTAGGAAGTCTTTTCGGCTCCTTGGATGGCTTTGTGGTATACTTCCCAGGGGAGCCTGGAATGGGTTTTGTTCTCTACTGTGGGTGATTTACATCATTATCATTCCAGTTTGCACCTGTGCTATTTCTCTCCTGAACTAACTGTTTGAATAGGATTTTGTTGGCTTTGGATTGTAAGTGGGGTCGAAGTTCAAAGAATGCGTCAAAGGTTTACCTATGGAAAAGTGGCCAAAGATTACTGCACGATGAAGGGGCTATTAAGGTTGAGGGCAAAGCGACTAAGCCCTCGAATGAGAAGATACATCAGGTATGACTATGCAGGTCAGACCAGTGCTGCAACTAGAAGCAATCTATGACCCTCCCTTACCTTCTCTATTGGATAAGCTAATTTTATCGATACTAGAAAAGAGGTCATAAGAAGAGGCAGTAGAATTGTCATCAAACTAAGTCTCAGTGTGGCACTTAGAATCGCACATACGAGTGCTTCACCTCAAGTCCCAGAAGAGCATTCTGCATGATATTTGATGCTCTCCTGATGGTGTGAATGAATCCCCAGAGTGTGCAATCAAACCTATGAGCTTTCCCTCCCTATCCACCTGTATATTTTTCTTTATCTGCCTATGAGCTGTAGCAATGGTAGCCTTCATTCACAGGGCAAAAATATGTTCTTTACAGCAGCCTTCAGTGAAGAGCAGAAAACTAGTCCTATTGCTTCAGGTTGGTTTAAGGAACACATTATGGCCCTCAATAGGGATCAGCCAGAGTGGTATCCCATGAGATACCACACAGGCCTTTTCTGAATGACCTAGTGTTCCCGCACTCTGTGTTACCAGGTGCTAGAATACCGGTCCTGGTTTTACAGCTGAGGCTTTGCACCTGGTGAAACCAGTTGGCCGCCAGATCAGACAGAGAGAAGTTAAGATTTTTCACAACCCACCCCTCACCTGCCCCGCGACTCACCATTGCACTTCTCACTCAGATTTACCACGAGCTTAGAGAATATGGTAAATCTGAGCAGAAAATGAATTAGGTGTAATTAGGTGCAGAAGTTTCCCTTGGCTATTCCAATTTCAGAGGATTAAAATTTGAAATTCCTTGAATTCGAGAAGAGATAACATCTGGAATCTGTATTACAGGCTTCAGTATCTCCCCCCCCTCTAAGCTACGGGCAACGCGCAATGAATTTCCAGGACACATAAGCAGGCAGCGAGCACTCCTTGGGAACAGAGTGTGGCAGTGAGTGGTGGCTGTCATAGTAGTATTGAATTGTACTCTATGTACTAATTAAAGATCTGCAACTAATTATTTTAAAAAGCTGAATATACAACAAAAAAGGTTGCCAATATTATTGTGCAAAATCCAGAAACATATACAATAACCTGAAAGGAGAAACAGTGTCACATTAGCAACATAGAAACTTCAGATTTCAAGCCCAACTCCGTTGTAAAATCTGATTGCTAGATCTATTCTTTATTGCCAAAAGCACATGAGCAATCTCTTATAAATGCATTTCATTTTAGTATTTAAAAGTTATCCATTGTCTTTCAATATTTTAACATCATTAATACAGACCATGCAAAGAAACTTGGAGGTTGAGCACGTTTTCAAACGTTTGAGAAGGAATGGCACCGGATAGTACAAATCTGCCTCTTTTTGCTTGTACATAATCTGTACATATTTTATATATATCTGTACATGTCTGTATTAGAGGGTCAGATCAGTTCAAACGGACCCTCCTAATCCAATAGCGGTTGGTGGTGAATCACACTGGCGGGGGGGGGGTGGTGCAAAAAATATAAACATAACAAATATTCATAATACACATAACATATACACATATATACACATAACACATACACTTAATACACATAACAAATACACAATAATATGCACATTAACATAAGTATACACATAAAAAAATCACTTACTTTACACTGCCGCTCCACGTTCTGCAGCACGTCCTCGTTGTTCTGCAGCACGTCCTGCGAGCGGGGAGCCCACAGCCAACTCTTTCCTCCAATCAAGACGTTGCACTAAAGTGTCTTGTTATGTTCTGTTATACGGAATTTGTAGAGCGCAGCTTTCACTCCGAGAAGCATGATGGCGCTAAGCGGATCACTAACAGACAGGGTGGCTGAGACTGAAAAGGGATTTAGATGAGTGCTTTGCATAGAGCGTCAGGAGCCGTAAAAATCCAGGTTTTCAGAGTCTTCCTGAAAAGGGTTTCTGACTGGATGAAACGTAGGTGATTGGGCAGTTGGTTTCAGGCCTTAGTCCCTATCACTGCAATTGATTTCCCCCCTTTTGAGACATATCGGAAAACAGGGGGTTTTAGTAGGTTAGCGTTGGACAATCTGAAGGTATGGCATGGCACATAACGTGCACACCTAGGCCGAAGGTAGTGAGGGCCTGAGGAATGAAAGATTCGAAAGCTAATTATCAAGATCTTAAACAAGATTCTTTTATGGATGGGTAGCCAGTGCAGAGCTTCCAGTGCGGCGGATGCTGATGAGCTCCTGGGCCATTTTAGTACTAGTCAGGCTGCAGCGTGCTGTACCATCTGTAGTTTGTGTAAGACCGACTTATTAGCTCCTGCATAAAGGCTGTTGCAATAGTCCAATCTGGAGGCGATTAAGGCCACTGCGACTGCCTGTCTTGCCATACAGGGAAGTAGGTCAAAGAAGTTTTTAAGTGATTTTATCAGATGGAAGCAAGTTCCAGCCACTGCTAGGGATTGCTGATGGAAGGATAGTACTGAGTCAAATTTTTGCCCCAGATTCCTGGCTACTGTTACTGTATTGGGGGGGTGGGGGGAATGTCGGAGGGCCACCATAGGCTAGGGGAGAAAATGTTTGTTTCCCCTAGTGGCATGATTTCTGTTTTTTCTGAGTTGCATTTTAAGTGATTTGTTTTCATCCAGTAAAAGACTGCTGTGAGACATTGACGGAGGTTTTCCTCAGCCAGTGTGGTATTTTTATCTAAGACCAGGATTAGCTGCGTATCGTCCGCGTATGGGATTGTCTCGATGTTAAAGGACGATATCAGATTTATCAGGGGGGACATATAGGCGTTAAAGAGTGCTGGACTGAGAATAGGCCCTTGTGGGACCCCGGAAAGCAGCGGTTTTTCTGCTGACTGGTATTGTCCAAGAGTGATGACTTGTCTTCTGTTTTGTAGGATTGATTTTAGCCAGGCCAGGGCGAGATGAGAGATACCACATAACGCGAGACAGTCCAGGAGGATGGCATGTGAGACAGTGTCAAAAGCAGCTGATAGGTCTAATAAGACCAGCACAGCATTTTTTCCCTGATCTAAAGTGGCTTTCAGGGATTCAGTGGTATATAGGAGAGCTGATTCTGTAGAGTGTTGAGGCCTAAAACCTGATTGATTAGGGTGTAAGATATTGGCTCCTTCCAGGTAAGTCATAAGTTGAGAGTTTACTAACTTTTCGGTAATCTTACTAAGACAAGGAAGTAGAGAGATGGGTCGAAGATTGGTAAGGGTAGTGGGATCAGCAAGTTTTTTCTTTTGGAGAGGCTTGACTGCAGCACGTTTCCATTCATTGGGGACTTCAGCTAGTGATAGAGAGACATTTATTATATTATTGATGACTGGATTAACAGTATCTATAACAGCATGTAAAATTAAGGGGGGACAAGAGTCAAAAGGAGAACCTGATTTCACTGCAAGAATAGCCTGACAAGATTGTTCTAGGCTAATGGCTTAAAAAGCTCTAAGGAATGGTCTGTTTTTTCCAAGATCGGCAGTTGTAGTAGCAGGAGGAGCGGAAGGAGCAGGAAAATCTTGTTGTAATGACTGGACCTTCTGTTCGAAGTAGTCAGCTATGCGGCTGCAGAGAGACTGTGATGGGGGGATACCTTGTTTGAAGGATGTGGGGTTAGTGAAAGAGTTGACTATCTTAAAGATAGTTTTTTGGTTAGCATTGGCTAGTTTAAGCATCTTAGTGAAATGAGATTTCTTGGAAGCTTTGATTTGCTGGTGATAGTTTTTAAGAGCGGTTTTGAACCTGGTTAGTTCTTCCTGTTTGTTTTTTTGGCGCCATCTGCATTCCAGCTTCCTGCCGTGGCTGTGTTATTCTTTCAGGTTTTGGGTATACAATGGGGCGGAGGGTTTTTTAAACAGTCGATTATTTAGTGGGACAGGAGGTGCGAAACGATCCCTCAGAGTGGTCATCCACTGTGTGAACCATTGGTTGTCCACTGCTGGATCCCCCGACAGCCTGGGCCTGCAAATTGAGGCTTCTAAACTGAGGTCGGGAAGGACTGCCATATGATTCCATCTGGGTCTAGTGTTTTGAGTGATGGGGATGTGGCCCTTAGGTTTTTTCGCATGTTGGTATCTAATTTCTAGAGGTATAAGCTTGTGATCGGACCAGGTTAAGCTAACTGGGGGCTTGACTATAAGGGTCGTGAGATTAGAGCAGATACCATCCAGAGTGTGGCCTGCATTATGAGTGGCAGTGGATATCCGTTGGTCTAGGCCAAAAGTATCAATGATTTCCAGGAAGTTCATTGCACCTGGGTCACTTTGTACATCTAGGTGGATGTTGAAGTCTCCTAATAGGGTGAAATTGGCAAATCTAAGAGTTAGTGAGCTCACGATATCTCCAATGCTATCCAAGAATGTTCTGTAGGGGCCAGGTGGGCGGTAAAGCAGAGCCCGTGAGACGGTGAAGGAGTCCTCTAATTGAAACCAGAAACCGATGCTTTCTGCACCTTTGAGATCGGATATTTCAAACACTGAACATTTCAGTGCATTGCGATAAATAATCGCCAGCCCTCCTCCCCGTTATTCTGGTCTATCCTGTCTGTGAATAAGATAGCCAGGGAGTAGTGCACAGACGATGTCTGGGTTACACCAGGCTTTAAGCCAGGTTTCCATTATGAAGAGGCAGTCTAGGTTGTCATCTAAGATGAGGTCATGGATGCTTTGAGCATGTTTGCATAATGAGATTTGGGGAGAGGATGTAGCCTTACGGCTAGAGCGGTCAACCTCGAAGCTGGGTAACCGGGTTCAAGTCTCGGCAACAACGCTAAAAACATCCTGTGATTCTGGGCAAATCACTTAATCTCCCCATGCCTAACAAAAATGAATGTGTCATTCTGTAACAAAACTGGTGCTCATGTAAAGCGCTCTGATACCCGATTTCTCAGGTCTAGTTTGCGCTATATAAAACTCAAAAAAAAAAATGGAAAAAAAAAATGAGCGGGCATTAATGAGACCTTCTCGTAACTAGGTGGTATTAGGACTATTTCCCAACGGTGTGTTTTGTGGGGGACTGAAGACTGTTTTACAGTTTATACAGCAGATGGGGCCCTTCCATTTAGTAACATCAAGCGGGTTTTTACAAATGTGGGGACTGCTGTTAAAGGCCAGAAGAAATCTCTAGTGAAACACCTTCCTGAGGAAAATTAGGCAGCACTTCTGGCGTTGGTCGCGTTCCGGCGGACGGGCTTGCCTTTGGCGCACCGGCGGCGCGCTCGCTGCACGTCTGCACCATCGTCCGCTTAAATATGCGGAGGCAGAAAGACTCGGGAGGAGACTAGAACGTCTTCCTACTAAAGATGGCCGCCGCAAAATGGCAATCCGGAAGTAGGAAAACTACAAGCCAGTCCTCCCTCCACTCAAACAGCCAAAATGCTGTGGCGGACCGGGGAGGATTGGCAGGAGAAGGACAGCAAACGTTGAAATATGGCGAGTGTCAGGAAGGAAGCAAACAGTGAGTGCGCAGGTTCGGAAACAATTTATTTAAAAACAGAATTTAAAAAGCAAGTTTACAGTGTTACTAGGCTTTGCGCTACATGCGGTGGGAGGTTCCCCCAAAAACAGTCTAGCACCAAGAATTTAAAAAGCAAGTTTACAGCGTTACTAGGCTTTGCGCTACATGCGGTGGGAGGTTCCCCCAAAAACAGTCTAGAACCAAGTACCTGTCAGTAGTTTAGCTGCTGCACGTCGGCGTCATCATCCGCTTAAATATGCAGAGGCAGAAAGACTCGGGAGGAGACTAGAACGTCTCCCTCCTAAAGATGGCCGACGCAAAATGGCAATCCGGAAGTAGGAAAACTACAAGCCAGTCCTCCCTCCACTCAAACAGCCAAATTGCTGCGGTGGAAGGGGGAGGATTGGTAGGAGAAAGACAGAAAACGTTAAAATATGGCAAGTATCAGGAAGGAAGAAAATGGTGAGTGCGCAGGTTCGGAAACAATTTATTTAAAAACAAAATTTAAAAAGCAAGTTTATAGTGTTACTAGGCTTTGCGCTACATGCGGTGGGAGGTTCCCCCAAAAACAGTCTAGCACCAAGTACCTGTCAGTAGTTTAGCTGCTGTCTTGATTGGCTGGAGCGGGCTGGCTCTACGCTCCAAAAGGCACTGTAGGCCTGTGCCTGTTCTCCAACCCAGCTGTCCAAGACAGCCGGGTAGGAGAAGTTTGAATTGCGCATGTTGGTTTGGCCGTAGCAAGGTAGCTGGCCAAAACAACATGCGCAATTCAAACTTAAGTGGCATTGGCAGCGGTGACGCACTGGCCCCGCCCTCGCACTCCGTTTGCTGGCAGAAAGCGTCAAAAATAAAATGGTAATAAAATAATGTTATTACCATTTCATTTTTGACGCTTTCTGCCCAGCAGTGTGTGTGTGTGTGTGTGTGTGGGGGTGGAGGGGGGGGGGGGTGACGCTCCTCCGCTCCCACGGAGGAACCGCCGCTGTTCTAATGTTTATCAGACATCGGATTAGTATCAGTGCTTTAAATGGGCCGGTACTCACCGGTACTGAGTACCGGCACTTCTTAGATTTATCCCTCTGAGTACCGGCACTTCTCTCCTGTTGAGGAGAGTACCGGTACTCATGAAAAGTTAGGCTTATTGGCTGTGCTGGTGAGCTGGAGTGGAAGGTGTCTCTGGCAGCCGAGGCGCCGCTTCTGTATCCCCGATCTGAGCCCCAGCTGAGCTATTCAGCAGGGCTCATTTGAATAATGTCCGGGTGCTCACCATCACGCTGTGTTTGACAGAGCAGGGTCCGTTCAGGCCCTGTGCTGTCAATCACAGTCACACGATCCTGTGCATTTGTGCAAACAGGAATCATGGCAGTTCCTGGCAGTGGCAATCAGGCTACGGCCAGTCCGGCCCTGGTGGCAATTAAAAAGCCATGGTAGGTGAAGAGTATAACATGGCTTTCATCATACCCAAGTCTTTTGTGTGTCTGCTTATGTTTGTGCGTTTGTCTGCATTCGTATGCCTGTTTTTTGTAAGAAAAAAGTGAGAGAAAGAGAGAGAGAGAGAGAGAGAGAGAGAATCAAAACACTCTCAGGAGGTATTTTAAAGAAAATGGGTGGCACTTTGTGTGTACATGTCTGCTCCGCGACAAAGATTCATAAATAGCATAGTAGGGAGGGTTGGTGCGTGGGTGAGTGAGTGGATAGATGAGTGAACAAGGGTGGATGTATAGATGGATGAATAGATGGATGGATGAGTGAAAGCATGGATGGCTGGGTGAAAGGGGGTGGATGATTGGATAAAAGGGCGGATGATGGGTGGATAAGTGAAAGATTGGATGGATGAATGAATGAAAGGGAGGGAGGATGGATGAAGGGGTGGATGATGGATGAGTGGAAGGAGGCATTGAGTGAAAGGGTGGATGGAATAAAGGAGTTAAAGGGTTGATGGATAGATGAGCGAAAGGATTAATGAATGAGCGAAAGGGTGGATAAAGAGATGGATGAGTGAAGGGCTGAATGGATAGGTTTGGAGATGGATGGATGGATAGGTTTGGATATGAAGGGTGGACAGACGGAATGGTGAAAACTGAATGATGGATGAAAGACTGAATAGACGACAGAATGTAAAGGTTAAATGGCGGACATCAGTAGGTAAATGGTAGGATGAAAGAATGAATGGATAGATCTATGGAAAAGACCTATCTTCTGGGGAGGGTCATGATGATTTGCTTCATTTGCTTTGTGCCATAAGAGCTTTGGTTCGAAGTGGGGGTATTTTCAGTTTCTTCCTATCACGTGCTGAAAAATATATAGTATTGTGCCAAACAACAGCAATTAACAGTATGGCATTAAGACGGTGCAACTATTGCAAAAAAAAGGAAATGTTAACATATTATAGCATTTCTCTTTCATTTTGTGTAATGAGTTAACTTGCTTTGTTTATATAAACACATTTCTCATGTGTTTTGGTATCTGCTGCAACTAATATAGAAGTCGTTAAGTATCATCATGTCTTGCCTTTAGCCCCGCCCCTAGCCCCGCCCCCTCACTACATATCTAGCTCATTTTAATGAGTACCTGCACTTATTTTTTCCCATTTAAAGCACTGATTAGTATATTACAGCCGACCGTAATCTCTCGGATATTTCCTTGAAAGTAACTTGCACTTCACTGTGCATGTCACAGCCGCTGTAAAGGCATGGCCATTTAATGTCCCTTTTTAAGAATAATTTGACCTATATTACATAAGGTCATCCACTTCTTGATGGAAGGTATCCGGCAAGAGAACACGGGTGTTGTGTCATTGAAGGCCTCTTTAACTGACGAGATTTGCAACATGTTACAGCCTCTTCCACAAACGCAATGAAAAGTTGTCAGCTGCTGAAGCAGAACTTTGTATATTACCTAGACCTCCATTACAGGCATCACAAAGCCAAAGGCTGTCCATTTAATATACAGATCGAGGCCATTAAAAAGCCTTTTGTCAAGTTAATGTAAGTAAAGAAAAATATTAGTCTGCAACTCTATATAGACCTGGCCCCTGATCGGTGTGCATCCACAATTTGAAACAATTTAAGTTTGGAACTAGTAGAGTTTTGTAATATAGTTCTGTTATAAATTGGAATTTGTACCGCATTAAAAGTATGATTTTACTGAACATATCAATGGACAAAGAAGGAGGACCAGGAACTTACAAGATTTTCATTAAACACACAGCAGCGTTTTTGCGTATAGATTTGTAAAAATACGGGTATACATTTGCATTTCGAACTGAGCGTACGTTTAAGGTTTTTTCTATTCACAAACATTCCCAGATGTGTGCTTGGAAGACTGTGATATGCATAGGTTTCCATGGGTGCTTCTGGGAATGCCATGTGACTTTTCCTAAAGGCTCATATTCCATTTGTGCTAGTTCTTCATAGCAGAGACGTCTGCACGGTGGAGTGGGGTCTGTGTAAAAACTCATATTTGTTTCTCGGGGGGGGGGCGATGTTTTCCCCGTGGGAAAGCTTTTCCCTTACACCCCAACTATGTCTGGTGATGAGTAGTTCGCCTTTCCATCCTGGAAGGGGAGTTATTCTGCCTGTGGATGGTGTAAATCTCTGACCATTTTGAGGGCGGAAATAGGTCAGGGAGAAGTTTGTGAATACTCAACAAACCGATAAGCTTGTGAGCTTTCCCAATCTTCTAAGGCACAGCCACTTTCCACACATTCGGTGGGATGTACTACTGTGCATTTCTCCACACTTGTGGTGGAGAAATCTGCACTAGTAAATGCATTTGCTCCCACCTGGAATCCTTTTATGGTTGCTGGCAGGCATAACAAGCATTGGCATAGCCAATAGGTCTCGCCTTTGGGACCGTATAAGTGGTTAGTCATGCTGCACATTATCCTGGGTGCTCTGCAGAAATAGCGGCGGGAAGGGGGGCGGGAGCATAGTGAACACGGCGGGAAGGGGGGCAGGAGCAAAGTAGAAAACTGGAACTGAAAGTACAGCGGGAGGTGGGTGGGAGCAAAGGAAATGCAGACAACGGGAGGGGGGCGGGAGCATGAGCAGGAAAAAAAGGTATATTCCGAATGACTTTTCTACTTACGTCAAAAAAATGCCTCTCTGCGCCATGTATAAAAGAGTAAAAACCGAGCAGCCCTCTGACGGTAGTCAGAGCAGGCACGGATCTGTGCGCAGCTCAACCCTCCCTGCTCTGGGTGGGTGTGCACTGGCGGTCCTTGACTAGGAGGCAGCAGTGACTGTGGCAGAGGACATCCTGCTGTGTGACCCGCCCCTAGAGCAGGGGTGGGAGAGTGAACACTGGGGGAGACCAAAGCAATGGGGAGTGTGCACAGGAGTAACAGAGGAGAAGGCAATACAATTTAAACAAGCGCGGCCGCGAAAGCCTAAGTGCATACATTTTTTTTTTAAATGTGAAACCGGGCATGTGCCTGCTTTGCAGTTTGTATCCAGAGTTTCCCAAAGGCCAGCACTTTGTTTCAGTTTGTGCGTCCAGCACACTGTCCTCCCTGGTTTAGGTTCGCAGTTGGAAGCGTGAGTTGACGCAAGCTGTTTTTTTCCTCCTTAAAATTGTGGAATCTGCCCGCCCCAGCTAACTCTTGAAGAATGTGCCGTGCCTCGGCGGGGCTCAGACTTGTTTTGATTCCTCGGTGCACCCGAGGACACCCGCTCGGATTCTTGTTTGGGACGGCCCTGTGAGTCATGGCTCTGAGCAGCCAGTCATAAGGACCCTTCTTAGACCTCCACAACATGCACGTGTGCAGAGGGGGTCTCGCTATCTCTTCTGTGGGGGTGACCGACTCAGGTGAAAGTTTCCAGCCTAAACAGGATCTCTGTTCATGCCAAGGAACGGGTTTTAAGAATGAGGTAGTTCATTCCTCTTAGATTTCAGGGATTCCAGTGGGTTGAACACAAGTAATCCACAGAATGACGTCAGGCAGCCATTGTGTACAAAAATGCACGAGAAACAGTCCTAGGCTCCTATAATAGATACCTTGTTAGGTGATGTATACAAATAACTAAGCCTTTGGTCTTATATGCATTTCACCAGTGGCCCTTGACGTCCTATACGACTACAATTGTTAATTTAAATTGTTTTGTGAAACGCTGACTTGCGACTGAACGTTTTTGCAGCGTATTATAGAGCCTATTTTTTCTCATTTGTTTTATAAATGCGTTGCGTAAACCTAGCCTAGAGGAATAAGTGAGCGCTGTATAAAAGATTTTGATTATAACAGGACCATTCTCAATATAAGTAAGATGTTCATTGAAGAGTGTGGGGTCTGAATGAGATCACTTTAATGAAATAAGCCAGCGAGTGGTGCGCGTGCGCGCTGCAAGGAATTTGAGGAATGCAGCTTGGACACTGCGTGCCGCTGCTCGGTCCCGAGACCCATAGGCCATGGGAGTGAACGTTCACAGAAAAGGCGGGACATACCCCCGCCTTTGGCCATTTGCATGCTTTCATTTTTTAAAGCGACACGCAAAGGCTAATGGAATGTGTGGGAGGAGTCCGACCCACACGGAGAAGTCTCTTGGAAGTCTGGAGTGCTTCCAGGAGGCCCTCTCCTAGAGCAGCGCATGCGCGCTGCGCTAGGCGAGACCTAAAAAGGGTTAATTCGGTCGAAATTTACCTTTATGAAGAGGATCGAAACGCTTGGAATGGGGAGAAGATAACATTATAACTAGACATCACTTGTTTATGATATTCAACAAATTGATGGACTGCTTTCCTCACTAAAAGCAGTCTGTCATTTGGAGTGACAGGCTATTCTCACATGTATTCTGGCCTCTCCACTATCCTTTGCTGTCAATGATGTTTTTGAGTTTAGAATTTACTTCCGAATGAACCTTTGACTAATTGCAAACGTAGTGCAGTGTTTGACAAATGTTGTGAAATCAGTGCACCTTAATTTTGAATGAAAGCTTTGGAAAGGTATTGCTCCTTCTTTCCTACTAGATAATCGCTGGGGCTGTATACTCTTTAAGTATTGTGTCTGTTTTTTTAATTTTTTAATTTTTATAATTTTTTATTTTGTTGCAAAGGAGACAAGGACAAAAAGGGAGAAAAAAATACATCAGCATATTACATGCTTTCAATAACCATATATTCTAGTTAAAGGGGGAGTAAAACACAGTGAGAGAAGGAAAATATTACAAAGTAAAATGCCACAAATTTTTGAAAATCAATCCTAACTCATTCCATGACAAATAGCATTAAATCTCGGCATCGACTTTGAGCCCATAGCCTTAGCCAAAGCCTTTTCCCGTTCAAAAACCTTCATAACAATACCCCACCATTCTGCTGCATTGCAAGGTCTTGAAGAAATCCAAGCTCTAGATATAGCCAATCTAGCAGTAACTATGATTATAGACATTAATACGCACCTCGCCCGATTAACATCCCTCTTATAGCCCAACATGATCTCTTTGTTAGAAAGGGTCATATCTAATCTAAGATGGGTTTTGGAAACCAGCATAACCTCGCGCCAGAAAACCACTAACTGTGGGCATGTAGCAAACATATGGACAATATTAGCCCCATGCTCTCCACATTTAGGGCAGTTCACCCTGTTACTGGAGTAATGGATTGTTGTTCGTCCCCATATTACTATCTTATCGGGCGTATAGTACAACATGCATACTGTCTTAAATTGCTGTAATCTCAAGTTAATAGACCAGACAGCATCTTTTAATGTTTATAGTGCATCATCCAGCATTATAGGGGTTATTTCCTTCGCAAGAATTGAACTCCATTTTACAGCTAAATGTGTAGAAGGGTCCGATCTATCCTGGCTGAAAAGCTGATATGCCTGTAAAAAGAATTCAAATGCTTCCTTTTATACACATACATTATTTGTAAATAAAATTCAATTTGAATTTTTGTCATTTCCATTGGAGCATTCACTGATAGAATCTTTCTATGTAGTCCTGCTACCGTAACACATCTCACACCTAAAAAAAAACAGATTTTCTGCTTAACTCAAAACTTAAGGGAATTCTTTTGTGATCTATATCAAATTAAAAACCATGGTTAGTAATACATGTATTTGTTGGAATATACGATTGTGTGTGTGTATATATATATATATATATATATATATATATTTACTGACAAAAACAAAGGTTACAGGGACGTTATAGTTAGGTTGATGTTTTACCCACCCAAAACCATAGAAATTCAGCAATTATAGCTATACTTATTTTATTACTTATCTGAAGAAACTATAAGTCATTCCATTAAGTGACTTGAGGCAACGAGTTATAGTTTCTTAAGATTAGTATAAGTATAAGTATAACTGCTGAATTTCTATGGTTTTGTGTGGGTAAAACATCAACCTAACTATAACGTCCCTGTAACCTTTGTTTTTTCAGTGAATATATATGTATATATATATATATATATATATATATATATATATTCAGCTCTCCGTTGTTTTTGTAAGTCCTCCTCCAACACACGGACAGGGACCACGGGGTAAGTGTTCATTTGCTTATTTTATTTCGATGCCACCATAACGCATTTCGGCTCCACTAGAGCCTTGATCACATGACATAACTCTGTGGTGCCATTTATTATTTTAAAGTGACAAAGTGCTACGTGGAAAGTGCAAAGTTCACATTGGTAATGGATATATAAGAAATTTTTCGTTGAAGTAATTCACAAGCATTGCGAATACATAATTGCATAGCATTGCAATAATTCATATGCATGGAATTTCATGTGGTTTTTCTGAGTCAACAAATGCATAAATAAATAAATATATAAATATAAATATAAATATTCAATGCATAAAAACAGTTGAATAAATTATTTTAAAAATCTTAAAATAATTCACAATTAAAGCAGGGGACAGACGTTATATTGGTAACGCTGTCATCACATATTACTGCACATATTTATTTGTATAATACATTTCCATTTCTATGTGCTAATTAATAATGCGTAAAGTCACGTTGTGCCTTATTATCCTTTATGCTTGTTTTTTGATCATCAATCGTCCACATACCAAATAAAGTGCTTACTAGTGCTAAATAAAGTGCTAACATTTACAGTGCTTAAAGTTGCTGTTTTCATTGTACATGTTAAAAATCTTGGTACAATAATATTGCATTTTTGTCCTGTTGATAGTTATTTTCTATCAATTTGATCTGCCAAAATCACGGTTTAAATACTAGGTGATCCCCATATATTCCTATTGTATGTATATTTGTTCTTCAGTATTTGTTAATACTGCCTTTCTCTTCTTTGAAGGTACATATATTAGAAATTTAAGTATTAAAAAGGTCACATATGTATAAATATTAAATATTAAATATTAGGAAATTAAATATTAAATATTTGATATAAACATAAAACCTCATGTCACCAGTGCAAAATCAGAAGCACAAATTCTCTAGAGGCACGTATAGAGGTCCTCTGTCATATTGAGCCCCCCCTGGGAGTTTGGAGTCCATTTCTAGAATGTACCTAGTCTCTAGCCTGCGTAGTTTTGTTTCCCTATTTCCTCCTTTTCTGCTAGGGGGTACTGAATCAATTAAAAAATATTGTAGATCCTGGCTCCTTGACTTGTGATACTCCTTGAAATGTCTCACCACAGGGTATGTGTTGTACTGATTATTAATAGCTCTTATGTGTTGCAGTACACGTTTATGTGCTTGAAGTTTTGTACTTCCTACGTATTGTAGGCCACAAGGACATATCAATACATAAATCACATAGTCAGTTTTGCATGTTAGGAGTTTGCTGATTTTATACTCCTTTGGGCTAAACGGAGTCTGATACGTAGTTTGGTTTAAACCCTGTTGGCACGCTTTACAAGTCTTACACTTGAAGAAGCCTTTATGGGTTTTGAGCCAACTACTACCCTCAATTACTTCAGGGCTGGTTTTAACAAGTTTGTCCCTCATAGAGGGTACCCTGCTGTGTGTGATTGACACCTTTTGTGGTAGTGTTGTTCCTATAACTGGATCACTGAGTACAAGTGGCCAATTTTGTGTAATTATACTTCACAACTCTCTATCTTGTTTACTGAACTCCATGATTATTCTGAATTCATCAGTTTTAGACTCTCTCTTGTGGTTCTGTTGATCTTGGTGACCTGTTACTCTGTCTCGTTTATCCCTGATTTACTCCATTCTATCTAGTATCATGGATTTTGCAATTGCCCCAGTGATCGTTTTAAGTGAACATCCTCTTTCCAGGAACCTGGCTCTACTGTCCTCTTGGGCCCTTCTGAGAATTTCATCATTGCTGTTCACTCTCCTCAACCTCAGCATTTCCCCATAGGGGATGCTGTTTACAAGATGCCTTGGATGGGCACTGGTAGCATGTAGGGTCGAGTTGACCGCTGTTTCCTTTTGATAAAGTTTTGTCTCAATTTTACCATTCTGAACATATACCTGAGTGTCAAGAAAATTAACTGTGGTGTCACTGATTGTGGCTGTAAAGTGCAGGTTCATCATGTTGTTGTTGATAGAATTAACAAATTCCAGCGCTTCCTGATGTGTGCCCCTCCATATTATAAACAGGTCGTCAATAAAACGAAGCCACAATTTGATATTATTTTGCATGCAACTGCTGTGTTTGGTTGCGAGTACCAGCTCCTCCCACCAGCCCATGTGAAGACATGCGTAGCTGGGGGAGAAGCTGGCACCCATGGCTACTCCTCTGATCTGTTGGTAGAGCATATTATTGAACATGAAAACATTATTATTCAGGCAGAATTCCACCATTTCAATCAACATTTTGCTGTGTAAATAATGTTTCAATGCTACTATAACGTCACTGTGCCTTATACTTGTATATAGTGATGTGACATCAAGCGCTATTAACAAGTAATCACTTTGCCAGTCAAAATCTTTCAATTTGTTTAAAAAGTCACTGGTATCTCTCACATAAGATGGTAAAGATTGAACATGTCCTTGTAAAAATAATCCACATAGAGTGACGTGTGCTCTAATAACCCATCTTGCGCTGAGATAATTGGTCTCCCTGGTGTATATATATATATATACACACACACACAATCGTATATTTCGACAAATACATGCATTACTAACCATAAATGATAATAGCTAATTTTTAGAAGTTGTTCAAAACCATAAAGTAATCAGTGCTCTGAACCTTGTGAAAAGACCCACCAGCATCCTGCTGATACTTGTGTGGGGTTGAATCCCCTTCTCCTGAACTGGGCACGTCCTCACATATCACTCACTACACAGGAGCACAGCTACCTTTATCATTTGCAGCACACATAAAAAGCAACTCATTTTCCTTATCTGATCAAGTTAATAGGCAGGCTGCAGAGACATCTTGATCAGGGGCTGAGATACACACTTTTAATGTCCTGAGTGCAACTCTTCTGCAATGTGAAGAAACATCGGTTTATTTTATAACCCCTTCTGGCTCCAACACCCTCTAAAGATTGGAAATGCATGCATTAGCTCCCACATTTGACAACATTATTCCTGTCTTCCTGTTATACATCAGCTACGAAATCAGTGTTTTTTTTACAACCACTAACATCCATATAATAAATGAAGAACAAACAATATGCATGCAACTAGCCTGCTGAAGCGAAACTATCCTGTTAATGGCAGTGAATCCTCAGTTGCAAACAGGTACCTTCTCTTTGATAATTCCATTCAAGCACAAGAAAGTGAGCTATCAGCTCAGCTGTGATGCAGGTTATTTTCACAAAGGCAGTGTTTAAAAACAATACACACATGTAATTGTTTTTTTAGGCCAATATTGAAGCTTTCACACTATCAATGGAGAAGGTGTGAACATAGTCACCCCCTTCACCTCACATGGGAGCAGCCATAGCCGGATGGAAGAGAAGCAGATACAAAGTAATCAACCCGGGCCCAGGCTGAGATGACTGGTACCCATGGCAAACAGTCACAGCTTCCCGACCCTCAGCCGGGCTCACACTGCCAGGGGCACACAGCAGAGAGTGAAATCGCCTTAAAAAATTCACTCAAAGAGGAGCTTCATAATGCGTGACCATATAGTTTAGTGTGGTAATGTGATAAACAACACTAAAATGTGTTATCCTAATTTATATTGCCTGGCACTTGGCAGGGCTGCCTGATCTCAAGTGAAACCATCCAAAGTCCCTCACCTTGCCATTCACCAAAGGCTGCCCTCAGACCCCCCCAACCCCCCGGCTCCACACAAATTTCACCAGCTTTGAGGCCCAAATAATAAGAGCCTCATTTAGGAGGTTTTGACGTAGGGCAGCGCCGCAAGGAATCTTGATGTGCTGCCCTACGTCAAAACAAAAGGGCAGGAATGTGCTAGATCTATGGGATACTGTGCATTCCTGTCCTTTTCCCCAGCGCCGGCGCACAATGGGCTGCCAAGCACCAATGTAGGCACCCTTGCCCGGGGCTGATTGATTTTGTGTAGGAAGGGATACCTTCCTGCACAAAATCAATCGCAAGAGGCAATTTCCTTTTTCTATGCATGCTGCAGAAGGCAGCACACATAGACAAGCATTTGCAATGCAATAGGTCTCGCATTTGCAAGGGTTTCAGCTATTGGCAAAAATGACAATGTCCTTTATTTGTGTGTTGGTTTTTAAAACATATAAATAAAAGGCATTGTCATTTGCAATGCCAACAGCTTAAACTCTTGCAAATGCGAGACCTATTGCATTGCAAATGCCCGTTTGGTCAAAGGTTGAAGCCAGAATAAGACTCTGGTCGTTGGCGACGCCAGGGCTTAGGCATTTTACTGCTGCACAGCTATTTTTTGTTGCGTACAGATCTCTCATCAGCCAAACCAGTGTGTTCTGGGAATTGTAGTCTTAGCTGCTGCCATTTAACTAATTAACTAACACACCTGCTGACTGCTAAGTACCAGTGTGAGCGATCTAACGATTCGTGTCAGAAAAGCCAGGACTGGAGAGAGGGAGACGATTCCATGATACAGTAGGTGAGGGTCTGGGGCACACAGGGTGATTCCTAGGTTTGAAGACAGGAAATGTGAGTACAGGGCTACGGTGTGGAGACAGCAGTACTTTGGGGACAGACTGGGGCACCAAAAACAAATTATTTGAGCGAGTACACCTTGTTTGGCGCCAACTGCAAACCGAGTCCCACTCCCTCCTTGTTGGTGGTTCGGTGAAATTCCGATTCGATTCATGGTGTGCGAGTGGCCAAGAACTGTCCCGGAAAACACCTCACCCTGCCCTCCGTACCGGCGTTTGACACTGCCCTTGGAATCCAGCGCTTGACATTGGCGCTCTAGAGCGTGACTCTGCCAACCAGTGTCCGAGACTGTCCTCAAAAGTCAGCATGTGGCTCTGATACCAGAGCCAACTACTAACTCTGCTCATCGACATGAGCACCTGACAGTGCCAACCAGTGCCTTTAACTGTCCACCAGATAGAGTGGCTCACACTAACCTTAGAGCTAGCGCCCGATACTGCATGCCATAGCCTGATTCCAAGCGCCCCATTGCCACGCTTGAAATTTAATAGAAGCCGTGCACACCCACAACGAGTACAGTACAGGCAGAGGAAAGCTACACAGACACGCACCCTCACTTTCCAGTTTTAGTAACTTATAGACCCAGTTCTGCTTGAACAGGATCAAAGCAAGCTTCCCTCTCTTACGGCATGTTACTGATACCATTCATGCGTCATTGGTGAGCACAGCATACACATACATGCACCGTTTCACTCAAAAATCCCCACCCTTTTCACTGTGTACTGCCTTGGCAGTACCAGTGCATACTTTCCTCACACGCTGCACAGAACGGAGCTGTGAAAGCGTCCCTGGCATGCGCCCTCCAACACCTCACATGTGGTATGGGAAGAGAGACGGATGTGAAGGATAGAGGGGGTGGTAAACACAAGCAGCAGCTGAGCTCACCCCTGAGCGCTGCCTCCGCCAGCAGGACACAGCCTTTAAAGGGCCAGAGAGAACGAGGAGAGGTCGCCGTCGCTCCACTCGGGATCGTGCTTGACGGCGGCCCGTGCCTGCGGTGCTGCGCGCGAGCAAGGTGGGCGGGGGCTAATGAACAGGGCGGACACCAACAAACGCCGAGAATGCATCATAAAAAGCCCGAGCAAGGCTCGCAAAACATACAGTCAGGGTGGGCGGGGCCTTATGCCGACACGGCAGACACCAACCCCGCTTCCAGAGAAGCCGGACAGAAAAGCGACAATAGTTCTCGCCAAGGCGAAGCAGCGCATGCGCGCTGCAACGCAGGCGAGACCTAAAAAAGGAAAGCATAAGGAGAAATAAAAACATTTCTCCTTGTTGCGCCTCTCTAACGCCACCCCTAGGGTTCTGATGTATTTCCAGGTTTACGATTTCTCGTAAATCTGGGAATGTGTCAGGTTCCATGGGTGTTATGTGGGAACACCCATAGCAACACACATGGAAGGCCCCATTCACACAGTTTTCTGTGTGAAAGGGGCACATATTTATAAGGCCATGTAAAGTGGCTTTATGTGTCCTTATAAATATGCCGTGGCACATTGTGCCACCGGAACGTAAAAAAAGTGATGTTATGGCGCCGCAAAAGTGCCAGTAGGTATGCTGAAATTTAGTGCTATGGCAGAAGCATCTCTGACTCCAGCCGGTACCCCTGCATCAAGTTCCAGAAATTACAAGAATTCTCCCCAGAAAAGCGAGTAACTGCATGGACCCAGTAATAATGGGTCTGTTTCCATAAAACATTTAACATTTTCCACTTGTTCTGAGCCGGTGGTAAGTGTGAGTCGGAGGACTGTTGAGAGGAGGTGGGGGGGGGGGGGCGGGTGGGATTTGGGATGGGAGGTTTCTAAGCAGGCATCTGTCTGTCTAGGAGGAGCATTGTCTTTTCCCCTCCTGCTGCTGCGAGGGTTGGGTCGGAGGTATGTCTCCAACTATGTTATTTATTATAAGCAGATCTTCTATCTAAGTAGGCTTGAATAGCTAATGAGCACTATTGGTTGACAGGGTGGTAGGCGGAGTTCCGTATCAATGACTACAAATATGAACTCCCCATTTGTCAATGAGCATAACGGCTTTTTGGGTTATGTTATGAAAGGTACTTAAGCCCCAGCTTTTACCTTTGCTGAGTATGTCCCCTAGGACCTCACACCTAGAGGTGTTTAATTATGAATTTCAGTCTATATCAGATATTCACTCAATCTGTTCATTTAGTCCCCCATTTGTTTGCCTGACAATATGGAATTTGGTGATTTCTGTTTGATTCTGTTTTGGCGCGTGTCCAGTTTCAACCCAAGCAAAACCACTACCAAGGATTAGCACTGTATACCACATTTATTGTCAGGTTCTGTAACAGGCTTGTGTTTATGTAAGTACCATAAAACGTTGTTTCTTCAATGGTGGCCTCTTCAGCGCCATGCCTAAAAGCACTTTTCAGAGAATTCCAGGGAACTATGTGGCTACCATCTATCCTGCCACTGAATCGTGGATACTGCATATGAATAGGTGGCTGCATGCATACCATGTGCTTGCAGTTAGGGAACACAGTCAAGTTTCATAAGAGAACTCTCACAACTGTGTTGTATGAAAAAAGTATTCTCTTTCTTTTCAGCAGCCTCTGTGCAATGTGTTCTGCTGTATGGCTTGTTTTGCAATTTGTCCAAGTACAACTTTTGCTACCTGATTTAGAGAAGGTTCTACAGGCCATCATTACATGCAGCAATAGATCTAAGTCAGTATCCATTACTGTATGGTGTACATGCTGATATTAATGATACAGATATGAATTTTGCACAATAGCTAGCATTTTGACAGATGTGCACCTTTAATTCCTCAGGCTTTCTTCCTAACGCTGTTTACTTTTCTTTTAAACTTATAGGGCTATCAGGGTATGGTTGATGGAGGAGACCATATTGTGGAAGTCACATGGGAAAGTGTGTCAAGCATTCTGCAAGTGGTATGTATAGCGCTGAACAAGAATATTATAAGAGTTGTAGTTTATAGCACACATTTGCAAACATGTAAATTGTTTTCTGTGTTGTGTGTCTCGATGATGTCATATTTAATTAGTTCATTATAAGAACTGTTTTCCACATCTTATAAACCAATAGACTGTAATGAAGAAAAGGTTTTATGCTATGGTAAGCACTAGGATACTTGTTTTGTAATATTTAAAACAACTTGTTTACCTAGATCCAAACACATTTCAGGCTTCTTTTACTAGGGGAAATGCGACTGAAATCTTTTTATACACTTCAATTAACTTTGAAGTTAATATCAAATATTCAATACAGAACTGTGGACTTGATCCAGTTTTAAGGGGGGGGTCAGTTTCCGAATTTAGGTAGGGTAAAACTCAAATAGACATTTCTAATGCTATAAGACATTAAAAATGCAATAGCTACATTTTTGTATAGACAATAAAGCCAGATAGGTAGATACAGAAAGAAGGTTGGTCTTGAAATGATTCTCTGATTTCTCAGATAAGAATGCTCATATCTCCTTTGGCTCTCCTAACTGCATAGATAATTTACTTAATGGGTGCTTAACAGTATATCTTTCTTTAGCAAGTACTTCTTGAGCAGTATATACATCCCTTCTTTATTTTTCTTAATGACTAGAAGTTTCAGAGTTTTGCCATCTTGGAGTCTTGAGTGAACAGTCCACTCAGACTAGGAAGCTATACATAGGGGGACTACTTTGAATCGCTTGGACTTGGCTCGCTGCCTGTTATATTTACCTCTTTGTAAAATACTGCATCCTTTGTAAGCATTTCCTGACTGAAGGATTCAGTTGGCTCTCTTACTGGATACTCATTTTGGTTCTGTGAACCAACAGAATTCGCTTTGCTGCGCCCTTAACATCTCTACACTATTAAGCGTTTCCATACTGGAAGCACACTATCGCTAAAGAAGAGTGGCCTGCCCAATGAATATAGCATGAGCCTGGAAGTACCATTAGTTTTGCCAATTAGGGTGTTAGACTTTGTGTTAAACTGGGTCAACTTATTTTACCTCAACATTTGGTTGATACGTCTTTTTAGTGGATGATCACGAACAAGAGGACTATGGCATTGTGCACTGTAATACAGGCAAGCCAGACACCTTGGGCTTATGTAACCCAAGGGAAATAGCATTTCTATTGACCTGTGAGTCTCAACATTACTGTTTATGGTTTTGGGTAGAAGACTGTAATGGTAAGTCGCTTTCAAATGATTAATGATGATGGAACAAACACAGTTGGGGCTAACTCCTTTACAATGAAACCACCTAATTCGAAAGAATCTAAAAAAATTAAATTCGTAAATGGCATGGTGTTTTATAAAATATGCCGGCTTAAAGCCCAGTTTTTCATGCAGTATCAAAATCCACTCATGATAATGCCAATTTGTTAATAAAAATGATAATTTATTTAAAATGTAAAACATAATAATATTGAAAATGCACAAAATAATTATTAGTCGACCAAGTTAATATACCCTTTGAAACAACGATTTTATCATCTTACTGCCAATAGTGCTGTTAATTTTCCTGTTCAGTCCTCCTCGCTAAGAGCCAACAGGGAGCAATATTTTGCAACCAATACCAACCTCGGGGAATATGTACAAGAAAGTGATGGAACGCGGCGTTTGCCTTCTTGGCTTAACGCCATGCTCCGCCACTTCTGAAATGCAGGGCTGCACCGTATTTACAACAATACGGTGCAGCCCTGCGTTTCACCTTGCACTGGCGCTAAATTTAGCTGCCTAGCGCCAACTCAGGCACCCTGGCACCATTGTGTAAGGGTGCCTGCGTTGCAGGGTAACATTGTTTATGTGCAGGAAGGTGTCCCTTCCTGCACATAAACAATCAGTAATGGTGTTTTGTAACTTCTATGTGTGCTGCAGAATGTTGCAACTCATAATTTTTTTTAATGATTGTTGATGTGCAGGAAGGGACACAATGGAGTTTTGCTGTTTCTATGTGTGCTGCACAACGCAGCACACATGGAAACAGCAAAAACGAGGAGATATAAAGCATTTCTCCTCGTTTCGCCAGGTTAAGACCAGGTTTTCCCTGGTCTTAATTTTGGCATTGCCCTATATTTACGCCACCCATGTAAATATGGGGCAGCGTCAAAATCAATGGGTGTTGCGGTGGCACGCCCACCGCAACACCCATTGCCCACTCCTTTCACGCTAAGTATAGCACGAAAGGGGGCCTTATTTACAAGGCAGCGTTAAGCCACGTTAAGTGGCTTAACGCTGCCTTGTAAATAAGGCGAAGCCCGTATCGCCACCACAATGTCAAAAAAATTGACGTTATGGTGGTGATAGGGGTTTGTAAATCTGCCCCTCTGTTTTATCACTTTGGATAAATTGTGTATTGCTTCTTTATTGTACCTCGGCCTTTTTGTGCATACATATTTATTTCTCTAACACTTTTGGGAGGAAAAATACCCAGCAGAAGCAGTCTACTAACAGAAATTATTGCAGCTACATCTTTTTGATTCATTGTTTTCTACCTATGATCTGTCGGAATTATCATCTTTAATATGCAATGATCTGCTATAAATTCAAAATTCTGTATGTTAATATATCAGCCACTACATAGATGCCTTAGTTGGTTTCTTGCTACAGGGTTCTATTTGCCTTCTGAAGGTCAAACGTTAGAAACCTGGAAGGACCACATCAGGGCTTTGCCCTTCCCAGGAAGATAAATTGAGTTCCTTTAAATAGGGTAATACATTCGTTTGTTTACAGAATATTTAGAAGCAGTGGTTACTGACTTGAAAAAAGAAGTATATTTATTAAATTAAAAAAACATGTTCCTGACCACATGGTTAATTAATCGTAAGGTTTTCTGGCATTTTTTGCACGTGTCAGATACATTTTTGCATTTCTGGGATACCTTTGGGATTTTCTCTCTTTTTCTTGAGAATGCAGTTTGGCAGTAACGTACTGTTATTCTTTCACGTAGGTTGAGTTTTCAATTAAATCACCACACCTTTAGAAGTAAACATGTATTTTCCAATGCATGAAACAATATGTTAAACAAGTACAAATAAAATGCAATTTTCTCATTATTTAAATCAACCTTCAAAACATTTGCTTGGTTGGGATTCATTAAATTTACTTTGCTTTCAATTCTTATCTAGGGTGGGACAGTCATTGGCAGTGCCCGATGCAAGGCATTTCGCACCCGTGAAGGTCGCCTGCTGGCAGCATGCAACCTGGTACAGCGTGGCATCACAAATCTCTGTGTGATTGGTGGGGATGGTAGTCTGACAGGAGCCAACCTCTTCCGTGAGGAGTGGAAGGGTCTACTCGATGAATTGGTGCAAAACGGTAAGTGTTCAGCTCCCGGATGACACTATTGAGTACCATGGAATATTTGTGTAGTTGCTATTTGAAACTAGGTCAAACTTAGTCCCCTATGGAAAATTTCACTTGCGGGGGTTACACTAATGGAAAGAAAACTGTTCCATGGATCAGTGATAGTTCTGCAAAGTAGACACAGATGAAGTTACAGGTGATGTGTTGAATTGCTCTGCCTTTGCACTACTGACACTTCTAATCTTCATGGGAACATTCAAATGTATAGTCAAATGGCGAGATCTTGTTTTGGTAGTATTAAATGCTAAGATTTTGTTATGGTAGTAAGACATCATCACTCTCCTCATTTGACACAGAAGTCACTCATTCCTGCACTGCTCTCTCTTCAAAGCTCTGATATTGATCCAAGGCTCTGATATTGGATCTCTTTCCAAGGTCTATAAAATAGTTCATGCAGACGCATGCATTTGTGCCAAGGTGTGCGAACTAGTACAGTGACCATACAAGGTTACATTTTGTAGTGCTGTGCAGTTTATTAGTTGGACCTGCACGAATCATGGTGAGGTCGACTTACTATGCTTTTTCGTTTTTATTTTACCAAGGGTAGGAGAAAAATAGTTGATGTGCTTTTATCTACAGGTGTACCAGTTCTTGCATTAAGAAAGAGTTCTTATTTCCACAGGGAATGTCTACTTTACGTGAAGTCCCATGAAGTTTCTTTTATAAATTAGGAAAATGTATTATAACAAAAGGACACAGTGGGGAATGTCTAGATGTTTACCACAGAGGTGCAGAAAGGGATCCTTCCCAACCACTTCGCATTATTTAACCTTCTGATCCACCATACCCTTATTTAAAGATCCCCATATTTCTCTTCATCCAAAGGCTCTCCCTTGTGTTGAACTGCTTATTTTTTCCAGAGAAAACTAGAAAATGATAATGGAGGGTGTTCCGGTGAACCCTGGAGCTTCTTGGATTTTGGTATTCCAGAAGGTCAAACATTATCCCCACAGTTGTGCAGAAATTTCATGCAACCGTGACCAACCTTTTTTGCTGTATCAGCCACATTTTATTCTACAAATACATTAGGGTACATTTAGTGACTCTTTAGCCTTTAATGATATTTACTGTTTTCATATCTACAGGCAAAATTGAAGAATCTGCTGCAGAGAAATTTTGTCATATTAACATTGTGGGAATGGTGGGATCCATTGACAATGACTTCTGTGGAACTGACATGACAATCGGAACTGACTCAGCCTTGCACAGAATCATCGAAGTAGTGGATGCTATCATGACTACTGCTCAAAGGTAAAGAGAAAGAATCAGACCAGGCCAGTGCTATCTACAATATCGGGTTGAGATATTGTTCTGATAATCTTTCTGTTCTAAGAATTTATTTGATCCTTTTTCGAAAGTACTGTGATTCTCTGTTGGCAGGGGTTCCCCGGATCCACAAGGCAAGATTTGGGAGTGACTCCTTTTGAGCTCATGCCCAATAAATCTGTAATTGTATTCCTCCCAGTTTGTGGAAAAGTCTCCCTGAAGCAGTTTTTAGAAAACAACTGAAATCATGACCTTTTAATTAAATACGCTACATTTCAGTATTTTCAGCCAGGGTAGCCCTCAAACAATAGAATCCTAGCACTGAGATTTTTCATTGCAAGTAGCCATGTGCTTAACAAATCATATATAAGTAATAATCATCATCATCATCAATATCTTGTAGTGATAAATCACCAAAATATGTGCACCCGTGAGAATAGTTTACATCCATTTTGCACTGAATTCGTTTTATGACTTTATGATCGGATGTCTGTGGAAAAGGTTAAGGATGCTCCTGCAAATTTAAATAAAAAGATAAGTGGCTGACACCCTCCCCATTTTTGGAATTACATTGATCATATGTTTGTGTATTTCTAAATGAGAATTTGGTGTTTGTACAATAATGGTCCTGATGCAGGTTTTTCCATTTGCATGACAACAGTCACATATATGTCTCTGCCTTGCAGTTACAGAAAATCAAGTTCATTGACTTCACTACCACTGATATCGGATAAAACAATTGGTACCATTTAACGTGAATTTGCCTCATGCAGACCAATTTCCTCTACCATTTTCACATACTGGTGCAGAAATGCATATTTTGCACCAGTTGAAAGGTATGCATGTTTTTTGCACTGGTGAGAGTAAATAATGGGGTGTTTTTTGGAGTTTGGTGGATGCAGGACATCTGTCAAAAAATTGGTTTATGACCAATTTGGCCTATTTAGATTGTACTCTAAATAGGGCAGACAGGGCATCAGCCAATTTTTGGTAGGTGCTCTACTTCTACCAAACTCTAAATAAATCCCAAATTCTTTCCATTGGTGATAAATTCAAATCTTGGTACCCAATTCCCAAAACTGGTGAAGATTTATGTAGCAAACACAAGGAGATGATGGACGGAACGCTGAAACTTTTCAGACACTCACCCCCAGTCATAGATCTGGGTTGAATCCATCATCATTCTTTAGCTCACTTCGCCACCTCAGTTCAGACCCAGCTATATGCAAATCAGTCTTGACCCTGTGCCTTATGGGAACAGTCCAGCCCGAACTGCCAAGCCAGGTCTTCCCTGAACCGGAAACAAGCATTCTGGGACCGGTTTCTGGGTAACACCCTTCATCAGCCAGGCTAGCTTGAATCCAGTGGCAAAGTGAGCAAGGGACCCACGTCTGGGCATACCCTGCCAACTTAGGGTGAACAAAGCAAACACAAGGAGATGATGGACGGAGCGCTGAAACTTTTCAGACACTCACCCCCAGTCACAGATCTGGGTTGAATCCATCATCATTCTTTAGCTCACTTCGCCACCTCAGTTCAGACCCAGCTATATGCAAATCAGTCTTGACCCTGTGCCTCATGGGAACAGTCCAGCCCGAACTGCCAAGCCAGGTCTTCCCTGAACCGGAAACAAGCATCCTGGGACCGGTTTCTGGGTAACACCCTTCATCAGCCAGGCTAGCTTGAATCCAGTGGCAAAGTGAGCAAGGGACCCACGTCTGGGCATACCCTGCCAACTTAGGGCGAACAAAGCAAACACAAGGAGATGATGGGCGGAGCGCTGAAACTTTTCAGACACTCACCCCCAGTCACAGATCTGGGTTGAATCCATCATCATTCTTTAGCTCACTTCGCCACCTCAGTTCAGACCCAGCTATATGCAAATCAGTCTTGACCCTGTGCCTCATGGGACCAGTCCAGCCCGAACTGCCAAGCCAGGTCTTCTCTGAACCAGAAACAAGCATCCTGGGACCGGTTTCTGGGTAACACCCTTCATCAGCCAGGCTAGCTTGAATCCAGTGGCAAAGTGAGCAAGGGATCCACATCTGGGAATACCCTGCCAATTTAGGGCGAACAAAGCAAACACAAGTTCGCCCTAAATTCGGGGTGGAATGGGGGTGAGTGTCTGAAAAGTTTCAGCGCTCCGTCCATCATCTCCTTGTGTTTGCTTTGTTCGCCCTAAGTTGGCAGGGTATGCCCAGATGTGGGTTCCTTGCTCACTTTGCCACTGGATTCAAGCTAGCCTGGCTGATGAAGGGTGTTACCCAGAAACCGGTCCCAGGATGCTTGTTTCTGGTTCAGGGAAGACCTGGCTTGGCAGTTCGGGCTGGACTGTTCCCATGAGGCACAGGGTCAAGGCTGATTTGCATATAGCTGGGTCTGAACTGAGGTGGCGAAGTGAGCTAAAGAATGATGATGGATTCAACCCAGATCTGTGACTGGGGGTGAGTGTCTGAAAAGTTTCAGCACTCCGTCCATCATCTCCTTGTGCTTGCTTTGTTCGCCCTACGTTGGCAAGGTATGCCCAGACGTGGGTACCTTGCTCACTTTGCCACTGGATTCAAGCTAGCCTGGCTGATGAAGAGTGTTTCCCAGAAACCGGTCCCAGGATGCTTGCTTCTGGTTCAGGGAAGACCTGGCTTGGCAGTTCGGGCTGGACTGTTCCCATGAGGCACAGGGTCAAGACTGATTTGCATATAGCTGGGTCTGAACTGAGGTGGCGAAGTGAGCTAAAGAATGATGATGGATTCAACCCAGATCTGTGACTGAGGGTGAGTGTCTGAAAAGTTTCAGCGCTCCGTCCATCATCTCCTTGTGTTTGCTTTGTTCGCCCTAAGTTGGCAGGGTATGCCCAGACGTGGGTCCCTTGCTCACTTTGCCACTGGATTCAAGCTAGCCTGGCTGATGAAGGGTGTTACCCAGAAACCGGTCCCAGGATGCTGGTTTCTGGTTCAGGGAAGATCTGGCTTGGCAGTTCGGGCTGGACTGTTCCCATGAGGTACAGTGTCAAGACTGATTTGCATATAGCTGGGTCTGAACTGAGGTGGCGAAGTGAGCTAAAGAATGATGATGGATTCAACCCAGATCTGTGACTGGGGGTGAGTGTCTGAAAAGTTTCAGAGCTCCATCCATCATCTCCTTGCGTTTGCTTTGTTCGCCCTCAGTTGGCAGGGTATGCCCAGACGTGGGTCCCTTGCTCACTTTGCCACTGGATTCAAGCTAGCCTGGCTGATGAAGGGTGTTACCCAGAAACCGGTCCCAGGATGCTTGTTTCTGGTTGAGGGAAGACCTGGCTTGGCAGTTCGGGCTGGACTGTTCTTATGAGGCTCAGGGTCAAGACTGATTTGCATATAGCTGGGTCTGAACTGAGGTGGCGAAGTGAGCTAAATAATGATGATGGATTCAACCCAGATCTGTGACTGGGGGTGAGTGTCTGAAAAGTTTCAGAGCTCCGTCCATCATCTCCTTGCGTTTGCTTTGTTCGCCCTCAGTTGGCAGGGTATGCCCAGACGTGGGTCCCTTGCTCACTTTGCCACCGGATTCAAGCTAGCCTGGCTGATGAAGGGTGTTACCCAGAAACCGGTCCCAGGATGCTTGTTTCTGGTTCAGGGAAGACCTGGCTTGGCAGTTCGGGCTGGACTGTTCCCATGAGGCACAGGGTCAAGGCTGATTTGCATATAGCTGGGTCTGAACTGAGGTGGCGAAGTGAGCTAAAGAATGATGATGGATTCAACCCAGATCTGTGACTGGGGGTGAGTGTCTGAAAAGTTTCAGCACTCCGTCCATCATCTCCTTGTGCTTGCTTTGTTCGCCCTAAGTTGGCAGGGTATGCCCAGACGTGGGTCCCTTGCTCACTTTGCCACTGGATTCAAGCTAGCCTGGCTGATGAAGAGTGTTACCCAGAAACCGGTACCAGGATGCTTGCTTCTGGTTCAGGGAAGACCTGGCTTGGCAGTTCGGGCTGGACTGTTCCCATGAGGCACAGGGTCAAGACTGATTTGCATATAGCTGGGTCTGAACTGAGGTGGCGAAGTGAGCTAAAGAATGATGATGGATTCAACCCAGATCTGTGACTGAGGGTGAGTGTCTGAAAAGTTTCAGCGCTCCGTCCATCATCTCCTTGTGTTTGCCCTAAGTTGGCAGGGTATGCCCAGACGTGGGTCCCTTGCTCACTTTGCCACTGGATTCAATCTAGCCTGGCTGATGAAGGGTGTTACCCAGAAACCGGTCCCAGGATGCTTGTTTCTGGTTCAGGGAAGACCTGGCTTGGCAGTTCGGGCTGGACTGTTCCCATGAGGCACAGGGTCAAGACTGATTTGCATATAGCTGGGTCTGAACTGAGGTGGCGAAGTGAGCTAAATAATGATGATGGATTCAACCCAGATCTGTGACTGGGGGGTGAGTGTCTGAAAAGTTACAGCACTCCGTACATCATCTCCTTGTGTTTGCTTTGAAGATTTATGTAATCCAGCCTTTCGATTGGTAAATTGTAGAACCTAAGTCATTATTTTGAAATTGCAAAAGCAGTAGTCACGAACGGTGTAGAACTACTGATAAACAAAGTTAATGTCCTGAATCTACCTTAAAGATTTTATGGAATGCCGTTCTATATTATTTTCTCCCACATGGCATCTCAACACCCAACAGTTATACAACAGGTTTTACATTGACATCAGTCATCCCTGACATCCACCAATGATAGTTTCCTGAGCAAATATATTACTCTGCACCACCAACATACTTTAGACACAACTAGGATTGACACCCCAATAACATTCATATTAAATTATATTCACTCCTCACCTTACTCCAATGAAACACATTAGAAGCAATCTCTGACACCATCATGCAAACTACATAGCTCCAAGCCCTGTAGTAATCAAAATATTAGCCACCACAACAGTACATTTTCATATCAGTATATATTGATATCTGGCCTTAGAACAACAGTATACACGAGACACATGTCCTGGTACCATAACACACACAATGTGGGTACAAGCAGTAGAGTTGGTTAAGCATTTGACACCTCAGTTGCACATCCATATCAAATTATATTCATACTTGGCACTACATCAACAGAAAATGTTAGACAAAACACCTGGCGCCAACATACACAAAACACAGCTCCAAGAGTTATAGTTGGCTAAGCATTTTTTCACTTCATTGACAAGTCAATATCAAGTTACATTAGTACTTTTTACTGCCGAAAAGTGCATAGTTTCTGACACCATCACGTAAACAACACACCTGCAAACCATTTTATTTGCTAAGCATTTATCATTCAATATTACATCCTTACTCCCCTCCCAAACTACATATCAACCATTGACTTAAATATACCACTCCTAAATGCACATATCAATAATGCACACAAGACAATTAATGTCCAAGTATACCATGAAATATAACACCACACAAATGCAAGCAAAGGAATGTAGGGGGGAGGGCTGCACTGCAGAATTATGTTAAATGTTTCCAGTATACTTTACTACACATGGGGGGAAGAAGAAGATGGTGGCGGGCTGATCCCGCTGTGAGTGTGCTCTCCCTCTGCTCCCATTGCTTCAGCCCCGCTTGCAGCTCTCTGATGCCTCAGCAGCATATCTCCGATGCAACCCGAAGGTGGTGGAAAAGGGCAGGGGTGGAGAACCAAAAAGTTACTAACATACCTGCACGTCCTATACTTCTCTTGTCGATGCGGCTGTGTTGTTTGTGGGACTCCCATGGCAGTCTCTTTATCTGTGGGAGAGATTCACGTTCCCCGTGCCATCTTCTGGGCTAGATGGCGCCCACTAAGTCATGTACGCTACGAAATGGGAGAGGGACTCACCTCACCTCCAATTCAGCTCTTCAAACTGGCGGGCCGAGTTCAGGATCACAGCAGCTGGTGGAGAGATGATACGTTTCTATAATCGGGCTCCTGATAGTGAAGCTGCTTACGTTAGGTGCTGGAGTCTCTCTGCTGTCACCAGGGGGCCCCGGCCAAGGGAGCCCCACAGCAGCAGTTTCCCCATTAGATTGATGTTGCTGGAGTCAGTAAACAAGGTGGTGCCAGGAGGGGATACACTGTCTCCAATGCCATCTTCATCATCATGGTCATCCAGCCAGCTTTCTCCTTTAAAGGCGGAAGCTCAGCAGGGACAGTCGACTCTATACATTGTATCCACAGCAGGTGTCCTCCCAATCAGCTTTCTCGGACGATGCAATATTTTCAAAATGAACATCTTATAGAGAAATTTAGGTGTTTTTTGGGTGATTCCTCTACTGGTTCTGGATCTCTTTTTTAAGCCTCTCGAGGGGGGGCGATACGCAGGTTCATCTGTGGTTATAGGAAGGCTAGAAGGGCCATACATCTTTTAAAATCTACCTTTAGTCAAGGTGGTTTGTCTCTCCCGGATCTCATGTATTTCTAGTCCGCTTTTGGCTCTTGTAGTAAAAATATCCTTACATATCATGACCCTGACTGCTTCGCTCTAGGTTATCAAATAGCCCTGGGTCCGTATTTCAGGTTTTTTCTAAGTAGACGCTCCGATCCAAACTATTTCAAGCAGGATCAGTTCAAGATCATTGGGGATGCCTCCCGGATCCGGGGGGAATTTGCACCCGATATTCTCTTCAACCTATTCACTCATTACATCGCGAGAGGTAACCCTATTTTCCCACCTATTTTTTATGACTCAGTGGTCAAAGGATGGTATAACCAAGGCATTAAGACCGTGAGTCAGATTTTTGATTCTGACGGGATTTGTGCATTTTCTACTCTGCAGACACTATATGACCTTCCGCAACTTTAAATACATACAGAGTCAAGACTTTTTTTTACACAACCAGGCATATATGGTTGGGGACAAGGATGCCGACATCCTGAAATATATTTTCACCACAGAAGGCAAGCCATCAATCAGAATTTTATATAGAAATATATCCAAAGACAGAGAGGATAACAGGTCTAGTCTTGCCACTAAAGGAGTACCAAGCTGGATCAGGATATTTTGGTCAATGAAATCTCTGATGCCTTTGATATTATTAGCTGCTCTGTTTGTTATGTTAGCCTAAAACTTCAGCAATTTCGGACTTTGTGTATGCTATATTATACCCCAGAAAGAATATGAAAATGGTCTAAGAGTAGTTTCCGACCACAAGACCTATTGTCAAAAATGAGGTCTACATACAGCTGATATTATTCTTATGTTTTCGAAATGCCCCGCACTCAAACTTTCTGGTCAGGCGCAGTGCAGTTTGTATCCTTACACTTGGATCACCATATTGAGTTGGCGGTTAAGGAATCATGCTGGCACACAAGCGCAATATTAATCCCAGATTGATCCTGGTGGTATCTATTGCGATTACTGTTGCCCGGCTGTGCATCGCTAGAGTTTGGGTTTGCCCTACACCCCCTATGGTTTCTGAATGGTGGACATTGTTTTTACAGATTTTTGAACTTGAGTCAACTATTCTTAAGGCTAAGGGCACCAACGCCCGCGCATGTTTGAACAATGTTTGGGTTAATATGTTTCTTTGAGGTTTGTATTTTGCATGTGTACTGTTGTGTTTCATGATATTTATTCTGTTTATTAAGGCCATTTACAACAAGGATTCATGTATGATGCTGTGTGCTTATTATGCTTATTTTCTTCTTTTATTCGCTGATCACAAGCAACTCTAATAAAAATAATTAAATATTTATATATATCTCAAGTATGACCTACAATGCATTTGTCCTTATACAGCAATCCTATTTGTCTAACAAGCTGTATATTTCTGTTGCGTCTAAAGTGGCAAGTAGAAGGAATCTATGCAAAGACATTCTCTGATTTCATATTGCAAACTCTCTTTCCTGCAAGTTTCTTCCACCTACCATCTACTCTTTCACTGCATCTGCTTTTTAACTGCTGAATGAGCAATATGGGGTAGTCAAAGGGGAAGAGGACATCTGCCTTTATAGAAGGTCAGGTACAAAACAGCACTGAATAATGAAACGGGGATTACGGTACACTAATACGCTGGAGAAAGGATCTCTGTAGAAAATAACAAACAAATTGCAAAAAGCGAAAATAGACAGCTAAGAGGTGATATTTCGGTTGAAAAAAGAATTTGACTGCATTGCGACACTGTGATAGTTTGTTCAAGCACTTTTATACAGTGGGAAGTGCAACACAGGAAGATTGGGGCCATCTTTCATTGATTTCATGTCATTGAATGCAAAGAATTATGCTGCCATCAGGTGGAAATCTTATCATGCAGTTGGGCTGGGCAACATAGAGCAGGCCACCATATTATCCTCAAAGGTTGTGCGTGCACAGGCACATTTTCTGGCTGTCGCCCACTTGTGCTTCCCAACAATCTGCCACAATCCAGCAGATGAAGAGATCCACCACCCCTGCCTGCCTTGTCACTGGACACTGCTGCCATTACTGGCTTGAGCAGGGAAAGCCTGAGGCACACCTGCCCCTGGAAGGCCAAACAGCTACTGCAGCCATCTTCTTGAAGATGCTGCATTTCATATTCTGAATCTACATGCAGATGAGCTAAGCTGGCACTGCAAGCCTCTGCCACTTTCTTTGCAACACTGCCCTAATCCTCCCATATATAGGCAGCAGCGAGGGAGTTAGTGAGATAGATAGAGTGCCCAAAGTCTCTTGAATGGGGTACAGCTACACACTTACATCCTTTTGCAGGTAGCCGAGAGATGCACGAGAGTTGTCACTACTCCCTGCAATTCCACTAAGGCTCTTAGATGCCCATGGAGCCCTTAGCAGTACAGTGTGTATGTGTAAGAGATTGGGTTATTAGTTTGTAGGGGTAATTATCCACCTCAAATAATAATCACAGTCCTTGTCAGGGTGAACCACTAAATTAACTAAATAAATCTGAGCTCTGTGGCACAGAGCAGACAGGCTTTACTTAGAGGGAGGCAATGTGCAAAGTATTTATGCAGTATTCAAACAGTAATAAAGCCAAAAAACAACACAAGGAAAATCCCAAACCAATTTTGAAAAAAAATGAGAAAATTATAATAGACACCAAAATGACAAATATCCAATGAGTAGAACCAGAGTTATGAATTTTTAAAGTTTAAACTAAAAAATAGTACTAAAAAGCAAGAAGCGCCAACCGCAGTCATCTGGTTGTACTTGACCGGTACGAAGGTTAAAGTTACTTCTCACCATGACGGAGCACAGGTCAGGTCTGATAAAAGGACCATGTTTGTCCCAGTCAGAAAGTTTACCTTTTGACTAACAAACTTTTTTGGGAGTTCTTCAGCGGCAAGAGGCAGCAGGCTGCAGCAGAGGAGAGCTTGATGTTGACAGATCCAGAGGATGAGGCCTCAGTGAAGCCGTTGTTTTAGTCAGGAAATGCTCCAAGTGGGAGAAGTTGAAATTTTGCATCCAGGAGGTCCTCTCTGTTGGTTGGATCAGCTTTGATGGTGGCTCCAGTGAAGCATTTTACTTTCAGACATAGAAACTTTTCTGGAGCTCAGATTTCCTCAGCGGAGCAAGACTGCAGGCTGCAGCTGAAGAGGGCTCAACATCAACGGATTCTGCAGTTGGAAGATCCTACTGAAAAGGATTTGCTACTGTGGAGAAGAACATAGTATGAGCCTAGGGGATGTTTGGTCCAGCAGCAGAGCTCCATCTGTCGGATTAGTTGGCAGGTTGATCCTGCTCCCCCATTGATTTTTAGGTCAAAATGTTGGCAAAACGTTTCTAAATCACAGGTTTCAGGGTTAGGCAGGAGAAGTTCACTTTGACACCAATGGTCCAAGACCTTGAAACACCACTTAAGGGGTCAAGACACACTCCAGCAGAAGCCAGCAGCAGGATCCAGGGCAGATCCAGTTGGAGCTGGCCATCTGTGAATGCAGGAAAAAGGCCTCTTAGAGCTTGTTATGCCCTTGTAGTTCAAACAGCTAGTCAGACTTATGACCGTTAGAGTTATTTCTGGTGTCCTGGGTACAATGAAAGCAGGTCCCAGCTTCTTAAGCCTTTAGACAGAATGGAAGTCCTCTTCTGAATCTTCCTCAGGTCCAGCTGTGTTCTGAGGAAGGTATTGGTGATGCCACAAAGCCCAGTGCCAGCCTGTGGGTCGGGAAACTCCTTGCCACTACCAAACCACTGGGGTAAAAGTTCCCAGGGCTGTCCCTACCCACTTTTGCAGCACTCCTTTGTGTTTTACTGTAAACAATCTCACAGTGCTCCCTCTCCCTAAATCCAACATGGCAGAACTTTGGTCAGCTGTGTCGCTATGGAAATGGCCAACCCCCTCCGCTGAGGTCACCCAATTCTGGGGCCGCTCCCCCTCCCACTGGGATTGGTGCCAACCTGACTAGGAGGATGGCAAAGGGTACTGCTTTGCTGTATCTACTTTGCTGTGTGAGAAGGTGACGTGCCATACCACATAGGATTTAAATCCCTGCAGATGGATGACCAAGAATTTCCTGGAACATAGTGCAGACAAAACCGAGGTGCTTGTGATTCGAGATTCCAATTTTAAGATTCCGGCAATTTGACATGAGCACTTCTTCCCAGTTGGTCTTTTCTGTGTAATTTGTGTTTGTATCTTGAGTACAAACTTACTTTAAGTAGCACAGTAAATAAAGCAGTGAGTGCTTGTTGTGCTGCTTTGCACACAATCATTAATATAGTTCCTCTGGTTCCAGATTTTCAGAGAAATAATGTGATTTGAGCATTTACCTCGTCTAGATTAGACTATGGTAACACTTTGTACCTCGCCAAATATAGAATGCATAACTTACAGGTGGTGCAAAAGGTTGCTTTCCACCTTCTGGTGGTAAGTAGATGCAAGGTTCCATTCTTTATCGCTTGAAAAAGCTGCAGTCGTTCCTTGATAGGGAGAGCGTACCTTTAAAAGAATTATGTATAGCCCACTGTTCTGTAAATAGTCCTGGCTCTAACTTCATGCAATCCAGATTGGTGAGCTGCAAAGCTGGTTTATTTATTTGGAGCATTTATAGAGCACACAGCTACCTCCAACGGAGGTGTCCCGGCTCTAAGGCTGTAGAGAGAGCGCATTGGCAGAGGAGGCGGGCTAGGTGTTGTTGAATAGCCAGGGCTTCAACGCTTTCCTAAAGGCTGATTCTGGTGTGGTATTGCGGATATGCAAAGGCATAGCATTCCAGAGCTTCGCGGTACTAACCACGAAGGCTCTGCCGCCCAGCCTAGCCTTACGAAAGCGGGGAATAGAAAGGAGATTCAAGTGGTTGGGTCTGAGAGCTCGGTCGTGTTGGTAGCTTTGCAGTCTGCATCTCAGGTATTGCGGGCCACGACCCATGGTGGCTCTATAAGCCAAAGTCAGAGCCTTGAATTCAATTCTTCTACTGACGGGTAGCCAGTGAAGATTTCGTAAGTGGGGAGAGATGGAATGACGAAAAGGAACCTTGCAGATCAATCTCGCCGCAGCATTCTGAACAATTTGTAATCTGCGGATCAAATAGGCTGGAAGGCCTAAGTACAGGCTGTTGGAGTAGTCCAGGCTGGATGTGACCAGGGCATGGACCACAGTCCGCCTGCAGTCCAGCAGGAGAAAGTGTAGGAATTTCCTCAGGGAGCGCAGCTTCCAGAAACACATGGAGGAGACCTGACTGATCTGGACTTTGCAGGAGAGAGCATTGTCGAATTTAAAGCCCAAATTCCTTGCTGCCTCCACAGGAACAGGAGGAGGATTAAGTTCAGAAGGCAACCAAAGCATGGAAGGGGGTGGGACTGGTTGATTAAAGAAGAGCACCTCGGTCTTCTCAGTGTTCAGCCTTAGGCAGTTTTGAGTCATCCAATCCGTGATGTTACTCAAACACTGCCTAAAGCTAGCAAAAGCAGCCTCCGAGTGCTCCTTAAAAGAGAAGATCAATTGGGTGTCGTCAGCGTAGGACATCACTTTCACTCCGAAAGTCTCCACCAGGCGCGCGAGAGGGGTGAGGTATCCCTTGAAGAGCAGAGGGCTCAGAGCCGAGCCTTGGGGGACTCCGCAAACAAGAGGCTTCTGAGTGGAGGGAAAGGGGCGCAAATAAACCTGTTGTGTGCGGTTCTCGAGGAAAGAACGGAGCCAGGACAAGACCGTACCCGTACTCCAAAATGCTTGAGTCTTTCCAGGAGAATTGGATGTGCCACAGTATCGAAGGCCGCGGATAGATCGAGCAGCACCAGCATAGCTGCATTACCCTGATCAATGGTTATGCGTACGCTCTCCGCAACTTGCAAGAGTGCGGTCTCCGTACTATATCCTGCTCTAAAGCCGGATTGTGAGTCATGGAAGCAGGAGTGAGATTCCAGAAATTCAGAGAGTTGACTCTGAACTATTTGCTCAAGAATTTTTGCCGGCGCCGGTAACAGAGAGATGGGTCGAAAGTTTTTTTAGTTCTGCAGGATCTTGAGGATAGGCAGTAAGAATGCTTGTTTCCATGTCTCAGGATAAATCCCAGATTTCAGGGAAGAGTTCCGGATTAGGTTCAGGGGGGCATTAAAACAAGGGGCCAGCAGTCTAAATAACTGAGCCGGGCAAGGATCACCCGGAGAGTCTGATTTGCAGCTCTGCAGTTTCTTTAGGGATATATCCAGAGGTAGAGGGTGAAACTCCGACCAAGTAGTAGTGCAATCTGGATTGTGATTGAACTCGAGCAGAGACGTGTTAGACTGGAAGGTGGAGTAAATAGATTGGATTTTATCCTGAAAGAATTCTGAGAGGGCATTGCAAAGGGTAGGTGAAGGAGTCACCGATCTATCAAGAGCAGCCGGTTTGGAGAAGCATTGAGCAATTTTGAATAAAGCTTTGGCTGAATTATCGGCCGATTTGATCTTGTGTGAAAAATAGTCACGCATAGCCTTACGTTTCAGTCCGTGGAACTTTTTTAGGGCTTTTCTATAGGAGCTCTTAGCCGTGGGATCATAAGCGTGTCTCCAAGAGCGTTCCAGTTTCTTACACCGGCTTTTTTCTGCGCGAAGTTCTAGAGAAAACCACGGGGCAGATGGTTTTTTTCTGGAGGATGTTATAGATCTGGGAGATGCCACCTTATCTAAGGCATAAGTAACCCAGTTATTGAAGCTGGATATGTCTGCGTTGGGATTCCCAGTCAGCTGGAGGGGGGGGAACAGTGAAACATAAGGGCCAACGCATCGATAGTAACCTTCCTCCAATCACTCCTTAATTCTGGGTTATACTTAGGGCCAGGGCTGCAGTGTGTGGCATGAAAGCTGAACGGGATAAGTAGATGATCCGACCAGGTCAGCGGAAGGGGGCCTCAACCCTAAGGGAGGGGTCATTGGAAAAGATGAGGTCTAGCGTATGGCCAGCGATGTGAGTAGGTGCATTGATTCTCTGAGACAGGTTGAGCCCAGCAAGCGTTTCGGGCCAGCTGGAGTGCTATAGTGCATTTGTTATTATCCATATGGACGTTAAAATCACATAGAATAGTGAAGCTGGCATATTTCAGAGAAAAATCAGCGGCTATGTCACAGAATTCTGCCAGAATTCTTGTTCTGCTGGCTGCAGAACGTGCATAACTCAACCTATGCGCCTCTGATATTTTCACATATTCCCTGTAGCTGTGCCCATTTTTCAACAAGTTCTAACTAACCTCTGACTCCTAACAGCCACACTTGCTATGTTTTTATCTCTATTCACTCTTCAAATTTCGTAACTTGCTCTTTTCACTCATAAATTGTTTCTGCTCGATTTCAAATTTGCTGCTGGTATTGCGGCCAGTGATTTAGTTGCAACATATGTTTATGAAAAAATGTTACAAAATTACGTGATCTAGGAAAAGATACAACATACATTCTATACCAAATGCTTGGGTTCTCTTATCCACACAAGCTAGTGACTTACGATGTGCTCAATAGGCCCTGATTGTTGGTACTAGGGTTAAAATATGGAATGTCCTACATCGTTCCAAAATCAAAGTCATCAGATGGATAAACATGCTCAAAATATATATTTTCACAACATGGCAGAAAGCTGTAAAAAAGTCAATCAATCAATCAATCAGGGAATTATAAGCATGCTACTCACCCGTGAGGGTCTCCAGGCGCTGGGGGGGGGGGGGTACGCCACTCCATTCAGCCGAAGAGCCAGGTCTTGAGAGTTTTCCTGAAGGTGTTCAGGGAGGGGGCGAGTCTGATGTCTGCCGGTGGCTCGTTCCATGTCTTGGCTGCAATGTGGGAGAACGATCTTCTGCCTGCTCTGGCTCTGTGGATGCGCGGGGTTTCCACCAGTGCGAGGTAGGACGATTGCAGGTTTCTTTTGGGTACGTGGAAGTTTATTCTGTCGTTGAGGTATTTGGGTCTGTTGTTGTGTAGGCATTTGTAGGCGTGAGTGAGGATTTTGAAGGTGACTCTCTTCTCCACGGGGAGCCAGTGAAGTCGCCGCAGGTGTTGGCTGATGTGTTCGTGCCGGGGGATGCCGAGGACGAGTCTGGCCGCGGTGTTCTGTATTGTATGGAGTTTGCGGAGTAGGGACTTGTTGATGCCGGCGTAGAGTGCGTTGCCATAGTCCAGTCTGCTGGTGATGAGTGCATGGGCTCATAAAAGCATTACAATTACAGAACCAATAAATCAGCTCAACCTACCCCTTTAGCTGCCCTTGAATAAAGTGGGAAAAAAACAAAAATGGAATACATTTGTAAGAAAAAAAATTTACATGTTCATTTTTTAACCGTTTACATACGAACATGTATCATTAAATGCAAATGGCCGCCTATTTCAAATAATAGAATTGGTTCACCATTATCTGGAAAAAAAAATACACACCACTGCGTAGCAGACAGCTTATTTTTTTGAAAGAAAACACACATCCACGTGGCAATACGTTCTGTTTTTATTCGATTTTGTGATAGTTATTTTTTGTTAAATACAAAAAATGCCTTTTAAAAATGTGAAATGGGTGTAAACATACTTCTCGCAAGAAAAACATCATGAATTTTCAATGGTTAGGATCCGAGACTTCTGTATCATCCAGACTACAAAACTAAGAAGTGACCTTGCATTTTTTAACTGCTGCTCCTCCCCCCCCAACGCATAGTTTGTGCAGCTAGTTTCCACTCCACTTGTCTCTGTGTCTAGCCAATGTGGTTTTAGCGTCCTGCTGTTGGCAGTCTGAAGGTATTTCTCACTTTGTCAAGTATTTAATCGTGTATTAAATACTTAACGTGTTGGCAGCAGCACAGAAGTGTACTGGGCATCAGTGAGCAGATGCTGGGCGGCCAGACAAAGGCATTTTAGTTGCACCACGTTCTTTTGTCTGGCTTAATTCACTGACCTATATGCACACCCTAGAATGCTACCTGAAAAAAGTAAAAATATTTAGACCGAAAAACAAATACCCATTACTGCAATCCGTCACAGTGGAAAGGCATGGAGTAAATGCACGGAAAATCTGCTAAGTATTGGATGGGAGAGAATGGTTGGAATGTCAAAAAATAATCCAGTCAGTTTTTGGAATAATATTGAATGGGCAAAAAGTGCTAAAAATTTGCCAAGCCTAAGGCCGGAAAAAGCGTCATAATTGTGTACTTTCTCTTTTCTTTTCTATTTGATGTCACTCAGAATCCATCAGTAAAAAAATCCGTTCTTCACGTATAATTCTATTTATCTATTGCACAACTTAACAGATCATAGATTAAGATACTGGCAGTAGCTTTACAGTCCACAAATTCATATGTTAACAGTTATCAGTTCATGTGATTTTTTTTTTTTTTAAACATATTTTATTGCCTTTTATATGAAGCATCTTTCACGGAAATCCGGCATTACATTCATGTATTCATTTGCATGCACTTCTACCTTGTATCTCTTCAGTTTGTTCCGTGAATCATTTCGATTTGGCTGGCGTCTCAGTTATCCTAATTCTAGAAACACATTCTGTCATACATTTGCACAAGGAACTCCCTCCCCAACGTTCCCCAACTACCCCCACCCTCTCCGCACTGCTGTCTTCCAGGTTATTACTCTGCATCCTTCTGAGTTCCATCATTACCATATATCTTGTATGGCAGTAGTGTTTGGGCACTCTCTGTCTATCTTATGTTTTGATTGGGTACTCTAACTATTATGGGCCCCCTTCCCCTGGTGCTAGTTCCATTTCCCCTTCCTGTTCCTGCCGCCTGGTGCTCCCTTGCCTGGGTGACCCCGTAGGGGTGGTGGATTCAGATCCTTGGTCAGAGTTCTTCATTTCTGCCACTAACACCTCCGAAGCTTATGCTTTCTCAGCCCTGCCTATACCCCTTCTCGCGTTTCTGAGAAGGATTCTGCCCTCGCAGCTTGCCCATTTCTCCAGCTCTCGCTTCCATCTGTGAATGCTGGAGCCATTTGGCGCTTTCCATTTACTGGTTATTTCTCGTTTCGCCAGTATAAAGGCCAGGTCTTGAAATTTATCGGTAACTTTAGTCTTAGCTGTGTGGGGGAACATGTTAAGTAAGACGTGTTCTGGTGTGCATGGTACTACCTGCTCTGTTATGCGCGCCGTTTCCCTTGTCACTTCTTGCCAGTAAGTCGCTAAAGATTGGCAACTCCACATCATGTGCATAAAACTTGCCCCCTTTACTCTGCATCGCGGGCATTCCACATCTTCCCTGTGGAAGAACCGATTGATTCTGTCCGGGGTGATGTACGCCTGATGTAACGTGTAGAAGCTAATCAGGCTGAATCGCGCATTTCGAGAAACTTTGGCAGCCCTTTGTAATATGTTTCCCCATTCTCTGTCCTCTAATGGTCTGCCCAGGTCTTCCACCCACCTGTTCCTTAGCTCCTCCAGTGGTTGTGTAGAGTTGCGTCTGATGGCCCTGTATAGGCATGTAACTGCCTTTATGGTACCCCCCGCTAGGCCTATGTATTCACAGGTGGCATGAGTCGGTGGTTCTGTCGTCCCCGCCCCCCAATGTCTTCGTATTGCCCCCGTGACTGCCCTATACAGAAGAAAATGTCCCTGTGGGATATCCCAATCTGCACTGAATTCCTCAAAGGTGAGTAATTCCCCATCCCTGTACAGGTCTCCAATTTTTGTGGCCCCTGCTTCTTCCCACTCCTCTATCCTCCTCCACTGTCCCCCATGCGGGAGCGCCCCGAGCAGTGTGAGCGACAGTTCTGGTGAGTACGGGCGTTTTGTCTTCGTCTTTTGCAGGCATCTACCCCAGCAGCGCCGGATCACCCTGTGCTCGTTGGTGTGGACATGTCACGTCTTCACATACCTAGCAGGGTGCCTAACACATCCGCCCTCTCCGGGATGAAGGGAGGTGTCCCTCCGTCCGGCACCAGGCTTCCCGCCACCCACTGTGTGAACCTCTGCAATTGTCCTGCTAAGTAATATGTCTCCATCTCTGAAACTGCCAGGCCCCCCTCCAGCTTCGCCCTTTTTAATGTGGATAGAGCTACCCTCCTTCTGCTCACCCCCAATATAAAAGCTGAGATACATGAGTCCAGCTCTCGAAACCACGCTCCCGGTATCTATATCGGAAGCGTGGTAAAGAAATACAATAGTCTGGGGAGTGCCACCATTTTTAGCAAGGAGATCCTTCCCGCCACCGACAGAGGGAGTACCCCCCAGAAGGCCATATTGCCCTTTAGTGATTGTAACGCTCCTCCCACATTTCCCTCCTGCATGTCCAGGATGGAGTGGAAGATCTTCACCCCCAGGTATCTGAAGCATTGGGGTTCCCACTGCAGCTCCCCCATCCCTTCAGGAGGTGGAGTATCCACCACCATTGGAAACAACCTAGATTTCTGCCAGTTAACATGGAGTCCTGATAGTGTGCCAAACTCTTCTATCATATTCCTAGCCCCTCTCAGTTCCCCTTCTTTATCCTTCAGGAAAATCAGGAGGTCATCCACGTATAGCGCTATGTGATGCGTTTGTCCTCCCAACTGCAGGCCTCTGTACTCCCTCCCGGACCGCGCCCTGCACACCAGTGGCTCCATCGCTAGAGCGAACAGTAGAGGGGAGAGGGGACATCCCTGGCCCGTGCCCCGTTCCACCCGGTACTGTGCCGATATCGTGCACCCCGTGCGATCCCTGGCCACCGGGCCCTCATAAAGCACCCTTACCCATCTTATGAACCCCTGCCCGATCCCCATTTTTGCCAGCACGGCATACAGAAACTCCCACGCCAGACTATCAAATGCCTTCTCTATATCTATTGCGAATATTGCTCCATCTGGTTCCTCCTCCTTACCCAGTTCGAGTATAGCAAGAAGGCGCTGTATATTCAGAGTCGTGTTCCTACTTGGTATAAACCCCGCCTGATCCTGGTGGACCAGGGAAGTCATGTGTGGGAGCAGCCTTGCCGCCAACAGTTTACTTAATATTTTAAAATCGAGATTTAACATCAACAGGGGTCTGTATGCTGTGCACTCAAGAGGGGGTTTATCTGGCTTGAGTAGCGGAATTACTACCGCTTCCCGGGTGGTCTGCAGCAATATTCCTCTTTCCCCGACCTCTGCATATAACTCTACCAATCTGGGGGCTAATTCTTCCATGTAGGCAGCATAGAACTCCTTAGGGAGCCCATCTGTACCCGGGGTCTTACCTCTCGCTAATTCCTTGATGGCCACCCTAATTTCGTGTTCCGAGATTTCCGCCCCCATCTGGTCTGCGTCTTCCTCTGATAATGTGTGGAGGGGGAGTCCCGTCAGGTATTCTTCTATTTCTCCCTCCCCCCCGGACCAGAGCTCTTATAGAGTTGTTCATAGTTGTCCCGAAATCTGTTGTTTATTGCGTCCTGCCTATATAATGGGCGTCCTGCCTGGTCCGCAATGTCTATTATGGTGTTTCCTCTTCGGTTCGGGTTGGCAAGCCGTGCCAACAATCTACCCGCTTTATCCCTCTCTGCATGGGTCCTATCCTCGTATGTTTTAAAGTCAAAGCATCTCAATCTTTCCTCTTGTACCGCAACCTCCTCTTTCGCTTCTAATAACTCTTGTGGCAGTTTGGGGTGTTCAGGCCATCTTAGTTCTATTTCCCTGAGTGCTCGGTCCGCCCTTTCCACGTCTGTGATCAATGTCCTTCGTACTCCGATGGATGTTGCCATGCACCTGCCTCTTATGACTGCCTTAAAGGCCTCCCATTCCATCCCCCAGGAATCAGTGGAATGGGCATTATCGGTAAAGTATGTTATGATATGGTCCCTAGTCTCCTGTAGGAACACCTGGTCCTCCAGAGCCTCCGGCTTGAGGCGCCAAGTAGGGATGGGCTGTTGATCAGTTCATGTCATACAGCCGATATACCTGACAAACTCAAATATCAACATCACATATCTCTGTGTGATAGGGCCAATATTGAGTGTAATGTTTTTCAAAAGTGTGGACTTGCTTGTCCCATCTCCTGAAATAGGGTGTGGAGTCAGTAAAAATATCAAATGTGACTGTAAAGTTACTACTTGTAGAGACTTTACAACTGTATTTGACATTCACCACACTTGAGAGAGGTCACCACAATCGGGGCGGAGATGCAGTATGAGAAAGTATAGGTGTATGAATTTGGGCTATTATTTAGGTTTGGTGAATACCCATCTCATGGAACACCACCAGACTTTGCCAGGTTGAACCCTTGATTTAACTAAATTAAGGTGAGTTCAAGCCCCTGGTCATTTCGATACTGACCAGACAGCCTTAGCTTACGGCATTATGGTAAGTATTTAAGCAGTGCCAAAATAGTGTGAAGTCAAAATGCAAACAATAAAAATCCCAAACCGATTTAGATAAAGTAAAATTTAATAAGCATAATGACACCAAAATGGCAGAAATCCAATAAAGGAAACCAGAGGTATGAATCTTTAAAATTTTTAAAAGGAATCGAGCCAAGAAGCGCAAACTTCCACTGATAGTCAACAGTCATGGTAGACCGGAACCTAGGCACAATTTGACGATGACCGCGATGGAGCATGAGTCCTATGTATGAACCAGGTTCCTCCTGATCAAAAATTTTGCTTGGGACTTCAGTCCTTTAAGTCTCAATCCACTACAAGAGTGCACTTATAAAGCCCTTTAGCACCTATGGGGAGGTACTTCGAGTCTTGGAGTCCTTTTCTTTGTCCTGGGTACAAGAGGGAGCAGGTCCTGTCCTTCATGGCTCCTCTCAGGTCACAGATAGCAGGTCCAGTCCTCTTCTGTTCTTCCTCATATCCTGTTAAGTATCAATGGGGTTACCCGAAATGCTACCAGACCCGGGTCAAAATTGCAGTACAATAAACACTTGGTCACAGTAGCAACAATTTAACAATATGAAAGAAATTACGGCATTCACAACACCAATTTTGCATAATCTGCAGTGAATGCAATTTATTTTCAAAACATTAATCACTTTAGTTAGGCAACACAGTTGCTCTTGCATCTAGAATCATAGATATATTTGTAACGAAGGTGCTCAAGTGTTGGGAAAGGAAGGGTAGGGGTGTTCTGGGTCAAAGTGAGTGAGTGAGGGTAATTGACAAGGGAGAGGTAATGTGACATATATACATCAAATTCACATAGTGAGACCTTTCCGGCCTATCACAGGTCGACTGTTCTAGTAAATACACATAGCATTGGAAGACACTGATAATAAATCTCAGTCGTCAGGGCTTGTGTAATGGTGGTAGTAGTCAACGTTTCGACCCCTTAGAAGTTCAAGGTGATTCGATCCTTCGAGTGGGGTCTTCATCAGGACTGTGTGAAAGGAGCACCTGAAAATAATTGGATACTCCGTATTAGGGGGGGGGGGTCAACATGGCAGGTTGTGAATGCTCATACTGAATGGTGGTGGTTACCTAATCTGGCCAACAGCACGTGGAATCAGGCTGTGCAGTCAAGGAGAGTGGGCTCACCGGAGCTCCTAAGGTCAGAGAAGACACAAGATCAAATTGCAAGCTACTCAGTCATGCTGGGACATCAAATGTCTATACCGGCACTGAACCATCACTTACTAATTTACGCGAAACCGTACGGCCAAAAGTGCATGCACGAAAATCCGTAGTTGAACTGTGGGTCGCAAGATCCCTCACAGTAATAAGACAAATCTATCAAAAAGAAAGGACAAGGCTAAGATCTGGGTGATTTCAAAAAGACATGGACTAGTCTGGTGTATGGTTAACAAATTCAATGGCCAGGTTCTAATGATGTACCATTGAATGAAAAAAGGTAGTCTATATACTCGGGAGAAAACTCCTAAACAAACATCAGCAGGGGGGTGACATTCTGAACCTGTATTCATGTGATAGGATCCTAAATATGTATATGCATTAGTAGCCGTAGTGTAGCGCACCATCATGGCGGTAGGACACTCATCCAAATGGATCGCGCTTAGCCTGTACAGGCGGCCACCAACTCGGGGTATGTGGTATCAAACACTGGCCCTAAAGGCGTGCATTCGGTGAGAAAATCAGTGCGATCGTGCCTCATTACTAATTCAAGCCCCACAGTGTAATTGATCATCCAAACCGTGGTTGGGTAGGGCATGTCATAGACGTTATAGTAACGTAATCAATCTCAGTTAGTAAAGGATGCCACTACATGTGGTATCTAACACTGGCCCTAACGGCGCGTATTCGGTGAGAAAATAAAGCAAATAAAGCACTCAACCAGTGCGATCGGGCTACATTACTAATTCAAGCCCCACAGTGTAATTGATCGTCCAAACCCTGGTTGGGAAGGGCGTGTCATAGACGTTTATAGTAACGTAATCAATCTCAGTTAGTAAAGAATGCCCCTACATATAGTACCACAATAAATGCCAGAACGATACAACATACTGCTCATAGTGATGGTATTGCTCAGAGGAGCTGTGCAAGTGAAATTCATAAATTGCGTTAATGACCAACACTGACTACCTCAAGGCAGAAAATACAAATGTATCGTAGTGCCCGCGGCTTTGAGAATAAGAGTTAAGTTAAGCAATCGGGTCATTGTCCCCGTCAATGAACACAAGCGCGATGTCACATACCTCAAACTTCAACCTTCCGGCTCCATCCTTCGAGTGAAAGTGGGACCGGGCTAACGCGCTCTGCATAATAAAGGTGCGAGCGGTTAAGTGCACGTTGAGTGCAGCCGCTCGCTGCCAGCACTTACCGGGCCGTGCTCACTGTAGGCCCATCACAGATCTGCCAAATGCAGCCGGTGAAACGGCAGGGGTCTCTATAAAGAGACAAACTTCGCCACTAGCGTCTAATAATCAAAACGATTGACAAGAATGGCAAAAAAAACAAATGGTGAATGGGCTCATCTTATAACAAGTACTATGGATGACATCTTCATGTGAGCTCGGGAAACGGTGGAGACCGAGCAAATGGCAAAACTGTATACTCCCATGTCTATAACTAGTAATACATTGTGGTTGGGTAATGTCATAGTTAAAGGGCGCATTCTAATTGTGCGACATGCGCTCTATTTGTACGATACATTGTAGTATGGTCAACCAATACAGTAGCGCTAAGTACAAAGAGGCGCTTACAAAGGTGAAATGTCATTGGATCAGCCCCACATTACAACTGAATATTGTATACAAAATCTAGTAATGCATCAGGAGACATTTGCACAATCTGCTTTATATAGAAAAATACCACATTGTTAAGCAGGCAAAAAGCAGTTACATAATAGTTAGTGCACATTTATTCAGTGTTTAGAATGGAGAGTTGTGCATTAGTGCCATCAAGTTCGTTAAGGCCATTATTCACTGTGTCCATAGTGTACATCCATTTACATTCTCGTACATTCAGAATGGAATTAATGTTGCCACCCCTTACGCCCAGGGACACTTTTTCCAGAACCAACCATCTAATTGACTCTGGTTTGTGTGCTTTGGCAATAAAGTGTTCAACTAGGGGTGCTCCCACTGTGCTACATCGTATCCTGCTACAGTATTGTAAGATCCTGGTCTTCACTTTCTGCCTCGTTTGGCCTATGTACACCTCATTACAGGGACATAGAATGGCATAAATTACATCTGTTGAATTGCAGTTAGTATGTACCTTGAGGTCTATGGTGTGTTGTTTGTAGCAGAATTTCTTAGTTTCAATGGTCAGTTTACATGCTTTGCATTGTGCGCATTTGAAGTGGCCCACTATCTCTGGAAGTTTCCACAGTGTCTGAATAGTGGGCTCAGGAGGTGTGTCAAGTAGGGATCGAGCCACATGATCTCTGATGTTTCTTGCTTTTTTTTAAAAAGTGCATAGGTGGATCAGGAATCTCAAGATCGTCTGAGATAAGTTGCCAATGTCCATCAATAATCCTCTTGATCTCGTTGCTGCGGGTGCAGTATGTGGTCACACATATCATCCTTTTAGTATCTATTGGGCGTTGTTTGGGTGTGAGCAGCGCCTCTCTATCGTAGTACCAGGCCCTCTTTCTTGCTCGCTTGACCATCCTTTTAGGATAGCCCCCGTTCCACGAGGCGGTTGATAAGGTCTTCCGATTCTCTGAAAAAGTCATCTTTCAGGGAACAATTCCTCCGGATGCAGAGAAATTGCCCGAACGGCAGGTTGTCACGGAGGCCTCTCGTGTGGTGGCTGGAATATATCAGCAACGTGTTACGTTCTGCTGGTTTTCTATACAACGTAGTGTACAAGTGATCATTCTCTGTTTTTATAGAGATGTCTAAAAAGTCAATGGTGTTCTTATCCCAATGGATGGTAAACTTGATATCCTGTGATCTGGCATTCAACCATTTGAAAAAGCCTTGCAATTCAGTCTCATCACCTGTCCAGATCAGGAGCACATCATCTATATAGCGTCGCCAGTGTGTCACGTTGTTGTAAGGGTTAGTGTGGTTAAAGATGAATTGTTCCTCAAAGTCATCCATAAAAAGGATAGCCAGATCGGGTGCGAAGGCTGCCCCCATCGCCACTCCCTTGGTTTGTAGAAAGAACTCGTTTTGGAAAAAGAAAAAATTCTTCATCATAGCTACCTCCATTAGCTCCACTATGAATTCGGTAGGGACAAACACTGGATGAGGTCTTTTATCAAGTGCTTTCGTCATTGCTTCCAAAGCTGGTCGTTGTGGGATGCTCGTATATAGAGATACTATATCGAGTGTTACCAATAGTTGAGTCTCTGGATCAAACCGCATGTTGTCGATCAGATTAATCACTTGCATGGTGTCACGCAGGTATGCTTTGGTAGATTCAGCTAGTGGCTTGAGAAAGAAATCAATATACTTGCATATCGGTTCAAGGAGGGATCCACATCCAGAAATGATGGGCCGTCCAGGAGGGTGTTGCATGTTCTTGTGCACCTTTGGTAGTGTGTAGATCGTTGGAAGGCGTGGTTGTCTGGTGGTAAGGTATTCAAATTCGTGGTCTGATAGAAAACGTCTTGTTTGCCTTTTTCGGTGATGGTCACGATCAATTTCCTTATCTCCTTGGTAGGATCCGCATTAAGGGTGGCATAGCTTATGCCGTCTTGGAGTTGTGAGTAAATCTCGGCCTTGTAGTCTGGGGTATTCTGAACTACAATTGCTCCACCCTTATCTGCCGGCTTAATCACAATCATCCTGTTATTCTTCAGTGTATCAAGGGCTTCACGTTCTCCCTTGGTGACATTGTGTTTGGTGTATTGCTTAGTAGAGCACACTTTCAGGACATCGCGGAGTACTACACTCTCAAAGGCAAGGATTTTGTGTGACATCATATGTGTAGGCGGCATAAACGTGGATGGTACTCTTAGTCCAGTATGTGATGTAGAGGAAATTGGTTGGGAGTGTTAAAGTAGTGTCTCAACCTAACCTTTCGAAAGAATCGATGTAGTTCCGTTCATATCCAGCAGTGTGTTGAAGTGAGTGCCTGGAAATGACACATTTAGGCCTGGCACCAGTTAGTGGATTGGAATGACTCCTGGGTATGTTCTAACCAATAGGGTAAACATTCCCAGAGACAATCCTAACCACTTTGGGCATTTTTAAGATAGCAAAAGTCTTCGGCCAAACTAAACTTGAGCTTTGAGTGCTGGGGGTGTGTGTGAGGATTGTAATAGGATAATCCTAGTGACCTCCCACATCTAACACTAAAGTACAGTTTGAGGATGCCACTGTACCCGCAATAAACTCAGAGACAGAAGTCTGGTAGCATAAAAGCAGAGTCCTTCAGCCACCAGACAGTGTCTCTGCAAGAACTGTCTTGGCATCCTACTCTCGCTGCCTTCAAGTGTGGCCCAAGGATTATATGTAAACCCAGAGCCAATAATTTGGTAGGACAAAAGCAGAATTGTCTTAGCATCCTGTTCTCTCATTTTCAAGTGTTAAATGCTGCACATCAAACCTGCCAAGCAGGATTTGACAATGTGCTGTCAATAGGATGGGCACGGCCCATCCCTTCTGCTGAGCATTAAAGAAGTTATCCCTACCCATTGAGATTGACCTGTCAATCACAGTGACCAATTGTTTAGCTCCTGGGAGGAATTTCACACCTTATGCACACCTTATTCAGGCCATGTTCGGGACTGGAGAAGTTGGAGAAGGAATGCAAATTAGCCTCTTGGAGCTTCATGCAGGGAAAAGGTAATTTTCTAAAAGTCACCTTTCCTCAACATTTATTAAGAATCTGGCTCCACCATTACATTGGATTTATAAAAGCTTTAAAAACTGTTGTTTAATTATTTTTCTAGCTAGTCCCATTCCCGAGATACCGTATTAGTATTTTAATGGGTGCACTGGTTTTCTACATAGGACAGGTAGGCCTGCCACAGTGAAAAAAGCTTTATAGCGCTAGTCACTGTAAGGACAATTTAACATTAAATTTCTACATGTCCTACCTTTAAATACCATGCACCCTGCCTTGTGGGCTACAGGTCTACATAGAGGGGGGCTTATAAATATTAAAAGGGGAAGTTTTGACTTTTCAAGAGTTTATTTTGACAGGTCAAATTGGAGTTGTTACACTGCGATTGTCAAGCTACAATGGTAGGCCTTAGGCCGTGTTTGTATTGCCAAAGAAATGGACGGCACAATAGGAGCTGCAGTTCTAAAGTCAGAGAAATATAGGGTCTAACAAAAGGCAAAAAATCTGGCCTGACCACTCAGAAAAGGCGCATTTTGTACAATAGGGAGCAGTTTAAAAGTTTATTAAACTTTTTTGAAAATTAGATAAAATATTTTTAATTTAAATATTAATGTTAATTTACATTTTTTATTTTAAATGTAGAAAAATATATGTTACATCATTAATAACTTAAGTTTATATGAAAAATAAATGTAAAATAACATTATCTTAAATATATCAAATTAAAATAAAATAATTTTTCTGAAGTATAAATAAAACAATTCCCACCTAAAGTAAAAAAATATATATTTGTAATATGTATTTAAAATGATTCAGAGTGATGTATAGAATTAATTATCAGTAATTTAGTTATTTTTAATACAAAATAATACTATATTAATGTTTACATTTAAAATGGATAATAGCATATTTAAATATAATTATTGATTATGCCATATTTTTAGACACTTTTTCAATAGTAAATCAAACTTATTTATCTTTCCAAACAATTAAAAACAAATTATTTTAACATTATCCCATATGGGGATTTTGTTTAAGTGCCTACCGCCACTATTTTATGTGTGTGTGTGTTGCAGTATCAGTGGTTGGCCAGATGTGGTGTTGGACTTATTCCAGCTCTGCATTGGAGTTAATTTACAGTTATTATCGGTCTCTTTTGGCTGTAGTAATCATAGAAGTGCAGTTTGTGCATAGCAATGCGCTTACTCTTTTGTGAGCAGGTGCATATCCTTCCATAAACTGCTCCTTCCCTTACCTTTACCTTTGCTTACTGCTCTATTAACTTCTACTCTTTACTAGTAAGAATTCCCCATTTTACAGCCTCTCCCCCATCCTTCCCACATTTGCTCCTAAAATGTATACTTACTTGTTAGGAGAGCTCTGCCGTCGGGTGGAGTTCTCTTCACTTAAAAGATAGGAGAGGCAGGGGCGTAGACTTCTTCACCTAGTTATGAGAATAGCATTTTGCAGCCCTTTAGTGATACTATTGTACTAAATATACTAGAACATGCAGTTTGTGAACCGACCCCAATAATTTTCCGTCTTGGTTTGCTTTCATCATTGCTTTATAATTGCAGGCGATGACAGTTCAGCTGACACATGTTTCGCCTAAGGAAATGACGTGAGTAATGTAACAAGGTCAATCAATAAGTTTGTCTCGATTCAGTAATGAATTGACCAAATGTTATAAATATGTCTGTAACGGTATGCATCTCTTTGTAATAATTTCTTGTGAGTATTATTTGCCTCTAGAGGATGAATGTCCTTGATAAAAGGCCGTTGCTGTGGGTGAAACAAGTGCCAGTTGAATTATCAATTGTTGTCATAATAAAGCAACAATAAAAACAAACCAAGATGGAAATCAGTTGCTTTATTTGGCTGCTTTAATGAACACAGGTGTACCAGGATCATCAAAATAATTAATAATTGCATCATATTTACTCGGCATACAGGTCACTCCCAAAAGACCTAACTAGCACCCAAATAGAGAACTTTAGACTGGTGCAAGCTGAGACCTCCAGAGACTTCCTGTACCACATATCTGTTTGCATTAAATTACCCATATATCTTGCAAAGTTCAGAAGATATGGATTTGAAAAGAAGAAGTTTTTCTCTAAGTTTTCTCAATATTTTGTATTTTTATTGCATTTTAAGAAAATTGCAAACTCTGGGTGTGTATGCATGTATGTACGGGTTCCTTGTAGAGCGCAAACTGAGCTCAATAACATGGGTGCTGAACAAGGGGCATGGCCCAGAGAAGATACAGTTTTTGTGGGAAGGTCTAGGGTAGAGTGTTGGGTCAAAGGTAGTGCTCCTTGAAAAGGTGAGTCTTCAGCTTTTTTTTTCTTTGCATGTATGTGGGTATATGTTGGTATTTTCAGAACGCAAACCTATCTAGAGAGAAACAGAGTTTTGAACGTGGGCACCTGATATTATGTTCAACACCATCTAATAGTGAAAAAAATGGAAATGTAATTATTATCATTTTATTTTTCACTACGGTCTGGGTTGAGGCAGGGCTGGGGTTACAGGGGAGGAGTGCTTTACACAGCCTGGTGAGGAACATGCGAAGCCTCACAGTCCAGGTCTAAGCGCCGAACCACAGCGCTCAGACCAATCACAACCCTGCATTGCAGTGTTGTGATTGGCTTTGGGGAGGGAGCCTGTGCGCTTCCTTCCGCTACGGAAGCAGAGGAGAAGGCGGCTGAAGGGACCGAAGGGACTGAAAGGGAGAGAGTGATCGCCGGCCGGTAGCTAAAGGCAAGTCGATTTCTTATTTAAAAATTGTCTCCCCGCTCCCACCTCCCCCGCCCCGCCACTCCTGCCACCCCCGCCCCCTGCCAGCCGCCACTGGAAACTAATTGACGTTAAAATGAGAATATGTAACCAACCACCAAGAAAGTAAATACTGAGAGTACCAAGCATTTAAACATAATTGTACATAAATGTATTAAATGTATCATGCTCTATGTTAAAGATCTGTTTGTTGATTGAGCAACTAATTTAAAGAATATGCCATCTATTGGCAGTGACAAGTACAGTAAACCGGAGGATATTTCCATATTAAAAAATGCTTTAACGGGATGCCTCATCAATGAAACGAGTTTAGTTGCCATCTAGAGATGATCACTACTCACTGGGCTAAGACCTTTTATATGGACCACTATGTGGTCATTGTTGTGTACTGGATCGTGTAGAGCTGTTGTAATAAATATGATCTCGTTTGTCTTTGCAGCCATCAGAGAACCTTTGTCTTGGAGGTCATGGGAAGACACTGTGGGTATGTACCTTTAGTTTTCATTAACTTTTTATTTAATTGTATTCATTGTTTTAATGACAAATTTGCTAAGCCTAGTTCCTTGCCTGGAGTGATATGTCTACTGTCTTGCACAGGTACCTAGCTCTTGTGAGTGCCTTGGCCTGCGGTGCAGATTGGGTATTTATCCCTGAAAGTCCGCCCCAAGATGGATGGGAGGATTTGATGTGCTCTAAACTTTCTGAGGTAAACAATTAACTAGATATTTAAACCAGTGTTGGTCCAGGTTTGACTATTAATCTTAATAAGCAATTATAAGCAGCCAAAAGTGATTTCCGGTATCAACTTATTGCAATTAGTTCACTGGAATAACAATGTAGTACAGTATATACTTAACCCTGTTACTACATAGCAATCAAGTGCTACTCAGCTTTGGATTTGGCATCACAAAAAGTAAATGGAGTTGTTCATTGATGCTAAGGAATTGTGTCTAGAACAGCGGATAATTTGTTCTTTACTTCAAGAGCTATCTGCTGTATGGAAACCGATCTCCTTGTTAACATTTAGAAATAGAGAAGTAAAACAGTTAACTAAAAAGAGATTTTTAAAAAGTGATGATATACAACGAACAAAGAGCATGGGGTATTTTTAGTCCTACTGATCTGTTCTTGGCCTTGTAATAGTTACTCCTTTATTTCCGATGTACCTTTGCGATATGAGTGCAATGTACTTATAAATCTCTGTAATATATATTAGAGGTAGTAGTGGAGCCGTTGTACAATGTTATGGCAAGGTGCACATAAACAAATAAATAAGATTAACAACAATGTTACATGTCCTTGACAAAGGTCCAGTTAACTGTTCAGATGGTATAAGTAAGAAAATATTGACCAACACTTTTTTAACCAACTGTCGCACAACTCGGTAAATGTATTCCTATATGTATTGCTCAGATCATGTTGTAAAGAGGGTAATGACAAGTTCTCTTTGGTTTCTGGTAGTGCATAGCTGTGCAGGATGATTGCTAAGCAGGTTATATTTCTGTTGATTTATACTGGTGATGTAATACAACATTCCTTCTCAGAAATCATGGGACTCATTAATGCCAGCAAATGTCTGTGGGATACCAATTATTAAATACACGCAGTAACCTAAGCTGAAACTCTACTGCAGCTAGTTCCCATGTGTAATACCGAAAAGCAACTGTGTTGCTGTTTTATGCTATTTTGCCTCGAGAATTATCACTATCCATATTAAAAAAAGATTTTTTTAACTATTTTTTTATCCTGCATGGTTTAATTTTATTATCCTAGAATCGTGCAAGGAGAAAAAGACTGAACATCATTATTGTGTCAGAAGGAGCCATCGATTCCAACAACAAACCGATAACATCAGAAATTGTTAAGGATGTGAGTACCAACTTTCTTGTAAATCAGTGAGTGCTTTGATTTTACACCCTCGCATCAGTTTTCTGTGTTTGATTCTGTCTTTTCAACTTCCATAAACATAAATGACAATATGTTACAGAAACCTGCCCTTGTCCTTCAACAGAAATCTTGGGGCTTAAATTTGTATATTATTTTTGTTGCAATCGTGGGCCAGCCCATTTTACTTAAATACGTTAAATAACAGCGTGTATTGTGGTACTATGAACACTAATTTAACAGCAGTTGAATGAGGCGACTTTTAAAAAAGATTCTTTAAGTAGTAGTTTAAAGTGCATGAGCCATAGCTTTATGATGAATGAGATGAATTCGTACACATCTGTTAAGAAGAATTCAATTTAGCTAGGGTGGAGGGAAATTACTAAATGTTTGACTTCGAACTGAGGGCTTGCATCAGGCTGATGATAACTTCTGAAGGATCGTGGTCTCCTAGCAGCTGTGAAATTGAGAGTCAAGAAGGCTAAGCAAGACTCTGCCCACTTTTGCTCATAGCATTAGGATAAATACACTCATTTGTGACAGGAAACAGCCTTTACAGTGAGGTTTTTATCTCGTTGTGCCTTTACCACGCATTTTTTAGCATGCATATTTTTATCACGTGCATGACTTTACAACGCATGCCTTTGCCACGCATTCAAGGTAAGTTGGGGAATGTGGGGGGTCTCCCCCAACAAATACATTGTTTTAATATAAAAGAACAATGCGTGGTAATGGCAGGCCTTGTAAAAGCATATTCGTGGTAAAAACATGTGTGGTAAAAAATGCATGGTAAAGGCATACGCTGTATTTACCTGCGTTGTACCATTGTACAACCATTGGTAACTCTAGACCAGGAGGTTATGTGGGATAATTGGACGCACTTTTCACAGATTCAGCCAAGGTTTAAAAAACCCATGATCGCCACTCAGTAGGCATTTGCCAGCATGCTGATGATGCAGGCACTAGTACTGCAGGCAGTGTATAGCTTGAGCCTGAGGTCAAGGAGAGTGTGCGTATCAATGGGACCTCACCAGTAATTACTTACCTTGATTTTTGCCCCAGCCCTGTGATTATTAAGTGTGTCTCATATCGATTCACCTTTGGATATTTCCTTCTGCATGATTGATATACCATGGCTAACACTCCAAAAAGACTGTGAGTGTTTCCAAAAGGGCAGTGATAGAGGAGATACAAATATGCCATCTAGCACAGTGCATGTTGCAATGATGTGCTTTATGTATCACTTACAGCTCACTTACTCACACTAATTCACTGACAGGTGGCCTAAAAGTGCTTTCTTTAGGCACCATAGCATCATTTTATCTGAGAGTTAACAGGTAAATAATCTGACAACCATTGGCACCCCTAACTAACAGAACATATTTAACCAATGGTATTCTTAGAGATCCAGGCTTTGGGGGAGCATGCCATTTCATATATGATTTGATTGAGGTCAGTGGGACAGTATGGCGCAAAAATTATATTTGAAGACTTTCCTCTAGCTTAAATTTGCCCTCTAGAGCAACCGCTAAGATAATCGCTGCTCTCATTTTATTGATAATGAAAATACCATTTGTTCTCCATAAAAGGAATATTCTGGATGTAGGCACTGCCAGGATGGATCATGCTTCCGGCTATCCAGAACACATGTTTGTGTCATCTGATTGCCATGTCAGTCCAATTGGTCTGAAAGCTTAGTTGCAGGAATGCAGCAGCAAAAACTGAATTATGTATCAGTAGTGACAAATAATAAAGTTTACCTCTGACCACACTCAACATAATATCCACTAATGGAAATGGGTATTTAAGGCTTTCTGAAAATACTTTAGTTCCATTATGCTCTTTGACTGACACAGCTTTCTTAACATCGGCTATAACGTTAAAGTATGCAGCAAATATAAACAACATTATTATGGAGAATGGTCTGATTTGTCAATGAAGAATAAACAGCTTCCCCAACAGATTGCCTTCATGAATGAAGACCAGATACAGTAAAGTTCCCTGCTTGGAAATCACTTAATTATTCCAGGTGTAATGAAAGAAGGAGCAACATTTAGGTGTTGGTTGCAATGGATCAGGAAAGGAAAACTGATTACACAGATCTCATTCCATACTCTCTATGTGGGAGAAAGAAAACGTCCATACAACATTTCACCACAGTTTCCTCCTTCTGGTATCCTTTGCTCATTTTGTAGGATCTTCTTTTTTGCCACATTTACAACAAAACATTCAGTACTGGGATACCCTACTGGCAATCAAATGAGTTTCTCTATCCCAGGAATAGAAAGACTTTTTATCTTGAAAATGAATGAATGGAAACTATTTGTATAGCACACTGCTATCCAGAAACATGGTGTGTTTGCATTAGCATATGATCTGTCAAACAAGACTGCAGGAGAAGGGCATCAAAGAGGTTGTAGAATATCCAGAATAAAATATTGAGTTACCAGAACATCGTAGCCAAAATATCAAGGTTCAAAATATCAAGGAGGTAAGTATATATAGATTAGTATAGATTTCTTCTACTTAACTCCACATATATGTACACCTTATTGATCTTTGGTACATTGTCTATAATATTCATGTAACTTGATATTCCCTACTTGATGTTCTGTACCTCCACTTACCAAATACAATGTCTGTGGAAGATCATTGGAGAAGAGTCACCTTTTGAGTTTCTTGTGGGCTTGCGACTTCATAATATAGAAGATGCCATGTAAATTCGAGCTAATCTTGAACGTAAGAGGCTCATTTTATAAATAATATCTTGCTGAAGTGGAGTGAAGTGTTTTACCTGCAAAATGTAATTACAGAAGGGGCAGTAGATGAAACAAGTCCAATGGAGACTCATTTAGGGTTTTGTACTACAGTACTTTAGATTTGTCAAGGGAATGCTTACTTTCAATGTTGGCATGTGGTGGCCAATGTGGTCTCCCCTCAGGGAAGTAAGGACCAACATTACACCACACAGGATGATCTCTAAGGGACACAACAGGCCTTCTTGAACACAGACCAAAGCAGGATGAGTCACAGCAGGATGAGTTAAGTGCTGTTCAGATATCTAGCAGAGCAAGGACTGTTATTGCTACTTACATAAGCTATTAGTGAGTTTGAGGATGATGTTTGATTTCATGGTGTACATTTCCATTAGGTAAGCCATGACAGTGATGAGACTACTCCTGTTATTAGATCAGGAACTCAATTTTTTTGGACTTAGCTAAAGCTATCTAGATTAGGCATGGGTGTGACCAAAAAACTCTGCCATACTACGCGGAATTCCGCAAGCAGCAGACAGGGCCGGACTGGGAACCAAAACGGGCCCTGGCAAAGTGCTCGGCCGGCCCCCAAAGGGGTTGGGGTTGCGGCCGAGCTATTTGCCAGGGCTGGTTTCGGCCGATTTTGTCACAGGGGCTGATACTGCAGCTATGCTGCAAAAACAGCCCTGTAACAAAAACGGCATCCCAGGGGCCCAAAACTGGCCCCCACCGTGGCGGCCCACCGGGGAAATGCCCGGTGCCCGCTACGGCCAGTCCGGCCCTGGCGGCAGAGTGCGTTAGGTCGTGCCGTTTGTGCTGATTTTTAGCACCGGGTGTTTGTCCCACGCTGGAAAATCAGTGCGAACAGCACCATGTGCAAAGCAAGAGGGCGCTGCTTCTTTCTGCCACTCGAGTAGAGACTCTACTCGAGCAACAGCTTTCTCAACGCGAACAGAAGGTTTCTCAACGCGAGCAGTAGTGGCCATCCGTGACCGCCCGCGTTGAGAAATCTCACCGATAGGTTGTCTGGAGTAAGTTTTTCCTCGCTCGCCAACTTAACGTTGGCGAGCATGAACAAGGAAAAAATGCGCTCCGTGAGTTTTTTGGAACTCTGCGCGCTGCGTGGAGCACAGAGTGGGAAAAACTCCACAAACTCCGTGAGCAGAGCGGAATTTCATGCCCAGGCCTCATCTAGATGTTATCCGATACTTGATGGATTTTTGTCAAGTGTCTGTTGATGGCTTCAAAAGTGAAAATACAGCTTGGTGTCATCACTAATTGACCAGAAAGGGACTCCTAAATAATATGGGAGGTTAGGAAGTGACTAACTGTAAAGAATAAATAAAAGAGGCCACATGGAAAAATCTTTGTAAACTAAAAGGTATTAAAGGAAGAAGCAAATATCCCCAATTGAATTTGCATAGATATTTAGGAAAGGTAAGAGTCGAACTATATAAGTGCTGAGTTTGACACTTTGGTCAGTTGTGGTCTAGTTTTCTTCCTTGGAGAAGGGGAAACAGTTGCTTCCCAACTTTGATGACATAACTCACTAATAAGACCATATGTTAGTATAACACAAATAAGAAACTTCTAATGGCCTCAGACCTATTTGTATCTCTGTGGTTATCAGAAAAAATGAAAAGGCTCCATCTTCGAGGTTTTTTTTTTTAACACTACCCTTGTGAGGTAATTTTCTCAGGTCAGCCAGAAGAGGTTCCTTATATTATGTCAACTCTCACAAATGTCTTCCAAGGATCTTAATCTGATAGTCTTTGTTACGTTTTGCATTACAGTCGTGCCAAGATTAAAAATGTTTAAGCAAAGTTATTTCATACACAGCCATTTGAAGATGTGCTCCTTAACTTCGATATCTGGTGGCCGCTGCATTTCCTAGATCACCCAACCATTTAATTCTGATCACATAGATTCATCCAGATGTGAGGGAAAAGCCCTCTTGAGCATTTGATTTGTCATTAATTCTTGTCAGATTCCAAAGCAAAATCACATATCAACACATTGGAACTCATGAGACTCAGGCCCAAATTGACTATACTTCTAGCAATGGAGCATTGCATGAAAAATTCCAGTGCTGTGTTGTATGAAGAACAAAATATAAAGCAGCACAAGATATAGCAAGAGACACCTGATGATAGGGTTACCAGTAGTACTCACCCTTAAATTGGCTGCTCTGCATGATGCTCAGCCTCACACTGTGGCACAAAGGCGAATCAGCAGTGCCTAGTGCCAGATTTGTACTTAAGAGATCCCCTGCAGTACAAAGCCTTACTTGTAGAAAACAGCACATGGGTCATACAAGTAAGATGTTTTCTTTGGGGTAAAATACACCTTTCACATAGACATATCAGACATTGCAATTTGGTGCAAAAACCGGATTGAGCTACTTTAGTAGAGTTGCTTTTTCACCAAAACCTGTGTTTTTTGCATTGTTCCATCACAAAGATGACCCGATTTGCATAAGTTAACAGGGGATTAGCACAAAGCAGTTTTGACGCTGTGCAAGTATAAACATTCTAAGCAAAATAGCTTATTACTTTTTTCACACTAAAGTTGATTGTCCCTGCAGTTTGTACCACTTTGCCCCATGCAATCGCAGGGCGTTGAACTATCACTCTGACTTATCCTGCCACAAATTTTAAAAGATTTGATATCCAAGCAGTTTAAATGTCAGCATTTTTCCATAGTTATTAACAAATCTGTAAATGACAGATCTGAGAACCTAACCAAAGAGAAGGGCTTCCGCTAAATGTGCAAAACAATGCCCCGAATCTAAGAAGAGAAAATTCTCTTCTTGAGTCCCCTCACTCACCAAGGGTTGCCCTTAGGTGACATGCTTCATCATTGGGGCCATCCCAGACATCTACTGTCTGGGGCGTGCTGCAACTTGCGGAACTACGTAGGAGCACTTTTTGTGAGAAAATGTGTAGTGTAGTGTTGGGGGGAGTAGTGATGGTGATGCTAAAAATACCTAGCTAGTGAGCGATTAATTTATTCCTGCTCCTAGTTGGTATGGATAAAAAGGGGGTTAATAGTAGGGAGGAAGTGCAACTGTCATGTGTATATTATCCCTAGTATTTGGTCGACATGTTTCGAGGTGTCCCCTAAACCTCTTCTTCAGGACCACATGGGGACCAGCCCCATGCGTACCACTCCGTGAAAAAAACAATCCTATACTAAAGAAATAATATAATAAAGAACAGGTGCACACCTAATGTGTGAGCACCAAAATTAAATACATACGGTTGAAATCAGACTCGTAGTATCTGTTCAAGGAGATAAAGTGACAAAGAGATTAGTACATATTGCCTGCCCACCTCTCACGTGGGCAGGTCCAAACCATATGCAATGCTTAAATCAATGCGTTCCTCTATAGTTTGTGTCGGTGCCCTTAGTAGTAAAAAAATTATTGAATTAGTGCTTGTATCCAATGTGACACCTTGGAACACATCGGACTACTCTATTGTGAGAAAGCATGGTTAATCGTTAAAAACATTGGTAAAAAAAGAAAGAAACACTTGTGAGCAAACATTACAAGACAAAACAAACATATAAGCATACTGTTCACAATTTGTAAGAACATACTTCTGTTTTGGCAACGCTGTGCCTCATGGACTGCCAGGGTGGAGGGGCTTGTAGTAACCCTTGAAGAATGTATATAAAGTATTTGAGTCAAAGGAAGGGCCATGGGTAAAAGCGTAATACTGGTTAGTTATTTCCCATAGCGTGGCCTGGAGGAAAAAACAAGCGTTTTCAGGGATCCTGGGTTCCTGTTAGGGAAGAAAAAGATCTTACTTGGCTCAGCACTCCTCCGTCAATGACATCTACTCGTACTCCGGGCGGACCGCATATTAGCGTGTCTTCAGCCCGATCTTGTTTAAATACTGGCAGGAAAAGCCCAGTCATGCTCATATGTGAGTAAAGACTAGACCGCGGCTGTAAGAAAATGGCCGCCTAGTTTCGGAACTTTGTCCGCGCCATTTTGGGAGGATCATTTTCAGAGTTGGAATTTTTTTTTTTTATATATTAGTGGCATTGTAAACCTGGGGGATGAGTAAATAATAATTTATCAGTATTTTTTTGAGGTGATTACCGCAACTGAAAAAAGACTACGACAAAAAGAGAAAATGAAAAAAGACTATGAACCAAGGTTAATGGCCATTTCATTATTGGCAAAGTTCCAGCGCCATATTGGAAGTAGAGACCTCAATTGGTCCACCTCCAATATTTAGTTGAAAGATTATCAATTGGGGTGTAGTTAGTATGGTGTCAACCTGAGAGGAGAAACTACTCTAAAGCCTATGTTTGATAGCGAGGCAGTAGGATTTTGACTGTTGCTTTTGTGTGGATGTGGATGCGGTCGTTCAGTATTTACAAGTTCCTTGCATCATGCCAGTGGAGTTACAAAAGCAATGTGAGGTCTCACATGGGAGTCTGTTCGTGGGACCTATTCTTGGAGGTGATTTGAGTACCGTCCGGTCCTCTCATCTGTGATGTAAACAAGAGAAGTTTACCCTGCTAAGACCATCAATAATGCAAAGAAAAGAGCAGCCAATAATCACAGGGACGCTCTTTTGGAAACATATGAAAAAGAGGACAGAGAAAAAGACAAAAGACCCATCTGTATAACAACATTTAACATAGCATCGGACAAAGTCTCTAAGATAGTAAGAAAGCACTGGAGCATCCTCAACAGTGGGAAACTAAATATCCCACTACCCATGTTCTCACATAGAAGAGGCAAGAACCTCAGGGACATCCTAGTACACACTCGCCCAAAATCGCAACTCAAGAACAACTAACAGGTAATCAGTACGTTACCCACAGGCCATCACCCATGTGGCAACTGCAGTGTGTGCCACCTAACTGCTACCACGAAGAAGGTGACTTTCAACACAGGAACATCTAGGGAATTAAGAAAGTTCACCACATGCAACAGCTCAGGGGTGATATACATGATCACATCTAGCTGTAACCTACACTATGTAGGCATGACTACTAGAAAGGTCAGCACGAGAATATGTGAGCACCGTAGCAACATCAGGTGCCACAGGGCAAGCACGAGGATCACGGCGCACTTTAATTAAAAGAAACACACCCCAAATGACATGCGATGGGTAGTGTTAGAACACATGACACACTGTGACAATTTAGAACAGAGGCTGCTGGAAAAAGAACAAAGATGGCTGTTCAAATTGCACACAGATACGACAGGTCTGAATGATAATATCCCATGGGGACAGTACACAAGATGAACTACACCTTGGGTACATTGGAGATTCAGATATAATAATCCCAATACCACTTCGGGACTGTTTTGTTTACATCACAGATGAGAGGACCGGACGGTACTCAAATCACCTCCAAGAATAGGTCCCACGAACAGACTCCCATGTGAGACCTCACTTCGCTTTTTTAACTCCACTGGCATGATGCAAGGAACTTGTAAATACTGAACGACCGCATCCACATCCACACAAAAGCAACAGTCAAAATCCTACTGCCTCGCTATCAAACATAGGCTTTAGAGTAGTTTCTCCTCTCAGGTTGACACCATACTAACTACACCCCAATTGATAATCTTTCAACTAAATATTGGAGGTGGACCAATTGAGGTCTCTACTTCCAATATGGCGCTGGAACTTTGCCAATAATGAAATGGCCATTAACCTTGGTTCATAGTCTTTTTTCATTTTCTCTTTTTGTCGTAGTCTTTTTTCAGTTGCGGTAATCACCTCAAAAAAATACTGATAAATTATTATTTACTCATCCCCCAGTTTTACAATGCCACTAATTTATGTAAAAAAAAATTCCAACTCTGAAAATGATCCTCCCAAAATGGCGCGGACAAAGTTCCGAAACTAGGCGGCCATTTTCTTACAACCGCGGTCTAGTCTTTACTCACATATGAGCATGACTGGGCTTTTCCTGCCAGTATTTAAACAAGATCGGGCTGAAGACACGCTAATATGCGGTCCGCCCGGGTACGAGTAGGTGTCATTGACGGAGGAGTGCTGAGCCAAGTAAGATCTTTTCTTCCCTAACAGGAACCCAGGATCCCTGAAAAATGCTCGTTTTTTCCTCCAGGCCACGCTATGGGAAATAACTAACCAGTATTTCGCTTTTACCCATGGCCCTTCCTTTGACTCAAATACTTTATATACATTCTTCTAGGGTTACTACAAGCCCCTCCACCCTGGCAGTCCATGAGGCACAGCGTTGCCAAAACAGAAGTATGTTCTTACAAATTGTGAACAGTATGTTTATGTTTGTTTTGTCTTGTAATGTTTGCTCACGAGTGTTTCTTTCTTTTTTTACCAATGTTTTTAACGATTAACCATGCTTTCTCACAATAGAGTAGTCCGATGTGTTCCAAGGTGTCACATTGGATACAAGCACTAATTCAATAATTTTTTTACTACTAAGGGCACCGACACAAACTATAGAGGAACGCATTGATTTAAGCACTGCATATGGTTTGGACCAGCCCACGTGAGAGGTGGGCAGGCAATATGTACTAATCTCTTTGTCACTTTATCTCCTTGAACAGATACTACGAGTCTGATTTCAACCGTATGTATTTAATTTTGGTGCTCACACATTAGGTGTGCACCTGTTCTTTATTATATTATTTCTTTAGTATAGGATTGTTTTTCTCACGGAGTGGTACGCATGGGGCTGGTCCCCATGTGGTCCTGAAGAAGAGGTTTAGGGGACACCTCGAAACATTTCGACCAAATACTAGGGATAGTATACATATAACAGTTACACTTCCTCCCTACTATTAACCCCCTTTTTATCCATACCAACTAGGAGCCGGAATAAATTAATCGCTCACTAGCTAGGTATTTTTAGCATCACCATCACCACTCCCCCCAACACTACACTACACATTTTCTCACAAAAAGTGCGCATACGTAGTTCCGCAAGTTGCAGCACGCCCCAGACAGTAGATGTGTGGGATGGCCCCAATGTTGAAGCATGTCACCTAGGGGCAACCCTTGGTGAGTGAGGGGACTCAAGAAGAGAATTTTCTCTTCTTAGATTCGGGGCGTTGTTTCGCACATTTAGCGGAATCCCTTCCCTTTGGTTAGGTTCTCAGATCTGTCATTTACAGATTCGTTAATAACTATACACAGTCTGGAGGATGAACCTAACGTCTACCTCCTACTCCCCCATTTTTGTTTATAGCATTTTTCCATATTCAATTAGTCAGGATTTGTAACGTGCGACTAATCACCCGGCAGACTATCCAGGCTTACAGGTCCCGAACGCTCATTCGAACAGCGAGGTATTGAGGGCCCTTCGGAATTCCGGAAGTGAGTTGGTGGTCCAGAGTTGCTTGGGGAGGCTGCACAAAAAATGGAGGAAAAAGCAAGGAGAAAACATTGGGATAAAAGCCAGGAGAGGCACTCAAGGAAAGGGGGGAAAAAGCAAGGAGAAGAAACGCAAAAATTGGGGGAGAAAGCGGTGAGAACGAGGGAAAAGCAAGGAAAAGGCATTCAAATAACGGGGGAAAGCAAAGAGAACACAGGCGCAAGAGCGATGCAGCAGCATGGGAAGTTCTGGGCCTGGGACCTTATTAACCTGCCTAAGCCACCTACAGCCAGGTTAGCAGTCTACAAGAATCTTTTGTCTTTAATTCAGAGCAGGGGCTTACATCCCAGGCAGTATCTGTTGGGTCCTTTTATGAGTTGAACGAGGTAGAATTACTGGTTAGAATTACACTTTTCTCCAGCATAAGTGGGAAGTTGTTGCCACACCCAGATTTACCAGGTGCAGGAGCAACTGACCCAATTTTACTGGACAAAAAATCTGACTGGTAAAATCACCTTGAGAAGTGGCTGCATTGGAGCCGCAACCTGTTTCCTGGCCCACATTCTATTCTCATACAAGTCATGGGGGGCATGTAATACTCCTGTCTGCCATTTACCCTTTTCCCTACCCTCTCTCTCCCTACCCAATCTCTCCTTCCACCAGTGCTTTACAATAGCCCAGCGCATATTTACCAAAAACATAGAGAAGGTGGCCTAAACCCTAAGGAAATGGCCTGGGGAATCTGGGTCTGCAGAGTTATTCCCCATTTCATGGAGTTTCATTTGTAATAGGGGTCACTATGTGTGGATATACCAATACAAAATGGTAATTCAAGCCACCCGGAATCTGCACTCATATTTGCTCCTAACTCTTGGTCAGGGCCCTAAAAGTGAGCCTGGATCCTCAAGGAGATACTGCATAAAGAATCAAACATTGCAGAAGCATCTATGTGTTAATAATTTTTGGAAATGACTTTCATTGCAGAATTGCTCTCTGAGTAACAGAGCGGCATGTCTTGTATTCTCAGTGGGAAACTTCATATTGTGGAAGGGTCAAGGCAGCTTGGTGTGTGTTCTGCTGTATGGCTATTCAGTATTAGGAATGTTCCAAATTCTAAGAAAACCAAAGGCTCTGGGTCTTGCACTGCTCCGACATGAGGAGCAGGATTGCATTCCAGAGGACAGTACTTAAAAGACCTGCCTACAACACCCTTGAATTCCCACTCCCTGCTGTGGGAAGAGGCAGGGCCAGACTGGGAACTGAAACCGGCTCTGGCAAACTGCTCGGCCGGCCCCCCTTGGGGGATGGAGGGGGTTCAGCCGAGCTGTTTGTCAGGGCCGGTTTCGGCTGATTTTGTTACAGGGGGCCAATATTGCTGGCCCCGGTAATAAAAACGGCCCCTCAGGGGCCCAAAACCGGCCCCCACTATGGCGGCCCACCGGAGAAACACCTGGTGCCCGCTACAGCCAGTCCGGCCCTGGGAAGAGGTTTAACCATCTGTAATATTACACCATTCTGTGTTAATATTAAGCATCTGTTAATCAATTTACAAGTCAAAGTTCCCTTTTTTTTTGTGACTCTTTTGCACTCATAAATCTGAAAGAGACACATTAGTGACAGATTCCTTACCTTAGAATATCCCCAGGCGTCAGGCTGGATCCGGAAAGTTTTTGCGTAGCAGTACCCTTGCGCGTCGGTAGGCGGCGTCGTGCGGCTCTGCGTCCATCATCGGCGTCGTGATCGCCGGGATGACGTCGCGGGCAGTACTTAGACGCCGCCCCTGCGCGCTGACGTCAGTTCTTCTTTTTCCGCGCCAGTAAGCACAGATCCGGGAAGAGCAGTGCCCTAGTCAATTTTTTACAAAATTTTTAGTGAATTTTTCACTGTTTCTTTTCGAGTCTTCTCGACTCCTAGGTGTCGATAGGGATGCCCGGCTTCAAGCCATGCGACGTCTGTGGTCGAATGATGTTGATCACAGACCCGCATTTAGAGTGTCTCTACTGTCTCGGTCGAGACCACGACACGAAGTCGTGCCCTGACTGCCGAAAACTTCACCCGAAGGCTTTGCGAGCGCGGTCTCGAAAGCTACTCGAGGTCCGGCAGTCGGCTCCGCGCCGCACCAAGCCCCGGTCCCGTGAGAGGTCGAGGGGCCGGTCGCGGAGCCCCCGCTGGTCGTCGGAGTCCAAGTCTTCGCGCTCCTCGGGTAAGTCGAAGCACAAAAAGTCTAAGAAGCATCATCGCTCTAAGACTTCGCCTCGCCGGTCTCGCGACTCGGCTGAGGCCCCTGTCGGCACCGTCCCCGCGGCCCCGGACGTGCCTGTGGAGCCGCCCCCGCATTACCCGTCCTTTCCGGGTTCGGGGGCGACTCCGGCCGAAATACAGGAATTCCTGTCGGCAATGGCCCGCCTCTTCGGGCCTCAAGGTCCCTCCGGTGCGCCTTCGGGCCCCGCGGGCCCTGATGGGGTTGCTCCGGCGTCGCCGACGACTCCGGTCCCGGCGTCGCCTGTCCCGCCAGCCTTGATCCCGGCCTCGGCTCCGGCCCCGGCCTCGATTCCGGCTCCGGTGGTACCGCAACCCCCATCGACGCCGGTTGACCTACCCACGCCTCCGCCGACGCCGATGTCCCCGGTGCCGTTCCTGACGCCGTCCGGGGCTCCGGACGGCGTCGTTCCCCGGTTATCTCCGGCTCCGGACATGGAGCCGGATCGACGTCGCTCGACGCCGGCTCCGGCGCCGATGAGACCTTGGGTCCCAAATGTCCCTCCTCCTCCATATTTTGAACCAGAGGAGGACCAGGAGAGCTGGGAGGGGTCGGAAGACCCTCTCACACAGCAGTGTGAGTATGATCAGGACTGGGCTGAGGAACTTGGGGATGCCAGTGGTCTAGACACTTCCCCTGACACAGGCATGCTGTCTCCTCCCGTGGCTACGGAGGAGGGAGCTAATTTCGCAACGGTGTTGCATAGAGCAGCTGGAGCCTTGCACCTCCAATTGCCAACTGTGGCTGTCAGGACTAATCTCCTGACGGAAGTGCTTCAGCCGGCAGCTTCCTCCACGGAGACTGTGCTGCCGTTTAATGATGCACTGACTGACGTTCTTTTGGGCGCCTGGTCCAAGCCCACCACAGGGGCTCCTGTGGATAGGAACGTGGCCCGACGCCATCGCCCTGCTCCGGGCGACCCCTTGTTTCTCTCCCAACATCCCACCCCCGAGAGCTTGGTTGTCCAAGCCTCTGCCTCCCAAACCGCCTTCCCTACCGCCCCTCCGGATAGGGAATCCAAACGCCTGGACCAATTTGGGAAGAAGGCTTTTTCTTCCTCCAGTGCTGGCTTGCGGTCCGTCAACACCGCTTGCCTTTTGGGCCGATATACCCACTCCCTGTGGGATTCGGTGGCGACTGTTTTGCCACAGTGTTCTGAGGAGGTCCAGACACTGCTTACCCGCGCCATTGCGGAAGGTAGAGATGCGGCTAAATACACCATACGTTGTGGCCTTGATACCGCCGACTCGCTGGGCAGATCGCTTGCAACGACGGTGGCGCTGCGTCGCCACGCCTGGCTGAGAACAACTGGTTTCTCGGGTGATGTCCAGAATTCACTCATGGACATGCCCTTTGATGGAGTCGGTCTTTTTGGTTCCAAAGCAGACCATGCGCTGGAGCGTTTTAAGGACTCACGGGCTACTGCCAAGTCCCTGGGCCTTTCTGTTGTGCGCCCTCCGCTAACCTCTGCTTTTCGCCCCTTTCGTGGCCACGGAAGGGGCACCCAGTCACGTCAGCTGCCCAGCCACCGGCCCGCGCAGCAAGCGTCTTCGCGTGGCCGAGGACGTGGATACCGCCGTGGCGGTTCGGGCAACCAGCGTGCGGGTCAGGCCACCTCCTCCAACCCGTCCGCGGCCTCCAAGCCCTCCTAGTCCCTCCTTTCCGGTGCACAGCATGCCAGTAGGGGGCAGGGTCCGCCATCACCTTCACCACTGGCGTCCCATCACCTCGGACAGGTGGATCTTGGATATTGTCCGAAGGGGCTACTCCCTCCCCTTCGAGACCACCCCTCCAGCCATGCCACCTCAATTCCACCGCATGTCAGGGGATCACTTGATGCTTCTGCAGAAGGAAGTCACGGCCCTCTTGGCCAAGAGAGCCGCCGAGCATGTTCCGACCCCAGAAGTGGGACGTGGTTGCTACTCCCACTACTTTCTGGTGCCCAAAAAGGACAAGGAGGACATGCGTCCTATCTTGGACCTCCGGAACGTAAATCGCTTCCTCCGGAAGGAGAAGTTCAAGATGCTCACCCTAGCTCAGGTCTTGACTGCCCTCGACCCTGGAGACTGGTTGGTAGCGTTGGACTTGCAGGACGCTTATTTCCACATCCCCGTCCTGCCGGCCCACCGGCGTTACCTACGGTTCACGGTAGGCCTCGAGCATTTTCAGTTCACCGTGCTCCCCTTTGGCCTTACAAGTGCCCCTCGGGTGTTCACGAAAGTGATGGCAGTGGTCGCAGCTCATCTGCGCCGGGCAGGGGTTCCAGTCTTCCCCTACCTCGACGACTGGCTGCTGAAGGCGGGCTCGTCCCAGGCAGTCGTCTCCCACCTCCAGACTACGGCCGAACTCCTGCACTCGCTGGGGTTCTCCATCAATGTGCCGAAGTCGCATCTGATTCCTTCTCCACAGCTCCTTTTCATCGGCGCAGTTCTGGACACGACGCAGTTTCGGGCCCTATCCTCCCGAACGGCGAGTCCGGGATATTCAGGCTATGATTCCGATCTTTCAGCCTTTATCCTGGGTTTCGGTACGGATGACCCTGAGGCTGCTGGGCCTCATGGCCTCCTGCATCCTGCTGGTCGATCATGCCAGATGGCATATGCGGGCTCTGCAGTGGGACCTGAAGTTCCAGTGGGCGCAGCACCAGGGCAACCTGTCCGATCACGTCCAGATCTCGGAGGGGGCTGCAAAACAGTTGCAGTGGTGGCTCTCGAACCGGCAATGGGTCATGGGCAGATCCCTCTCCCTTCCCCAGCCAGAGCACACAGTTGTGACGGACGCGTCCCTTCTGGGATGGGGCGGTCACATGGGAGAGGCGGAGATCAGAGGCCTCTGGTCTCCGGGCGGAGTCCCGGCTCCATATCAACCTTCTGGAGCTCCGGGCGATCCGACTTGCACTCAAGGCATTCCTTCCCTCTGTCAAAGGGAAGGTAGTGCAGGTGTTCACAGACAACACCTCCGCCATGTGGTACTGCAACAAACAAGGCGGGGTGGGGTCGTGGACCCTCTGTCAAGAGGCTCTGCGCCTCTGGACCTGGCTGGAACATCAGGGCATGTTCCTGATGGTTCAACACCTGGCAGGTTCCCTGAACGCCAGGGCGGACGAACTCAGCCGCAGGTGCATGATGGATCACGAATGGCGTCTTCACTCTGAAGTGGCGCAAGGTCTCTTTCTGCAGTGGGGAGAGCCTTGGTTAGATCTATTCGCCACCGAAGAGAACGCGCAATGTCATCAGTTCTGCGCGTTGGAATTTCCAAGGCGGCACTTGCTCGGCGACGCTTTTCGTCGCGAGTGGAGTTGCGGTCTGTTGTACGCCTTTCCGCCTATACCACTTCTACCCAGAGTGTTGAAGAAGATTCGGCGCGACCGGGCCCAAGTCATCCTTGTGGCTCCGGACTGGGCTCGAAGAGTTTGGTATCCCGAGCTACTCAGTATGAGCGTCGATCCCCCGATCCGTCTGCCTTTTCGGGAGGATCTTCTGTCGCAGCAGCAGGGGACGGTCCTCCACCCGAACCTGTCCAGCCTCCACCTGCTTGCGTGGAGATTGAGCGGCGGCAGTTGATTCCTTTCAACTTGCCTCCCGAAGTTTGTGATGTGATTCTGGCAGCCAGGCGTCCCTCCACTAAGGTGGTATACGCCTGCAGGTGGAACAAGTTTGTGGCATGGTGCACAGCAAAGGCTGTGAATCCCCTCTCTGCCCCTCTTTCTGAGGTTCTTCTGTTCCTTCTTTCACTGGCCCAACAGGGTTCTGCCCTGGGTACCATCAAGGGCTATCTTTGTGCCATTTCCGCCTTCCTCAGGCTTCCTGATCAGCCCTCCCTTTTCAAGTCCCCTGTTGTTAACAGATTCCTTAAAGGCATTACACACCTCTTCCCTCCTGTTCCGTTTGTGATGCCTCAGTGGGACTTGAACTTGGTTCTTACCTTTCTCATGTGCGCTCCCTTGGAGCCTTTACATAACTGTCCTCTTCGTCTTCTGACTCTGAAGACAGCCTTTCTGGTGGCCATCACCTCCGCTCGGCGGGTGAGTGAGCTCCAGGCTCTATCATGCAAACCTCCCTTTCTGTCTGTCCATCCAGACAAGGTTGTTCTTAGGACGCGTCCGTCCTTCTTGCCAAAGGTGGTTACTGCCTTCCACATTGGGCAGACCATCACTTTGCCCACCTTCTTTCCGCCTCCGCATCCTTCCAGAGAGGAAGAGAGGCTCCACCGTCTGGACCCAAAACGTGCGCTTTCCTTTTATATCAACCGCACACAACACTTCCGGGTGGATGACCAGCTCTTTGTTGGCTACGTGGGCGCCAAAAGGTCAGGCGGTGCACAAGAGAACCATCTCCCGCTGGGTAACCTTGTGTATCAAAGCCTGCTATTCTTTGGCTAAGAAGGAGCCTCCTGTTGGGCTGCGTGCCCATTCCACCAGGGCAACAGCTGCTACCACGGCTTTGGGCCGCGGTGTTCCGCTGCAGGATATCTGTCAGGCAGCTACGTGGGCCTCGCTGCACACGTTTACAAAGCATTACTGCCTTGACAGTCAGGTCCGGAGGGCCGGCTTCTTTGGCCGTTCTGTCCTCCGGGACTTCCTTGTCTGATCTTTGTTCGGAGACCCACCACCGGGGTTGGTATTGCTGGGGTATCTATTCTAAGGTAAGGAATCTGTCACTAACGTGTCTCTTTCAGATGCACAAGTTAGTAACTTGTGTAACGATATATCTGTAAGAGACAGTAGTTAGTGACAGATTCCTTACCGCCCCACCCATCCTCCCCGTTCTGCGAACTGATTTCTAGGGTTAAGGACATCCCTTTCAGGGCCCTAGTATTTTTCAGACTCCTATGTCAGCTTCTTGCATGGCTCTGCGTTCCTGGCGCGGAAAGTCGTGTACAGAACTGACGTCAGCGCGCAGGGGCGGCGTCTAAGTACTGCCCGCGACGTCATCCCGGCGATCACGACGCCGACGACGGACGCGGAGCCGCACGACGCCACCTACCGAAGCGCAAGGGTACTGCTACGTAAAAACTTTCCGGATCCACCCTGACGCCTGGGGATATTCTAAGGTAAGGAATCTGTCACTAACTACTGTCTCTTACAGATATATCGTTACACAAGTTAGTAACTTGTGCATTAAGCTATTTTTAGTTGAACCTACAGTGATTTGTGGATTACCACACAGTGTTTCCTGACATTCTCTCTTACCCCTCCCTCCCTCCGGTTCTCCGCCTCAAGCCCAAAATACAAACAGAAGCAACATTATATGATGTCTCCTGCCATCTGCCCTCCCTCACCTCTCTCATAGAACTCCAGAACATTAACAGAAATGCATCTGCCTTCTTCTATGCTTCCGCCAACCTTCCCATGGCTCCCCAAACTTCCAAATGTAAGCAAACAAACATCACGTAAAATATGATAATGTCTTTTCAGATTCAAAAAAGTGCATTTCTTTAACACGTGGAAGTTTTGACATTTATACATCACATTATAGCACTGCACTTAGAAGTATTTTTTTAAAGTACTAGTTTTCAAAAATAAAGTTTGAACAATTCCAGCTCCCGCCCCCACCCTGGCGACAGTGCCATTAGTGAACTAAGAGGCAAGACAGCTGTCGTGTGACCTTGTATGCGACCCACATTCTTACAGAACAACATTATAGTCTATTGAATCAAATAGAATGGGTTTTTGTACAGCTGGTATTCTGAACTCACATATTTGAAGTTACCTAAAATCACACAATTTGGTTAAGCGGGTAAGCTGTGATTTATCCGGGCTTTCTGGTTTCACAAAATAGGACTAAATGGATATCTATTTGTCTCTCCTTTTTACCTCAAATGTCAATGCTTTGCTTTTACCTCTTTGTGCAACAGAGTAGAAGAAGCGACCTGAAAGCGTTATGGGTTCTAAGTTCCAACGGGACCTTGAGCTGAGCAAGAGCCAGGCTTCAGGCTCGAGCCTGGCTTGAGCTTTCAGGTCACCTACCTCTAAATATACTTAATGTCTCCTGTCATGCATCCTCAGCTCTTAATATCTTACCCAAGCACCAAATATAAAATGCCACTCCTCCTGTAATGTCTCCCTGCACCCGTTAGACCAAAGCAAAAATAAATATGATACTGACACCTGTCATTTTTCTGTATACACCCTCTCGTCTTTCCCCACTTCCCTTCTACCCTATCTCTCACTCCCTGCCTTTCTCTCCCTACCTCTGTCTCTCTCTCCCTCGTGTATACTTGCACGCGTGCATGCAGTCCTTGAATATTGTCCTTGGTAATCATGTGACGTGTCCCAGTGCAATTGGGAGGCCTATTCCATAAGTATCCTTCCTGTCACTGGCTGTCTCCTTTGCCTCCATTAACGCTGGATGAGCTGACATGTAGATGTTTGACCTTTGCCGGTCCGATTCACTCACAGTGTTTTGCATCCCTTCAATTTGTAGCACAATGTTAGTTCATTTTATATCAAAACTGGATAACAGATGGTCTATCAAGGGGATGTTTGGTTCTGTCTGAAATCTATAGAATTCACTATTTTAATTTTACATGCCTAATGTACAAGCAAAAGCATGCCCCCCCCCCCCCCGCTGGACTTCATATATCCCATCAGCAACTATTCAAAGCCATAAATGAAAGCTTCCATTTTGGAGGGATTTTCAATCTAGAGAATGTTGCCATCCGTCTAACTAGAGATCGATCTGATGTATTCATGTTTGTATCTCTGAAGCCAATTGACATCGAAGAGGTTATTGTAGCCCTAAATAAAACTGCCCTCGGAAAGGCCCCAGATTTTTTTTATTATTTGATGAGCCAGGCGGAGTGCCTTAAAATTAATCTGTTTTAACACTGACACAGTGCAGGCTGCCAGGGCAGCGGTTGCGAATTTTCAACATTATATGGGCAGCGGCGTTCTGAGTAACCTGGAGTCTTTTTATGACCGTTTTAGGATTCCCAGGAACAGGTAGTTCCCATAGGTCATGATATGACTAAGCCTTGCACCACTACCCTGCGCGAGGGTTCAGGTAGCCATCTCAACAGCTTTCTCAAAGTCCTTAGCATACCAAAACATGTTGCCGCCAATATTTTTGCTTGATTTGCCATAGAGAGCTTTTCTTCAAGCCAGAAGCCCAAACACTTGACCTCCAGTTTAGGGGTGGGTTGACTGCCATGAGAGTCAGGCAAATTCAACTCCATCTACTTGGCGGGGTTGTTTCCCATCACCATCTCCTCCGTTTTCTCCCCATTTAATTTCAAACTGCTTGCCGCCATCAGTCTACAACCTGTTTGAGGCAGTTGTTAAGATGGATAGACGTCCTTCAGTTTGATGGGAGAGGGAGATGGTAATCTGTGTGTCATCAGCATAGGAAACCATGAGCCTTTATGATTTCTGCTAGTGAGAGGACATACAGATTGAACAAGGTGGGGCTCAGTGAGGAACCCTGAGGGACCCCACATTTTAAAGAGTGAATTTCCAATAGTGTGACTTCCCAACATACTTGGGAAGTTCTGTTTCAGAGGAAGGAGGTAAACCATTTTAGTGCTGTTCTGGCTATGCATTCTTCTTCCAGCCTTTTGACTAGCACTGGGTGGGAGACAGTGTAAAAGGTTGTGCTAAGATCAGACAGGATTAGGGCAATGGGCCCACCCTGATCCAGGATGGCTTTAAGTTCCTCTGTAGCTGTAAGCATGGCAGTTTCAGTGCTGCTAACTGGTCTAAAATCTGTCTGAGAGGGGTGTAATATGTTATTTGTTGCCAGATATAAGAATAGATTCTCAATGACAAACTGTTCTAGAATGTAACTGGGCCCTGGAAGGGCGGAGATCGGGCGGTAGTTTTTCCATTTTCGCAGATCGGCTGATGGCTTTTTTATTAGCGGCTTAATGGCGTGTTTTCATGGGATCGTCCCTGAGTTGAGTGAGCAATTAAACATGTCTGTCAGCATGGTTATCACTGCTTTCCCACCTTTTAGCATAATGTCCCGGGGGGCAGGTTCCTGAGGGGAGCCTGATTTTAAAGATTTAAGTATCTCCTCTGTATCTTCCTGCTTAATTTCTATAAACATGCTAAATCTTTTGTGCTGCATTTGGAGGGACTTAAGGCCTTCTTCATAGCCTCCAAGTGTGAGGAGGATGTTGTTGACCTTCTCCAAAAAGAAGTTGGCAAGCATGTTGCACCGGTACTCTGATGGAGGGAGGCCAGATTTGCTATATGCGGGTTTTATCAGGCTGCTCACCAGGTTGAACAATTCTTTGGAGGAGTTTGCTGCATTATTTATTAATCTTAGAGGCACTGTATTTGACTCTAGCCTCCCTGATGGTGTAATGGTATTTTTTTACTGCCTTCTTATAGTTCTCCTTGCCAGTTATATCGTAGCTTTTTCTCCAAGCCCTTTCTAGTTTTTTAAATAATTTTTTGAAGTTCTGAAAGTTCCGGTGAGAACCATGGTGCCCTCCCTCCAGGGTGAGATGTTTTCTGTTGTCTTAGGGTGCCAGATTGTTTATGGCATTCTGCATCCAAGCCTCAAAGCTGCTGTATCTGCTGGCAATGTCTCCAACCATTTCACGGGCGGAGTTGGTGAGTATGTTCTTTCATGCACCTATGTCTACCGTAGACCAGTTCTGTCTGAGTCTAGGCTGGTGAGGTGCGGTGACTTTGATACTTGTATTACACAATTGGAAGGGTATTAGTTTAAGGTCTGACCATAGGATTTCTATTGCGACACCTGTGCTTAGTTCAGGTATGTTAGAGGATATTGCGTCTAGTAGATGGCCTTGCTTATGGGTAGGGGCTTCAACCAGTTTTGGATACTTCAAAGTTAACGTTTTCTAGATGGAGATTTAAATCACCTAGCACTGTGGTGTTAGCAGTCAATAGACTGTGTTCAGCCACAATGTCAGTGAGGTTCTGTATGAGCTGGGTGGGAGAGCCAGGAGGACTGTATATTAATAGACCAGAGAATGTGAAGGTTGAGGACAGTTCCAATGCAAACAACAAACACTCACACCCAGGGAGTGCCATGGGGTCAAATTTCGTTTTTAGCACATCTTTATAAATGATAGCTATTCCCCCTCCCCTTTTACTTCCTTCCCGGTCCTGTCTTGTGATTGCATAGCGCTAGGGCAGGGTCATTGCAAAGTCACACAATTTTCAATTAGATTTCTCAGTATCAAGCAACTCGTTTATCAACAATGCATACTTACAATTGCATGCATTAGATCGCAAATAATCAACTACAATTATTTGAATCAAACAAACATCATAAAAGTTCCTTTGAACTGTTATTTGATGTGAATTTTGTGGAAATGTAACATTGACTTTTATTGTAGTAACATACTTTTATTGATACGATCACTCCTTACAGGATGAACCCCTTAACTCTTTGTCCTCTGTTCTGTCAATATACTTTAAGTGTTGTTTATAGATTTTTATATGCAGAAAAACATTCATCTGGGGCACATTTTCCTAATAATTTTCTATGTAAGAGTCCTCACACTTGAAATGACTTCTTTGCCTGTATGCATTGCTGTCCTTTCTGATTCATTTAAATATCATTCAAGTTTCTTTTTGGGACACAATTAAGACCGCAAATAAATTCACTCCTCCTCCTCATCCCACTGCTTTGTTAACAATTAAGGACCCGATTTACTAACACTTTGCGCTGGGTTTGCATCACAAAAGTGACACAAAGCCAGAGCAAAGTGTTGTGGTGGGATTTACATTCCAACTCAAAGTTATGATTTGCGTTGCAAGGTTGCCTTATGCAACACTAATTAGCACTATTGTGCAAATTCCAATGTATTAATATTTGCATACAAGGATTTGCACCAAACATTTATACCACCTAGAGACAGGCAGAGGAGCACATTTTAAAACTTACCACATTTTTTCAACTTTGCATATGTGCTGTATTGTAGAGCACACATGTAAAGAGGAAAAAGTATTAAAGCATAGTTTTTGTACTTGAAGGCTGCCCTTCCAGTACATAATCTATACTTGACAGAACGCACACACTATAGGCAGCCTAAAGTGTGCCAGCACAGGAAGAGAAGAAAACAGCGCCATGTCTCCACTGTTCACTCCCTTTCAAGCAATGCATTGCAGGAACTATGGTTGCTGCATTGTGTTGTGTGAAAAGTTAGTAAGTCTGCCCGTATGTGTTTAGTTGGTCCCACCAAAACAAATCAACTTGTCATCCAACCCAGTTCAAAACACATTCAATAATGAAAACAGTATCTCAAAAAGATTTTGGGCCTAATTTAGATCTTGGCGGAGGGGAATACTCCGTCACAAAAGTGACGGAGATCCCGTCCACCATATTACGATCCCATTATAGCCTATGAAGATCGTAATATGGCGGACTGGATTTCATCCACTGAGATCTAAATAAGGCCCTTTGTTTTGAATGTGTTGACAAGAAACTGGATCAAAGTTGGTCTTTTGCAAGATATAGATAAGCTTTCATTACAGAGTTCTGGTTTGTGAACATGTATTTTGTGTGTTCTGTACAATTTTGAAAAATTGAGAGTGTGTTCCTCATTCTCTTTTATCTCTTCTCCAGCTTGTCGTTAAGCGTCTGGGATTTGACACGCGTGTGACCATTTTGGGACATGTTCAAAGAGGCGGAACTCCATCTGCATTTGACAGAATTTTGGTAAGCAGATCTGTGGGAAATAAACATTCCTTTTTTATTTGTCGTAAAATAACCAATTACCACACCCTTTTGGGAGACGTTTAAACATCTCAGTAAGTCCTTTGTACATTAGAAAACTCTAGATTCGTTTTTTAAATACGTTACCTATCAAGCTTTAGTGTTCTCTATAGCGATCACATTGCTCAAGTCAGAAAGGAACTGCATATATGTAGAGGACATATAAGTAGTTAAATTGGCTGAGTGGTTTGTGGCACCAGAACTCAAAGATGGCAATGTAGGACTAAATTACACATTACCCCTTATGTGTTGTTTTATATGGCATTTTTAATTTGGGGTATTTGCCTTGAAAAACGTGGTCTTTCAAAAAGGGAAAAGGGATTGACATTTTTAAGTGAGAAACTGGACTATACCATTTGATTGTCTGTACTAAAACGAAGAGAACAGTTATGTCACTAATAATGTAGACGTTTGGAAGAAAAACACCCTTTGCAATGTTAAAAACATATTCTGTCTGTAGAAGGGAGAGTTTATGGAAGCTGTTCTCTTCACAATATTGCTAACAATGAGCTCTGACTGGCTAGAGTCTTAATGTTTAGGTTTTGTTTACCTTTCAAGAATAGAAAGGACTCGGGTCAGCCCTACTGGAATTATGTCCTTCGGTACCTGGCATTTACCACATAATTATGGATTTACTGCACTTGCCATATGATTTGCTGCATAATTTGCAGATTTTCATAAAAATGTTTACAGCTCATATGAATCAAAAATTATACTGTAAGAAAATGTGCTGCATAATGCATCATATTCACTTTTTCATAATTTAAAACAGCCTGCCATAGAAATTGGGACTCCATTGCTGAATAATCCTAGTGACCCTGTGTTGCAAAGTCATCCTGTGCCCTGGGAACCCCCATTTTTTGCTGACTGGTACTGGTGGTAACTGACTCTGACTGTCCCTGGGCTTTGCCGACCAGGCCCAGTGGCAGTTCTATGGTGAAAACAGTGAAAACTAACATATACATTAGGGTACACTATATATTAGGGTACACTTATAATTGGCAAGACCTACCCTATAAGTCCCTAGTACAAAATAAGGCAGGGGGATTAAAACTACCTTTAAATCCCTAGTATATAATAGGGCATGGCAGTTTAGAGTTCTGCAGCCCTTTTTGCACTTGCATGTGTGCACTACGGAGAGCTTGAGGTCATTTTAAAAGCAGCCCTGTGTTTCAGCACTGCTTTTAAATGTAAATTGTGCCCAAAGTCGACTTTGGTAGTAGGGCCCCTTAAAAAGTAATTAACTACAATATTTTGGCATACTAGGTACCTCCAGGGTCTCCCCTAGGTGTCCCTGGGGTGGGGGGTGGGGGATGTACTTATAAGGAGGGCCCTTATAAAAGAGGTTTTATAGGCCCTGGGGATAAAGAAATTGCACTTCCCCCACTGTAGGAAGGTGCTTCCAAAATCGACTTTTGTGCTAGAAGCACTGTGGAGTGAGGATCGACACTATTTTTGCATACTCGGGACCCCTAAAGTCTCCCCTATGTGTCCCAGGGGTGGGAGGCATGAAGCTATAAACAGGGTCCTTATAAAATATGTTTTGTAAACCATGGTATTGGAGAAAATGTATCTTTCATTTTCCCCATTGTAGATCCCCAGCCACATACATTTACATGGCAATAGTTTATTAATGAATAACTATCACTAGGAATTCATGAAAATATAATTCAAGGACTTAGGCGATGGTATTGATAAATCCAACAATATGCTAGGTCCAGAACGGGGGGAGGTCCTTTTCTTTCTTGGGACCGTCTCTTTGGAATAAACTCCCTTTGGAATTAAGACACATCGCATCCACCCCCCAGTTCCGGAAGAAGCTAAAAACCTGACTTTCCATGAATGACTGATCTGGTTCTTTCTGCTCCTCCACTGACAGTGCAGAGTACCAGGACACTCTTCGGAGTAGCAGTTGCACTTTAGAAATGCCTTTTACATTACATTACATACATTACATTACATGCTATTGTTGAATTTATCCTAAAGTATGCACAAAATAAGATATAAGACTTTCTTGTCTGTAAGCCAAAATTCAGCATTTGTGTGGTCACCCCTGTTTGGTCAGAGTTAAGAGGATCAACCAGGCTGCTTTGATGAAGTGATAAGTGGCTCATCCGGGAGAGGCTATCTCTTAGAGAGAACTCTGCTACACAGGAATGCCAGAGGAGGGGGGATGGGTCGTAAACCATGGAGCTTCAAAGGGGAATAGGACAGGCAGGGAATGCCAGGGCCATCTATGCACCAGCTCCCCTGACCCAGCCAGATGGCAGGAATATATATATGGTAGGGGGCGGAGAGGTACGTAAATGAGCCATACTGGAGATTGGTTTAACTAGTTCTTGCTCCTTTGCTGCAAGTTCAGCCATACTGAATTTTGGAAGAATAGTGCTTTCCGGGAGACAAATATGCTACACTTTGGAGGAAGTGGTCATGCTCTGGGGTGTTGCCCTGCACCTCATTGGACAGGAGTGCTCTCCTGCTTGACCCCAGACAACACCGAATAAATATGTGAGAGGTGCAGAGCATTTCAGACCTGCTGCTTGAAACTAAGAGAAGGAGAAGACATTCCAAGCTGGAAACTTGATTTGCACCATCAGGCCCAGCATTCTGACTGACTGTGCCTGCTGCATTATCTGGGACCACAGCCCTTTGGAGGTACCTTGCTTGAAGTGGAATAAAGAGTGGACTCCCTGCAAGCTACAGGTTAACAGAGCTTACCCGGACCATCACCGCCAAGAATCCCCAGCCTGGAGTGCATCCAATGGATTTGTAAGGGTTTTGTCCAAGTGGGTTGTGGGAACTGAAGTGCCAAACTTTCAAGGATCCTGGTGGAGATTCCAGACCCTTAGGTTGTGTTTTGGACACTTTGGAACCCCCAGAGGAACTCCAGGAAGAAGTTCCAGAAGTTTAGAGCATCTTTGGAAAAAAGCTCCAGAGGGGGACCAACTCAACCACGAGAGCCTAACCGGGGACCTTCAATCGTGAGCCGGTCTGCCCTGCTGGTTGGTCCCGCTGAAAAGCTCCAGTGGCCCGACTTCCAGAATTTGATCGAAAGCTCCCTGGAAAGCAAGCAGGCGAACCCTCACCGAGCCCGGACTGATGAAGAGCATTGAGGGACCCCGGCAGAAAAAGCTCCAGAAAAGTTTCTAAGTCTGAAAGTAAAATCTTGACAGAGGCCTACTGCGAGGGGTATCCAAGCAGGACTCTATCGCGGTCGTCCTGAAACTTTGACTTTGTCCCGGTCAAGCACGACCAGATGTCCCAATGTGGCGCTATAGGTTTCTAAGTACTACATAGTACAAAATCTTTAAAAAATCATATCTCCAGTTCCCTACGTTGGATTTTTGTCATTTTGGCGTCATCTTGTAGATAAACGTATTTCCTATTTTTATAAATTGGTGTTGGATTTTTATTGTGTGTTGTGTCTTAATTATTTATTGAAATTGGTGTTTTTAAATTATTTACATACCTGTCTCCTAAGTTAAGCCTGCCTGCTTGAAGCCAAGCTACCAAGGGTTGAGCATGGGAATAATTTATTGAGGCCTGTACTGAGCCCTAGACTGTGTTAGTGACCTTATTGCCAGTGGTAGATGCATATTTACCACTACTAATAACCCACTTTCCAACACCCTGCCAATTGTAAAACTCTGCAGAGTAATTTGGTGTCTGTCATTATAATCACAAATCCCATATTTTACAGGTTCCATGAAATATTTCCCATATTTCATGGGTTCTCATGAATTATGTTTTTTATGCATCTGCATTTTGTACAACAAATGAATACAAACATATTATATGTAGAGAATACATAATGAGTGTTAGAAATTGGGTCTCTAGTTGGCAGAGGTATGCACCCCATCCAAGTAGGGACCACAATCATAGTCAGGATAAGCTAGATACACAACCTAAATTAACCTGTGCTCACCCTCTTGTAGCTCGGCACAGAACAGTTAGGCTTAACGTAAGGTTCAATGTGTAAAGTATTTGTGCACCACTTAAATTACAGTAACACAGTGAAAACACCACAAAAAAGACTCCACACCATTTAGAAAAATAAAGAGTATATTTATGAGTAAAACATGACCAAAACGACAAACATTCAATAGGTAGAACTTGAGATATGAATGTTTAAAGAATAAACTGCAAGATAGTGCTTAAAAGCAAATAGCACTTACTTGAGGTCGTGCTGGTCCGGAGTAAATCCAAAGTTCAGGCCGACCACGATGCAGGGCAGACTGGCTACAGGACCCATGCAAGTCCTGCTGAAAAAGCACATTGGATGGAGCAAGCGTCGACATCGAAGCCCTGATGCGTTGGTTCCGATCCACACAGTCAGGTAGATGCTTCGTCGTCAAGTCTCGCAGTTGGGTCCTTCATCGTCGCCAAACCCCTTACAATGCAGGTGCTGCATCATTGTCAAGCCTTGCAGTCGGGTCCTGCGTTGTCATCGAGCCGTGCATGGATGTCCTTGAAGCGTCACTGTGCAAAGGGTACAGCATCAGTGCTGATCAGCGCAAAGTCGCTACTGCGCCGATTTTTGTAGAAAAACAGCCACAGAACCCGCTTTCAAGGCTCAGGACTATATTGCCACCTCTTGGCAGGGCAGGACTCACAGTTGGCAGATCCAGCAGCTGAAGCAGAGTTGAAGGAAATCTTTGATGGCCCTGAGACTACAGAACAGGTAGCAAAGCCAACTAAGGTGAGCAGTCCACCATCAAACAGAATCAAGGCAAATAGATCAACCATTGAGCTAGTACTTCTTTGTTCCTTTGTTGTTCAGCCTCTGTATGATTACAAAAGCATAACAGAACTTCGGGTTGAGCATGCTTATCAGTGGTTGCTTTAAAAACTCCTGCTCTTGACACATTTTATACTATTGTTGCAAGATGAATGACAGATCTCAGTAAGAGGTTAACAAACGTTATGCTACATTCAGGTTATATAGAAATATTTCCAAAAAAGTCCCTGTCTATCAGCAACTGTATCCACCAGCTGTTTCTGGTTCAGCCCCACATACACCAACTAGAATCCACTAAGGTGCATACAAAGACCACAAGGACATATATCACTGACATGATCATGCAACCGAGACAGATACCACAGAGAGCAATAGAGGAAAAATTAAAGCACAGCTATACTTACCACAACCTTCCCAAAAACAACAAAAAACATACAAATCCGAGATCTACCATACAAATATCAATTTAAATAACAATCTATCATTAATCAATAGTCTCTGTTTGTTTCAAAAACATACCAAAGAAAAGTACTTATCTGTTTTAGTTGCAGCTTCCCCAAGAAATTCTTTTCCAGAGCTAAAATCATTTAAATCTTTTGTTTGTATCTTTTGAGGAGGTAATGTTCCCCCAAGTGTGCCTCCAAGGGTGCCACAAGAATTACTATGGACAAAGAGGGATGCAAAAAATGGTATTTGGAAAACAGAATGCGTTTTAAGAGACAATAATACCGTTCTCCAGGCATTGACTGATCTCTTGGATATGTGCTTCTATAATTAGATCGCGCTACAGTATGTTACTTGAAAAAGTTTGCTTTTGTTTGTAGTCTGCAATCAGTACAAATACTGTGCTCTTCCATATGGAGTAAATAACATGGGCAGCACCGTGACCCGCACAATCTCAGATCAGCTTTAGAAACATTAAGCCTGTGTTGACTACACTCCATAGGTAGTGTTTGGTTGTTGACAGCTGCTCTGTGTGTGTTTAGAGTAGACACACATTTCAGTTTGCTTCCAAACATGAGCCTGCCCGACAAGGTTATTCCAGTGCTTTCTGGAACACAGGCTACCATGGGCCCAACAAAATACTCACTTACTGGCTAAGCTTCTCACTCGTAGTGAGTTTACCTATTTTTTAAATGCAGCGCAATCACTTATGAACACTCCAAAACATTAGGGGCCAGATGTACAATGGTTTTTTGCGTGCGCAAATGGATTTTAGACCCGTTTGCGCACGCAAAAAACCTGTGGCCCATGTACTAACCCTATTTTGCGAGTCGCTAATTAAATAGCGACTCGCAAAATAGGGTTAGTGACTCGCTATTAGGAAGGGGCGTTCCAAGGGAGTCCCTTCCTAATAGCGAGTCCAACACCTATGTAAGAATGTTTTGCGACCGCAATTGCTGTCGCAAAACACTCGCAGTTTACCACCCTCTTCAAGAGGGTGGTAAACCATTCGCAAACGGGAAGGGGTCCCCAGGGGACCATTTCCCCTTTGTGAATGGGTTCACAAACATTTTTTCAGAGCAGGCAGTGGTCCCAGGGACCACTACTTGCCCTTAAAAAATGAAACAAAAACTTTTCATTTTTTTTTTTTAAATGCATCCCGTTTCCCTTTAAGGAAAACAGGCTGCATTAAAAAAAAACTGCTTTATTTAAAAGCAGTCCCAGACATGGAAGTCTGCTGACCCCAGCAGGCCACCATCCCTAGGAGTGCCAGCCATTCCCAATGGGTTCGCAAATTGCGACAGCCTCATTAATATGCATGGGGCATGCAACTTGCTACCCCATTGGGAATCGCAAACAGTGTTTCAGACACTGTTGTACATTGGAAATTGCGACTCGCAAATTGCGACTCGCAGTTTGGCGCAATTTGCAAGTCGCAATTTCCAATGGTCGTACATCTGGCCCTACAACACTACTTTTTACAAACGTTCCTGCCAATAGCACCCTTGTCCAGAAGGTGTGAGGCAAATCTCTCTTAGGATGATGTACCTTGTGAAACAGAAGGCCCTCGCTGCCCCAGCAGTGTGTGGTTGAAACCCCCAGCTGATGAAGCGCTATGTAAATCTGTGGACCTCATAATAAGATTCATGGATTTAGATGCAGGGTTAGCGGGGGCGGAAGCTCCTATTCCAGCTGGTATCCCCGCACCCTCGGATTCTCACGTTTATCCCTGCCCTGAAAATCCTGGGATTATGCATAATTTTACCCGAAATGAGGAACAGCCCATAGATTCAATAATACAGGGTCCGAATACCGTGTCCAAATCTGCATGTTGACGCCCCATCCGGGGAGCTTCCAGGCCCCCAATTCACACCCTTTTGCTACTTGATTGGAGCAGGTGGTAAACGTGTGCCTGGGCTTTGTTGAATCCCTGGGCCCAAGTCTAGATGATAGAGTGGAGAGAGGGCAGAGCAGGTGAGACGCAAGCGGGAGGGAGCATTTGCAGCTCCCCCATTTGTGCACGCTCATGCCCAAGCTTGGGTCTGGAGCTGGGTCCAGTCCCTACTGGTTAGAGATTACCATGTCTGGTATTTACAGATCCAGTAATTTCAGTCCCGAACAGAACAGGCAAATTGTAATGGCACCCTGAGTGGGTACTGCTGCGTGCCACCAGTAATGAAGCCATAGGTTTTTTTAATGTAAATATGGTATTATATGGTTTTTTCTCTGATGGCTCTCATTAGTTTCTTGTATGAACTTAAGGCAGGAGAGAGTAATATACGCCATCAACTTAGTTTCCTGTCATGTATTGGTGTGTTTTCTTTACATTTCAGTTGATATTCAACTAGATATTCACTACATCTCTTGCAAGAAAGTTGCAAATTAAATGAAATGCAACTTCGAAATATTTTGCAAGTCGACTTTTCATACGCATTGTACAAAAAAAGAATGGGTAGCAATTGGAGTTTGCAATGGTAACAAAAAAAAGATGGCAGATTGGAGGCATTATGTATTTTGGTTTGCTTGAAATTTCCAGGCCTATATATGTTGCTGCAGAAAATAACACTATGGACTATAGTGTGCCCAGCACATCGGTTAGTTCTAATACATTGGATACATTGGGGGATATTCTCAAGAACGGGCGATAATTATCGCCAACCTAGGTTAACGCAATTTTACATAACGCCGTCTATCGCGGGAAACTAACGCCGTGTTAACGGCGTATTCTCAACACGCCGGCAACAGGCGATAGTTTCCCGATAACGCGTCAAATGTCCGGTTTAAAATTACCAGGACGCCGATAAAAAAGGAAACCCGAACGTGAAAACAGTGGTGATGGGCCCAACAGCGATAAAAATATCAGCGATAAGCAGCGCCAGGCTTGCTATTCCCATGTCAGGCGGAAAAAATCACCATAAAAGCTGCAAAAAAAAATAAAATAAAAACAAAACCGAAACAACTGAGAAGCACCATGGAGGAAGCTGTAGCAACTACAGAGGCCAGCCAGAACACCACAAACCCCCCGGAGGACCAGGCAGGGACATCGGGGAAGGAGAAGGGCAAGGAGAAGAAGAAGAGGAACCCGCGTTTCAGTCCGCTGTCTTGTTCTGCGCTGCCTCGGTGGTAGTCCGGGGGGGGGGGGTGGTCCTGGGGATGGTGGCTGTGGGTGTTGTGCCCTCTTGGGTCTCCAAGCTGCATGATTAGTAGCTCCATGGCATCTGTTGGTCTTCAGATGTGGCTCTGGGCTGGGCTCCCTTTATACTGCAGGTTTTCGTCCTACTTAAGACCAGAAAAAAGCAGGTCTTAAGTCCCTGCTGCTAACGTGCATTATCGCCTCTCTTTGGACCGCATCGCCGATCCGGCTGGTCGTTGAGAATATCGTGAAGTGGTGTTATCGTGAGTTTTTGCATGGGAACGCCTACTCTGCATATGATTAGCGTTAGTTGTCGCTGTCAGCCTTGGCGATGTTTTTAGCGGCAGCTATCACAGGTAAACTGATGATGTCGGCTGTTAGCGCAGGCTTGTGAATAGGGCGATAAATCTATCGCCACTTTCGTGGCGGAAAAGTGCCGCTAAATCGGCAATGAGTCCTTGAGAATATGCCCCATTGTATCATAAACCTGTCCATGTAGCAAAAAGTAAGTTGTGATTCTGGAGGAAGTGGTAACTGCAAGAATTAACATACACAGGCTGAAAAGGACACACCTTTAAGAGATGTAGGGCAAGATATGGATGATTTTGAGAAGTAGACTAAAACATTGGGGGCCTCATTTAAAATGAGGCTGCGCCACCGGAGCGTCACTTTTTGCGATGCTCCCATGGCACAGGGGGTCTGCTCTATATTTACCAGGAAGCACTAAGCCACTTTGCGTGGCTTAATGCAGCCTTGCAAATATTGTTCCCTTTAACGCAGTTTTCTGCGTTGAAAGGGCGTGGAATGAGTGTTGCTGTGGGCGTTCCCAGCAACACTCATGGCTTTTTGACACTGCCCCAAATTTACGAGGAATCCTAACTCTAAGGCAGTGCCAAAAACGTACGCTTCCCCAGGGGAGGTATAAGCAAGGCGCAATGAGGCGAAATACCTTAATTTCTCCTCGTTTTTCCTTTTTCTATTCCATTCTGCAGCACACACAGGAAGAGGAAAAAGCCTCTTGTGATTGTTTTTGTGCAGGAAGGTTTTGCTTCCTGCACAAAATCAATCGGGGCTTATTTATGAGCCCTTTGCGTTGCGTCACTTTTTGTGATGCAGCGGCGGCGTGAAAAATGCGCCACGTTGCGCCATATTTACAAAGTGACGCATGTAAGCAGATGCGTCACTGCGTCAGGTACAATGTATGAAGGGTGGGCGTTCCCCCGTAAAAAAGGGTTGTAGAAGTGGTGCACTGAAATCTACGAGATTTCACTATGTCAATTCAAGGACACCACGGCGTCAAAATCTTACGCCTGCCTTACAGCAGGCGTAAGACTGACGCAGACACCTTTAACATGGGACTTGCCCATGTGTAATGACCCATTGCTGGAGTTGCGTCACTTTTGCGACACACTCCAGCAATGGGTCATTACTGCGCCTACAGATACGTCAGAAATACTGACGTATTTAAATACTCGCAACATGGAAAGCCGTACAGTAAATACGGCGCATCCATGGTGTCGCAAGGAGGGCGCATTGAAAAGTGTTGCATCGCTGTTTTCACATAGCAATGCGACACTTTTCATAAAGGAGGCCCAATCATCCCTGCAACGCAGGCACCCTTGTACATGGCGCAAAGGTGCCTTCATTAGCGCATGGCAGCCCATTGTGCGCCAGCGCAGGGGAAAAGGACAGGGATGCGCTGTATCGGATAGATACAGCACATTCCTGCTCTTTTCTTTTACCGTCGGGCAGCGCAGCAAGAAGACCTGCGGCCCTGCCCTACGGCAAAATCTTGTAAATAAAGCCCCTGGAGCGCACAGGCTTAGATCAAGACAATGTGCCAACAGAACAGCTTAGAGTAGAGAGTCAAAGAACAGGTGAGATGCTGGGGTGAGGGGAGAGATCTGGGTCTGCTGTTGAGTGCGTGATGGGAAAAAGGATTTAAAAAAGATCAAACAACTCGAACGAGGAAGAGATGGGTCAGGGACAGAAGGGATTGTCAGGCTATAGTAGTACGGAAGAGCCTAGACACACGAATGCCACAGGGGATCCTTGGGAACTAGTCTGCAGTATGAATAAGTATGCTGTGCAAAGTGACACAAAATATATAATTAATAAATACAGATGCTTTCATTTCCATACAGGCTATAAGATGCAGAAATCCATATTTACGCGGCCATAGAGCCCATTTCTTCTCTAATAATGAAACATATGTTATACTCATTAAAAAGCAATCTCATTTGAATCCTCGGAGCATTGTGACATTTTGTTCTCGCAAATGTTCTTGGGCATAAAGTTCATAACGGCCGGACACGCTGGATAGTTCACAGAAAGATATTTATATATAGTGTGTCCCGGATTTGCGGGACAGCCCCCGTTTTTCACTATCCGTCTCAGCAAATCTCATTAAAAGTAGCACATATCAATGTTTTCGAGGAGGGTCGACTGAGCACCGAGGGGGCACGTGTTCATGCGTCCCTGTGCAGGAGTAGTAAGCAGACTTTAAGAAAAGAATCAATAACACGGATGATAATGTGTTTTAAAGTTGCTTTCCATTCCCCTAGTGGCACATTGTGTTTTCTGTATTGGTGAGTGCCGTTCGTTTGATGTAGAGTTGCAGTCCTACTTTTATGTTGGTAGAATGTCCGATTTTTGTTTTTCAAAATCTGGTTACTATGTTTATATAGCATGATTAAAGGCTTGTGTTGTATTTAGTGGATGACGGTGAGTGTCATATTTCCCAACCGAAACACCCACGGTAATGTTTCTTTTACCTTACTCATTTTCTATTGAGATAAAGAGCACCTACCAGCCCTAACATATTCTTTACAACTAAAAGTCAAAGAATAGAAGCTCTCATGTTGCATCTGAACATTTGGCTGGTGGCAACTAGATGGGCAGGTCGTTGGTTTTGTGCCAGTTGCGAGGCGTCATACATTCAGGTTGCTGACTAAGCCAAAGTAACCAAAAGTACTTTCCATCTAATGGTTTGGTCACTGTTGCATATAACATTTGTTTTTGGTCTCTTTTCAGCAGTGCTTAATTTGTAAAAAAAAAAAATAACTGCCAGGGCTCTCGTCAGGAGGCCACTACAGCCTGCACCACACATTGCCCCTGCCATACTGCCAATGATAGTAACAACACGACTACTAAGTACTAACCATCACACTCCTATTACAAGTGTGACAATTCAGACTATTTCAGGCGCCAAAGGCTATAGGAATGACTTGGGCGGCAGGTAAAACTCTTTTTTAATGTATATTGAATTAATAATTAACTGTTTTTGTGATCATCTCTAAATTAGCCAGACAGTGCCACCTTGTGGCAGACTGTCACAAGTGCTGGTGTTGACAATTAAGTGCCAGTGCCAGCACCGGAAACCACCTGCTCAAATTAAGCACTGTTTTTTAGTATTTAACAAGAAGGTGCTCTATTACTAAAAGTAATGACGATCGTGCCTGTTTTGGGGTTACAGCAGAAGGTCCTACTATCACTCTGCAGAACAGACTGAAGTATATTTTCAAGGCATTATGCACATTGCTGGGGCAGTGTGGCAATCTTTATACTAACAATTCACACTACACAGCTGCCGGTTGAAAATACAGGCACCTAAGTATTTAGACACTTTCCTGTTCAATAAAGCAAATCACAAAAACACTCACCCATGCACACTCCCACATACATAGACATACGCCAAAGACCTCAGGCCTCAATAGCTCACTCGCCTTCGACGGGTGGCACATGCCCTGAGGGGTCTCACACCCACTCATCTACCAGCTTCCATTCTTCATCCACCTTTCTGCCATGTACCAGAGACCGTTCCTGCAGTTCTCACGCTCTGACACTGAATAACAAAGCTCGACCCCATTGTCTGCTGCAGACAGTTCCACAGACAGGGAATGAGTACGGCGAAATGGAGGCCATTTAACAAGACAATGATAAAAAAATATGGCGCCATCAGTGATGCTGTAAAGAGACGTCTTCAAATATGTGCAGAACGGGAATATAATGTAAAATGTGTCGAAAGGTTTTCCCTGTTCTGTGTCTATAGGGAAATGTGTTGAAACTGTTGATACATAACGGCCCACATTATGAAAATTCACCCGGCAATCTGATATAAACGTTTGAGCAGTGTATCCACTGGGCGTCCCCGACCCCATAAAACAAGAGAGAAGATGTATTCTTTGTCTGAGTGGCTGGCCTTGAACCCAGAGACCCCAGCTCTAATCGCAGGTTTGATTCTTGACTAAAAACCGCACGATTCCGTTTCTACCCTCAAAACTACTCTATGCAAGGCGGTTCATGTTTGAAGTGTTCCTGTTCCATTTAAAGTGTTTTGTTTCTCCTTGGAGCTAGGTTTGTGCTTTACAAAATGCCCGAAATAAACAGCAAACTGACATACCTCATCTTCTTTAACGCAAGTCTGTGTGATTGCCAGCCCCTTAAATCTGCTTTGGCATTCCCGATGCCACACTGTGGTTGTGTAGCCAAAAGTGTCGTATCCATATTTTACAATTGTGTGCATCGTTGTTTCTCTTCAGGCCAGCAGGATGGGAGTGGAGGCAGTGCTTGCACTGCTGGAAGCCACGCCGGAAACCCCTGCCTGTGTTGTTTCTCTGTGTGGGAACCAAGCAGTTCGATTGCCGCTCATGGAGTGTGTGCAGATGGTGAGTTCTTGGCCAGCAGCCTAGAGCTGTTTATTAACTACATCCGCGCCTATAAGTAACTGTGACAAACCTGTTTTATTTTCAGCTACTTGCCAGGGTGAAGGAAAGACACGGTGTTTATTAAATGTGACATTAATAAGATTCAGCATGCTTCGTATTTCGTTTCATTGTTCTGTCTTTAGGATTTCAAACAAATTCCGAAATATTTGAAAGTCATTCAGAGAAGAAGATCCTGATTGAACCAGATTTCAAATCTCACGCTGTTCTGTTTCAACAATAAATATTACCCATGGGGTAAAATAACAGAATTTACTCAGCTGCGCACGTTCAAAGAGATCTGGCTAGCGACAATAAATCAAGAAGAGCGATTTACAAACAAGAATGACCAGACCAGCAGAATGTTATGTATCAAGCCAGACGGTACAACAGGGCAGTGCTTAATTTGTAAAAGAATATGGAATATGGGCCCCAAGGTTTTGCTCAGATGCCGGTGACTGGCGCTATCAAATATATGGGGCTACCGAATACTAAAGCTGTGTAGTCTTGATTCCACCTCATACGTCTTTCATCCACCATCAGACACTCCCTGCACCTTTATTTCACCCCTGCGGGTTCTTTTCCACCTCTACTTTGTCTCTTTGTCACAGCTTTTCCATCTTTCTCTTCTTCCTTCTTTCACCCTTTGGTGTTTTTAGGTCTCGCCTACGCAGCGCGCATGCGCTGCATAGGCAAAAAGACCTTTTGCAATAGATTCGGCTTTTCAGCCAAAAACGTGCACGCGTTCCATTGCCTTCAATGGCAACGCGTGCACGTTTGGCGATTCACTTGCGGGAGCGAGCAGCTGGCGCCATATGGTAGCAATCATCGCTCCTGGCGCCGCTCGCTCCCGCAAGGGAATCGCACTCCCCCCACCCCTCCCACTTCTTTAACCCGGGTCCGGAGTACTGTTTCACTTGTGTTTCAGTGCTTGCGCGCGGCCGTGTCAGTTTCACGGCCGCGCAGCCAATGCTTGTTTCTTCTGACACTGTTCTTCGCAATAAAGTGTCACTCATAGGGTCACACATAAGGCATTGAAATGCCACTCGGAATTACACTGAAAACAAAAATGTCACATGAGCCAGCGGAAAACTTGGCAGCTATGGCCGAACAGAATGAAAAAAATGCATTCAGAAACCGAGTGCTACAGTAGCTTTGCAAAACAGTTACCTTCCGAGCTTGCCACAAAGCCATGGCACGGGTGAGGGATGGCACTGCAGTCCATGTTTGATGGCCGCTGTGTACATATCACTGCGCGCACCACTTAATAACCTGCAGACGCCTTTAATGGCCGTGCGGTGCGCGAGGACTTGTGCCCCCCTCCCCTCTTTTCCATTTACCTCCAGCCGGCCAGGAGAGGGCTGGTGTCTGCGGCTGCTCTCTCAATGCTTTGACATGAGGAGGCAGATTTAACTTGGCAGCCTGAACAAATGCTCCCTGAAAGGTTCCCTTAGAGACAGGGAGGAAGGTGGGGGTGCATGGTCCGGGGCTGGTGTGTGGGGCGGGTAGAGTTGTAGGGTGCTGCTTGGAGCATTATTTTAACTCTGTCCTGCCCCCCACCATGTGGCATCAAAGGGGGCTCTGTGTATGTTTTATGAGATTTGCAGAGGGCAGATGCATGGGGTTTGAGGGAGAGGGTGGGTGGCAAGCAGTGAAGCCCCTCACAAGGTGCCAGGGAAGTTTCTTAAGGGGAAGTTTCTTTAACTGGTTCTCCGGTCAAGATAAGGAACGTGGCCTTGTGCGTTGGAAGGTCTATTAATTAGGATCAGTTTCTTCACTCTGGGAGCGTATCACGGGGGTGGGGGTTCGAGGGTGTTTGGGGGCGGGATGTTGGGATGTCATGGAACGTAGTTTAGCCTGGGATGAAATGCGGGGCTATAGTTTTGTTTACATTTTTTGTGATTCTTTTTTGGGGGCATACTGCAATGGGCGTGCACAGTTTAATAGATAATGGAAACAAGTTTCTCAATGGAGAATTTTTTTGCTACTATGATTATATTGGCGCTTGGCGACTCGGCAATTCAAGTGCAGGACAATAACCTTTGGGGACACCAGTTCTTCTTTGGACCTGGGTGAAGGGCATATTTTAGTCTGGTCATCCGTCTTACTTTTTTTTTTTACTTCTGAATGCCAGGAGCCTTGTGTTCGACCTTTTTCTTGTGTTCCGGCGGAGGATGTTGAAAGACCGGTCATCAGACAAAAGCCACATTGAAAGCCGCGCCTGGTAAGGAGCACGTGTGCCTCTCAGGCGGCTGAGTGCAGGGGGTGCCAGTGGTTCGCCCCCACCTACTGAATTAGAGAACAAGCATCTATGATATGAAAAAGCACGCATGCCTTATGCATTCTTTGATAGTTTCAAGGCGCCGATGCACTAAAACTGCGATGCAAGCTCCTCGGTAGGCGCCCCCATTCCCTGCCACGCTTTATACTATTGCAAAGGAAAGGACCTCTTATGTACTAGTAATGTTCAGTCCATGGTGCACTCCGTGCTGAAAGCTTTTATTTTGTGCCTCCCCATGACTTAAGACAGAATAGTACTGTGCCGCTTTGAAGAGAAGGGACATGTTTTCATTCATTGTCTTTAATATGTTTATAGGCTAAGCATCTGACTCTAATCCCTGTAGCCTCTTCAGTGTCTGTTAGCATGCCGTATTAGAGTGGGTTTTGTGCTCCATTATTCCGAGGACTGTCTAGTAAATAGTTTCTTTGCTTCTGAAACTACTGGACTAGTGCTATTATGTTTGTTTGCAGGTAGTCCTTCCAACCATCTCCCGCCTCAGTGTGTGTTCCAAGGCAAAATACTAATGTGCTTTCAAATAAAGGGGTATATTTTCACTTCCTTTATTCCATCTACCGGAGTAGAAAGAATATAAAAGTTGGCGTATTGATTCAAATCATGACCCTAGTGCCAGCAAAGGTAAATGATAATTCCATTCATATCACATACATCCACTCCATAACACAAGGGTAAAAGACACTGCAATTTACAGCACCAATAGCTCTAGTAAAACAAGCATTGGCATAGCCAATAGGTCTCGCCTTTGGGACATTATAAGTGTTTAGCCATGCAACAGTTGATGTTGTTGCACCAAGGATATTGTGTTGCATAACTAAATACTTATAAGGTCCCAAAAGCGAGACCTATTGGCTATGCCAATGCTTGTTCTCTCTCGCTCTGGGTCAAAGTCTGATCAGGATAAATAAGTGCTGCTCTCCCAAAATGAGTGCTGATGGGCCCCGACTGCGAACACCACCTCATTTTAAGCACTGCAACAGGGAGATTATGTGAATCAAGAAACAATGGTGACGTTTCATTCGAGTAAAACAATTTTGTATTACCTGATGAGTACCAATCAACTCCTTCAACACTAAGTTATAAAACCAGAGCTTCTCCACTCATGAAGGGAGCCTCCATACCAATGCCGTTCAAAATAGGTTTATAAATTTACGAGAAAGTGCAGACTCTGTTCATAAGATGGTAAGAGCAAGAGCTATGACCTATGCTTGATGACTGTAAGCCATAGTGGAGATTTTGTGCAGTATGAATGGTTCCGGTGCATTCTGCTGGATGCATCTTATTGACGGAATCATGGCCAAGAAGCAGATCTGGCAAACAAGAGGACAAACAAACAAGAAAATTCAGATATAATCTCTTGAAGAGCTTTTACTTTTATTTCTTCAGTGAAATGTCAGTGGAAAGCCCATTAAATGTGTCATAAGTGCAAACATAACTTTGGCAGAGCAGCAGTACATATTGTGGGGGTACCTCTGAAATGGATCCACTGGGCCTCGTTTTCTATGGCGGTAGAAGAGTGCTGCTCTCAGCAGGCAGATGGTGCTTCTGCCTTTATCTTCTTGAGTGGTGTGGGTTCTTAGCCCTCCCCCCCCAGAAGCCGAATGCTGCTGGGTCTGAAATCATCACACAACTGACTGTTATCCACATAAAACTGCTACCAACATTGGTATTATGGCTCAGAGTGCAATACAGTCTCAGTTGATTTTGTAGAGTCTGAATGGTTCAGGTGTATTCTGCTGGGGTGCCTCTTATTGACGGAATCATGGCCAAGCAGGGGCGGCGGCTCCTCAGGACCGGAGGAGTGTCGACCTTCCTGCTGCGAGAGCAGCAGGCAAACACAAATAAATATAATGGCATCTCAATGCCATTATATTTATTTGCCACTGCACCAGCTCGTGCTGTGTACAGCGTGAGCGTTGGGGCAGGGCTGCATCCTGCAAATGCTGGATTACAGCACTGGTCTACAGTGCGCATGACGGATTGGCCGAACGTCTTACGACAACCAGCCCGACATGCGCACTGTAGACCCAGCAAGCCAAAGGCTGTGTAACAGCCTGGGGATTGCTGGCACAGGCCCCCAGCCTCAAAGTGAGCGCTGGGTGAGCCTGCTCCCACCAATCTTGGAGCTGCTTTCACAGCATGAAAGCAGCACTAGGATTGGGTGGAGTTGTGTTCCATGAGCAGGAGGGAAGTTCTTCCTTTTTCTGCTCGTGGACAGTGCTGCACCGGTGGAGCTCCCGGACGAATGGTGAGTTGTTCACCTTTGCGCCTCACCATTTTTTAAAAGCTAGCCGCCACTGTGGCCAAGAAGCTAATCTAGCAAATAAGAGTACAAACAGACAAGAACATTCAGACAGCATCTCTTGAAGAGTTTTCACTTTTATTTCTTCAGTGAAATATCCTTGGAAAGCCCATTAAATGTGTTATAAGTGCAAACATCACTTTGACAGAGCAGCAGTTCATATTGTTGGGATACCTCTAAAATGGACCCGCTGTACCTCATTTTCTATGGCGGTAGAAGAGTGCTGCCCTCAGCAGGCAGATGCTGCTTCTGCCTTTACCTTTTTGAGTGGTGTGGGTTCTTAGCCTACCACCCCCCAAAGGCCAAATGCTGGCTGGGTCCCAAATGATCACTCAACTGGCTGTCATCCACATAAAACTGCTACAAACGTTGGTATTATGGCTCAGAGTGCAATACAGTCTCAGTTGGTTTTGTAATTCCAAGGAAGATTGCAGTACTAAGCTAGACTTTATCTAGTTGCAGGTGCCATGGGTCATGGAGTTTCTTAATGTCAGTGGTGGCAATACTTTTCTGTACATAGTGTGATGGTACAGGACCACAACAAGTCAGTGCTTCTGGAATCATCACCAGTATTGCATAGTGGGCAGTATGCCTTCAGCCATGAACTGCTACCATGTTTTACATATAACCGGTCCATTCTGTTTCAAGAAAAACGTGATTAGATCAGTCAGTGTGGCTGGATTTGTCAGAGATACTTTTCAACTAACTAGTCAATTAAATATGCTCAAGAGACATTTATATGAAGAGGAACAGAGGGAAAATTATGTAAGTCAGTCGTTCTTTAGGGATAGATGCAGATATCTTTTGGTCTCTAGAAGCGCTCATATCATCAATTCTTCAAGAAAGTGCAATACGAAGTGCAGAGAGAGTAGACTTTGGGTCAGTCCCCTTGAGACATTTGTTTTTTATGAGTTTTTCAAAGTTTGTCACTGCTTAGATGGGCTGTCCATTAAGAACATGGCATTCCGTAGATGGTTACAATGTCCCATTTGTGTTCCCATTGGGTTTTGGTGATAGGGCTTAAGTAGTTCTTTTGTGAACCTAGAGCTAGTGTGCACTATTTGATGTTTACTTTGATGACACAATTACATTTTGAGTGCTAATTTGCTGTTTTTTGCTTTGGAAGTACCTGCTATAGGATTGATTTTGCCTGTTATAAAAATAATACTATTCACAGCTTGCCCTTGCAGGTTCACTTGTTTTATTTTGCTGTCATAATAACATGTTGTTTGATTTAGAGCTCTTTTAACCACAAAGGAAAGATGTTCCCGTGCATAGCCTTCTTAAAGATGCAAAATGTGGGCCTGTTGGAACTGGCCCTTTTTGTAGGGTTATCTCCAAACATTTTGCTTCCCTCCTCTATTTTTTCTGACCTGTTTTTGTTGGTTTTATGATTCTGGGCACTTTACCACTGCTGATCAGTGCTAAAGTGCACGTGCTCTCTCTTGTAAACTTTGTAAGATTGGTCTACACCTGTGTGTCGCATGTTTAATTTACCTGTAAGTCCCTTGTACAGTGGTATTCCATATACCAGGGGCCTGTAAATTAAATGCTACTAGTGGGCTTGCAGCACTGCTTGCAGCCACCCACCGAAGTAGCCTTTCAAACCTGTCTCAGGCCTCTGCCGCTGGGGGGCCTGCGTGCGCAGTTTACTGTCGCAGTGACATGGCATGTAAAGTGGTTGCCATATCTGAAACTCCTCTTTTACTACATATAAGTCATCCGTAAGGTAGGCCCCAGCTAGCCCTATAGGCAGAGTGCTGTGCAGGTAAAAGGTAGGACATGTGCCTTAACTGTGTGGCATGTCCTGGTAGTGTCAAACAGCCTATTTGGTTTCTCACTGCTGTGAGGCTGCCCTCTCATAGGTTTGCATTGGGAATTCCCTGATATGTGTTTCAGTGGTAATTTCTGAATTGAAAGGGGTAGTGTGGCCATGTTTGTTATGTTTGGAATAGTAGTAATAAATCCTGCTTATTGGTGAAAGCTGATTTGTTAGTACTATTTTAGAAATGCCACTTTTAGAAGTAGGCATTTCTGTGTGCTTATGACTCTTTGTGTCTTGCCTGGTTGTGTATTCAACGTCTGGTTTAGACTGACAGGAGAAGGGGATGTGCATTCACTCTAGACAGTCACATTGGGGGTTGAGGTGTGTCCTGCTTTTCCTGGGTGACTCAGTGCTGGGCTGAATAGACCTTGGCTATATTTAGAGTGGTGGGAGGAGTTTCCCTTGCACCTGAATAGGCCTGGTCTGCATTTAGAGTGGTGGAAGGAGTTGCACCTTCACCTGAATAGGGCTGTGCCTGACTTTCACAATGCTGTCTCCGCCCCCTGGAGTGTGTCTGGAGCCAGGGCTTGGGACTGAATGGGGGTGTTGTGCACTTCTGAAAGTTGTATGACATGCCCCCAGAAGAAAGACTTTTGGACTATAAGTACAGGGGCTGTGACCCCATGATTTCGGACACTGCATGAACTTGTAACCAGATGCTGGTGGCTCTACAAACTGCTCCTTGCCAGAAGGAACTGTTATGCTGCCATGAGGAACGCCATTGAACTCCCTTGTCTGTTGTGCTGGCCTGTGCCCTGCTGGGCTACAAGAAGGACTGCCTGCTTCCCTACAAGCACTTGTTCCTGCTCGGTGCCCCCAGTGATCTCCCAGAGCTGTGTGGCCTGCCCTGTGTGATTTGAAACAGAGCATGGTGAGTGCTTTGGTCTCTGACAGTTTTGGTGCTGGCACTCCGTGTTGCACTGTCCTGGTGATGCCACTTTATTTTACAAAGCCCTGGGGCTTTTGGGCCAGCGCTTGCCCTGTGCTTGCTTTTGGGCCAGCACTTGCCCGCTGCTTGCTTGTGGAAGCCTCTCTGGGCTGCCAAGACTAGGGATCGAACCCACGTGCGTGTTGCTGAGGCAACGGGGAGCCCCCGGCCGCATCGTAGCGGGCAGCCCCGCCCCGGGGATCAGCATGACAGCAGGGGATCACCGAGAGCCGGAGCCACAGCCTGCCTGCAGAACCAGCCGGTAGCAACAGGTGAGACCGGCCGAGAGGACGGGGCCGTGGCAGCTTTTGTTGCCCCGTGCAAGACCGTACCAGAGTCGAGAGACAGTGAGGAACGAGGCGGGGCCCGCGTGTTCCAGGTTGCAATCGCCTTTCCTTACGCATTGCGCCGCACTCCCCAATGAGGTGGAGGGGTCCCAGCAGTGGAAGGGAGCCCCTGGAAGCAGTGGTCCCAGAGAGACACAGACCTCCACAAGTCCCGGTGTGGGAGGAGTGACCGCAAGTGCTGCAGTCACCATCCCGGGAACAAGGCCGGCTTCTCTCATTGTGTTTCATGAGAGCTGCTTCACCTAATCGAAACTCTGCACTGTGGCAGCAGCTGCCTTTCATCCATTCTCCCTGCGGAGAGGATCGAGTGAGGATTCCCCTGAGGCAAGGGCAACCCTGGTCTTTGCGGGACGGAAGCAGTTGTCTTTTCATTACCCTATACGCGGGGACCCAGCGGGGTCTCCCCGCAGGATTTGGCTTTGTGTGCGCCCCTCTTGTTGGTGCATACCTTGGGGGGAGGCACTTGGGTGCTGTGGTGGGTGCAGCACCGGATTTTGGGAGTAAGTATGGGGTGAGACCTCGACGGAGGCCCTTGATTCCTGAATTGGAAGGAATCCCCAGAAATTACCACATTCCCTGTGGTAGGCGGGCAGGTGGCCCGGAAGTCTACCAGGAAGGGAACAGAGTTACCGTATAATCTATAAAGAGCGCAGGTGCCGCTCTTGGTGTTGTTTATTGTTGTACATGGTAATGTGGATATCGTTCTGCTATTTTTAGCGGACCCAGCACAAGCGGGACCCCGGTGTCTCCGGGCACTGAGTCTCTTCGAGCAAACCTCCGGCCTTCGACTGAACTCTGCTAAGTCCGTCCTGGTCTCCCTTCACCTTTCGAGGGAGTGCTTTGATTGGCAGTCATCGATACCTCTGCGACTACAGTCCTTCAAATACCTGGGGATCTGGGTTGCCCTCCTTCCAGACCTTGCCTGGTCACTCAATGTAACCCCGCTAGTGAAAAAGGCCCGGGCTGATCTCCTCAAATGGCAGGCACTGCCGCTGAAAACTATGGGCAGAATAGCCTTATTTAAAATGATGATTCTGCCCAGGTTCCTCTACATCCTTCAGAATACGCCCCTATCCTTCTCCCGGTCGTGGTTCAGAGAGATGGACAGTTTAGCCACCAAGTTCCTGTGGGGGGGTCGGAGGCCCCGACTGGCCCTTGCCCAGTGCCGGATCCCACCCTTCGATGGCGGCCTGGGGATGACGAATTTGTATCTTTATTATTTAGCTGCTCGGCTCCTCACACTGCACTATTGGTTTAATGGCGGATGGTCAGACCCGGCATATCGCTTGGAATTGCACACTCTGGGTTTGTATAACATCCAGGGGATGTTGTATGGGAGCACCATTCCCCAAACCCTGCCCGAGGTCACGCGTGGGGTGCTTTTGGCCTGGCGGGCTTCTCTGCGCCACACCCACTGGTCGGACAAATTGACCCAGTATACCCCATTATGGCAGGGCACTTGGCTCCGGGAGGTCGCCAACCTCTCTGGCTTTAGAACATGGGATCTCATTGGGATTTCGCAATTGGGGGACGTCTGGGGTGGGAACCACATATGCACCTTTCAAGACTTGCAACGCCGGTACTCCCTCCACCCTTCCCAATTTTATTGTTACCTGCAGTTGCGCCACGCCCTCCACTCTCACATCCCAGAGGGCACCTCCTTACCCGAATACAGCCCGCCTGAAGCCCAGATCATGACCGGCAACTTGGGGAAGGGAGGGATCTCCCGTATCTATCGCTCCCTTATAAACAACACCCCCAATACATTATCCCGGCTCAGGGACAGATGGGAGGGATGGCTTGGGTCCCTGGAAGACGCCGATTGGAGAGACGCACTAATGGCATCCAAAACAATCACAGCCTCGGCAAGGCTCCGCCTAGTCCAAGTATACTACCTCCATGCCGCCTACCTCACACCGCTGCGCCTCCACCGCGCTGGGCTCCGACCCGATGCATCCTGTCCCTGCTGCAATCACTCACAAGCTGATTTTTACCACATGGTATGGCTTTGCTCCGCAGTCACGCGCTACTGGGAATCAGTGATAGGGGAGCTTACTGAGGTCCTGGGCTGGGAGGTCCCTCTCGACCCAGTGAAGGTGCTCCTGGGAATCACCGAGGGGATGGATGGCTCCAGAGCTGACAAACTCTTTCTAAATACGGCCCTGATGGTGGCCAAGAGGGACATTGCGGCAAACTGGATGAACTCGACTGCTCCCACCATGACACGTTGGCGCAGGGGGGTAGATTGGTGCGCTGCACAGGAACGGCCCCTGTACAAGGCCAGAGGATGCCCGAAGAAGTTTCGCAGAATGTGGGGCAAATGGGTTGGGGTGATAGAGGATTGACACTTTTGTTTTGCAACCGAGAACTGGAGTGGGTGCTGCGCTGTCCTTCCCTTGCATATCAGGTCATGTACGCTGGTGTAACACCGTAAAATTTCTGTTTTGCACTGAGATTTGTACAATTGCTGGTCTATTGTTCTCTGTTACTGGTCTCTCATAAAATCAATAAAATTGGTTATCAAAAAAAAAATGTGGATATACTGGGTGAAATTCTTATGTGTTATGCCTCACTCTAACTGCTTCATATTCCTGCCTGATTTGATATGTGTTGCTTATGCCTTACAGTATCAGGATAATGATTATTAGTTCAGGAAGTCGCATTGAGGTGCACAGTGATGGTGTAGGGGAGTGTCTTTCATGATGTGTTAGGAATTGTGTAACATATAAGAATTTACTTTATGCACTAATTGTGAGGGTATGACCATTGCTTAGTGGCAAAATGATTTTATGATTTATGTGACGTCATGACAAGTGCCTAGTGGCACAGTGAGTTATGTGATTATGGTGTAGGGTATTTTTATGTATAATACAAAGGATATTTTCATATACCCTTGTGTAGAGTCTCTTTTTGTGGTGTGCCTAGTGTGTCGCTGGTGTGGTTGTGTTGCGCAAACGCTTTACACATTGCCTCTGGGATAGGCCTGACTGCTCTGCCAAGCTACCAAGGGGGTGAGCAAGGGTTATCTTATGTGTGCAACTCCCTTACCCTGACTAGAGTGGTGGGTTCTGCCTGGCTTAGGTACATACCCTAGCCAACCAGAAACCCCATTTCTAACAGGGCCTTTGCGAAAAAGTATCATTATGCAATATTTTGTGGTGTATTCTTTTTATGTTCACAACTTACAATTCAAACTTCAGCCTCCTTTCCACAGCACTCTTTCTGAAGGGAAAAGCTTAACTCTGCTAATACATTCTGTTCAGGAAAGTAGCCCTACTGCCAGCTTCTATATTTTTGTAGCCCGAGGTGTTGCTTCATTATCGGATTTTCCTTCCAAAACTCGTGGGGGTAATACCCTAAAGTCGCTCAACTATTACCAAACACTTCCCAAATTAAAATGCCAATTTTTTTTAGCTTTACCAGTGGAGGCTTGTATACATATAGATTTATATCTTTGGGATTAGGATTTTTGGAAAAGCTGTTTTTAATGACATTGTAAAAATTGGCCAGCTTGTATGAGTTACTTTTGATTAGAGTCTAGGATGCCACCATAGAACTATACTTTATAACATGATTTATTAAAGAAAGCATAAAGTAAAGTAGGGAAAGGGATTCTATTACAGATTACTCATTGGAATTATCTGAAAGTAAGTTGTCATGTCTTACTACGTTTATGAACACTTTTCACACCAAGCTTGTTAAAATAGCGCTGAATGGATTTTCTCTGCCTTGTGCAATCTGCCATACCTTTCTTGCTGTAGAGTTTATATTACACAATGCATATGTTGAACGTGTTTCCCTTTAAAAAGGTTTCGCTTGAACACTTGATAACATCCTTCAGCTCAATTTTAGTCTTCTGATGCTCAGAGATAACTAGTTTATGTAGGGTGACCAGATTTTCAAACCCCAAAACTGGGACATTTCAGAAAAATAGAAGAATCACTACAATGCTGTGTTAAGAGCAGCACAGAATGACGTAAATGACAGCACTCATTAACTTAGAAACACAGACAACGAGACACTAAGGGAACAAATGAAATGTAACTTTTGAACCCAGTATCATGCATGTTAATTAAATTGCTTTCTGATAAGAGTTGCTATCTAGTCCTGCCTTGGAACACATAAAATTGTGCATCGCTCTGTTTTCAATAGACCCTCACTGAAAACTGGGACGGGCTAAATTTACTGAAATGTACTGGGACAGCGGGTGAAAAACCAGGACTGTTCTTGCAAATCCAGGACTCCTGGTCACCCTAACCTGATGTCTATGTAAAGTGATTTATGTCTATGTAAAGTGACCTGTGCACATGCATCTATTGCTTTTATATTTTTCAATCATCCTCAGAAAATTTTCTGGAACAAAGGATACAGATATCTTCAAAACCTAGCTTTGCACTACACCCATCCCAGGAACCTTTGATCAGCCAACCTGCTCCTTATCCAAAAATGCACCATCAGATGAAAGAAATACACAGACAGAATTCTTGGAATCCTGCCTTGACAGCATACCAAAAGTACTGACTGTTTTAGAAAGCTCCTGAAAACTGAACTCTCCAAGACAGAGTTTGGGTAAAGACTTGGTAACACGAGGGTAGTGTGTGATAATTGAGCACAGATTTGATGTGTTTTTCCCCATATTGAATTGGACTCCTGGGAGCATAAGCAACTCGGCCTTCAAGTCAGAAGAATATTGCACTCTGACGTAACCATAATGCTGTGGTTCTATGAAAACTACCAAATAAATAAATACGAAACTTTTATTTATGTGGCAGACTAACGTATGGAACCAAAAACATAAAAGATATAAAATGAATGTGGTGGCTATTACATCAAAACAAAAGAGAAAGGTTGCATTAAAATGAAATTAGCAATGTATTTAAACGTTTAAAGTATCTAGCGGAGCCGATATGCTATTGTAGTCACCTGAATCGAACGTACTGTTTATAAAATAATAACTAATTCCATAAATATAGCTATATATACGTGAAATGTATTTTCACAGGGTAAGTTACGCGTGTCCTCAACGCTCTAAATCCAGGAAAGTTGTCAGAATATTTGTTCCCTGTTAAACAGGATCACTCAATATGGGGTCCTCAAGCACCAGCTCAACATTTCCTTCACAAGCTTCTATCCTCAGTCTGTTTTATTCGTATTCCTTTATCATAAATATCGTTGGATATATTTCAATATTCGGTCCTAGTCACCTCCCCCACCACTATCCATTTTTGAAATCACTAGGGGCAGTACTGTCCAACAACTTGGGGTCTTTATGCCTTTTGAATTGCCAAGGCTATAGTTTGTCTAAACCTTGACTGAGTCTATAAATAAAGATCCTTACATTTACAGAACGATCTCTTATCTTAATCTCCTAAGATAACAGGTATGTACTTCTCACAGCCTGTGCTTTTTTTCTCGGATATCATGTCACCCTCGTGCAATCCATCCTACTGAGTACATCCCAGTTTCAGTAGACTGTGGGCTTGATTTCGATTTCGGCAGACGGGTTGCTTTATCACAACGAAGACAGATATTTTGTCTACCGAAACATAAATCCCATAATATCCTATGGGATTTATATTTGGCGGACAGGATATCCATCACCATTGTGGCAGAGTAACCCGTCCTCCAAAATCTAAATGAGGCCCTCAATGTTGGACATAACTACTGTAGTTGCTTGCATGACATCCTGACTGGAGTGACATACCACTCAAGTCTCTTCATACTGTTAGGGTCTGTAGTTGGCAGTGGTTTGCACCCTGTCCAAGTAGGGACCCTCACTCTAGTCAGGGTAAGGGAGTCACACAGCTAAGATAACCCCTGCTTACCCCCTGGGTAGCTTGGCACGAGCAGTCAAACTTATCTCAGGGGTAATGTGTAAAGCTTTTGCACACACAGACGGTAACATAGTGAAAACACTACCAAAAGGAGTCCATACCAGATTAGAAAAATTGCCAATATTTGTCTGAATAAAACAAGAGCAAAACAACAAAAATCCAACATGCACAAGTCAAAATATCACTTTTGAAAGGTTAAGCAAGTTTAGTCCATAGAAATCAATTGATGCATTCGTTTTAGCACAAAGTACCTTAGATAAGTCAAAAATCAAAGATGGGGCTAGGTGCAGGGGAGGCGAGGCACTGGAAAAGCAATGCGATGCGTCGGTGCCTTACTCTACCAGGGAGGTGATGCGTCGGTTCCTTACTGGCAGGGAAGGTGATGCGTTGGTTCCTTACTGCTAGGCAGGGGAGGTGCTGCATCGATTCCTTACTGGCAGGGGAGGTGATGCATCGGTTCCTTACTGGAACGGGAGGTGATGCGTGGATTTCCGGACACACAGCCTCGGTTCCTTACCACGGCGCAGTGTCTATGAAGAGTTGGCATTGAGGGACGATGCGTCGAAAATCCAGACGCGCTGCGTCGATGCAGCGATGCAGGTGCTGCGTCGATTTCACAGCCACAAAGCAGGTGCTGTGACGGAGTGGGTACCATGAACGTTGGTGACACAGTGTTCGGGACTCATGCTGCAGCGATTTTTCTGACGTGAAGTGAAAGTCTTGTTCGAGGCTTCCAGCATGAACCACGCTTCGGTGCAGGCAGCGGCGATGCATCAAACGTTTGCAGTGGTGCATTGAAAAAACAGGCTCTGGGAATCGATGCATGGATTGTCTCTTTAAGTTCATCAGGTTACACTTACAACGGCCCAGGACCTGGATTTGGCACCACTTGGCAAGTCAGGACTCTCCGCAGAAGAGCCCAGGCACTGGTAGGTGAAGTCTTTGATGACCCTGAGACTTCTTAATAGGAGGCAAGCATGCACACTCCCTTGGAGAACCTTGAAAGAAGGATGTAGAAAGCAAAGTCTAGTCCTTTCACTCCTAGGACAAAATCAGCAAGCAGCTGGACAGCACAACAAAGCAACAGGCAGAGTGGCAGTCCCTCCTCCAGCATCCTTCTCTTCTTCATTGGCAGAATGTCTTCAGTCCAGAGGTGTTCTAATTTTGAGGTGTCAGAGGTCCAATAGTTACACCTCTTTCTGCCTTTGAAGTGGGCAAACTTCAAAGGAAGGTCTTTGTAGTGCACAAGACCCTGCCTTTCCCCTACCTGGCTCCAGACACACTACAGGGGGTAGAGACAGTTTTGTGTGAAGACCGGCACAGCCCTATTCAGGTGTCAGTGATAACTCCTCCCACCACTCTAGCACAGAAAGGCCCATCAGCCTGCTGAGGGTCCATCAGGATATGCAAGGGACACCTCAGGTCCCCTTGTGTGACTGTCTAGAGTGAATGCACAAGACTCCAACTGTCAATCAACCCAGATGTTGATTCTGCAGACAGGCAGAGGTACAGATTGCTTAAGCAAGAAAATGCCCACTTTCTAAAAGTGGCATTTTCAAACACGCAATTTAAAATCGAACTTCACCGAACTATGTATTTTTAAATTGTGAGCTTAGAAACCCCAAACTCCACATTTATATATGCTCTCAATGACAAATGACACTGAAAAGATATTTTAAGGCAATCCCCATGTTGTCATAATGGAGAGATAGTCCTTGCAATAGTGAAAAACGAAATTAGAAGTATTTCACTATTAGGACATGTAAAACACACCAGTACATGTCCTGCACCCTGTCCATGGGGCTGCCTTGGGCCTACCTTAGAGGTGACATACATGTAGTAAAAGGGTAGTTTTGGACCTGGCAAGTGGGTGCACTTGCCAGGTCGAAAATTGCCAGGTCAAAATGGCAGTTTAAAACTGCACTCACAGACACTGCAGTGGCAGGTCTGAGACATGTTTGCTGGGCTACTCATGGGTGGCACAATCAGTGCTGCAGGCCCACTACTAGCCCTAAGTCACAAAACCAGCAAAAACGAGGTCCAAAAAATACAGGAGGAAGGCAAAAGGTTTGGGACTAACCCTGCTAAAAGGGCCTGGTCCAACACATCAATATATAATTCCATGGTAATTGCATCCCTGGATGCTTCTAACAAATCAAATAACTCAACTATAATTCTTCAAAATATACAGTATTACCCTTGTACATAGGTAAGATTCATTGTATACAGCTTGTGTATCACCTTACTTGCACCATAGGATTAGTTTGCTTCCTTCATACCATCCTTCTAAGCACTTTTGTTCAGATTAGATTCACTTAGTCCTCAATTGTGTCTGATTTTTGTACTCCCAAGAGCTGAGTCTGGTAATGGAGGCCCGATCAGGTCATCAGTAAGCACACCTATGAAGAAGCTTGACTCTGATACTACCCTGTCATGCACTACATCTTTTCACTTGTGGTTGCTCAAAGTTACAGACGGATGCATTAACTCATTCAAAAAATCACAAGACTCCAATTTGACATTTGTGAACTGAAATAACGCATTATATTCATTGGTGTTTTGAAATGAACAATATATAGATAATTGAAATGTTCTCCCGCATGGTAATGCCCTTTACCAACATTTGAGCTTAAACATACTCCTGGTTCATTCAAAGGTATCTGTATTGTTTGAAAAGCTAGCATATTATCCCGCCTTTATACTTTTTTTTCAGTCAAATAAAAAGTATAACTGGCTATAAAATGAAGTTCTCTTTTAAATTGGGGCGTGGCCAGGCCGCCGACCAAAATGGGCGCGCGGCACTGAAGCTCCGCTGGATCACCCCGATAAACTCCTCAGATCCGACCCAATGGCTCCCTGAGTTTGGCTGAAGAAGCGCCCGCTGCAAGGAACAAACGATCGGCGTTCTGGAGCCCCGAAGATGTCCCAGCGGCGACGCGAACTCCGTCCTTTTCTCGACCGTGAAGACTGACTGAGCGGAGCCCGATGTGCAGCGAAAGCTAGGCCCTGGATAGAGGCCCAACAACAACCGAGTGAGCCGCGACCACCGAGCGGCGTACACTCCCCCACACAGCAGCCGCAGAGACGCGCTCCCCCGGTGGAAGAAACTAGCGAGGTGAGAGAGATATCGTCCCGACTCCCCCCCCACCAATAGCTGTAACGCCTGTCCTTAGGGGGCCCTCTGCTGCTGCCGCAGAGACCTGGCCGCTTCTGAGTCCCGGCGGCCCCGCGGCGACAGGGGCCGCGGGCGAGCCTGGGACACGGCTGGTCGAGCGGGCCACGAGGAAGGGGGGGTCGCTCATCTACTGAGGACCATCGCCATAGCGCCATGGTAGACGACCGGATCGATCCTGTGGGGCGCGCTCATGAAGAGAGCTCTGCCTGCCACCCAGGCCTCACATCTGTACCGCCCTACTCTAACTGCGGGGGGTGAATAGTGGATGTGGGTTCCTCCACCTTCAACGAGGACATGGGGGCGAGTGGATCATCGTGCTTGCTGGAGCTGGGTATAAAGCCGTGTAGAACAGCGCAGTGCGAGAGAATAAAGCCCTGGTTTGCGGTTTGGGACAGTGCTTGGGAGGCTTCAAGACGCGCTTGAGTGCTTATATGCGCGGTGCCTGGTGATTGATGCCACAGAACTCCTCTGCGTTTGCCTTCTCAGTTCCCACGTAGGTGCCGTCCCCATTTACAACACAATAGTAGCGTTCCAGTGGATGTGGGCAAGAAGGCATGGGTCGTAAAGACCCCAAACAGCGACTCCTCCCATTCGGCAAAGTTATTTAGAGGGGCCCTGAAACGGACACAGATATGGCAGAGGGTCATTCCGATGCCGGTCCTGTCGTGGCACCGCCAGCAGACTCGACTTCTCTCCTACAGGAGCTGAGAGCGGGTTTCAAGGCTCTAGACAGCCGTTTCGACACCTTAGACAAGCGATTGGACTCCCTGGGTGCTAAATTGGATGTACATGATAGGCGCCTAGACACAGTTGAAGGGAGGGTGTAGGACTTGGAGGATGGATCTGCTCAATGGGTCCGACGTTTGGATCGAGTTGAAAAACTCCTGAAAGAAGTGGCAATAAAGAATGAGGATTTGGAGGCGCGCAGCAGGCGCAACAACCTCCGCATACTGGGTGTGCCCGGGTCTTCTAACATCATGGACCAATTTGTTGAATCTCTGCCAACAGACGTATTTGGCAGAGACGCCTTTACCTCCGGTTTCATCGTCGAACGCGCTCATCGCTCATTAGGTCCTCGTCCTAATCCTGGATGTCCACCCAGGCCTATCATTGCGCGCCTCCTACACTTTCGCGACAGGGACACAGCGTTACGCCTTGCAAGAGAGAAGGGGACTATTAATTGGCAAGGGTCAACGCTGTCCCTGTACCCTGACTTTACGATGATGGCACAAGAGGCGAGGCGCAAGTACAATGGTGTGAAGGCCACATTGCGTAATCTGGGTCTCAGATATGGGATGTTATACTCAGCACGTCTCTGAGTAGACATTGAGGGCAGATCCCGGATCTTTGAATCCCCAGCGGCAGTTCAGGAATTCTGCAGAGGCTACAAGGGCAGCGGTAGCCAGAAAAGCAAAGATGCAGCTAGATCCTCTCCTTCGCTCAGTGGCTCCGTTGCCAGTGTGGAACTTTTTTCAACTGAGTGACGGATATGCAATGGCTTTGGTCTCTGCTGTAACTCTCAATTATATGGCTTTACCATGTACGCCCTCAGGTACACGTTGGGCTAGTTTGATAAGCAAAAAAATGGGGTATCCGGCATGGCGTTGCCACCCCCTGTGTGTTTAGCACTTTAAGTGTGTAAGAGGTTTATGATGTGTTTCGATTTTCAAGTTTATTCAACGTTGACTGGTTTGCAAGGGGCAAGTAATTGTATACTCTTTGGGGTTGTTCCCTGCATGGGGTTGAGCAGGGATGGGTGGGGGGAGGGGGGAGGGGTGTTGCTCAGTATATTGTCCCAAACATTGTTGACATAGTTTACTCACTTCACATCAAGCAATAACAACGACACTACACATCGATGTTCGCTGTTTTATAGTACAAATGCGGGTTTTGGATAATTTGTCAATTTTTTCTAACATTTCGCTGGTCACGTGGAATGTCAGGGGGCTGAACAATGCAAAGAAAGGGAAGGGTGTCTTACACTATTTGTAGAGGCACAGGATCTACATGTCGTTTCTGCAAGAAACCCACCTCCCCAAGGCTGATAATATTGCGTTTGTGGCAAGATGGGGCTCCCACAGGTATTTCTCGGGGTACAGCACATATGCGAGGGGCACTGCAATTTTAATAAATAAACGTATACCATTTCAGTTGCACACTGTGCATAGTGATAAAGAAGGGCGCTACACAATGGTGACAGGGCTGCTAATTGGTCATCGCATTGCGTTGGTAAATGTATACGCTCCTAACACCGATTGCCCAGAGTATTTTCATGAAGTACACTCTCACATTTTGCAGTTAGACACCGAGCTTATTTGTATGGGGGGTGACTTTAACTTGTTGATGGATCCATCACCAGATTGTACCTCAAGATCCCCGGACACTAAGCCACGTGCGCGTCGGGCTCTGATAGACTTGTGCGACTCCACTGGGCTGATTGATGTTTGGCGGCGTCGTCACCCGAACACGCCCGCCTACTCTCATTATGCAGCCTACTATGACACCTGGACCAGACTGGACTACTGGCTGGTCACTCCTAATTTAGTTACATGGTATAAAACGATTAAACTCCTTCCCAGAACGTATTCCGACCACGCTCCGGTGGTCTTGGAACTCTGCATCCCCAGGCCCGAGAGCGTCGAGAGGCAGTGGAGATTCCCTGGTCGCGCCTTGCTGGACAATCTCTTTCATACGGCGCTTAGAGAGGCTATTGTAGATTACTTTGAAACCAACACAGGGTCCGTAACCAGTTGGGCTACACTATGGGAGGCCTTCAAGGCCTACATGCGTGGCGTCTGTATTTCTAAACATGCGGGGATTCTTAAAGATCTTAGAGCCACAGTAGCTAGCGTTGAACGGAGGTTGGATGCACTAGACAGGGAACAGCTGGTGCGACCCGATACAACTAAGTATAACACACGATTGGCCTTACTGACTGAATTCAGGGAGGCTGCAGAGCGAGAAACTCTCTATTTAACCAAATATAATGTCGCCCGCCGCTATGGGGATGGTGACAGGCCGGGGCGGACGTTGGCCCGCCTCTTGAGGCCCCCATCTGGTCGGGCTTACATTACTGAGATTCGCTCATCGACAGGCCACGTCCTCACGAGCACCTCGGGAATCCGTGACAAATTTCTGTCATACTACATCAATTTGTATACATCTCGGGGGATTGCGACAGCTCAGATCAAGAAGGATACTTATCAGAGATTGCCTTAGTCTGGCTCGATAAATTCATGCAAGAGTTCCTCGCAGAACCTTTTTCGGCAGAAGAGATTTTCAGTGCAATAGATGCCATGAACGGCTCCTCTGCACCTGGACTAGACGGCTTTACGGGGGAATTTTTTAAGGCATACAAAGATCTGTTAGGCCCATGCTTGCTCGAGGTGTATGACGAGGCCTTGGAGTGTGGGGAGCTACCACCTACATTGCGTGAAGCGGTAATCATACTACTCCCTAAGCCCGGAAAAGATCCGATGTCTTGTGGTTCATATAGACCCCTTTCTCTACTGAACCTTGTTTATAAAATCCTTGCGAAAATGATAGCGATGCGTTTGGCCCTGCTGTTGGACCGAATAATCTCCCCTGCCCAATCGGGCTTTATCCCTCATAGATCGACAGCCCTCAACTTGAGGACTCTATTCGCGGTCTTACACAGAATATCATCGGAGGTGCCGGCAGCGGCAATATTACTCGACAAGGAAAAATCATTCAATTCGCTTGAGTGGCCGTTCTTTTTGGCAGTGATGCGCAGGATGGGCATGCCAAAGGGATTTATCGCCCTAACTGCATTATTATATCGGGGCCCCACAGCCCGACTCAGGCTGAATGGTACAATATCACGGGCCTTTAGCCTTTTTCGGGGCACCAGGCAGGGGTGTCCGCTTTCCCCGTTGCTGTTTATATTAGCAATGAACCCCTTGGTTAGGCACATTCAAGAGCGCCATTTACATAGAGGACTTCAGTTTAGGACGGGCCCTCTACTCATCTCTTTGTACGCGGATGATATTATCCTCTATGTGCGCTCCCCTGAAGAAAATTTGGAACCTCTTATCAGGGAAATGATCCGCTTTGGAGGGTATTCAGGTCTAGGGATCAATTGGGGTAAGTCAGTAATATTTCCAATCACTCCATGCACCAAGAAATGGGACTGCGAGTTTCTTCTTGACTGGTGCTCGGACTCGACACGATATTTAGGTATCCATATTCACATGGACACAGAGCAAATTGTCCGATTGAACTATGGTCCTGCAACACTCAACCTCGAGTTACAGGTAGACAGATGGCTGCGCCTCCCCCTCTCCCTTGCCGGTCAGGTGGCATTGATTAAAATGATAGTACTCCCGAGATTTTTGTATCTTTTCAACAATATTCCGATCCCACTTCCCAATAGTTTTTTCCTTATGCTCTGCTCTCACCTGATCCAACTAACATGGGGCGGTAAGAGGCCCAGTGTCAGTTGGGACGCCATGACGCTGCCTTACGAGAGAAGGGGATTTGGGGTGCCTAACCTACAAATGTATTATTTAGTGGCACAGTGCATCTTTGCACATGCTTAGTATCATCCAGATGCTCGACTTCCATATACTAGGCCCGAGGCAGATCTAGTTCTCCCGGAGACGCTACTCACAATATTGCCTAAGGGGTTCCCCCAGAGACCCCCGTGACATTCAAACTGTATCAACCACCAGTTGGGCATGGCGGAAGCTGGTCCGAGTTACTGCTGCGACTACACTTTACTCGCCGGACATTCCAATACTAAATAGCCCATGGATCCCCATCATGCAAGAAAAGCTTGTGCAACGCACACTAACTAAATTCTCGATAAGTAAGATTGGGGACCTTTTTACGGGTGGCCATGTTTTCTCAGGGTCATAGGAGGATAGATTCAGCGAGGCCACATTCATGGACCACTTCATTTTGAACCGGTCCGCTCCGCGCTCAGAGCTACCATTGCTGAGTTCCCCCTAGAGCCAACTGGCTTCGGCCCACTGACCACTGTGATCACCGCGCTTGTCGGTGAACGGCTAGTCTCTAAAATGTACCGAGCATGTATGGCTATAGTCCCCAACAAAGATGTTAAGATTCGGGAGGCGTGGGAGCAGGATTTGGGGCATCCAATATCAGACCCACATTGGGAATTTTGTTGTGCTCAAATCAAAGAAATCTCCTCAAACAGTCGACACAGGTTACTGCATTTTAAATTCCTATGTAGGGTTTACATGTCTCCAGAAAGAATTCACAGCATTTACTCAGATAGGCCACACTCCGGCCGAAAATGTGGGGCTCTGCATGCTGATTTTGCACATCTTGTCTGGAACTGTGTTAAGATTGGGGCCTACTAGCGTTCCGTTTGCAAAGAACTTACTAAAATGATAGGGATGGAGGTAGCACCTACCCCTGACTCCGCTCTCCTGGGTTGTGTGTTAGACTTCCCAAAAAGTGTTCGTAAATTCACCGCCATTGCTTTTCTGCTTGCAAAGAGAGAGATAGCTATTAAATGGGGCTGTAAAACCTTGTCTACATTAAAAACATGGCTCCAGAGTTTGGCCTATTGTAATACGAATAGTGACCTATATGCAGAAACCCAGCCGATAGCATCTAGCCCAAAAGATATATGGGGGCCCTTCAAGGCCTATTTGGAAAAATTGAACACCTCCCCGGTTTCGCAACAGTTAGATGCTATTGTCCCCACTGGGGTGGGGTAAGGTGCACCATGAAGGGTGAAGAAGTTGAAGGGATTTACTGTTACTTACATTATATAGTATTGGAGGATGGTGTATTTTCATGACTTTGGGTGGGTTTGGGAGGGGGAGTCCCGAAGTTTGCAGGTTTCCATAAATACAAAGGTGCCTGGCTGTCAGTGACAAACCGGATTGTCAATGTACAAGGATTAACGTATACGTATTTTGCGGTTCTTTGTAGTGCTCTACAGAAGACAGATGTATGTTGATGTATGTAGTGAGTGACTAAGGTGAAATGTATTGTATAATGAAAATGGGAAATTAAAGTTTTTTTTTAAAAAGTTCTCTTTTAAACTGACACCACAAATTGTGTATGCTTTTTGGTATATGTGTTAATTCTGAAGTTCTCAGAAATAATGGTTATGCTCTATCTTTAGTAGTGGATTTAGTTCGATGACGTAGGCATCCATCGAACATTTTCTAATTTGCTAACGAATGGCATAAAAATTTCATTATGATGGCATGACAGTAATGATATCGGAAAAGGTTTCTTTCTCAGATAGTACTCTTCATAAGAGGCCATTCAATCACCAGCTGTTTGTAGTAGAATTTGTATTGTGTTTGTGCACAGTTGTGGTTGTTTACACTCAAACTAATCTGTTTTTAGACCCAAGAAGTTCAGAAAGCAATGGATGAAAGGAGGTTCGATGAGGCCGTCAGACTGCGTGGAAGGTACAGTGAACCACAACTCAATACCACCTTCAAAAAATGTTTACTGTTATTTTCTATTGGCAGCATCACTCTGGTAATGATGAGTTTCAGCATGATGAATCCCAATAGGAAAGACACATAGGTATGCAAAAGAGGTTCAAAATACTTGTAGTACAATTGTAAAATTTGTGTGTTGTTTCAGATGAAGATAAGTGAATGTGTCTAGGCACCAGTTGGAAAGATAAACATTATGAAACTATCAGGATCATTATTATTCCCCTGGCTTACCACGTCACGGATCTGTGAAAATAGAAACATTTGTGAACACATATTTGTAGCAAAAGTCTCAACTTTGCAACATGTTAGTCTTCCGTGATTGATTTATGGGTATTTTATCTAAAAGTACATGAGACGACATTTCTGTCCATGAGCAAGGCTTTATCTCTATTTAAACAAGTCAAACCAGATTATCATGGGGAAAGACTAATTGCCATTAGTAGAGCACTAATCTTCTGGTAGTCTGATTTATAGAAATGGGCTAAATTCTAAACCTCTGAAATGACCATAACCCCATGGGATACCCTTCAGAAAACGATCTACATTGCTTTAGGGACAATACCAAGTAAGACCTCCGACCCTCGGTCTAGGTCCACTCTCTCCCCACAGCTCTGCTGTGCCGTCTCTTGCCTCCAGACCCCGACCTCCTCCTTGGGAGGTTCGAGGCTGCTGCCCACTCCAACTGGGACCAGACTGCCTGCAACCATCGTAACCTTTCTCAGCCATTTTTTTTTCTTAATTTTTCCCTGTTGTACCACTGTTATTGTGCCCATCTGTGTCTTGCTCTAATTCCACCACTGTTTTTATTTTCTCTTGCCTGCCTGTTCCTTTCGCCGCTGCTGCCCCTGCGGCCCTTCCCCCCCCGGAATTCCCCCACTCCCGCCTCCCAGCCTCTCCTCCCTCTCACCTCCCCTACTTAATGGCGGCCGCTGCGGGGGAGCGTGAGTAAGACCTCCGACCCTCGGTCTAGGTCCACTCTCTCCCCGCAGCTCCACTGTGCCGTCTCTTGCCTCCAGACCCCGACCTCCTCCTTGGGAGGTTCGAGGCTGCTGCCCGCTCCTGCCCGCTCCAGCTGGGACCAGACTGCCTGCAACCACCGTAACCTTTCTCAGCTGTTTTTTTTCTTCTTAATTTTTCCCTGTTGTGCCACTGTTATTGTGCCCATCTGTGTCTTGCTCTAATTCCACCACTGTTTTTATTTTCTCGTGCCTGCCTGTGCCTTTCACCGCTGCTGCCCCTGCGGACCCTCCCCCCCGAAATTCCCCCGCTCCCGCCTCCCAGCCTCTCCTCCCTCCCACCTCCCCTACTTAACGGCGACCGCTGTGCGGTCACGCAGCGGACGCGCAGCCGGCTCACCGAAGGCACGCCAAAGGCAAGCTCATCTGCGCCCGTCCGCGACCCGACCGCGGCCAGTGCCAGGAACCCTGGACCTCCCACTACCCATCGCTATGACACCACCACCCTCCTCGCACTCAACCCTGGAAGACTTAGAGAATGCCAACAGGCCTCGCCAAACACGACCCACGGCCAGTTTTCCTGCCTCCACTGCCGCCAGACCCTCACCGCCACCCCGGTCTCCAACACCGCCGACGCCAGCACCGGCGACACCATAAAATGCATCCTCCTCAACGTACGCTCCGTACACAAACACGCCATGGAAATCTGGAACCTACTTGACTCTCTCTCGCCCGACATCGCCTTCTTCACAGAGACCTGGACCAACGCATCCTCCGCCCCCGACATCAGCACCGCCATCCCAGACGGATACAAGATCCAGAGGAAAGACCGTCCCAACTACCCAGGAGGGGGCCTCGCCATCGCTCACAAGAGCACCCTCCGCCTCACCACCTCCAGCAAAACCTTCCCCTCCGCCGAACACCTGCACTTCCAGATCCAGACCACCCCCAAAGCCACACTCCGAGGAACCCTCATCTACCGACCCCCCGGCCCCCGAACACCCTTTGCCACCACCATCACCGACTTCATCGCACCCCACGCCATCGCCTCAACAAACTACATACTCACTGGAGACCTGAACTTCCACCTCGACAACCCCAGCGACCCCAACTCCACTGTCCTTCGTGACAACCTCGCCAGCATCGGACTTAAACAACTCGTCAACACACCGACCCACAGAGCAGGACACACCCTCGACCCAATCTTCGCTGCAGGAAACAGCGTCCAATTCAGCCACACAACGCAGCCGCCATGGACCGACCACCACTGCGTACACTTCACCATCAACAAACCCAAGGCACCCAAACCAGCCCCACGCCCACCTCGAAGGAACTGGAGCAAGGTTACAGACGAGCAACTTAACTCCACCCTCACCCGAGACCACCACACCTGGGCACCCGACGCAAACGATGCAGCCAGAGAACTCCACACCTGGATCTCCAACTGCGCAGACGAGCTCACCCCGCTACGCAACCCCGACAGACAACACCCCAGGAAAGCCGCCTGGTTCACCACCGCTCTCCAAGAGCCAGACGCACCTGCAGATGCCTGGAGAAGAACTGGAGAAACACCAAGACAACCGAAAACCACACCACCTACAAGGACGCCATGACGGACTACCACAACCAGATCAGAGCCACCAAGAGGAACTTCATCCACAACAAAATCCTGGCCAACTCCACCAACTCCAAGGAACTTTTCAGTGTCATTCAAGAATTCACCAACCCACGCAGTGAAGCCACAGACATCACCCCATCCCAAGACCTCTGCGACAAGCTTGGAACCTATTTCCACCTCAAGATCAAAAACCTCTACGACAACTTCATCGACCATCCACCAGGCGCCACAGGCGGCCCCCGCCCCCCAGAAACACCAGCCAGCCCACCATCTCCAACTGGACACCGATCACGGCCGAAGACACCGCCTCAACCATGAAAAGCATCCACTCGGGGGCCCCCACCGGCCCCTGCCCCCCTCACATCTACCACAGAGCTGCGGCCGCCATCGCACCCAAACTACAACGCACCATCAACACCACCTTCAAAACAGGCACCTTCCCAGATGACTGGAAGCGCGCAGAAGTCAGACCCCTGCTCAAGAAGCCCACAGCTGACCCCACCGACCTCAAGAACTATCGGCCCATCTCACTCCTCCCCTTCGCAGCCAAAGTTGCAGAGAAAACAGTCAACAGGAAACTGACACGATTCATTGAAGAGAACGCCGTCCTCGACCTGTCCCAATCCGGATTCCGAAGCAATCACAGCACAGAGACCGCCCTACTTGCCGCCACAGACGACATCCGCACCCTCCTGGATCAAGGCCACTCCCCAGCCCTCATCCTACTCGACCGGCCTTCGACACCGTCTCCCACCGCACACTAGTCGCCAGACTACACGACGCAGGCATACAAGAAACAGCCCTGGACTGGATCCGATCATTCCTCACCGGAAGAAGCCAAAGGATCAGACTCCCACCCTTCCTCTCCGACCCCACGAAAATCACCTGCGGAGTCCCACAGGGTTCATCACTGAGCCCCACCCTCTTCAACATCTACATGGCCCCCCCTCACAGCCATCGTCCGACAACACGGCCTCAACATCGTATCCTACGCCGACGACACCCAGCTCATCCTCTCCCTCACCAAATACCCCACCACTGCTAAACTCAACTTCCAGAAAGGAATGCAAGACGTCGCAGTCTGGATGACCAATAGCTGCCTGAAGCTCAACGCCGAGAAGACAGAAGTCCTCGTCCTCGGTACCACCCCTTCTGCATGGGACAGCACCTGGTGGCCGACCACCCTCGGAAGCCCACCTACCCCCTCAGACCACGCCAAGAACCTCGGCATCGTACTCGACTCATCACTCACCATGAACCGACAGGTCAACGCCGTCACCTCCAGCTGCTTCAACACCCTCCGCATCCTCCGCAAGACCTTCAAGTGGATCCCCCCTGAGTCAAGGAAGACAGTCACCCACGCACTCATCACCAAAAGACTGGACTATGGAAACGCACTCTACGCCGGCATCAACAAGTCCCTACTCCGCAAACTCCAGACAATACAGAACACCGCCGCCAGACTCGTCCTCAGCATCCCCCGACATGAACACATCAGCCAACACCTACGAAGTCTCCACTGGCTCCCTGTGGAGAAAAAATTCACTTTCAAAATCCTCACTCACGCCTACAAATGCCTACACAACAACGGACCCAAGTACCTCAACGACAGAATCAACTTCCATGTACCCAAAAGAAACCTCCGATCTTCCAACCTCGCACTGGCTGAAATCCCGTGCATCGCCAGAGCAGGCGGAAGATCCTTCTCTCACATTGCAGCCAAGACCTGGAACGAGCTACCGGCAGACATCAGACGCGCCCCCTCCCTGAACACCTTCAGTAAGACCCTCAAGACCTGGCTCTTCGGCTAAACAGATCTGCGGACCCCCCCCCTTCCCTCCCCAGCTCCTTGAGACCCTCACCGGTGAGTAGCGCGCTTACAATTCCCTGATTGATTGATTGATTGATTGAACAGTTGATCATAATATCCCTGCACTGCTGTCTGCGAGCTAGATCTTTATAGCTAGAAGAATTTACGTTCTTGTAGCTACTAGCTTGTTAAAAAAAAGTCTAGATCATTGTTTGTGGCACCACTGAAAATCCAAAATAGGCATCATTTAACACTTTGCACCACACATACTTCAGAGTAAAGTTAAAATAATCTGAAATTAACATTTTACAACATGTCTTTTGTCCATAACATATGAATTCAATGATGAAAATGATTTTCTGCTAAAATTCTTCAGAAAAGTAAAATCAAAATATAGATTGTTTCAGTTAAATTGCACCTTATTTGTTGTTTGAGTGTCTTCTACAATGTGTATTTTACCATTTATAAACAAAGAAATTACACAGCACAAAAAAATGAAAACTATTTAAATGTTCATTAAGTTTCCACAATAACTTAAAATTGTATGATTAAGTTAAATAATGCATTGTCATTGTATATATAGAGTGACATATTCGTCAATGACGTCATCAAAACACAGATGCAATTCTATTATACAAATATTATCAGATCAACTTTGTTACACTTCAACATTTGTGGATAAAATTGCAGAACCTCTTCAGACCCCATCTCCCCCAAGCAAACTCGGTTATAGCAAACCTAACAACATTGACTTCAGTAGCACTACACAGCACAGAGCAAGAGCCGCTCCTATGAATCTTGTCCCATACTGAATTTGTATTGATTTGAGGCCACTTGATCTTAAATGTTACTGACAGAAAAGGTGTAGGGGATGTAGGTAGCATTCCCGTTACCTATACCCTCAATGTATACCACATGTATACCCAGTTGCAGATGTGAATAAAGCAATGCATACAAGTGTTGGCACTAGTTATTCCCTCTACTGGTATTTGTGCAATAAAGACATTTATTTCCTATCTCTTTCTTCAGACATTTACATTTGCTTTAAAAATCAGCCGTCTTGAGAATGGTATCTTATCATGCTTTACAACTGTGCTGCCTTTCCTGTGATTCACAAATACTTTAAATGCTGCATGGAGATATCTATTACTAGAATGGTAATTTTACCCAAACTCTAAACGTAGGGTCTAAGTGTGAATCTCTCGTCAGCTCGTCTCTCGTCATCTGTAAATGCTGCCAACTTAGCCTTTCCCATATGACAATCAGAACATTTGTTTCACAGAATGCCCTGTAGAGAATCTGACATCTTTCCCACATAAGCTTTGCTGTGAGTTTTGACTCAGTTATGACATTGAGAGATTGACCAAAAATAATAAAAAAACGTTTTCACAAAGGAGATCTTCAACTAGTCTTGGAAGCTTGCATGAGCAGCAAGGAAAACATTGAGAAAAATGTGCATGAGGTGTGTTTGTAACCAACCGAAACAAGCAACCTTTCACTTAATGACATAAACAATTAGAAGGTACAATCCAGTTTTAGATAAAAATATAAACAATTAATAAGCAAAAAAATACCACTGAAATAAGATATATATCAGCGTTGACATTGGGGAGACGTAATGGATATCGTTAGAAAAGCCCATTCAGGGCAGTATTAAGGTTGTATGTCTACTATTGTTGTCCTCACAATTAAAATAATTGTATGCAAGTAGCCTATTTAAGGCAAAATAATACACTTGGCACTTTAATATTTACATCGATTAATATTAACATGTTTGACATTATTGTTTAGAATTACGGCAAGCAAAGATCGTGATGGTTTTAGCCCATTTTGGAAAATGTATTGAGCTATTTATTGTTTGTCGATACGATAGTGTTTGCATACATTGCAATAATGAATTATGTGATTGTTTTGAATGTGCTGCTATATGAGCCCATACAGGGCAGAATCCTGTTGTTTTCACCGATATTTACAGAGTTATACAGCAAACTGTAAAGCATTATCTTTTATAAGACGTTTACCACGCCAAGATGGTGTTGGTTGCATATCACATATACCTGGTAGGCCGTCATTAATGTTGATGAATTTTACACATGGAATGACATTAAATTGTGATCGTTTCCAGCACGCCTGTGAACATTGAGGAACGCTACAGTGGAAACGCGTTTGTTTGCACAAGTTACATTAAAATGATAAACGTACCCCCATGAGTGCCGATTCTTTTGTGGGAGGAGACGGAGCAGTGATATATATCTATATATATATGTATCCTTTGTTTTCTTTTTTCATATAAGGTGCAAGAGTGTTGACCAACACATCTCGGCCATATCCTTCAACAGGGCATGTGAGAAAGAATACATATATATATAGGATACGGCTGAAATGCGTTGGTCAACACTCCAGCACATGAAAAAAATAAAGGATTGCCTGTGGGAAACGGAGCCATGCCGCTTACTATATATATGTTTGTGTCTGTGTGTCTGTATATATATTCATATATATATATATATGTGTGGCTGTGTGTATGTGAAAAAATATATATATATATATATATATTCACTGAAAAAACCATAGGTTTTAGGGACAGTTATAGTTAGTTGGACATTTCACTCGTACAAAACCATAGAAATTCCCCCGTTATAGTTAGTTCAGCTAACTATAACTCGCGCACCCGCAATGCACTGCTGATGCGTCACATATTACATCACTCATGACATGGTCAGTGACATCACTGATGACATCACTGATGGCATCACTGATGACATCACTGATGACATCACTGATGACATCTCAAATGACATCACTGATGACATCATCCAGTGACTGTGTGTTTCTGTAAAGTTTAAATATGTTTAATATATATAGGGAAAGGCGTATTGAAGAATGAGTGGGTGTATAAGTGTCTGAATGGATGATTTAGTACGTGAGTGACTGACTCTACAAGTGAGTGATTAAATGTATCTTACTGAATGCATGGGTTAGTGACTAAACTGTGTGAATGTCTGTATCCGTCTGTCTGTTGGTTTGTAAGTGGCTGCATGGCTTTCTGAATAGCTACATGAGTGTCTACATGGGTTATTGATTGATTGTCTGAGTATCTGTATGGGTGCCTGAGTGTTTGTGTGGGTGGGGTGTGTGTGACTCTGTGCATAGATGTATGAGTTGGTGATTCACTGGGTGCATGGTTTTAAGAGTGCATCTGTGATGGACTGTATGGGTGGGTGAGTGTGTGTATGGGTGTGTTAGTGATTGAATGTATATCTCAGTGGTACATGTGTGAGTAACTACATATGTGAAAGGCAGTATATATGTGTGTTGGAGTATATAAATGGCTATAAGTGAGAGTGTGTGATTGTGAGAGTGGCTGTATGGATGAGTGTGTACTTGTATCAGTGATTGTATAAGAGCGTAAGAATGTGCTAGTATTTGTATGAGTAAGTGAGCTGGTGTGTGTATAACTGTATAGGTGAGTAAATGGGTGTGTGATTAAGTTTTTGCATGACTGACTAGGTGTGTGAGTACCTCTATGGATGAGTGGCGGTGTGTGAGTGTTTATATAGGTTTATGAGTGCATATGATAGTCCTCTACTGAGTGACTAAGTATGAGTGACTGTACGGGTGAGTGAGTGGATGTGTGTGTAGACCTAAGAATCAGTGAGTGGGTATGTAGTTTTTGGTGTTGGAGTGTCTATGGTTTTGAGAATGGCAGTCTGTAATTTAGAGTGGGTGTATCAAAAGTTATATTAGGGTGTGAGAAGATGCATGAAATTATCACATGGATGATGTCATCAGTGATGTCATTTGAGATGTCATCAGTGATGTCATCAGTCATGTCACTGACCATGTCATGAGTGATGTAATATGTGACGTCATCAGCAGTGCATTGCGGGGGCGCGAGTTATAGTTAGCTGAACTAACTATAACGGGGGAATTCCTATGGTTTTGTACGAGTGAAATGTCCAACTAACTATAACTGTCCCTAAAACCTATGGTTTTTTCAGTGAATTTCAAAGGTTTTTTAAATGCTAATTTCTAACTATAACGTGTCTGAAACCTATGGTTTTTTCAGTGAATTTCAAAGGTTTTTAAATGCTAATTTCTAACTATAACGTGCCTGAAACCTATGATTTTTTAAGTGAATTTCAAAGGTTTTTTTAAATGCTAGTTTCTAACTATGCCTACAGAGGTAGGACATGTGAAGAAAGAAGAAAAACGCACAGAAAGAAGCAAAAGATGTGCAGAAAGAACCAACAGAGGAGCAGAAAGAGGCCTTGTTGCAAAATCATCCTGTGCCCACAACTTTTTCAGACGGGTACTGGTGGTAACTGACTCTGACTAACCAGAGCCAGTGCTATGCTAAAAGACACTTAGAATACAGTGAAAACACCTACATACACTAGGGAACACTATGCGTTGGGGTACCCCTGTGATTAGCATGACCTCCTCTGCAAGTCCCTAGTACATAATAGGGCAGGGGATTAAAACTACCTCTTAAAACGCGCTACAGGGCGCGTTTGCACAGTGGTGAAGGAGGGGGCCTGAGGTGACATGTGTGCAAACGCACCCCGTGGCGCATTTTAAGTTGCGGGATTAAGTCCCCTTGAATTCTGAGGGTCCCTGGGGCCCAACTAGCCCCCAGGTACCTACAGTTAGGACCACAGAGCTGAGTTGCAGAGAGGCGTTCCGAGGCCACGCACCTTTTTTCACCTCTCTGCAACGCAACTCTGTTGTGCTTACTGAAGGTACCTGGTGGGCTAGTTGGCCCCCAGGGTCCCTCAGGATTCAAAGGGAATTAATTCCCCAACTTAAAATGCACCACAGGGCGTGTTTGCGCACATGTCACCTGAGGCCCCGCCCCTCCCTTCACCACTGTGCAAAGGCGCCCCGTGGTGCGTTTTAAGTTGGGGGATTAGGTCACCTTGAATCCTGAGGGTCCCTGGGGCCCAACTAGCCCACTAGGTACTTCCAGTAAGCACCACAGGCCTGCGTTGCAACGCCTGTAACAAATTGTGCAGTTGTGTTTAGGTAGTGAAGAGGGTCGTGCTGGGGGTAGTGTTTTAGGGTTTAAGGTAGTGCAGTGGTGTTTGGGTAGTGTAGGGAGTCGTGCTGGGGGGAGTGTTTTAGGGTTTAGGGTAGTGCAGTGGTGTTTGGGTAGTGTAGGGGGTCGTGCTGGGGGTAGTGTTTTAGGGTTTAGGGTAGTGCAGTGGTGTTTGGGTAGTGTAGGGGGTTGTGCTGGGGGTAGTGATTTAGGGTAGTGCAGTGGTGTTTGGGTAGTGTAGGGGGTACTGCTGGGGGTAGTGTTTTAGGGTTTAGGGTAGTGCAGTGGTGTTTGGGTAGTGTAGGGGTACTGCTGGGGGTAGTTTGTTAGGGTTTAGGGTAGTGCAGTGGTGTTTGGGTAGTGTAGTGGTTCGTGCTGGGGGTAGTTTTTTAGGGTTTAGGGTAGTGCAGTGGTGTTTGTGTAGTGTAGGGGGTAGTGTTTTAGGGTTTAGGGTAGTGCAGTGGTGTTTGTGTAGTGTAGGAGGTCAGGGTTTAGGGTAGTGCAGTGGTCTTTGGGTAGTGTAGGGAGTCGTGCGGGGGTAGTGTTTTAGGGTTTAGGGTAGTGTAGGGGGTCATGCGGGGGGTAGTGTTTTAGGGATTGGGGTAGTGCATTGGTGTTTGGGTAGTGTAGGGGGTCATGCGGGGGTAGTGTTTTAGGGTTTAGGGCAGAGCAGTGGTGTTTGGGTAGTGTAGGGGGTCGTGCTGGGGGGAGTGTTTTAGGGTTTAGGGCAGTGCAGTGGTGTTCGGGTAGTGTAGGGGGTCGTGCTGGGGGAGTGTTTTAGGGTTTAGGGCAGTGCAGTGGTGTTCGGGTAGTGTAGGGGGTCGTGCTGGGGGAGTGTTTGAGGGTTTAGGGCAGTGCAGTCGTGTTCGGGTAGTGTAGGGGTTGTGCTGGGGGTAGTATTTTAGGGTTTAGGGTACTGCAGTGGTATTCGGGTAGTGTAGGGGGTCGTGCTGGGGGTAGTGTTCTAGGGTTTAGGGCAGTGCAGTGGTGTTTAAGCAGTGTAGGGGGTAATGCTGGGGGTGGTGTTTTAGGGTTTAGGGCAGTGCAGTGGTGTTCGGGCAGTGTAGGGGTCGTGCTGGGGGTGGTGTTTCAGGGTTTAGGGCAGTGCAGTGGTGTTCGGGCAGTGTAGGGGGTGGTGTTTCAGGGTTTAGGGCTGTGCAGTGGTGTTCGGGCAGTGTAGGGGGTCGTGCAGGGGTGGTGTTTCAGGGTTTAGGGCAGTGGTGTTCGGGCAGTGTAGGGGGTCGTGCTGGGGGTGGTGTTTCAGGGTTTGGGGCAGTGCAGTGGTGTTCGAGCAGTAAAGGGGTCGTGCTGGGGGTGGTGTTTCAGGGTTTAGGGCAGTGCAGTGGTGTTCGGGCAGTGTAGGGGGCGGTGCAGGGGTGGTGTTTCAGGGTTTAGGGCAGTGCAGTGGTGTTCGGGCAGTGTAGGGGGTCATGCAGGGGGTGGTGTTTCAGGGTTTAGGCCAGTGCAGTGGTGTTCGGGCAGTGTAGGGGGTCGTGCTGGGGCTGGTGTTTCAGGGTTTAGGGCAGTGCAGTGGTGTTCGGGCAGTGTAGGGGGTCGTGCTGGGGCTGGTGTTTCAGGGTTTAGGGCAGTGCAGTGGTGTTCGGGCAGTGTAGGGGGTTGTGCTGGGGCTGGTGTTTCAGGGTTTAGGGCAGTGCAGTGGTGTTCGGGCAGTGTAGGTGGTCATGCTGGGGCTAGTGTTTCAGGGTTTAGGTCAGTGCAGTGGTGTTCGGGCAGTGTAGGGGGTCTTGCTGGGGCTGGTGTTTCAGAGTCTAGGGCAGTGCAGTGGAAATCGGGCAGTGTAGGGGGTCTTGCTGGGGCTGGTGTTTCAGGGTTTAGGGCAGTGCAGTGGTGTTCGGGCAGTGTAGGGGGTCGTGCTGGGGGTGGTGTTTCAGGGTTTAGGGCAGTGCAGTGGTGTTCGGGCAGTGTAGGGGGTCGTGCTGGGGCTAGTGTTTCAGGATTTAGGGCAGAGCAATGGTGTTCAGGCAGTGTAGGGGGTTTTGCTGGAGGTGGTGTTTCAGGGTTTAGGGCAGTGCAGTGGTGTTCGTGCAGTGTAGGGGGTCGTGCTGGGGCTAGTGTTTCAGGATTTAGGGCAGAGCAATGGTGTTCAGGCAGTGTAGGGGGTTTTGCTGGAGGTGGAGTTTCAGGGTTTAGGGCAGTGCAGTGGTGTTCGTGCAGTGTAGGGGGTGGTGTTTCAGGGTTTAGGGCAGTGGTGTTCAGGCAGTGTAGGGGGTCTTGCTGGGGTTGATGTTTCAGGGTTTAGGGCAGTGCAGTGCAGTGGTGTTCGGGCAGTGTAGGGGGTCGTGCTGGGGTGGTGTTTCAGGGTTTAGGGCAGTGCAGTGGTGTTCCGGCAGTGTAGGAGGTCGTGCTGGGGTGGTGTTTCAGGGTTTAGGGCAGTGCAGTGGTGTTCGGCAGTGTAGGGTGTCGTGCTGAGGGGTGGTGTTTCAGGGTTTAGGGCAGTGCAGTGGTGTTCGGGCAGTGTAGGGGGTCGTGCAGGGGGTGGTGTTTCAGGGTTTAGGGCAGTGCAGTGGTGTTTGGGCAGTGTAGGGGGTCATGCAGGGGTGGTGTTTCAGGGTTTAGGGCAGTGCAGTGGTGTTCGGCCAGTGTAGGTGGTCTTGCTGGGGGTGGTGTTTTAGGCTTTAGTGCTGTGGTGTTCGGGCAGTGTAGGGGTCTTGCTGGGGGTGGTGTTTCAGGGTTTAGGGCAGTGCAGTGGTGTTCGGGCAGTGTAGGGGGTCTTGCTGGGGCTGGTGTTTCAGGGTTTAGGGCAGTGCAGTGGTGTTCGGGCAGTGTAGGGGTCGTGCTGGGGCTGGTGTTTGAGGGTTTAGGGTAGTGCAGTGGTGTTTGGGCAGTGTAGGGGGTTGTGCTGGGGCTGGTGTTTCAGGTTTTAGGGCAGTGCAGTGGTGTTCGGGCAGTGTAGGTGGTCGTGCTGGGTCTGGTGTTTCAGGGTTTAGGGCAGTGCAGTGGTGTTCGGGCAGTGTAGGGGGTCATGCTGGGGCTGGTGTTTCAGGGTTTAGGGCAGTGCAGTGGTGTTCGGGCAGTGTAGGGGGTCTTGCTGGGGCTGGTGTTTTAGAGTCTAGGGCAGTGGTGTTCGGGCAGTGTAGGGGGTCTTGCTGGGGGTGGTGTTTCAGGGTTTAGGGCAGTGGTGTTCGGGCAGTGTAGGGGGTCTTGCTGGGGGTAGTGTTTCAGAGTTTAGGGCAGTGCAGTGGTGTTTGGGCAGTGTAGGGGGTCATGCAGGGGGTGGTGTTTCAGGGTTTAGGGCAGTGCAGTGGTGTTCGGGCAGTGTAGGGGGTCTTGCTGGGGGTAGTGTTTCAGAGTTTAGGGCAGTGCAGTGGTGTTCGTGCAGTGTAGGGGGTCGTGCTGGGGATGGTGTTTCAGGGTTTAGGGCAGTGCAGTAGTGTTCCGGCAGTGTAGGGGGTCGTGCAGGGGGTGGTGTTTCAGGGTTTAGGGCAGTGCAGTGGTGTTCGGGCAGTGTAGGGGGTCGTGCTGGGGTGGTGTTTCAGGGTTTAGGGCAGTGCAGTGGTGTTCAGGCAGTGTAGGGGGTCGTGCTGTGGGTGGTGTTTCAGGGTTTAGAGCAGTGGTGTTCGGGCAGTGTAGGGGGTCTTGCTGGGGGTGATGTTTCAGGGTTTAGGGCAGTGCAGTGGTGTTCGGGCAGTGTAGGGGGTCATGCTAGGGTTGGTGTTTCAGGGTTTAGGGCAGTGCAGTGGTGTTCGGGCAGTGTAGGGGGTCGTGCAGGGGCTGGTGTTTCAGGGTTTAGGGCAGTGCAGTGGTGTTCGGGCAGTGTAGGGGGTCGTGCTGGGGGTAGTGTTTTAGGGTTTAGGGTAGTGCAGTGGTGCTTGTGTAGTGTAAGGGGTCGTGCTGGGGGTAGTGTTGTAGGGTTTAGGGTAGTGCAGTGGTGTTTGTGTAGTGTAGGGGTCATGTTTTAGGGTAGTGCAGTGGTGTTTGGGTAGTGTAGGGGGTCGTGCTGGGGGTAGTGTTTTAGGATTTAGGTTAGTGCAGTGGTGTTTGGGTAGTGTAGGGGGTCGTGCTGGGGGTAGTGTTTTAGGGTTTAAGGTAGTGCAGTGGTGTTTGTGTAGTGTAGGGGGTCGTGCTGGGGGTAGTGTTTTAGGGTAGTGCAGTGGTGCTTGTGTAGTGTAGGGGGTGGTGCTGGGGGTAGTGTTTTAGGGTTTAGGGTAGTGCAGTGGTGTTTGTGTAGTGTAGGGGTCATGTTTTAGGGTAGTGCAGTGGTGTTTGGGTAGTGTAGGGGGTCGTGCTGGGGGTAGTGTTTTAGGATTTAGGTTAGTGCAGTGGTGTTGGGGTAGTGTTTTAGGGTTTAGGATAGTGCAGTGGTGCTTGTGTAGTGTAGGGGTCGTGCTGGGGGTAGTGTTTTAGGGTTTAGGGCAGTGCAGTGGTGTTTTTGTAGTGTAGGGGGGTCATGTTTTAAGATGCAACGCTCCAATACCTGACCAGTCTGCACTACATAAAACTGCAAAAAAACTAAAAATAAAAAGTGTTTTGCACACTTTTGTCATTGGGCTATATGTGGGCTACATCTGGGTAATATTTGTGCTACATTTGGGCTCTTTTTTCACTGGTGGCCATCTTGGAAGACTTCTTTGTTATGAAGTTTCCTAATTTCCTCATTTACTGCAGTCTCCTCAGTAGGAAATGCTTTCAGTTTTTACTTTGATTCCATCAAGAAGGCATTCAGATGTGTCACACATTTGCCATAAATTCAGAATGTTAGCACTCTAGTTGTTCATTAGATCACTGTAGTAAAGCTACTGCTCACCAAGGAGTTAACTGGAAGTCTACTGCTGGTATTGAAAGTGATTGTTTCAGTCTGCATGTCAGAATTTTCTAATGAAATAGAAGAGGATTTGAGATCTCACTTAAAACATGCACTAAATTTTCTTTTGCAGCACTAACCATAATTTCTATGGCAAAATGAACCCCCTCATTTTGTTCCTTTTTAAATTAAATGTTTTAAGTGTTACCAGTTTATTCCAATCAAGATGGCTTCAGGTGTGCCATACTTTTATCATAAGTAAGGCTGTTAGCACTCTAGTTGTTCTTTAGAACACTCTGGGAAGCTGCAGTAGAACACAAAGGCATCAACTGACAGGCTGCTCCTGTTGAAATATAACAGGAAGATATTTGAGATCTCACTTAAAACATGTCCTAATTTTTCTTTCTACAGCACTAACCATAATTTCTATGGCAAAATGAACCCCCTCATTTTGTTCCTTTTTAAATTAAATGTTTTAAGTGTTACCAGTTTATTCCAATCAAGATGGCTTCAGGTGTGCCATACTTTTGTCATAAGTAAGGCTGTTAGCACTCTAGTTGTTCTTTAGAACACTCTGGGAAGCTGCAGTAGAACACAAAGGAATCAACTGACAGTCTCTGCCCTTGTTGGATGTACATGTTTTACTGAGAATGTCAGACTTCATTCTCACATGACTCAGAAAGATAATGTGAATTTACAGAAAATATGCTCTCATTTTAGCTTCTGGAGCACCTTCCAAAACTGTATGGGACAAGCATGTGAAAATAGTTTTCTCTCAAACATAATTCATGATATCCCAGCAGAAGGTTTTTCACAGGGTAAAATCACCTTAGAACACACCACAATTCCTGAAATTAGTATGGTACCATCAACAAATGAATTCTAATGTAACTAAAGTCTGTTATCACCCTTTATAGTTCTCCTTTTGGTAACCCTCAAAATCTTCGATTCACTACAATGCATTTCAATGGGGTACTATCATTTATATTGGTCCCAAGATGGCTGCCAGCAATTCCAGGATGAAGTGCTGACAGCCAATCAGATCTCACGATGACATGTGTGGTTAGGCTCCACCCAGATATATATGTGTTTTTACTTTTGATTTTCTCAGCAACTACTGAACGGATTTACACCATTTAACAATAAGGGTTCTTTCTGAACCAAGAACTACCTCTTTGCCAAATTTGGTGTAATTCCGTTCAGCAGTTCGGGCTGTAGCCGTGTCTAAAGTTTCCTATGGGAAAATGAATGGGGAAAACACGTTTTGGGACCCCCCTTTTTCTCGGCCCCGCTGACGAATCACCCCGAAACTTTCAGGGTAGGAGCGGACCGGAGCGGGCCATAAAGTTTGAAAATTTCGCGAAGATTCGTCAACCGACGCAAGAGTTATTTCAAATAGAATGTTGCGGATTTCCTATGGAAAATAGGTCCCAACTATAACTATCTACTGGCGACCGCCAGTAGATAATGTATATATGTATATATGTGTATATATATATATATATATATATATATATATATATATATATATATAAATAATGGTTGCTTTATAGAGCTGAAAGAGCTAAAAGCCCAAGATTTAATATTGTATTTTCCTATGTAGTGTGGCTAGACCTGGCAAGCCCTAGAGGGACATTACCTTGTGCTCTACTCCACGTGATTTCTAGGCCCTAGTCAGCATTCTAGCATGTGTTTTATAGATAAGACACATTTTCACATCATACCTTAGTTGGGCATATGTGCATCTGTATGGGAGCCAATAAATGCAATACAACTATTTTTATTCTTTTCAGGAGCTTCGAAAACAACCTCAATACTTACAAACTGCTGTCTCATAAAAAAGCTGTCTCTAAGCTTCCAAAGGTTAGTTATGTATTATGAATCTTACAAGTCAACACACAGTTGGCAAAAGCATGCATAGTTATGTTGTGATTCTTATTTCTATATGTTTGTAATTATGCATGCAATTTATGTACAGTGCCATGACAATATTTTCTCTGTCATTTATTGTTTGCTCATGTTAACTTTACATTTGGTGTTATAACATACCTTTCTAGTGAAAGTGTGACTGTCAATTCTGTATATGATGTTTGTACTGTATGACCCCTCATTCAAATCTCGATTGGACTAGCTGTCTCAAAGTGCTGCCTGCTTTCTTAAGTTACTTTTTATAACACATATTACTTGTTCATATTCATTAGAAATCAAAGATAATCCTCTGTGTTTCTTAAATTGCTTAGCTGCTGGTTGCTGTACATTACCCTATACACAATTATTTGATCATATGACTGCATTAAAAGGACCATTTACAAAAAAACTGTAAAGTAGCCTGTAATTAGTATGCAATTGTTTACTCAAATACAGAGGTGCTCTTGGGAATGTTCTAAAATATAATTCTTTTTTCCAAACTCTCTGTCATGGATGATAAGGACTCCGCTGTGGTATCATTTTAAAGCTTTATTTGGTCACGGAATTGCATTCCTCCTGAATTTGTCATTTTAGTAATGATGCTCAAACTGGATGTATCAAGCATATAAACTTTATTGAAATATGTTAGTGCCAAATTTGATCTCAGACAGAAGGAGCTAATCCGGCTAAACGTTTTTCTTGAACCTGGAAGTCTGCATGGTCTGGACAGTGAATAACAAAACCCCAGCCACATAGCCTTGTGGATTCTTTATTTAAGGTGTACATCATCCCATACTCTTCAGGATAATGCATAGACCCAGGAAAATAATTGACAGAATTCTGATTTTGGTGATTAATTCCCACCTTTACCTAAAATGCTGTGGTCCAACCTCAAACCCCTCAAACTACATTCTTTCTTAAAGCAAATTATTACCCCCGCCATTGAAACAATAGTAGCCAATTGAAAGCAATGTATCTCCTATCATTGTGTAGAGTTTCCGTGTCCTTCTGGGAGACATGCATTTCCCAATCAAAGCTGAATTAGCGCCTGTCTCATAGAAATTACAGATCATGAGGTCTTATAGACTACAGCAGATCAATACACAACAAAAGGATACCTCATACAGGTCCCCAATCAAAACGATGTTTCTGTCAGACTGCGTGATTTACCCTTGAATTTACAAAACACAAGTGAACATGTTGTACCGTTAATTCATAAGGTTTCACAAACATTGCATCAACTGTGAATTTTAAGTGAGGCTTACTGTTTCTTTAAAATCTACTGATACAACAATTAGTCCCACACCAATGAAAAGGATGCTACTGCGACAGGTACGCTCTCTTGTAGAAATACTGTTCTAAATACAAGCAAATGCTCAGCTATGTAAGAATGTGAAAGTGTTCCGAGCCCCAAGGGGAACTGTATAATCTGAACAGGTCATTGCCTTAACTATAACAGATCTATTTTTAAAAGTTTATTCTTTTGTTTCAAAATTTCTAGCAGGAGCATGTCCATGTTGTAGCAAGTCCATGTTGTACCTGCAGTATAAATAGAAATTCCCTTTGTACAGCTAATAGAACTTAGTTCATTTTTATAAAAGGTTGCCTTTAGAATGCTTGTACTTTGCGGCATGCAATTTTGTTTAAAAACAGTGAGATAAAAACTGAATGTGAAGGCAGAAAAAGCTTATTTTTAAGGTCAATTAATACAAAGGAATACAAGCAGTAGAGATCCATCAATATAAAGTAGGAAAAATACATATAACTATGAGTGAATTTAAAAAGTAAATAATAGTGTAAGTAGTTATGAGAGTATATTTAAGTCCCTCATCACCAAACAACTGAAAGATTTACATAAAATGTAAGAAAGGGGGAAAAGAAAAAAGTAGTATATTGTACTCATAAGGAAATCCATGGTTTCATGAACCATGTTAAATCAACTTTGAATTTCTGAGATAAAATATGGGGGAGATAGTTTCAAATTATGTAAGAAAAAATGTTTTTTAAAATACTTACAGATTGTTCATGCAAAGCAGTTGCCTGTGACAGATTTTCTAACAAACTATGAAAATAGCCCAACTTAATAACATTATCTTCCCACATTTATACCAGGGATAGACATATATAACTTATCAACTGTTTGTCACGTATGATGGCGATCCGAAGTTTACTTCATTTATTATGGTTCAGAGATCAAGAATTAAGAGCCTTGATATAGTTGAGATCATACAGTGTACAGGTCAAAATTACTCACTCAGTCTGCTTTGATATTGGGCTTTTCGAATTCCTCCTACTCTCTGTAAAGGTATCCTTAAGTGCAGCACTGTAAGATGAAGTGGCTTCTTAGCAAAATGTGTTTAAAATTGAATTTCACCCAATTCTGTCACTTACTGCCAGAAAATTATGTAACAATGACATCCCTAGATAAAGTCAGATAAGCATGATCCCTGGTATTATTTTCAACTACAGACATCACCTTGAAAGTACCTACTACCAGGTGGACTGTTAAACACTCACTAAATAGTAGGCTGTTTTACAATCTTGTTATCAGAAAAAACAACAATAGAGTCCTGTTTTCTGGATAAACAGCTGGGAAAATGGAGGGCTCTCCACATTTTATGACTGCAGTCTATTTAGATGCGACTGAACCTTCTACTGATAACTTGTTGTGAATCATATTAAGAACTCAACAGGAACTTGCGCACAGGAAGTAAATGGAAGACAGTACCGGTGATGCACATAGGAAATGCAACATTACCCATTAAGAATCATCAAATATACTATGAATTACTTGCTTAGCACCAACAATCACCTGGGTGTTCCTGGGTTGGAACATGGGGTCAATACATCAGTGCAAAAATAGCAAAAAGATAAAACAGCAGGGAAAAAATATAATAGAATTATCTTTTTAATAATTTACAATTCTAGCAATAGATTTATAGTTTAATTTATTATGAAACGCCAAAACATTTGTAAAAAAAGAAAGAAAATAAGTTGAAGTTTATCTTAAACCAAGAGTTTCCAGATAAGAATCAAACCTTTTGATTTGATGGCTGCCTATGTCTATGACTTCGATGAAGAAATCTCAATTCATTTTGTTAAAAGAAACATGCTCTAGAAAAGAGCACCTATAAAAAAATTAACTTTTTTGTCTTGTCTGTCTCTCAACTGCGACAATTAAACTATCTACAGTTAGCTCTTGGTACTATATTTGTTTTTCTGAATCTAAATTTTGTCTTTCTCTTTGACAGGATGATGGCTCGTGTGTTGTACGTAATTCATTGCACATTGGTTAACTTAGTGTGATAATCCTTGCAGATTTTGCAAATATGCTTTGCCTTTGCATGATGATGAGTTCTCTTTTTCTATTGGTTTGTAGTCTCAAGTAGCATGAGGCTTTTGTTGACAGCATCTCTGGTTGCCAATATGTGTCTCAGTATCTCAGTTTGTTTAACCAACACCAGCAATATTAACAAGCTATTTTCCAAGTAGCAAGTGTAAACCTAGACATCCCAAAGGTATTTAGGATCCCCGGTGATTTATATTTTTTATTGTTTAATAGGCACTGTACTCTTCTTAGGTCCGTTCAACAAAAGTATAAGAAGCATTACTGTTCATAGGACGTCTTTATTGTTTCTAAATTTACCCAATAATGGTTTCAGAAAAACCCCAATATCAATTAAACATATAGGAACATAGCTAGTACTTTTTAAAAAAATTTATCATGCAGAAGGGTACAATGAGTTACCACAGGTACTGCATCGCCGCCCCCACCTGCCCCGAGTTGCTAGCCCTAGATGGCCTGTTCCTGTGCAGTCCTTTATATCACAGTGTGTTTCCTAGGTATATTGTCATTATAATTAAAATCACTTTTGCAAAAGTGAACGGCCTCAGTCTTCTGACTAGCAATGAAATAGCTATAGAAATGGAATGCCCCCAATCTATAAAATAATCGCTTAAAACAGGAGTGAAGTGCATGGGTGCATTTGATTTAGTCAGCATGCACGGCCTTTGCCTGCAGTGAATCTGTTGTCTTAAGATAGTGAGCGTTTCTCTTTCACTGCCGGGAAATTGGCGTAGCGTGATATGGTCTAATTAACCTTCAAATTGTCATGCAAAGCTGTGCAAAGCATTTTCTGCATGCCTGTTAAATTTAAGTGCTGCTTATTTTCTCAACTTGCTTAAAAAATTGCTTTGCAAATTTTAACAAAAACAGCAGATATATGCTTTATGCTCCTTGCCATGTTTTTGCATCAGCATAGTGCTTTGCAACGGTTCTTAAGTGCTACATTTTAGACATATTTTCAAGAATCTGCATTGAAATCAATCATACAAAATAAATTTTGTAATACAACGAAAACTAGCTCTATTACTTGCAGTTCACGTTTAAGACTTCAAAGATAAAGGATAGTAGATTTGTTTTATAGTGTGTGTGTGTGTGAGATTTCACATATGTGTTGCCGGATGAAATCTTGTAAGGTTTGATGGTCCTGAAAAATATTAAATGACTTAATGGGCTCAAAACAGTTTACAGTCTCCTGCCAATTTTATGAATGGAAACAGTCCTCACGTTGGCTGTTTTTGCATATTTTTTTAAGCAGAATGCCGGCACAATAAATAGACACACACACTGCAGTGTCCACGCACCCATTATAAGTGCTCCAGCCAAATCAATATTGAAGCATGTATAAGGGCACTTTGAAAAATATGTGCATCCACTACTCCTGTAATTTGTGCATAATTGTGCCGTTTTTCAAACTTATGTCCATATAGGATCCCATTATGTTCAATCTGTTAATTGGCTGTTGCTTTTTATGTTTTTTTGTAGCTTTTGTTGTTGTCATCTTAGGTGCAGGTGGCTTTTTTATTGCAAACATTTTTATACCCGAAAAAATGCACTTTTTCTATGTTAGTTTTGAAGGACCAAACCAGAATTACAACTAAAACAATTTGAGGAAAGCTGTTGCCACAAGACAAGAAATAAAGAAGCAATGATTTTCTTCCTTATTCTTTCAGTAGTTGGACCTGCAGTAAAGATTTTGCCAGTTTCATGCACTTGGTCCAAGGGGGCTCCAGAACAGGATTGGCACAACCCACCTGAAAGCCAAGAATGCTTTCTTATCACTTGGCACAACTGATGCCATTGATCTCAGGATCATTTCCCCAGACTGGAATGATCAGTCAGCTCTGAAGATATCACTGGGTGGTTCTGGTTAAAACCGGTTCTTAATTGCCACAAGCATGCATGGTCAATCCTTAGAGTTTACTTCTGTAGCGTTGGTGTCTTTGGCTACAGCTCAAAACTCTTCTCTATGTTTGTTTCCTGGTTTCTTGATTGAATACACATCTTTCTAGAATGTGTTTAATTCTTTTAGCGGTCCGATTTAGCAATGCCATACTCACTGAAAATGGAAGTGTAGAATCTCTCTGTCAGTCATAGACTGAACCTCTTTAATAATACCTATTTGCAAAGCACAAACATATCACCCCCTTAAAAGTTTCAAGGCACTGGGAGCTGTCGGGGAGATTAAGTGAGCTATTGCCCAGAGTCACATGATGCTGTACTTCGGCCAGCACTGGGGCACGAACCGTGACCTCCGTGCTTTGGAGTCAGCCGCTCTGGCCGCTGTGCCACACCTCACTTTTGTAATCTCACTCCGTAAAGCAATATCACAGTAAGCAAACAGCATAAGTGGATTACACAGTCTTTGGCAATTTATGTGGAAGGCCAGGTCACACAAACAAACAAATCACCCTGACCGCTCAAACCAAGAAAAGTGAAAACTGTAATCATGCAACAAAAAAAGTCTAACAAAATAATACCACATTTTAGTGATCACAGAAACTGAAACATAAATGTTAGAAATAACACAAAAAACATGTTTTACAAACCAACAAAATTAGAAAAAATGCAGTTTTCAACTTGCAAAGAGGCGCTGTTATAGGAGTTTTGCAGGATCAGGGAGACTGTATGCATGCGTGCTTGCTGCAGGCAATCTGTGGTAATATCAAGGAAATCTACTATAAAAAACAGCCAAGCAGACAATAAAACAGGCCTACAAACAGCCAAAAAAACTTCCCACACACTGACGTGTCAGACCAGCATTTTGGGCACCGCCTGATTGCCCTTATAGGCCAGTCCGTCGTTACTGCTCCAGTACATTCAGTGTCTCGATATTCGTATACCTGGCAATACCAGGTGCAGGAACACTGGACCAAATTTTGTGAGGTGCAAAAAAGCACCCATGAAAATTAACTCAGGTTATGCGCCGGCAGTGGGATTCGGGGCCATCAGTGAGCAGATACTCAAGCTTGCCCCTCCTGAGTCTCACTCTGAGCAGCGAGGTGACATGCAGTGTTCTCCCCGGAAGCACAGATACCCTGCCCTGCTCTCACTGCCCACTCCAACGCATGCTCATGCACAGCAGTCCAATAAGATACTTGCTCTTATTTACCACCTGCCCTAAACGGGTAGTAAAAGGGAGCATTAAAGTCCCCAGAATCGGGAAGAGCCATGGAAAACGACTGTAATATTGGCGCTGGAAAATTATTCCCAAATCTAAGAAGTTTAACTCCTGATCCCCACTAACTCATGGGAAGGTCCTGTCTGTAATCATTAATTCCAGGGAGTTAACAGGGAACTCGTAATGAGAATATAGGAAGATATTCACATATGAAAAATTAAACAAGGAAGCAGTGATCAGTGCAAACAAGTCCCTGCATTGTTCGAGTGACCTCTGTGGCCCTTAATGGAAACGTCTATAGCACCCCAACCACAGGCTAATGTGCATCTTCATCTACACACCTACATATTCGATAAATTCCATAATCACAAGCCCCACCCTAACCATCCATTGCTGGCAGCCACTGTGGACTCTGCCAGTTCTGGTAACCTGCAGCTGTCACACACACTCATGCAAATCATCCTACAAGGTGGAGAGACCACAGGAAAAGAAATGACATGCAAAGTTAAAAACTTCTTGGTTATACCAACTCGAAATGTGTAGAGATATTCTGACTGGTTAAAGACATCATGAACAAACTGCTGGGTCTGGTGCGATTCTGTGTCACACCCCAGAAGAACATATCACACACTGCGACACCAGACACGAAGGGCTAGTGTACTGCTCATCTATGACATATACTCATTCATAGTTGCAAACAGTGCCCTCCCAGCTCCCTTATTCAAGGCGCCAGCAGGGAAACTGGGCAATCTGTGTCAACCATTCTTCTACTGCCATGGTGGTGGGTGCAACATGTTACCGACAAAGTAATGTCAAACTTGCCTTGACTGCTGTACTATGGTGTGTGGTCCCTGCATCAAAAGACAATCAGATGCCAGAGGCACTATATTATAAGGACAAAGGAGGAGGGTGCACAAGCCTAAGGACAGGTGGCAAATATGGAAAGAGTCAAGGTAAATGTCAAATTTCTTCACTGAACCTGGTCTGTGATACACATTGCTACTGGGGCTTTATAAAACCCAAGAATGTGTAAGAACATCCGGGTCAGTGAGGTGAGCAACAATATCTTTGCAAAGTAACAATATCATGAAGGGAATGGACCAGGACAGGAAGCATATAAATGGGGAAATAATTGTCAGGTTCTCAGGGTATCATTTGCCAGTGGTAGTGTAACAGTGGATTGCTTAAATGCACGTAAGGCATCCTCAAAAGCAATGCGTTCAATATGGAAAGAAGAGTAAAACCTACCTTGGTGAGGCGTTGCCCTAATGTCCTGGTGGGAGAGATCTGCAGAATTATGTCCTCTAAGTAAGGTTACCAGTTGAGCTACAGGTCACTGGAGAACATTCACACAAAAAGGTGAACTCAATTGTAAGTAAATTATTTTATTTTTTTGCCTTGTTCCCCCTTTTTCCTTTGGTCTGGACATTTTATGTTTTGAACTCTGAAGTGGTATAAACATATTCTCTGTTTGAGGGACAACTGCTTTACACTAAATTGACATACCTTCAACATTGTTAATCAGATGTACATTCACAAAGATTTTTCACACTTGTACTAAAACACTGCTACAGAGTGCCAGAGTGAAGGAAAAACCTTTTCAAATGTAACTTGTACTTTTAAAAGTGTATATGTTATGCAGATAGTATGCAGAGCATATTTCCAATGCATAACATGCATTAAAATGTCTACACTGCAAATCAAATTGCAAAGTGCTTGTTAGACCGATCATCCTTAGGGTTTAGTTCCCCCAACGTTTTGCCTGCTTACCTACCCAGGGGCCCCATAGGGCTTGTGCTTCTATGAGCAAACACTCCCAGTAACAGGTTGGGTCCTTGGTACTTAATCCATTACCTTGAACCCTCTTTGGAATAGTATACCCTATTGGTGTTTTTTGTTCTAATTTCATAACTGATACCAGCTTTGAAGAGGAAGAAACATCTAGAGTTTCACCCCACAGATGTTGTTGACATTTCATTCATCCCTGCCCTGGTACCAGGATGTTTTGGGGAACAAAAGGCTAGTGTGAAGGTCTTTGTGTCTGGGCTGAGGCAGTATTTTGTAGTGCAAGTGGGGCTGTGCACAGCTCCATACCTCCCATGCTGTCAGGATGTCCCATCCTGCCAACACCCAGTCCCTCTTTTGTGTGACTGTCAGCAAGGAATACACAAAAGGCAGCTGCCAACTACGCCTAGTCATGTGACTGAGGAAACAGGCTGCAGGCACCGCATAGTTAGGACAAGAAGATACCAACTTTCTAAAAGTGGCATTTTCAGAATTGTGACTTAAAATCCAATTACAATTCCTAGACATCAAACATGGTATTTCTACTGGCTCCCAAATAAAAGTTATTACTTATTTAATGTAATAAGGTAACCCAATGTTATCCTATGGCAGAGGTAGGCCTCACAGCAGTGAACAATGAATTTGTGAGTTTTTCACTACCACGACATGTAAAACTTAAAGGTGCATGTCCAGCATTTTAAATGCACTGCACTCTGCCCCATCAGCTGTTTAGGGCCTACCTTAGGGGTGACATATATTTTAATAAGGGAGTTTTAGGGCTGGCAAGGGGTTTATTTTACAAGGTCAAATTGCCAGTTTAAAACTGCACATAGGCTGCAATGGCATCCCTGAAACATGTTTTAAGGAGCGACTTAAGTGGGTGGGACTTTATGTGCTGCACTCCCACTAGTACCACTTAATACATGGTATACCACTTTTCTAGGGACTTATAAGTAAATTAAATATGCCAATTATTGTAAGTGCATTTTACCCTTTTTTAGGGAGTGATCACAAGAACTTTAGCACTGGTTAGCAAGGCCAAAAAAAAACAAATTCAGCAAAACATAAGGGGAGAAGGCAAAAGGTTTGGGAAAATACCACCCTAAGGCTGACACGTCTAACAACTTGTATGCCTTTATGCTTATCCATGACCCTGTACAGTGATCTGGCTAGGTTTACTCTATGGAAAAATCACATAAATACACATACATTTTATTTACAAAGTTGGGACTATCTCTGGAAAACTGGGACAATGAGTCAAATCTACCTGAAAAAGATGCAACCTTGATGGCTTCATCTTAATGATTATTCCGGCTCAGCACTTTTTGGTGTGAAGTTCAACCTACAATAAGACCACTCAGCAGGATATGTCTAGCAGCACAGCATCATTTTTGGTAATTTCAGGCTTTGTAATGTTTTAAATGTTCTGTAAGCATCCAGCTCATGTGGAGAGTAACAAACCCACTATTCCTGTTTAGCTGACCTGACACATGATTTAATATTAGCAAGTTCAGCAGAAAATCAAGATTAACAACTTTGATATCAACAGGGACTAAGCTGTTTGAAGGAGAAGTAAAAATTACCAGAGTATGGTCATTATAAACTTCATAACAACCTTTTGATGCCCCTAAAGGGGGGAGGGCAGACACAACACACCTGGACTGACCCACACTTATTAAATTTAGAAAGATACAATTTACTCAAGTATTCTGACAAAAGCAAAGAGGGAGGCAGCAGCAACCCATCCGTAAGGGCTGAGGGGCCACCCCCCATTTTCCCAGCAAGAAGAGTGTCTTTCAGGCTGAACTAAGGTCAGCCTGGCAGATACTCTTGTTCAAGTCAGGCAGCTAGGTGCAAGACATGCAGTAAATGTGCATGCTCCTGGCTGCCTGAGCTGAACTTTGGCATGCTGAGGATTTCACAGCCCTGTGGGCTTGACCTCCAAAGCCCGGCAAAAGTGCCTCCAGGCCCTCCCCCTCGTGATGAGGGGGAAAGTCACTGATTTCCTAAAACCTGGCGCTTCGGTTTTAAGCCATGAAGTACCCAAGGCCAGTGGCGGCTGGTGACATTTGAAAGTGGTGAGGCGTAAAAGTACGGGATGAGTGCCCTAATGGCGAGCGAGTGAGGCCAACCGCCAGGAAAATAAAAAATAAAAAAAAGTGGGCAAATGGTGCATTTTCAAGCAAATCTGAGAAAGCAAGAACATTTATAAAGCAATCTATACATTAATAAGCCACCCCTTCCATCCATTTACAAGAAAACCTGGAGGCACTTTAAGGCAATTGGATTGCATCATTCTGTACAAGCCTATTCATCCATTCAGAAGAGGTGCGCCCTCAGCCCTTCACTTAACATAGCCATTCTATAAAAGTGTATTCATTCAGGCATTCGTCGACCTATTCATAAGAGGACCAGGGACCACCTTGAGACGATTCAGGTAACAAAATAGTGCTCTACATTTCCATTCATCCTCCCATTCATTTATCTATTTACAAGAGTGCCCCTGGGTGCCTTGAGGTGACTCCGTCAATGGAGTCATTCACTACTAGCCTATTCATCCATTCACAAGAGGAATAGAAGGCAGCTTGATGCCATTCAAATAACAGGACCCTTCTCTACAAGTCTGTTCACCTCGCCATCCATCCACTAGTGCACCCGTGGGCGCCTTGGGGCCATTACTTTGGTAGAGTCAATCTCTGGAACCCTATTTATTCATCAAGCTACTCATGAATCCACACATGACCAAATTGAGCTGGCCTTTTAGGGATTCTCATCGCACCCACCCTTGAACCCTACTCTCCAGCCACATCCCATTTCTGCTCTCTTCTAGACTTTGGGTATCTGGTGGTGTAAACACCTCCTGTGCAATCAGAAGACATGGCTGCCTCACAACTGAACAAAACTGTGTGATCTTGCGAAAATCAATGTATGTCAGTGGGGAGGAGGGTGGGATTTAAAGCGCAATTATCACCATTAAGTGGCAACTTTACCCCAGTCCTTTAGCTACAACAATTGAGTGTGTTTAGAAACAGGTTAAATGCTGGTGTAAGGCGCTACATAAAGGACACCTGACTTGTTCTCTACTACAAATACTTGCTATCAGCACAGCTACAGAATAAACCCCAAAAATGCATATACAAGCACATATAAAGAATGAACAAGGAGACCAGAATTCCAATCCCAACTTCCCGTTTTGAAGCACTGTGTAATCCCGGGCAAATCAGGTTTTCTTTCTCTTGGACTCAGTTCCATATAGGCTGGACCAGGGTATCGAGCACTACTTTAAAATCCTGGAAGAGCTGGTGAAAGGAGGTAAAACGGGTGTTTTTTTTTGTCAACTGCATCCACTCATGCGAGTCCCTCTGGAGTCTTCGCCACGATTTACCCTGAAGTACGTGTCCCCACTGCTCCGGACAGACAGACATGGCACACTGATCTTAACGACACTGCGCCTGTGTGTGTGTTTGTTTGTGTGAGAGAGTGTGTGTGTGTTTGTGTGTGTGTGTTTGTGTGTGTGCGTGTGTGTGTGTGTGTGCGTGAGTGTGTGTGTGTGTGTGAGTGCATGAGAGAGAGCGTCTGTGTGCGTGTTCTGGAGGTTTCATTAAAGGAGGGAAATATCTCTGCACCACTGGTACCCAGTCCGGAAGCCAGCAGAGAGGCCACTTTCTAGCTGTATGGCTTTGTACTTTTGCAACTCCAGCAATACGTTTTTAGAAGGCTGGGATAGACTACATTGCTCTAAAATGGTTGCGCCATCACCAGAGCACAACGTATCCCTAATACTTTGGGGTAGAAGGAAGATTTTCTGGAGGAGAGCCAGTTGAATGTTCCTTGTCTTGACTACGGTGTTGACGACACAGGCTTCAAATTTAAGAAGACCCTTCCCAAGTGTTGCATAATGAAAAGATTGGCGCCCAACATACTCCCGCTGGAGGCATGGGTGAAATGAAGGTGTATCCTGGAAAACTGTCACCCTTCCTCTACTCTTTTGCTGTGCCTCGCCAGCTCTCCGCGTGCTCTCTGACGTCTCCCCGTTCACTTCCTGGCACTGCGTGCAGTTGCCTGCAGGACACACCTTTGTTATATAATGGTTGGCACGGGCCAAATGCCTCACAAAGACGTACATTCCTGCGTACTTTCTCAGGGAGACATGTACTGGCCATAAACCTGGGTTTGAAATCTGTTGTGTTTACTACAAATAGCCTAGGTCGCGTTTTGTTTCGTCAAAGAGAATGAATGAGAAGGGAATAAAGAAAGCAGACTGCTCAGGGAAAGGGGAAGGAAACACCTGCCTGTAATGACTTGCAGCGCAAGATTTCCGTCCAAAGGTTACACGTTGCCAGACGTTTGTTATGGTTCTGTGGCTGTTTGCAAATTGACATTTTATGCATGTGGCATTTGTGTAAAACGCGGAAGCTTTGCTGCCGTGTTTTTGATCACACTGCCTATTGTATCCGTGGGGGATAGCTTCAGACCCAAGTTCCTTGATTGGCTGCAGCTGAATCACACAAACGTTTCAGGGTGGCGCAGCCTTATAAACAGCCCTAAACTGTGCTCATTTCATCAACTAGCATGTAATAGTGTTTTTGGTTAATTGCTGCTCACACTCACAGTGATTCTAACATGCAGTCACGGCTCGCAATACTCGCGGGGCGGGATGCGCGGGGGTTCGCGCGGGGTTAGGGGGGGTGTTAAAATAAAACTTACCTAACAGGGTCCCGCGCCGCCTTTGCTCCTGGGAAGGGTCCGCGTTTTCCTGCTCAACAGAAACAGGAACAGGCATGCTCCCTTGCCTCCTGTAGCCAATCCCAATGCTGCAATGGCAGCGTTGTGATTGGTGCGGAGTCCCGGACAGCGCTCAGCCGGGCACCTGTAGGGAGGCCATTTTCTCTATGTAGGCTGCATGCAGCCTACATAGAGAAAATGTAGAGTGCGCATGACTGCTTTGGTCGGCCCCAGGACCGACCAAGCAGTCAGGGCACTCAGAGTGGTGCAAGCCACTCCTCCCCGACCCGCCCAGCCGTCCCGCCCCCAACCAGGCATACCCTCCCGCCCGCCCCCAACCAGGCATACCACTGTCTTCTGCTTTCTCGCAGCGCGAGAAGCAGAAACATAAAATGGTATTAAAAATACCATTTTATGTTTGTGCTTCTAGCACTTCGAAAAAGCAGTGGGGCGGCACTCCTCCGCCCTAATGGAGGAGCCACCCCTGCCCAAGGCTGAGTGTCAATCAGTGACACCTCGTCACAGAGTGGGGTGGGGTCAGTGGTCTCACTGACAGCATCCCATTCTGTGGCGAGTAAGGGACTGCTGCCTTCCCTCATTGGCTGACGTTAGGTCAGCCAATGAGGGAAGGCAGTAGTCCCATCCCTCCTGATGCTTCCAAGGCTTTCCTCTCCGCAAGCTGCACGGCAAGTAAGTTTTATGTTTTTAAATGTTTGGTGTGTGCGTGCATGTATACATAAATGTATTAATTTGTTGTGAGTGAGTCTTGTGAATGGGTGGGTGTGTGTGTGTTTGCCTGTGTGAATGCATGGGTGTGAGTGAGTGTGTATGTATGCGCCCCACATCACCCTCGCCTTGCTCCCTGGTAAAGTTACTGCCCGCTCCTGTAGAGAGGTGTAAAATCACTCGTACAGCCTTCTGTAGCAAGCATAAAGTCAAGTGTATGCATAAAGTCAAGTGTATGCATAAAGTCAAGTGTATGCAGATAGCAATTAAAGCCATCGTAAAATTAACATTTATTAACTAAAAGATCATAGTGGTCAACAGTCAGAAATTCAAGAAGGATACCTTTAATCATGTATTAGTGAACAACAGGACCAGTACTGCCACTTATTTCAAACTGACAAGCTTTACAATAGGCCATATAATCAATGGGAATGGCCTCTGACACAATATAATATACGTAGCCAACGAGCAGTGCTTAATTTGTGCCTGTGGTTTCCGGTGCTCAGCACCGGCACTTAATTGTCAGTACCGGCTCTAATGACAGTCCACCAGATGGTGGCGCCGTCTTTTTAATTTTGAGATGAGCTAAAAAATCATGTTTACTAAATCAATATGAATGATTAATGCCAGACTCTCATGACATTATTATAGCCTTGTGTGGCCTGAAATAGTCTGAATTCTCACACTTGAAGGAGTGTGATGGTTAGGTGTTATGTTGGTACTGTCATTGGATGCGCTGGCAGGGTATGGGTGGTGCAGGCTGCAGTGGCCTTCCGAGAAGGGCCCTGGTACTTAATTTTTTACAAGTTAAGCACTGCCAACGAGGTTACCATGGCTGCATTGTGGGTCTCAGACAAGTATTTCATCATAGACTTCTAAGGAATCCAGTGACAACAATTAAATAAATCCTCTATAGCCTAAGGGAAAGTGGACATCAAAATTAAATATTAAAAGAAAAACTCATAAACAAATACTTTTATAGGGTGGCCCACATATTTTAACAGAAACAAATAAGACTCACCCTCTAATGAGACACCGAGTAAGGACCTACTCCACTGAAGTCAGAGACAAAAAAGAAATGATCCCACTATTAGAGGATGAAAAAGCATTCCTTAATAAATATGTAAATAAAATACTTAATTAAATTACGTTTTAAAGTGATACCCAAAAATACGTAGAAAAATGAGGGTACTCCATTTGGAATACAAAAAATGTCAAAAAAAGTAGATACAAACGTATACTATAAGAGGTAAAGGCTAATACACAGGGCAGGTGATAGTAGTAGTAATTCTGGATGGTAAACTACCTCTGTCATTTTTAGGTCTCGCCTACGCAGCGCGCATGCGCTGCATAGGCAAAAAGACCTTTTCCAATCGATTCGGCTTTTCAGCCAAAAACGTGCACGCGTTCCATTGCCTTCAATGGCAACGCGTGCACGTTTGGCGATTCACTTGCGGGAGCGAGCAGCTGGCGCCATATGGTAGCAATTATCGCTCCTGGCGCCGCTCGCTCTCGCAAGTGAATCGCGCAGGCTCCCTCCTCTCCCCCCTCCCCCTGCTGCCGTGCGAGGCGCGCGCGCTTGTTCTACGTGACTCAGGGCTCTGAACCGGTATTCATGTAAAGCGCTCCCATGGCCTTGGGCGTACTTCGCGCTACATTAAACTGCAAAATAAATAAACATTCATCTGGCCTCCTTCACGTGACATAATATATCCTAGTTAATATAGCTTTGTGTCCTGTTGGGTGCTATGCTTGCCGGACTAGAATATAACAGTGGCCCCCCCTCAAACGCTAATTCGGAGTTTGAAAAACGCGTTAATTCAATAACGGACATTTTTAAGAGACTGTTGAATACGAACGACGCTGCTGCGGTGAGTATGCGGAATAGGGCACCCACCGACAGTAGCACGTTTAATTTGTCCGCTCACGACATCGCTTCTACTCAGATTAATGGCGGGGACAATTCAGCCTTTTATCCTTCCGAAATCGATAAAACTGACACTGCTAAGTTGGCATCAGTTAGCGGCGCCATGCTGCAGCTTCACTCGCATCATTGCACTTTACAAATAAAACATCGCGACTGACCATTTTGGGAGGGAGGGGTGGGGGGGGGAAAGCAGACCACAAACCAGTGACTGTGTGTAAAAGGCCGCTTTTATTGAAACAGGTGCACATAACAATATAAATACCTCGGCAAACAGCCTTACAAAACTAGGCCTCACTAAATAAACCATTTACCTAACACCCCCGTGCCCCGCCCCCACCCCTAGCATTTTCTTTGAGCCCGCCCCCACCCGTACATTACAACATTACAAACCCTAGCAAACAATACATCAACGTATAACCCTATAAATTCAACCCGTCCGTTAAACGCCTTCCCCTGCCTGCCCCTTTCCAGCTGTCAAACCCCCAACCTGTGTAACCGAAATAACAAGTAACCTGCCTACCCTTTCCCTGTCGATAAACCCAACTTCAAAAATAATCACCAAACCCCTGCCAACCCTGGCAAACTTCAAATGACCCTCGCACAGCACCTGTTCCAAGCGACAGTACATAAGAGCACCCTGTACACCTGTCCCAAAAAAGCCCCCTTAAAAAAATTTTAGCCCAGGAAAAAGGGGGAAAAAACCCAGTAATGAACCAATTATAAAATTATATAATAAAGGGGGAGGGAGGGACAAAAATTCCCCACGCTAAAGCTCCCGGCCACCAGGTCACCAAACCTAAAATGGTGGCCGGGAGCAGGAGCCCAAAGCATTTATGCTTGGGCTCCAATTGGGCTATAAAAAACAAGCCCAAAGCTAAAATGGCTGTCTTGCAGCCCGCTCCCCCCCGCCCCCCGCCCCTCCCAAACTGCCCGGGGGGGGGACCTCCCTGCGGTCGGCTACCCCCCCAAGCCCCCTTTGGGAGGGAGGGGTGGGGGGAAAGCAGACCACAAACCAGTGACTGTGTGTAAAAGGCCGCTTTTATTGAAACAGGTGCACATAACAATATAAATACCTCGGCAAACAGCCTTACAAAACTAGGCCTCACTAAATAAACCATTTACCTAACACCCCCGTGCCCCGCCCCCACCCCTAGCATTTTCTTTGAGCCCGCCCCCACCCGTACATTACAACATTACAAACCATAGCAAACAATACATCAACGTATAACCCTATAAATTCAACCCGTCCGTTAAACGCCTTCCCCTGCCTGCCCCTTTCCAGCTGTCAAACCCCCAACCTGTGTAACCGAAATAACAAGTAACCTGCCTACCCTTTCCCTGTCGATAAACCCAACTTCAAAAATAATCACCAAACCCCTGCCAACCATGGCAAACTTCAAATGACCCCCACCACCCAGAAAGTAGGGGGGGGGGAACTACCCCCCCTCTTTCTGCCCCCCCAGAGTAGGCTATCCCCTCTCAAACTTAAACCGCATGTCTTTGAACATTCAAGCATCTCGCCAATACCTCCCAAATCTCAAGTAGACAGAGATCCATTCCAAGCCTGGATAAATGCACTCCGTCATCCCGAAAAAACTCCCCATTCTCAAATCGTATCTCTTTGTGTGTCACTCTCCCAAAACCTAGTCCCCGACAAAACCTAGAAATTTCCGAGTTCACTTTCCTCCGTGCCTTGTCAATAGCCCGGGGGTTCACAGCCCCTCCAAACCCTGCGCGGGACCAATTCAGTCCACAAAACGTGGCACCCTGACCATCGCTCCCTTAAAAGAGACAGATCCCTCTTCATTGCCCTCAGCAACACCACCCCCTTTACTCCGCATAGATCATTCTCGCCCAGGTGAATCAACAGGACATCCGGGCACTGACCCCTCACCATCCATTTATTTAGACATGTTAACAATTCTTTCCAAAGCATCCCTCCCTTGCCTTTCCAAACAATTCTAAATACACTGTCATTGAAACCCAACATTTCCCCAAAATAACTGCGTCGTGCCTGAATCTGCGCCCATTTGATGAATGAATGCCCCACTATCCAAATGGTCAATTCCTTGGATTGAGGCCCAGCCACCGAACCTGAAATGAGAAAATTAGAATAAGACTCACAACAAAGAGGATGACGCATGCGCTTCCTCCGCGGTCCTTCTCACATAGCGCTGAAAACAGTCTGACGACCAGCGCCCCAGCCGCATAATGTCCCCCTGTGACCAACCTCGGTTGTGCGCTTCTGTTGCTGCCCCGATCCTGAATGAATGCGTCCCATAACGCGCCCCATCCAGCCCAATACTCTGCAATGCCTTACGCAGTACCATGCGCAACTGATAATCTGTTACCCGGGACCCATTGTGATGCCGAAAAACCCCATCGGCCCCAACACCTCCCGCCAAAGATCTCCAACGGCGCGCCCACTGCAAAGGACATGTTGCAACTGGGGCCGCTGCCTCCAACCAAATTCCTTTCCCTAGGCTTCTCTGATCAGTTTTAGAATTGGCCAGCCAAATATGTATCCCCTTCTCCGCGAAAAACACATCGTGCCAACTGATGCCCCTTTTTAACTTGGTACCCAGGAGTTCCGAGACTCTAAACGCCCCAAAAACATGAACACCATCAAAGTAGAAAACAAACATGCTTCAAAACCGTCCCTACAAACCCCTGGTAAAGCTTCCAACAACCTGGCCAGAATCTGCCATGAAAGGGGGCTCCTAGAAAACGCATCCCTCCCCGCTCCCTAGCCCAGCCTTCTAGCATCCTCCTCCCCACTTCCCCTGCTGAGGGGGAGTAACCCCAAAGAGTTTTCCCATAAAAGAGATTCCACCCAATTTCCCGGCGATAGTCACCCTGGAAAGGCCTCTCTCTATAAGGCCTAGGATAAACTGGATCACATCCTCAGACCGCCGCCAACTCTCCTCCCGCCTGCAGGCTCCTGATGCCAGGAAATCCCTCCATGCCAGCGCATAAGCCGCCCGCGTGGCCACAGACAAAGAACCTACCACCAATTGTAGCACCCTACGTTGCCTACATACCAAAGATGCTCCGGCATTGGGGTCGGTGTCCTGTCCGCCTCCTTGGCCAGCCCACGGAATCTCCCCACTGCGAACGAGACAAGGCATCCGCTATGTCATTGTCCACACCAGGGATGTGCAAGTCCCTGAATGCAATGTCGTGTCTAAGGCAGCCTAACACAAACACTCGCAGCAACTTGAGAATCTGTTCATCTCTGGCTGACTGTCTGTTAACAATCTCTACCACTGCCATGTTGTCCACACGAAACAAGACCCTCTTGTGCGCCAACTCCTCGCCCCACAGGGTCAAAGCCACCAATAACGGGAAAAGCTCCAGAAAGGCTATGCTCCTCCCCCCATCCTTCCATTGTGGAGGCCACTTCTCAGCACACCACCTACCTTGCCAATAAATGCCAAAACCGTCACTGCCTGCGGCATCTGAAAAGATTTGCACGTCCCACCGGACGTCATCCTCCCTGGCCAATGGCACTCCATTAAAAGAGTGTAGAAAAACTGACCACATCCGCAAATCCTCCTTCACCCCTGCCGCCAAGCGCACATGGTGATGCGGCAAATGCTGTCCTGCTAGTGCCCGGCCCAACCTCCTACAAAACGTCCTCCCCGCTCTGACTACCCTACAGGCAAAATTAAGGTGACCCAGCAACACCTGAATGCTCTTTACTGTCACTTTCTGCTTTGACAACATCTTGTCCAGTAACTCCAACATTTTCACTTTTTTATCCTCTGGCAAGCGAGCCCGCATTGCCACCGCATCAATTTCGATCCCCAAAAAGGACAAAGTTGTAGATGGACCCATTGTCTTCTCGGGTGCCAATGGCACCCCCAGTTCCCTCATGAGCTCATGGAAAGTGTCCAGAGCTATCTGGCATTCCGTGGAGCCGGGGGAACCTACAAAGAAGAAATCGTCCAAGTAGTGCGTCACCAATGTGTGACCCGTGTGCTGCGTGAAATACCACTGCAAAAAGGTGCTGAAACGTTCAAATAAAGCACATGACATAGAGCAACCCATCGGCAATGCTTTGTCCACCTACCATTTACCCTCAAAATGGATACCCAGAAGATCCCAATCATCTGGATGGACTGGAAGCAGCCGGAATGCAGATTTAATGTCACACTTTGCCATTTCTGCAGTTGCGCCCGCGGTCACAACAAGTGACATGGCCACGTCAACCGAGGAATATGACACTGAGGCAGCCTCCTCATCGATAAAATCATTAACTGACGCCCCCTCCGGCCATGACAAGTGTTGAATCAGTCTGTACTGTCCTTCTTCCTTTTTGGGGACCACCCCAATGGGTGATATGATCAAGTTGTCTACTGGCCAATCGTCAAAGGGACCCGCCATCCTCCCTTCCCTTACCTCCTTGTTTAATTTATCCTGGACTACCTCCCTGTGTTCTGCCGCTGACTTCAGGTTATCCGCCCACCTTCTCTGCCTTGGACCCTGGTAACACAAACGAAACCCCCACTGAAATCCCTCCAGAAGCACCCGTTGGGCCCCCAAATCCCCATACCCCTGGAGTACCTCCGCCAGCTTTGTTACCCTAACTGGCGTAGGAGCCTTTGGGCCCAGTACCCTGTGGTCCTTTCCCACCCCTGCCGCTCTGGAATTGATGCGGGGGGGCAGACGTGCCGGCGCCTGACTGCTGCCACTGCTGACCTCCCTGTGGCTTAATGCCCCAACAGTTAACCAGGGGATGGCGCTTCCCGCATTTGGAACATTTGTGGCGGTACTTGCAATACTCCCTCGTGCATAAGCCCTTATTGAAGTCCCAGCACGCCCCAGCTCCAGCTTGTGTCGCGGCTGCGCCTCCCACCCCTCCCCGGGTGGGCTTCCCCTGAAAGGGCCGGTATACCAACGGCAATCCGCTAGCTGTAAAAATGGTCTTACCACACGACGCTGCCCCCATTGTATGCTGCCATAAGTCTGTATCTAACGCCCCCCATTTTGCCTCAGGGTCCCAAGCCATACGAGCCCTGAACTCTTCGTCATATTGGGCCCAAGCGTACCCTCCACTTGTGATTTGCGCCTTCCGTATCACATCGATATATTTAAATATGGCTACGCTGCGCTCCGGGAACTTTTCACAGTACACACTAGCATATATTAAAAATGCTGCCGTCCAATTCTCAATGGTCAACGGCACCTTAGGCCGCTTGGCCAGCTCATATTCCTCCTCTTTCGAGCCCTCTTTGGACCTCACCTCCCTATGCAGGAGCTTCAGTATTTCCACATATTCCCCTTTCCATATACGTTCTTTGGTTAACAGCATTAAATGGGCCCCCAAAGGTTTTGTCACACCCATGTAGGGCAGCTTCTTAATTTTCAATTCCTTACTCTCCAACGGCTCTTTACCCCCACCACTGCTTCCGTGTTTGTCCCGCTTTCTACCTTGTCGCCCAGTGCTATCCCCCTTCTCCTGTTCCCACCCCCGTATCCTTCACGTATTTCCCCTTGTGTAATCTCCCTTCCGTCACTTCCCCCCAACCCCCCTTCCCCGTCCCCACAGACACCATCTTAGGTTTGGCCTGTGTTCTACCGGTCTCACCTGGCTCTAACGAGGATGCCCGGACGGACACCGACCTCCTTGCCCCTGTCTCTGTTTGATCCACACTCCGAGGAACCCTCACTGCGGGGCCGCGCTCCCTCCTGGATCCAGACGCCACTGCCGTTCTGTGCGGCACCACTCCCGGAACCTGCAAAAAACTAGTAAAAACATGAGAGGGCCCCCCCTCCTCAGTCTCCCGCAATTCCCCTTCCTCGGGGCTGTCCTCGTCATAGTCCAACACAATGGGCTCCTCCACTTGGAGCACCTCTGGATCAAAAACCACCGCACGGGCCCTACCGGACCCAACCTGCCCCACACTGGCCCTGACGGCCCCAGAATGTCCTCCTTGCGGGGGAGCCGACTGTACTCGCCGATACTCCCCCATGCGTTGACCTCTCTGCGCATCCATCACCGCTGTAATGTCGGACCACCGTGCCCTGTCCGTCGGTGGGGCCAGCGAGGTCGTACAGGACCTTCGTGTGCTGGCCGCGACGGGATCCCCCGCCGGTACGGGATGCGCCGCGCAAGGCTCCACCCTCCCTTCTCCTCAGTGTAATTGGGCCGCACCGCGCCCTACCGAGTCCGCAACACTGCGACGCTCCCTGCCCTGTAAAGAAAAAGTTTGGACTGATGTGCCGGGTCCCTCACACCTGCCTGAAAACACGGCCCCCCGCAATTCCGGCGAAAGCTCCCTATTACGACTAAACCGCCTAGACCTCACCGAACCCCCAGGGGGGGGAATCCCCCTCTTCCTCCCCACTCCATTCCAGCCCCGCCTGTACCACTGCCGCCGCTGGGTCCCAACCCCGACCTGCCCCCTCCCCTCTAACGTATCCCCAAACCCTACCTGTCCCCCTCCCCTGCCCCCCCACCACCGATGGCCTCCTTAGCCCCGCGTCCCCCTAAGCTCCCGCGCCCGCTGTGCCTCTTGCCTCTCTCCCACACCCAAGCCCCGCACCCCCTCCGCCCAAGACGGAAAGATATCTAACCCCTCCCAAGCCTGATCCCCTCCGGCCGTGTCCAAATCCCCCAAATTAATATCCCCCTGCCCCTCCCCACCCCCCCAGCCCGAAACCTCACCGCCCATCTCAAGGTGCCCACTCCCCCAGCTTATATGTGTGCCCTCCCTGACTGCCCCATCTCCGCTAGTGGGAAAAAAGGTCTGTTGGCTACCCCACCCTCCCACTTGGGCCCACTCTCCCTCCCCCAAGGAGCTGCCCCCCACCGACCCCATCTCGGCCCTTCCAGAATAAGGGGGGGAAAAAAGCAGGGGGCTGTATATCTGCCGATCACCTGCCTCCCCCTCCCTGCCTGCCACAAAATCAGAGCTGCCCCTGCTCCCCGTAACAGTCCCAGCCCAGCCTAATACCCCATGGACACTAACACCAGAAGGTCCAGCTTCCCCACCCCACTCCCTGCTAACTATTTCTGCTGCCTCCGTCGCACGAGCAGGAGGGGGGGGGCATACACTCACCGCCCCCTCCCGCCATGTCGCTGCTGGCTGCCCTGCTCCCAAACCCTGCCTCAGGCTCCCCAGCCTCCCCAGATGCTGCCACTACAATCGCGCAAGGCACAGAGGCCGATCGCCGCTTCCCGCCCCGCCTTCCCCCGCGCTGCAACACCCCCGCGGGGGAGGAACACGAGCGCTCAACTGGCGCTAAGGCCGCTCCCGGCCCCACCGATGCAGTCGCCCTTTCCCCTCCCTTAGCAGGTGTTACACCACCCCCGCGCCCCATAACTCCTGTGGCCCCGGCCCTACCACCCTCCCCAGGCTCTACAATCACTGTCGGGGCCGTCTTCTTAGCTCGCGGGCGGCCCCGCTCACTTACCGACATTCGTTGACGCTTCGGCGACGTGCAGGCGGCAACGACCGCTGCCACTCCCGCCGAGGCCTGCCGCACCGGGCGCGCCGTCCCTGCTCCAATTACAAGGTCCATCCGGCCCGCCTCGCTCAGGAGCCGGAGGGCCTCCAAAACGCGGTAGTCTTCTCCTGCCATAACGCGACTTCCTCTACTAAAAACCCCGATGCCGAACAGTAGTAAAACCCTAAAGACCCTACCTGACACAAAAATTCCCCACTCTAAAGCTCCCGGCCACCAGGTCACCAAACCTAAAATGGTGGCCGGGAGCAGGAGCCCAAAGCATTTATGCTTGGGCTCCAATTGGGCTATAAAAAACAAGCCCAAAGCTAAAATGGCTGTCTTGCAGCCCGCTCCCCCCCGCCCCTCCCAAACTGCCCGGGGGGGGGGACCTCCCTGCGGTCGGCTACCCCCCCCAAGCCCCCCTTTTAAATGCACATAGTGGGATGAAGGCTTGAAACACTGGGGCGATACATGCGTGAGATTTGTTTCATTCTATTGCCCCGTCCACACTGGAGCTGAAGCAGTGGCGGTGGACTAGTATTCAACTCGCTTCTCCTTCCGATGACCAACGCTGATCCGTGTGGATTTTTAAAGACTTGGATAAACCGATGAAGCTACTTTTATAACTGAAGTGCCCCACTGCACACCGGAAACAGTTCCAAGCTGCACCTTCCTTTCCCTCTGGTGTTAATGTCGCAGTGCTTGAATTCACTGGCTTCTCTCTATAGTTGCCTCGCTTTGTGGAACCGGTCCAGTGTGGCATGCAAGTGCGCCCCTGCCGGCAGCTTTTCTGCTAGGAGTATGACGGATATTTTCATAAAACATGTTTATTTATTTCAAAAGATACCTCATTGCTATAACATAGCGTGGAGAGTGGGGGAAGTGTTGCATGGTAACTGATTGGTCAATTACCTAAACACGCTGGGAGACACCGGTTCAGAGTGGTTTGGTGGCGTCTTCAATATGCTGATGGTGCGAGGAGGATTTTCCTGCAGTCGCCTTTCTTCGTATTTTCCAAAGAAGTCTGTCTGTCTGGGTTTTATGTTGATGTAAGCGCGGCATTAGGGCGTTACCCATTAACCCCATTGTCTCACCATTTTAGTTATTTACTTAGCGCCAACTCTACCCGAAGGTATTGCAGCGCTTTACATAATCACCAGTTATATTATACAGGGACGCATTCATTTTATTTTTCTCACGGGGAGATTTAGTGATTTACCCAGAATCTCAGGATGCTGTGCCCATGCCTAGACTCCGAACTGGTTTCCAGTTCCAAAGTCGGTAGCGCTGCCATTACGTCACATGGACTTTTTTTAAATTATGAAACAAATTATTCCACGAATCCTTAGAACTACGAATGGGCACTGACACGCACAAGAAAGCCATTCAATCATGAGCACACTCAAAGCCCATTTCATGTATTTTAACAATAGCTCTATCACAACAAACATCTCAAGTTGTGAATGTGCAAGACCTAATAAACCACCTAGACCAACATTGGAAAAGAACCGAAACACAGCGGCAAATGGGCACATTAATGCAAGAGCATCATCCAAAGAATTTGACAAGTCAAGTTTTTTGTGTGAATTTTAGTGCATGCCGGAGAGACCACAATAAAATTGTCATTGAAGTCCATTCTGTCTGTTTGTTTAAGAAATGAGATGATGTCCACCAGCAAAAATGCTACAGCAGGCAAACACAGCGCAACTTCAGCCATTCTGCTCTGCCAGCGAATCACAAGTCCCTGCTTTTAAGAGGCCAAAAGAAAACAAGCATTGGCATAGCTAATAGGTCTCGCCGTTGGGACCTTATAAGTGTTTAGCCATGCAACACTTGTTTTATCTGTTTTAAAAACAACACAATAAAAGGCATTGTCATTTACAATGCCAATAGCTCAAACTCTCGTAAATGCGAGACCTATTGCATTGCAAATGCTTGTTTAGTTCAGTATGGGCTCTAGTTATTGCTATGCTTTAAGGTTTTGAAATGAAATGGCAAAGGGCATTGCAACTTTTGCAATTGATTGTTATACATTTTGTCCATGGGAAGGAGCATCTCTCCACTTAAAGAAGGGTAATGAAACAAGCATTGGCAAAGCCAATAGGTTTCGCCTATGCGAGATCTATTGGCTTTGTCAATGTTATTTTACACGTTGCACAGCAGCGCAACACTTTCTGTGAACCCACAAATGGACTCTGGTGCACATTTTTAGAATACCTACATTCTTGAAAATTTCGTTGATTTGCACACATGGATAATGCGCCCGCTGCAGAGATCTGACTGCAGGTCGCAGGGTCTAAAACTTGCAATCTGGCTCATCCTTTCCTCATGCCGATGTTGATGAAATGAGTGCAGTTGGATTAGTTGTAACATCATGACAGCTCTATGCAGCAGCAAGCGCTGTATCTGAAGCTCTTGTTATTGCGTCATCACAAATCTAACCTGCACAGCCTGGGACACTGGGGAGAAAACAGCGCTCTCACATTGGGCGGATAAACTGGACTTTAATGGCTTTACGGTGCTATAAAGATAGTTACCTAGGGGACCTGCAGTGAAGCTGGCTAGGGCAAGCACAAATAATGGCCAAGCAAGGTAGGGGTAGAAGCAACAACGAAGCAAGCTACAAAGGCGACAAGAGAAGCATTGGCGATGGGATTAAAAGACAAGTGGACGGGGGTGGGGGGTAAAGCAGAGGGTAGGCTACACGGGGCTGCAGAGGAGCACACGGGTAAGATGGCGCGGTAGGTGCTGAGGTCTTACTGAGACTGACTCCCCAGTTCTGTTGCAGACACGCACCATACTGCCGAGCGGCAAGGACACATGGGAAACAATCCCAACCCTAACTCAAGCTCATCCCAGAAGAACTGCTCACACCTGCCAGGGAGGCATTTTCAACTTAATGGAGCACTGGGCAGCCTGTAGACAACCCTGGTGCACTCTGGGAGCTGTAGTATCAGTGTCTGAAGCTGAGGAGGGCACACTGTGGCATGCTAGGGAACCCCCAGGCAGAATTACCACAGCGCCTATAAGTCCCAAAAACTGGTTGCATTGCTGCCTGACATTTATCAGCTCACCAGTTGATTAGACTGGTCTGTCACTATAGCTTATTCTCTATGTGTAAAGAAGGGGGTGCTTTAAATGCCAAATAAAAATATTCCTTCTTATTTTTAGAATAATCCGAATTGGTTTCAAGGTCGTGGTACCCATCACATACATCCCTTGTCATTCAGTTTGCAATTTGACAGTATGTCTAATGCCCCTTTTGTGTGCTTGGCACATTCAGTCAGAGTACATAGAAGAAAGCGTCCACTGCCTGGCTTGTCCGTAATGATTCAGCCCATTCTTCCACTCACCTCAGCTGCCATGGGAATACATTAGGACTAGCACTTCTGTTTGCTCATGTTGATGGCTGTTCTGTTAATTAGCTAGCATTAACCCTGCGAGTGAGCCGGAGAGGGACAGAGAGAGTGCAAGGAAAAACATGTCTCATAGTACTGTTCCCCCACCTGAAACCAAAGCAAAGCAAACAAGAACCACCTTTTACCTCAAGTAAGGACGCAGACCTCTGTGTGCCTAAATAAATAAAAAAATAAGCACAGCTGCTTGAAAATGATGTTATACCACCCAGCATCCTATGCACTAATAGATCTCGAGCTGCCGCGTGTATGGTGTTAGAAATGGGCGACGGTGAGCCACTTTACTGTTGAATACTTAAATTTTTACCTTGCCATTACAAATTCAGGACTACGAGTCCCACAATGCAAATCACTGAGCCACAGCGCCAGGAATGGCTGCATGTTCAGATGTAATGCTCTCCAGTAGTGCATCCCAGATATGGCATACCTTACTGCCCCTCCCCCGGCTCGAATTCCAAATATCTTGCTGGTGTTCTGCTCCAAAATAGATCTCCAATTAACGCAAGTCAGGTTACAGTAGACCAGCGTGTTTATGAAGCGCTGCACGACGCTAAACAGTCACGTCAAAAGTTGTGTTTTTCATTTTGCGATGTAGTAGTCACAGCTCAGCCAAGCAATGGCAAACATGATTACGTGATAGTCTAGAATGTAAAGAAAAAACATGTAACTGGATGCGCTACTCGTGCCTGAAACGGATATTATTCAGATCTCTGCCAAGCGGGATTCCCATTACATCTCTAACTAAGCCCTGTAAACAGGCAGTGGTGCTAGAAGAATGGTTCACAGTCACACACCTTAAAGGGGTGTGAGGCTAAGCCTAATTAGCCTTTGTCAAGTGTGGAACAGACGTGCAGTCTACAATCAAGCTGGGTCACAAGGAAAAAAGTATCTCGAGTGAGGCGGATGAAATGTGCAACAGGAAGGAGTACTTGGTTCACGCTCCACAGAATCAAAACACACAAAAGCAAACGCACCCGAAACCAACAGGAAATAACATGCCCAAACCAATAAAAAAACAAGAAAAACAGAGTGATGAGCAAGTAAACAAATGGAAAATTAGAGTCAAGTTGTAGGCATGATGTAAGCCCCTTTTGAAGATTTTGTTTTATTTACAAAAGACTTCACAAGCACAACGCAAGCGCGGGGCAGGCGAAACCTAAAAAGGGTAACTTGGAGAGCTCACAGACGTGTGTGTATGTGTGTGTGGTTATATATCCTATTGTTAGACGGGGGGGTCAACAACATTTCAGCATTACAAAATAAATTAATGTCTTAGCACCGCTATTATAATGTTGAGAAGTTAATGATCTTTCTAACCATACCATTCCCTATCCTAGGACATATTTGTTTTTAGGTCTATCTTCAGACAGGTTTATTATTATTTTTCGACAGACCTGTTGTCACCACTGTACACCCCACAACACACAACATGCATATACATACAGTAATGGGCTTATGGTCAGTGCTCTTCAATCATTGGCTTGGTTGAGCAATTCCCCATCAGGCTTTGGGTTACTGGCTGCCCCTCATGCCTATGTCATAAAGCGGATGTATACATTACTAAAGTAGTTCCATTCCAATTATGCCCTGTGCGGGGACTGAAGAGACAAGTCAGGAATGAAGTGCTGCCCAGAGGGACAGTGGTGTCTTCGCAAGGATGGACAGCTACAGCCGCAGCAGCGATCTAAGATGTCCCAGTGCCCTCCTGCTTGGGCTTGCTCATTGAAGGTCCCGCTTTGGGGCGTTGTCTGGCAGCTGAAGGAACACATGAGAAGGGAAGGGAATCAGCGCTGGTATAAAGCAAGGGGCAGCCTTGATAAAGCCCTTGAGCACCGTTGGTAGGAGCGGGTGAGAGCAGACCAACGCTCTTTCAATGGGGTCAGGCAACCACCACAGAGTGCCGAGATACAAAAGAGGTCAAAGCTTTGCTCTCTGAGATCAGTGGTCACCCGCTCGAGCCTCACCACCTGCAGCATCACAAGGCATACAGAAAGTATCATTGGCCTGGCGCTGGTCGGTCGCGCAGCTTCTTTGTGCGGTGCCCTTCATGATAATACTTTCATTTACTTTAATTTCATTTTAGCTGCCTACATTTGTTCCCCAAAGAGTTAACTACCGTGACCAAAGCATGTCAAAGGATGTTGGTTTTATTTTTTGCAGCTATTCGTAAAAGGTTTATAAAAGTCAAATTACGGAGTTCTAAGGACACTAATAGGCTTATGAAAATAGCATGGCTGGGTTTTGAAACAATTTTATTATTTTTAAATCTCGGCCAACGTCTAATTAATAAACATGCACTCCGTGACACAAGGCTCCTTGTGCTTTGGTTCTCAAGCCTGGTGCCTAAGGACGGTGCCTTTGGGATCAACTGGCGGACACAGGGCTCTGAGTACTTTATGTCTAAAGCAAGGGGTTTCAGTTGTTTAATACACCTTTCCATTAGGGTTGCATGAGGACAAGGTATGTTCTTCTTTAACACGACTGCATGCCTTTCATCACTAACACCGTTTTGATTTTCTATTTGATGATGTCTTAGGCTGTAGTTATTTTAATGGTTCCGGGAGCCCCAGTGCAAGCATGAACAAGCATTGGCATAGCCAAAAGGTCTCGCTTTTGGGACCTTATAAGAATTTAGTTATGCAGCACAATATCCTTGGTGCAACAACATTAACTGTTGCATGGTTAAACACTTATAAGGCCCCAAAGGCGAGACCTATTGGCTAAGCCAATGCTTTTTTTTTTTTTAAGGTTAAGGACAAGCAGTGCTATCAGGCTCCGGCTGCCACTTAGAGGTAGAGAGACAGAGGTGTGGAGAGAGAGAGAGAGAGAGAGGTGTGGAGAGAGAGAGAGAGAGAGAGGTGTGTAGAGAGAGAGAGAGAGAGAGAGAGAGAGGTGTGTAGAGAGAGAGAGAGAGAGGTGTGTAGAGAGAGAGAGAGAGAGAGAGAGGTGTGTAGACAGAGAGAGGTGTGTAGACAGAGAGAGAGAGAGGTGGGTAGAGAGGGGTGTGTAGAGAGAGGTGTGTAGAGAGAGGTGGGCAGAGAGAGGTGGGCAGAGAGAGGTGGGCAGAGAGAGAGAGGTAGAGAGAGAGCGGTAGAGAGAGGTAGAGAGGGGTAGACATGGACTGCAGGAGAATTAATTTCCTTGGGTGCTGGGAGCCAGTGACGAGTGGCGAGTTTTGGCCAAATATCCTTACATTTAAAGAGCCCCCTAACTAACCTTAATGTGCCGATTTGATATAGTTGGAGGCGATTCTTCGAAAAAACTCATCACGCTACCAGATACATACTAAATCCACAGTGAAGCTTGTGATGCTTCCATATACATACTAATCCTATAATGAAGCTTATCACGCTTCCAGATACATACTATTGCCACAGTAAAGCTTGTCACGCTTCCAAAAACATACTATTGTTATAATGAAGCTCATCATGCTTCCAGATGCATACTATTGCCACAATGAAGCTCATCACGCTTCCAAACACATACTATTCCCTCAGTGAAGCTCATCACGCTTCCAGATGATACTATTTCCACAGTGGAGACAGGAGTAAATGAATCACTTTGCGAGACCAAGGAAGAATGAACTAAAAGAATAGGCTGCAGGATCCTCCGCTGGCACAAGTGACCACTTTAAACTGCGGAGATCCGAGAGCCCCAGAGCAGTCTTGAAATCTAGAAGTAATCCAAGGTTTCGCACTGACTTAGAAGGCTGTGGACAAGAACGCATTGCTTGGAGCTAGAGACTGGGTTTCTTGTCGGAAGATTCTATGGTGCAAGCAGTAGTAACTATCCCGCAGTGTTTTGGAAACGGATGAAAACATACTTGCTCTAACCTAACAATTATCAATGTGAACAAGAAACCCCCTGTATGTTTAAAATGTATAGTGAAGGCTACCAACCACTCCAGAACACTAACATAACAACCCACCATGCAGGCACCCGGCTAGACAAGGAGTTGAGCGGGCCAACCTCTCCAATGGGGTTGAGAAGGTGCACTGAAACAACACACTCTGTCCCCAAGTGATTAGTAATACAAACATGAGTTTGAATTCCACAATCAAGCTCTTGACAAAGTAGATGGAGGACCATGGCTGTATGCAGTGGATTGGTGAGGTAGGTGGCAGCTTTGCCGCAATTTGCAAGGGTCTGAGGGGGGTGGCAGTCCGAAAACCACCCAAAAGAGTTACGTCAACTCATTAAAAGAATAAAAGCCATCTTTCAGAAGTTGGCACATGATCGGCGTCCTACTATTAACAGGGTGGGAATACATCTTTTGAGTATCGCCAACGGGTGGTGCTATGGAAGAAGGCCTAGCTCTCAGAAGTTGGACCCCAATGTTGGTCATTAAGATGGAGGATCATCGGCCACTTCCTATTAAGTTTACCAACGGGTGGCAACATCCAAACCCCTCCGTCATTTTTGAAAGGTGGATAGCTGTAGAACAACTGTGTCCATGTGTTTGGTAGATGAGAGGAGGCCTAGAAGCAGTATTGTACAGCAATATAACACCACTGCTTCAAAAAGTGAAGATTGTGCTACAAATGTGAATGCATATTTGCATTTATACACCAACAGCAATCGAGCAACGAAATGAATCATGAACTTCTCAATCCCGGATTCGTCTCCTTGGGGTCCTGAACTACCTCCCACTCCCTAAAGTAATCATGTTGTTACTGGACAGCCAAGTATACTTCCACTATCCCCGGTCTGGTGCCTATTTCGCACAAAAACATAATGCTGCTCAGAAGGTATTAGTGGGGACAGCATTTGTCAGCAGTTTAAGCATAACATTTCACCACGCTGATAAATAGTAAAATCAAGGTGGCTCAGTACAATACACAATGTCCAACGCGTTATAAACTATTAAAAATACACATATAACCCAATACAATAGTGAAGTGTTTTAAGAGGCAGTTGTGGGTCTGCGGTTTCCTCTCTTCAGTAATACTGATTTTTGCCAAACTCTGCCACCATGGCTATGCGTCCTAAAAGAGGAACGAAGGAGAATGGAGCACAATATATAGCATAAAAAAGCTAGAGGATTAAACAACATCATACCCGTTTAAAAAGGGCCAGGTTAGTGTCAGCGCACCATGTATTCTTTAAATAAAATCAAAGAAAACAAATGTACATAATACGTGTTGCGGAATGTTTACAGGGCGCCAAACTCTGCAAATACTAACACACCTTCAGAATAGTACATAAACGTCTTCTTTTACTACCAATAGGAGATAGACGAGTGCACAACTCTGCAGCAAAGCCCTTACCTCCTGCACAGTCAGCCAAGAAATCCATCGCTATGCTTGCCGGGTGAGCAGCTCAGCACTTGAGTCGGCCGCGGAATGGAGCTCAGGTTTAGATGCACTGGAAGGTGTAGCCCAGACACACAGCAGCACAAACAAGCATTGGCCGCGCGCGCGCGCGCGAGCGGCCGCGAGATGCGATATGTGGTGGGTAAGGGGGAGAAGCAGGAGTTGTGTGCGTGCGCGCGCGGCCAATGCTTGAAAAAAAAAAAAAGGACGCGAGTGGTGCGCGCGCTTGATGTCGCCTCCGCTCGTGCTTGTACGGCCCCTCCTGCTAGTTCAGCCATAGAACAGATAGCGCCTCGAGCATGGCTTCACAGAAAATGAACTTAAAAAAAAAAAAAAAGTGTTGCCCGTTGACAAGCACGCGAGTGGTGCGTGCAGAGAAAGCCAGATGGCGGCTCTGGTGGGGGAGGGGCGAGCAAGACAGAGGCAGAGCGAGGCGCGCACGGGAGAGCGAGAGGGAAGCCAGATGGCGCCTCTGCTCGTGCCTGTGCGCGTAACCGCACGCAGAATGCCACACAAAAAGCTGTGGTCGCATTTCTGAAAGCCCACTGACAAAATGTCTCGCCCAGACCAGTGCAAGCGCTGGCTCAGGGCGAGACCTAAAAATGGGCCTACTATTTCCCTGACGAGTGGTAAAACAACATAGATAATTAGGGTGAGGAGGGCCCTCACAGTCATAAAGCTGGTGCCACTGCACCTGCTGCACTATTGATAGTTATGCCGTACATGAATGGATAGTTTTCGATCTGCTTCAGTTTCAGTAAAGTGGCTGAGCGCCTTCCATGTTTGCCTCTGGGCACTACTCTGCAGGACACAAGTTCGAATCTTGACAAGACTTCGTCTTTCTGAGGATGGTAAGGGTGAGGCTTACTAAACTAAATCTGTTCCCCCGATGGTGAACAATACGTCCCGCCCGCACAGCGCACATTGCTGCTCCCTCGCAATGCTTCTGGTGCTGCAAGCGGGGCATCAGTGTTCAATATCACATGGTAACAGCATCAGTTGGTATCTCACTTTTCTACTGGGAGCTTGTGGTTCAGAGGCAGTACAAATTCAATTAAATGCTCACGCTGTCTTCCTTTCAGCGCCTGGATACCTTCACGGGTGACAAGTAGCGCTCTACAAATCTACTGTTGATTTACTTTGCCATGTTAGATAGTTTGGGCAGCTTTCTAATTCCTCTATACTACTTTCCTTACTTTCCTTGCAACTGATACCATGGTTGCATCTACGTTTCAGCAGCTAACCGCTTTCTTTACCGGAGGGCCCACACCAGCATTGTTCCTCAGCAACTCGTTCTCCGTAGGCAGTGGCGGCTGGACTATTCCCCTGTTGTTGATTGCATTGGGGCCCGTTCGCTGGCCTGCTTCAGCAGATTCAAAGAGGTTCAACCCTTGTGGTTGTAATTATTGTTCATGGATATGGCTCCCAAGCATGAGTCACTTTGATCTTCGGTTATTCCATTTAGAACCGACTTCCTCTGATACAAAGTGCTTCCACGGAGTCCATTTGGCGCTGCTATGCTTTCTCTTAACTTTCCTGAGTTCCGTTTCATATTAAGCATAAGGACTGGCATGTACCACTTTACTGGACGGCCGGTATTTGCTCTGACTGAGGGCAAGAAGGTTCAATTAAAGGACAAATATTTAATCATTGTGACAAACTAGACACAAATCAAACTAAACAGGTCTGGTTTGCATCTGAAAATGCAAATCAGATGCATTGGGTTTGACAATGCTTGTTTGGAACCACGTTTTGCTTACTGCCCAGGCCTTAAAACCACTGAAATGCCCAGTTAAAGTGATCTAATCAAATATACACTGGTCATAACCTCAAACATAACGTCACAAATGACATCAGTGATGACGTCACATATGATGCCTGCAATGTCATTCTCACCAGAACAATTACACAGAAGTTACACTTTGCAGATCAGGTCACATTTTAGAAAGCTAGCATCGAAAGAAGGTTGTAGTGATACTGACCATTAGTTTTTGTCCTAGCACACATATGGTGGCCTTTGACTGCCCAGCAAGAATTTGGCACAGCGTGTAGCATTTGGCATGCCGCTTGGTCAGTCTCTCTCTCCAGATGTGTAGGGGCCCAGCCTTCGATTAGGGCTATTGGATACTGGGCATCAGGGTGTGGAGTTTGGCCATGCCTTTCACCCAGTACTCATACAAGAGCCAGTGAGCATGTCCTTTGCTTTGTCCAGCAGACATGGTCCTCAGAGCAGTAGCGGTTCCTTTGTATGGGCATTGGGGCATCGCCCCACTGATTATTTTGCCCCCATGGGTCCACCAGCAGCACCTGCACAGTTCTTACTAAATTAAATTTCAGCCCACGGCACAGCAGCAGTCGGCTGTCTCTCTCAGCCGCGGGCATGCTATTCATTACCGTGACGTCACTCACAGGGGGGGGAGTTGGAACAACTTGGCTTGAGGCAATGGAGCCAGTGCAGCAAAAATGCGCATGTCTGGTTGGCCGGGTGCCTTTCCCTGGCCAGCCCGACATGCGCAGTCTTACTGGTCTTGCCACTCTCGCTGTAGAATTGAGATGGGGGGGGTCGAAGCCGCAGCCCCACGGCCTCCTAAGGAGCGGCGAGGTCTCCTGCCCCAGGCCAATCCAAGCGCTGCTTTAGCAGCGCCTGGATTGGCTGCTTTAGTTACTGGGCAGAGTCGGGGCATGTCCAGAGCATGGGGGCATATTGACCAATCACTGCATGGCTTTATTGTACGGCCGTGCAGTGATTGGTCATGGTCAGACTCATCAGCCCCTCTCTCTCTGCTGCTCCCCCTCCCCTCCGCGCGTGCGTACGTGCCATTTGCAGTGCACACAGAACGGAGTGTGTGTGAGCACTCAGGCAGGCCAGTCAGTGCAAGGCAAGCCCCCCTGCTGCTGCTGAGCAGTGCGTGCCAAGTGGTGCCATCATCATCGATCGCATAGATTTGAACAGACTGAGCGCAGTTAGTCAGAGTGACTCTGACTCGGCCACTACTCGGCTCGGGGGGGAAAGGATCGACGTCACGACACACCACCACAGTACTGTCTGCGACACACACTCGACTAGACAGTGTAGTGACAGACTGATTGAGTACGTATGACGAGTCTACAGCACTGCATATTTATTATGCATATATAAATTGATTTGTTGTGCAACTAAGTGATGTGGCTGAAATTTTGTGTGGCCCGTGTCTGCTCTGGTCTGACCGTAGTACCCTACGCTGTGGTGTCTGTGGCCAGAGCACAGTCAGCACACAGCTGCCTCTGACTTTACTAGTTTGGAGACGCAAACACCAAAGTCAGCACTGCTGACTTTGGTGTCTCTCTCGCCTCGCGTCTCGCGTCTCCAAACTAATTAAAGTCAGCACCAGCAGCAGTTTTGCCCTGGCCATTATTACGGCGGCCCTGCGGCGGGCCATGATGAATCAGATGACTGTGCGTGCTGCTGCTGCGTCACGTCACTGCTGGTAGTAGGCCCTGGCCTCCTGGCCGGGGCCTGGACTCCTGGTAGCAGCACATTTTATTCACATCTGTTGTTTTCCACAGTATTCCACGGTCTGACAGCGAATTTATGTTTGATTTAACCTGGCCATTCTCTTTTTCGAAATTACGTCAGGCTCTCTCCCCCTTCTGGGAGATTATTGAAGAAGCCTCCCAGAGAGCGCGCGCCAGATGTCTTTCCCAATGCAGTTAGGAGGTCCATGCAGCGGAATACTGATTTAGCATTTGACAGAAGTGTTGCATGATTTCCCACTCCTCATTTACAGAATTGTGAACTGTGCCGACTCTAAATTCATGTTTACAAATTGGAGGGGGGATTGTGGAGGGGAGGGGGCCTGCGTGATGAATCACAACATCCACAGGTCACTTAAGACTAACCAACAATTCTGTGCTAAGATATAGCAATACTTCGCTTTGGAACTCTCAGAGACGTTTTCCTCATGAGGTAATCACCCAGAGTAGCAGGAAGTTAAATACCTGACTTAAAAAAGCATTTATTTCAGAAACAGGAAAAAAGCTCGCATTTGCTAAAATGTTTAAGTTTACATACAATAAATGTCAAACTTGATGGAAGCACAGGCAAATACATATTTAACACGTTTAACATGTCATCGCAACACCATTTAAAAAAAAATGTCATTTCTTTTTTTTTGAGGTTTGTGAAGAATTTAGGGCAAGCCCGCGTTGATGTATATCGGGGACCATTTATTTTCCGTACAGTTAAAATAAGGAATCTGATCTTCCATTTTAAGAGGTATTTTTATTTTTCACAATAGTTCACTTCTTTTGACATCAAGAACGAAAGGCATCTATGGAATAGGGGAACATGTGCCTATCTTTCCGAACATTTCTGGTTTTCTTTGTAAGTGAGTCCAATGTGAAGACCACGTCTGGTTGCTCATTAACTGTGATTGTAGAAATATGCATACACAAATTTAAAAGTTAATTGTTCCTTAGATTTCTGTCTGTTATGAAGCTCTGTGGTTATACTGAATAAGCAGCTACCATGTTGTTGTTATATGATATCCCTTTATTAATGTAATAACTGCACATTCACAATTGCTTTATTAACCTTCCTGCTTCCCAAATTTGCTTGAAAATGCACCATTTACCCACTCTTTTTTCAAAATGTTCTCGAGGGGAGAACCCCCCGAACCCCCTTTAATTGATCGGGTTCGCTCGGTCGCCACGGTGCTCTCCCACAAAGTTTACACCCACCACTTTCAAATGTCACCAGCCACCACTGCCTCAGAGTATTGCCTTTATCCGCAACCTGCAGATATTCCTCCACCCCCAGTACTGAATCAGCATTGCCTGGGCCACTGGACCCCGCATTGTCATGGGCCACTCTCTCTACTCAATACTACACCCCAGGTACCTGCTAGGTTCACGCTTTGGTTGTGCGTCTAGTTATAGGGCAGAGAACATGGACTTGGGAAACTCCCTATGTGCATACCCCGAACCCCCAAGACTCCCTGGGCATCACTTTTGGCCAAGCCCTGCAGGAATTGGACATAAGATGTGGCCTTTGGTCATACTGTGAACCCAGTCCCCTGAGCCCCAAAGAGCACTTGTCGCAAGGTGTGACTTTTAGCCATGACCTGTAGGCATTCCCGAACCCAGTACTGACTGGGCACGTTTCCCATCACTGTCCTTTCAAGTTTGCCCTTGTCAATAATTCCCAAAAATAATTTTAGTGTAGAAGGCAACTGCTGATGGTGGAACCGGCTATAACTGCCACCCCCTGATTACACAACATGTAAAGAGCATGTTCAAGGAAAGGGTATCTTGCCACTGAATAACAGATGTTTATTGTTACCCAATTTAATGGTACTCATTTTATTGATCTCTGAAGGATAAGCAGGTGAGCAGATCTGCACCGATTTAAACCTGAGGTCTAGCAGAAATCCCTGTAGTGGATACATTAGTCCAGTGGGTCACCAGACCCAGCTTTGATCAAGTAGCACACAAATTTCAAAGGTCAAACATAAATGGGCACCTCTCATTTTTGAAAAGCATTTATTCTGATTTCTCACGTAAGAGCCAAACTAATAAGCAGTCAAAATGTATGCATGTAATACCGATTTGTACCAGTACAATTTAGCAATCGGTACTGGAGATAGGGCAAGGAGGCCATGCACATAGTACACATTAGTATCCTCGAGGTTTGCGAGTATCTGGTAGAGATGCATTGATGACATTTGCTGGTGGATGGTTCCCACCCTGGTCCACTCATGAGATCATGTTTATGAGTTTTTTTAATTACTAACAGGGAAAAAGCTCATGTTTGACCCTCAGCCATCTCTTTTTCAAGCCTTGATAATGTAAATAACCGAAATAAACCCCTTTGGAAGATATAGAGAGACATGCACGGATTCACACACATGTGTATGTAAACACACATGCACGCACTCACGCACGCGCACACACTCGTCTCTGTGTCCATTTCTTCTAATGGAAATAATTGTGTGGTGTAACTAGAAATATTGCCAGTGAAAATCATATGTTCCTAAAACTCATTATCTGAAGCAAATGTATTACCAGACACAGATTCACATATTTATTACTACAGTGTAAAGGCCAAATTCCATGTTATTATCTCAGTATGGCTTAACTGACATGGGAACACTGCTTATTGCATAACACATTCCATTCTAGAATGACTTTAGAGCAGGGGTCCCCAACATTTTCTGTAATAAGAGCTATTTATGTTCAATTAAAATCCTTCTGAGCTACTAATATTATTTAGAGTTGTAATAGTGACCACAGCAGACAAGATTACATTTGTGGTCACCGTATGCAAGATGACCTGCAGTGATCACCTCAGTGCATCTGGCATGGTTGCCAGCACTAACAAAAAACCGCTTTTGAGAAAATATAATGGCGGTAATACTCACAATGTATTGCTATTGTGATTCTTTCTCACTACACCAAACATTAAACCTTGTTGCCAAAAATATGTAGTTAAAAGTGTAAGGTGATTTAAAATCGTAAATTTGCACTCCTTTTTTAAATGCCCATGCTCGAATAACCTCTGCAGGGTTTGGCTGGGAAGGGCAGAGAGAATAAAGACTTGACATTTTGCTCCTTTTATGGGGCATTTCAGCAGGGAATAGTAAAGCTATCATCATTACATATTTGCACTACACAAAAGTGGGGAAATGAGAAATTCCTAAATAGGGACCATGTTGGCCAGATGCATGTATGCTGTGTTCTGCATAGCACTAGCGTGCACTTGAAAAAGTAGGAATGTGTTTCAAGATCACAGGAAGGAAATGGGTATCATAGCAACTTCTGTCTGCAGAGGTTTGGGATGCTACCAGGTAAGCTAATGAGTAGTGTTGAGAAGCGAGACTGAAGAACGTGTGATTTAATGCACAAATATAATATTATTTATATATATATATATATATATACATATATATATATATATATATATTCACTGAAAAAACCATAGGTTTCAGGCACGTTATAGTTAGAAATTAGCATTTAAAAACCTTTGAAATTCACTGAAAAAACCATAGGTTTTAGGGAAAGTTATAGTTAGTTGGACATTGCACTCGTACAAAACCAGTGAAATTCCCTGTTATAGTTAGTTCAGCTAACTATAACTCGCGCCCGCAATGCACTGCTGATGACGTCACATATTACATCACTCATGACATGGTCAGTGACATCACTGATGACATCACTGATGACATCTCAAATGACATCACTGATGACATCATCCAGTGACTGTGTTTCTGTAAAGTCTAAATATGTTTAATATATATAGGGAAAGGCGTATTGAAGAATGAGTGGGTGTATAAGTGTCTGAATGGATGATTTAGTAGGTGCGTGACTGACTCTATAAGTGAGTGATTAAACGTATCTTACTGAACGCATGGGTTAGTGACTAAACTGTGTGAATGTCTGTATCCGTCTGTCTGTTGGTGTGTAAGCGGCTGCATGGGTTTGCGAATAGCTACATGAGTGTCTACATGGGTTATTGATTGGTTGTCTGAGTATCTGTATGGGTGCCTGAGTGTTTGTGTGGGTGGGGTGTGTGTGACTCTGTGCATAGATGTGTGAGTGGGTGATTCACTGGGTGCATGGTTTCAAGAGTGCATCTGTGATGGACTGTATGTATTTTTTTATTTTTTTTAAGAAGGGGGGCTGTGTGGCCCCCTTTTTTTTCTAATTTATTGGCCCTGGGGACCCCATCCCACAGGGCCTGCCCCCTAATATTTTTATTAAAAAAAATAATAATTGGAAGGGGGCCGCGTGGCCCCCCTCCCGAGGCCTTAATCGGCCCCGGGGACCCCATCCTCCGGGGCATGGCCTTTTTAAAAAAAATGTTTTGGAGGGGGCTGCATTGCCCCCTCCTCAGGCCACTTATGGCCCCGGGGACCCCATCCCCGGGGCCGGCCTTTGTTTTAAAAAAATTTTTATTAACATTTTTGGGAAGGGGCTGCGTGGCCCCTCCCGGGCCACTTGTAGCCCCGGGGCCCCATCCCCCGGGCTGTCCTCTCCGTTGGGGACCGTGGGGGTCCCCAATCCCCCACGGTCCCGCCGGCTCCCCGCGTCCTCGGGAGCCGGCATTGCTTTCCACACGGGGAACTGCTTAGATGCAACTCCCCGTGTGGAAAGCGATTGTTTTGAATTTTGGAAGAGAGAGCAGGTTTCCTGCTCTCTTCCAAAATTCAAAGCAAGTTTAGCTATGACAGGACGGGAGCCGTGAGGCTCCCGCCCTGCCATAGCAAACTACAGTGTCCCGGGTGGGCACCCCGGGACACTGCAGGAGCCGGCCCTGGGGGTGGTGGTCCCCAGGGCCATCAAGGGCTCCAGGAGTGGGGCCGCGCGGCCCCTCCCAACATATGCAAAGCCCCGGGGAGGTGGTGGTCCCCGGGGCTCGGGAGTCCGAAACGGACCCCCACATTCAAATTCTTAGTGCCCCGGGGAGGTGGCAGTCCCCGGGGCGTGTGGGGGGGCTCGAGCCCCCCCACACACGTAATTTTACCCAAAAAAAAGAAGCCCCCAGGGGGTGGCGGTCCCCGGGGGGGCCTTAGGCCCCCCCACACCATTGTTTTATTAACCCCCGCATGCCCCCGGAACTTGGCCCACCCGGGGGCCAAATAACAACGAAGCGTGGGAGCCCGCGTTTCGTTGTTTTTTTCCCCTCGGCCGGATCCGCGCACCTTTTTGCGTTTTGCGCCTTAGTTTTTCTCTTTTTTTGTGCCTCGGTTCTACCGAGGCACAAGATGGCTGCCAACACTTCCTGGTTTGGAGTGTTGACAGCCAATTAGCATACAGCTCGTGATCGGGAGGGTGCGCGGATCCTAAGCGGCCATAGATATATATGTGTTTTTTACTTTTGATTTTCTCAGCAACTACTGAACGGATTTACACCATTTAACAAAAAGGGTTCTTTCTGAACCAAGAACTACCTCTTTGCCAAATTTGGTGTAATTCCGTTCAGCAGTTCGGGCTGTAGCCGTGTCTAAAGTTTCCTATGGAAAATTGCATGGGGAAAACACGTTTTGGGACCCCCCTTTTTTCTCGGCCCCCGCTTGCCGAATCACCCCGAAACTTTCAGGATAGGAGCGGACCGGAGCGCCCCACGAGTTTTGAAAATTTCGCAAAGATTTGTCAACCGGCGCCGAAGTTATTTCAAATAGAATGTTGTGAATTTCCTATGGAAAATAGGTCCTAACTATAACTATCTACTGGCGACCGGCAGTAGATAATATATATATATATATATATATATATATATATATATATATATATATATATATATACATATACATATATACACACACACATTTTTTAAGTCATCTGACCTCATGTAATGTAATATAGTACCTATGGAAAGTGCTCTAATGTCCATGGTCCTTGTTTGTGCTAAATGAACTGCAAAACAAAAATTCCTAAAAACACCACATAGATGATATTGGTTTATTGATACATTTGCTGAAACCCTAAGAATGTTAATGATCGTGAATGTGTTCTTTTCTCTCTGGTATTGCCCTGAGTTTCCTACAGGTCACCTGCTTTTTCAGGATGTGTGCATGATACTGAGCCCCTTTGGAATGCTGACTAACATGAATGTTGAAATGGCATACTGCTGTACTGAATGCTTGTGGCAATGGACTGTGGTTAATTCTGCATTTTCAGCAAAAGCTAATGTTGACGTTTTTGTTCCTATACAGAGTAATTTCAATGTGGCTGTTTTGAACGTGGGGGCCCCCGCTGCGGGCATGAATGGAGCTGTCCGTTCTGCAGTGAGAATCGGCATCTTAGAAGGTCACACAATGTTCGCTGTCAATGATGGATTTGAAGGATTTGCCAAAGGGCAGGTTAGTGATTGCACGCAAGCAAAAATTATCATTATATAAATAAAAGTGCTTTATTGTCTTCTTGCATTATCGATGATGTGTTTACGTTCACCTTAGGATCACATCTCTAGTTTATAAATTACTTAAATTGCGAAAAATTGTTTGTATTTACAAAATCTTAAAGTAGTCTTAGGGGGTATCACAAGTATGGCGGTCCTGGGACAGCAGTACTCGCTGTGGCGTTCCGACCACCACCACCCCTGAGGGTCTGCCCGCCATTATCCCAGTGTGGCAGTGGGACTACCACAGGACTGCCGCCTCTGCCGGGATCCAGGATTCCGTGTCGGTGTGGAAAGGGGCAGGAATATGCTGACGGGGCCAATGCCGGCACCGCCAAGCATATTTTGAGTTACATTTCCACCGCACATTTCATGGCGGTGAGCCCACCTTGAACAGGGTGGTGGACATGCAAGTTCCAGCCGATTTTGCCAATGTGGGTGCATGCGGGGGGTGGGCACATATTGTGACCCCCTATATTTCCACCATTGTTCCTGCACTGTCTGGCAATCACAACATGGTGCATGCCAGACCGTGCAGGAACGTGCAGTAGGCTCTGTCACGGGGGCGGTCTGCTTGTTACTCTCTCCTATGAGCCTAACAGACCACAGCCGTGACACCGCTTCAACACCGATTCAACTCAGAATCCGGCGGGCGGGTGCACCACGGGTTTGGCGGTCCTGCTTGGAACGCATCGGTGATGGTCCTACAGGAGGACCGCCAAACTCGGAATAAGGCTCTTAGTCTTTCTACGGTGTCAAGTGATGACCTTTTTTTTCGTAGCTCGATGCCTTTTCTCAACCATTATGCAGAAGATAAGTGGATGTGTTGCCATTAATCAGGCTATGCAGATAGACACAACTGTACATTCAATCTCGATATTAGATTAATAAAGTCCCTGTAATTGTAGATAGTTGGCAAAAAAAAAACAAGAGAAATAAGGCGAGAACTAGGGGCCTGCTTTAGAGTTTTGTGAATAGGTACTTCACCACAAAAGTGACGGTTATCCCGTCTGCTTTATTGCAAGTGAATTATATCCTGTGCACTTCTAATAACCCGGACTGAATAACCGCCAAGTTTGTGATGGAGTAACCCCTCTACCAAACTCTAAATCAGGCCTGAATTGATGTTGGCACATAGTCACAAGATGCTGAGCCAATATTGCTTTAGTGGTATATAAACACATAAGTTGCAGAATAACTGACATCAGAAGACCACATCCGGTCCCCAACGACTTCTCTGTCTCACTTCAGTGTTCTCCAACAGAACCTTAATGCGTCACCACAGAACCTTACCATGTCACTAGCTAATGATGGATAAACACAAATCCATGATACATAAGACTATACAACACATTTCCCCACCTTTTTAACAACACAACCCCACATAAAATACACACAAAGTCCAACAGATAAGCACATAAGAGCATATTCAGTAAACCTTTTAGGCACTCTCTTTGTACGATAACTTTTCCTTAACATTTTAACAGGATCCATGGACTGTGGACAGTACCCCTGAACCTGTGTGTCCCTTCTCGAGATTATGTTTCCACCGACATCCTCCCTCACATCTTTGAGACATTTCCTACTGTCTCTGTTCACTTTATCCACATGAGACAAGTTCCACCACTGGGCATTAGAAATTTAAACTGAATTGCCACATACTCTACTACAAGGTCCTTAGTCTATCTCTTTTGGAAAGACAGTCCAATGGGGCTTCCTGCTCTTCCATCTTTTTCTGCACTTCATTAGTGCTTTTGCTCACGTGAGAACAGTTTCTAGAGCTACTACAGTAGCTGCTTCTACGCTAATATCACATTGCTTTACTGATGGATGCAGTGAGAAGCTGCTCTGTCTTAACAGTAATTCAAAATTTCACCTTTTTCTTTGTTTATTTAGATACATTCATTTATTTTCTATTTATCAGGCTTTTCTGGATTGTATCTCATTGAATACTTTGCAAATTTTACCTAAAGTCTAAATTTTGCTTAATATTTAAACTCTTATACACTAATGCTCTCCTCTATACTTGGGTGGAGACATCACCACTACTTTGGCACCCCCCTGTATTGGCTGCCAACAGTAATTGCCCTCAATTACAGTGATGCCCAGCCCATGGTGGGAGAATGATGGGGCTGTGGCAGACACCAGCATAGCAGTGTAATTTGTGCCATGCTCATTTTCCTATTCCATCTGGTGGCCCTGAAGACCTGCCAGGTGGAATCCACACCTGGAAGAGCTCCCCACCCCCTGGGAAATTCTAGCACTCCCTCTGAATGGTGGTGCAGATACAATTCTAAGTATTCCCCAGGGCAAAGAGATTCCAAGGCAGTCACCAGGATGTGCATATGGGTATTCCCTGCCCTTGCACATGTCTACAGATGAGGAAATATCTGGGATTCTACTTTTTTCAGGGGGTGCTTGGAAACCAGATAGAGGCAGTCCTGAAGATTACCATATTGACTTGACAATCAGGGACCTTAAAGGCATTTTCCATTCCTTGGGCTCAGGGAATCCTTGGGGATTTGAAGGGAAATTCCCAAGAACTCATTGAGCCCTGGGCAGAGGGAGTTGGTGTGCTGCAGGGAGTTCTGATTTAGCAGGCTGCACCACCACCAATCCCGTCTAAAAACCTGGACAGAGAGTACCACGACCCATTTTGTGTGTGATCTCTGGCAAAGGTGGTATATCAGCATTGGTTTGGCAATATCCTCGGCACTGCATTTTAAGCGATGGCTAGGAAATGGGAGGCAGTATGTTGGAAGTAAAAGGAGAAAGTAGGTGCCCTAGGTTCTGATTGCTTGTCACTTTTGTTCTGTTACGGTTTGCCTATATTGAGTTTGTCTGCTTGTGAGCCTCACACCATTGTCTGTTTTTTATGCTGAATAGTTTTTGTGTTTTTCTGTTCACTTATTCTTTAAAATTGTATTCATTTGATATAACACATTAGAGTATGATAATGTAATTGCATACTGATTTAAATTTATTTAAACAAACAAATGGTTTTGAGGTTCTGAAAAACTGTAGAAGCGGCGAATCTCATAAAACGATGCAGTAAATCTAAGAAATGGAGAAAAAAAATGGGCTAAAGCATAATTTTCCAAAATTGAAATCTACTCTGCTACAAATTACCTCAAACATGCACCAAACCCTCCCCTTACTACGGATATCAATAACACTAATATAGAATGTAAACAATTCTTGCATTTTGTGTGGTGAAATAACAAAAAAAGCTAGAGATATCATGTGCTGGGAATCAACAGGATTATGTTCATTCTTCAAGGAGATCTCCCAGTCTGAACTGCTCCCCGCTATTACAAAGCTCAACAACACTTCCAATTTTCTGGATCTGATCCTTGCCTATCTAATCCTAAGGTGGCATAGTGGTAAAAACAAAATGGACTGGAATATGGCCCTGAGTAATTACCAGTGGCTGAGATTAATTCAAACATTCCATCAATTCAGTTTTTTGTTTCCTTTAGTGTGATGCCCTAAGTGCACCAAGTCCCCAGACATGAGCGCCATGCTCACTGTGGTATAGGACTCAAGCTGCATCGTTTTGATGAGGTCCATATAGTCCCAAACCGATCTGGAGTTGCTTGTGGTCTCACTCAGAGGAGAGCTGCCATGGCGGAACGGGCTAGACAGTTCATATTGAAGCAGGATCAAGGTTGAATTGTGTACGGCTGGTTCTTGTGTGCGGTGGCATGGAAGGAAAAAAATATGAATTGAAATACTACTCGGAGTACTTATCAGTGGCTGAGATAAATTTAAGCATTCCACCATTAGCTTAATCTTTTGAAATATATCAGCACTTCTCTTGCCCCACAATGGACCAACTTGATTTACTGCATCCTAACACATGGGGAAAGCCCTGACTGCCACAAAAGAGGCCTGATGATATTCTTTTAAAAATAAGAGGTGCATTACTAGAAATTCTGAAAAATGTCTCCTCATATCACATATTTGTTTCCTAGCCAAAGCCCTGTGAAGTTGTGTGGTGACTCAATTGATCACTGAAAGTGATCTGCTCAGAGGCTTTCAATTCAGGTTCTAGGTCTGTGTGTAGCATGGAGAATGCTTCAAATAGTAGATGATGCATTATACATCCAATACAAGGGCAATTTTGTAATCTCCTTGTCTTGTCAGCAGCACATGACACAGTCAAATAAATGTCTATCCAAAAATCCCTGGAGAGACAGCACTTCACTAGTTCTTCCCTTATCAAATCACTTGTAGCAAATAAAAATGTCAAAATCTCACTTCAACCCCTCTTCCATTTACCAAGGATTTCCACAAGGCTAGACTCTATTAGCTATACCATTCAATCTTTACATAGAACCTCCATTTGTACTTCTGAGATTTTGCAACATCTCTGGCCATCTCTACAGTTTCTATGAAATCTTCCCTGGAAGGATAACTCTTCTTTTGTCCGTATGATCTTGGATATCTATCCAGCATCTGATGTTGAACCCAGATAAAAACCGAGATGTTTTTGAACTCCTCCCAATAATATCCCAATCCAATGCAAACTTGGATAGACACACTTAACATGTTTGATTACAAACCTCCCATAAATGAATGCTTTACATCCCTGGGATTTATTCTGGACAAACACCTGAGTTTCCATGGCCACTTTAATGCTGTGGCTGATGGCAGGCATTCAGTACTAAATCAGACTCCCTAGAGGTATAAACCTTCTGCTCTATATGACGATTTAAAATTAGTATTTCAAGCCCTAGTTATATCTAGGATGGATTATGAATATGACTAAATTTGTGCATGATTAGCGGCAAGTGAGGAAAGTCACCTAGGAGGCACTCTCTGCTCTTCAGCTGCAGGTAGGTGCAACTGAGCAGGTGAAACCGACAGGCACAGCAGCCAAAGTGTGAAATGTCAGACAACCCAGGGAAGCGCCCCACACAAGCAGGAGGACCAGGTTGCACTCGGCAGAGCCCAACACCCACAGTGACATTGGAGGCAGCTGGACCGCACCAATATTAAAATGGCGGCCGCGACCCTATAGAAGCAGCAGTGGCCCTCTGCAGGCGCACACACCATACAACAACAGTGGTGGAGTTAGGGTAGAGCTACAAAGGTGTGGTGGGTTATGGAGATCTCCCACATTACTGCTGACCTGATGCAGAAATACCCGGCTGCCCCAGTATGACCTGATCTCTAAAGGGGCCATGACCCACAGAGGCATCCCTAGGTCAAACAGGTTCTTCCTGTGCATTGATCGAGGGTGCCATCTTGAAACAGGCGTAATATTTTTTCACACTGACCTAAAACCTCAATATATTTCACATTGATTAAGTAAGCTGTTTAACTAAGAGCAAATCATTATAATTGAACCACATCCTGCATATTATTCAAACTTCACATTGAAGTTGCAACCCCACCCGGGAATTACCTGACAGGAATCAGCAGAGACTGTAAGAATGGGGCCAATTCCTTGAGGCAGGCTCTACCCCCGACCTAGCCGTTAGATGCAGCGGCTGCAGCTGTGGGATTTCTTAACTGAACACAGTTATGAGGCCAGAGCCGGGCCCCCACCCTGCAACCACTCGAAGCATAAGGCAAGTGTAACTGATCCGTAAGGGGTGGCGAGGTGCACTCCAGGACGGGTCTGTTCATATGATAGTGTTTTCAGGCTGGAATTCCAGAAAGCACACTGCCTACTCAAATATGGCTGCCGGTTTAGACATTTCCAGGAAAAGAACCTCAACAAAACATGCCCAACCAACAGGTATTTTATTGCTGCCTCGGGCCTCTATCATGCCGTGGCCCCTTTACTCAGACCGCGGTGAGTGTTCCTTTTTTGCTCGTGAGCAACTGGCTCTAGTGCACTGCTTACATCACCGGCTTGCCTGTTTCCAACATGGCCACCACTTGAGACATTTCGAGGAAAAACCCCCCACAATATAGCGTTTTTCCTCATGTGAGATGCAAACTTCACTCTCCTCTACCTACGTTTCTACTACCTCGCCTTACTGACGTCTGCTATGCCTCGATCAGTTTCCTGCAACTTTACAACAGTACTGGCACCAGAACTCCATCAAAACAAGCCCAACCAACTTTAGATAACCGTCCAATCCCATCAGCTCATCATATTGATGACATCGGGAACCTAATCCCAGCCCCATCTATTGCTCTACCTAAGACTATTAAATAAGGTGTCCATCTAACCCTAAGAACACAGTGCACTTTGCAAGGTTGTGGACGACCACGTGGTGACTATCTTTACCCTAGTAATGGTTGCTTAGGTCATACCTATAACTTCCCAACCGGTATCAGCGTCCAACCTGACAAAAGCACTTGTTGCTCCCAATTCCCCCCAATCGCCCCTTTCCAGATCTGACGCCAATGCTTTCAAGATCACATAACCCCCAAATCTTTCCAAACACACAATGAAAAACCTGAAACACAGGACCTGAGAGACTTCCCGGAAACCCTCTCCACAGACCAATATGATTGCCAACACAAAGGCTACCTTAAAACCGACCTCTTCATCTTCACACACAACACTGACCTATGAATCAGGTCCTTATGCAATTTTCGCCCATCCTTATTTCTCTCTCTAATATCCCCTTTGGATGCAAACTCAAATGCTTTTCCCCTTTGTCCTCTTGGGCAACCTTTCTATATCTATCTACAGCAATGGGAATACGTGGTCCAAGCCAATGATATAATCCTTATCTACTTAATGTACCTCACCCTCAAGCCCTCCAACGATCCTCCATGCTCCCCCTCTCCATCCATCCATTCTCCTCCCCTTCTGGTCCACCCAGACAACATCTCTCACCCGAACCCTCCTACAAGCCGATATGCCCTCCACAACCAATAACTCACAGCCAATACCAGACCTTAAACATCCCTCCCACAGACCATCTCAGCACCGTTCCTCACCAACCTCCCACAAACCATTATCTCCCCTTTCAGTTGCTGACGCCACCCTTTTCTCTGCCCCACAGTCAGCCCATATGTCTCCCCCTCCTCCCTGCCTTTATCGCCCCCTTCCTTAACATCTCCCAATACTAGATACCAACAACCAGCACCTCCGCCACCTGCATCTCAACCCCACAGAGTCCATTCCTGACAGTCCACCCCAATCCTCTGACAAATGCTTAACATATCTGGCCTCTGTTCAACAAGCTCCTTTCCTCATTCTCTCACCTCTTTCGAAGAATGGACAGCCTCACATTGGCTCTATTCCATCTAAGTGACTTTCAGTCCTCTCGTCGCTGCTGTTCTATCACTCCCTGCGGACCCTCGCCCGCATACTTCCAGCATACCGAGAGACAGCCGCCTACCCAGGATCAAACAGACACAATCACCACTTGTCAACTCAGACCTACTCTATCGCCTAGAGAGTTACGTATTTTCAAATTCTGCTACCCCTCCTCCTATCTTCCTGCAGAGGGTTTCCCGATTTCCACCATCATCTCTGACTTCATTCAAACTCCCACACACCATCCCAGTGCACGATCATCCCCTCTTAACTTGATACAAATCCTAACTTCCCTCCCGGGACCGCCAAGTTAGAAAGACAACAGCTTCTTCTGAACTGCATGCTACACAATTGTGGGTCTGCAGTCAACACTGTCTAGAGATATCAGACTAAATCTTGACTCAATCTTGACATCATGATACACACGTAAATGTGGCTCAATGTCTCATCTAATCATGCTCTAGACCATGGGTACTCACAAACTTTCTCTCGGAGGCCAAATTTACAGTGTGGTTTGTGGCCGAGGGCCGCACCGGTGGGGGCGGGGTCAGTGGGGGGGGGCTAGAGCAAAAAAAAAAAACTGTGACCATGAGGTTGAACACAGGCCCCTGCAGCGGACGCATTAGTCCACTGAGCCACCAGACCCGGCATACACACATGTATCTATCTATCTATCTATCTATCTATCTATCTATCTATCTATCTATCTCTCTGTCTCTATCTGTCTCTGTCTCTATCTATCTGCTTCTGTCTCTGTCTCTATCTGTCTCTGTCTGTCCCTGTTTCTCTCTCTGTCTCTGTCGCTATATGTCTCTGTCCCTATCTGTCTCTATATGTCTCTATCTCTAGCTGTCTCTATCTGTCTCTGTCTGTATATCTGTCTCTGTCTGTATATCTGTCTCTATCTGTCTCTGTCTCTATCTGTCTCTGTCTCTATCTGTCTCTGTCTCTATCTGTCTCTATCTGTCTCTATCTGTCTCTATCTGTCTCTATCTGTCTCTATCTGTCTCTATCTGTCTCTATCTCTCTATCTCTCTATCTGTCTCTATCTGTATCTGTCTCTATCTGTCTGTCTCTATCTATCTCTGTCTCTATCTATATCTCTGTCTCTATCTCTGTCCCTGTCTCTCTCTCTCTCTGTCCCTGTCTCTCTCTGTCTCTCTCTGTCTGGCTCTGTCTCTCTGTCTGTCTCTCTGTCTGTCTGTCTGTCTCTGTCTGTGTCTGTCTCTGTCTGTCTCCATCTGTCTCTGTCTCCATCTGTCTCTGCCTCTATCTGTCTCTGTCTATCTCTCTCTCTGTCTCTATCTCTATCTGTCTCTATCTCTATCCGTCTCTATCTCTATCCGTCTCTATCTCTATCCGTCTCTGTCTCTGTCTGTCTCTGCCTCTATTTGTCTCTGCCTCTATCTGTCTCTGCCTCTATCTGTCTCTGCCTCTATCTGTCTCTGCCTCTATCTGTCTCTGCCTCTATCTGTCTCTGCCTCTATCTGTCTCTGCCTCTATCTGTCTCTGCCTCTATCTGTCTCTGTCCAAACAGGAAGCTTCCCATAACGCCCTTTAAAAGTCAGCAGTGAAAGCGCTTACAGCTGACTTTTAAAGAGCCTTTTCGGAAGCTTTTCGACGGTGCTATGACGTCACAGAGGCCGGCAGTAAACACAGAAATGGCCGCAGGAGCATACATAGTGAATACCTATTTAATACGTATTCACTACGTATGTTCCTGCGGTCATCTTCAGTGTTTACTGCCGGCCTCACTGGAAACGTAGAAACGGCAAGGCAAGGTCCGTGGGCCACCAATGAAGGCCTGCCGGGCCGCTAGCTTCCCGCGGGCCGTACTATGAGTACCACGGCTCTAGACCGTCTACTTCCCACCAGTGACTGCATTTTACATCTCAACAGGGAAGATAGACACAGTAGAGGTCTCTCATTCATTCACAGAAAATCCCTGAGATGTAGGACCCTCCCAACGGCTCATTTTCAGTCTTTTGAATGCATGTCGGTGGAACTGTCCACATCCTCCATCCTTAGATTGAATGTGATTTGCCATAGACCAGGTTAAAACAACACCTTCATTGAGGAATACATGGATTTCTTCACCTCTCAATTTATCAGCTCGGACAATATCTTCCTTGGTGACTTCAACAGCCACTGGAGAGGCATGGGCAACAGTTGTGTGGACACTTTTACCTCCTTTCTCAATGCCTATTTTCTCCAACAACACTGCCACAAACCCACACACCACAAAGGCGCCATTCTGGACCTGATAATCTCCAATTCCCCCAACCTAAAGACATATAACCCCATTCCATTCCACTGGTCTGACCACATGCAGATCCCGTTCTCCCTACTGGCTCGTATATCAAAACACACAGGCAACCCAAGAAAGAGAAAATATGGTTCAGGGACACATCCATCCTTGACACAGAAGCCAATGCCCTCATGGCCCTTCCCTCCCTAATTCCAATTACAACTCATCTTGATATTAACGAGGCCACCGACAAGTACAACTCCTGCATGGAATCTCTTATCGACAGATGTGCACCACTGAAGTGCAAATTATCCACACCAAAACTCTCTAGGCCCTGGTTCTCAAAAGAACTTTACGAAGAAAGAAAACTTATCAGAAAATGTGAGAAAGAATGGAGACAAGCGCCATCACACCTGAGTATGACTAATCTTCGCAAAGCGAGAAAACAATACAAAGGCAAAATCCTCAGAGCCAAATCCTCCCATTTCAGAGCCCTCGTGAATTCTGCAAAGCATAGATCGAAGCGCTTGTTCTAGGTCATTGCACAGACTAAAAAGCCCTCCACCACTTCAGCTCCTAAGTCATCCGTGGCCCGCTGCAACTACGTTGTGGATTTCTTTGATAAAAAAGTTAGAGACATCCATAACTCGCAACCCACCAACAACTCCAAAGTAAAACCTCAAACCACCTTCAGGATGCCATTCCAGGTTCTATCAGAAAATATCTTGCCACACACCTAATCCCCATAAGGACCACCATGGTCAACTCCTCTCTCAAACTGGGCCTTTTTTCAGAACAATTAAAAGTGGGTCAAATTTCTCCTCTCTTGAAAAAACAACCTCTCAATCCAGAGAACTTGAACAACTCCCGCCCAGTCTCCACACTCCTATTTTTAGGCAAAGTCATTGAAAGCTGTGTAGCGTCCCAACTCGCTTCACACATGCAAACAAACAACCTCATAGACACTCTCCAATCAGGTTTACGCCAGATTCACAGTACAGAAACTGCGATCCTCCAAATAGTCAATGACTCCCTTATAATTCTCAAGTCTGGTAACTCCTGCTTTCTGGGCCTCCTGGATTTATCCACTGCATTCAACACTGCCAAACATCTGGACCTCCTTTGTACTCTAGAACAATGCATGGGATGTGGAGGCACAGTCCTCAACTGGTTCTTCTCATACCTAACCAATCATTCCCAAATTGTGAAAATGGGCAACTCATTCTCGAGACCAGTCAGCGTTCCCAAGGTGTCCCTCAAGGTTCAATCATCTCCCCAACCCTCTTTAACCTCTAACTAGAACCACTGTGTGTGAATCTCAGAAATTCTGGGATTCTCTTCAATGTCTACGCCAACAATGCCCACATATACATGAAAGTCTCATCCACGGAAGACGTTGCCCTGCTTTCAAAAACACTTTTAAAGATTCAAAACTGATGGTCCAATGGTCTAAACTCAACCCAACTCAAACAGAATTTCTTTTGATCTCACCTCTGAAAGCAAAAACTCAGTACAATAATTGATGGCTAACCGTCCCGCTCTGGATGGCTGCTCTGTCATTGTCCAGAGTGCCAGATCACTTGGCATTACCCTTGATAATCATCTCAGTCTTCACAGCCACATCACAGCAATGGCCAACAGTGCACAACACCAACTTAGCAGCTTTGAGGCATCAGACAATTGATTCCAGAACAAGACCTCAAAATAGTGGTGCAGTCTCTCATTCTCTTCAGACTAGACTATGCAATTGCCCTTCTCTCAGGCATTCCCAAAGTTCACCTAGGGCCACTCAGAGCAACACTATATACTGCAGCACGCTTCGTTTTAGGTCTCAAGACATTTGACCACATTTCCCTTGCCCTGCTAATCCTCCAATGGCTTCCCATTGAAGTGTGGGCCCAATTCAAAACCGCTTACATTACCCAGAGGGCGCTGCACTCCTCTTCACCCTCCTATCTAACGAGAAACTGAAAATCCGCAGAGCAAACAGGGGTTCCAAGAACCCCCTACCTTCAGTCGAGAACGATACATGAATCAATCTTTCTCTGGTAGTGCCACTAGAATCTGGAACGCTCTGCCTCCCTCCCTTTGCCTAACCACCTGCCTAGTCACCTTCAAAAAGGGCTCAAGCTCCTCCTATTTGACAGACATGTTGGTTAATCACCCTCGACCAGACTTAAGTACTCTCTCCACCGCAATCTAAACTACCTTGCTTATATGACTCCACCATCTAAATCGACGCTTTAACTGTGTCTGTCCTCTGACCAACTGCTGTAACTGTCTTTTGTGATAACCCCTGCACACATCTACTGATGTAAACATCCAACTTTAAATAATATAACTGCAACCTGCTGTAACCCATGTATTCTACCTGTTGTAAAGCTGTTCTTATGCCTTCGGGCCATGTCCGCACTATATAAAATTGCAAATAAATAAATAAAATGATAACCCAATACTGATAGGTATCTCCAAAATCCACCTGGTATCTCTGAATGCTGCTATCCATGAACCCGCAGGACTAGTCTCAGGTACTAAAAGATCAGTCCACGTCACTCAAGTCATTGTCATCCTCAAGTGACTTCAGGAGTGTATTGTGTTGGTATTCATAGCCCATGAACTACTGTATTTTGGTTCTTCGAAGTATTGGCTCATAAATTGGCATCAATTTGTATGTTTCAAAATTCCTGGCAACATTAATTGACCTTTTGGGATTTTAGTACACGTTGTGGATAGATCCTTCTGTCGTCAGGTACTGCCCACCTCCTTTTTGAAATTCTAACATTACAAAAAACAGAACCGAAAAAAAGAGAGGAGTCTCGAGGTTGGTGATAAGCCACGCTATATAAATATCCAAATTTAATTTAATTTATAAATATGTTAAGTGTATATTTTTGCATTCTGTATCACCTATTCTTATTTATCTCTATTAAGCACTCTGTTACCCTACAGGTTCACGTTTTTAAATGAAGAAAAAAAATATATATATATGATAATGTTGTTCTCCTGTGTACACATGGTGTTGGCATCTGCCAGTAAAACCCTTTCTAATTCTAAAAAAAAGTGTGTGAACTCTTGGCTACAAGCGAATTGAGAGCTTGATTCACGCTGTTAATTAATAAGTACGTTCCTGGCCTTAAATAAATTTCCCTCGCAGATGGTGGCTTAAAACATGCTTTAAAGGCATCCATTTACGGACAGTTAAACAAAAAGAATATTTAAAAAGCTACTGATGTCATACATTTGAAGTACTCACCCACAATGACAATGTTAAGCAACCACAGAACTCTAGTGGTTTTCTCTAGGATCCATTATACTACAGTATAGTAATGAATGATTATGGTGTACTTTTGATTATTAAAATTATGCGCCATTGCTGTGCACTGCCTGTATTTCAGTGCAGTTATTCTCAAAACACTGGAATATAGTTTTAAACACAAACATTTGTTTCCATGTCTAAACTACTGTATGAAATGTCCACCTTCAATAGTTTGCTCGTCACTGTGGTACAAATACAAGAAAAAACTAAGAAGTAGTGAAAAAAGATCAAATAATGTACTGATACAAAATGTTACAAAAAGTACAACTGTGTAGTTGTGAGCAGAGTCACAAGCAGGTTTATAAAGATGAATGCACAAGAAGAAACAGGGAAAATGTTTATTGAGAAATAAACATGAAAACCCACCAGTGAGGAGAACAGAGAACCTCCAGCACCAGTAAGCAAAGCATAAACTGAATCTCTAACATTCTAACAGGTCGCCTAGTAACACAGAATTCTACATTCCAATAAAACACGAAAGCACATGACATATTAATAATTCCACTCAACATGTCTTTTTTTTTTTTTTTTAAAGAAAAGTAAGAAAAGTAGAAAGAGATAGAGTAGAGAAGAAAGAGAGGAAAGAGAAGAGATAAGAGAAACAAGAAGAAATGAAAACAATTTACTCCAAAATAAAATCTTCAAATTTTTGGGGTAAGTTAACTACCCTTTTCAAGCAAGCATCAGAATCAGCAATTTCAGTTTCCAGTACCTCAGAGCAAGAAACATCATCAACAAGAGGAACAGGAATTTTTTGTGAATTAACAACAGAACTAGATGATTCTGAAAAAGAATTAGGATCACAGTCTGAGGAAGTACTGACAAAAGGTGTATCAACATCAGAGTTTCTCGCATTGGAAACAACAGTTCCACACTTTTCCTTAGAAACATTGAATTCAAAAAATGAATCATCAGAATTCAATCCACTAAACATTTTTCTTGACCAGGTTTAAGTACAACAATGGCACTTTTGTTCCACCAACCTCTTTTGTGTAACAGAACAGCACTGTCTGAGACTCTAATAACCTGTACAGGTGCAGAAAATTTAGAAGTACCTTTACGTTGTAAACCCGGCTTTATGATGCGAACCCAATCACCAGCACAAATAAATTTGGATTTGGTTCTGTGAATATCATCATGATATGCTTTGTTTTTCAAAGCGGCTTCATCCAAACATTTCTTAACTTTGTCTACAACATTATCAAAATCCTTGTGAACAGTAAAATCAAAACAAGGAGAAATAAGAGTAGAACTCTCCCTTCCCCGTAGAAGAACGAGGATTTTTTTTCCGCTACTTTTGTTTTTATTGGTGAAACGTCTCTTTTTTTATTTTTTTTTAAAGAAAAGAAAGAAACGTAGAAAGAGATGAAAGAGAAGAGATAAGAGAAACAAGAAGAAATGAAAACAATGTACTCCAAAATAAAATCTTCAATTTTGTGAAAATGCAGCGTCCCTGAAAATTCAAATTATCTTCAAAGAAACCCAACATTTCAATGTCAAAATTGCCAAACGCTTTAGGATTGACATCCGTGACTTTAAGTTGTGTACCTTTCCATTTTTCCTCAAAAGTAATATCGGAGATAACAGTAATCGGTCTGCCATCACCCCCAAATTGATGTCACCAATGCGAACTTCTCCTAAAGGTGCCTTGAAACTAAGACCTACCATATTTACCTCAATCATAGGATCATACAAAGTAATAATCATATTCTCAAGATTATCAGTCACTTCAGTAACAGAATTCACACTTACATTTGTCCCACTTCTTATGTTCCTGCATACACCTTGAAAATGACCAATTTTATTGCATTTGGTGCATCTTCTCCTGATGGCTGGGCATTCTGTGCTATTTGCAAGGTGAAATTTGGATCCACATCTGTAACAAGAAGGTTTAACAGGCCTAGCAACGTTAATAGATTTGAACACTTTCTTACTGACTTGAATAGCACACACAGGATTATTGACAACACTCTCTTCAGACGATAGTACTTTGGATGACTGTATAGATCTTTCTATGCTTTTGGCTATATCTAAAATTTCATTTAGCATGGGATTACGGCAAGCCAATAACCTTTCTTGTATTTTTTAGACTCGCAATTGAACACAAATTGATCCCTTATACAAATATCAACATTAGATCCAAACTCACAATTGGCAGCAAGAACTCTTAATGCTGCTACATATTGTTCAACGGATTCATCCACAAATTGTTTCCTCTTGTGAAATGCATGACGTTCAATTAAAACATTAGGTTCTTCAGTGAATTGTTTTTCCAACCTAGCAACGGCTTCTGTAAAAATATCCCAAGAATCACCTGCTCCTGCTGGTGCTGCTATTGGGGGTAAATTTTCAAATATTTCAATGGCGGCTGATCCCAAATAAGTAAATAAAAGCGCATGTTTCCTCTCAGCAGAAAACCTTTTACCATCAATTGCAACAATATAGTTCTCAAAGGTTTTGTACCATTTCTTCCAGATTAATATAGGCTTTCCAGGTACATTTAAACATATTGATGGTTGATTGCAAACTTGTGACAAAGCCATGACTGAATAACTGTAATAAAAGTTGTAAGTAAAGATATTTCTTTTAAGAAATGTAAAGGTTCACCAATGAAAACAAAAGTATGCGTAAAATGTCAAAAAGTAATTAAATATTCAAAGTGTGCGCATCACTGATGCAAATACGCACTAATTATGAAATGTGCATATCACTTGTAGCAGGTAATACACCAAATTCAGTAGTAAGTACTCGTGAATATGAACCATTAATAAATAAAAACGGATCCGTTTTAAGAATGTGCATTCCTGAGGATAACTACCTTGAAAACGTCGTTTGTTGTAAACCACATTAAAATAAAGAGATCATAAGTTGCTCCGTGACTTTTCAAGTGTGTGTATCACTGATACACTACGTGTAGAAAAACTAAATGTGTTTCTGCTGAAAAGCAGATACGATGATGAAATGACCAATTTAAAATGGCCGACACGTACAACGTCAATGACGTGACAATCAATTTCTGTAGGAAATTGAGCTTGTTGAACTAACGTGTGACGTGACAGCCTAGGAGAAATTGACGCGATGCAGAACGTTAATCACGTGCACAGACAGCGCGAGTCAGCAAGGAAAGCTCACGCGGAAGCAACACCAACTGTCAACGGTCACCGCCAGCAATACAGAGTAAGAAAAGTACCTTATTTGAAGAATTTTGACGAGAAGGTAGCAGTAATTCTTGAAATGTAATCCACGAACACCATCAAAGGTTAAGCGTGAATCCTTTTAAGCGGTAGAAGAACGAGGATTTTGTTTTCCGCTAAACCTTGAAGTGTAGAAAGTTGGTCTCGGGTCCTTTCTTCACGGTGGGTGTGATGGTAATCCCAGTCGTCGCCAATGTAAAGATGAATGCACAAGAAGAATCAGGGAAAATGTTTATTGAGAAATAAACATATGAAAACCCACCAGTGAGGAGAACAGAGAACCTCCAGCACCAGTAAGCAAAGCAGAAACTGAATCTCTAACATTCTAACAGGTCGCCTAGTAACACAGAATTCTACATTCCAATAAAACACGAAAGCACATGACATATTAATAATTCCACTCAACAAGGTTGTTTCAGAACTACCTAACCTTTTGAATATGTGTTTTTCAAAAGTAGATAGCCTTTCAACTCTTTTTATTCCAAGATATTTGTGAAGTTCCATTGATTTTATGTGGGTGCCTTCCACAGTTTTGCACTTTTGTCCTTGTTATTTAGGTGATTTCAAGTTAGGATCAGCACTTCATTGTAAAAACCAGGCTAAAAGTGGCCCTAATTATCCTATTCTGCGCAACCTGTTGCTCGCACAACTGCTTTCCAGAGATGTACAGGTATGCCGCCATGCAGTAATGTAAACACAATAAAACCACAGCCTGAACCTACAGACTCCTGTAGTCATGTTGGAGTAGTGGGCAGACAATGTAAAGGTAGAGAAGATGCAAGTATATCATCTCGGCAATATGAGTTGCCTGAGCTTCAATGGAAAACCCACTGTCTGTCCCCAGTTCCTTCCTGAATCCAAAGGGGGTGGGTCTTCTGAAAGAGGAATGAGACGAAATCCATGCAACCAAGAAGCGAACCTCAGCCTTATCAACATTCAGTCATAGTCAGTCAGACAAGAGGGGGGGAGGTAGGTTTTAATATTTCAGGTGTGTTTAGATTGACCAAAATAATATTTTATAATGTTCATGAAGGCTTTTGAAGCTCAGTATTGTATTATAAATTTTAGCTTCATATTTATAAATTCAGAGCCTCAAAAGATATCAGCAATCATAGAAACAAAATTGAGCAAGCCAATGATCAAACTAGCTTGACGTTGAACTGTTGTACTTTTGGATAGCATACCTGCCAACTAAAACAAAAATGTCACCTTGTGAGGTGGGGGGGCGTTGGAGAGGGCGGGGCCTCGTGCTGAGAAGTACCTAAGATGCACTTTTGGCCCCGTCCGCCCCAAACTCCCTCCTCTGAAAAGAAGAAAAAAAGTTTGCAGAGGCTGGTGCTGATGTCCTGGGGTGTTTTCACACCTTTAATGGTCTTCGGCAGTTGAAAGCCTCCGAAAACAGTCTTGTTTTCCCTGCCACCGTGTGATATTGGATCTTCACCGGGTGACAGTGTGAAGGGAGCCAATATCATGTTTCACATGGTGGCACCGTGTGAGTTGGCAGGTGTGGGATAGTGAATTGCAATGACATTATTTGTATCTTTCATAATTCCAGGAAACATTCATTTACCTTTTGTGATTTTAGTACATTTTGTGGATAGATTTTTCTATCGTTTTTGCAATGAAGATCGCTTGAAAAAGTTAATACTTTAAATCAAAACTGTGGCTAATAATTATTTAAAAATATGTCATAAATTCAAAGTACTGACACATAATCAGCCCGTAGCGGCAGATTAGTTTATTAATAGTTTTCTTGTATAGCATTACTATTTCAGAAAGAGGGATCTGGAAAACATATTGTGATAGTTAGGATGCATTCTTTACCATTCATTGTTGTAGAAGACCAATGTGATGTACCTTCACGCTGTTTTTTTGCATGACCCATAAATGCCACTTCTAGATTTTCAATTTTAGTTATTTGAAATCCACTATATTTCAGCAACAACTGTGGAACATTTTAGTGAATGTGCAATTATCCATTATGTAGCCATTTTTTTTCTGACAGTTTCTTCACACATTTTAGATTAAAGAGATTAAATGGGGAGATGTTGGAGGATGGACAGGCCAAGGAGGATCTCTACTAGGCACAAAAAGGTAATAGATAGTTATTTATTTTGCAAATATTTACTGTACACACTCCATGTCATGTTGTTGGTGTTTTGCATAAAATATCAGAGATACCCGAGTATTGAGAACCATGGCAGTGAAAGCTGCCTTGTAATAATCAATCAACATGTCCCATAAACAGTTCTGAAGTTTGCATACATATCTGGATTTTGTTCAATATGTAATGCTTACCAATGAAATGGGGAATTGATGGCTTGAAGATTTAATTTACATTATGTTACATAGTTATTAGCTTACAAATGTTAATATTTATTTATCATTATTGTAGGTATTTAAATAGTACAAATCTCTCCCTTGGTGGTTGCAGCAAAGCACTTTACGTAGCAACAGGATTGGGCACCTTCCTTAGATGTAGAGGAGAGCAGTATTTTCATACCACAGTGAGGCAGATGCAAATCTTTTTTTTCCCACAGAACTCAAATCAGCCTGCACACCTGAAAAAACACAATGACTGCAGGTGAAATGGCTTGACTGTACACACAGTTATGACAGTGGGAATTGAAACTGCATGTGCTGTTCTCAGATCTGGCAGTGCCAACTGTGGAATGCATTTATGTTTCAGTGCTCAGCAGAAGTAGACTCTCCTGCCTCAGCCCCCACATTTGACTATTTTGCTGAATGGGTCTCCTTCACAGCAAAGAAGGTTCTTATTGATTCAGTGGAGCACTGTGCTTACATTAAGATAATCACATTGCTCCGCCCCTGACAGTTCTCCTGAAAGGAATTTCCTTACTTGGAAGGAGACCTACATGCAGGTTAACTGGAATTATGTGGCAGGGGAGGATCAAATTATGCATCAAGAAAAGAAAAATTATGTGGTATAATGCGACACATTTTATGATGGTATTATTTCATTATTTTGTCACTTTTACATTTGTTAACCGTTTCTGGGCATAGTTTGCACCTCACTAATACCAGTTCAACACCTAAATATATCAGTAAGCAACAGAAAGGTGACCAGTCAACCATTGCAAATGGCCTTCCACTGCGCAGCAACATGGGTCGCTATCTCTTAATTCCAGTGGCCCTCCCTATATTCTGAGGATTAATGCCGTCAGTGTGCTGTGTGCCGCTAAGAAATCTGGGTGAGGTGGAGGAGTAGGGTGTTGTGGTAGATGGGGTCTAGGGTGTGTGACAGCAGCGGAGGAGTGTCGCTCTCTGAGCAGTGCAAAAAGGAAAAATAAAATGATTATAACACAATGTATTATCATTTTATTTTTTCAGTAGAGCCAGTCTAGGGCAGGGCGGGTCTGGGCTGTCTGACAGAGCAGGGAGGAGGAGTGATTGGCACCATAAGTGCACATGTCTGGTTGACCGGCTGTCTGAGGGCAGACAAATGGGCATGCGTGCTTAGCATTTCTCCACCCAGCTGTGCAGCACTGCAGAGTGGTGAACAGTCCCAGGCACTGTATGAGTGGCAAACTAGGCCCCTCAGACCAATCACGTCGCTGCTGTCATTCTGGTAATAATATTACCAGCATTACGGCAGCATCGTGATTGGCTCAGTGGAGCCTGTGTGCTGCTGGGAGTCAGGAACAGAAGAGGACGAAGGAGAGGCGGTGGCCGGCAGGTAAGTCGTGCTTTCTTTTTTTTCTTACCCCCACCTCACCACTTCTGTACCCTAGCAGCCGCCACTGTGCGACAGAGGGGGGCCTGAGGGAGGTGAGGGTAGAGCAAGGGAGGAAACAGCAAGGCCCAGCTCGGTGACTTGGATTGTATTTTTTCCCCAATGGAACAAGCCAGATTTCACCCACAAGATGAAAAACAAACAGGGCAGACGTCACATATTCTGGGTTTACCAAGAGTTTTATGCCTGCCATGACCTACATATAGCTTTATGAATCATGTGTTTATGATTATAATCAGAGGTTTGCAAAAAGCATTGAAGGAATTGAGAGGAAGCTGAGAGGCATGCATTAAAATGGTAGATGAATTAATGTTTGAGAGGGTGCTATAGATGATGCAAGTTTTGAGATCCTTTCTGAAGCAATTTTAGGATGGCGCACGTTTGAAGCTTCATGGCATATTGTTCCGTGGCCTGAGACATTAAGATTTAGCTTGTTATCTGTGAGACCTTTGGATTTCAGGACTGGCCATCATGGTGTTCCAGGGTTACACTGTTGCCTCTTGAGATTTTGGGTTCAATCACTTAACAATTCAGTTCAATTAAGTGTTCAGCCTTGAAATTTAAACTGCAGGTTTGAAAGTCAATGTGAGCTAGGCAGGAGCTGTTGTTGTTGATTTATCATTGGGGTGATGTGATTATATTTTCTTTGGTTGATGATTAAGCAGGCTGCTGAACGTCATACAATCTTTAGTGGAAGTAGTATGGTTTTTGAGAGGCATCTTTATTAATTATTACTTTGTGGATGTAAGATATGACAAGACTGTGGAATGGCAAACATGTACTAGTAGGGTCAGCTTGGAATATGTGGTATGCTGACTGAACAATTTTCTCCACAAAATCCTTGAAGGAAAGCATTTAGTCACTGTGAAAGTCCACAGACATAATAATGACAAGTTAATGTAGTGATAGCACATGCCACTATTGATATGTATAAACAGACTTGTTGGGTTGGGATACAGGTAATTCATTGACTTCCATGTTTGTCAAGCGTCAGGTGACCAAATGCTAAGGACCATTTTAGGCAACATTTGATTTGCCCACACTCGAAACATGCAATTGTAAGTAGAGTAATTTGAGAAAAACAACTAGCAAATTATCTGAAATCAGTACTAGATTACTATGTTATTAGATGTTCCCAATAATAGAGATAGTCACTAAAAAGACAAAGGTGCACAAGAAAACTATTCCAGAGGGCTGAGCTATCTCTTTACTGTCATACATCTTTCGCCAGATCACAAATTCAATGAGAAAGTGAGCCTCTACGGACTTACAGGGGCATTACATATTGTAATGTACACAAAATGATTTATCCTAGAAAAAATTAAGTGAATTAGAGGAAAAATTGCTTCAAGGTTCAAATTTCAGTACTAATTCTTATTTTTTTGTGTAAATATGCACAGTGCAAAAATGGTATCTGAATAGCATATGTGTCATTAGCATTTTGCTCATGCATACACGAGGGCACGCATCAATACTTCTTCATCTGAACCGTGACATTGATTATAGAGGCACCCTAAGGTAGATGATGCATGTGTTGAAGATGTAGGTTTACATATTTTCTTCAATTTCTAAACATGAGCATTTCATGATCAGGAAAAAATGGAGCAAATCTAGTTTCTGTGTCTGTGACAAAACAATTATATTGCTTGTTTCCTTTGCTTTTCCTTTCCTTGCTGCTCCTATTTTTGGGATGCAGATTTAGTCAATTTCACTGTTCTTCCACTTAATATGTATAATTTAGGTCAATTCGTAGCACTTTTCAGTAAAGTGATTTGCACTTGAGCAAATCTGAGAAGCTCCATTTGGTGACTACACATAATTTTGAACAAGTGCAAACTGTCAAATGTTGCAAACATTTTCTTAATGCAGCAAATGTTGAGGAAAACTGCAGTATGACTCCTAGATTAGTGGATGTAAAAAGGTGCCTTGAAAGGCCTTAAAATTCCATAAGCAAATTACATGTAAATATTAGTACTCCACAAAATGTTTAGTCTCAGAATAAATATAATTAATTCCATCAAATTTTCAACCACATCTACCAATATCCATATTCAAAGACTTACCATCAGTTCTTGTTTTAATGTCTTTACATTTTACCCAATATATTGTCCGATTTCATTTAAAAATTAATTGTAACAATACCAATGCTAAAAATAACGGTAATAGTAGTAACACTAAAAAACTGCTGCCTTAAATGCTTTATCGCCTATATAAAGCTGCATAATCTCCATTATACTAATGATTTCCTCCTCCAAAGAAAAGCAGGGTGAGTGGATACCCCAGCATTCACTTTGATCTGTGGTTCATTCTTACTTTAAATAATATTTGCAATTGACCATGAAATTGAGGAGGGAATTGGCTCAGGAGCCAAAACAGTTGAGCTCTAAGCACAACTGCAAACATTTGTGTATTTATGGCATGTTAATAGTATAAATTTCAGGCTGTCTTTTGTAGGGGCACCTTACATTTCTTGAGGTTATGCCATTTCAGACGCTGTTGCTTGTGATAATGACCCTTTGTCATTCATTGTTAGTCACTATTTTCATTTTTACACAGTACAATAGTTTATTTGACCTTATCTAGTGTAATATCATTTCGACTATTCTATGATTTCTCTGACTTATCTTATATATAACTTAATATTTCTAATGCTTGGATTGTTTAACTAACGTGACAGATGCCCCCTTTGTCTGCTTTTCTTATACAGTGAAGTTTGAGTTCTACCTCTGTACTCAACTCCGGACTGTCTGGTATCTCACAAATATAGTCTTAGAGGGAATAGGGAATTTCTATTACTTATTTAAGAGAGTATTTAAAATCCAATTTCTTTGGCATTTAAACAATGAACATAATATATTAAGGACACAAGTATTACACTCCTTTTTCAAAACATAAAGCAAAGCCTCCTCACACAGTTAAATATATTCCAGGATAAAAACGTTTTCACAAACTAGTTATTCTGCCTGTGTTTGAGCTATTGCTAATAGGTTGTTTAGTAGATCTCTATCAGTAATTGTTTTAGATGTTTGATATAACACAGAACCTTCTAGAGAACATTGTATTGCAGCATAAATGTCTCAAGCTTGAGTTGCTGTGCTTAGAAAAGTAAGATGTTCTGGGTGCAGTTGGGACCTAATTGCTGTAACCACTTAGTAAGGTTAACACCACCAAATTTGAATATGTCTTGCTGTTACCCCTACATAATGCCGCCTGTTGAAGTGCCTTCAAAACTCTCTCACTTGATGACCTCCCATGGTCTACAGGCTAAAGCAAATCATTTGTGAAGACATTTACTCCACTCACACAACTTTAAATCCTACTCTGGAAAATTACTCTTCACCTCAAGATAATCAATGGATCATTAATTGTTTGGGGGGGTTAGCCCTGGTCATGCAGCAACCACAATCTTTGTCAGGAGGAGGCACAAGCCAACACAAAATTAACCTGTGCTCAATCCTCAGGTAGCTTGGCACATAGCAGTAAGGTCTAACTCAGAGGCAATGTGTAAAGTATTTGTGCAACACCTTAAACAGTAATAAGGTGAAAACACCACACACGTGGTGTGAGCGTTGAGGTGTCGGTGCGAATAGGCCTGTTCGCAGTCGCGAAGTTCCCAAAAACTTAAATACAGCTCTCTGAGACACACCAAGGGTCCATGACCAGAGGGGCACACCGTGAGGGTCAGGAACTTACTTCAGTTGGGTCTAGGGGCTGGTGCAGGATGTTGGGGAGCTTTTTATGTCCCTGAGGCTCTGATCAGGGGCCATCGTACTAGCACTTGGAGTCACTCTGGTGTCCTGGGTTCAAGGTTGAAGTTGCAGGTCCAGTCCTCTTCTCCCAGACAAGGAGGCAGGAGAGCAGCAGGTCAGTAGTTCAGCAGGGCAGAAGACCATCAGAGTAGCAGTCCTTTGAGCAGTACAGCAGTCCTTCTTCCTGCCACAGTCCACTGGTCCAAAAGTGTACTAAAGATTTGGGGGCTTATTTACAAGGCCCTTGCGCCACTTTTGCGTCATTTTTAACATGGGAAAAGTGACGCAAAAGTGGCACAAGGGGCTTGTAAATCTGCCCCGTGGTGTCTGAGATCCAATATTTATACTAGGCTGTGACTATGAAGTGGAGATAAGCTTCTAATGGCATACCTTTGAAGTGCACAGGTGCCCTGCCTTACTGGCTTTGGCTCCAGACTAACTACAGGGGCTATGCATTCCTTTGTGTGGAGGCAGGACACAGCTCTTTGAAGTGTAAGTGGGGTTGTACCCAGCTTCTCCCTCTAATCCTGCAGGGATGGCCTATCCAAGCACACCTAAGCTCCCTATTGTGTGTGGCTCTTTGGGAGTAATACACACATACCAACTGTCAACTACACACAGTCATGTGACCCAGAGACAGGCTGCAGGCACCAAATGACTAAGGCAGGAAAATGTCAACATTCTAAGAGTGGTACAACAAGGGACCTAGCTACCACTTTCTCTGCTGTTATCTGAATAACAGACAAAGAACCAATACCTGATTTCATTGGTCCTGGTTATTTATTAAACCATATCTTCATTTTCTTCATTTTTCTAATGTCATATATGTCCAAGATAGAGAAAACACTTTTTGTTTCAAGGAAGTGCATAAACATCAATTTTAAACATAATAAACAACAATACATAGACACAACTTCACAATAATAATACACCAGTCAGTTTTTTCAGGAGATTCATACATGCCGCAATCCCATTGTACATGATTTAAACAGTCCCATTTGAAGGGATGCTGCCCATTGGGAAACAAACTTAGAACCTGCTGGGGTTAAATATATATGAAATTTCCCTCAAAGCTGCTTGTGTTCATGAATTATACATTCCTCAATGGTACCACTTTCTTGAAACAAAAAGTGTTTTCTCTATCTTGGACATATATGACATTTGAAAAATGAAAAAATGAAAAAAATGAAGGTAAGGTTTAATAAATAACCAGGACCATTGAAATCAGGTATTGGTTCTTTGTCTGTTTAAGCAGATAACAGCAGAGAAAGGGGTAGCTAGGTCCCTTGTTGTACCACTTTAATTAGGCCCTCTAGCTACTGGTATTTGGGCCTACCCCCTTCAACTAACTTTCTAAGAGTGGCATTTTCAAAATTGTAATTTCAAATCAGACTTCACCATAAGTTAGGATTTTTCACTACAATTCCAAAGACACCAATCATGATCTGGTTACCTGTTCCCATTTGGAAATTACAGCTTGTTAAATGTGATAAGATAACTCCAATGTTATCCTACTGGAGAGGTAGGCCTTGCAGTAGTGAAAAAAACATTTAGAATTTTTTCACTACCAGCACATTTATAACTTAAAGGTATATGTCCTACTTTTGAAATACATTGCACCCTGCCCTCTGGGCTGTCCAGGGCTTATCTAGGAGTGATTTATACGTATTAAAAAAAAAGGCCTGGGCCTGAGAAAAAAGGTTTATTTTGCCAAGTCAAAATAGTAGTTTAAAACTGCACACACACGCAGGCTGCAACGGAAGGCCGGAGACATGTTTAAAGTGCTAGTTAAGTGGTGGTGCAATCAGTGCTGCAGGCCCACTTGTACTATTTAATTTACGGCCCCTGGGCACAGGTAGTGCTACTTTAGTAGGGACTTACAAGTAAATTAAATATGCCAATTGAATATAAGGCATCGTACCATGTTTTAAGGAGAGAGCAAGCACTTCAGCACTGGTTAGCAGTGGTAAAGTGCACAGAATCCTAAGGCCAATAAAACTGAATACAGTAAAAAAGGGGAGGGTAAAGGCAAAACGTATGGGAGTGACCCTGCAGAGAGGGCCAGGTTCCAAACAAGGCATCTTCCTAGTTTCCTTCAAGCCTTAACATAATGCATATATCGTTCATGCAAGGCACCTTCTCAGTCTTCATCAAGTCAAAATAAATATCCACTGCCAACAAATGTCCAAACTGGACTACGATGCCGGGATCATCTCTCAACCCATCACCTTCCTGCCCTACATTGTAAATTCAACTAACCCTACAATGTAAATATAACTAAAAGAATCATCTGACACCAACTACCTCTTAAGTCACTATCAATCATGTTTAAGACCACACTACACCATGGATGAAGACACAACTAAAATTGTTCTTAGATGTTTTTTGTACAGAGACAAAATTTGTTCTAACTTGAAGACTTAAGAAAAACACATCAGATTTGAAAGACAAATTAGAATATGTTAGACAAACAACATAGAGCATTGGATAAATTGTTTTATTATAAATGGACTTTAATATGGTACGCAATATTGACAATTGCTTTTGCAGAAGTAAGAAGTATAGGGAGTAGGAACCTAAAGAAATGAAAAATGTCATTCCTGAAACAAAGAAAACTGGCCTGAAAGAGAGTGGAAAGTGAGGCTCTGAACTATAAAACATTGAGGCTCAGGTTTACTAGCTCTTAGATCCAGATAATTGTTAAATTTGTAACACAAAGATGATGCAATGTTTTATTCTGGAGTATACTATCCAAAGCAAATCAGGATCTGCGTTGGATAATTTCCCAAAGTAACACAAAATTGTGGTATGCGCTGCTTTATGTTACTTTACATCAAGCGGGCGTTCCATGGGTAGTACATGGGCATCCCAATGTAACCACCCATGAGTTTTGATGCACATCCCTATCTACAGACATTCATAGTCGGGTTTGCAGCAAAATCTTACGCCTTCTAGAGGCAGGCGTAAGGAGGAGAAACGTTTTATTTCTCCTCGATTTTCCTACTTTGCGTGCCTGCTCTATTGTACTGCACATATACAAAGCAGGAAAAGTGTTAAAGAATATTTTATTTTGTACTGAAAGGGTCCCCTTCAGTTCAAGCGCCATTCCTTACAGATTACATACACTATTGCACTTTGGCACAAGGGTATGTGCATTGGCGCATGGCAGCTTAAAGTGCTATAATGCAGGGCGAGAGGAAAATAGAGCTTTAGTAGATACTGTAATGTTCTTCTTTCACTCAACATAGCGCAGCAACTTTAGTTGCTGTGCTGCGTTGCATGGACATTTCGTAAATCTGGGCCCCTAAGTCATTGTAAGAGTGCAATTTCCTAAAATGGCCGATTAAGAGGTGGTAAGAGTAGGAAAGTTAAAAAGTGTTTAATGGTAGAAAGTAGATCTTTTGTCTCATTTCACCGTCTGAGATTTAGGACTGACTGGTTTGTATTCTTATATTTCTCTTATATATATGACTAAGGAGTAATAAATGAGACTTCACATTAAGATCATATTTTCGTTTGTTAAAGACAGAATGAGAGGCAACCATAGTTGAATATCGAGTATCAAAGAATTGACAGGTAAGTAAATAAACAGTCGCAAGTCTTGAGTGATGGATTAGTTTCTTTTCTTTAATTCATAATCCTTTCTAACTTTTTTCTCTCACACATGCGCAGCCAACACGTTTCACCTTAAAAAGGTTTAGTCAGGGCTGCAAGTGATAAAACCACATAAATATACACAAACATAAATAATTCCATATGATAACAACATTAAATACAAACGTAACATGTATAACTGAATACAACAAGCATATATTTACAAAAGACATTGCCAATAAAAATCTCATTCAGAAATCCCCACACAAGGGTTTCTCCTGGATCTTAAGAGGAGTTGACAATTTATTGAATTACTAAATACACGCAAAATAAATGTTTCATAATGTTATATTACCACACTAAAAAATAATGCATACGCAAGTACACCCATGTGTTCTGATCCGAACAAGACACAAGGTGAAAAAACAATGACATGAGCCCCTAGAGGTTATGGACCTCATACGACAAAATACAGAGTGAAAAAGGAAGAAAAAGAGGAAAAGAAAAAGAAAAAAAGGGGGGGAAGGAGGGAAGAACGCGATCAAAAAATAGAGTTCCAAAAGGTATATAATAACAAAGGGACAGTCACAAAGGATTTTGTGAGTATCCAAAACCAAGTACCTATATTAGTAAATTCTAAACAATGAGAGTGAATCTCCAAAGTATAAGAGTGATGTTGAGAATATGAAGACGCAAATCAAGTATCTCATGCATGGGCATGCCCAAATAGTCCTTCACCTCAAAACCAACACAAAAGTGAGTAAGAGAAAATCCGAGAGATTAGTAAGAATCTTTGTTTTATTACTAAAAATTCCCTTACCAAAATGTGTTAGACACTCTGAAAGGACAAAGATCTTCAATGAGTGGTCATGCGTAATCACATCTAAGAAAGTGGAGGAGGGGTAGTGGAAGGACAGGGAATTTAGAGTAGAAATGGTCCAAAATAAACACAAAAATATCAGTCAAAAAGACACTTAATATGTAGGAATAAGTATAGGGAAAATGCATTCCGAAATGTTCAATACTCATATTCCAAAATCCACAAACCTTTCATAGGAGCTAAAACTATTAGCTCCACATTTTTCCAGCAATTCAAAAAAGCGCGAAATGCTGAGTCACATCCAGCCATGGCCTGTGCAGGTAAGAGCGGTGGGGTTGGGTTGGGAGAGATTCGACAGACGACCACAATGGAAAATCAAATAAATAATTAATTTCCCCTCGTCTGTCGAAATCCCCCTCCACCTTGCCTCACCGCTCTTACCTGCACAGGCCACGGCTGGTCACGTCGTACCCCCAAATATAACGTAATTTCCTCATATAATTCACAAATATGCGTCACTTCTGTATAAAGAAGGAGAGACATAGGAACAAACAATTCACTTGTCAGACATTTCCAGATTTGATTATTCATTATAAATATTCTCATTGCAAGTCAAATTAACTTTAGCTCATCAACTATTCCCCAAATATACAAGTATGATAAAGCCATAGATCACAAGCAGGCTGAAAAGACGAGGTGTAGATGCCCTAGAACCCCTATCATTAACTTAGTATTCACCACAAACTCCCGCAAGTTACTGTTGCTAGAATAACCTAAAGATGCAGCATCCTGCGTACCATATAAAAAATGTACCACAAATGAGTAGCTATTTGGAAAACCCACACCATTAATACTGAAACTATCCTTGCGTGGTTCTTTCTAATGTATACAAAGAAAGGCAAGGCTACGAATAAAAAGGACAGATCTTACATGCCACAAACCTCGACTACAGGGATTAAAATTAACATCCACCCCGTATCCACGAGAAGTCAGCGTTCAAGGCTGTGGAGCAAAACTAGTAACATTTACTCACTCAGGTCCAGCGCAAAAAAGATCAAAACAGTCTTCATGTTATGTCCGGTTGGGACCGGACTTGCTAATTTCGACTGTCTAAATACGTTCTCAAAAACGCGAACACGACCCCTTTCAGGGTCACATGGTAGACACAACCCGGAAGTGTTACCAGTTTCTCATGGAGAAACGTCAATACACGTCATACGTGCGACCACAAGAACTAGACCGTTACCTTATGAGACCACAGATCACGGGTCAGTGAATTCCATCACCAACTTCACGTAAGAAAACGTACGTATGTGTCTTGCATGCGTCTCCAGACACTAGGGGTCGATTCCGATCTCGGGCGGAGGCGCACCCAATACCATTCGGTCGGGAAAAAAGCCATGCGAAAGCCAGTTTCCCGACCGATCCGTACAGCACACCGAACGAGCAAGTACGATGCGCACAACAGCAAAAATTCCGGCCGAGCCGTACTCACCCAAACCAGGTCCTGTTCTCCGACCGAGGCGAATCCGGAAACGCCGAATCGAGTCGCACGGAAGGGAAAATGCAGCCCCGTCCGGCCGGACAAGTACGATGCGCTTTCCGTACGCGCCGAACCCGTCGCTACGCACGGCACGTCAAAGCATCCGGGAGAGGCGCACATAAGCTCCGAATCGCGCCACAACACGATCCACGGCTACGAGACGAACACAGCACAGACGAGGACGACGCGAAGCGACGAGGACGAAGCGAAGCGACGAGGACGAAGCCAAGCGACGAGGACGACGCGAAGCAACGAGAAGGACGAACGACACGAACCAACCATGAATCCCTTCGTCCCGATCATACCAATATTCTACATCTACTACCGGAACAGGCACGGACGCGTACGGCGCAGAAGGTAAGTCAGACACCAACCACAAAACACATACAACACGTACACGACACATCACACACATACACTGGGAATCTGAATATACTTGCAACAGCAGCACCATAGGGGCGGGATGCCCATCACCAATGCCACATATGCACACAGGGGCCTGAATGCGCGCCACCACCCCAACCCAGGGGGCTGGATGCCCACCACTACTACCACCCTCACCCAGGGGGCTGGATGCCTACCACTACTACCACCCTCACCCAGGGGTGGCAGGATGCCTACCACTACTACCACCCTTAGCCAGGGTGGCAGGATGCCTACCACTACTACCACCCTTAGCCAGGGGGCAGGATGCCTACCACTACTACCACCCTTAGCCAGGGGGCAGGATGCCCACCACTACTACCACCCTTAGCCAGGGGGCTGGATGCCTACCACTACTACCACCCTTAGCCAGGGGGCAGGATGCCCACCACTACTACCACCCTCACCCAGGGGGCTGGATGCCTACCACTACTACCACCCTCACCCAGGGGGCTGGATGCCTACCACTACTACCACCCTTAGCCAGGGGGCAGGATGCCCACCACTACTACCACCCTCACCCAGGGGGCTGGATGCCTACCACTACTACCACCCTTAGCCAGGGGGCAGGATGCCTACCACTACTACCACCCTCACCCAGGGGGCAGGATGCCCACCACTACTACCACCCTTAGCCAGGGTGGCAGGATGCCTACCACTACTACCACCCTTAGCCAGGGGGCAGGATGCCTACCACTACTACCACCCTTAGCCAGGGTGGCAGGATGCCTACCACTACTACCACCCTTAGCCAGGGTGGCAGGATGCCTACCACTACTACCACCCTTAGCCAGGGGGCAGGATGCCTACCACTACTACCACCCTTAGCCAGGGGGCAGGATGCCTACCACTACTACCACCCTTAGCCAGGGGGCAGGATGCCTACCACTACTACCACCCCAACCCAGGGGGGCTGGATGCCTACCACTACTACCACCCTTAGCCAGGGGGCAGGATGCCCACCACTACTACCACCCTCACCCACGGGGGCAGGATGCCTACCACTACTACCACCCTTAGCCAGGGGGCAGGATGCCTACCACTACTACCACCCTTAGCCAGGGGGCTGGATGCCTACCACTACTACCACCCTTAGCCAGGGGCAGGATGCCCACCACTACTACCACCCTCACCCAGGGGGGCTGGATGCCTACCACTACTACCACCCTCACCCAGGGGTGGCAGGATGCCTACCACTACTACCACCCTTAGCCAGGGTGGCAGGATGCCTACCACTACTACCACCCTTAGCCAGGGGGCAGGATGCCTACCACTACTACCACCCCAACCCAGGGGGCAGGATGCCCACCACTACTACCACCCTTAGCCAGGGGGGCTGGATGCCTACCACTACTACCACCCTTAGCCAGGGGGCAGGATGCCCACCACTACTACCACCCTCACCCAGGGGGCTGGATGCCTACCACTACTACCACCCTCACCCAGGGGTGGCAGGATGCCTACCACTACTACCACCCTTAGCCAGGGTGGCAGGATGCCTACCACTACTACCACCCTTAGCCAGGGGGCAGGATGCCTACCACTACTACCACCCTTAGCCAGGGGGCAGGATGCCCACCACTACTACCACCCTTAGCCAGGGGGCTGGATGCCTACCACTACTACCACCCTTAGCCAGGGGGCAGGATGCCCACCACTACTACCACCCTCACCCAGGGGGCTGGATGCCTACCACTACTACCACCCTCACCCAGGGGGCAGGATGCCTACCACTACTACCACCCTTAGCCAGGGGGCTGGATGCCTACCACTACTACCACCCCAACCCAGGGGGCTGGATGCCTACCACTACTACCACCCTTAGCCAGGGGGCAGGATGCCCACCACTACTACCACCCTCACCCACGGGGGCAGGATGCCTACCACTACTACCACCCTTAGCCAGGGGGCAGGATGCCCACCACTACTACCACCCTTAGCCAGGGGGCAGGATGCCCACCACTACTACCACCCTCACCCACGGGGGCAGGATGCCCACCACTACTACCACCCTCACCCAGGGGGCAGGATGCCTACCACTACTACCACCCTCACCCAGGGGGCTGGATGCCTACCACTACTACCACCCCCACTCATAGGATGGACAATGCATGACACAACAAGCACACCACAACCTAGGGAATGCAAGATTAAGACATCCCCCCACCACCATG